>CM061258.1:112833632-114220299 GCA_030848825.1 Tadarida brasiliensis
TCAATGGTTATTCTAGTATCTGCATAACTCCAATATCTCATAATGCTTCCTCCTCGTCCCCATGACCCCAGGTGACTCTAATCAGTGTGGAAAATGGGGGAAGCACACAGGGCAGAAGAGGGGGAAACAAAGGAATTTACATTTAGGTAGCGCTCACTGTGTTCTGGTCCCGTGGATTCAATAATCCTAGGAGAAAAGGGCATCTGCCCCACTTCACAAATAAATAAATTGAAGCTCAGAGAAGGTAAGTAACCTGCCCATGGTCACACAGCAAGTGTGCTCTCCAGTCAGGACTCCAATACAAGCCTTCCAGACAGTGAAGCCCACACCCTTTCAGCCCAGCGCACAGCCAACCTGGAGCTGCGGTGTCCCTGTGCCTGGGGTGTGCTGGGCTCCATGGAGAAGTCTACGTAACCATCCTGATTCTCAGTGAGGCTCTGTCAGCTGGTGTGGTGATTTTAATTTTTTTTTTAATCCTCACCAAGGATATATTGATTTTCAGATAGAGTGGGAGGGAGGGAGAGAGAGAAACATTGATGTGAGAGAAACACATCGATTGGTTGCCTCCCACACAACCCCAACCAGGGATCAAATTACAACCAAGGTACATGCCCTTGACCGGAATCGAACCCGCGACTTTTTGGTCCTCGGGCCAATGCTCTAACTGCTGAGCCAAACTGGCCAGGGCTGGTGTGGTGATTTTAAAACACAGCCACAAATCCTTTGACGCTCTTCAAAGGGCAGAGCCAACCCCGTACCACCCCACCCCCCAGAGGCTGGGTCAAACTCTCTTCTCGGAAACTGAGCGACAAACTATCTTGTTCATGGCAATTGTCTTCCAATCTGCTGGACTTCCTGTTCCTCAAAAGTTCTGTTAACACGCTGTATTTTCCCACACTTGGGTGGGTCATGCCCATCCTGCAGGCCTCAGTCTCCTGGTCTGGAGGACAGCCACACCCTAGGTCAGGACCTCACATCACTCTGAAGCAGCCTGTGATTCTTGCCCTACTTTATGTATTCCCTAAATGGGCTCCCTTTGAACTTGTTTTACTTCTTATTTTTCAATTACAGTTTGCAGTCAATATTATGTTGTATTAGTTACAGTTGTACAATATGGTGGTTAGATAATCATATACTTTATGAAGGGCAATATGTCCAGGGCTCACCTGGCATCATAACAGTTATTACAACATGATTGACTATATTCCCTGTGCTACACTTTACATCCCGGTGACTATTCTGTAACTACCAATTTGTATTTCTTAATCTCTTCACCTTTTTTACCCAGTCCCCTGACCCCTCTTCCCTCTGTCAACTGTCAATCTGTTCTCTGTGTCTGAGTCCGTTTCAGTTTTATTTATTTTGTTCTTTAGATTCCACATATAAGTGAAATCATATGGTATTTGTTTTTCTCTGACTAAGTTATTTAACTTAGCATAATACCCTCTAGGTCCATCCATGCTGTCGCAAGTGGTAAGACTGCCACTCCTTTTTATGGCCAAGTAATATTCCATTGTATATATGTAGCATTTCTTCTTTATCCAATCATCTACTGATGGGCACTTGGGTTGCTTCCATATCTTGTCTATTGTAAATAATGCTAATATTTAAATATTAACCCTTTATCAGATATATCATGGGTGAATACTTCTTCTGTTCAGTAGGTTATCTTTCTGTTTTGCTGATGATTTCCTTTGCTGTACAAGAACTTTCTAGTTTGATGTAGTCCCATTTGTTTATTTTTTCTTTTGTTTCCCTTGCTCAAAGATATATATTAGAAAATATATTGCTAAGAAAAATGTCAGAGGTTTTACTGCCTATGTTTTCTTTTAGGAGTCTTATGGTTTCAAGTCTGACATTTAAGTCTTTAATCCATTTTATGTTTATTCTTGTAGTATATGGTGTAAAAAGGTGATCTACTTTCTTTTTTTTTCTTTTTTGCATGTATTTGTCCACTTTCCCAACACCATTTATTAAATAGACTCTCTTTACCCCAGTATATGTTTTTGTCTCCTTTGTCAAATACTAATTGACCATATAGGTGTGGGTTCATTTCTGGGCTCTTTGTTCTGTTCCATTGATCTGTGTGCCTGATTTTATGCCAGTACCATGCTGTTTGCATTCCTACAGCCTTGTAGTATAGTTTGATATCAGATAGTGTGATACCTCCAACTTTGTTCTTCTTTTTCAAGATTTCTGTCACTTGAAGGTCTTTTGTGGTTTCATATAAATTTTTGGTTTATTTGTTCTAGTTCTTTGAAATATACCATTTGTATATATTTTTTAAATTCTCACCTGAGGATATTTTTCCATTTATCGTCAGATAGAGTGGGAGGCAGGGAGGGGGAGGGGGAGAGAGAGAGAGAGGGAGAGAGGGAGAGAAACATCGATGTGAGAGAGACACAGCAATTGGTTGCCTCTCGCACGACCCCGACCACGGCCAGGGACCAAACTGCAACTGAGGTATGTGCCCTTGACTGGAATCGAACCCACAACTCTTTGGTGCACAGGCCGATGTTCTAACCGCTGAGCCAAACCAGCCAGGGCTACCATTTGTATTTTGATAGGAGTTGCATTGAACCTATAGATTACTTTGAGTCGTTGAACATTTTAATGATGTTAATTCTTCCTATCCATGAGCACATTGTATGCTTCCATTTATTTGTATTTTTTTTTTCAGTTCCTTGCTTCAGTACCTTATAGTTTTCTGAGTACAGGTCTTTTTTACCTCCTTGGTTAAATTTATTCCTAGGTAATTTTTGATGCAATTGTAAATGGGCTTGTTTTCTTAGTTTCCCTTTCTGACAGTTCATCATTGGTGTATAAAAGTACAACCAATTTCTGAATATTTATTTTGTTTCCTGCTACCTTACTGAATTTAGTTATCAGTTCTAGTAGTGTTTTTGTTGGAATCTTTAGGGTTCTCTATATACAATATCATGTCATCTGCAAATAATGACAGTTTTACTTCTTCCTTTCCAGTTTGGATGTCTTTTATTTTTTCTTCTTGTCTGATTGCTGTGGCTAAGACTTAATGGACTCCCTTTTTTAAAAGTAAAGAAATGGATTTAAAAGGAAGCTTTATGTAAGTGCAAAATCAATATGATTTTCCATAAATAATAGGCAATCATAAAAATAAATACAACAGATACAATAAATACAATGAGCCAGGTCTCGCTGTCTTCCCAAGGCTCTGTGGCTTCTTTGTAATAAAAGGAAGTGGGGGGCTCTGGAGAGGTGTGAAAGCCACATGTGCACCCATCTGAGCCTTTCTCCCTGACGAGATCAGAGAGATGGAAAGAAAACAGACCAGGATCATGTGGCTCACTGTGACTTCCTGCGTTCTAGGCCATGCTATGTCCATCTAAGACCGCTCCGTGGCCACCAGTGTCCCCAGACCTCACTGCTGGAAACACTGAACTCATTCATCCTCTACCCCAAGCTTCCACATGGCATTTCAGAGCAGGAAGGCCCAGAGGAGAACAAGCAAAGCCTAATTTTATAATGCATGTTTTAAAAACACCAAAATGTCAGCTCGACCTAACACGACGGCATGGCCCCCTAAACGGTGAGGCAATCTCTGTTTATTTTTGTGCGTGTGGTTGTACCTAAGTTGTTACATCCCTCCCTTGGTTTGTCCATCCGCAAAATGCTGAAATCTAATCCCAACAGCCTCTGTTGTCCCTTAAAACTGACTGAGGATCAGGCTGAATTTCAGAGCTGCCCTTGTTCAGTTGCACACACACACACACACACACACACACACACACACACACGTGCCCCCACTGTTCTCCTTTTGCTTCGGGGTGGGGGGACACCAAACAGGAATTGCATTTAGTAAAACAACTCCCTCCCCTTGACTTGGTTTGGTGCCTTTTCTAAATAACAAGGGCCTGGCAACATCAGAACCCCGCGACAATCTTTATTAACGAAGCTCCTGGCCCCGTGTGGCGAAGACCCAGGCAGCATATGCAAACGTGCTAAGGAAATTATTTCCATCAGCTCCAGCTATTTGAAAGCAATTGAAAAGTTTTCATGTGAAGAAAAAGTAATTTTCCTGATGTGCGTTTCAAGAGCTGTTTGTCTGCCCCCACCTAACACAGCCCCAGCTGCCCCAGCTCGGAGCCTTCTACATTTTATTAAACCACAGCTAAGTGGCGTCATGCTGTTAAAATATTGTGTCGCTTTTTAAAGTGATATCATTACCTAATAATTTTGAGAGCTTTACTTTTTTTTTTTCTTTGTCAGTTAGGGAAATGGACCAAATGTCTTGGCAGCATCTCAGCATCATGAAGAGGGGGAGTGGGAGGATCTGGGGGATTGGTGCCCCAAAAGCATGAACTGAACTCCAGAGGTCATGTGGGAAAGCATCTATAAATTCTTCCCCGTCTCACGCTGATAGAGAATTGGGGGTGGGGGGCATGAGATGCAGGGAAACATGGCCAAAGCAACCCCTGACCCCAGAGGAGGATTTTCCATGAAGCTAATGAAACTCACATTTCAGGGCCCTTGCACTTAATTTTATAATCATAATATGTCTCATTTAAAGAGTGTACATTTTCTATTGCAATATAACAAATTACCTCAAACTCAGGGGCTTAACCAATACCCCTTTTAGCTCACAGTTCTGTCTGGCCTGGTAGGACTGGGGGTCTCTGCTCGGGGTCTTTGCTCAGGGCCTCACAAGACTGAAATCAAAGTGTCAACTTGGCTGAGTTCTTGTATGGAATCACTGGGGGAAAAGCTGCTTCCCAGGCCATTCTCATTGGCCAATGCAGTTCCTTGCGGCTGTAGGACTGAGGTCCCATTTCCTAGCTGGTTGTGAGCTAAGGGTAGCTGTCAGCCCTACAGAAAACTTACATTTCTACTACATGGCCCTTCCATCTTCAAGCCAGTAATGGTGCATAAAATCCTTCTAGCTGAGTCTGAGCTCCTCTTTTTCAACCAACTAGAGAAAAGTCTCTGCTTTTAATGGACTCATGACTAGGTCAGACCCAGCCATATTATCTTCCTGTCTTAAGGTCAATTGTGCCATATAACAATCTAATCATAGCAGTAAAATCCATCATAGTCAAAGTCCCAAAGAATATGCAGGGCATGGACTCAAGAGGGGTGGGAAATCTCAGTGGGCCAATTTAAAAATCTGCCTACCACAAAGAGAGGTGCCAAATTGTATAACCTTCAGGTCCCACAAAACTTGGATCTACCTTTACCTGATCTCCTTGATCTTGGAAACTCTCATTTGGACCATTTGAATGGCCTCGGGTTGATCTTGGGACTTTAGTCTCTTTTTCAGACTCAATGGCTCAAAAATTCACCACGCCCTTCCTCCCAATAAGCTACATGGAAAGTCAAAATGGAGCCGAGCATGCAAGGCCGTAGTGGTCACCTGTTGGTTTTTCTGAAAACCACTCTCCTCTGTTGATAGTCCCCTGGTTTTCCTTTCCTGTCAAACTGTTCCCCAACTTGAAGTCTGTGTGGTTCAGAAAAGGGCCCCATCCCCAGCTCTACAGATGAGTGAGTAATGTTTATCTGGTCAATTTAAGACCCCCTTCTCCTTTTGATCTTAACACTTGGATGGTTAAATGACCCAAGACATCCCAAGGTAGATTGGTGTAAGCCACCAGAAAGGAGCACTATTCTTTTCCACTGAGGCTATAAGCAATAAGGATGATATGCCTGGAATTAAAGGGGTAACAAGTGAAGTCTAATAATGAAGACAGACCAGAAGAGCAGCCCTGAGAGAAGAGAGAAATGGATCCTAATTACATCATTTGAGACTTTTGGTTATACTGAGCCTGAAGTTAGACCACCCTTAGACAAACTAATGTATTTCTTTTTCATTTAATTAATTCATTCATCCATCCATTCATCCAGCCAGCCAGCCAGCCAGCCAGCCAGCCAGGCATTCATTCTTTCTTTCATTCATTCTTCTTTCTTTGAAGCTATTTGGTATTGAGTTTCTTCCTTATAATCAAAAGACTAAGGTAGAAGGTCCCACAGCCAGTCCCGATCTCACTCTTTCATTCTGCTCTCTCACAGGTGCAGCCCCCTCCCACCCATCCTCCAGCCAGACTGAAATGATGTCGCTCCTGGCCATTCACCCTCACTCATCATACTCCCATCCCCTGGCATCTCCAGCTATTTCCTCTGCTCATCCACGTGGTGCTCAGCTCAAATGACACCCTGTTCTTGACATTTTACCACCCCCCCCAGCTTCATTAAGAGCTACTTTCATCTATTTCTTGACTCTCAGAAGACATTGTTAGTACCTACCTACCTTCTAGTTCTACTGTCTTTTGCCCTTTTGCCTGATCTCAGGTATTCCCATTCACATCCCATCCCCACGTGTGGCACACAATAAATGACTAGTTATGTATGTGTGTTTGGGGTGGGGGAACCTAACATCATTTCCGTTTTAAGACAAAAGAAACAGAGGTTTAGGGAGGTAAGTCAGACCAATCGGAAACCAAAACCTACATTTTTAACTGCTATAAAGTCTTTCACTTAATTATATTACCATTAATATTGTTATTAGTATTGAGAGTAACTAAACATTATCACACACTGAGCCTTTGCTTGCAGTATGGTAAGAAGTAATTTAAGTAGATTACCACTTTTGTTGTTGTTGTTGATCCTCACCTGAAGATCTTTCTCCATTGATTTTTTAGAGAGAGTGGGAGAGAGAGAGAAAACATTGATGTGAGAGAGACACATCGACTGGATGCCTCCCACATGACCCTGACCAGGGCCAGGGAGCAAACCTGCAATTCAGGTATGTGCCCTTGACCGGGAATTGAACCCAACACCCTTCGGTCCGCCAGTCGACACCCTAACCACTGAGCCAAACTGGCCAGGGTTATAGATTACCACTTTAAGTCTTCAAAACAATCTTCTAAGACAAATGCTAATGTGTACTATTTTATAGGTGAGGAAACTGAGTCCTGAGAGAGGTCAAATGATTGCCCAAGGTCACACAACCAGAGTTTGAACCCAATTCTCCTTTAGGAAGCATTGCTCTTGGCCACTTCCTTTGCCAATGCTTGGAGAACAAGGGGAGGGGCCCAGAGGATGAGGGAAGGTGCAGCAGCAGCACCCCTCCACCCCTCCCCCAGAAGAGCACTGTCCCTTGATCCAAAGCAATACCTGGGTCAAAATCTCCATTTTCAATCACCTAAGCTAGTCAGTCTGGACTGGGTGTTTAAACTGGATTTTTCTTTCCTTTTTTTTTTTTTTAATTGGAAGGAAGCTTTAAACACTTTGAAAGTGGCCTCAGGGACCAGATCACAGCATGCTGGCATCTCGTCCTTCTGAGGCAAGCATTCGGGCAGCCACATTGCAAGCTCTGTTTTCAATTACAAAAGCTTGTTTGAACAAGGGCCGTCACAGAGGCTGTTCAAACAGGCTTTTGTAATTGAAAAAGAGGAAAAACAAAAGATTTCTAACCTTCCAAAGCCAGGGTGGGAAGTAGCTGGTCAAACCATTTGTGGAACCAAAATGGTGGAGGACAGAATGGGGATTGGGGCCAGCCAAGGAGCGCTGGGCTGTTCTGAGTGGGCTGGAGCACAGCTGAAAGAAGATCACAGAACCTGGTTCTGTTCCCAGATGGGACCAGCCCTGAGCCAGTCTGCCTAGGGCCCACCCATAGTGTGTGGGTTCTTGACTTCATGCAGGAAAGACTTCACAATTCAAGCCCAGGGTACATTTATTAAAGTGAAACAAGGACTTAGGATAGAAGCAGCAAAGGGAGAGGGACTAGGAGGGGCTGCTTTGGTTCACTGGAAAGTCAGAGAAAAGGGGCCTTTGGGACAGGCTCAGGGGGTTAGTCTGGACGAGCTGCCACTGCCCACTGCTGCCCTGGTTGCAAGTCTAATGGGGTCCCTCAGAGTTTAGGAGATGAACACCTGAGAGGGAGGAAGAGGGGGAAGGGGAAGGCATAGGTGTGCTCCCAGGAGGGAGAGCACATGCTGGGTCCTTTGTTTTGGGGGTTGTAGGCTGGGAGTTTTGAGGAGGTCTTAAGAGATGATCTCAATAGAAAAGTCATCAGTTTTTCAGGTGTGTCCTTTCAGGGTTGTGTCTCTGAAAATTGGTTGGCTCCAGGGCAGGGCGACATTGTCGATACAGCTGGTCCTGAGGTCAGCCATGGCGTCACTTGTCTGGTTTTGCTGCTTTTCTGGGCCTGGAGCTGAAATACAGCTGAGGCCTAGATGTTATCTCTAGAGAGGAAAGGTCAGGGGGTCTAAACCACATGCTCAGTCATATGCCAGAAGGGGAAAGGCACAGTCTGTGCCAGTTTTGCCCATTGTTGCAACCAGGGTTTTTGGCCCTGGTGACCTTCTGTATCTGGCTGTAAATTGCTTGGCCAGTTTGTTCAGCTATCTGTCTCATTTTCCTCATTTCACTTGGCAAGGAATTTTCCTAGCTTCTTACTATCCTGCCTCACTCCCCCCTCAGAGCCTTCCATCCCTGAAATCTTTTAGGGGTGATGAGGGAGGAGGGTCTGTCTTCAGTAGTTGATTCCTGCTGACAAAGGGTCGTGGTCCCTGCCTGATCTAAGGGGGACAAGGTAATGGGATTCGAGACTGGAACCGGAGCCTGTTAGCTGGCTCTTCTGAAGCAGGGATGGGCTGGAATCCCTGAAGCATCATCATTTGGACATGGAATTGTTGTATTGTAGAGATGACAAATTTGACAAGAAGGTTAAAAAGGCATGGCCTAAAAATGAGAACGATAGTAACTAAAGGTCTGAGGAGAGGTAAGAACCAGGTGAGAGAGGGAGGGACCAACTGTGCAGTGTCCCAGATTAAGGAGGTGGAGGGGCTTCCCTGATGGAAGGTGTGTCACTGCCTGGAGCCCTTTTGTGTACTATAGTTAGACTAAGGGGAGCAACCTAGGATCTCCCGCTGAAAATATGTATTCTTTTGTCTGAACCTCTTGGGCAGGGTAGGGAAAGCAGTTTCAAGACGGCAGAACTTTGGTCCTTCAGTCCTACCCTTTTTTATTTTATTTTATTTTATTTTATTTTATTTTATTTTATTTTATTTTATTTTATTTTATTTTATTTATTTTTTATTTTATTTTTATTTTATTTTATTTTATTTATTTTATTTTATTTATTTTATTTTATTTTATTTTATTTTTTATTTTATTTTATTTTATTTTATTTTATTTTATTTTATTTTATTTTATTTTATTTTATTTTATTTTATTTTATTTTATTTATCCATCCTCACCTGAGGACATGCTTAGAGAGAGGAAGGAGAGGGAAGGGAGGGAGAGACAGAGAGAGACATCAATGTGAGAGAGAAACTTTGATTAGTTGCCTTCTACACCTGCCCCAACCAGGGACCAAACCCACAACCCCAGGCATGTGCCCTGACCATGAATCAAGCTGGCAACCTTTGGGTGCACAGGATGACACTCAACTAACTGAGCCACTCTGACTGTGCCTAGTCCCGTCCTTTTAAATTATAAAAGTATATATTCCAGAAGCCAAGTTGGTTGCTTGCTCCATATTTCATTGACTCAATTATTTAGTCCTGAAAATATGTCAGTTCAGTTAAATCACTGAGTCTCACTTCAGCAGGCGGCCATGAAAATGGGCTTGCAAAGTAAGACCTATATTGTGTCAACAAGCAAACAAGTATTTAGTAAGGGGTCTGCCTAGGAGAGCAGAAGAGAAAAACAAAGGTTAATGATCAGAGCTAATTATAAACTAGTCTCTGAGTTTGTAGGGCTGTCAAGAAGATGTTTAGGTATAAGGCTTACAGTTTCTTTTGCTGGAGTGAAAGCAAGCAGTGACCGTCTGATAGACACCTGCCTCAGTCCAGTGTCTATTCTGATGTAGGCGTCAGGGACTGGGCTCCGATAGCTGGAAGGGACATGATTGGAGGTAGGAAAGCATAGTGAGTCTCACCAATGGCACCTCAGAAAAGTGTCATATGATTAGATGATCACTTATAAATGGCACCAAAAGCCATTGATGCCTAGAATAAGAAAATTACTTCATTTTTAATTTTTTGGTCAATATTTTGGAATTCACCCAGCAAAAAGTCTCAGTTTGCTATGTGTATATCTTGAACTCTTAATACTTTCACTTGGAACCTTCTAGGAATCTGTACAGAATTTAGTAACATTGTTTTGCTTTCACTGTATTTTAGGAAAAACAGTAGCTTCAAATTTAAGGAAATGTCAGTTACAATTGAATCAATTTAAAAATATTACATGAATAATAGAGCTATAGTATAAAAGTACAGGAAAAAGTCACGCTGGTGCCTGGATACCACAAAAATAAAGAGGTTGAGGAAAACCAAATTTGGGGACACACTGGTTTGGCTGCTAAGAGTTTGGATGACAGCCCAGCCAGTGTGGCTCAGTGGTTGAGTGTCGACCCATGCATCAAGAGGTCACCGGTTCGATTCCCAGTCAGGGCACATGCCCAGGTTGTGGACCAAATCCCCGGTCGGGG
Organism: Tadarida brasiliensis; assembly: GCA_030848825.1. NCBI lineage: Eukaryota > Metazoa > Chordata > Mammalia > Chiroptera > Molossidae > Tadarida > Tadarida brasiliensis. The sequence goes on from CM061258.1 coordinate 112,844,101, forward strand.
GCGTGCAGAAGGTGGCCAATAGATGTTCTCTCTCATTGATGTTTCTATCTCTCTCTCCCTCTCCCTTCCTCTCTCTCTAAAATCAATAAAAAGAAAAAAAAAATTTTTAAAAAGAGTTTGGATGACAGAGTGGCTGGGTATATTCACATATACTAGCTCACCACGCACCTGTCTACCCAAGTTGTACAAACCTCCATCCCTCTTCTGCAAAATGAGACTAATAAAGACACCTCACTGAAGAGGTTGCTCTGAGGACTTACAAAATAAGCAGTCACTTGGTAACTGTTTTCCTATTATTGTTGTTAAAAATAATATTACCACTTAGCTTAATATTTCTCAAACTTAAATAATGCACGGACGCCCTTTAGTGGGAAAGCAATTCCCGTGAATCTGCGAGAAGCATGACAATGTTTGCAGACCTCCAGCATATGGCTACGGAAGGATCTAATCTGTCAGCCATGGATCCAGGCACCGCAGAAATAACAACAGAGAGACTGAGAAGCAAGTGGTTTTCAAGGTCACACCACTAGTGATTGAATCAGAGTTATACTAGAGCTCAAACCTCCGTAGTAAGTGGGCTACAGACAATTTGGGGAGTGTCTGCCCTGCTCATTATAGCACTCTCAGCATCCCCCTTTCCTTCTCCCCTGCATTGAGTTCCAAAAGCAGCCCCAGTCAAGGTAACCACCCAAAATTTCACCACACATTTCCAAAGACTCCCTGGGGAGGTGGCACCTGGCCCTGATTAGAGACCTGCAAATCTCCTTGACCCAACCCTCCCCCACTGGACTTGCTCTGGGTGTTTTGGAAATAAGGTTTCTAGAGAAAGACGTGGTGTTGGTGAGCCCAGGCAGTGGATTTGAATAGACCAGGCCCTGCTGAAGTGTTATATGATTGATTACGTGCATTTTGAATGTCAAATGGCATTGGATTCGGAAAGGATGCCCGGTCGGTCTCATGTTTTCACCTCCCCCTTGTCACTGGGAAAGAGGACACTGTGGCTTGGAGTGACCTGATACTGCATAACAGCCTACCTTTGTCCCTCCACTTCCCAGCTGATGGGGTGAGAATACTACCCCACGTGAGCAGGGCCCCCAGTCCTACAGCCCCTCCCCCGGTCAACAGGACAACAGGTGGGAAAGGTACAGAATGCCTGATGTATAGTCTCTGAATAACCGAAGGACAGGGGAGCTTGGCTCATCAGACTCTTAGTATTTCAGTTTGTGAACGTGAGCACTGCCGAGGGAGCTGAGGTGGGACGGAGAGACAGCATGTGGAGGCTGTGCTGATGCGGGCAAGGACGCTCCTCGCTCAGGGAAGAGGGGGCAGACCTGGGAGCTGGGAAGGAACCTGATGTCCACGTGCCTGGCCCTTCCCTTCCCTTCCTTTCCCTACCACTCCCTTCCCTTCCCTTCCCTTCCCTTCCCTTCCCTTCCCTTCCCTTCCCTTCCCTTGCCTTCCCTTCCCTTCCCTTCCCTTCCCTCCCCTCCCCTTCCCTTCCCTTCCCTTCCCTCCCCTTCCCTGTTTTCTTCCCTCCCCTTCCCTTCCTTTCCCTTCCTTTCCCTTCCCTTCCCCTCCCCTCCCCTTCTCTTCCCTCCCCTTCACTTCCCTTCCCTTCCCTTCCCTTCCTCTCGGTTCCCTTCCCTTCCCCTCTGTTCTCTTCCCCTCTGTTCTCTTCCCTTCCCTTCCCTTCCCTTCCCTTCCCTTCCCTTCCCTTCCCTTCCCTTCCCTTCCCTACCCTACCCTTCCCTTCCCTTCCTCTCGGTTCCCTTCCCTTCCCCTCTGTTCTCTTCCCCTCTGTTCTCTTCCCTTCCCTTCCCTTCCCTTCCTTTCCCTTCCCTTCCCTTCCCTTCCCCTCTGTTCTCTTCCCCTCTGTTCTCTTCCCTTCCCTTGCCTTCTATTCCCTTCCCTTCCCTCCCCCTCCCTTCTCTCTCTCTCACACATGACATAAAATTCACCATTTTCACCATTTTAAAGTGTGCAATTCATTGGCATTTAGTACATTCAAACTGTTGAACATTTCATCATCCCAAAAGGAAACTCATAGCCATTAGCAGTCACTCCCGGTTCCCCCTTCCTTCCAGCCTCAGACAACCACTGACCTAGTTTCTGTGGCGACGGTTTTTCCTCTTCTGGACATTTTACACACATGGAATCATACAGTACGGCATCTTTCATGTCTGGCCTTTTCTCCTTAGCATAATGATTTTAGGGTTCATCCATGTCGTACATGTATCAGTGCTTCATTCCTTTTTATGACTGAGCAATATTCCACTACACGGATGCACCACCTTTTGTCTATCCAGTCATGTGCGGAGGGACACTCGGGCTGTTTCCACCTGCTGGCTGTGGTCAGTAATGCTCTGTGAACATGCGTGTGCGGGAGGTAGGGACTATGCGGAACCCCTTCAGTGGAGGTTTGCCCGCCAAGGTGAGGGGTCTGAAGACTGGTACTTAGGAAAGGCAAGTTTGGATGTGGAGAGAGGGACAGCTGGGTGGCATGCATGACCAGCTCCAGTGGGAGTCTATGCTGGAGGGCACCCCAGGGTAGGAAGGTCCCAGGCTTCTGGCTGGAAGAGCCCAGAGCATGCAAGGAGAGAGAGAGAAAGTCCCTGGCACCAACTTAGGGTACTCCGCTGTGGTTTGGCCTCAGGAAAGCTCTCGCCTTGACTGTGCTGCTGTCTCTGCAAAGGAGAATTTTCAGCCCGACCGTGCTCTCCAACCCCTGGGACCCACAGAATCATCACAGTCCTGGGGAAGGAGGACAATGACTCAAGTCATAAGCAGGGGTAAAGACCATGAAGGCAGATTCAGGACGGTCCTGGGATGGTGGGAAAGCCAGGGAGATCTCTCAGGGTCCCTAAGGGAAATGCAGGAAGGCGCGGTGGTCAAGAATTGGCTCTGAAGGCGGAGTATCTGGGTCTGAATTCAGTCGGCCACCTCAGGTGTGACGTCAGGGTAGAGGCTCCATCCCATGTGCCCCCGCCCAACGCCCCTCCCTGTGCACTTGCTCTAGCTGATACTCACACAGAAGGACCTTGCTACGCATCAGCCCCCCACAGCTCCCTTCTCACTCAGTGGGTCCCTCCCAGCCTCGTTCGGAGGGTCCCCCGAAGTCCCTCTTGAGCCACACTTGAGGCTCTCAGACCAGCTTAGTGACTTATAGAAGGGGAATTTCGGGGAGGGAGACCCCCTCCCCCACCGCAGCACAGCATTCTTCTTCCCCTTTCTGTTAATTTAGAGTTTATGATTTTTCTTATTTAAATTGTAAATTTCCCTTCCCTGGAAGTCTCGCCTAAACTGCCCCATTAGGGCGACATTAGCAGCCGTTCTCCTCGGTGACAGATTTCCTGATCGCGCCTCTGCATCACAGGGTACAGAGTGAAATTATCAGCGGCTCCAGCAAGTGGCCAGAGAGGTTAACGTGGACCCGGCCCAGCCTCCCGGGGCCTGCAGGGAGAGGCGAGGGGAGAGTGCTGGCTGAGCCTCGGTCCACACGCACGCCCCAGCTAGAGCCCGCGAAGAAAGGAGAGCCAATCTCTCCCCCCAGCTCGGGAGCACGTCCAGGGAAGGAGCCTGCCAAGCCCAGCGGTTGCCATCTTTCAAAGGCTTGAATATTTTACACGTCCTTCTGTGGCCGGGCTCACACGCAGAAGGGAGCGCAAGCGCCCCTGAATTCCAAATTTACTTTAAGTAATTAAACTCCTTTATTTCCATCTTTATTACACTACGGGGTTGGAGGAGTTTATGGAAATCTGGGTAAGGAGAATTCTGAACAGATAAGTACATTACGTAGGGGTGGGGTGATTACTGATGGAAATGGCCTGAGCTGGCGGTAGCCTTCTGCCAGAGGGCTGGGGACGCTGCACGGTGGACACCTCTCACCTGAGTCATGTGTCCAGCAAGGAGAGGGGTGTGCTCTCAGAAGCACTGGCGGGCCTGGTGGGCGGGGACTGTTCTACCCTGAGCCAGGCAGAGACTTCCAGTGCATTCTCTTTGCTCCAGCAAGACCAGGGAGTGGGTGAGGTCTCTCAGCTGGGTCCCCTCCATCTGCTGACTCTCCTTGTTTCCTCCCTTCTCTCCTTCTTTTTCCATTTTCTCATCCCCTTCTTTACCCAGAACAACAGCAACAGAAATAGCTACTGTTATTCATAGTCTCATCAATATCAATGATCGGCTACATCTCAAAATCAATTTCATATTGATGCCCTCATTGGTCCTTCCAAGTCAAGTAAGATGCTTTCCCCCTCGGAATGCTCTCCTTACGCACTTCTCTCCCCTCACAAGGGCATTTTGCTTTAAGGACACAGGATCTGAACATCTGAGTCAGTAGGAAAGACCTTCTTCTAGACAGGGTGGAAAAGACAAGGAAAGATCCTTGTCACACCGGAGACCACCAGACAGTCTAGTAAGAACTGGAACAGGACCAGAGCCCCGCCTTCTCAGTCGCCCCTCAAACCCCACTGCTTATTATGACCTTCCCTTTCTCTGAGATGCATGGCATGGCACCTGACTCCTCACAGGTGCTCAGCCATATTCATGGAATTGCATGGACTTGGGGGGGGTGAAGTTACACGCCCGCTATCACTCAGAATGGAAGGTGGATTGGAACCGATGATTCCCGTCATCCATGGCATCTCCTTCTCAACATCACGCAGGGACAAGGACAAAACAGCCTACAGGTACCCTCCCTGCACTGAACACGTTCCCATACCACCACTACGAGTATGAATACACAACCCCATTGGGCAGGAAATATTTGTGCTTTTCCACTAAGTTCATTGTGCGCTTATTTTTTCCCCCTTTCAGTTTTGGAAATTTCCAATGTTTAGCAGGAGTTTTCAACCAAAGCCTTCCTGAAGGGCATTTTATTCCTGGTCCTACACGGACTAGTTGTCCAGCACAGGTCTTCTGTCGCAAGGGCCAGGGTCTTACCTGCACAGTCACTTGGTCTCCAGGCCGGCCTCCTCTGACAAGGGCTTTCAGTTACCTCTGGAAAGGACACTCCCTCCCAGGGCCATGGCGACAGGACAAGACCAGTGTGGCAGTGACTGGCTCCTCAAAGAGTTAGAGAATTGTCATGGGGCCCCGCAATATCCTCAAAGAACTGAAAACCTCAACTCACTCCTCATAACAGCCAAAGAGTGAAAACAGCTCAAACGTTCATCAGCTGGTGAGTGGGTAAACAAATGCGGCATGTCCATACAATGGAATATTATGTTGTCATGAAAAAGAACGAAGTGCTGATCCATGCATGAATAAACCTTAAAAAAATGATGCTCAGTGAAAGAAGCCAGACACAAAAGGACAAATATTTTTGTATGATTCCGTTTAGATGAAATATCCAGAATAGACGAATCTATACAGACAGACAGACATGGATCAGTGATGGAGAGGGGCTGGGGGAGGGGAAAATAGGGAGTAACTCTTTAGTGGGTATAGGGTTTCCCCTTGGGGTGATGAAATGTTTTGGAATGAGATAGAGATGGTGGTTGGGAAACATTGTAAATGTATGAAATACTACTAAATTGTATCCTTTAAATGTTAATTTTATACTATGTGGATTTCATCTCAGTTAAGAAGAAAAGCTATAATCCCAGCTTTGGGCTTCCATGAGGGTGACCACATAATTTACTGTCCAATCTGGGATATTTTAGGAGGGTTAAAATAAGTTTTTTTTCTTTATTGGTTTTAGAGAGGGAGGAAAGGAGAGGGAGAGAGAGATGGAAACATCGATGAGAGAGAACATCGATTGACTGCCTCCTGCATGCCCCCCACTGCGGATTTGGCCCACAACCTGGGCATGTGCCCTGACTGGGAAAACGACCTCTTGGTGCATGGGATGCTCAACCACTGAGCCACACCAGCCAGGCTAGGGGGTTTTAATAATTAAACCAGGGCAATAGGCAGTCACCAAATTTCACCAAAGTGGCAGCAGTTTCCACGTTATGTCCACATATCCAGATGACAAGTAGGGACGTCTTAACTAATCTTCTAGGTATCTACAGGTATCGAGTGAGAAGCCATAGGTTACCACTGCCCCAGCTCTCTGGCATCGGCAAATGAGGTGTACGGGTTTTTGCATCCACTATTTGCTCTGCCTGGAATCCCTGCCCTCCTTGAGCACCTGGGGAAGCACCATTCCTGGGAGTCTGAACAAGAGACACCTGCTCTAAGAAGCCTCCCTGGCGTCCCAGGCAGCCAGGTGTTGCTTCGTACCTTGTTCTCATTTACTTCACCATCACTGTAATTGCACACCTGCCCCACCCCCTGACTGTCATCGTGTTGAGGACAGAAAGGACATCTTATTCAATTTGCAATCATGATGGCTACATTGACACGCTCTAGTAAACCTGGTACTGAATGTATTCATCTTAGTTGAGGTGGGGAATGCATATTCATCCATTCATGTCACCTGCTTTAACTGACCACCTATGATCTGCCAGCCACTGGTGATGTTCTACGTGGAGCTCAGCGAGGCTGGTCTCTGATTCAAGTTTCGCATGGCCCAGTGTTGGAGAACAGAGGTAAAAATTCAGTTGTGATAACAGACACAGAGCACTGCACGCTGCCGCTGACGGTCCTGAGTGTGCGGAATATGGGATTTCCCCTGGTCAAGGAGGGTGGTGGTCAGGCTGAGCTCCGAAGCTTCAGGAGGAGGATCTGTGAGATCGGGGGAGGGTGACAGGCAGGAAGAACAGACCATGCAAGGAGGAGGGACCTATCCAAGCAACTGGAAAACAGTGCAGCTGGAAGAGAGGCAGGGAGAGAGGAGGAGAGCGTGAGGAAGGCTGGGGAGGGGCGGGTGGTGGGGTGAAGTGGGAGAGAACCGAGGGCTGGACCATGCCATGGGAAGTCATTTTAAACAGGGAAGCCTCGCTCCTGATCATTCTGGCTGCACTTCCAAAATAGATGAGGAAAAAGCATTTGAGGGACCAGGTCGGAAAGCAAAGGGGGAGGCTAGGGCAGGTATCCAGGTGAGAGATGATGGCAGCACGGAGCAGGGCACGATCACTCTGTCCAGACAACATTTCTCAGCTCCCAGGAGAAAGAAAGCAGGACTCGAGATTCGTGCCCAGTGCCGTCCAGAGGTTACCTTGGACCTCCTCACATCCTACTGGCACAGTGGAATTCCGCTGCCAGGCAGGGGTCACCCGGGGGTAGGGGGGTGGTTTAAGCCTTCTCCCCTCATCAGTGAGAGTCTTTTCTCTCTTGACTGAGAGGATGTCGTCCCGCTCTCTCCCAGCTCAGTCCAGTTGTGTCTTCCAGAAGTTAAGCTGATAAGGCAGCGCCCCCTGGAGGCAGCGATAAGCGGCTTAGCGTGGAGGGCTGGTGCAGGCCTGGCAGCCTTCTCACCTGAGAGCCACTCCTGGCGCTTAGGAGAAGGGAAATGAGAATTAGCTCTTCCTCATGGGAGAGCGTCCTCTTGTTTCCTCAGAAATTAGTTCCAAAGCCAGGATGCCATGGGGGTGGGAGGGGGGTCAGCTCATCTGAGTTATAAAGGGAAAATGCCGGGGTGGGGCACCCCAGGCCCCAGGAAAGCATAAGGCTGACAGTAACCAGTCTAATTTAGATACAAGTCATGGTCAAGTAGAGGCCTGTCCCCTAAGACTTTGCTCTGAGCTTATTCTTATGAGCGGAGATCTGGGGAAAGGAGGAAGAGAAAGAAATGAGAGAGAGCCAGGAACATAGCAACCAAGAGAACAGCATCCCCCAACACGAGAGGGGAACTAGGAATGATCAGGGCTGTCGGGGTAAAGGCACCTAACCTGCGGTGATGAAGAAAACGTAGTTCTTCCATCCGTGCTGTTGCCCGATGATCCGAGAGCCAGTTCAGACACCGCACAGATTATTAGACGCACTTTCTCGCTTCCAGCTGCCCAATGCCTTCCACGTGTACTTGAGAGAGAGCGTGAACCCCTTAACATGGTCTGCAGGGCCCTGCACACTCTAATCTCACATCTACCGGGGTCAGGCACTGCCAGCTGCTTGAAAGCTGGTGAGATAAGACTCTCCCACCAGGGGTGCACTGAGCAGCTCTGAGGAGCATCACCCCCAATGTGGTCATTGTGGATTTGAATATGATGACAATTTGGGGGGTGGGCATGATAGTGACATGCATTTGTTATCTTCCTAAACTTCTCTGATCACCTACTAAAAGTTATTCCCTGTTATTCTCTATCATATCCTATTTATTTCTTGGCTAGCACTTAGTGCAATCCAAAATCATACATAGTGCTTATGTATGTCCTGTTTTATTGTCAGCCTTGCCCACTAGAAGGTGAGCTCCATGCAGGCAGGGGCCTTGCTGATCTTCTGTGCTCTCTCTTCTTGCCCCGAACGAACAAGTAGGCATCCAAGTCTTCGTTGACTGAATACATGGACTGAAGGACAAGTCTCGAGTGGGGTTTCGATCTCTGGAGGGCTTCAGCCAGCTCCAGCTTCCCAGGACAGGAAAAGGATTCAACAGCCCGTTGAGTCACCTTGACTCTGTCCAAACTGTGTGGAAGCGATGGATGGAAGTGGAAACACAAGCCAAATCAGTGACGACCTTGCCCCCTTAGGATCTGCGAGCTCAGAAAGGATGCAATAGAATGGTCCCTCTCCATTCTAGACGCTTAGAAAAAAGAAAGAGGGTGGGCAGTAGAAAGTGGTGTTGTGGGAGCCTCTAGAAAACCCTCAATGATCCCCACATCCTGGTCATGTTCTTGAGTAATCTTCTCCCTGAATTGAGGACTCAACCTAAGGACTCCCTATAAATGAATAGAATACACAAAAGTGATGGCATGTCACTTCCAATATTAGGTTATAAAAAGCCTGTGGCTTCCAACTTGGGCATCCTCTGGTTCTTAATCTCTCTCTCTCTCTCTCTCAACCAGCTCCCATGCTGTGAGGACAGTCAAGCAGGCTACATCTAGAGAGGTCCACATTGTGAGGCTGGCTGGCCAACAACTACAGAGTGAGCTCAGAGGCAGATCTCCTGAGGTCTGCCCACAGTTGCGTGACTGATGGCTGACCCTGGAGGCGGACCCTCCTGCTGCAGTCCAGCCTTCAGATGATACCGCAGCCCTGGCTGAGAGCTCGATGGCGACCTGCCTCAAGCTAGGGGCACAGCTACACTGCTTCCTGATTCCCGACCCACACACATTCTAGGGTAATAAACATCTATTGCTTTAAGCTACCGAACATTGAGATAGTTGTTACAGTACTAGATAGCTAATACACATGGGAAGACACCTTCGAGGCACTGCTAACACAGAATGAAGATACATTCTTCTTGGATGTTTCAGGTCCATGACGTCCTTTCCTCCTGGCCACCATCACCACACGAGGAGGCAACAGGGACCTCACTAAAATTGGGAGTTGATGCTCCACCTCTGACTCATTCAAGTTCAAGGTCAGTTGCAAGGAACAACTAAATAAGCACCTTATCATCTCTTGACCTTGGTTTCCTCATGAGTAGAGTGGGGGGAAGGACAGAATCTACCTTGTCCACCTCTGAGCATTGGTACAAAAACAGTCAACACACTCAACAGCACGTGGTAGGTGCTAATGCGACGTTACGTGTTATTTTATCTCTCATTGAGCCATTAACAAAGATCAGATGCAGAATCCTTGGAATTTTGGCCGAGTTATCCGAAAAATTCAGGTAACTCTTGAGCAAGGACCTCATCCTACACCTGCGTAAGTTCAAACAACCTCCTGCATGGGGTGAAGGGGGCGGTAAACAAGTAACTGGGATACCCAAGATGGTGAGCGTGGCGCTCTTTCTACGTTTTGAGCCAGGTCACTGTCATCCTTATAATACCTCCATGAAGCTCATTCTAGGTGAAGAAAGAGAAGCCAGCACATAGCTACTAAATGTAGCTCAGCAACGTCGAGGGACTTGGCTGAGGTCACGCTCTCGGCGGTGCTAGCATCTGAATTTAGACTTGGAGCTGACGACGCCATGTAGAGAGCTTTTCCTGAGTGGTTTGAGTCCTTACGAAGCGGGCCAATGAGCCAGCATCCTGCTTCCCCTCTGCGTCTGAGTTCTGAGGCCAGAACTGGATACTTTTCCCTGACACCTTCCCCGTGGACCTATCCCTTTGTTAAACTTTTCCTCGTTAGAACTTCGCTTTCCCTGCCAAGCCGGCTCTGCTAATCTCGTGTCAACTCTGCCGCCTCTAATTATTTCACTGTAATTATTTTTCCCTAACAAAGGAGATAAAACTAATCGTAACATCTTTTTGTAAGCCTCCAAGAGTCATGCTTAAATTACTGCACTGATTTGAAAACCCCAGCAAGCAAATAGGAAATCATTACACTTTTATCTGGGTTGTGGCTGATGTGTTGCCAGATACCTACCAAGTTCTTGTACAAAACAAGAGGTCACCAGCAGAAAATGGCTTTGTCATGAAAACCCTTCAACTTGTGATGAATCTTCCTCCTGCAGATTTGTGACATGGGGGGGCCTGGGATGAGGCAGGGCAAGCTGGAGAATCAGTGATGTCTCCAGCATGCCCCCAAACCACACTGGTCTCAAGGCAGACTCCTGAATATGGTTAGTGCAAAGCTGACATCTGGTCAACTCCTCCCCAGGAGGGGCGGAATGTGTGTGCTTCAGTGGGGCGCAAAGAGAAAGCAATGGCTAATGTTGGTTATGCACTTACTATGGACTAAGCACCATTCTAGGAAACTGATGTGCCTGCCTTCATTTAACACTATAATAGCCTAGGAGGTCGTTGTCAGCATGCCCATTCCGTAGATGAGAAAACTGAGGCTAAATAACTTAGCCAAAGCCAGGAAGTCAGCAAATAACAGAGATGGACCTGGAACTCGCACCCTAAAATCCTTATTCTTTCCACCAATTTCTACACTAGGCAGCACTTGACTGGGGAAGTGAGGATGAGGAGTTGATGGTCCCTATTTTAGAGGTTCTCCTCGCATTCAAGCCTCTCCCCACGAGGATGCCTCAGTACCTTCCTCAGAAGACCTAAGTGGGATGAAGCGCACAGTGCAGCCAAGGGTGTGCTCCTCTGCTGTCTGACCTTCTTCGGGAAGAAAATAAATACGAGCTCAGCGCTGTGGGGCTGGAGAGTGAAAGACCAAGGTCGTGCCCCAGGGAAGTCATGCTTATCGCAAACCTAGAGGTCTCTGAAGATAGGGCTGTGGCACGAGATAAGGGGAACAGGAACTTTAGTGCCTCCGATCCCCCACAAGCATCCAGCAAACATCCTCATCCGTGATAACTCCGGAGTCAAAACAGAGGATGAAAGTCCTTCTGGGGGGTGGGAACAGACAGTGGAGTCCAGGTGTGAGGCCTTAGAGAATGGGGCGTCTCCATCCCGTCCAGAGGATAAGACTCCTTTCTGCCAACCGCCTCAACACTAACAGCCAATCAAACGATGGCCTTTCCAGCTTGCGTTCTCCTGGGCGCAAATGCGGAGTGGACGGTGCAAGCATGGTGGTATGTTTGGAGGTGATTACAGGCACCGGAGGCGGGAAAGGAGACAAGACTTCCATTATTAGGCCCATCACCACTGGGGGTCACTGGAGCTTGACCCCCTGGGGAACCCTGGGAGCCCAGAGCCAAGGTCAGAGCCATCCCATCTAAAAGGCAGGGGACCTAGGGCAGTGGAGCAGCCCCTGCCATCTGTCATGGAAAAGGGAGACTTCCGAGGGAGTTGGTTTGCCAGCACTTGCAGCCAGCTCTGCTCACAAAGGACCTCAAATGGCTCCAAAGGGGGCGGGAAGAGAGAGAAAGAAATCCTGAGGCTCAGAGGTAGATGCTGCTGGCGGAAATGTGTGGCACTGGGGACCCCACGGTAAGGACAGGAGCAGGGTGACCTGGAGGGACAAACTCAGAGGCTGCAGACCCTCCCGTCCCCTGAGCGGCAAGGTGCCCTGAACGCTCCTTGTCTTCCTGTTAGCCCAGCTCTCACTCAGGGCTGGCATCTTCTCCAAGCCGTTAACCAGCCTCGCGGCCCCGGAACCTCTCCTGGTGCTCAGAAAAGACTCACAGTTGCCATTGTCAAAACTTTCCTCGGCTTGAAGGCAGAGGGATGGACAGATTGACCCACAGGTAAGTGCTCTGAGCTGAAGAGGGAATGCCTTCCAGTCAGGAAGACCGTGGCTTGTCCCAGACCACGCAGCCTCGAGCCGGAGGTGCTGTGTAGCCAGGCAGTGAAAACGGTGTCCCCCTCTACGCGATGCTCAGTGGAACTAGTCCCTGGAGATTATTAATGTCCAGGCTGCTGGCCGAAAGGGCTTCATGAACCCCCATGGTCAGGTTGCTTTTCAGAGGGTTCATGGGGGATAAAAACATGTAACATGTCCCAGGTGAGTTCAGTGCTCTGACATCTCACCAGGACTGGGTTTGCTCCCTCCCTTTATTCCATCCTTGGTGAATGAGCCACCCAGAGCGGCCACCCTCCAGCGAGCAAACTGCTACGCAGACCTCAGATGACAGAGATGCTGGAGGCAGGGAGAGAGAGGCGGAGACGGGCTCCTGGCCACTCCGCTCATGTAAGAAGCACAGGAGAAGCCCCTTCTCCTGGCAGGAAGGGGATGCACTGGACAGACAGAGCAGCTCTCCCTTGGAGCATCTCTATGAGATTTTTTAAAGGAAGAGGCCCAGCAGTTCATATGTGCAGCAAATTGAAACTACAGTTCTGCAGTGTTCTGCCATGGTTTGGGGTCCTGGGAGGAAATATCATATAGTAACTAAGAATAAGTCGTCCTGCCCAGCCAGTGTGGCTCAGTGGTTGAGCGTCGACCCATGCACCAAGAGGTCGCTAGTTCTATTCCTGGTCAGGACACATGCCCAGGTTGTGGGTCCGATCCCCAGTGCGGGGCATGCAGGAGGCAGCCAATCGATGTTCTCTCTCATCGATGTTTCCATCTCTTTCTCCCTCTCCCTTCCTCTCTCTCCAAAATCAATAAAGGAAAAAATTGTTTAAAAAAAGAATGTCCTCCTGAGTTCAGAGCTGAGTTAACCACGTACTGGGCATGGCCCCCTGCCATTTCCCCGAGTGCAATGAGTCCCGCCGGAAGGGCTTGCTGCGAGGATTCACTGAGTCCTTGTGCAGTGGCCGTGTGTGCTGCCAAGTCACACGGTAGGAACAAGGCGGAGTCCCGACCCAGTGCAGGAGGCGGTGGTCACACAGATCGCCATGGCACCGCGCACGGACACCGTGCCCGCGGGAAAGCGGGGTGGCTCTGAGAACTGCTTCAGACAGAGGCTTGGGAAAGCGTTTGTCCATTCAGTCTCCCCTGACACTGCGCGAGACGGAGACGTTGACTCGGGAAGGTCCTGGCTCCAGGTCACGCACAGTGTGCCAGGAGGGACGGGGGCTCGCTCCAGCGTCTCCCTTCCACACCTCATCCTCCTTCAACGGCACGATGTCTCCTGCCATAAATCACCGGGTCTATTCCCATCGCCCTGAAGCCACTGCAGGGCCCAAGTGTCCAAGTTTTGAGGGATTACAAACATTGTCCACCAAAGGCACACATTCCTCCGCCCCGCTCGCCTCTGTAGTAACCGGGAAGGCATACAGCCTCGGTTCCAATGCCCCCGAACGGTGGAGCCCCCATCCTTCCTGAGCGACTCAAATAACGCTCAAAATCAGGAAATCATCCTTTAGATACTATATCATTCAACAGCGAGCCTTCCTAAATACCTGTCCAGGCTGCCCATCTGTAGCGGACAAAGCATTTTCTCCTCCAGAGATCGGACCAAGGCCAGGCCTTGCGCGGATGCTGCAGGGAGCCAGCGGACTCAGGAGTCAAGGAGGTGTTCCCCAGCTCTGGGAGCGCAGGCAGCGCGGTCCTCAGCGCTCAGCCCTCTCAGGACTGCCGCAGCGGAAGGGAGCTGCCTCTTTGACCCTCGGGCCTTTTTCCTGGGCAGCTCAGGTATACAGACCTGGCCCCCCAGCCCCCACGTGGAGCAAGTCTGAATGGCAGTTCAATCTTCCAGACGCCCCCCTGGGCTCGGTGCAGGCTTCTGTGGAGAAGGCATTGCAGCCCAGCTTCTCCCCTGCCGCAGCTGCTTTGCTCTCCTCACTCCTGCAGGCGCCAACCCAGAGGCCTTGCTCACACCCGCCTGTGTGCACCAGTCAGCTGGGAGCCCACTCCCTCGAACCCCGACCCGCCCACCTCAGAGGAGAGGCCCAAACCCGAACCCAGGAGTCCACACTCCCAGGCCTGGGCTGCCCCCTGAAAGGAACCTTCGCCCCTGTGTCAGTTTCCCAGGGCTGCCCGGACAGAACACCACAGACTGCTGACTTCAACAACAGACGTTTATCGTCACGGGTCTGGAGCCCAGACGTCGGAGATCAAGATGTCGACAGGGTCGGTTCCTCCCGATGGCTGGGCGAGAGGCCCCGGTCCCTGGCTGTCTCTTGATTCTGGGGGTTACTGGCACTCCGGAGTTCCCGACAGAAGCCTCACCTCATCTCTGCTTTTTGTTGCACATGGCGTTCTCCTGTGTGTGTGTGTGTGTGTGTGTGTGTGTGCGTGTGTGTATGTATGTGTGTGTGCGCGCGTGTGTGTGTCCAAAGTTCCCCTTTCTATATGGACACCGTCATACTGGAGTAGGGTCATACTCCACTATGACCTCATCGTAAAGAATTACATCTGCAAAGACCCTATTCCCCAACAAGGCCATGCGCGGAAGTACTGGAGGTCAGGGCTTCGACACATGGACCTGGGTGGGACACAATGTCACCTACTCCACTCCTCGCAAGGACAAGACTAATTTAGTGCTAGGTGTCACTAAGACACATCCAGCAGGGCCATGGGTGGCCTCTTCCCCACCAGAGCCAACGCAGGCTTGGAAGCATGCACAGCATCTTCCCCCGTCTGGATTCGGCCTGAGATCTCAGCCCAAGGCTGGCCTGCAGGCAGCTACGTCCCATCAAAAGAGCTCACGCTGAGATAACGCCTATTTTTCTTTGGTTTGGGGAGGGTGGGGATGACGAACTCCAAGCAGGGAAACTAGGAAGGCTTCTGGAAGAGGCATTTGAGAATGTGTTAGTTTGCTGGGGCTGCAACAAAGTAACACACAGACGCAGGGGTGCAAACAACAACATCGATCTTCTCACAGTTCTGGAGGCCAGAGGGCCGGTCCCTTCCGAGGCCTCTCTCCTTGGCGTGGAGATGGCCGTCTGCTCCCCGAGTCTTCACATGGTCTCCCTCTGTGTGCATCTGTGTCCTAATCTGCTCTTCTAAGGACACCAGTCATATTGGATTAGGGTCACCCTAACAGCCTTATTTTAACTTAATTACCTCTTTAACGACTTTATCTTCAAATACAGTTACATTCTGACTGCTGGAGTTAGAACCTCAATATACGAATTTGGGGAGGGGGACACAATTCAGTCTGTAACAGGACAAAGCACACGCCATGGTCTGAACACCCATCCCCACCCGGCCATACTCTTCTCCTTTAAATCATTTCCTAGAATCACAAGCTTTTAGCTGGGAGTGGAGGGAGGGACCCACATTTCCCGCCTTGAGAACACAGTGACAAATACACACGCCCTGAAACAAAACCAGCTCCTAAACACCTCTCCCCAAGTGATGGAGAGGTCTCTGCTAGGAACACGCATCAAAGTCGAGGGGAATCTTTGTATTCCGCTGGCCTGGCTTGCAAGGTAAAGTGGCATGCAGATTTCTTATTTAATAAATTCCCACAGAAAATTAGTTTTTCACAGTGGGGAGAATTTCAAGGCTTGCCGAGATGAGCGGGCAGGATCTAATCACTGTTGAGGCTTTGTACATACACCAGGCATTGCCGATCTCCGAATGATCCAATTACTCTGCAGGGGCCCATCGGCCCTACCTGCATACTAATCGCGAGACAGGGGAGCAGGAAACACACTGGCCTTTTCGGGAAGCTCCAGACGCACATGGCTCCCTTGCTGACCTTCTGCCAATTACATTCATCTCAATTCTATTAGCTCATCTTCTGCCCGAAGGTGACATATGCCCAGCTTAGAGAGTAACGTGCCTCCAGCTTCCCCCAGCAAGGGGAGAGGGTGCCAGCTCCGGGGAGCACAGGACAGGCTTGCACCACCCAAGGCCCCCAAATTCGCTTCCGTACAGCCCCTGGCAATGAGGACTGGTGAATTCAGGAGGGTGCATCCTTTCTGGGGGACAAAGCAATGTCTCAGTCGGCCTAGATCTGATAGGTAGTGGGGTTTGGGGGAGAGGCGGAGGGGAGAGAGTGAGGGAGTGAAGCCAGATACCTGAGTTTGAGTACACAGCTCACTATTAGAAGGTGACTTGGAACAGTCAGCTTTACCTCTTTGGGCCCCTGAAGTCTTGCAGGTAAAATGGGGGTGGATACCCAACCACTGTTGAAGCAGACAGTATCTGGGTCTGCCTACTCCTCCTTGCTGCTTATCACCCACTGCTGTCCAAATGAGCTCGGGGGGTTTCACAGCCTAGAAGGGACAGAGGGGCACATAGTGTGTCTAATAAACGCCCCCTTACGCCAACGAGCATCTAACCAGCCATGTCTGTCTGAGGCAGGTCGACTGCGTATAAACACCAGGGAGGGCAGAGTCGGGGGACTTCTCAGAGGGAAAAGCGCTGGGGATAAAAGGCGTCAGGGAATAATAGTAACAAAGAGAGGAGTGGAGATTATGGTGTCACATGTTGGTAGCGGGACCTACTTAGGTAAAATTGTATGGGGTTTGTCTACATTTTCCAATAAAGAATATTACACTCCCCGCGCACTAGGCGCCCCGCGCACTGCACTACCCACTGGTACAGGAAGTAAGCCAGTGCAGGCAAGTCCAAGGCTGGAGGCCCAAAGTCCAACCGTGGGGGCTGGCATGGGGTGCACATGCGTGTTGGGGGTGGGGGAGTTCAGGATGACTCACCTGAGATGGGAACTCTAACAGCCAAGATTAATAGGGGCCTCGGCTCCCCAAGTTTGAGTCCATGCGGGCAGAGCTGGGAGGTGATCACCAGGTCCTGGGGGTCTCTTTGTGACTTATAAGTTTGCCATTCAGTGTTTAAAGAATGACTGCGGCATGCCAGACCCTGGGCTTGGGGTAGAGAAGAAGAGGGTGGGCAGAAGTGGGAGAGAGATCTTATGAAAACTTTTTTTTCTCCTATAATAAAATGAAGGAAACTTGCTTCAAGAAAAGACAGCATGGCCCTGGCTGGTTTGGCTCAGAGGTTAGATCATCGGTCAGTGGACCAAAGAGTCGCAGTTTGATTCCGATCAAGGGCACGTACCTCAGTCGCAGTTCTGTCCAGACCCTAGTCGGGGTCTTGCAGGGAGGCAACCAGTCAATGTGTTTCTCTCACATTGATGTTTCTCTCTTTCTCTCTTCCTCCCCCTCCCACTCTGTCTGAAGATAAATGGAAAAATATCCTCAGGTGAGGATTTAAAAAAAATAAAAGAAGAAAAGAAAAGACAACATAGCATTACTCTGGAAAAAAAGAGGCTCAGAGTCTCTTAGGCTTGGGTTCAAACTCTGGCTCTGCTATTTGTCAACAGTGGGCTTTGGGCTAGGGTGCTGAATATCTGAGCCTCAGTTTACTCATCTGTGAAGTGGGAATATTAATTCTTACTGCTTCTATTGTAAGGATTAGAGACACTATGAAGAGATTTCTCAGAATGATGCCTGACTTGTGGCAGGTGAATATGGGTATTTGTCAGTATTTAGAGCTGATAGTGCAACACAGAGAGTGTCACCCACACTTATACACGGTATAGGGACCGTGACATGTATAAGTCTGAACGACAATGAGAAGTTCTAAGAATCTTCACAAGTACGAGGGCCTCTGAGAGTTGCAAAGTAGGACACGTCATTTCTAGGGGAAGAAGCAAGGGTCCCCCGAAAGGAACCTTGAAGAATCGGACATGTTTGGGCATGGGGAGATCGAGGGAGAGGCTTTTCAGTAGAGCTGAGACCATGAACAAAGCACTGAGGTGGGGAAGCCGAGGCTGGGAACCAAGGATGAGCATCAAAAAGGCTCACTGGGGTTGAGCTTAGGAAATGAGAGACAGCACTGTCCAATAATCATTTCTGAGGTGATGGGAATGTGCTGTATCCTACCGTCCAGGATGGTGGCCATTTGCTCCATGTGGCCACTGAGTATTTGAAATGGGGCTGTTATGACTGAGAAACGGAATTCCTAATTTCAGTTCCTTGGAGTTAATTTTAATTCAAATGTAGTGGCCACACGTGGCTCGTGGCTACCGTACTGGCCCGCGCAGGTGAGAGGGCGATTAGGAACCAGCCGTCTGAACATACAGACTGACGGCAGACTGTGGAGGGCCTTGAGTGCATACTGAGAGCTGCCTCTCGCCCTTAGCTCCTCAGCCAGCGTGGTTCAGCTCTGGAAAGCCATTCCAGCTGCAGAGTACAAGATGAATTCTACTTTATTGTAAAGATTTCTTTGTTGATTTTTAGAGAGAGAGGAAGGGAGAGGGGGAGAGAGAAAGAAACATGGATGTGAGAGAGAACATCAATTGGCTGCCTCCTGCACACCCCCTGCTGGGGATCAAGCCCACAACCCAAACATGTGCCCTGACCAGGAATCGAACCGGCCGCCTTTCAGTGCACAGGACGACGGCCAGCCAACGGAGCCACAGCAGCCAGGGCCAAGATGAATTTTAAAAGGGGACCTCGGAGGTGAGAGAAGCAGACTGCCAGAGCCTAAAATCGTTCAGAAGAGCAATAATTAGGATCCTGCCTAAAACAGTGAGAATGGAGAGGACAGGACAGATGTGAAAAATGTCCCCACCTGCAGCCCTCAGAAGGTGACTGAGGGGATGCCGAGGTGTGACACTTAACCGATGTGGGTCTCGGCGTCTTGTGACACCAGGCACAGGAGGCAGAAAAGGGCTTGCTATCTGGAATACAGGAGAGGAGGCAGGTGTTTCTGGGCCAACTGCAGTGATTACTAAAACACAGCTTCTCTGCACCTTGCGTGCCTCCCACCAGAACCACGGCACTGTCCTCCTGTCCCCGGGGGAAGAGTTGTCTGTCATTCATTTCCCCAGGTAATCTGGGCTGTGTAGACTTGGCTTTGGGGGAGTCGGGGCCCAGGGCTTGGGGAGGGCTCCTGCAGCTTCCTGGAGGTCTTCTTGGTGGTTGTGGTTGCTTCCAGGGAGAGGAGGCTGATTTGGCATTCCTGGCACTGCCCACGCGTCTCGTGTCCTTCTCGGAGCTGACCGCCAGGTCCCCAAGAACCCTGCATGACTTGCTGGAGAGCGGTGATTTGTTTTTGTCCTATTAACTTCTTAAAAGGACAGAAACGGATTGCTGGGCTGGAGGACTGGCCTGGGAAGCATACGGATGAGGAGCTGGCTGCGTGAGCCCAGACCAGGGAGGTTGGGTGAGGGGGCAATGGGCCGAGGAGGAAATAGAATCTCCATTTCTTTACTCTCGTCTGCTGAGATAAATCTCTTTGCAGAAAGACAGTTGTTTGGGGAATTCTCTCTCTCTCTCTCTCTCTCTCTCTCTCTCTCTCTCTCTCTCTGCCCCTCTAATTTGGCATATGCTATTCTCTCTGCTTAAAAAAACATATTCTAGCATCTCCCCCACCCTCTTCATTCACGATTGCGTTCATTCATTCATGAGTCGATAAATGTGTTGAGCATCTACTATGAGTCTCCCACTGTGTTAGAGTCTGAGTGCACCACAGCGACCCAACAAGATAAAATTCCACCCCTGCCCACAAAATCTGAGAGCAGGGAGAAAGCTCGGATACTAATTAATGAACGGTACAAAAAAGGTATGATTATGAACTTAGATAATGTCTTGCCAAGCTTTAAGCACGCTCATTCAGATGTCTCTGGAATGACCTCTCTGTGCCTCGATTCGTGTATCTGAAAGTGGCATTAAGAATCCAACCTACATACACCATGGAGCGGATGAAACAGAATGTGACATGCAGGTACCCAGAAGAGCACCTGCCCCCTGTTGGCTACTGCGTTCATCACCCCTCATGAAGGTCAAACAGGGCAATGGAGTCTGGCCCGAGGATCATTCTCTAGCCAAGAGGTTTGGCCTTGTTTTGAAGCAAAGGGTGCCCCGGATGTGGTAGACATGAGTCAGCCTGTCCCTGCCTCCCAGCATAGCTAGAACCTTGCTCTCTGATACCCAGATGCTGTTTCCTAAATCCCTGCCCTTCTGGGGAACGATGAAAAAACATCTGAGGCTTCAGAGCTCAAGCCTGTAACATTCCAGGGTGCAACCAGTGTGCTCAGAGAGACCGGAGCTAAACGGAGTGCAACAAGGGCACGGTTTACCGGCAGCCTGGGGACAGGCCATGACCAGCCTGAGAAGGAAAAGTTGGGGACACCTGTTGAGTCTTCTGAGAGACGTGGGGTAGAGGTGAAAGGTCTGCTCCCCTCATCTCGGCCCAGAGAGGCCCGCGCTGAGGCTGGTTGCTCTGCTGGGTGCTGGAGCGTGTCCAAACAGTTTCTCCTTCGCATTACGCGGAGCAAACCACGAGATGGCTACTGCCTCTTTGCCCACGTGCGCTTACAGATCCACGGCTGGTTATTGCGAGTAACATGAACCTACCCACACGTTCCCCAGGAGATAGCAATGGCAGAAGTATGAAATAGTCACGGTTCCATATCTAGGAGCCTCGAAGCAGCCTGGATAGGGATGCAAAGGGAAGACAGCTTCTGTGTTTAAAGGGGGTTGGGTAGGGTTAAGGGCTGGAGGAGGAGAGAAGAGACTTTTGACTGAAAAGTTGTAAGTTAGGTTGCAAAGGAAGATTGTAGAAAGAAAGGAGAGAGGTTTGGGCAGCTGATGAGAAGGACAGAAGACAGGTGATGTTTAGGAACAGCAGTGGATGCTGTTGGCACCTCACCAAGGCCCCCTGACCTGCCAGAGCATCAGCCCCAGATGCTGGAGTGTTGGCTGACAACGCACTCGTCCCCCTTCTCCCAATGGAAACCCCTTCGCCCGGGAGTCTATGCCTACTCGCCCCCACCCTGCGAGGCAGACCTCAGCCAGGGGTATGTGGGTACCAGAAGCTTGGCCTCCTTGCCTCAAGATGGGGCCAAATGAGTGGTAACATTCAAGCTCTCAAGGGCCCCGTGAAATCAGTCTGAGACTAGACTCTGGCTGAATCCACTTCCTTGCTTCAGGGTAGCTGAACGAAGACGGGGAGTTTGCACTGTGGTATGGGATGCTGTCCCCTTCTCCAAGCCCCTTTACCGAGAAATCCCAGGAATACAGACTTAGTTCTTGCATTCTTTTGCATTTAGAAATGTGCATCTCAGGTTGTGATAATATTTTGAGACTCAGCAAACCAGTGAAATCACTCTCGGTTTACAATGAAAATAGTAATATCTACAATGCATAGAATGTCTCCGGTTCTAAGCACTGTCTTAGGTACTTGACACCTGCTACATCATTTAATCCTCCCAGTAGCCCTATAAGACGCCCACTTTTACCCGATGTTGTAAGGAGGTAAACCTACAAGAGGTAAACGTAACATGGTTGTGGCAGAAATGGGTTCAGACCAGGCTTTTGCAATTCTGACACCTGCTTGCTATACATGGACCACACTGGCCTTTTCTCCCGCTCGGTAAGCATAAGGATCAAGCTGCCAAGGTCTCAGCTCCCAGTGGAAACGCAGACTCCCTGAGCCCTGGTATTTCGAGCACGTACGTTTTCTTCTTCAGGCAATGACACAGAGGTTGGCGTTCACCAGAGTCCGGCCAGGAGCTGACTGATACCCAGCTCCTCCTTCCAGGAGCTCATCTGAGAAATCTAATATCTGAGACAGATAATCTAATGGGCATGTGAGCCATCCATTTCTTGGGATTCTCTAAGCTCTAGTTTTGTATTAAGTTAGAAAGACAGGCACCTGGACCATATTATGTTATCTCCCCCCATGAAACGGCATCAACTAAGTTAAGATTTAACACCATGACCTCAGCAATGATAGCAGATGAGGCCAAAAAATGTCAACATAAGCAACCATTTTGTTGAAGACATTGTTTTTCTTTGATCCCATGCCTTAAACATGGATGCAAGTGACTGACTCCCTGTGACAGTTCCGTGTGTGGACAGTGCCCCTCCGGCAGAGGGACTCCGTTCCTTCCCTCCATGCGGTATTGGTTCCATGACCCAATATGTTTCTCATTTTGCCTTTGCTGCCAGGAAGCTCAGAGACAAAGTCAGTCAGCTTTGACAGATCTATCTTGGATGTCTACGCTTACAATGTTGCAAATTAGTTTTAAGTGTTTAACTTTCGTTATGTTTGACTGTATCAGTCTACCTCAAATGTTTAAATGGGTGTAGCAAAAGACTAAAGGTAAATCAGTGTGTTCTTACAAGAAACACCTGGACAAATGGACCGCCGAGGTTGTATTCAGATGTGGTGGTCATTTTTGGTGGTGGTTGTTGTTAATTCTCACCTGAGGATATTTTTTCATTGATTTTTTTAGATAGAGTGGAAGAGAGGGAGGGAGGGAGGGGGAGAGAGAGAGAGAGAGAGAGAGAAACATCAATGTGAGGGAGAGACATCAATTGGTTGCCTCCCGCACGACCCCGACCAGGGCTCGGGATCGAACCAGTGACCCTTCGGTCCATGGGCTGATGCTCTAACTGCTGAGCCAAACCGGCCAGGGCTGTGGCAGCGTATTTTTAAGATATATCCCCGATGGGCATCTGTTTCCTCTACCCCACCTCCACTGTCATGACCACAACCCCAGCCGACATCATCTCCCACCCAGATGCCTGCAGACACCTCCCCTCACTTCTGGAAAGCCTATCTAACAGGGAGGCTGGGTCATCTGTGGAGCTCCACAGGACCTGGGCTACATTCTACCACTTACTGTCATCTCCTAGCAAGTGATCCGTGCCTCTCTGTTCTCTCTCACTTCTCGACCCTCACTGGTTTATGAGTGCTGTCCTCTTCCTCCTCTTCCTCCTCCTCATCATTATCATCATAGCTCTCACTATATTCCGGCACTTTACAAGCATGAACTCACTGAACCATTTAAAGTACTACCATCCCCATTGCAGAGATGAAGACACTGAGGAATAAAGAGAGACAGTCACAGGCAGAAGTCATCCAGGCAGTAAGTGATAAAACGTGGAATCCCAACTCCGATCTGCCCCAGCAACAGAGGCAAAGCTCTTAGTAATTCCTGACCCCACTTAGTCAGCATGGTCCTGCTTGGCTCATCCCCTCGGCTCCATCCAGTCTTTGCTCAGACCTCCCTTTCTCGGGGGAGAACCCAGACCCCCCGTTAGTGCTGCAGCTGCACCTAACACTCCCATCCTCTGTCCCACTTTTTCTCCCCATGTATTAACTTCCAACACCCCATGTAAGCCATTCTTCTTCTTGTGCGTCGTCTGTTTACCCTGCTGGAATACAGGCTCCGTGAGGCCGGAGACCTAGCACGTTCGCGGATGTATCTAACAAGAAGGCAGTCAGTATCTGTTGAATGATGGAATAAACAAACGACGCCACGTGCCCTCTGGATGGGTTCGCATCCCAGAGCTTTGCACACACTGAACACGGAGCAGGAGGCGAGTACACATCTGCCTCCTCACCAGCCCCACTGAGGACGTGGCTCCAGCCCGAGCTCAGGTGTGTCACTGCTGCCTGTCCTTCCAGCGTCCCTCAGCACAGGGGGCAGGGCCTCGGGGCCTCCATCCAGGTCAGAGGAGCCATGCCTGGCTGTCAGGATTCCCCAGCCCTGTGCTCTGCTCTCTCTGCCTCAGGACCTGTGTCCCCGCATGGCCCTTCCATGCCTCACTCCCCACCCCCCATTCGTCCAGACCTTCCCCTTCCTAGGCACACAGCCAGGACCGGTGGGTTTCACTGGGTGCCTCATGGTGCCTCCCCACCTGGCCGTTGTGGGGGAGGGACCCCTCTGCCATTCCGTCACCTCATACCCCGTTCGGTGGGCTCTCCATGGTAGGGGAAAGCTGGCTGTTTCCTTGACAGCAAATACCCAAACTGACTGAAACAATTAGTTTGTCTATTTTAAAACTGAATTCCAAAGCTTCCATGGCAACCAAAGTTATTAAAAGATGTAAATTAAAGTGTTGTGCAGGAAAGATGGCTTGGCAGAGAAGGCGCTTGTTTTGGGGAAAGAACACGAGAAACTTCAAACCAGGGGCATCCCCGTGCCCAGAGAGGCACACTGCACTCGGCTGGAGGGAAGCCGCTCAGAGGGCCCCTCCCGGCGCCCTGGCTCCTGTCGCCGCCTCGTACAGGAGACCCCTGGGCCCTCCGGTGTCCAGGAGAGATGAGGGGCTCTGCACTTTCTGAAGCCGCTGGTGCCAAGAAGGAAACCTTGGAAAAGCAGGAGGGAGAGCTGACATTAATGCAGCACCTACTCCGTGACAATGCGACCGCAGACCCGTGCTGCATACTCTCTGGGCCCCTGGCACTGTGCTAAGGGATTTGCAGGCATGATCTCACTGAACGCTCCCATCACATGAGAGAGAATCTCAGTTCATTCCCATTTCTCAGATGGGGAAGTGGAGGCCCATCCAGACAGAGCCACTGAAGGAGTCACACAGCCCGTTAAGAGATAAAACTGGGATGAGAGCCCACCTCTGTCCAACCATACTACATTTCCCTGAATCTGTGGCAGACAAAGGCGGGGTGACTGGATCATTCCCCTTAGTCTTCTTAACAATCGAATCGGCAGTACGTATCGGGGAGAGTTAACAGCTCGGGCTCCCGAGTCAGACAGATGTGGGGTGAACCCCAGCACCTCCACGTATTAGTTTTGGGGCCACGGGGCAGGATCGCTCCCCCTCCGCACCTCAGTTCTCTTGGCTGTAAAGTGAGTGCCATGTGGCGGTGAAGTAACGGAGCTGATGCGGGAGAGGCACCTGGCCGGCGTCGGATACACAGTAAGCATTATGCACACTCCTTGTATTATTATTACTATTACTATTCTTCTCTTTATCGCTGAGGAAGAGGCTTCGAGCAGTAAAGCTTGCTCAGCGACACACAGCCGGGATTTACGGCCAGGTCTCCAAGCTTGTGTCCTCTCCCCGCATCTGAAGGAACAACAGCTCTCGCTCAAGATCTACAGTTCAAGGTCTTTTCACGGTGAAGCTAGACACCCGGAATCTCTGGTCAACATGCCCCTTGACTCGTGGGTCCTGGGCGGCTGGCTGCTTCTGCAGAGGTGGCCAGGGAGAGGAGAAGCTGTCTACCATGGTGATACTTCTATTCGCTGCTGTTCGTCGGGTCTCCGGTCCCCACCAGGTGCTCGCTCGGGGCTGTGTCCTGGTTCTCTGCTCCCTGCCCACTGGAAAACGGGTTCAGTTCTTATAAATCCACACACAGCGTGTTGGCGAGGATGAGGAGAAAAGGGAACCCTGGTGCACTGTTGTAAATTGGTGCACCCACTATGGAAAGCAGTATGGAGGTGCCTCAAAAAATTAGAAATCGAACTACCTTATGACCCAGCAACCCCACTTCGGCGCATGTATCTGAAGAAACACAAACCACTGATTTGAAAAGACACACGCTCCCCTCTCTCAGGGCAGCACTATTTACAAGAGTCGAGGCGGGGAAGCGCATTAGCACTAACACAGGCTGATGCTTCTACCTTTGGCCAACACTTATTGGTCTCTCGGGACATGAACTCCTCTCAGAAGCTCTCCCTAACTAACCAGACTGGCACGGGGCTTCTCCGTGCTTGCTCTGGGCTATGAGGGCCCGCATGGAATCGCTCTGTACTGTTCCTCATGCCCACAATGGTGTTTGGTACAAAGTAGGTACTTAATAGAAGTTTTTGGAATGAGTGAATGAATGCAAGCACGCATGATGACATTTTTTATTGGGGAATGTGTGAGGGTCAACATATTACTTGGCCAAATCTTGACCAATCCAGGGCCCTGGTTAATACCCCAGAGAATAAACATTCCCAGCCCAAAGCGGGAGATGAAAGGACCCTCCCCTTCGACGGGAAGAATCATGAAGTTAGAATTCTCCGCCATGCTTAGTTTCTAGGCAAAGTTATATACATGCAAGCATTTTTTATTCATTCTGTTTTCTATTAATTCATTTTTTTAATTCAACAAAATATCTATTAAGTGTTTACCAGTGATGGGCTAAAAGTTTGGGGCAGGAACACATAATATTCACCATAGGGCTTACATTTTTAGGGAGCAGCCATTGAATAGAACAGGCTTTTGAGCAAACATGAGATAGTTACCAATTGTTATTAGCCATATTTTCTAAAGCTTCATATATAAAATAATGGCTTACTTTGGAATGAATTAATGGGGAAGGCATCTTAGAAAAGATGAGGAGAAGCTAACCAAGTAGAAAGCCAGTTAGGATTCATTCTTGACAGAAAGGAAACTGTGCAAAGGCCCTGAGGCAGGAAGAACTTGGTACAACAGAGAGTCTGAGAGGGTCAGTGAAGCTAGGGAATAAGCAAGCATAGAGTGGTTTAAGATGAGGTTGCACAGGGCATTAGAGGTTCAGTCTTGTAAGACTTTGCAGGTCTTCTAGGAGTGTGTGTGTGTGTGTGTGTGTGTGTGTGTGTGTGTGATTTGCTCTGTTGTTCAGAAAACAGGACATCTTAATGCCATCATTTATTTGAGCTCACGTCACTGGCCACATGCCCCTCCAACTTCGCTCTAAGGTAGCAGGTGTGTAAGAAGTGTCCGCAGTGAGAACACGGAGACGGCACAGAATTCTGGCCCAACCATTCGGTTGCACCATCTGGGTTCTGGGGGTGGACTGATCCCCTTCTCCAGGCCTCTGTTTTCACTTCTGCAACAACAGGGGATCATCTCTAACGTCCTCTCAGGGCTCTAATTAGATGCTGTAAACATCGCATGGGTGAGGCCAGGAATGCTGGTAAGTATCCTAGCATGCACTGGATGGCCCACCCAGATGTCAATAGTGCCAAGGTTGAGAAACCCAGGAGTAAATAAATGATCCGTCATATGAATGAATGAGTGGATAGATGAATGGATGGTTTGAATAATGCATTCACACCTCCATTTAACCCAGTTAACCCAATAGATTTCATTGACCAAATATTAATAGTTTTAAGTCCAACACCACTGAGAACCTGAATGATCCACGGAAAAACGGAGCTCCCCACAATTCCAGGAGCATATATGCACCAAACAGTATTGCTGGCTCCTTTTACAGAACTCTTCTCCTGACTGATAATAACCAATATTTTACAGGCCTTACTCTGCCAGGCACAGGGTGAAGCACTTTATATGTATTACTTTGTTTCATCCTCCAAAACGCCCATCCTCCCAATTTTACAGACCAGGAAAGGGAGATGCAGAGACGCGTTAACTCGTCTAAGGTAACTCAGCTAGTAAGGGAAGTGGGAGCATGAGCCCAGGCTCTGTGGGCTGGGACCACCCTTGACTATATCCCACGGTGCTGAGCGGGGCTGTGACATTGTGATTTATCATAAGAAATATATATTTGGTCTCCGTCTGCATTCCTGGCACAGAGCTCCTGAGAACCTTGGAATTTCCTAAGTGTGGACAGTAATTGAGGCATCTTTTGTTATGTTAATGAGGTGGCTTCTGGAAAGCCCTGGGTCATCTGAGGTTGGAGGCCGGCTGCCAGGGGAGCCAACCCTGTCACTGGAGGGTTAGCACTCCGGTGACATCCCCTGGTCTCCTGGGAGGAGAGACTGATTCGATCAGTGGCCAGTGACTTAGTCAATCACGCCTACTTCAGGAAGCTTCCACGAACACCCAACAGGACAGGCTTTGAGAGCTTCTGGGGTGGTAAATACATGCAGATGTGGGGAGAACAGCTCGGAAGCTCTGCACCCCTTCCCACGTGCCTTGCCCTACGCACCTCTTCCATCTGGTTGTCCCTGAGTTATATCCTTTTATAATACACCTGTGATCTAGTAAGTAAAATGCTTCCCCGAGTGTGTGAGCTGCTCTAGCAAACAAATAGAAACCAAAGAGAAGGTCACGGGAACCTCCAACCTCTAGCCAGCCGGTCCGACGCCCAGGCAGCTGAACGGGGGCAGTCTCGTCGGACTGAACACTTAACCAGTGGCATGTGACACTGTCTCCAGGTGGGTGGCATCAGAATTACGTTGAATGGTAGGACACCCACCTGCTATGAGAGGATTGCTTGGTGCGGGGAGAAGCCTTCCACAGGGGAATTGTTGGAGCAGAAGTGGGGGGTCACTCTCTCTGTTGGTGGGCTCCCAGCAGGCACTTTCCTCATGACTTTCTGCCACCCCACACCCAGCAAGTGACTTGAGAGCTGGAGCCATGGTTCAGAGTAGAAGCCCCCGGACCCATCAGAGCACCTGGGACCGAGCAGGTGCCTAGTAAATGTTTGTCAATGGTGCTTAGGTAAGGAAACCAGTTCTTGCCCTCAAATTCCATGAGGAAGCATACTTTATTTCTTTATTTTGGCTTTCAAGCATATTTCTCTGGGAAACATTAGCACCACGGGGGAAATTCAGAAAGGGCACATAGAGTAGAGAATCAAGTTCAGCCCTGGCCGGTTTGGCTCAGCGGTTAGAGCGTCAGCCTGCGGACCAGAGAGACCCGGGTTCAGTTCCTGTTAAGGGCGCATACCTTGGTTGCAGTTTGTCCCCGGCCCCGGCTGGGGTCATGTGGGTGGCGACCACTCGATGTGTCTCTCTCATGTTGATGTTTCTCTCTCTCTCTTCCCCCCCTCTCCCTCCTGCTCTATCTGAAGATAAATGCAAAAAAAAAAAAAAAACCAATGTCCTCAGGTGAGGATAAAAAAAAAATAAAAATAAAAATAAAAATACAAGGAAATCAAGTTCAACCGGGGCCTTTAGCGGACATTAGCCACATCCCAGTCACCCGCCCATCACTTTGAGGACACAAGGCACCTCGGTCTGTGCACCCCGACGCCATTCCCTGAGCTCAGGTGGCAAGCGTTCACATTTTTAGCTAACATTTTGTGTGATGCTTTTCTTAACTTTGCAAGTTGCTATTTTACTAGCAGCTTCCTTTTGAGGCATCAGATGACAGATTGAATGATTTAAGAGGAAAAAAAAATGTGGTTGTATTTGAAGTTTTTTTAAAAGCCTCCAGGAGTCGAATGTGACATTCTGGGTAAGAACACAGCACTGTGTTGATGCGTGTGACGTCTCTCTTAATGATGTATAAAATCTCTCTAATGGCAGCAGATCTGCAAAGGGGGCTTACACCAGCCTGCTGAACTGTGACTGCCACCCTGCCTCAGAAGAAGTGAGAAAGGTGAAGAGGTCTAGAAGCTTCTTTGTTTGGAAAAAGCTCACCCACAAGGAATCCAAAGAGCATCTGGCCTCAGTGACCAGACTCCACAAAACAGGACATCAGGTACCTGCAGGCTCGCAAAGCAATGGTCTGAGTTCCTCTACCTCTGGGTCCAAGTGGGAAATGAGGTCCCCTGACAGAACCCCCAGCTGTTTGTGGGAGAGGCTGGGGACCCCTGGAGCACCGGAGCACGGTGCAATGGGAGAAGGGCTTTCTCCCCAAGCCAATGCCACCCTTGGCCTCCCGGGCACCAAATTCCCCTCACAGAGCCTCTTGTAAGCACCTCTGGACCTCATTCAACATCCACCAAGGTTTTTCATGATGACTATTTGTTCCTCTGACCATTAGGACTCAAATGTATAGATCAGGCAACTGAGACACAGAGAGGTTAAGCAACTTGCCTGGGAGCTGGCTTTATTCAGCTCAAAGATGGAACAAGAGAGAGTACAGATGATCAGTCCATGGGAAGTTCCACCGGTTATGTGTGGGAAAGTCATACATCACCACCACCCACCCTCCATTGGCCAGAACTCAGTCACATGGTGCCACTGAACTGCAAAGGAGCCTGGGAAATGTAGTCCAGCTATAACCCCAAAGGGAAAGTGGTTTTGGTGAACTCAGAGCTGTCTGTGCTGCAGGTGCTAAGCAGAGCTCCGGAGAGCTCAAATTAGTCTGGGAAGCCAGATTCAAAAACATACTCTATCAAATCTTTCAATCATCCATCTCTCCCACACCCAGGGCTGCAATGAAACCTTTCAAACATATCACTGGATAGCACTCAGTGGTTGAGGGGTAGACAAGAAAGTTATCTATGGGAAATCTCTGGAGTCATCTGGCATGCTAATTAGATGAAAAACTGACCTACTATTTACTGACAACTTGCTATGTGCCAGGCTCTGTGCCCCATGCGATAACTGCTTTATCTCATTTGATCCTTAGCTGATAATACTAGGTGGTGGCACCGATTCTCTCCATGTTGCAGATGAGACGTTGAAATGTTGAGAGGTCACACAAGTCGTAAGAAAACTGGAACTCACACCCACATTACCCTGATCCCAGAGTTCAAGTGCTTAATCCAATGGCTCTTACATGCCTGCACTTATTTCTTCCCATCAATAAGATTATGTGTTGTGCCTCAAGGGAGAAATATCAGCTTTCCACCTTCGAGTCATTTTATTTAAACCACAGCATTAACTCACTGGGAAAGAGAAACATTTTCATAAAATATTCAGAATGTGAAATATGAAAGAAAAGAAATATATCCACAGGAAAGTCACTAATCAAAGTGATTTTCTTATCCGGTGGCCTTACGTGACTGCTGGTCTGCTCAGATGGGGAGGAAAGAGAAAGCAGGTGGCCAGAACACCAGGCTTATCAGCCAGGGCTCGGGCACGCTCTCAGCCTCAGGCAGAGGGACGTGGTGGTCCAAGTCCTCACTCGGAGCGGCTGGAGTCCTACGTTGGGACATGGGTGTTTATCCTCCACATCTGGGACTGCACGTTCCTCCAAGGTGGTCTATTAGCCTATGTGGGAGGATGGAAAGCTACGAGATGGGCGGTTACTAAGGAGCCTTGTTTCATCCTTGGAGAACGTGAAGAAAATAATATCTTCAGGGACAGAGTTGTATTGTAGTTATTGTTGTTTACTGGTCTGTTTTCTCCTCTTGGGGGTGTGGGGAGATTCCCCCCCCCAATTTTAATATGCAATGATTTTGTAAACATATCTGACATCCAAATGTGTTTTTAAAGCAATGTTATGTTGCTTCTCTTCTTTATCCTCTTCCCTCCCCACAAAAAAGCACAATGAGGGTCGGGCTGCGAGGTATCACCTATGATATCTGAGAATAGGGGACACGGCACATGGGACTAAGCGGTGCCGGACTGAGTGTCCATTGCCCTTGCTCGCTCACCCCGTGGGCCTGATCGCGTGACAGTAAATTGGCCACGGGTGGAGGCTTTGAGCAGAAGACCCTAAGGGCAGGGGCTGAGTCATTCGAATCAAAAATACAAATCAAACCAAAGGGGGGGAAAGTCAACAACCATTTTCCTTTACAAAAATAAGACCACACTTTAAATATTCATTTAAATGTAAAGTAATCAACTATTACACGTTATAATCTGTTTTGTATTTGACAATACTTCATTTGCAAACTCTTCATGGCTTTTAAAAAGAGACCTAGAGTCCAAATCTGCACAGCATGAAAATTCTCACGTTCTCTAATTTGCAGTAATGTGTTTGTATCAAATTCAGTGAACAAGCCACCCCAGAGGACAGCACCAGCGCGTGGTGCCTCTGAGAGGGTAGGCTGACTTTCGCCACCAGGCACCATGGGGCTGTGGGTCAGGCATGAGCTAGGCTTGCCTCACCCTACCCCTGCTTCTGCTGTGGATGGACTTTCCCCTTGCGGCATGAACTCTCAGAGTTTTGCTTAGTGCCCATGGAAGAGACAGACCACTCTGAATTCAGCAAAACCCATTTCTTTTCCCCCTTGGGTTCATAGCTAGACTACATTTCCCAGTGTCCTTTGCAGTTTGGTGGGACCATGTGACTGAGTCCTAGTCAATGGGAGGTGGGCAGAAAACATATGCCTTTTCCAAGCACAGCCCATAGCAAGTTCCCTGACCTGTCACCCGCACTCTCTCTATGCTATTTTTAAGCTGAATGAAGCCGACTGCAAGGCAAGTTTCATGACCTCTCTGTTCCTCAATTGCCTGACCTATAAAATGGGGGCAAACATAGCTTCCATCTCTGGAGTTGTTCTGAGGAACATTTAATGCAGTAAAAACAAGACAGTAGGCTTAGTGGTCAACCTCATGGTCTGTGAAATCAGAATGTCTGAGTTTAAGGCTTTGCTTCATAGTTATGTGACTTTGGGCACCTTTGTTTGTTTGTTTTTACCTCCCTGCACCTGTTTGTCCTTCTGTAAAACGGGAATGACTAACACCCACCTGAGAGGAATGTCAGGGACATAAGTGAAATCACGTATATAAAACGCTTAGAACATAAGTCTGGCATGCAGGGAGTGCCCCATAAATCTTAGCTGGCACTGTTACTACTGCTGCCCTGCTGTTATTGCTGCTCTTATAATAATTATTGTCATTTCAGTATATAAAATGTGCTTAAACGAGTACCTGCTGCTTAGTAGCAAACATAAATGTTAACTATCATTCCTACTTTCTGTAAGATATAGGTAACAGTAGAAGCTATCAGAAGTGAAATAATGAGTATCAAGTCTTACTATAGCACTTTGTACTGGGGGAAAAAAAGCAAGCCTTTAACAGTCTCTAGTCCTATCAAAGGCCGCGTGGCTCTGGTGGAGAAGGATCTGAGGGTTAAGACCGGCACTGAGCATGAATGACATGAATACGCCAAAATCAAACTCCACCTTTTCCAGAACTCGACGACCTTGAGCCATCCCATTCTAGGCGTTGCCTCTGGAATCAGCAGGCAACTCAGAGCCAAGGACGAACAAGGCTCTTAACCCGGGACCTAAAACCCATAAAGGCTCCCGAGATAGAAATCAGTAGGTCCGTGAACTTGGAGAGGAAAAATAAAACTTTATTTCCTCTAGCTTCTAACTGTAATCTAGCTTTCCATTTGATTATACATGTAAGCCACAAATCACAGCAGCATTACCAGTACCTGTGATTTTGTCACCAACAAAAATCACAGAAGTTTCAGTCACATTACATAACAGCCACAGAGATCTTAAAATATCATAATGCTTATTGCTATTTCCAAATTACAGTAATTACTAGACTTGCTTGTTATTTAATGTGTTCATAAAGAAAGCAACGATTCTACTAGATCAAATTTATGATGTTAGCAGATGCACTTCAATATAAATGGTGTCCTTAGTAATCTGTAGTACTTTGTGTTATGTATTTTAAGTCTTCATTTTGCAAAGAGGCTCTTATTTCTCCCAGATGCCCCAGGGGCTGTTGCAACAGAAAAGGTAACAGGTCCCTGGACGACCATCGTGAGGTCCTCAGCCTTCCCCACGCAGAGGCCAGGTCGGGGCTCCAGAACCCTGCTGGTGATTACCTAGGTGTCTTCCGGCAGGTGTCCTCCTGGCCCTCTGCCACTGTGTCTCTAAAGAGGAGCTAATAGTATTCTTCCCAAACCCTTAGCAGGAGATGATGCGTCCAACGTGACGCAGACTGACTGCTGGCTCAGAGCAACAGGACCTGCACAGCCCTTGGCATCGCTCATAGGGACTGTCCTCAGAAACCTCGTGCTCTGATCCTGACTCCTCGTGGGTGTGCTCAGGGTTGGACCCGGTTCCGCCCCCTGCAATGCTACTGAAGGAAAGGTGTCAACAGCTTTGGGTGGCAAAGACCACTGGAAGCTCTACAGTCTGATTTTGGGTTGAAACCTAGTTGGACCCCTGACTAACTGTACGACTGTGGACAAATAGGTTCACCCTCCGAGCCTCTGTTTCCTCTTCCTCTTTTTTTTTTTTTTTTCCACCAAGCAACATGGAACCTTTATTTTTAAGGCGATTTCTGTACATCTGGAGTATGACAGTAATCCTTTTACAGATGGAACTGATTACTAGAAGAAACAACGACAAAACCAAACTGGTAGGTGATGTGACTCCATAGGAGCTGAAGCTTCCAATTCAGCCAAGAAGTTTGCTGCCATCTCTTTCAGCTTTGCATCTGACTGCTCTGAGACCTTTCCGTCAGCCCTGGCGGAAAGGCTTGGTGTTGGCTGGTCACATGAGACAAGGAAGCAATCTCAAACTTCGAGATGTTGCTGGGCTCCAGGTTATCAAGATACCCTCTTACACTGGCCGAGAAAGCAGCCACGTGCTGTTCAATAGCCGTGGGAGAACACTGTCCTCGCTTCAGCGACTCGGTCAGACGCACAGAGTTGTTGAGTGGCAGCATCGAGATCAGAATGGAACTCAGCAAAAGCAGCATCCACACCATACTGAGCCAATTCGAGCTTCATGGTACCTGCCCCCTGCTTCATGGCCCTGGTTCGGGCAGCCGATCCGTCCTGGGACACAGACAAATCAACGTCAATGGCCTGGCGGATACCTTCGTAGAACAATTCTGTTCCCAGGAAGATCTGTCTGTCAGTGATGGAAATGACATTCATTGGGATGTAAGCAGGCGCATCACCAGCTTGTGTTTCGATGACTGGTACAGCAGTCAAGGAGCCACCACCAAAAGAATCGTTCGTTTTGGCTTCTCTCTCTAGCAGACGGGAGTGCAGGTAGAACACGCGAGGATAGGCCTCACGACAGGGAGTCGGCGCAGCAGCAAAGACATCTGACCATAAGCAACAGCCACAGAGTGTTGGATAAGTCATCATAGATGCCCAAAGCGTGTTTTCCACAATCCCTAAAATATTCTCCCAGAGCGCAGAATCGGGAGCCAGGGACCGAGGTGCTACAGCATGAGAAGCAGTCGCTGGAACCCAGTGCTTCACGTCATGGTCTCTGCACCTGTCAGTCTCTTCACCAGCTGGGCAACAGTGGGTCTATTCTGACCAGCAGTGACACAGATACAGCATAGCTTCTTCTCTTCATCGGTTCCACCATGGAAATGCTCCTGGTTAATGATTGTGTCAATAGCAATTGATGTTTTGCCAGTGTGGTGGTCACCAATAATCAGCTCACGCTGACCACGACCAGTTGGCACCAAGCTATCCACAGCCTTAATGCCAGCCTGTATTGATTCCCGCACAGAGACTTGAGGAATGGTCCCAGGGGCTTTCAGGCCAACACCGATGGGTCTTGGGGCCAACTGGACCCTTTCCATCAATGGCATTACCAAAGGTACCTACTACGTGACCCAACAGCCACCGCCAACAGGAGCATCTACAATGGCCCCTGTTTGCTTCGTGATATCTCCTTCCTTCATCAGTTTGTCATTTCCAAACACGGCAACACCAACACTGCGGGTTTCAAGTTCAGAGACATACGCTTTAAGCCTGAAGAACACTACCATTTCTCCTGCTTGAACAGTCCTCAGCCCGTGTACTCAGGCAATACCACCACCAATACTCAAGACATGCCCAGTCTCTTCAAGGTCAACAGAGGCATCAGCTCCAAGAATTTGCTATTCAAGAATAGAGGGCATCTCGGCACTGCCAGTCTTCCGGCGATGAGTGTCAGTCATGGAGATTCCTTGCAGCAATGAAGGATGATCTCAAAGCATGTTTGGAGACCAGCCCGGCCCGCCAAGGGAGGGCGCAAGCCATGGCCGCGGCGACGTGCGTGGACAGCATGTTTGCATCTCCCAGGTGGTTCCTCTCCAGCCACAGTCTTGGACTGACTGGTGTTTCCTCTTCTTTAATGTTATATGGAATGACATTGAAATGAGACGAGCTGCACACGGTGTGTGCTAGGGTGCCCGGCAAGAAACCACCACGTAGGGCTCAGGGAAGCACAGTGGTTTAGACGACAGCAGAGGTGAATGTTGTCATCAGTATCAATCTCGTCACTATCACACTGTGGCAGGTATTTAATGCTCATGGAATACCCATGTGCTCCTCACATTTCCCAGGCCCCCGGCAGGGGGTGCCATGGAACAAGTGTTAGCTGGGGGGCTGGGGGTGAAAGTGATGCACATCATTTCTGTGCTGGGACAATGAAAAACACAAGAGAGGCTCCCCGTTCTCTTCCCTCCCCTGCCGTGCTCATGGCAGAGGTGTGTGTTGGCACAATGGATCCATCAATATGGAAGCACTACATGGAGAGGGCTACCCTGGAGAGCCCCCACTCTCCCCAGCAGATGTCAGGGGTAGGAAAGAAGCCTCTGTTGGGTGAGCCATTGAGATGTCATGGTTAATTTGTTCCTTCAGCATAGCCTAGCCTCTCCTGACTAAGAAAACCATTAAGAAGCAGACGACTTCCCCTAATGATGACCACAGCTAGATCTGCCATGAGACACACCTAGAATTCAGCACCTTTCTCTAGGACATGAGTGTGCAATCCTTTTGCAAGATCTGGGCAGAGTCTCGTCCAAGGCTGAATGCAGTCCAAGGAAAGACACTCCTTCCAGCTTCTACCTATCACCTGAAAACCCTGCCGACCGAGCACAGCATTAACTTGTTGGAATGCAGGAAGCCTTCTGGAGATACTGTGTTTGCAGTCCACACCCACGTTAGCTGAAACCACTAAAAGACTATTTCCACACAGAATTCACGCTTCTACTCTCCAAAGGGGCAAGCAGCTCTGAGCACTGCAGAGAGCTCTGGGTATCTACTGGCTGCTCCTCTATCAGGAAGAGGAGGAGGGGGGCTGTGCATGTAGGACCAGAATTCCTGCCTGGGCTGCTTTGAGGACAGTAACAGGGCAAAGTATAAAATGTAATTAACACATTTCAAATCAACACATAAAAGTGTCAGATGTTTGAGTATTAATGAATATTTTTGCAAACTAATTACATTAAGAGTGACAAGGCCAAGAAGAGACTCAAAGAGTTTACTAATTGTGTTCTACTCCTCTTATTTAAATGGCCACGTGGATTACCACTTGATTCAATTTTTATTTTTTTAATTTACCAGAAACGATCTAAACACGACTCTATTTCACAGCTATCATCATTTATTCATAGCTCAATAGAGAACGCTGGAATAGCAATAACTCTTCCCCCCCTAATTGTCATTCTGGTGAGATAAGTGGAATATCATCCCTGAGTCAAGCTACATTAGTGCCGAGAACCAGACACAGTCGCAAAGTTTCTCCGAAGTGCGTGAGCACCATTTGTCATGAGAGGTCTGTGCTAAGCACTGCAGACTTTGACCAGAGAGTTTTCATGCCTGCTTCCCCCAACTTAGTTGGGCTGCTGGTTCAAAAGGCAAATTCCCTAGAATCAAATACTAACTGCCTACTAGCCATATGGCCTTGGATGGATCCCATTGAGTCTTCTGAGCCTTAGTTTTCTCACCCATTAAATGAAGGTTATATTAATACTCATCCACCCAAGTTTGTTGGAAGGAATAAAAGAAGTAATCCAGCCTGGTCAGTATGGCTCAGTGGTTGAGCATCGACCCATGCACCAAGAGGTTGCTGGTTTGATTCCCAGTCAGGGCACATGCCTGGGTTGTGGTCCAGGTCCCCAGTGGGGGGCATGCAGGAGGCGGCCAATCAATGTTCTCTCTTATCAATGTTTCTATCTCTCTCCCTCTTCCTTCCTCTCTCTCTAAAAAATCAATAAAGAAATTTTTTTTAAAAAAAGTAATCCACATAAAATGCTTACACTGTGCCTAGCATACAGTAGGCATTCAGTAAATCTTGCTGCTCTCACTACCCACCATAACTACCACCACCACCACCATCATCACAGCCATCATCGAGAGTCACCTTCAATGCCCTTCATCGGGTGCCAGTCCACATGTTCTTCTCTCCTCTTCCATCCGTCACCCACACACACAGTCAAGTCAAAGAAGTCTCTTTGCAGTGTGTTAACTTGCACCAGATTATGCAAAATGCCATGGAATGGAGCATTCAGTATGTGGCCGCCAATACCTCTTACTGATCTTAGAGCTAGGGCAGCTGGGTGCATGGGAAAAAAAAAGACTCACATCACCTGGAAAGCCTTGGTAGACTTCCCAGGAGACCTGATCATCCCCTCTAGGTGTTCACGCTCTTCCCCAAACCCACTGCTTACTTTAGAACTTGAGTAAAAGCATCTGTTCACCTATCTGCATATTTTACTAGATCACATTCTCCCTAAAAGAATGTCTTATCCATTTTAAGTGACCAGAGTCTAAAAGAGTAGCTATTAGGTAGTAGATGCTCTTTAAGCTTGTTGAACCAATGCATGCTCCCCAAGAGAGGTCCATCTGCTAGTAGATATGTAGTCTGCTTGGTTCCAGGACCCCTGAGCCCAGCCTGGATACCAACCACAGCCCCTCTTCCTTCTTCCTCACTAGACCCAGGATTGCTATGATTCTCTCAGGGGCACCCACAGTTTCCTACATGGATCTCCTCTTTATTCTCTGACCCTTTATAAATCTTCGCCCTCGGCCTTGGTTTCCACAATCAACCAGTTTACCTCCCACCCCCCTAGGCTGATTCCGAACACCCCAAAACTCCCCTTCAATCGCCACCTGTCTAAGCCTTCTCCCACCTCCTCCGTGGAAGCCCTACCACTGTGGATGAGTCCATTTCTCCTTTGCCATTGATAAAACATGCTGAAGCCTTGTAATTATGCAACATTACAGACTATGACAGGCTGGAGCCTCTGCTGTTCAGTCTAATTTGGTGCATCGAGTCTGAGAGCTGAAGTGAAATATGAGCCTGGAGCACATCTTTTGATCTTAAACAGTCAGAAGGTTGGAATGGAAATAAACGGTGTCAAAACTGTAGGAAGTAATTTATGGTGTGGCGATGGGGGCTGGTGATCACAGAGCACTCACAAAGTCTTGAAAGAGAGAGTCAATGAGGTTGGTTGAGCTGTGGCAGGGGAAGGCTCAGAAGAAGAAAGGGTCTGGAGAGGAGACTAGATGTTCCTCTCGAGGGTTGAAAGGCTTTGCCTCTGAGAGACGGGAGGTGACTCCTGGCTTCACTTCCTCGTCACCTCAGCTGGCTTTAGGATCTCAGAATCCTGGACATGATTCCTGATCCCCTCCTATGACCTCTAAGACTCGTTTAATCAACTACCTTGAGCCTCAGTTTGCTCATTTGTAAAACAGGATATTGTAGGAAAGAGTGCTTACTTCATAGGGTTCTTGTAGTGGCGAAATTAAACAAAATAAAGTATATAAAGTGAACTGTAGAATGCTTGGCACATAGTCGCATGCTAAATAAAAGCTAGATTTTTTTGCTTTGGGTTACTTATTTTTTTATTTTAATTAAAAAAATTTTTTTTTCTTTATTGATTTCAGAGAGAGGAAGGGAGAGGGAAAGAGATAGAAACATCAATGAGAGAGAACATTGATGGGCTGCCTCCTGCATGCCCCCCACTGGGGATTGGGCCCACAACCTGGGCATGTGCCCTGACCTGGAATTGAACTGGCGACCTCTTGGTGCATGGGTCAATGCTCAACCACTGAGCCACACTGGCCAGGCTGCTTTTGGTTACTTTTAAGCCCACTGCAACATGCAAACGGTGAGATCCTTCTAACATCCTCAAAACCGCATGGTAACAGACACATATTTATTTTTTTCTGGTGGAAGCAGTAGAAAGAGAAACTTTAAAACTGCTCACCTTCCCTGGAGACCCTTAATTAATTTCCACGGAGCAAGGTGCTTCTGGAACACTCTGGGACTAATGCTTCCCTTTGGTTTAGAGCTATGAACTGGTTCTGGCTGGCACCTCTGCAGTTTCCTAGTGTAGCTGTGAATGAGTTCCCGGTGATAACAACCACAATGACAAGCACATATTAAGGGACATTTATGCACCAGGTAATATTCTAATTGCCTTCCAAACCTTATATCGCACCTCTCCACCTTTGCAAAAAAAAAAAGGGGGGGTGGGTAAAAGAGTCATTCTTTAATTATTTTCATTCTATGGAGGAGACAGATGCAAAATGCCAAGGTTAGGTAATTTGCCGGAGTTTCACCGCCAGTAGGAACTGGAGATAGGAAACAAGGGAGCTGAACCCAGGCCTCTGAGGCCAGGGCCTGTGCTCACAAGGGATGGTTCGCGGGGGAGAGAGCCCCAGCGCTGCAGTCGGGCAGACTGATTCAAACATTGGTCCTGCTGTGTAATTCTAAAGGACGCTTGGTCAGCCTGCGTCTCCTCTCAGAGTCTTGGTTTCGTCCTCTGCAAAACACGGACAGCAGCGTTCGTTCTGAAGACGGTTGTGAAGACAGCGCAGGGCTTGGCCCTCGGCGAGCACGTGGTGAGTGACGGCCACAGTGTTCGCTGCTGCTGCTGCGTCGGGCTCCTGCTCACCTCCCTCCCAGGCGCTTCTGGATGTCGGTTTGTTGAACAGACCCCTCATCTGTCAGCCTCTCGCCTGTGCCTCGGGCCAGCGGTTCCCTCTCTCTGCTTCTTCCCTTGTAACCCCCCGTTTTACCTCTGCTCCCCTTATCCTCAGCATGGGAAGATGAAGACTGCCAGGCATAACTTCTCTCAATTTCTCTTCACTGTCTTTCCACTTTATCCACTCTTACTCTCCATCCATCCTTTCTTTCTCACTGTCAGAGGAGAAATGTCCTTTCTCGGCTCAATTAATGCCACAGCTCTCTGGCACGGTGCTGAGCCCTGATGCCAAGTGGCGAGAAAAGCATAGTCCCGTCAGGGACACTCTGGTCAACTTTCAGTGGGTAAAGCCCATCCGTACTCTGATGCCCATCCTCACATCCTCTGAGGCCCCTCTTCCAGGCCTCCGACATCCCTCAAATTGCCACGTCGCTAAGCTTCCCAGCTCCACCTTCAAAATGTCTTCCAGCCAAGGACCGAAATTCCTGGGGCTCAACTACCCGAAAGGCTGGTCTTGGCCGTGCGTGAGTGTCTTCTCTTTCCATTTACTCCTTACGCCACCACAGCTGACTCCTGCTTCAATCGCTTCCTGGAGAACGGCAGTTGTTGAGGACGTTAATGACAAACCCAGCGCCATCAACACAGTGCTTGCTCGCTTCGACCCACCGAGTCATGTCATACCCTCCTCTCTTTCTCGTAACCCTCTTGCTCTTTGCTTTCCGCGAGGACACGTGGCCTTGGCTTCTCCCTGTTCATTCCCATCTCTTCCCTTTTCCTCACTGCTTCCACACCTGCTCTGATGCTGTTCTGAACATGCACGGTCTCTCCCATCTGTGCCTTTTCTCGTGTTCTCCACTTTTCTTTACTTGATGCCAATCTAACTCGCCCTCCAAGGCCCCAGTCTGTGCACCACCTCCTCTGGGAATTCTCCATAGTCCCCTACTCCGACCTCAGGCTCACGTATATTTGAACCCAGATCCAAAACTTACTGAATATGGAGCAAAACTTGTGGAGAGGGCTTCGCTCTTATGAGAACCCTGGTCATCATGAAACAAATGATACGACAGCATTTATGATATAACCCCTCCCCCCGATATTGGACCATGTGTTCTTTGAGAGTATGATTGTGTGTCAAACGTGGATATGTATCCCAGGGCCTAGTGCTTTGCCCAGAATATAATAGCTGCCTCTCAGATGTCCATCAAATTTTAAAAATACCACCATATTTCTAACTGAGAATTCTGGGCCCTTGAATGAAGACCTGAGGATTGTTTAAGTTTCTTTAAATAGTCCTTCGAGCTGGCTTCAAGAACAGAGAGGACGATCAAAGTGTGATTGGGTAAAACTAGACAAGTGCTCCTCAGGAAGTATCACTGATCTTCACAGGAGACCTTGTCCTTGGGAGGATCAAGGAGGCCACTAACTCCAACATGAGTTAAGTCACATAAGTAAACTTATGCCTGGTTAGGGTCTGGGTCAGCCATGATGCAAACTCATCCGAGCAAGTTTTCAAAGCCGCAGATCTCAAAATAAATTGCTAATTACCCAGCCAGTGTGGCTTGGTGGTTGAGCTCCAACCCATGCACCAAGAGGTCGTCGGCTTGATTCCTGGTCAGGGCACATGCCCGGGTTGCGGGCTTGATCGCCAGTAGGGAGCGCACGGGAGGCAGCAGATGGATGTTGATGTTTCTCTCTCATTGATGTTTCTATCTCTCTCTCCCTCTCCTTCTCCCTTCCTCTCTGTCTAAAATCAATAAAAAATAAAAGAGAAATCTTCTTTAAAAAAATAAATAAATTGCTGATTAGGTTCTTTATTTATTCATTGTCTTGCTTTACACAAGAGCTAAAGGAGCGTTGACAGAGGTAGCAGAATCACCGCTGAACATCTGCGGTGCTGTCTCAATGCATTGCACATAGATTATCAAATTTAAAATCCAAACCAACCTTTTGGGGTGGGTTTCCTTATTCCTATTTTACTGATAAGAGGCTGTTTAGCAGTTAAGCGACTGGCCTACCGGCACTTAACTTGCATGTGGTGGACGGATGATTCATACCTCATCTATAAGACTCCCAAGCTCACCTTCTTTCCACTGCAACCCTCCTGGTGCAAGAGCTGAACTTGGAACGGCCAGGACTGGTCTTTAGTTCCCAGCAAAAGAAACCCAGTCCCTTCTCAAAAGCACTGGTTTCTGCAGGCCTGAGAATCAGGGTTAAGGCAGGCAGGAAAAATAAATGATCCCTTGGACTGGGATAACGTTTCTTTCCGTCAGGAGAAAGGGATTGGTGAGAGAGAGATTCTACCTCTGCTTCCGGAAGCCCACTGGGTTTTGCCACCTGCATAGTTTGCCATTGCAATTATTTGGGGTAGCAAAACTGTAATATCAATCCATCTCAGTTCGACTGCTTTGCCATGAAATAGGAGCAGGCCAATTTATCAAAACTGAGGCTCTCCACTGGGCTTATATTGCCATTAAACTATCAACAGGAAATCATTAAGGTGAGGCAAGAAACCAACTGGTAACTGAAAAGAAATGATTTTTTTTTTTTAAACATCCTCGCCTGCAACCTTCTTTGTTCGGCTGTCAGCGTAGCCAAGGTGGGGCCGGGTCCCAGATCTCTGTCAATGTGCGGTTGGTGGTGGAGGGAACTCAGGCGTAGGCATTTGCAATGCAATGGCTGTGCCCAGGTTACTTGGTTCTCTCTCAGCAGGGCAAGCTGCGTGACGATAAATAGGGGAAAACTGCATGCATTTGTGCGATAAAACAGGCTTAATGATTCTGAAGGGGAAAGAGTCCACGAGACATACAGTAGCAACTTAGGAACAAAATGGAACCATGCAGGGCCAATTAATGTGCAAATATGTGTGTGCTGAACTTGCATTCCATTCATCATGTGGACATGGAAATTGGGCCATTTATCTGTTATATTATGTATGTGACATCTTAGTTTGGTTCTTACAGGCTGCTCAGGGACAAAGGGCCATGTGCTTTGCTGCTAGCAGAGGGAATTTAAGATAAATTCTTCAGCTGTCATAAACATCGCTGGGCAGAATTTGGTCAGAAGATAAAGCTCTTTTCCTCTGCAGGATTTTAACATTTCTCAATAGTCCATGTGCCATCTTATTAAAACTGCGTGTGGTCATATGCCATGAAAAATTATTGGCACCAACAGCTTGCTGTCATGTTTTCAAAGTCCAGATTTAGCAAACGTTATTCACTTATTCACTGTCAATCTGCAGAGAGAAAGGGAACTGGCAAAGCCATTCGTTCTCACTGATGCGGTGGGTTTGCAATTCATCTTGTCTCCCTTGCGCCAGCGTTTCCTCCACAGGTGAGGTTTGTTCTGCTTAAATTACAACTGTTTGTCTGTATTTAGGGGGAGGGGGAAGAACGTTATTTGAGAAGGAAAAGGATCTCACAGAAGCACTATTCCAGGGCCACTGTTATTTACCTAACAGAACATGCCTCCACTATGGATCGTGCGTTAAATAATGGCAATTGCTTGCTTTGATGAATTGCCATTAGAAATTCAATTAATAAAATGTTACCTCCCTGAAGTAGCGCAAAAATATATATATATACGGTCTGGCTGCAGCAATTACAATTCAGCCTTAGAAACAATGGTTGGAAGAAAGAAAACGTTTTTTTGTTTGTTTGTTTTGGGTAACTGTTCTGTCTGGGAAATGGGAGTCTGGAGTAAAATGGAATGAATGAATGTTATTTTTGATCTGCAGCTTTGTCTATATGCTGAGCATTACTCTACGTCCCCATCCCACTTCCCCTACCTGATCATCTTTTTGTCATTATCCTGTTTTATGTTTGCGTTTTCTTTTTTTTTTTTTTTTTTTTTGGTAAGCAGCTTCATTTTCTTTCTTGAATACAAATTACCTAATATAAAGTACACCCATCTTAAGTTAGAGCTCTATACATT
Organism: Tadarida brasiliensis; assembly: GCA_030848825.1. Lineage (NCBI taxonomy): Eukaryota > Metazoa > Chordata > Mammalia > Chiroptera > Molossidae > Tadarida > Tadarida brasiliensis. Next base: position 112,888,148 of record CM061258.1, read on the forward strand.
TAACACGTGATGGTTACCTATGTAAGCACATCCAGATGGAGGTATTGCCGGTTCCCCATCACCCAACAGATTCTCTTGTGCCCTACCCAGACATAACCGCTACTGTTACTTTTATCACCAGACATGAGTGTTGTTTGCATGTGTGTGTAAATAAAACCACACAGGGTATGTTCTTTTCTTCTTATTTAGTTTTTCACTCAACATTACATCTCTGAGATTCATACAGGCTGTTTCACATATCTATGGACAATTCTTTCTGATGGTTGTCTTGAATTGCATGAATATACCACAATTTATATATCTATTATCCCCTTAATAGATATTTGCTTTGTTCCTAGTTTGGGGCTGTGATAAACAAAGCTTCTGTGAAAAATCGTACATACATTTTTTTTGTAGATATAAGCAGTCATTTCTCTTGGGCACATAAGTAGGAGTGGAATTGCTAGCTCATTAAGCACCATTTCACTAATATTTAAAGTATTCCAATTCTCCAAAAGTCCACTTTTAGATCTGTAAAATGGTGCTAACAAATACCCTGCCATATGTGGTTTCTCTGACACTGAAAAGGGGTGTCCTGTGTAAAGGTGTTTAATTGGTGCTTGATTGTTTAAAACTGCCAAATGTGGCACAAACGTGAGACGGTGCCTACAGGAAAGGCAGATGGAAGCCCAAAGGAAACTGGCGTCTGTCCGTGGTGCTGACCAAGAGGCCTGGGACATGGTCAGGTATGATGTAGATTCTAGCAACCAGCTCTTAAAGCGTGGTAGGTACCACTTATTGCACATCCACTATGCACCAGGCCACGGTCTGGGTGTGATCTGGCTTATGTTGTGTTATGTACTGAATGCTGAGTGATGGTATTAGAAGGTGGGGCCTTTGGGAAGTAATGATATCATAAGAGTGGAGCCTGATGAATGGGATTAGTGCTTTCTCTCTCTGCTTTCTCCCCAGGTAAGGACTCGATGGAAGGCTATTGGCAAACTAGGAAGAAAGCTCTCACCAGACACCAGACCTACCAGCGCTTCGACTGCCCAACCCTCAGAAAAAGTTTTTGTTGTTTAAGCCCCCCAGGCTGTGCTATCTTGTTGTAGCAATCTGAGTTAAGACACCTGGGATGGCAGTTACTAGCCAGCACTTTGTACCCCACTAGACATGGTTGTGATTCCCAGCTCTATCACTCATTAGCTGGAAAGGTACTGGGCCTCAGTTTATTCCTCTGTAAAGTGGGGATTATACTAGCCCCTGCATCACAAGGGTTTTGTGAGAATTTTATAAGATGATTCATGGATAGCCCTTACATAGTAAATGGTATATAATAGGTGTTGAATATGCAGATGCTCATGTTCTGGTTACAGCAAACTGAAAAGGTAAACATGCCATTGTCGTTTTAAAGTTCTCAACCGCCTCATGTGATTGTCATTCTCATTCTGGAAACGAGGAAACTAAGTCTGGGTCGATAACTGACTGACTCAAGTACCTGGTCACAAGATCACTGGGAGGCAGGTGATCCCAGGGCTCCTTACCTGCCGCCCACCCTTCTGCTTCCTGTCTCCCTCCCTCTGATCTCCGTCCCAAATACCTGCCTCACTAGGCATTTAAAATGATAAACCAAAGAACTTGCACGCATACAGGCATAACCAGTGGAGACAGACAATAGTGTGGCAAAGGTAAGGGGGTGGGGAGCGGAGAGGAGGGTGTCAATGGGGGAAGCAGGGGGCCATCTGTCATCATTTCAACAATAAAGATACATTTAAAAAAACAAAGTAACATGTATACTGTTAATGCATCACAGTTCTGGACAACTTTTGCACACCAAGCTATTATATCCAGCGAAGTAGACACCGGAACTGAAGTCTCTCTCCATACACTCTGTAGAACACAGCCAGGCCCTGCCTCCACACCCTTTAGGTCATGTTACCTTCCCAACAGCCAAGCGGTGGGTCACAAGGAGGAGTAATTATCCTCGCTGAATCCATGGGAAAGTGAGTCTTGGTGGTGAAGATGTTGCATGATGTCTGAACCCAGGGCACCTGAGGCCCAGGCCCATGTTCCCTGCTCCACCCACTCTGTAGCTTGGGAGTGGGAGGGTGACTGGCTCCATAGCCCTGGATCTTTTTGGGGGGGCAAGGGTGCCCATAAATGGCATCCTCGACAATTCTCAATGGACAGTCACCTTGCTGGTGACCTCTAACACCTTTTTAAAATTCTTTACCTATGTTGTCAGCATCAGCCAGTTTCCTTCATGCCCCGAGGGTGATCAGGGAGAGGAAAAGGAGGGAGGGAATGGAAAACACCACAGAGACAGAGGGAGGGGTCACTGCCAAAGCAAAGGCTTGTCTCAACGGAGCAAGAATCATAACGTGCATCTTCAGAGACAGACTCTGAAGTCACCAAGGCTGGAGCCGGCAGGAGATCCAGCTGGGAGACCATAACCGTCTGCACCAGGCTACTCAGTGCACACGCCGTGAGACACCCCGGGCGGCCAAGTCGGCCCCGAACCCAGCACCACAGGAACCACCCGCTGATGGCACACCATCCAAGCCACCAGAGAGCACAGAGTGGCACCCCAACCAGGACAGCCATTTCACTGCATCACGACACAGAACCATTCTGAACGGCCTCCGAAGTGACGGTGAGACCACATTCCTACCTCAGCCGTGCCAGCCGCCAGGCTTGCCGAGACCTGCAAGTCAAAGGAAAAAAGACATTAGTATCGATTCAACAAGAAGGTAATTGGATTAATTGTCTTTTTAAAGGAACTGGCATCAATAATTTGTTTTGACCCGAGGGGACAGTGGGTACCACACACACCACACACACACACACACACACACACACACACACAGAGGCGCTTTGCTTCTACCAAGCACAGCACCAAGATTTGTTTTTCCAGTCCCGTGTTTAAGGTGAAGAGGAGAATTAATATTTTTAACATATTATGTAACAATCTTGCCAGGCAGAGAAGGGGAGGGCCGTGTGCAGTGCCCGGGCACGGATAATGATTACGTACGAGGACACTGAACATGCAAAGGCAGTGAAGACATTTTGAGGGGTTTTTTTTTTTCCCCCTTAAAGTTTTGAGTCAGTGTTAGGAGAAGGTAGAACCAACTATAGCAACAACAGCCTCCTGTTTTCAAAATGCCTCAAAATTTTGTGCAACAACGTGCCCTGTTCTTTACATTTACTGTCTCATTCAATCCCTGGGAACAACTCTTATCAACCCCATTTCACAGGTGAGAGCATTGGGCTCAGACCATTTAAATCATTTGTCAAACCCCAGAAAGTTATTAATTAGAGGAAATTCGTCTTAAACCCAAGATAAAGACATGTAGACGTCGATTCCTACTCAGAGCCCGTTCTGCACCCGAGGATTTGTGTGGGCACCCCTCATCGTTGCTCATCTACGCCTAGAAGGGGTCTCCTGTCTGGGGGCAGAGAACTTCTTGTCTTGCAACTTTCTGTCTTCTACCTGTGGTTGACCTGACCAACCTCAGCCACATTTTCCTACCAGACTACTATATATTGGATTGTCCCCTGACAAAATCTATGAAGCTCTACCCCGTTATGTGCTGGTTTTTAGAGATGGGACCTCTGGGAGGTAGTTGGGGTTAGAGGAGGTCATAAGGGTCGGGTCCTCATGACGGGATTACTGTTATTTATCAGAAGAGACACCAAAGAGTGCTTCTCTGCCCTCCCTCCTCTCCCCCGAGCGCACTGAGGAGCGGCCATATGAGGACACAGGAGGGAGGAGTCTACCCACAACCAAGGGGAGAGCTCTCACCAAACCCCACCCTGCTGTCTGCTTGGTTTGGACTTCCAGCCTGCAGAACTGAGAAATAAATCCCTACTGCTTAACCCACCCAGTCCCCGGCGCTTTGTCACGGCAGCCCAAGCTGACTGAGACACGGACCAGTCCGCGCTCCCAGCCGTGTGTCCTACAGAGGCCTGAAGGCACAGCTTTCCAGCTGACCTGGCGCTCACTCTGGCCCAGCTCTCAGCACCGCCTCTCTCATGTCCACGCCAAGGTATCAGACCAGCCCTCACCGAAGCCATCAGCCCAGACGCAGCTCAGACAGAGCTCGCCGCCCACTGGGCAGCTTTCATGCACCATTAGCCTCCTAAACAGACGGCCAGCCTTCAGACTGATCCGGGCCAAGAAAGTGCATTAGCTGTGGCCCGAGGCTTGCCAAGCCCTGGATCTATGAGCCAGTCCTGGAGAAACGCTCCAAGGTGTGATGAAATCAGAGTCCTGAGCCTCCCCTCCCGGCCTCTCTCCTCTGGAGCCCTGTCAGAGCTGGGGCTGGGAGAGCAAGCAGCTGATTTCAAGCAACTGTGTGTGTGTGTGAGCGTGTCCCCGTGGACAGCCGACAGGAACATGGAGGGACAGTGCGATCTTCAGCAGCTGGACTCTCCCTGCTTCCCAGGGCACCGTGCGGCGGTTCTCAACTGGCTCCCCTGATTTCCTCCATGTCATAATCTTACTGTGTGTCTCCTAACTGCATTTCTGATTGTGTGACCCCTTTCATTCTCCTCTATGGAAGCAAGCCCAGTTCCTGCATCTCCCTTAGATAGATGCACACGGAGAGGCATAAACATGGCTGTTCGTTGCAGCATTGTTTGTGGTAACAGGACATTTCTAAAATATGTACTGGCCGGGTGGCTCAGTTGGTTGAAGTGTCATCCCGTACACCAAAATGTCGTGGGTTCCTGGTCAGGGCACATACCTGGGTTGCAGGTTCAGTCTCTGGTTAGGGCATGTATGGGAGGCAAACAATCGATGTTTCTCACATCCATGTCTCTCTCTCTCTCTAAAATAAAACAAAAACAAAAACATATCCGTGGGTGAGGATTAAAAAAAGAAAACATTTAATATCTATGGGGGAAAAAAAGCTGAAATACAGGGTTTGAACACTCAAACGCCGAGAGGGGCCGGGAGAGTAATAACTGTATAAAGTGGGCTGCCTTCAAGCCCACAGGCAGTGGTAGCGCCCGGGTGGCCGTCCGGTCGCCCGCTCTACCTAAGGCCGTTTGCACCCAGCTTCCAACGGCAACACACGGCTCCAGCCACACAGAACACACGCGTGGTCCAGATGTGGCGGCTGGACTTCCAGCTGACGATTCGCTAAGCCACATAGATTGTGACACATCACATTATACGTACTACGCAGCAGTTAGAATGAATGGATCCTAATGTTTCGACATGAAAAACTCCACAACACATAATGAGAAGGAAACAATGTAGAACAAGACACCTACAATGGTACCCATCTCTAAAAATTACTGAAGTATATGTACATGAAACGCTCCTCCTCCCTCTCCACCCCCCCACACACACACGTGTACGTCTGAAAAAAGTCTGGGGGAAGATACATCAAGAAGCTGGAATGCACCTGGGACTTCACGGGTTAAGAAAAGTCTTGAGGAACTTTCTCTTTTTCTGAGTGATTTGAATTTTTCATGGAGAACCTATCCATATATTGTTTGTCAAATTGGACACACATGTAAAATACGATATAAATAAAGCTTTACAGCGCCTCAATGGTAGGAAGGGACTTGATAGAAATGTTGGCTTTTTTCCCCTTGAAGAGGAGACAGACAACTCTCTTCCCCACTCATGCACAGTGACAGGGCAGGTGACTCGGGGCACCTGGAGTGTGGACTTGCGGCCAGCCGGGGATAAGTCATATGTCATGTATGGTTTATCGTTCTACATATTAAATATACGGAGAGCAACTGGTGAAAGTTACTGGAATCTCCATACACACATCGGGGTTGATTCTATAGCCCTTACGATGTCAGACCCACTTGCGATCAGCTCAGGGCTTATTCAGGCATGCGGTGCCGGCAGAGTTCGGGGCCTGTCTGGGATCCCCTGCGGCAGAGGCGAGCGGGACGAGTGCGGGCTCTTTAAGGCCTGCGGGCACCAGGCGAAGGCGTTTGGCTTTTATCTGGTCAGCAGCCCTCAGCGGCTTTCCAGCAGGGGCCAGTATGATTAGAGCCATGTTTGAGGTGGGCCATTCTGTGGGCCAGCGCCAGGCACGGAGGGACGCTGGGAACTCCCGGCAGGACGTTCCTTAGCGCTTTGCTCCAGTGGGTTCCCATCCCTTTAATCATGTCCTTCCTGTTCTCCACGTTTGTTTGAAATCGCAAAGGTCAACATTCAGGGTTCCCTCCTCGCTTGTGCTAGGAGCTTGGTGTTCATTGCCCCGAGCGGACTCTCCTGCCATTTGCTCAGATGGGGAGACTGAGCTCAGAATGCTCTTCCTTCCCCAAGGCCGCAGGCGGGGGCGTAGGGGCAGGGCTGACCCCGGGTCAGACCCACAGCTGCCTTCAAAGCCCGCCCAGGGACTTGCCCACACAGTGGAGAGACGCGTTCCCTCCTGGGACTTCCCACAAATTAACAGACATCAGGACTGAGCGCCTTGATAGAGGGGTGATCACTGCTCAAGCAAACCCACGCAGTCTCCCCCACACCTGTGTGTGAGATGCTCAAATGCCACCTGGGCTCTGTTGCTCCAAACTATTCAATCTTCTGTGCTGAGCATGTTGGGGTACCGCTGTCTTATTTTTGCAGGGGTAGCGGTCTTGTTTGTTCGCAAAGGATAGAAACTCAAAATAGCTTATGGACACAAGGAACTTAGCTCATTCCACTGGTAGGGCTCACTTCAAATGGGTCCAGAGACGGATCAAAGAGGTTCAGTTACTTCTCTGACAAGTGGTAGAGCAGGAACCGAACCCAGGTCTCTGTGATTAGATGCAACTCTCTGCAAGGCACCCCAAGGCAAAAATCCAGGAGCACAGTAACTGTCCGCTGTCCCCTGGCTGGATGTTACCCCATTGCGATCCCACTGAATGGTGCACAACCTCTGCCCCCCACTCCTCTCATCCTTCCTCAGGAGTCAAGGCAGGGTGTCCCCAAGGCTGTGCTGACCAGGCCACAGCGGCTACCCGGCAGGAAGGTGGAAGATCACATTCCTCCTCACACACTACCCTGTTGGACCTTCAGCTCTGTGTCCACACCCACAAAAGGCAGGTAGAGAGGCCCGTGAGGATGTGGTTCACGAGGTCTGGGAATGTCTTCTACTGAGCGTGTTTCAAATGAAAGTGTTGAATCCTCATGCCCTCTGGTTGACCACATGGTATCTGCCAGGCTGCCAGGTTGTCTGGGGGTTAGATGAATTTTTTAAGAAGTTTTTTTCTTTATTGATTTTTAGAGAGACAGAAACCTTGATGAGAGAGAACATCGATTGGCCGCCTCCTGCATGCCGCCCACTGGGGATTGGGCCCACAATCTGAGCATGTGTCCTGACTGGGAATCGAACCGGCGACCTCCTGGTGCACGGGTTGATGCTCAACCACTGAGCCACACCGGCCGGGCAGATGAACTTTTTATGAAAAGATCCAACCCAGAACAGCACCAGCTTGGAGTCTTGTCCTTTCTATCCACTACCCTTCCTCCATCTCCCTTCCCAGTGCCACAAGACATCCCAGGGAGGCGAGGTGCTTCCTGGGCACCCTCAGGCATGAGAATCCCAGTCCAGCCCAGGGTAGAACTCAGTCTCGGAGATGACGTCCTGTCCTCTCCTCCATCCCCACACTGTGCTGGCCGGGCTTTGACCAGAGGGACTGACGGGGGAGAACGAGTGGTCGTCCCTTTCACGCCCTCTTCTCCCTTTGGTTTTCTGGTTTGCACAGCTTGGTCATCGGGTCTGAATGTTACTAGACAGGGACCTCCCCGGAGTGGGTCTGTCTCAGGCAGGCCTGTAGTGTGTGGGTTCTTGACTTTGTGTAGGAAAGATTTTATGAGTCCAGATGGGTTTGAGAGTGTGTTTACTAAGGCTGGGGACAGTGAAATAGAAGAAGAAACTAGAGTAGAAGAAAAACAGGGGACAGCCTGGGCGGTGCTCTGCTCTGGCTCTAGAAATGTTACAGGAAAGCAGTGAGCCAGGGTGGGCTGCTATAGCTCCTGGGAAGTCAGAGGAAAGGGGGCCTTGGAGACAGGACCAGGCAGTGAGCCCGGGTCGAGCTGCCACTGCCCACTGCTCCCCTAGTTGCAAGTCTCGTGGGGACCCTTAGAAATAAAATGCTCATGCCCAGGAAGGGGCACAGGCATGCTCTAGAGAGAGCCTGCTTTGAGTCTTTGTCCTGGGGGCTTTTTATCCTTTTTTTCCTGCAGGCGAGACTCTTGGGGGAGGGTTTCAGTGGAATAGTCACCAGCAGCTTTCCGGGTACATTTTTAATATCCTGAGGCATCAAAATGAGCGTCTGGGGGAGTTGAGGATGATTCTTTGGTCTGTTTAACTTTTATCTTAGGTCTGTCTGGCTTTAATGGGGTTTCTGTTATTTGTTCCCCAACATCATGTGTCCTTGGGTTTGCTGGCACAGATGGCATCAAATGGGTCTTTGTTCTCTATTTCCCAGGCCAGGGTGATTGAAACTGTGTATTATCTGGTGAGGGAGGAGGGTGTAAACCATGTGCTCTCAAGTGTCCTTGGTCGGGGCGATAAGGTCCTGTGATTCACAGGCTGGCTGAAAGCCGCCCAAACCGCTCGGCCGTGTTTCATTTTTATTTTTGTCTCAGTTTCCCCATTCCACGTGCCCAGGGATTTTCCTAGCTCCTTACTATCCTGCCCCATGAGCAGTGGATTAGAGCAAAGAGGCAGATTCCTTTCCACTTGAGCACACAAGAAACGAATTCACCCTTTATCAGTGGTGGTGACTGGGCCAGTACCAGCGACCGCAGATGCCCTCCGCATGGAAAGGGTCCAGTGTTGGCACCTTCACGGGGCACAGGCAGGTGTGCGGGAGCCCTGGGGGTGCCGGCCTCTTGTGTGTGTCAGGGACACCCAAGCACGGTGATACGTAGGCCACATGGGTAAAGGCTCAACACAACGGACACTCATCTCTTGCTCATGACAGGGTGAGACGGCCAGCTCTCCTCCAAATGCTCATTCAGGGACCTGGGCTGACAGAGGCCCTGCCCTCTTCAATATGTGGCCCCCAAGTCACCATGGCCCTCTTCACCCCAGCCGGAAGAGGGGCCACATGGGGGAACATGAGCGGGAGGTCTTTATGGACCAGAACCAGAAGTGGCCCGGTTTCAGCTCACATTCTGTCGGCTGGGGCTCAGTCACGTGGCCACCTAGAAAGGCTGGAATTAAGCAGCAGCATGTTCCAAGTGCCCACACGGTCCCTGCCGCGCAGCGAGTCTCATCTTTCTGTTCCCATCATCGGCGCCTGTGCTGCTCTTCGCGCGTTTCCCGGGCAACAGTCTCGACTTCCTGTCAGGTGATGATGCTCAGAGCCCTCCACTCAGTTCCAGCCGGTGCGATGTGGGTGGGCTGCTCAGGACTCAGACACACGTGGGTTTATACCTCCCCGCCCACCCCTACCACGTGGTGCCCGCGACCCAGGGAGGTACCTGCTCCCCCTGGGCCTCAGTTTCCTCATTTAGAAAATGGACACAAGACTGTCTCGCTGCCTTTGTGGCGCGGGTCCACTGAGCCTAGAACTGGAGACGGAGGACAAAGAGCTGTCGTGTGGGTGGCATTCAGCATGGAAGAGTGGCCGCAGTCCTAACACCTGCTCTGTTGAGCCCCCTGCAGCTTGTGGACAGACCACCGCTGGAGGGTTCCGAAAGCAGGCAGCTCCCCTCTCCTCCCCGTCCAGCTCGTCTGCTCTAGCCCAGGACTTGGTTCCAGCCGCGAACGGCCGGGACTCAGCCCAGGTTTCTTAATGTGACTGTAAAAGAGGAAAGAGCCCATTCACAGTTGATATTCATCCTCCTCCCCCCCCAATTCTATCGGCTCCAGACACGTCCAATAAATAAAAGTCTCTTAAAATGCTTCTAGAAAATGCACACGGTTTCTCTTAATAACTCTCACTGTCATAAAGGCAATATTTACACGCACTTGCTTCAGAATGCTGGCAGCTTGTAACCTAAGAATAGTTTCACGTCTGGTGTTGAACAACTGCCCCCCCCCCCCCCCGTCTGCCTTGCAGGTGAGCAGAAGGCTGCAGGGCAGGGGGAGGGGAGGTAAAGCCGCTCCTCGTGCTTGGGGAGGCTGAACAGGGAGGGCGCACACACCCCTGCCCTTGGCTTGCCCTTGAAGTCAGTGTATTAGGAAGGTTCAAGTAGCTACAGCCCTGGGTTGATGGGTGTCTGCGCTGTGATGCGCCCATCAGTCACCCTGACATGTGCTGGAAAACACGGAGAGATTGCAAACATTATCTGAAGCTTAATGATGAGGCAGAGAGGAGGCTGGGTTGGTGTGAGAAGGGTGCACTGCCCCCTTTCCCACCGTATCCTGTAACCTTTGGAAACGTTGCTGCCACTCCTGTCTCCTTCCAAAGGGCCCCTTGTTGCTGTTTGAGCCCAGGCCGCAAGATTAAAGAAGGCTCCCGGACGGTGGTTTGCCGATTTAGCTCAGCGATCTGGAGAGGCAGGTGATCTCGGAGAACGGCCCTTCCCTTTGCCCCACTAATTCTGCTCACGGAAACCTCTCCCAAGGTCATGTCAGCCCCTCATGTGCACCCTCCCTGCTCGGCATCCCCAAGGATGCTGGAAACACAGCCAAAGCTGGCGGCACGACATTGTTTTGTAACAGTTTTTGTACGAAAAAAAAAAATAAGATGGGGACAACCTCGATGTCCAACAGTAAGGGACTGACTGGGTGAGCTTAGTCACCCCTTCTCATGGACCACGTACTACATGGCCACTAACTGGTCAAGCAGTTTGAAATAGCATGAGAAACGCGTATACGAAGGGGGAGCAAACAATATAAACAACATATACTACACAATCTCAATGATGTTAAAACATGAATGGCCCTGGCCGGTTTGGCTCAGCGGTTAGAGCGGTGGCCCATGGACCAGAGAGTCCCGAGTTCAGTTCCCGCTAAGGGCACGTTCCTCGGTTGCAGTTTGTCCCCGGCCCCGGCTGGGGTCGTGTGGGTGGGAGCCACTCAATGTGTCTCTCTCACATCGATGTTTCTCTCTCTCTCTTTCTCCTTCTCTCCCTGCTGCTCTATCTCAAGATAAATGAAAAAAAAAAAAATCCTTGGGTGAGGATAGGAAAAAAAAAAAAATGAATGAAAGAAAGCAGGGGAAGGACATTTTACAAATCTAGTATTTTCCTTTGGGAGGCAAAACTGGAAATTTCATTTTCTTCTCTTTTCTGGACTTTCCACGTTTTCTCTAGTCAACCAATGTACAGAAAGCAGTTATTTAGACCCCACCTAGCTCCTGGCAGTCCTTCCGAATACTCTCCCACTTTCCCAATGATATCTGCTCCGGGGACTGTGCACCCAGAGCGGAGCTGGGCTGCGCGGTTCCAAAGGGACAAAGCAGAGACATGAGGGGCTGTGCGCTTTATCCCCAAAGCCTGTCAGGTAGGCGTTACTGTCGCCATTGCATCCGTGTTGCGGGGACTAAGAGCCTGGACGGGTTAGAGCATTTAACCTAGGACCACATAACAATGAAGAGTCAAGGGGGCCATGCAGCCTCCAGCTGGCCGACTCCAAACCCTCTTCCCTTCCTTCCTTCACCATCAGCCACAGGTGGAGAGAAACACAGGTGGCGCCTGAGCTGTAACAGCCCGTCCTTTGCAAGCCCTGGCGGTAAAACTCGAATTGCTATGGCAACATTGCTGGACACCGTGCCCCCTTCCCACGCAGGGAGGGAGGCCTTCTCGCTGCAGGCACGAGCTGCCTGGGCCAAGGTTCGGAGGCATGCCCTGACAGGATGTGGGAGGTCAGGAAGTCTCTGTGCGATATTATTAATAATGGAAAACAAAAAAGTTAAAATTGACTAAAGATTATCCTGTGGGCTCTGAAGAAAACTCTGCTCTCAGTGTTTTTAAATACTTGATCCTCATCACAACTCCACGGTGTAAGTCCTCACTGCCGTCGATTTTAAAAGCAGGTGTCAGAGAGGTGAAGCAGTTACTGCCAATGGTCGGGCTCATAAGTGGCCAAATGGGGACCTGAGTTCAGGTGGGGCTGGTTAGGCAGCACTGCTCTCCAAACACAGTTTGGAAATAGTCACAAACTCACTCCACGTGGACAAGACACCCTGGCCCCTTGACTCACCGCTCTCAGCCAGGGTTCCTTCAAACACCCGCGCACGGAGCCCCAAGCTGTGGCTTCCCTGTCACCCTTGGATACACACCTTCAAGGACTCTTTTTAACGGGACAGAGTACTTACGGAGCCAGGTTGAAAAGGACAGCGTGAAGGAGTGCTCAAAGCCTCTGGTGGCACAGAGATGATGTCACGATGTTCTGCCCTCCCCACTGCAGGCCTCCGCACAGGAGCAGCTCGGAAACTGCTACAGCTGGGCTGGGCCCGCTGCTGACCGCTTGCTTTATTACCTCGCCTGCCTGGCGACTCCTGGGTGTTTCATCTTCGTCGGCGGGGCTGGCAGGACGTCCCTGACAGAGTGGAGGGTGCCGCCGAGAACACACAGAGGAAGGAGGGCCAGCAGGGGGAGTCCCGGGGAAAGGTCCCCAGGTAAAATGAATTGCTGGGTGGGCACCTCTGACGCTGGCATTGGAAGGGGAAAGGTGAAGCGCCCACTGTGTGCCCTGGACGAGCAGCTCATTTCCAGTTAGGCGATGATCTATAGAACTGGTCTGAGTGGACACTGATGTCCCTCTTGCCTGGTGTGGAACCCAAGCTAGAATCCTAGTAATAACTATCTGAGGGCAGGTCCACAAGCACAGTGAGGAGGAGGAGGAATGAAGAAGGACGGGGAAACGGGGAGGTGGGCTGGGGTGCACTCTGCGTAGGAAATCCGGAACGGACAGACACGCGAAGGTTTCAGGGGGCCACAGCTCAGCTTGGTTCAGGGGACACACCCAGTATCACCCTCCAGCCAGTCTGCACACCTGCTGCACCAGCCTCTTAACCGTCATCTTTTGTCACCTTCTCTCCCAGGCTGAGCTGGCTCTCTCCCTGCCTGGTGGCTCCAGTCGGAACTCACACCTGCTCTGGGGCCCTTGGGGAAGGGGGTGAAGACAGGAGAGGTCGGGCATTGCACTCACCCGCTCAGGTTCAACCTCACCCTGCCCCTTCCTACCTGTGTGAGCTGAGGCAAGTTGCTTAACCTCTCTGTGCCTTAGTTTCCTCATCTGTTAAGTAACGACCAGCTAGGGTCCTTTAAGGAGGAAATGTGGTCAGGCACATAGAGCGTGTAGGACAGTTCTTGGTGCCAAGTGCGGATGCAATGTGTTGTCTGCTGTTACGACTACTTCCGCGGCCGCCACAGCTGCTACTTGGTTAAGAACCCAGCACACCGGATGTTAGCAATTGATATGTTTTGTTCATTTCATTTTCCTCCTTTCTCTAAATAACGCCGAAGAATGGAGGAATGGAGTTACTGGTTAAAGGACAGGAGTGAGTGAGTGAGTGAGTGTGTGTGTGTGTGTGTGTGTACTCGCGTGTGTAATACACACAGCATCGGCACCATTTTCTTTCTGGCAGGGACTTTTCACTCCCGCCTCTCCCCTTTCCTGCACCCCGCCATTCCCTCTGAGAGAGCTCAGACTCACTGCCTTTGCCCACCCCTCACGCTTGGTCCAAGCATCACCCCTGTCGTCTGGATAAGAGGGATGTCCCCACTCAGCCAGTTAACAGGAAGGCCCCACCCCGTAGCCACCGAGGCGGCAGAGCCATTGAGAGCCCAGACCCCCACACACCCCCCCCAGTTCAGAGCCAACAGGATTACCTGGGGTGGCGGGAACGGGTGGAGACAGGAGGTGTTTCAAAACTTAATCAAAAATTAATTAGAAAAAGAAATAAGGCAAAGGACAAACATCTGTGAGCAGGGGCTGTGCAGAGCAAACAGACCGACAGACAGCACGCGGTGAGAGCGAGCAGGAGGGCCTGGGGTGCACCCCGAGGAGCTGGGGGCGCTCCGAGAGCACACAGCCTCCGGTGTACTCCTCGGGAGCAAGGAGTGACACCCGGAGCTCCACAGACACCCCAGGACAGGTGGCCGCAAGGATCGCGCAGAGGCAGCCGGAAGCCGCTGTTGGGAGACGCTACTAATCAGAACACAAAGAGCTGCTGCCCCGGCGAGGAGGGGCCGTGCGCACAGGAAAAGCCACTGAGGTCATCAGAACCGGGGGCCTCCCCTCCCCCACGTCGGCCTTCCACACAGGACTAGTGGTGATGGCTCTCCCAGGGCCCTAAACACCACAGGGGCGGGGCCCCTGGGCTGAGCCTGCCCTGTGGACGTGGGGTGCCTTTCTGGGAGAAGGGGGCACCTGGAAGAACGCCACAGCTAAACGCATGGGCATTGCACCCGTGTCCCCTGGCCATTCCTACACCAAGGTCGTCTTACGCAGCACCTGTCTGTCTGGGTGGCTCTCTGTGACCACAGGAGTGTGCTTCTCTGTGCACACAGCAGGCTGGAAGGGGTTGGCCATGACATCCCAGGAGCGTCCCTCAACAAGGGAGGCAGCTGTGCCCCTGGGTGGCACAGCCCGGAGACACGCCCACAGCTCCCCTACAGGTCCCACGGGGACTGAGCCCCAGGAGCCCACATGGGGACTCTCCTTCCACCCCTGCATTGGTCTCCTCACGCCCTGTCTCACTTTCCCCTCCCCCAGCCTTCTCGGACCAACTCGCACAGTTGTTCAAAGCCTTATCTCGGGGTCGGCTTCCAGCCAGGCCACTGAAGATAGGATGTTGTAGGTGGAGAGGATCGGGGGTGACTCGGCTGAGTGAGGGGTGCTGGGCACAGATCTGTCCCTACGACAAGATCCGCACAGGACGCAAAGCCTCACATCTCCTGTTCGGATCCGCCACGCAGCAACCCTGGTTACTGCCATTTCCACGATCCATGGAACCCCTAAAATCAGGACACTGCCCTGTTCTTAAAGTCAGGAACCTTTTCTATGCAGGAAGCTCAAGCTTGGAGATACGAGGTAAGCATCACTTACCTTCTGTCTGACCGCCAGGAGACTGTGAGGGACTCTGCCCCCCCTCTTCCTGAGGGAGACCAAGGACGCAAGTGTTCTTCCGCGAGATTCCTGCTCCCTTCGTCCTGCACGTTGTGGTCTCTCCTGCCCGGAGCCCCTGCCCTTCCCGCACCCCAGTGTACGCCCGTGAACCTGCTTCCACTCTGTCCCGGACCACCTGCTCCGAAAACCTTCCCCGCCCTCTCCCAACGCCACCAGCCAGCAACGCTTGCCTGTGACGATAGCCTGTTAGAATCTAGTTATCTATTCTGTACATTGTAGCACGGGGTACAAACATGGGTTTATCCACTGTCCCCAAACTAGACTAATCTTTTAACCTGAAATTAATGAGCTTGTGGTGGTTCCTGCCCCAGAATCGTGCGTGCGTGCGTGCATATGTGTGTGTGTGTGTGTGTGTGTGTGTGTGTGTGTGTGTGTGTTTCTGGGGAGAAGATCCATTTTGTCGATTCTCAAAAGGTTTCCCAGTCCCAGAAAATGTCACAACCCTGCTCTAGACCTCGGGCTGCTCTCAGACGGGAATGCCTCACTCAGCCTTGCGTCCCCGAGGGCAGCCCAATGCCTGTGATGGCAGGCCCTTGGTTGCAGTGCTCATGGCTAGCAGTTTGGGTGTTTAGTCTGAAAGAGCACTCTGTAGGTCTCGACTTCACTGACCCCTGAGGACCCTGAGAGGTGGCTGCTGTCTCGCGCATGGCACAGGAGAGGCCCTGAGAGCAGAGCTGGCCCGAGGCCCACAGCTGGACGGCTGGGCGTGGGGTTGGAGGGCCGGTAAGTCGGCCTCTCAGCACCAGCCAGCTCACACCCACGTTGTCCCCCAGTTTTTAGGCGGCACGGGAACATACCTGGGGTGAACACCAGCCTTCGGAAGGACCCGCGGTGCCCACCAAGGTCCACCTCTCTTTCTTTACAAGGAGCCCCTACCATCTGGAAAGGGACCTCTCTGCTGTAACATCTGCGAACGCATTTTAATCCTGCGGGGCTAGCAGTGTTCTCTTTGGAGAGCTTTTCAGTCTTTCATCTGACGAGTAAGGAAACTGAGGCCCGGCAGGTCGCATGGCTTGCCCAGGGCCCTGCAGTGAGTTAGCCGCAGGGCTGGAAGTGGGATCCAGGTCCTGCCTGTTCCCGGCCAAGTGCCCTTCCTCCTACTTGCCCCGTGTGCTTCCACCTGAAGGCCACGTGCTTCGTACTCCAACGAGGCTCCCCGAGACAGCGTGAAATTAAACTGCATCCCTTGACTTCCAGAGAACAAACAGCCTGACCCTCGCACCGCCCTTTTGAGATCCTCCCTTCCTGGAGGCAGCTGTCGCCTCTCTTCTTTTCATGGGATCTACCGGTGCTGGCTAAGGGGATGAGACAGACTGACGGCCATCTGTCCGGGCTGCTTTGTGTGGCCTGGGCCCGAATGCACTGATTGGTTTATCAGCTGATAGTGCAGTTTGTGTGTGTGGCTGGGCTCTTTGCAAAAGCACGCCTTTTCCACAGCCGCTCTGAAGGCAGCCCCGTCCCCAGTGACGCAGGCCACGGGGAGCTGGAGCCCTGTCAGGGGCGGGTGCCTCTCCGCAGCCATCACTGTCCAAGGACCATGAGGTGGAGCATGCCCAGCCACCTGGAGCGCTGGTGCCCAGCCCTTAGATGAACAAGGACCAGCTGGAACTCTGCTGATGGAGACAGCTGAAGGTGCTGGAGAGGAGAAGGGTCCCGCCGGTCTCCAGAACAGAGGACACCTGGGCTCCACTGTTCACTGGCTCTGCATGTCACCTGCCTGAGCCTCCATTTCTCCGCCCACCTGTCCGCGGGGGACAGAACATCTTCCCCATCGGGTTATTGTGGGAAATATACATTTATAGGAGATGGTTGGCACTACATAAATACTTGAATGATACACAGAGACGTATACATGATCCGCTGAATAGGAGTTTCCTTCCCTTCCATACCTCTGCCCCCATTATTCTTTCCCACTGTGTGGAGAATGGGAGGGTAAAGGGAGCTGAGAAGGGGGTGCCCCTTCTTCTTCTCCCTCACCACAGATGTGGTCGTTGAGCATCTGCCATCAGCCACATGCACCCCGCTTTTCCTCACTGTATTCTCACATTATACTCAAAGGGTGAAGGGCGCCTCCCGTCACCGTCCGGGGGGACTCCGTGCTGAGGGAAACGCCTGCACCCGTGCTGCCCTAGGGGTGCTCCTGAGCCCTGGCCCCAGGCCTAGTGCCCCCGAGAAACTGGACTTTTCATTGTAATCAATATGCAGCCGTCCCTCGTTTATCTCTAGCGGTTGCACCTGGCGTTGAAGGATTCCTGGGGTGCTCGAATACACAGGCCTACAGTCCATCCGTACAGTAATTTTAATTTTAATTGTAATACAGGGGTGTATAATTGACTCAGACAACTGAGCGCGCGCTGTATCATTTTCACCGTTTCAATCAACTATTTAATGAATATATTTGAAAAACTGCGATAGAGTGAAGCCGCGAAAGTCGACGCGCGAAGTGGCGAGGGCCGACCGTACGTGTAAGCAGCCCCATGTGCCAGTGGCCGTCGGGTTGGACGGCACATTAGCGATGTGGGAGAAGAAACACCGGATGGAGCTGGAGGTCCAGCCACTTGCCCAGGGTCATGAGCCTGGACGAAGGTGAGGGGACAGCTTGAACACACACCTGCAGTGCCCGGGACACCTCAGGAGTGGCCGGGCCCCGAGGACTTACTCCACCCGGAAACTCCAGACAGACTGGGGAGGAACCGTCCCAGGGCTGGGAATTGGCCCAGAAGTGGAAGGAAATGAATATTCAAAGCAGAGAATGGTTGTGGAGACGCTTTGTAAACTGTGAAGTGCTGTCTCAGGGTGGGGGTTATTAGTAATACCCCTCGGCAGTGACTCGGTGGCACAGCTCTGGGTCCCTCTCCACTTCCTGCTGCTCTGTTAATCATTAATTAAAGCTTAAGGGATTTGGGAACGCAGGCCTCTGAAATTTGGACTAAACTCTCCATGTTACTGAAAGGAGGAAAAAAAAAAAAAAAAGGAATCTTGGATAATTAGCTTTTCTTTCCCTAAATGCTTTTTTGGGTCTCATTACAAATCAAGTGCTGGGCTAATATACCTTGTGTTGTGAATGCCTCACAATTCCTGCTAATTGAATCAAACTCCACTCTCTGCAAATAAACTCTTGGTGTTCTTAATGGCAAGCAGGGAGCGGAGCCGTCTCTGTTTGGAGCGGGCCATTACAAGGCCCTAATTACCCGGATCTCAGTGCCAGGCAAGCTGTCTTTGTGCTGGCGTCTGACAATGACGGCTCTGTGAAGATCAAAGTCGCCATGTGCCCTTGGAATCTTCTCCCTCTCTTTATTCCACTTCAAAATGTTTAATAATGGCTAATCCAATTTCCAAGATGGCAGAGAAAGGACAAGAGACCTGAAGTCCGCTTTCTTTCATTCAGGACAAATGTTCCAAAACCGACGCGATGCTAATCCTCCCCGACCCCCCCTTCTTTCCCCTTGGTCACAGCACATTTGGAAGTTGCGGGTTCGTAAGGGAGTCTGTGCCCCGGAGCTGCACCCCTGCCCAGGTGAGCGCAGGAGCTGCGTGGAGTAGCCGGGGGTGGGGGAGGAAGACGGATGCCTCGCCTTTATCAATAATGCAATACTTTGGGGACCTGCCGAGCTTCTGTGGGATGGGAAACTTTAGTAGTCCAGGGCACTTTATTTATTTATTATTATTTTTTTTTAATCCTCACCCGAGGACATTTTTGCATTTATCTTCAGATAGAGCAGGAGGGAAAGAGGGGGGAAGAGAGAGAGAAACATTGATGTGAGAGAGACACATGGAGTGGTTGCCACCCACACGACCCCAACCGGGGCCAGGGACTAACTGCAACCCAGGTACATGCCCTGAGCGGGGACCGAACCCGGGACTCTCCGGTCCACGGGCCGACACTCTAACCGCTGAGCCAAACCAGCCAGGGCAGTCCAGGGCTCTTTAAAACAGCATATATAGCCTGTCCAGTGTGGCTCAGTGGTTGAGCATCGACCCATGCACCAAGAGGTGGCCAGTTCGATTCCCGGTCAGGGCACATGCCCAGGTTGTGGGCCCGATCCCCAGTGGGGGGCATGCAGGAGGCGGCCAATCGATGTTTTCTCTCATCGATGTTTCTCTCTCTCCCTCTCCTTTCCTCTGTTTCTAAAAATCAATAAAGAAAAAAATTTAAAAAATAAAACTGCATATATAGCCCTGGCTGGTTTGGCTCAGCAGTTAGAGCATGAGCCCGTAGACAAAAGAGCCGCTAGTTTGATTCTCAGTCAAGGCCACATACCTTGGTTGCAGGTTCAATCCACAGCCCCAGTTGGGGTCATACGGGAGGCAAGCAATCAGTGTGTCTCTCTCACATTGATGTCTCTCTCTCTCCCTTCTCCCCCTTCCACTCTATAAAAAAAAAAAAAAGAAAAAAAGAAAAAAACAACAGCATATATGATCGGCCACACCAACCAGACTCTAAAAAGCAGTCTGCATCATTTCATTCTGCACCGATGTGTGCGCAGAGGTTCCA
Organism: Tadarida brasiliensis; assembly: GCA_030848825.1. NCBI lineage: Eukaryota > Metazoa > Chordata > Mammalia > Chiroptera > Molossidae > Tadarida > Tadarida brasiliensis. The sequence continues at coordinate 112,907,666 of CM061258.1, forward strand.
AGGTCGAGATTTCAGGGTAAGGGGGGCGGAGAACTTTAACACGAATGGTAACTGTCCTGTGTGTGCACTTAGGGTGTCTGTCAGGGTGGGCGATGGTGGGAATCCCTGGCTCTCTGAAACGCTAGGCCCTCCTCTGACGAAGAGGCACAGATGCTCAGCCCGTGGCTGCAGGGGGACGAAGCAACCAAGGTCACCTGGGCAGCCCAGGAATTACGCCCTCCAAAGTTTCTCCTTCACCTCCCTCAGGGCTCAAACATCTCATTCCTTCAGGATATCATGTTTGCCCCCCCTAGGAAGTAATCCTGATCTTTTCTGAAGGCAAAACTCTTCAATTCAGCCTCCAGAACCGCCCCCCTCCCACCCGCAGATGCCAGGTCAGAGCATGTTGCTCCCAGGGCATTTTTCCTCTCATCCGTGCCGGAGGCAGAGTGGGAGCTTGGGCTTTGGAGGACAGCCCCGGGGTTGAACCTTAGTGCTGTTCCTTATAGCTGCGTAGCTTGGGGCAAGGTTTTTCACCTCTCAGATCCTCTCTTTTCTCATCTACAGATCAGGGATATTAGTGGTAACCTTTCTTCAAGGAATGGCTTGGGCGTAAGGTGTTAAAAATAATAATGTGGATAAAGTGACCGCCACACAGTAGATGCTCAATAAATGGAATCCAACCATGTTCCTGTTGTAAGACTAACCCACTGTGTTTTGATTTCTTGCCTAGATGTCCACTTCCCCCACCAAGCAATCGGTTCTTTGAAGGAAAAGCATGAATCTCCTTGACTCCTATCTTTAAATATTCCCAGCACCTGGCACAGAGCTGGCCACGCACTTGGCTTGAAAAATGCTTGATTAATGGACAAATGAATGTATACTTGCGACAAACATTTAGGAAGTGAGACTAAACAGCAGTTAGGAGGTGCTTAAATGTCTGTTTGTAAATGCATGCATGCGTGCATGAATGAATGAATGAATGAACACCTACAACCCAACATTCAGGGATTTAAATAAAAACCAAATGGAAGGGCTTTGTGATTTCCCACAGAGAGAACAAAACTCCCCCCAACCCTCCTGCTAGAAGCAGCTCACACCAGCTTGGTGAGGAACAACAATGTTAAATTATGGCTTAGCTGCTCTCGTGTGATGAGCTCCCGAATCTCGCCAGGAAAGTCATGGCCATTCTCTCGGTGCTGGGAACAGCTGCAGCTAACAGGTCCGGGCGCCCTTAAAACCGATTCCCTCTAACGGGTCCATACATGACTTCAGTGCTCCCTTTGCTCTTCCCTCTGAGAGCTCTGTCCAGGAACCTGACACAGGAGGTCCGTGGTCCGGGGAGAGAGTCACCAGCACAGGGAGAGGACGAGGAGGGAGGCAGCTGGGTGTGACTCTGGTGATGAAGTCACCTCCAGCCTTCCCAGAGCAGAGACATAGTGGTGGTTTATTTCAAATGAGACCCGAGGCTCTTGCCTTTTAGCAGAGACAGCCAAGGGAATGCTGTGGCATCTTCGAAAGCAGACACATCGATTCCTGCTCCTTTGAGTCTGTGGACAGAAGGACGTTCTTGATCCTGGATGAGAGACAACTGGGCTGCCTCTGACACTGGCGGGCTGGGAGTCAGGCCCTGAGGCTCGGGAGGCTGGGGAGTAGGGTCGTGAGATGAAACACAGGACACCCACTTATTTCTGATTTTCAGATAAACAATACACACAGGATTTTCATAAAACATGTACTTAGGTCCCAAATACTATATGGGACATATTTATGCTAAACGAATATTTTGTCGTTAAATGGCATTTGAAACGTTAACTGGGCACCCTGCACTTTTGCTTCCTACATCTGGCAACATTTTCGGGAGAAACAAGGTGAGACAGTCATTCTCAGATCCTTCCTCCCACTCTGGGAAAAGATGCCGTGGAGAGAGGAAGAAGGTAGCCAGGTGGATTGTCCAGGGTCTGAAGTTGCCTGAGAGGACAGCCTCACGGTCCAGCGCTGCGGGTTAAGCCGGGCTCTGCTGCTTCTCCGATGTTGAGTCTGGGCATTTACTTCACCTCCTCATGCCTCCATTTCTCCACAGGAAGCGGGGTTGCTGATGTCAGGCACCGACGGTATCCAGTGCTTGGGACGGTCCCGTGGAATCGTCTATGTAGAGCTCTGGATGCACGGTTGAAAATCACTCAACTCGTGTTATTATCCACCATAGTTACTATTGTTGTAACCCGTGAGAAGCAAACACTCAGGCTCCACTATAGGTGCTTTTAGGGTGGCAGAGGGGACAGACAGAAGGTCTCCGAGAGGCTGGGGTGGAGGAACATCTCTCCGAGGCCTTCCCCCAGCTCTCACGAGGACCACGGATTCCCATCCGCCGGAGCCTGAGGAGGTGCACCCCAAGTGGGGAGTCCTCTTTAAAATCTCGCTGGGGCCTCCAAATGTTATAACCTGACAGCGAGATAACCAGAGACGCACGGCCGAATTGTAAAGGAGCACTTTATTACACCGGCGGGCTGTTACACCGGTGGGCTGGGGGGGTACAGCTTCCCCAAATCCTCAGCCCCGAGCCTTCTTTGTTGCCCGCTTTTAAAGGCACAGACTACAGAAAAAAAACTACATTCTCTTGGTGCCGCTTTTGGCACCGTTAAGGGGGGCTGATACAGAGAAGAGGGGAGAAGAGCAGGGTAACTATTAATCTCTTTTTTCTCATGATTTCTCTGAGTTTCCCAAGGCCATCCTCAACCCCTTATCTTTACAGTTTTCTTTGGGTGTCTCAAGGCCCTTATGTTTACAGAAAAGAAACTGCCAGGGTGTGTACGTGCAGTAACTGAGGGTCAGAATGGAGTTATTACACTATGAGGACCCCATCCTCTCCCCGGGGGCCAGCAAACCCCACCACTGTGTTTGTAAATAAAGTTTTATTGGAACACAGCCACACCCATCATTTGCACACTCTCTGTGGCAGCTTCTCTGTGGCCAGGGCAGAGTTCAGTAGCTGCCACAGGGATCGGGGGCTCTAAAGGCCTAAGATATTTATAGTTGGCCCGAGACAACTTTTGCTGAGTTCCCGTCCAACAACTGGCTTCAGTTCCCTGTTGCCTCTGTAACACGTGACGGCAAACTCAGGGGCTTAAAACAACCCACAGTTATTCTCTCGCAGTCCTGGCGCTCAGGAGTCCAGCACCAATCCTGTGAACCAGCATCGAGCTGTCGGTGGCGCTGGGCTCCTTCTCGGGGCTCGGGGGAGAATCCCTTTCCTGTCTTCCCAGCTTCCAGAGCCATCACCCACACTCCCCGGCGTGTGGCCCCTTCCTCCCCTTCCAAGTGCATCACCCCGATCTCAGGATCTCAGCAGCTCCCAACATCAAATCACCTCCTCCCCAACTCCTCCCACGGCCCCTTATAAGGACCTTGCGATTACATTGGGTTTACCTGGATAATCCAGGATAATCCCCATCTCGAAATCCTTCACTTAATCACATCTGCCAAGTCCCTTTGGCCATGTAAGGTAACATTCCTAGGTCCTCAGGACATGGTCACGTTCAGAGACACAGTTATTCAAGACGACACACACCACCCACCAGAGGTCCCAGAGCGGGGAGATGCCAAGCCAGGACTCCAACACACTGTCATCCCAGCCCCGCCTACCTGGAGTGCACAGTGGCCCGCTATTAGCCTGCGGAGTGTGACTGGGCTTGGGGTCCCCTCGAGGCTCTCACGTCTGGCAGGTGAGAGATTCTGGGCTGGGAACGGCAGAGGCTGTGCTCACCCGACCTCGGCATCCACGGACCAGGTCAGCCCCCAGAGGAAGAGGGACAGGGAAGCCTCCATGCATGGAGGCTTCGCCTTCTTCACTCTCCTTTAAATCGGACTCAGGTGAAGACACTTTGTAAAGGACACACTCTCGATATGCCTCACCTGCCAGTGACGCGCTCCCTCCAGCATCCTTGAAAAGCAGTGGTCAGCACTCCCGAGGGCAGGAAGCTCACCCCCCACAATGGCCAAGGAGCTTGGAAGAGACCAGGACGTTTAGAAGCAAGAGAGGCATGCCACCTCACTTACAGAAAGGCCTCTGAGAGCCCAGGCTCTCCCCCAGAGCAACCCTGAGAGGCGCTCCTCCGGGTTTTGCCAGCATATTTCCCATGACGGGGAACTCACTACCTCCCCAAGTAGATGGCCTGGTCCATGCTGGAGCCCATTTGGTATTAGAGGGTTCTTTCCCTCTGCCGTGCCCCCTCCAGGCACCTTTGACCATTGGCCCCACTTCTAACTAACCTAAGTCCCCATCCCTTTGACATCCCCTCACATATGTGAGCCCAGATTCTCCCCGCAGTAGCCCTTCCTCCATCCGAGCCTTTTCTCCTAGAGCTCTGTGTGTATGCAAAGCCGTGATGACGCAGGGAGAGCTGTGTTCCAGGTGTTCTGAAGGTGCAGGAGACAGGAGATGCGGAGCCAGGTCCCCCTCAGCCCAGCCAGCGCGAGGTGGCTTTGCACCCAGCACAGCGGAGCTTTACCTGGGGCGGCCTCTCCGGGAGCGGCTGTTCTTCCAGGCTCTTTAGGAGAGCGGGCTGAGTCACTGCCGGGCACACGTGCTGCCTCTGGTTCAAGTAAGGACAGAGCTGCAGGGAGGCGGGGAGGCGAGAGGAGGCTGGGACTGAGATGCCCCAAAGCGGGCCTACATGCGTCACCTGGTTCACAACAGTGCCTAGGTCAGTTTCTAAAATACAGTGACTCTTTGCTGGCGTCGCAGGTGGGGAGGTAGAGGAGGGAGAGCATTACTGAGTTAGATATTAGTTGGACTGCAAGCAGTGGACCACGAGTCATTGGTCACTATTCCCAGGGTCTAGCACAGTCTCTGGCACATGGAAGGTGCTTGTGGCAGACCCTGTTGGCTGTTTACCCAATAGCCACTTCCAACCATCTCTCCCTCGTCTGCCTTAATTTCCCAGTCTTCATAGCCAATGAGTGGCAAGAGGAGGACCACCAGTGATGGCATCTTATCAGAAAGTAATTCTTCAGATAAAAAGAGCCTGAAGAAGAAGCTGCTTCCAGTCATCTACTTCCCTGCATTGGAACATAGCGGGAGGTTGTGATGCCTGGAGCTGTGGCAGCCGTCTTGTGATGATGAGGCCATGAACAAGAGGATGGAAGAACCTGTGCTGAGGGTGGTGAAGCAAAATCGTAAAGCAAAGTTTGGCTTTGTGATGCCGTTGAGCGAGTGCTGAAACCACCTGACTCCAGTCTTCCTGCTGAGTGAGACAGTGCGTGTTGCTAAGCCTCTGTCAGCCGGGTGTGTTGTTTGCAGCCCAGACCACTGCAGTCGGTACAGCCCTTGATAAGTATTTGCTCAGTTGTACAGGGGAGACCTATAGGAGATCTTCATCTGGTGAGTCAGGACCAGGTACTGCCAATCAGACTGGGAGGGAAAGGGGCTGAAAGAATCATGTCCATAAACTAAAAAGATGGCTTTAAAAACATTTTTTTTCTCTTTATTGATTTGAGAGAGAGAGGAAGGGAGAGGGAGAGAGAGATGGAAACATCAATGAGAGAGAACATCGGTTGGCCGCCTCCTGCATGCCCCCAACTGGGGATCGGGCCCACAACCTGGGCATATGCCCTGACTGGGAATCGAACCGGTGACCTCTTGGTGCATGGGTCGACGCTCAACCACTGAGCCACACCAGCCGGGCTAAGAAAGTGGCTTTTGACAAAAAGTGGCTCATGGACCAAATCTTAGTTCCCTCCCAGTTAGAGACATTGGATGTCTGGTTCTGACTTTCTGTGGGTTCTGTTAAGACTTTTTCCCCTGGTAAGTGTTGAGCAGAGGGTGGAGAAATGTAGCTGGGGTCTGAGTCCGTACAATGTGGCCGGACTCCGGAACTGGCCGATTTGAGTGTAAGCCGAGTCTAGTTCGTAGGGTTTCCTCGGCGCTGTGACATTGGGCCCGATAATTCCTTGCTGCGGGGCTCTCTGGACCTTACAGAATGTTTATCGATATCCCTGGCCTCTACCTTCAGATGCCAGGAAGAGCTCCCCACTCCAAGTTGCGAGTCAAAAAGTTTCCAGATATTGTCAAACGCTCCTTGGGGGTGCAGATTTTCCTGGGTGAGAAATGCACCTCTCTAGCTGATCGTGAGTGAGGAGATGGACTTCTCGGGGCTCCCTTTTCCTCACCTGCAAATGGGACAGTGAGAGACTCCCCCACAGGGCTGAGAGTGCGCTGAGGGAGCTGTGGAGGGTGCTCAGTCAGCGTGAACGGCCGTGGTTGCTGTTCTGCGAGGCGGATTTTGCTACGCCTGCTTCGTGACTTGGCACTCAGCAACGTGAGAGCTGAAAGGAATGTAGAAATCTGTCGATCCAAGCTCCCATTTCCCAGATCAGGAAACAGAGAGACAAAGGTGACTTGGCCAGTGTCACATGACAAGAACCAGCCCCGGAACCAGAGTCCAGATATTTTGGATGCCGGAAGCGTGGTGCCTGTTTCCGAAGCAGAAATCTGAGCCAGACTTCCCCAGTGGCCCTCCCCGGCCTCCTACAGGATCCTCTGCTCCAAGCAACTCGAGGGTACGTATTGGAAATGTACTGCATCCCGGGCACCGTGGCAAAGCCAGGGATGCGGGGATCCAGGAGACAAGGATGACCCACTCTGCTCTCCGGGAGGCCTGTCTGGGCCAGCTAGCATTACTTAAATAATGACTGATGAGCTGAGCTGGAAATCACCTGGAGCCCTGAAATGACGCCAGGAATGGAAGTAGACCCGGAAAACTCAACTCTGCCACCTTTTTCTCAGATGAGGACCAGGACCCTCCGGGGACCGGCAGAGGCTGGCATCAGCCAGTTGGTTTTCCAGAAAAGGCGTTTCCCGACTTCTTCCTTCCCCCACAGGAGGGTGTGGGTGGTAGCTGGTGGGCTGGGAGCTGGGAGGTGTTGGGTGGGGAAGACAGTCCTTGTGACTCCGAGGCTTATGTAATTTCTGAGAAAGCCATCTCTGATCAGATTTGGGTGGGGACAAAAGATCAAACCACCTGGACAGTGAGATCACTTGGTATTCTGCCAGGAGGACAAACCCTCCTGGTGATTTATGTTATTCCAGGCCCCTCGGGCTCCATCCTTGAGGGCGTTTCGGGCAGAGGAAGCAGTATGCGTGTATTCAAAGAGCTGAGAAAAGTCTAGTATGCTTGGAACATAACGATCACAAAGGCTCCATGGGAGGAGAAGTGGGGGTGGGGAGGGGCAGTCAGGAAGATGGCAGGAGCCGTGGGGTTGGAGCGGAGTGGGCGGGGGGCGGGGGGGACAGTGGTAGATGATAAGGCCAGAAGTGAAGACAGGGTTCTAATCTGTAGAGACCTCCAATCATGTCAGGTAACATGGATCCTTCTGCAGGTGCCCAAGGCCATGGAGGGCTGCCATTCAGAGCATCCCATGACCCCGTTTCCATTAGGGACACAGCCCTCTGTGGATGCGCTGGGGCAACCCAGGCAGGAGACGGAGACTCAAGACAAGCCAGGAAGCTGGAGCAAAAGTCCCCGGAGAGAAAGAGACTGCCTTGGCTGGGTCAGAGCAGTGTCTCAGCCAGGTGCTTTTGCCCTTGGGCGACATTTGGCAATGCCTGGAAACATTTCAGGATGTCACAACTTGGGGGCAAATGCCACTGGAATCTAGTAGGTAGAGGCCAGAGGTGCAGCCGAACCCCCTACAAGGCACAGGACGAAGGATCACCCAGGCGGGGTCTGGCTCTCCTGGACCAGCCTCGCCCCAGCTGCAGAGCCCCCACCCCTTGTTGGCGGCGGCAGACGAGCTGCCCCCCCCACTCCTCAGGCTTCAGTCATCCCACAGCCTCACGACTAATTAAACATCTGCTGTGAGCTACAATTTGCTAAACTGCCTCACACTCTGACTCTGGCAGGGACTAATCTGAGTTCTCAGCTCGAAGCCCCCAGCCTTCCTTCAAGCAGCCCCAGCCCCCCTAATGTCCCTTGCCTTCCCACATGTCACTGTGTCCCCACCATCCACACGGGCACAGAGAGAGGCCAGGCCCAGTGTCTCTCCTGGGACTGTGTCATGGGAGGACAGGAGGCGACGGGCCTGGCTCCCCAAGGAGCTTGTCATCAATTGTCCCCCACAAACAGACTCAGAAGATGAATACGTAATCAGATATAACGACTTGCCAGACTGAGTTTAATCAAGAACTAAAATGGATGAGACAGGAAACAGGTTTTTATGGGGGTTGCAGATGAGACTCTTTTCCTCATAAGACCTTGAGAAAGAAGGGTCCTTGGGGATCACTCACTCATCCACCACTTCTCAAGGGGCCACCTGCCTCAGCATCGCTGGGGTGCTGGTTAGGAAGGCAGGTTTCCGGGCCCTGTCTCTGAAGATGCGGATTCAGTAGCTCCAAGGGTGGGGGCCGGAATCTAGACTCTTAAATAAATAGGCCACGTTTCCAATACCTTCAAGTCTGGCCACACTTGGATCGAGGTGCGCAAATCCCCTTTCCTCTGCGAAGCTTCCCCAATCCTCCTCATCAGAATTCATCAGAACGAGATGCGTGATACCAGTTCCTACAGAGCTCATGGATGCATCCACAGGACCCACAGAGCTGTGTGCCAGTGTGCTGGGTGTCCTGGCGTGCCCTGTCCAGCCTCCGCCCACAGCCTTGGACGCGGGCCCCTGTCGGGACGGCCTGCCCAGTCCCAGCTCACGCCGCCTTGCTGTCATGCGCTCACTCTGTGCCCAGCGCAGCTGTCCTGTCTTTAGGTGGCCAAGCCTAGGTCAGGCACCTGATCTGGGAGGACACGCTTCCTGTCCCCTAGGGACACTGGGTCCCTCATGTTCCCCTTTGGTCAATGAAGTTTCAGAAAGGGAGCTTTAACCACGTCCACAACACGCCTTCCTCCTCCACCCAGGTGTGGAGAGGGAGAGGAATCCACATGAAGAAATAAATACGTAAGAGACACCAATCCTTCCAAAATTATAATAGCATAGTGATTTGGACAGGGGCTGGGCGGAACAGAGGGATAACTAACTGAAAAACAAAAGAAACAAAATATGTCTCTTGTCTCTTTCCCTGACCTGCCTCTGAGAGAGAGAGGTTTTGTCAACAGAAGATTTGAAGGACCAACACACATGTCAGTTCTTGATGTACTGATCACGAATCATCTTTATCTTTCCATTTAAAAAAGATCTTTGAAGAGCGTCTTAACAGGAAACATTGTATTAGCTAAGTTACCTTTATGATGAAAGGATACAAGTGAGCGCCTCCTTTAGATGGAAGACCATCTCCTCCCTCCCATACCAGCTGGAAGCACCACTCCTGCTGGGACCTGGTTCCCCTCCTCCTGAGGGTCCCGTAGACCTGGCTGAGCCCCTGCAGTCCTGGCCCCATCGCATCCTCTCTCCCCCAAACGCCACTTTCTGATCGACACTGCACTTTCGTTGAGTCACATTCATTTTAATAGAAAAATAATGAAGAGCAAATAATTGGAAATGCAATGATTCTTTCACGCTCCCGAGTGCCTGTTAGAGGACTGGATTGCCTCGGCGGGGCTGAAATGAGATCCAGCCTCATCATAAAATGCATAGCGGGGCTTGACGCGGACAGTGGGTCATGAGGTTCTTCCAACTGCACCCAACACTCAGCCGAGCAGCAGCAGCGCCTGGCCTGCCACCATACTGGGGGCGTTTCACCTATGGACTTTGCAGATATGAGTGCTGGACAATCCTAGCCTGAAGGAAAGTAGTAGTTTGGTGTTTTCAAAACCCCCGCAATGAAACGTCAGGGTCGTCTGAGGACACTGAGCAAAGGAAGGAACTAGAATCAAGAGGACAGAAAAAGCAAACATCCTGGGATCTTGCTCCTGGGGAAGGTCCCTGAGCCTGGCCATCTATTCCAATAACTTATCTAAGGGAGAAAAAAACAACCAACTTGTTTCCTATTTGTTTCCCCTTTGAACAACTGAGGGTTTTCCCAAAGGTTCCAGTTTCTCTTTGACTCTGTAGTTGCTGTTGATAGTATACAAAGGCCTGGGGGTAACAGGTGCATTTCAAATGAGTGGAAATAACAAATAAATTAGATTCAGGATTACAGCATTAGCGATGGGTGTCTTTGTTCTCTGGCGTCAATGCCTGGCTTAGGGGTAGCAGATCCCGACAGCCCACGACAGCCTAGGGAGACGGAGGGGCTGGAGGCAGCAGAGGACCACTGAGCCCTCAGAACGTGCTCCAGGCTCTAGCTCCAAAATACCACCGACCCCTCTCCTCCTCCCTCCTGCCACTGCCCTGGTCCGAGTCACCATGATTTCTTCCCCAGATGACCTCAGCCTCCCACTGGTTCCCCTCATGTGTCCCTTTGCCCCTTCAATGCACTCTCCACAGAGCAGTCAAAATGATCTTTTCCAAACACACAGCTCATCATGTGATTCCTGGCTTCAAACCCTTCTAGTTTTGGGTCACCTCTGAGCTCTGGCTGCAGCCTAGAAGTCCCTGCAGGATGCGTCCCGGCCTCGCTCTCCCCACTGCCCTCTATGTTCCAGTGTGGTAGGCAGCTCCTAACACAGTCCCTGCGACCCTGTCTTCTTGGCATCCATCCCTTCCTGTGCTCCCCTCTCCCTGACTGTGAGCCACACCTAGCCACTTGCTTCTAATGAACAGAAGACAGCAAAGGTAAGACAGCTTGAAAGCAGATCCTTCCTCGGGTGAGCCTTCGGGTGACAGCAGCCCCAGGTGAAACCCCTTGGTGGCAGCCTGTGAGAGACCCTGCAACAGAGGCTCCAGCTAAGCTGTACCTGGGTGTCTGACTCTAGGAAAATGTGTAATAATAAAGAGTGTCATATTGAGTCGCTAAATGGTGGGGTAATTTGTTACACAGCAGTGCATAGCTAATATATCCAGCCACCTTTTTCTCATTTCGGCCAACAGACAGGCACAGCACACTCTTCCTTGCCTGGGGCCCCCACGGGCTGCGTCTTCTGCTGAAATTCTCCGCCCTCAGCCTTTATGTGGCTGCATGGTTCCCCTCCTTTATTTCTAGGCTAAGTTGTCACTTTCTCAGACAAGTGACCTGATCACACCATCAAAGTAATTACCCTGCCCACCATTATTCTTTAATGCCCTGACTATTCCCTTGGTAGACATTACCATGGTTAGCAATTATAAATGATTTACATATGAGCTAAATAACTCATAGGTGGTAGCTGAATGGATAGGAGGATGAACGGGTGGGTGGTTGGATGGAGGAGGAGGAGAAAGCCACCTGGACACATGGGTGTGTGTGCAGAGGAGGATGGCCACGACAGCACGCGGACAGGGAGCCAGGGAGGGCTGTCCGTGAAGCAGGGCCGGCGGCTGGAGTTTCACTGGACCACAGCCCCACCCTGTCCTCGCACTGCCCGTGGCGGCTTTCACACTGCAGCCCAGCTGCGCGGTGTGACCTGAGAGCTTAGCAGTGACTATCTGGCCCTTTTCAGGAAAAGTTTTCTGACTCCTAATCGAGAGAGGGAATTTTGGGGGTGGGGGGAACACTGTCTTCAAGTACTGTGTAGAAGTAAAATATAAGTTGCATATATATATATATATATATATATATATATATATATAGCTTTAAAGGGGTAGAAAACAGGACCAATATGTTTAAAAGAGACAGACGTGGAATGAACAGGAAAATGAATACTGTTGGAGTCACAGATCCCCTTCCAAAGAAACAGGATTTCTGGGAAGTAGTGAGCACTCTGTCATTGGAGGTGTGCAAGGAGAAGCTAGAAAACCATTTTCCAGAATGCTGTAAAGATATTCTAGCATTGCCTAAATGACTGGTCAAAGATTTAGGTCTTCTTAGCCTGTTTACGTCATGAACCCCTATAGAAGTTGGGCGAATATCATTTGTAAATGCACTAATAACATACATAGAATGATAAAGGGAATTTATGTTAAAATACAGATATCAAAAATGTGTAATAGAACAATATGGATGTGCTTTTTCATTGACACATTAAACAACAATACCCAGTGGTGGTCTAATAACTAAAGTACTTGGAAGCAGACACGAGCATAAAGTAGGGGTCAGCACACAATGGCCCACAGGTCAAGCCTGGCCCGCCACTTGTTTTTGTAAATAAAGTTTTACTGAAACATAGCCACTCCCATTTGTGTCTGTCTGCTTTCATACTAAACAACATCGTTGAACAGTTGAGACTATACGGGCCACAACACCAAGATCATTTACTCTCTGGCCCTTTGCAGAAAAGATTTGCCAACTCCTGACATTAAGGACTTCCAAGATACTGCTAACACTGCAGTGTGGTATGAAACTATCTGAGATTTCAGCTGGTGGTAGAGTCACAGGTACCGCTAATGCTATTGCTGTTTGTTTGGAAATTCACACTTGAGGGGTATAGTAAATTTCAGCTAAAAGCTGGGTAAATCTAGGTAAAAAGTGCCAGGGGGAGGGGGAGACAGCTTAATGGCTCTGAGGCTTCCATGAGGAGTGATGAGACAGTCCTGGAGCTGGAGAGTGATGTAGGTTGCCCAGCATTGAGAAAGCACTTAATGCCCCTGAATTGTATACTTTAAATTGGTTAAAATGGTATATTTCAGGTTATGTGTTTTTACCACAGAAAATGTACTCAGAAAAGATAATGATATAATTTTCTTCCATCCCGGTTCATGGGCCTGCTGAATTTCATCCACAAACTCTAGGTAACAAGCCAAGTATGTTCTAGGAGCCTAAGTTCGTAGGAAATCGCCTTAGGCCGTGGACCGGGAGGTGCAATGATGCTGAGGTGCAGTGAGTGCAGGGAAAGCCAGAGCTCGACTCTCCCCGTGAGAAAGGCAGAGGGACAGAGCCCAGTTCCCAGTCCCTTCCGCACATGAGCCAGGACAGAGCATGTGGTGATGCCACTGGGGTATCCCTGGAAGTACACAAAAGGAGAAATCTGCTAGCCCACCTCAGGAACCCAGGGACTAGGGAGGGAGGCCCCAAGGGTCCCTTTGAGTGACTCTCTGGGTCTGTATGCTACCCACTGCGCAGCTGCCCCAAGACCTCTGATGCCACTGGGTTCCATGTCAGAGGGATCCAGTGAAAAGCCACGTGCGAGCCCACAGCTGGGAACACAGGCCTCAGATGCCCTGCAGAGCAGGGTGCCTAATTGTGGAACTCAATTTTGTTTTCATAGGAATCAATTTGGAGGGATTTTCATTTTCAATTATTCAGCAACATCCAATTTTCCCTTCACACCTCGGCCAGACAGGAGGAGAGAAATTGCATATGTCAATCACCCCCGAAAGCAGCTGACCAGCCTGCAGTCACCCCCGCACTGAGGGAGCATTAGAAGGGCCCTGGGAATGTGCCCTGGCTTTTCTGAGACAAATGGAGACACCAGATGGCCTTTTGCCCCAGACTCTGGGACACTGGCTGGCACTTGCTCTCCCTGTCAAGGAGAGAGACAGACAATCTCCATGCCAGCCAGAATGGCATGCTCGGGGACCAGAAGAGCAAAGCAGCCCCTGATCCCTTCCTTCTCCACAGTCTCTCTGTCCCTATTCATCTAGAGGCCCATCCCCAATCCTTGGAAGTCACAGGAAATAATGGTTCAGACCGCAGAGCCCCGCTCCTCCCATCCCCATGACCTGAGAAAAATGAATTCACTCATTCAGCCTTGGCTTCTGACTGCTTAACGTGGACGTGAGCACCTCCAGCTCCCAGCACACACAGGCTGAAGCAGCTTGCCCAAGTTTCCACTAGCTAACGGCAGAGCCAAAGTCGGAGCCTGGCTGCCGGACCTTAACTCCTCTTCCACAGAGGGTGGCACCTGACACACATGAGGCTGTCCACAGACGAGACCTGCTGTCACCCCTGACAGCACGCTTCAGCGCTGTGTCGCACTGTGGACGACTCTGCTGCGGGCTGGGTAGTCCCCGAAGGCAAATGCTGCCTCTTACTGCTATCCTCACCACCTGGCATTCAACCGTGTGTGTATCAGTTCACACAAGCAAGCCTTCAGTGCACCTCCAACAGCAATGCAGTGCCCACTGTGTGCCAGGCCTCACGCTAGCGATGAGAATAAAGGAGCGCGCGCTCCTGTGCTCGGAGCCAGACACCTGCCGGCCCTCTGTGCCGGACGGCCTGCCCTCCCGGAGCCACAGTGACTGGGGGAGCCGGCGTGGAAGGAGCCGGGCCAGGGCTGACACCTGCTGAGCAGGGCGGGGCTCTGAGCGGGTTCAATGCCGCCTTCACTCGAGTAATAGTAATGAAAGGATACGGTGGGGTCAGCAGTACTCTCCGGATGCTTCCTCTGGGCCGGGAGTGGTCCTAAGCGCTGTAACACCTTGCACCGCAGCCTCACAGTTGGGTGACAGCAAAGCTATTCGGGGCTGCACTGTACAGATGGAAGTCCTGGGACAGAGAGGCCGAGCTACCTGCCTGAGGCCTCACACATTACAAGAGGTAGAGCCAGAATTTCCAGCCCTTAACCGATGTGTTATCGTGTCCTCCCCCGCCCAGTGTCTGTTGGGTTGAACCGGCCCGGACTGGCCTGGAGGGCAGAATGGTCCGGCAGCAACCAGGCCAAGAGAATGGTGGAGAACCAGAGCCCGAGCCCACCCCAGCTGGTGGACAGGTCCAGACGCCGTGAGCTGCAGCAGCCCAGGTGGCTCTGTGTCATCTCCTAGGCCAGGGGAGCCGGAGATGAGCGCAGTCATTTCATCCTCGCCGAGTGATGGCGTCCTGATGGGTGGGTTAGGGTTAGGCTGCAGAGGTCCTGGGGGCATCTCTGGGCACTGGGCCTACGGGGGAGGAGGGAGGGGAGAGCTGGCCTCTGTGGGGCTGAAGGCCAGCAAGGGCCCTCCCCGCTCTCCCAGGGGAGACGGGCTCCTGGGTGGGTGCTGTGACGATGGGCCACCTTAACTAGATGGGACTTTGGGGCCAGAGGCTGGAAAACCTGTCCATCAGAGAGAGGACAGCACTGAAACTGGGACCAAGGTCCTCTGATGAGGAAACTGCTGTCAGAGAGGGGGCTGGACGTAGGCCGGCAGGTGGACTGTCCCATCCACTGGAAACCCGGGGCTGGGAGGCCCGGGGACAGACGGTGTCACCCAGGAGGCTGCGACCCCGGCCGACGCTGCGGCACTCCTCAGAGGGAGGATTCCACATCCCTGTCACCGGGAACTGTCCCCTCCCAAAGCCCATCGCCAGGCGCCCTGACAATCGCCGGGCGAGCACACAAGTGGAGCCAGAGGAAACGTCTGTGGCACGTGCCGTAGAACAGGCTTGGGGACGGGTCCCTCCGCGGTGTCCCCGGGCCTGATGCGGCTGCTGCTCTCAGGCTGGTGAACGCTGACCACCCCACAGTCCAAGCACCAGCCGGGGCCATGCGGAGGGTCCGTCTTCGCCCCGCCTGTCCCCAGGCGCCTTCCCCTTTGCCTGTAGAAAGCAGCGCAGACCCCGCCTCTCTTCCTCCCGCAGACCTCCAGAGTCCTTCAGCCAACATCCGTGTGCCCGGGTCCATGCGAGGTGCCCGAGACGCAGAGCTGAGGAAGGCAGTGCCGCATGGAGGTTAGAGACCGGACATGGGCGTCAGGCTGCGGTTTCAGTACTGACCACGGGCAACTGTTTTCGTCCCATGAGCCCCAGCTGCTTCCTCTGAAACGGGAGTGGTGACCCTGTTTCAGGGAGTCAGCAGGAAGGTCAAGGTGACAGTGTAGGCGTTGGCAGAAGCGCAGCTCTCAGCATGGGCCCTCGAAGGCCACCTCAGGGGAGGGCACCAAGCCCTCCTGCCAGAGTGCCCAGTCCAGCGCGACCCTGGCTTCTGGACAGGCAGCTTCCACAGAGGGAACCGCGAGGGAGCGGGAAGGCCAGCGGGATGCAGGAACACAGCTGGGTGTTCCGGTGGAGGTGAGCCATGGAGGAAATGAGGAGGGGTTCAAGGAGAGAGCCAGCTCCTGGGGCAGAGCTCTGGTCAGCCATTTCTGGGCCCAGGGCCTGCCCAGGGCCAGGTCGAGCGTACAACGTGCAGGAAAAGTGCCTGTTGAGACCCTAACGCCCTGTCTTGAAGGATGAGCTTCCCCAGCAGACATGCCAACGGAAAGGGCGTCGCAGGCAGAGGCACCCGTGGCACAAAGGCATGGAGACTCAACTCCGATACAGGGTCAAGTGGTGCCGCTTAGCGGAGCATCGGGCTCACAGGGTGGGTGGCAGGGGGCAGGGCTGCAGGGGGCCGGGGGCCGGCTCAGGAGCATCCTGTGTTCCCGATGAGGGGCGCCTGTGAAAGATCACTCTGGGGCAGAGGGCAAGCATGGCCAGAAGCAGGGAAGCCTTTGGCGGAAGATACTGCTAAAGTCCCAGGGCAGGAGGGTGGCCCTGTGGATGGAGAGAAAGCAGAGGAGAGGAGGGGAAGAGGATGGGTGGGAGCAGGGGAGATCTCAGAGGGAATTAAGTCACGGAAAGCTGGGAATAGGCATCTCATTAATGGCATGGTGGGAATGAGGAATGAGGGAGAGAGCTGGGTCGAGGGTGACGGATTTGGTGGATGGAGAGCCGTTTACTGAGACTGGGAACATGCGAGGAGGAGTCCCTGCTGGGACCCTTTGAGTGTAAGGCGCATGGGAGACAACACGGGATGTTCCTGTTGGATACCGGGGTCCAACACTCACGGGGAGACACCCAGCTGTGTTCCTAAGTCACAAGCTGAGTTCTGTCCCCTGATGTCCTCTATGGTCAAGACTCTGCATCTTCCCACGTCAGCAGCTCTTTGAAACGTGTCCTTGTCTTATTCTTCTGCTCCCTCCCCAACGGTAGCAGAGGGAAATGTTCAAGAAATGGACTTTGGCCGCCTCCAATCCAGAGGTTCCGTGTGTTTTCAGAGAAGGGCTTCAGAAGACGTGTCTAGCATGGCGCCCGGCATGTGATTGGTGCTCAAGGCATCTATTGGCTGAGTGACGGAAGGCGGAGCTCCCGAGTTGTTTACAGATCCCCCAAGAACAGGAACCAATGCCCACAGGCGTCCCCTTACATGTGGGATGTGAGAGCCATACCATGCAAGCACTTTTAGGACATAACTTACAAGGAAATCCAAGCTTTCCCACTTGGGCACATCACTTCCCCTCTCTGAGCCTCAGTTTCCCCACATGGGCAATGATGACAATGTAGGTTGCTCGAAAGCATCACTGAGTCCAGTATGGCAACCAGGTAGCACAGAGCCCGGCTCGGCAGCGATTCAGTCGTTGGCAATAATGTTAATAGTGGTGACAATTCTAATGATTTGCTGCTACTATTGATCTGGATGATGATGAAGATTATTTCATGCCTTCATCCATCACTCCCCTGCTTGAAACCCTTCAAAGTTCCCACTGCTCTCATGATAAAGACACAGATGCTTGATATGGCCCACAGGACGCACTACTGTCTGACTCTGCTCCATCTCCAGCATCTCGATGAACTCCCCTCCCTCCCTCCCCTCTCCAGCCTGGCTCCTCTCACGAAGGGGCTTGGTGGCGTGCCACCCCCACAGACATCTGCAGGACCTTCTCTGGGGCCCTGAGCTGCGAGGTACTCAGCTTACTCACTGTTCTCCCATTAATTTCTCACCCGCTTACTCATGCAAGACATGTATCCATGACCTACTCTGTGCCAGGCTCTGTAAAAACCAAAGTGCCCGATGTTCCAGCCACGGATGGGATATCAGTTAGCAGTCCACGATGCAGCCATACCTTCTTGTCAGGGAGCTCAGTTTAAAAAGAAATGCACGGGGCATGAGGTAGGATAGAAGGACACAGATCCCAGGGTCCCAAGCTGCTCTCTACTCCAGTTTAATTCTAGTAATAGACATAGGGCTGCTTCCAGAGACACCCACCTCCAACACACACACACATGCACGCGCACTCATGCACACACACACACACTCATGCACACACACGCACTCATGCACACACTCATGCACAAACACACGCACACTCATGCACACACACACACACTCATGCACACACACATGCTCACACTCACGCACACACACACACATGCGCACACATGTCCTAGCAGAGGACCCCCATCGGATTATAAAGTAGGGAGGAAGTACAAGAAAGAGGTGTCCTCAGCTGAACCCTAAATGGAATTTGGAGTCCATCTTTTTGTGGGATTTACTGATAGGTGGGTGGCTTGCCAGCCTGGGCACTTTCCTGGGGGTTCATTTGCATGGGAGGAAGAGAGACTGGGGGGAGAAATATTTTTCTTGGATTCCCGGGAAAGAAGACAGCACAGAGAGTGGAATGGCATCTTTCTTAGCCTGGATCTTGGGATAAAAAATAATAGAGAAAAGAGCTTCAGACAGGAGATGACGGAGCTGATTTGTGAGAGACCATCGAATTTGGGGTTCAGGTGGCATGGTTTGGGGACCCAGGGGGCGCACCTGGTGAAGGAGAGAAATTGATCTTGTTTCTTCTGCAGAGAAAACTGTTGCTTCAGCCAGTGAGGTAAAGGTACCAAGAGGGTTTTATAACTTAGGGGACCTGGAAGTCAGGAGGGTCTTCCTAGATGAGGTAGGAATAGAACCGAGAGGAGCCAGTAGCCTAGCTCAAGGTGTTCCAGAGGACCCCACCTGCTTCTGACACCCCCATACAGCAAAGCCAAAGGATGCGGCAGGGAAGTGAAATGGGGATGCACAATAAGCATCCTTAACCAGCCATGGGCGCTGATGGTGGGTGCCGGTCTGCAAATAAGAACAACACTTCCCTTCTCCCCAGAGCTCCCACACCAAGAGCTGGAGGCTCCCACAACCCAGGCAGTGAATGGTGGGTGAGTAGAAACAGAAATTTCTAGAAAGTACAGAAATATGTCTGTTTCCCAAAACACCATGGTAAGAGCTGCGGTCCCACCTGCCGGGCCCTTCCCAACCCAGAGGTACCAAGAACCACACATCTGGGATCTGCAAGAGCCAACTCTCTCTAATAGATGGCAACCAACTGTAATACCCATGCGACATCCGTGCCACCGGCAGATTTCAGACCGAACCCCCACCCCGCCCCCGCCGAGTTCATTACTGAGCTCAGCATCAGTGCCCTCAGCAGCACCAATTTCTCCAGGCTCCACAGTTCCCGAGAAGGGATAATAAATGTGTTCGAAAGCGTGGGGTGATTTATTAAAGTGCATTGTATTGCAATGGTTTTACAAGAAGATTAATTTTTAATAAAGAAATCTATTACCTCAGTCTTTGAGGACCTTCACACACCTAAGAAAAATGATTCTCTTTGCCTCTGTGGAAACTGCTGTGGCTTCTTTCCTGGAACAGGGTCCACTTTGTTCTGCTCAGCCTCCTCCCGAGAGAGGAAGATGAACTCTCTGAGCAGGGTCCACATGGAATCCGGGCCCTTTCTTGGTCCATTAGTGACTGAATGCCCATTTTTCAGGCTCTTTTCTTAGCCACGCTGGCTTTGGCTTCTGATCAGAAAAGCTGCTCTTTTTTCTAGTAGCTCAGAGCACATGAGGGACCAGACCCCCGATGCTGGAGGCCCAGGCCAGCTGCTGACCACTGAGTCCTCCAATCACAGGCTTGAAGGGCAGAAAGGCATTTAAAGGTGACCACATGGGACTAAGACATCAGAAAGTCAGTCAGGCATAGAAGTAAAAAGAACTAAGCATTGTTAGTGGATGAGACGGTGGGCTAGGCATCACATACACCCTGCCATGCCCTCCCTGGGTGACCTTGAGCAAGTTACACGACCTCTGGGCCTGAATTTTCTCATCTGTGAAATGGGCATTGATAAATTTTTTAACTAGAACAGCACAGTCCTCAGCATAGGACCTACGATTATTGTTATTATTGCTGCTATTGATAGCATTGAGAAGGGAGTGGGGAGGCTGGTGAGGCTGGGATTTGGGGCGCGGGAGTAATCTTTGTGTAAATTAAAGGCTTTTTAGGGAATAAAATCCCCTTTTTTGTTTGCAATAGCATACAAGGAAATGGGTGTACAATGTGTCGAAGAGACTTCAGCTAAAGCTGAGAAAGAAGGACAGTCCTGAGAAGTGATACAGAGAGGTGTGGGGCCTGAGAGAGAGATTGAGGCAGCAGAGGAGAGGCTGTGAGGAGTCCCTCTGGGGGCTTTCGAACTGAGAAATGTATCCTCTGGCAAAAATAACAACAGGTTAGTTAACTTGGAGACAGGTTAGCCATTGAAATTTATTATTATTATTATTATTATTATTATTATTATCATCATCATCATCATTATTATTATCATCATCATGCCACTTTATTCAAAAATTAGCTGAGAACCTACCATGTGCCAATCCTGGAATCCCATGTACCATAATTCCAGGGGCCCAACCCAGCAATGAGTGCCTTTAATTATACACAAAGGCTTTGTACTAAGCTCAGCATCAGAATATTTCACTAAAATTCCCAATGAGACTGACTCCAAATAAATAATGAAATACCAATAATAACTAATATATATTAAGCACTTGGTCTATGCCAGACACTATACTAAGTACTTGATATATTAGCTTATTTAATCCTCAAAGCAACTTTGTAACTCTAGCATGGATACACTATTTGCAAATCACATAGCTGATAAAGGATCAGTATTATATAAAGAACACTGAAAATTCAATAATAAGACTTGTCTTTTCTGGTATTTAATATAAATGGAATCCTCTAATATGCGGCCTTTTGTGTCTGGCTTCTTTCCCTTAGCACTGTGTGCTCAAGGTTCATTCACATTGTAGCATGTGTTAGTAATTCATTCCTTTTTAGGGCTGAGTAATATTCCACTGTCTGAAGAGATCACATGGAGACAAAGTAGATTAGTGCTGGTGGCTGGGGGGAAGCAGTGAATGGGGCATGACAGCTTAATGGATACAGAGTTTCTGTTTGGAGTGTTGAAAAAGTTCTGGAACCATTGTAGTAATGGCTGCACAACTTTGGGGGTGTAGTCAATACCACTGAATTATAAGCTTTAAAATGGTTAAAATGGTAACTTTTTAAAAATATGTTTTTATTGATTTTTTTAGAGAGAGAGGAAGGGAGAGAGGGATAGAAATATCAACGTGACAGAGAAACACAGATCGGTTGCCTCCTGCATGTCCCCTACTGGGGATTGTCTGCAACCCAGGCATGTGCCCTGACCAGGAATCGAACCAGGACCTCTCACTCCATGGGACAACACTCAGTCCACTGAGCCACACTTGCCAGGCTAAAATGGTAACTTTTATATTACACATATTTTATCACCATAAACTCTCTCGATAATAAGAGAATAAACAACCCAAATAAGAAATGGGCTTACGATTTGAACAGAAACGTCAGCAAAGGCAATATACCAGAGGACAAGCCAGTGGAAGGTGCTTCACATCTAGTCATCAGGGAAACTAAACGTAAACACATAGTGAGACACCACCGCACACCTATTAGAATGCCTAAAATGAGAAAGACTAATCACAGCGAATGCCAGTGAGCATGTAAGGAGGAACTGGAACAGCCATGCATGACTGGTGGGAATGTAAATGGTACAACCACTTTGGAAGACAGTTCGGCAGTTTCTTAAAAAGTTAAGCATTCACCTACAAGTGATCCAACCATTTCACTTCTAGGAGTTTACCCAAGATACACGAGAGCATGTGTCCGCGCAAAGACTTGTACACAAATGTTCAGCGTTATTTGTAATACTGGAAACAAACCGAGTGTCCGTCAGCTGGCGAATGGATAAACAAATTTGCAACAAATACTCAGCAATAAAAATAGGAAAATACTTCTATTTGCAACAACACAGGTGAACCCAAAAACCATTACAGTAGGTGAGAATATCCAGGTGCAAAAGACAACGTAGCTTTTATTCAATTTATATAAAGTGTCCAGCAAAGGCAAATTCACAGAGATAGAAATCAAATGGGTAGTCTCTTGGAGCTTCAA
This sequence comes from Tadarida brasiliensis, assembly GCA_030848825.1. NCBI lineage: Eukaryota > Metazoa > Chordata > Mammalia > Chiroptera > Molossidae > Tadarida > Tadarida brasiliensis. The sequence goes on from CM061258.1 coordinate 112,929,535, forward strand.
GCGTTGCCTGGAGGTTGGAGGAATCTGGACTGATTGCAAATGAAATATTTTTGGGGTGAAAGAGAAGTTTATAAAATTGGTTTGGGGGTGATGGTTGCACAACTGTATAGATTTACTAAAAACCCTACATGAACAATAGATGACTGTTACATTGTGTCAACAATGCTTTAAATAATGCTTAATCATGCTTTCAAACAGTATATACCATAGGATTCTATTTAAATAAAATTCTAGAAAATGCAAACCCATCTACAGATTCAGAAAGCAGAGCATAGTTTCCTGGGGAGGTTGAAAGCAGAGAGTGGTAGGATGAGAGATAATAAAGGGACAGGAAACCCTTGGGAGTGATGGATATTTTCATGGTCTTATGATGTGGTTTTACAGGTACATGCAAATGTCAACCCTCATCAGATTTTGCTTTGGAAATATATGCAGTTTTGGGGGTGTCAATTACACCTTTAATTTTTGTTTGTTTGTCTCTTTTTAAGGAGAAAAGACTCTCAGTTGAGGGTAACCTGATTCGGTGTGGCCATTACATTTTGCACACACACCCTTGACTCAGAGGGGAGCTACCAGGAGTGCCTCAGTATTAAACAGAGTTAACTAGGAGGCCTCAGTTCCAAGGGGGATGGAAGCCTGGGTTTATTTTACACAGACCCTCTTCTTGATGTCTGATTATGAGGAAGGGAGGGTAGCATAGCTTAAGAGTTACAGGATTAAATTAGAAGCCACCCCAGTGAGTGCATGTCAACATAATTATCTCTTCAAAGAGGCTATCTCCAAATATAGTCACGTTCTGAGGTATTGGGGGCTAGGATTTCAACATATGAATTTTGGGGTGGGGGGACACAACTCAGCCCATAACACCCTGTGAGGGTACAGACGTAGACCAGCAAGCCTGATGGGTATCCAGGGGACACAGTAAGAAGGAAGGAGGATGCTGAAGGAAAAGGACGGGGAAATCTCAGCTGTAGCACCCATAAATAAGGTTTATGATGTGCAACGTTCTTTTATTGGTTGTGCTGTCTTGGGCAGACGTGACTCCTGGAAGTGTGGAGTGCTCTAGCTTCTCAAAGTGTAGCCCAGAGCAGGAACATCGGCATCACCCGAGAGCTTGTTAGAAATGCAGCGTCTCCAGCCCTACCCAGACCACTAAACCCGCCTGCACAGTTACAAGATCCCCAGGTGCTTCTGGGCCTGTTCGAGCTTGAGACTCCAAACTTCTTCCAACCTCTTCCCCCTCAGAAGCCAGGATTTCCGGAATCGACCCCTGTTCAGACAGCCCACTTTGTTCCATCCTGTGTGTACACTATAGTGTGGTTACCTACGCAATTAAGTCCTAAAGAGACTCTAAGGAGTCCTATTAGCAAACTGGTTTGCAGCCAGTTGATTTCCTGGTTGTGCAAATGTGCTCGGTAATGACCCATTTTAATAGTAAGTGAAATTAGCCCAGAAACCCAGCTCCACCATTCTCAGCTAGGCAGCTTGGAGGTGAGCTGGGAGGGAGTTGGCTTGCAAGGGGTCCTGGTCCTATGGCTTCCCCAGGATGATGCAAATTGGTGAAGCAAATGCTAGGAAAGGTGTTTGGGCGGTTGGAGCTCCAGACTGAGGACCAGAGGAAATGCAGCTGAGGTGCACAGGCCCAGTGAAGGGAATGGCATGAGTGGCAACTATTGTCCCAACATCCACAATGTTGATGGAGGTTGGTCCGTCACCCTCCACATTTCACAGGAGGAAAAGGAGGCTCAAAGAGGTTATGTAATCACGCCCTCATCACCCAGAGAATGGAGGAGCCAGGATTTGGACTCAGATGTCTCACACCCATGGCTGGGCACCTAACTTTGACTCTGGGTCAGGCTCAGCTCTTGGGGGTGTCAAGGGCAACATCGGTTTCTCCCCAAGATCTTGCAAAGACATTTTTCTATCAGGTTGTTCCATCTCTCCGTGGGGGTCCTGCCCCTCCCTCAGGAAAGGCTGACTGCTTGGAAAAGTGGCTCTGAGAGGCTTAGAAAGAGCCTTTGGGAGGATCAGTGGGCTGAGAAGTAAGAAGGCCCCTGATGTGTCAGCTCCCAGAGGGCTGAGCCGGTACAGAGCATCAGTGATCCGGCAGCCACCTCTGCTAATTAGGAAAGCTTACCCCGGGGCATCACCAGGTTTGTTTAGCTTTCAGATCCAGTCTCTCCCACTGACTATAATCCCTGGCAAGAGCCCGATTTCCTAATGAACTCTGGATAGCTGGTTTCACTCTCAGGGCCTGATTTTAACCCTTGGAAAGCAATGCAGACTTGGCACCTGTTGGCCTCCCTCTGGTGGCCAATAAAGAATGAGAGGAAACAAGAGAATATAAGGTGAGGGAGGCAGCAAAGACTGGGGCCATCCTACCTTCTTTAGCTTCAGTGTGAAATGGAAGTAATAATACCAGTCACCCCTCACCCCATGGGGATGTTAGCACCTTGTACCCATGGTCATGACCATTTATCAACTCTCTGAGAGTCCAGCTCTGCTGGTATATGTGCTGGATGGACAGCCCTCGTCTGTCCCCATGGACCCACTCTCCACCAAGGGAATCAGAGTATTTGTTCTCCTAATTCCCTCTCAGCTGGAATGTGGCTGGCAATGACTTGAGCCTCTAGTGAAGGTCACATGTCACACCTCTGGGTTCTGGCAACTTTCCCCTTCTCAGATCCTTGAGGCCCAGGGGTGGAAACAGCTCTCCACTGTAGCTGGCCCCAGGGTGCTGCACCTTCTCTCATCTGCTGCCTTAGCCCTGCCTGTTCTTGGATAAGCAATCCCTATACTAAACTCTTCTCAAATCTCCCATGACGATATGTCATCTGTTTCTGGCAGGGATCCTGGCCCACACAGAACCTAACTTATTTACTCTCTAAACCTCAAATATAATTGTAACACACAGGCATTATTAGCTTTATGTTGGAGATGAGGAAGCTGGGGTTCAGACTTCAAATCTGCATACATAGCCCAAGGCCATAAATTACTCATAAAATTTTCAACTTATGAAGTCTAATTTATATTTGTGATACATGAGTTGGAGGTAAATAAGAGCTATTGGATAGATGGGTAGATGGATGGATGGATGGATGGATGGATGGATGGATGGATGGATGGATGGATGGATGTATTGATGGATGGATGGATGGATGGATGGATGGATGGATGGATGGATGGATGGATAATGATCTCATCCTATCTGACTCTCTCTTATCTAGTGTTTAAATCCATGCTTTATTCCAGGGCTTCAATTGTACTTCATCCACATGAATCATCGTTTGGTATCAACTGTCACCCACGTCTTGTCAAAGACCCTTGGCCAATTTGGCCCCTCCCTAGCTCTCAGCCTAACGCAGCATCAGATCAGCTTCTCCTGGGGGCACCATTATTTGAGGAGCTCAGTGCTTCCCCAACTGTATTTTTCCACTCCAGAGCCTCTGAGTCACAGCAGCCCTTTGCACTCCATCTACAAAATTTTCCAATATACTGCAGTTTTACTGGGACTATTAAAAACCTGTCAGAGAAATGCTGGTAATGGCAAAAACATTCCTCAGAGGCCGTCGGTTCCCCCACATATCCATCAGAGCTGCCCTGCACCACAGGAGGCTCTCATTTAGAATGTGTCAATTCTGATTATTAATGTGGGGAAAACACCTGCTAAATATGTTTGTCTGGGAGGTGAGCTTGGCAGGAAGCAAGGGCAGCAGCAGCTGTAGCTGCAAAGAAAACCCTGGTGTCCAGGCCCAGCTTGCTGAGAGGCCACCAGAATTAATTAGGACTTGGCCATCATGGAGTACACGGAGGAGAAGGGAGCGCGGAGCATGGCGGAGAGGGCGATACAGCACTCAGGGTAGCTCCCCCTTGACTGGGTGGAATGCAATTCATACTTAGAGTCCACAGCACGGTGACATGTTCATTTTTCCTCAGATCTGTTTGCTCATGAAATACCTGGAGACTCCCTACAAAGTTGTCCTTGGTGTTCAAAGCTTATCCGTGAACAGGATAGCTCGGCTTTGGTGCTTCACTAACTAAAGCTCTTCTGGATTACAGATGAAGACTCCATCACTACCACCATTCAACTAGTTTATGTATTCACTTGTGTATTGGTTCCATCCATCCATGCTTTCATGTATGAATGTTCACGTGCCTCTGTCTCTCTCTCTATCTCACTTTCTCCATCCATCCATCCAACCATCCATCCATTAATTCATGCATTTATTTCTTAACTCAACTGGCATTTATTGAATAATTACTCAATTCCAGACAATATGGTTGTCATGATGAATTGGACACAGGTCCTTAACCTCAAAGAGCTCTCAGTATAGAAAGAAAAACAGACATATACAGGGGTAATATGACCCCAGCAAGAGTGGACACAGTCGCAGACCACCTGCAATGCTGGGGACAGGACTTCCAGAGGAACTCTCTGAGCTGGGTTTTGAAGAATGAGTAGGCATTTGACACACAGGGAAGGGCATGAGTTGCATGAGTTGGGAGGAGCAAGGCCATTCCAGGCAGAGAAAGCAGCATATGCAAAAGCATGAAGTTTGATTACTGGTGGGAATTGAGGCAGAAGACCAAGAAAGGAAATTAGACACTTTTCTGAAGTCTCAAAACAAGTAACGGAAGCAACATAATCATGGTGGACCGTGAGGTCCTGGAGAGGGAAGCAGGGGGGCAAATAATACATCCTATTCAATTTGATATATCCCCTCTGCACCTGATAAGGTGCCCTAAATCCAGTAAGAGTTCAATAACTATTTGTAGAATTCTATCATTTTATTAACTCACCCCTGTTTCATCAAGTGCTTAATGAATGCCCACCACACAAGCCCGAGAGTGGAGGGATGCATGGTGGAAACTCATTAGCCACAGTACATCAGAGCTGAGCAGTGTCTGGCACAGAGAAGACCCTCCACAACAATTTGTTGGATGAGAGAATGTCAGGAATCATGCATGTGCTTCACGTTCATTAGAATGCTTACTGCAAACTCACAAAGAAAGTAGTATTGTTCTCTAAGGCAGGGGAGGAAACTGCAGCTGGGGGGAGTTCAATAACTTGCTGAAGGCCCGTACCTGGTGAGGGGGGAGCTGGGATCAGAGTCCAGGGCTTTTGTTTCCAAAGCACCTGTTATTTCTCTGCCACTCACCCAACATCCCTCCGGAAGTCAGTAGAAAGAGGACCATAAAGCAAGACAAGGACTCCCCTGCAGCTGTGTTTGTCAGAGAACCAAGCCTGGAGCCAAAAGGGTGATGGGAGCTTTGCTTGATACCAAGGTAGCCACGGGTTATTGCAGATGGAAATGAAAACACAGATGTTTTGCTTTTTAGTGGTGGCAGGGGGGTAACTGTGGGTGCATTCCCATCCAATTGATTCCTGCCATTGGCTGGATCCTCAGAGAAGAGAAACCCACAGGGTCTAGCTTCGATTTAGCATCTGGTCATCCACACGGGTCTAGACAAGCTCCCCTGGAGAGGAAGATCTTAACACGTTCTCTCCATGGATTGACATGGAGTTCCACCAGTAGTATTTCCTGTGTGAATTTATGGTGATGGAGGCTTAGAGGTTGGAGAGACAAAGAATCACTTTACCCTAGTGAGGGCCCCCAAGCTGGGGGATCTCGCAACACAAGGAGCTCCATCCCCTACACTTGTCTGCTTACCCACAGATGACCATCTTAGGGGGAAGATGGTGTAACACCAGTTCCCATGTGGCTTCCATGTCAGAGGAGACAAGATCGGTTCCCTCAATGCAAGTAGAGAGATTCCTTAAGACTCAAATCGGGAAAAAAAAAAAAAGAGTTAAAGGGCTTTCCAAATCTTCTCCTTGCTCAAGCTCAACAGCTCCAAGTTGGGGAATTATTGCAGGCCTTCTTACAATGGGGAGCTTAAAGGGCAAAGTTTGGGCCGCCAATAACATGGAGTGCTTTGAGCAAAAGGGAGTTACACCATCCTGGGAGCATTTTAAGGAGCTTATATGCAACCCCAGAGAACAGCTTATCACACTACACCTCCGCTTCTGGGGAACCTGCGGATCAGATTTAATCTGCAAAGAGGCCCCGTCAAGGCCTCCTCCTCCGTGAACACAGGCTCCAGCAGACCCAGGCTGAAAGGCAGTTATCTCCCCAGCAGACAAGTACGCAGGGCCAACTGCTGGAAACAGGGGCCAGGGTAGCCATCCACTCTCCTTAACGCTCCGTTTCCCCGCCTAATACATGGCTGCATACGTAAATTCCAGAGCCAGCAAAACTGAACGGCCTGATTCTTAATAACGCAACACTCGGCAGTAATTTCATCACCGGGATCAGTCTCCCTGCCTGTCAGCATGGGTGGGGGAGCCCTGTGATGTTGGATAAACTCACCAGATGGTCCCTCTCCATCAACGGCACATTACGCCTGCCGTTCAGCTCACTCTTTGTAAATCTCAACTGTTTAGCGACCATCACGTCGGTATTTTTTGCCTAGTTAGCCTTTCAACCTCATTCCCCAAAGTCACCAAACCACACTGGGTCCCCCCATGGACCCTGTTCCCGCCCCTAGATCCAGACACATATGTCTTCTGCTTTCTGAGTCACTGCTCAGTGCCAGCGAAGTACATTACTGCCTGGAAAATTAACTCGCACACTGAGAATAATCACAGAAAAGAAATTTGTTTTCCTACAAGGTTGTTTTCCAGCTGTTTTAATGCAGACAATTTTACCCTGAAACCCAAATTGAAAAAGAGAGAGACAGAGAGAGACAGAGAGAGAGAGAGAGAGACTTTAAAATCTGCATAATTTGAAAGTGCTTAATGTAAATTAGATAGATCAGCCTAATTTTATTTCAGTACTTTTTAATTGCATTTATAATTAGTAAAATACATTAACGTGCTACACAGAAGGTCAGGAGTTCTGGTAAAGGGATCTAATTAAAATGCCCCACTGTATTTCTGTCACGCGCACCCGGGAACCTGGGGGCCGCTTCTGTCCGCACTCCGGACCGGGACCGTTTTTAACTCATTTGTGTCTTCATCAAAATCGGCGATCCTGTGACCAGATGGCTCCTGGCGTGGAATATCCCCACCGCCCGTCACCCGCCTGCTTCAGCTGCCCTCTTAGGGGCTCCCAGTGAGTCTACAGCAAATCTAAAAGGCCAGATCCCCTCGGCTCTCCTGAGGCAGGTATTTTTGAACAATAACTCACTTTCTCCTGGAATGTCCCTCCCTTGTCCTTCCATCCATTCAACCAGAGAGGCCTGTCCAGACTTCTGTCTCAGGACAGGGTGCAACAGCAGCAGGAAGCAAACGACAGTGACAGCAGGTCTCCTTGCTTGGCCTGTCATGTGGCCCCGAGGACCTGAACCGAGGACAGAAGTCTGGTCACTCCTCTCTGTAATAATAATAATAATAATAATAATAATAATAATAATAATAGTAGTAGTAGCAATAATAATAATAGTAATAATGAAGTAGTAATAGAATTGCATTTTTTCCTCCTCCAGTGTATCCCCAACGTCACCCTGAAACTAGGCAATAAGGCCCTGAGACACTGGGTCACACCCATTTCACCACTGTCTCTCCTGATTCCACAAGCCATTGATCCGGGCAGGTGGCTGCCGCAGGTGCTCTCTGGAACCCTTGTCACTGCACAGCAAAGAATCTGCCTCTACCTGCTCCCGGCCAAGGCTCACGGGCATAATGGGGAGGCCGGGTGCAGCCTTATCTACAAAGGCCCAGCCTCCCCCTCCCTCCACCGCAGGTCCATCAAGTCCTGGTTACAGGATGTCCCATCCCAGTTTGCTCCTCACTTCCTTTTGCCTGTTGATTTCCCATTATACTGGGCACTGTTACCAGGAGAAATGGGATGGACTCCATGTTCAGCTCTCCCCTAGCTCTCTTGGCTAATCCAACATTAAGCAACACAGTGTTGGACTCAATAGACCACATCATTATGGGGTTAATCTGGCCCTCCTGTCCTCAGCACATTTCCCACTATGTCTGGGACAATCTGGACTATTCTACAGTTTCCTATATCTCTTCTCTGTATTTATTTATTTCTCACAGTGTGTAAGTGGGATATACATTTATATACTTATATATTTATATACTCATATACACTTCTATATATAACAGACATATATGCTTAATAGGAGAAATGAAACATGCATATACATCTTGGGAGAAATGCATATTCATTTTCTGAAAACAGATATATTTAGCATATGAAACAGAACACCCATCTATAGCAGCACTTCCCTCACTTATTTTTTAAATTAATTTAAAAAAATTAAACATACCAATTATATTCTGGGAACTAACATTTGTTGAATATGTAGCCGCACTATATATATATATATTATATATATATATATTATATATATTATATATATATACTGATTGATATTTTTTTTAATAATCCTGTCCGCAGCCCAATGGGGTAGCTCTTAGAAACCTCACTTTTACAGATGAAGAATCTGAGGATCAGAGAGGCTCACCCAAAGTCTCCTAGGAAGTGGCAGCACTGGACTTGAACCCAGGCCTGTCTGAGATAGGCAGTGGTCTGTACCTCCAGGTCACACCCACGTGGACCCTGAAGGCATTTAGGCAGTGCCCATAAAGAGCAGAACAGCTCAGACCCCTGATCATGATTTTTGACTCTGGCAACACCGTAAAGTTTTCCTTCTGCCTCCATTGGGCCAAACAAAATATCTAGCAAAAGCAAAAAAGGAAATAGAACAGTCATCTTCATAAGTCACATTTGATACATATACATTTCATGGAGAAAAGCAAAAAGGTGAGTGATACCCAGCTCCCAATTCTTGCTGCCCTAATACTGGCTAATGGAGGTGCCTCTGTTCTATAACGCCAAACTATTTAAAGTTCCACAAACGGCCAGCTTGTTCAAACCTCCATGCCTTTGCCTGTGCTGTGCATCTACCTGGAAGTCCCACACCTCTCTGCTCCACCTGGAAAACAAACCCTCTCAACCCTTTGAAACTGAACTCAAACATCTCCTTCTCATCAAAGCCTTCTCTGACCCTAGGTAACATTTATGTGGCTCACAGTGGGGAGACATCAACTCTGCTTGGAGGGTTGCTGGATCATAATATGTTGTGTGAATTATCTGAGGGAAAAATATGTCATTTATATTACTAAGCACAGTCACAATCATAGTGACATCTTTGTGCTGGGACTTCAATAAGCATGTCACACACATCATTTCCATGACTTACAGCAACCCTAGTAGTTGTGTTTATCCTTGATTTTCAGATGAGGAAATAGAGACTCAGAGAGGTTAAGTAACCTGTTCAAAGTCACACAACTATGAAGTTCTGGAGCCAGTGTTCAAACCCAGGCTGTCTGCTCTATAGCTTCTTAGGGCCTAGCACACAGTAGATGCACAATAAATCTTGTTTGAGAGAAAATAAAAGGCACATATTTACCAAAAGCATCTCCTACTGTGTCCCATCTAATCAACCTCAAGCAGATGGAGCGAGGACATCCTTCTGAGCTTGTCCTGCTTGTCCCAAGGCCTCGTGACTTACCTAGAAGTCGATATTTCATTATGAGCCCATCATGCAGGTCAGTGTAATAATTAATGACTATCTGCTGATGTGACTGCTTATCGTATTTTAGCTTAATTCCAATAAAATCTAAATGGTCTATTAATTTTCCTAATAAATTTAGATATGGCCTCTGACCGCAATCTGGCTTTGATTAGCTAACAAAATATTTGAAGATGGGCCAAGCTGGCTCTTTCAAATATTTCAAGCAAATAACACTTAACTAGATTTAGGATTTTCTGCGTCAGCTTATGGCTGCACTCAGCAGTGAACAAGGGAAGAGGACAGCTTCATAATTGGTCCCCAGTGACCTCGAGTTGAGCCACCCTAGGGAGCCATCTAGATAAGGGTTTGGAAGCCAAATATGACCAAGACAATGAGAAATAATATGTCCTCATTATAGGAAGAGCAGAAAAGGAGCAGCAGGGGGGAACTTTCAGAAGCAGTCACAGGAAGGGCCCCCTGAGTATATGTACACTGTTGGTGAACACCAAGCACGAGGTTTTTACCCCCAGAGACCCCAAAGGAAATGAAGAGAGTTGGGAAATGAGAGTGATGTTCCACAGGCTCCGTGCATGACTGGCTCCCCTATCCTTCAGGTCTCAGTGTCAATGTCACCACTGCAGAGTTCCCCTGACCTCTCCACATAAAGATGACTCCACTGTCCCCCTCAGTCAGTTCTTTATCGCAGAACCTTGCTTAATTTTTCTTATGGCACTTATTACACTCTATATTCTTTTATAGTTATTTTATATACATGTGTTTAATTGTCTTTTGTCCCTCTCCACAGGAATATAAGCTCTAGAAGGGCAGAGAACTTGCACAGTGCCGGGCACATATTAGATGCTCAGTAAATATCTGTTGAATAAGTGAACCATTGATGAATGAACAATGATGGATGATGAGAGGGCCATATAGAGGTTCATATGGAAACAGGAAGGAACAGGTAACAGAGATGGAGTCAAACAGACTGGGTTTAAATCTTGGCATTGCCTCTTGGCTAGCTGGCTAACCATAAACAAATTATTTAACAATTCTGTTCCTCAGTTTCTTCATCTGTAAAATGGGGTTAATATTAGTGCCTCTCTTATAGAGTAAGAGTATCAAATAAGTATTGATATGTAAAATACTCAGTACAGTAGCTGGACATAATTAGTGCTCATTAAGGGTTAGCTGCTATTGTCATCATCATCATCATCATCACCATCATTATAATCATTCAACATCACCATCATCATCATCATCATCATCATTCACCATCAATCATCATCATCACTACCATCATCATCATTGTCATCATCATTATCATCCACCATCAATCATCATCATCACTACCATCATCATCATCATTGTCATCATCATTACCATCCACCATCAATCATCATCATCACTATCACCATCATCATCATTGTCATCATCATTATCATCCACCATGAATCATCATCATCACTATCACCATCATCATCATTGTCATCATCATTATCATCCACCATCAATCATCATCATCACTACCATCATCATCATCATTGTCATCATCATTATCATCCACCATCAATCATCATCATCATTATCACCATCATCATCATCACATCATCATCATCATCATCCACTACCACCATCATCATCATCACCATCAATCATTATCACCATCATTATAATCATCCACCACCACCATCATCATCCTCATCATCCACCATCATTCATCATTATCACCACCACCATCATCATCATCCACCATCAATCATCATCATCATCATCACCACCATCATCATCATTATTAAGATATGAAGACATCATCTGATACAGTCCTGCCTCACTCCCAGGATCCACCTCTCTAGTCTCATTCTAGCTCATCTTTGGAACCTAATCTGTGGTAGCACCACTCCTTCTCTTCCTCTCTCTGACTCCATACGATACTCTTTGAGGCCACTGATCACATCACACATCCCTCCACTGTCCCAGGACCTAAAAGGAAATAGACACTCAATCAATGTGGATTGACTAAGGTTATCATGCTAGATTGATCAGTGCAGCCCTGATCCCATATCCTTGACTTGGCAAAGGCTTCTTCTTTCCCCTGACAAGTCTGCATCATTCACATTCCCAAATCTACTCCACGTAGGCCACAGTTACTTCCCTCCAAGTCCAAAGCTTTGCATTTCAGAATCCAACTCCAGATGGAGTTAGGCTCCTTGATGTTGGGGTTCACCATTCTGACACCAGCTTATGAGCAGATTATGACCGTCCATAAAAGCTCGCCAAAGCCCAACCATACCTTCACAAAGAGATGGAACTCTTCCCCTCACAGTCTGAAAGTTGAACTGCAGCATCCTTCTATGACCATCTAGAATGCATTGCTCAGCCCTATGCAAATGTGAAAAACCAACTGCAGTGCCAACGTCTTTGAACAGAGGGGATTATTGATGCAAGTGGTGAGTGTTGTCAGACCTGTCACCAGGAGAGTAAACAAAATAACTAACTCATTAGAGGATGCAAGAGAAATTGTGAGGCTGTAATGGCTTTGGATGGCAACAAAAGGAAGCAGACATAAGCATAAGGGAAGAATGGAATTGGATATCTTCCCAGCTTAAAGTCAGATTTGATGAGGAAGGTATGGACATGTATAATGGGGAAAGCTGATCTATCTAGGGGGCCAGCGAAGGCTTTTTGAAGAAGTGGTGTTTGAGCTGAGACTTGCAAGAAAAATGGTAAGGAGACTGAGAGGAAAAAGAATTCCAGGCCAAGGGAACAACATGTTGAAAACAACAAGGTAGAATAGCTCTTGGTCTTTAATAGGAACCAGGAAGCTCTGTATAGTTGGGCATACTAGTGAGAAGAAAAGAGGAGGAGAATGAAGTTGAAGCAGAAACATATCTTGTCATGTATGCATATCTCAATCAGTGTGGGCTTCTATAACAATAATACCATAGGCTGGATGGCTTAAACAACCAACATTTACTTATAGTTCTGGAGGCTGGGAAGTCCAAGGCTAAGGTGCCAGCAGATCTGGCATCTGGTGAGGACCCATTTCCTGGTTTGCAGATGGCCGTCTTCTTGCTGTGTCCTCACAAGCAGAGAGAAAAGAGAGAAGGAACTCTAGTCTCTTTCTCTTCTTATAAGGATACTAATTCCATATTGTGGGTCTGCCTTCATGATCTTATCTAAATCTAATTGCCTTTTACAGGCCACACCTTTTAATACCATCCCCTTTGGGGTTGGGGCTTCAATATATAAATTTGAGGAGGGGACACAAACATGCAGTCCATAACAATGGTTTAGGTCTTTTCTTAGATGTTTCTTATACATTTGCACTGATCTATTGAAATGACGTAACAAGGTAGGAAATACTCTTTCCATGCTCCAGGTGAGAAACCAAGATCAGATCCTTTGAGTAGTTTGGCCGGTACTCATACAAGGAGGGAGAGGCAGAGTATAAAGAAAGATGTATTGGTTTGCATGTGATTTCTTTTCTCCTTCCAAGAACCAAATAGATGAGAATGGACATATTCCTAAAGGAATGCACAGTGAGTGTGCAGACCAGGATCCCACATGACAGGACTCTTCCATCGTACTGTATATCATCATGATAGGATTGCAACCTCTTGGCTACTAATACATAAGAGATGCCACCAGCCTCTGCCAAGGTTTAATATTGGTTTAGCAGTCAGGAGTTAATTAAATGTTAGTGTTCACTCACTTGAAGTTAAACATTAGGAATCTCAGCTTTAATCATAAGTTTCTTAAGCCATCATTGAGGTGTTCTGTTGGGCTCCCTGCCCCACTGGACTGCCCTACTCCTCCAGCTGGACCTCCCAACCACAGGCAAACTCATTTCACTCACCACATGCCTTAACACACAGCATCTGACCTGTCTGACAGTCATACTCCTCCACTGAGCAAATCTAAAAGGCTGAACACACACACACACACACACACACACACCATTCCACATAAGGTGAGTCTACCTGTAATATAAGAGTTATTTCAGTATCTTCAATGCTTTAAAAGTGACACAGCACTTTCAGATACCTAATTGGATTTGACCTCATAATGAGAAGATGGCAATGATGATACTGATGTTGGAAGAAAAGAAACAGTAAGTAAAGGAGGAGGAGGAAGGAAGTGAAGCCAAAGATGAAAGGGAAGGGAAGAAGGAAAAGAAGAAAGAGTAGAAAGAAAAAAGAAGGACCATTTCTTAAGTGTTTTCTGTCCATTTTCATACAATGTCACAGTAACTCCATGAGGTAGAGATGGTTATCATTCTCATTTTACAGATAAAGAATCTGAAGCCCAGAGAGATTAAATCATACACCAAAGGCCCCATATGGGCTTGGATGTCAGGCTGATAGTTGAAATGCTCATTCCATTAACCAAAAATGCTAATATATATGAGGAAAAAGTGAATTTCAGAGAAGTTGAGAGGTTTGGTCAAGATACAAGAGTTTTATTATCTTACTCACATATGAGGAAATAAAGCTGAGAAAGGCTAAATGGCTCACCCAGTGTCACACAGCTTTATGTGAGCATCAGGGATGGAATACTGGATTTCTGTCTCCTAGGAACTGTGTATGTGTACACAGCACACACACACAGATCCAGGCTCCCTCCAAGCCCAGAATTCCTCCTGGTAAGAAGGTCTAGGACCTCCAGCATCCTTGACAGTTTGCAGAGTCCTCTATTATATTTCATCCCAGAGCACTGCTCTTAAGTAGCTGAGAAGCAGAAAATATTGGGGTAAAGAGGGAAAATCACCCCACCTCTTTCCAGAAAGGCTATTAATACCTCTGCCTGCACTTTGCTTTCAGCACCATGGCCAGTACCACACCAGCCTCCAGTACCTTCAGTGGCGAGGAGTCTGTGCCCCGGCACCTACACCAATGTGCTGAATTGAAAATCAGGGAAAATCCGCACCAAGGGAGATGTCTAATCAAGGCTCAGGTTTGCATTTCCTTCTCAATGGCATGTTGACAAAACAAGAAGAGACAGAAACAAACACGGTTAAGCTGACTTTCGGAGACCAGCCAGCAAGATGTGAGAGCAGCAAGGGCTGCCTCTGGCCCAAGGCAAAGAGGAGCCAGAGGGAACAGTCAAAGCGGGGCCTCACCAGGGCTGGGCTCCTGGCCCTTCTAAGCATTTCCCAGAGACAAACTGTAAAATTAGAGAAAAATGAGGTCAGCCCAATAGAGAGGGGGTTGTGGGAGAACTGTGAGTCTCCAGCAGACACCTGGACGTAGCTTATGGAAAATATGAAATATATACAGCTGTGCTGCTGTCTCTCCAGTATATTCTAAAGAACCTAGGAAAGGATTACAGAGGGTTAGGCAGCAATAGTAACAGTGCTGGTCATTCATGGAGACGGAGTCCACACAGGCCAATTCTTCAAAAAGGGTCTTTCCCCATGGTCCATTTCACAGACCCTGAGATTGGGGCCCCAAGATTTTGAATTGCTTGTCCAGCCCTGGCCGGTTTGGCTCAGCAGTTAGAGCATCGGCCTGCGGTCCAGAGAGACCTGGGTTTGGTTCCCGCTAAGGGCATGTACCTCGGTTGCAGTTTGTCCCCGACCCTGGTTGGTCGTGCGGGTGGCAGCCACTCAATGTGTCCCTTTGACGTCGATGTTTCTCTCTCTCTCTCTCTCTTCCTCTCTCTCCCTCCCGCTCTATCTGAACAAAAAATGAAAAAATGTCCTCAGGTGAGGATAAAAAAAAAGAAAAGAAATTGCTTGTCCAGATAACCAGCTGTAAGGGATTCAGAAATCATCCCTTCTGAATTGCTAGCTTTACAGAGGAGGAAACACGTTCCAGGAGGACAGAGGCCTGCCAAGGTCATCCTAAAAGTCCCTGACGTACTGGGAACCTCTAAGTCCCAGAGGCAGCCCTGTGAAATCCATATGGTGGGCTCAGTCATCTTGCTGGCTAGTTTCAAAGTAACCATTTGGGCCACAGGCACAATCATCCTTTTCCCTACCTCGTCATTTCCAGAGGAAAAAGTCCCTTTTAGTGGAAATCAAGCAAAGGGTGTTTAGGTCAATAAAACATGTCATAGCATTATGAGATCATTTCCTTTTGAATACCTGAGGTCCAACCTTGGCTAACTTTTTCTACTCTGCGGAATGCAGTCTGGGGCCAGACAGACCTGGATTTGGACCCAGCTTTAATGCTTACTGCCATGTGACTTCGGACAAGTCACGTAATTTAACTAAGCCTCATTGTTCCTGGAAATGGGAGAGTGATCCATTCATCCACAAACTTTTAAACATTTTTTTTTCTTTATTGATTTTTTAGAGAGAGGGGAAAGGAGAGGGAGAGAGAGATAGAAACATCGATGAGAGAGAACATCGATTGACCGCCTCCTGCATGCCCCCCACTGGGGATCAGGCCCAAACCTGGGCATATGCCCTGACCAAGAATCGAACCAGCGACCTCTTGGTGGATGGGTTGATGCTCAACCACTGAACCACACCAGCCAGGATCATCCACAAACTTTTGAGTGCTGGAACTCTCCTAGGTGCTGAGAGTAGGGCTGTGAACAAGACAGAACAAAACTCAGTGCTCTTGGCTAATGTCTGAGTGGGGATTATAATAGGACCTAGATCATAGGTCCATTGTGAGGATTAAAGAGATATTACAGATAGTGTTCTAAGAATAGTGGCTCCAGTGAGCTATCACTCAACAAACAACGTCTGTTAAAATAATAGAATTATTAATATACCACGTTCTCGTAACATCATTCTACTGCTCATTTTTTAAAGAATCAGGTTGAGCCACATATTTTTAAAGCAATAGAAGATCAAAGAAAGAAAACAGTTGGTTACATAACTTGGGGAGTATTTAAGCATGGGCTATTTGATGAGCTAGGTAACTTGGTATGTGAGAAATTGGAAGAAAAGACCCAGCATCTACTTCCCCAAAAGTAGCACCGGATCCTGGAAGAAGCTGCAGAGACTTTAGAACAGCCTGCTGCCGCTGCAAACAGGAAATGGGTGGTGATTTGGGCACACACCATGTGCCAGGCATTCCACACTCCTCCCCTCATTCTCACGGCAGTCCCATTAGCAGGTGCAATTGTGTCCATTTTATCAGGGTGGGGGGTGGTGATGAAGCATAGGGAGGGTAAGAAATGTTTTTCTCCTAGGGCCAGGATGTGAGCCCAGACCCCTGACACCACCAGGGGCATTGTTCTTTTCACTGCGTGTGCTACATTTTTGAGTGTTATGAATCATTTTACTTTCTTTTCATCTTTTTTTAATACTAGGCTCACCACATCAAGAGGGGAAGGAGATAAAAATAAAGCTTTTCATATAGTCCCACTTTCTCTGTACAGTCTCTGCACCTTTGACATTGAAAAATGCAGGGATTTCTCCCCCCTTTCAAGCCTTTCCCACATGGACCACATTCTTTGCTCCTTCCTGGGGACACAGCTAGGCTCCCTTGCAGTTAGGCACGGCCGCACGACGCAGTTATGGTGAACAGTAGGGAAGGGCTGCCCACCCCCACCCCCAGGTCTGCCAATACAAATTCTCCACAGGAGACCCTCACCCTCGTTTCCCCTGGCAGCCAGGGTGAAGTGGAGGAGTGCAGAGCTGGGAAAGCCTGGGTCCTGAATAGCAGCACGGGACAGAGTGAGCGCTCATGCACCTGTTCACCCATCACACGAGGGAGAAATAGACTTTTCCTGCAGTGAGCCCCCGAGAAGTGGAGGTTTAACTGTTATAGCAGCAAACCTTAGCTAGCCTTAGCTAGTACACGTCACTCAATGGCAGGCTCTTTTCCTTCAGGGGAATAATCATTCTTTTTTTAAATATTTTTTTTCTTTATTGATTTTAGAGAGAGGGGAAAGGAAAGGGAGAGAGAGATAGAAACATCGATGAGAGAGAACATCAATTGGCCACCTCCTGCATGCCCTCCACTGGGGATTTGGTCCACAACCTGGGCATGTGCCCTGACCAGGAATTGAACTGGTGACCTCTTGGTGCATGGGTTGACGCTCAACCACTGAGCCACACTGGCCGGGCTGAGAATCATTTTTATTAAATTCTGTAACCTGAGCATCCAGCAAATGGCAGGCACATAGTAAATTCAGGAAGGAGGGCCTGATGGCTAGGAAAAGGTGTTCTGGGATCAGGTCAGCCTGGATTTGAGTACTGGCTCTGACACCTGTGAGCTGTGAGAGACTCTGGAAGATTCTTTAACCTCTCTGAGCTTCCATCTTTCTCATTGGTAAAAGAGAGATACTAACTATGCAGACAACATTGTCAGATGTCGTAAGATATGGTAGGGAACATGCTTACCTATAGAGAGCGCATACAAGCTCTCAGTAGCTAGTAACGTACTACTGCTAATAATAATGATTAAACTGATACCGTTCAATGCCCAACTGTCAGAGCTTAAAACTTGACCCAGGATATACCCACAGGTGCATGCACACACACACACGCATATCAAACAGACAAATATGCAGGCTTGTAAATGTCCTAAAGTGGCTTCTCATTCTAAATAAAAATAACGATGAGTCTGTCCCTTTCTCACAAGCATTAATTGTCACCATTCACAGCCTCTTCTTCTCCACCCCCTCCCTCCTCGATGCTGCTGGCTCCCTGGGTTTTTAGAAATTATAATTAATTCATACTTTGGACTCTCAGGATTATAAGGTATTATAGGATGGCAGAGCTAAGACAAATGCTTTAATTCACCAGCTGCCATGTATTTAATTAGAGATTTTGATGAATCCCCCTTACACAGATATGTCTTCCTACTTCATGTTGTGTGAGAGAAAGGGAGGGAGAGGGGGCAGGATTTATGCACAAGGACTCCAGGACTCTCAAACTTTTTGCTCTATGGACTGCTTGCCTGTCACATGAGAATTGGCTGGAAGCAGGGATGTGGCGGCTGCCAGCCCTCTGCCACGTGTGGTCGGCAGAGGGGGATGGCTTGAAAGAGGCTTCTATTTTCCTGGGACACAGGAAAGCTCTGCATAAGGAGGTGGGATGGGGTAGGGGATCTTCACAGATCAGAATCGCTTCTGGGACCTTTGATGTTTTTTTTCTTTATAATTTTTCTTATCATTTGGGAGGTGGGTGAAACAAAGGTCATTTGACTGTCACTGATGACATCACTCCCAGGATACCTGGGCAGGATGCTTGGGAGACTGGGAGGATGTGTCTCATAATCACTGATGAAGTTGGCAGTTTGGTAAATAAGGCTTTTGTTTGCTGTGGGTGGGGGGCAATTATTCTTTTTAAAAATGCTTTTGTTTCACTAAATGTCTCTGATGAGGACACCAGTTAAAAAATTAAAAGGCAAGTGATGGCCCTGGCTGGTAAGGCTCAGTGGTTCCGTGGTTGGAGCATCAGCCCATGCACTGAAGAGCTGCAGGTTCAATTCCCGGTCAAGGGCATGTGCCTGGGTTGCAGGTTTGATCCCAGTCTAGTCGGGGCACATTCAGGAGGCAACCAATCAATGTGTCTCTTTCACATTGATGCTTCTCTTTCTCTCTCTCTTTCCTCTTCCTTCCACTCTCTAAAAATCAATGAACAAAAAAATATCCTCAGGTGAGGATTAACAACAACCAAAAAAAAGGCAAGTGATGAACCAAAGGATTGAGAGACTCAGTCATTTCATCTGCCCCATCAGGGCAAACACAAACTCCTGGCAAACAACGAACACAGGCTGACCCTGGAAATGACCTCCAGCATGGTCAAAGGCTACTCTCTGGGTATTCAGTTTTGAGCAATTGGGCAGAGTGGTTCCCAGACCATCTTCCCAACAATCCCTGCAAATCAGTCATTAGATTGGCCCCACAGCACAGACCAAGACAGTGTGGCTTCTTTCCCTGACCTCCTGGCAGGGAAGGAGAGACTCTCTTCTTCACAAGCTCCGAGTCAGGACGTCTTGGAGTTGAGCCCAGCACTTCCTCTCTCTGCTCTCTGCCAAGTTTGTTAAATGAAACCCAATGTCCTACCACTGAATATCTAAGAGCCTTAGTTGAACACTCTACAGCAGATTAATCCTTTCCAAAGTTGTTGACCAGCTCTCTCCAATGTGCACCCTCTGTCAGATATCCTCAGGAAGTTATCTTCATTGAGCCTTGAACAACCTAGGCTCACTCCACCGGTATCCCTTCGCTGTGTAACCCCCTCCTGAGAGGCCTTCCGCATTCGCTCCATTTTGCCAAACCCCACCAGCCAAGATCCCATTCTTTGCCACCCCCTCTACAAAGTTCTCATGTATCTTCCCTTTCTTCAGCAGTCACCTATAATTACTTATACTTTTATATTTTCTCTGTTGTGTGTTCTGTCTTCCCACCTAAACCAATTAGCCCTTGAAGATAGGAGTCAGGTGTATACAATGCCACGCCCTCACAGGTAAGCACAAGGTGAGCCCACCACAAACTCCAATAACCTTATTGTTCTGCTGAGCGATTTATAGAGAGAATTACACTGGATCTCCTAGGGCATAAGCTCCCTGTTCAGAACATTGTCAGGAAATATCATTGGTCTTCCATCTAACTCACTGTGAGAAGCTTCTGTGTTGTTGAAGAACACCTCTGATGTTCATTAGAACCAGGCCCCCAAGGAACGGGATGCCACAGAGCTGTGCCTTTGGTGTGCTTATTTGCTTCTTTTTCCCCCAGTGGAAGGGCCCTTTACAGTCATTACAAGGTCTTCACAAAGAAGAATATCACTGGTTCCTCTTGTTTCATCATGATGCTGGTCACACGTGAAATGGGTGCCAGGAGGAAGAGAAGTATTATCAAGGATGATGTCCATGCTTGGAGTCTGGGCAGTGGGCATGCTAATGAATTCCACCTTAAGGCAAGATATTTGGGGAGATCATGAAGACAATGAAGGAATCATCCATGGGTTCCTTCTATCCCCATGAATGGATAAAAGAACCCCGGGAACCAACTTTTGCTCTCAACATAAGGGTCGCCCAGAATCTTCTCAAGCTTGAAACAAGCACCAATCATCGCCAATCTCTTGATCATGATCCCCATTCTGTTGCTATTATATATGTACATGTCTGACTTCTATTGACTGTGACTTCCCCATGGGAAGAGGGCTGTCTCATTCACCCCAAATCCTGAGAGCCTAGCACACAACCTGGAACTATGTAGGTTTGTTGAGTGAACAAATGAGCAAGTGAGTGAAGTAGGAAGGGTTCATCTGAGCCTCATCTCAGACTTCTCCTTCCTTAACTTTTGGTCCCCTTCTTTGGAAAAAAAAAAAGTGTCTGTTATTAATAAATAAATAAATGCAAGTCAGAAGTAATCTGGAGTTAACATTTTAGACTAACTGAATTAATGAAAACATTTCTAGAGCAACAACACCCAAAGCTGTGAAGCCCACAGGTGAAATGACATTTATATACGCCTGGTGCTAAGTAAGTTGGTACAATCTCTCTCAACAGCAATAAATCCCTCATTTGCTCATTTAACAAACATACGCTGAGTGCCTACTATGTGCTAGGGACTGGAATAAGTGTGAGGGATTCAGGAGGTTTAAAGAACAGGTCCCTTCTAGTGGTAGAGATACACAATAAACAAATAGTTCCAAAAGTGCTGAGTGACTAAGAGAAGTGTGGAGGTATCAAGGGACAGCAGAAAGGGGCCCCCAACCTGGACTTGGGAGGTCAGGGATGGGTTCCTCCAGAGCTTGAAGCCAAGCTGAATCTCAAGGCTGAACTTCAGTTTGCCTAAACAGGAGGAAAAGAAAGATCCTTGAAAGTGAGAAAGACCATGGCTTTGAGGGACAGAGAGAATGATGGAGAGGAGGGTTGAGCAATAAAAGCAGAGTCCAAATCAGCAGGGGCCCTGGAAAGCATATTAAGGACTTCGGATCATCCTAAGAGTGGCAGGACCTTCATAGGTGAGTGGCATGATCAGATGGACCTGTTTACAGAACAGCTCTGTCAGCCAAAGGAGAACTGGCAGGAAGAGTGAGCATGAAGGTGGGGAGTGAAATCTGGAGGTGGGTTCAATAATCCAGAAGCAAGGTGTTGTTACCTGGGCCAAGGTAATGGCAGTGGAACCGAAGAGAAGCAGGTTTATTCAAGAAATTGGAGACATTATCCAGAGAACCTGATCATTTACAGGGTGTGAGAAGTAATGGAGAAGGATCATCAACGATGAGGCGTTAGGGGAATGCCATTGGTTGAGAAGGGAACAGGAGAGGGTAGACACTACACAGTGAGGGCCATTGGCTATCCCATCTCCTCAACACTTCTCCTGGGACTCTATCTGAGGAAGAATTCAGTGAAAGGTAAAAGCTGCCTGCCCTTAAGTAACTGTGACAACATCACCTATAAAAAACTTAACAATCTAGACGCTCAGTAATGATAGTGTTCATTATGTGCCAGACATTGTTCTCAGTGCTTGACACAGTGGAACTCATTTAATTCTAACAACAACTCTATGAAGTAGATTTCTACTTCATGGATGAGCAACCAAGGCACAGAGCCAGGCTATGGACCAGGGGTCAGCCTCCTCAGAATGGATCGAGCTAGCTATCCCAGTCTCCATGACACATAATAAACATACACCTGTCATATACCCATCTCCATGAAGGGGCGGGTGTTGGGTAACTCAGAGCACATCAGCAGGCTGGAATTTGAGACAACCGCTAAACAATCATTAAGGTAATTCCATGGAAACAAGGGAAATATGTCTGGTGTATCATTAAATTAAAACATCAGGGGAAATGGTGTGTAAAGACTGCAAAAATATGTTAAAATATGTGCACACATGAGTCAGATAGGAAGGAGAATTTACCGCAATGAAAACAGAGATGCTGTTCAGCTGATGAGATTAGGTCAATTTTTGCAATGTTTCCTGTATTATTTTTGATACCATTCCCTTTTATCTAATGAAAAGGTCAAAATAGGACACAAAAATGTATAAGCTGTGTACTCCCAATATATGAAGTGCAAAAGCAGAGACAATTGATGCATAGGGATAGAAATCAGAACAGTGGTTGCCTCAGGTTGGGGCCTCCTACAATGGCCAGTGGCGTGAGATATTTTCAGGGGAAGAAAAATGTCCTATATATAAATCAAGGTGATGGTCACTCAGGTATATTTTTGTCAAAACTCATTGAACTGTGTTTTTGAGGTGTGTATTTTATTATATGTACTGTATGTTTATTGTATGCAAATGATACCTCAATTTTAAAAATATAAGTATGGGGGTGCTGTGATAGTTAATTTTAAGTGTGAACTGGGCTGATTCAGAGGACGCCCAACTGTCCAGTTAAACTCTATTTCTGGGTCTGTGTCTATGAGGGTGTTTTTGGATGAGATCAGCATTTGAATCAGTGGACCCAGAAGGTTGCCTTTCCTAATGTGGGTGGGCATCGTCCAATCTGTTGGGGGCCCGCATAGAACACAGGATGCAGGAAGGAGGAATCCACCCCTTCTCTTCTGGCTCACATTTTGAGCGGGGACTTCTCATCTCACATCCTCCTGCCCTAGGACTGGGATTTACACCACAGGCTTCCCTGGTTCTCGGGCCTTCAGACTGTACTGAACTGCACCACAGGCCATAGTTCTCCATGTGGCAGGTGGCAGCTGGTGGAGTTCTCAGCATTCATAATTATGTGAGCCAATTTCTCATGCGAAATCTATAGTCTATCTACCTATCATCTATCTGTCTATCTATCTATCTATCTATCTATCTATCTATCTATCTATCTATCATTGATTGATCTATCATCTATCTATCTATCTATCTATCTATCTATCTATCCATCTATCTATCTATCATCTATCTATTGGTCCTGTTTCTCTGGAAAATCCTGACAAATTCAAGAGGACAGTCAAAATAAAATCTCCCTTAATGTTATTATTAACCATTGTCACCCCCAATAAATTTAACTTAAAAACAAAACAAAATCTCCCATTTTGGTATTTCCTTCTTCTCTCTGTCTCTCTGAGGAAGCCTTCATTTTCTGATTATCAGTGCCACCCAGGGCACCCAGACCACTTCTCTGCTCTGTTTTCTCCTTGTATAGAAAAGGGATCTGGCCCTGGCCGGTTTGGCTCAGCGGTTAAAGCATCGGCCCGTGGACCAGAGAGTCCCAGGTTCGGTTCCCACTAAGGGCACGTACCTCGATTGCAGTTTGTCCCCGGCCCCAGTTGGGGTCGTGTGGTTGGCAACCACTCGATGTGTCTCTCTCACATTGATGTTTCTCTCCCTCTCTTCCGCCTCTCTCCCTCCTGCTCTATCTGAAGTTAAATGCAAAAATGTCCTCAGGTGAGGATAAAAAATAAAAAGAAGATGAATTTAAAAAAAAAAAAAAAAAAGAAAGAAAGAAAAGAAAAGGGATCTGAATAGGGTGACACAATCCTCTGGAAGAGGGATCCTCAAAGGAGGACCACAGGCCAATTCCCACCTTCCACCAGTTTTTGTTGTTGTTTGTTAATCCTCACTTGAGGATATTTTCCCACTGATTTTTAGAGAGAGAAAGAGAGAAAGAAACATCAATTAGTTGCCTCCCACACATGCCCCAACAAGGGCCAGGGATGGAACCTGCAACCCAGGTACGTGCCCTTGACCGGGAATTAAATCCACAACTCTTTGGTGTGTGAGCCAACGCTCTAACCACTTAGCAACACTGTCCAGGGCCCCACCAGTTTTTGTGAATAAAACTTTATTGGAACACAGCCACATCCATGTGTTGATGTGTCTACGGCTGCTTTCACACTACAGAGCAGCGAGGAGTTGTTGCAAGAGACCGTACAGCTGGCAAAACCCAAAATATCTGCTCTCTGGATCTTTACAGAAGTTTGCCAGTTCCTTCCCAATTTGAACACGTGGTTGTGTGTTGGGTTGTCACAGTGACTGAGCTGGGGCTGCTACTGGCATTCACTGGGCATCGTTACTTCACATAATGAAGAACCGCCCTGCCCAGCCCTGCCCAGCCCTGCCCAGCGGTCCCACTGAGATACTCACTCTCCAAGCAGGCTGAGAACCTAGAGGGGGCAGCTACAGGCAAGACGTAGGCTTCCGAGAACATCAAGAATGCACGGCTCCACTTCTCCCACTCAGAGAGATGAGCTGTCCTCCCTTTCCTCTATCTTCAGGCAAGAAGCATCAGAGAGGCACCCACTCTCAGCTTCCTTAACTTCATCTAACTTTTCAGTTCTTGTTTGACAGCTTGTCCCACGGGTTCCCTTAGGACCTCGCTTTAGAATCAAGGAGAAGAATTTTAAAAGTTGTCAAACCCAAGTTTAACAGAAGGAGACAGAAATACCCACCAGGGCTCTAACTTGTTTTATCACACGTTCCCCACCTCTCCCGGCGGGACCTAGCGAGGGTGTGCTGCCTCTCACATTGGAACTGTCACTCTGGAGTGACAAAGTACTTTCCAGATAAAGGACAGCAGACTTGGTCCTGTGCGGTAGACTGTGCAGATAGCGTGATTCCTGGTTACAAAGGCAAGAATGTGAAGAAGTGAGAAAACTCAAGGTTAAGTGGGCAATTTGAACTTCTACCGGGCCTGCTGACTTCTCGTCTGAGGGCCTTTCTCGGGAGCTGCCTGTTAATATTGCACTCAAACAATTTAACGGTACAATTCCAGAAGCTGAGCGGCATTTTGAGAGCATGTCAGTGAACAGAATGGGGTGGGGAGTAGGACATAATTCAGCTATTTTGCCTACAAAAGCTTCAATGTCTATCTCCGCAGTGAACTCGGCACTTCGAGCGCTGGGGCTACGTCCTGCTCATCCTATCTCTTTGCACCCCTGACGCCAGGAGAGTACCTGATACACAGCTGGCACACAGTTAATGTTGGAGGCACGAACAAATGAACACACGAGTAAAGGTCATCTCATTCTCTCCTTCCACGCTGAAGGCATTAGAAGACCATAGAGAGTTATGAAAGAAAATAAAAATGATTGCTAACACGCATATAAGACATCGAACACTCTTGCAAACATACACATTTTATTTCATGTATCCATTTTTAAGAACTCTCAGAAATTGGCACGATTGTCCTCTCCATTTATAGTACAAATGAGGGGACTGATGACCAGGCAGTTTTTGAAAAACTGACCAATGTGACAGGGTGGGAAAGTGGAAGAGGTAGGATTTGAACTCAGGTCTGGCAGCTTCCTGCTCCAGGACCCACAACAGATCCACTGTTCTGCATCCAATGCTAAATTCTGGGGCAATGCGATCCCATCATCCCACTTGGGGGGGTCTCTTTAATAGGATGGATGTAACCCCAATGGAATCCACACTGAGCCCAGGGGGATGGAGCGGGAAGTTGGCTTAGCTTGTCAACATTCATAAGAAGCAATTCTCTCCAGAAAAGGACCTGCAGAGATGTAGGGATGTGTGAATACAAGGATATTTGATTCTGTAGTTTCAATAAAACAGAGTTTGGGCCCCACGCTATGTGATAAATGGCTCAATAAGTAGGGTAATATAATGCAGTTGGAAAGAAATACATTTTTATGTGCCGAGTAGAATTGCAGAACACCAGCTACAGCTTGGGTGATCATCTAATGAAAACACTTTTGTGCTGGGTTGGAAATGCAGGAGCCAGCAAAGCTCGATCTTGGAAGTTTAACAACTATGTATGTCTTAACTTTTCACAATTTAAATTCGAGACACATTGAGTGGTTCAGAGGGAGATACGTACTGGCAGAAGGACTAGACCCAGAGGGGTCTGTGCAAGGGTCGGGGAGGAGGAAAAGCTGAAATACTGCCATTTCTTGAAAAGAAGACATGTGATTTGTTTGCAAATTCACCCAGAATTTGTCATTAAGATATCCTAATAGCATGGTCAGCTACAATCATAACTGAGAGTCTGGATTTTTCTGATAATAATTCTGATAATACATTTGTTGAATGAGTGATTGAATGATGAATAAATGAGTGACTAAAAAAAAGTTGTTGAATGTTTTATATGCCAGACACATAGCATGTATTTTGTTTAACTTTCACACGCCCCAGGCCACGCGGACACCAGTAAGGGCCCCATGTTCTAGAAGGAGAAACGGAGGCACTGAGGGCCTGAGGTGGACAGTGACTGAGTGCAGGGAGTCAGAATTCAGAATCAGGAGGCTTGCTCTGATTTATCAAGCCTCCTATTCACCTCACTGGTGGGGGAGGGATCCCCACTGTAAATAGTATGAAATGGCTGGACTCACAACACTCGACGGTGGACAGATGAGATCAACATAGCGTACTAGTCACAAACATTCACAGCCCGGGAGAGTTAAGACACCACACACCACACAGGGCCACATGGAGGTGGCACTCGAAGCAGAGTGACCCAGCGGGAGCCGGGGAGGCAGGTTTTGTGGTGACACAGGACAAGACGGCCCCTCGTTCCCACAGGAGGATGTGATTGGCGTGTTGGAATAATTCTGCTGGCTGGCAGGCAGGTGGAACCCATTAGGTTGAGGACCAGGGTGGGTACAACTGGTTCAGCTAATAAGGGAACTAGAGCCTTTCTTGCTGGGGTTGGGGGGAGGATATATCTGGTGAGAGCAGGGAAACTCACAGTTGGATCTGTGGGGCCTTCAGAGTCTCAAAGATGTGAAGGAAGTGCATGAAGCTTCAGGTCTTTTAATCCATGGATGACTCTGGACCAATAACTCTCAACCAATGCGTGATTGCCATTCCTCCCCCACCTTCCTCAATTTTTCCTTCGACACCACGCACAAACCCCCAGACCATCCTCCTTCTTCATTGCACCGTACAAGGGAAGGTAGGTGTGAAAAGAAGCGAGCATCAATCCTGGAACCGAGTAGGTAAGAGTTTGGGTTCTAGCGTGGCTGTCCGGGAGCTCTATAGTTCTGAGAAAGTCTCCTAACCCTCCTAAACCTTTGTTTTCTTCTGTGCAAAATGAGGATGCTCCCACCTACTCTAAATGGTGATTATAAAGATGAAATGAAACAAAAGCAAGTCCGTTAAAAAGCTATTTAAATGAAAGATTACTACTTATGATCATGACTCTCATCATCTCTATATTTCTTTGACCCCATGGATATATTTTAAAGGAGCTAAGGAAGAAAGTAAGGGTATAGCATTGCACCAAATAATAACAACAACTAAATAAAAGAAGTAGCATTAAACAATGTTGAGTGTTTATTTTGTGTCTCCCTCTGTGCGAAGCACTTTTCATCATTATCTCATTTAATTTTTATAACAACCATACCAGGTTGGTATTGACATGATTCACCTTTCAAGGACGAGTTCACTGAGACACAGAAAGGCTACGTAACCTGCTTAAAGCCAACTTACACAGGGAGTAAGTGATGAAGGGGATTTGCACCCAGGTCAGTTCAGCTTCAGAGCCTGCACCCTTAACCTCCAAATGGTACTCCCACAAAGATTTGGGGGTGATGTAGAAGGCTTAATAATGAACCCTCCAAAGATGTCCCAGGCCTAATCCCCAGAACCTATGAATATATATGACTTTATTACACAGGTAACATACAGCAAAAAGGAGTTTGCAAATATGATTACATTAAGGATCTTGAGAGGAAGACATTGTCCTGGATTATCCAGCTCAGCCAATATACTGTAATTACAAGGGTCCTTATAAGAAGAGGGCAGGAGGATGAGAGTCATAGAGAGATTTGAAGATGTTTTCATGCTGACTTTGAAGATGGAGGAAGGGGCTACAAGCCAAGGAATGCAGGAGGCTCTAGAAGCTGCAAAGAACCAGGAAACAGATTATCTCCCAGAAGGAACATAGCCCTGCCGACACCTTGATTTTAGAAATTCTGACCTCCACAACTGCAGGATAATAAATTTGTGTTTTTCAACAATAAATTTTGGATAATTTGTAACAGCAGCAATAGGTGGGATTGTTACCATAGAGGGTCAATCAGAGTGCCAGGGAGTCTTCCTCATTGGCCAAGATGCGGCAGGGGGAGGTTCTTAAACTGAGCGTGCCAAAAGCTAGGAAGATAATTGAAAAGAAAAAAGCCCTCCCCTCCCTATGCCTATAACAATGGTGGGCTTTAGCAGGAAGAGGGATTGGACTTTGAGATGGGAGTCCATCATTCTCCCAGGTCGTGTGACTCCTGAATAAAACCTCTTTCCTTTTGCACCAGCACCTGCCTCATGAGTTTGGCTTTTGTTGCAGCAGGCAGCTGAACCTCCATTTTTTTTGTTTGGTTACAAGGTCTGAGTATTACTGCATAAGAGCAGACCGTTTGCTCTGCCCAGTGTCTGTGTTGTCCAATACGGCAGCCAGTAACCACACGTGGCTATTCAAAATTAAGGTGATTCAATTCAGTTCCACAGTCACACTAGCCAGATTTCAAGTGTTTAACAGCCGTCCATGACTAGTGGTCTCTATGTTGGACATCACTAATTTAGAACATTTCCATCATCACGAAAAGTCTCCTGGACAACGTTGCTCTGGAGGGAGAAGGTCTACACATCTCCACACGTGCAAATATTTCTGTAAGGATGACATAAGGTATCCACTGGGCACCGCTGGGTGATGGAGGCAGACTGTCTGGCTTAAATTCCAAGCTCTGCCCCTTCTTAGCTTGGTGTAAACCGATGATGCACCTAGCCTTTCAGTTTATTATGAAGACTAAATGTGGACAATACAGTCAAAATGTTTTCACACGGTCCCTGGCACATATTACTGGGCATTTAATAAATATCAACCCTGATTATTGTTACTGTTTGCTTTTTAGATGGGAAAACTTAGCCCAGCCCAATTTTATTTTATTATTTTTCAATTTTTATTTATTTTTGTTACAGATGCTTCTCCTTCTCCCCCCCTTGACCCCCTCCTCCCCATCTTGCCCCCCCCCACCCCCTATCATTGTTGTCTATGTCCATTGGTTATGCATACATGCATATAAGTTCTTTGGTTCAGCCCGGCCCAGTTTTAGAAGGTCCACTAACATTCTGTCTCAGGCCAGCCGTTTCACACAGGTGAACACAGGTTAAAACAGTGGCCATTGGCTCATGCTGCAACATTCTGAAAATGGCTCTGTGCCCTAAAAGCAAGCCAAGAATGGAAGCATTGCCTATGGGAAAATATGACATGAGACACTTTCCCAGAATGCAGTACTGTGGCCACAGCCATGTGAATACAAACCACTGACAGGCAAACACTCCTCGGAAATATTTATGATGAAACTTCAGCACCAACCCCAACAGCCTTCGCAGAGTGAAACGAAACCATAAATTATTTCCAAGAACATTGTAATGCCAAGGGAACTCACTTAATTATCCATTATCCCAGAAATGTAGACATAATGTTAATTAAAATGAAGGGGAAAAGCCATTTCCATTTTTTATTAAGATTCATTGAGCTCTTGAAGAGCTCTTTGCCCTGAAGGCTGGGCCAGGTGATGAAGAGCGCATCCCGGGGAGCCAAAACCAGCTACCCAGACGAGGACAGGCGTACCTCAAGGTCAAACAACACCAGTCCAAAAAGGAAGGAGAATCATCTGGCCTTCACTCCCCAATCTTGTTCTGTCTTTCAAAACCCTCAGATTTCTGGACATTACAGCATAACAAGTCTCCAGTATTTCAGCAAGCTTTAAGAATGCAGAAGAACAGAGCCTGGTTTCATCTCTTTGTTTACTACAGCCCCGAGGCTACACTGAGGCCACGCTCCTGTGACTGGCCAGAGGGGACATGTGGATGGATTGCTGGACAACAAGCAGGCCTAGTGAGTGCTGGACAAGCCCAGGGGGAGTGGTGTTGGAACCGCACCTCTGGCCATACCAGGCAATTTTGGTTTTATGGCTTGCAATTGATGGAACAAAACATTAGAAACACATCTGTTTCCAGCTTATTTTTTTTGTTGCTTATTTTCCTGCCTTCTACATGACTCCGGTCTGGTTTGCATCAGACCCTCTGACGCAGTGCCCTTCTCAGCACCACGCAGTGCTCCTCTTCGAGAAAGACCTGGGTATGATATTGGAGCTGGAGAACTGGGAGAACAGAGGGCAAAGAAGAGGATTGCAGGCTTGGAAGACAAGCTCTGGCAGGTGAAAGGAGAGGACGGATTTCGGATGATGCGTTCCCTATAGGGTGCTCAGAAAGCCCTACAAACAGATGTGAGTTATGTGACTTTCGGATGTCAACTCTGTTTTTTTTTTTTATCCTCTCCACCACACAGAGATCAAGACATATGCACCATGACTTTTGAAGCATTTTGTAGCTTTTCCAATTTTGTGGGGGACAATTGTTGTTTTTGAAACAATTTACTAATCCTTGGAATGGGGAAAGGAAACTCCACTGGTATTCTGAATCCCGGATTCACAGTAAGCACACGTGCAAAGGGGTGTGGAATGACGACTACCAAATGGAAGATTCAACAAGTCCATTGCTTAGTTATTGGCCAGGGAAGTTAGGAATTGCTCTCTGTAAAACGAGCCAGAGAGGGGCTGACATTTTTTTTAACACTATTGAACAGTTATTGAACATTTGTGTGTATATATTTATAATGCCACCTCTGAAAATAATTTCTGAAAACATCTATATGACACCCCTATTAGAACGGCCAAAATCCAAAACACCGACAACACCAAATGCCGACAAGGAGGTGGAGCAACAGGAACTCTCATCCATCACTGGTGGGAATGCAACATGGTACAGAATGGAAGACGGTTGGGTGGTTTCCTACAGAACTGTATGTACTTACACCCTACTATCCAGCACACGCTCCTTGGTATTTACGCAAAGCGGTTGAAAATTCATGTCCACAGAAAAATTTGCACATGGATATTTGTGGCAGCCTTATTCACAACTGTCAAAAGTTAGAGGCAACCTAGACATCCTTCAGTGGGTGAATGGGTAAATAAACTGTGGTGATGTGTCCAGACAATGGAATACTTCTCAGCTGTAAAGAGAAATGAGCTATCAATCCATAAGAAGACATGGAGGAACCTGGCCCAGCCGGTGTGGCTCAGTGGTTGAATGTCGACCCATGTACCAAGAGGTCGCCAGTTCGATTCCCGGTCAGGGCACATGCCCAGGTGGTGGGCCCAATCCCCAGTAGGGGGCATGCAGGAGGCAGCCAATCGATGTCCTCTCTCATCGATGTGTCTATCTCTCTCTCCCTCTCCCTTCCTCTCTCTCTAAAATCAATAAAGAAAAAATAATAAATAAATAAATAAATAAATAAATAAATAAATAAATAAGACATGGAGGAACTGGAAATGCTATGACTAAGTGAAAGAAGCCAGTCTGACAAGGCTACACATGGTATGATTCCAACTATAGAACATTCTGGAAAAGGCAAAACTATGGAGATGGTAAAAAGATCAATGGTTGCCAGGGTGGCTGTGTTTGGAGAGGCGGCAGGGAGATGGGCAGAGCACAGAGGATTTGGGGGGGGCAGTGAAAATACCCTGTATTGATACCATAATGATGGACTTATAGCATTATACATTATCCAAACCCGTAGAATGTTCAGCACCAAGAGTGAACGCTAAAGTTAACTACGGACTCAGGGTGAGAATGACACGTCCATGTAGGCTCATCAGCTGTACCAAACGCATCGCTCTGGTGGGGATGTTGATAATGGCGGTGGGGGGGGGGGGCTATGTATGTGTGGTGGCAGGGTGTATGTGGGAAACCTCTCTACCTCTCTCTAAATTTTGTTGTGAACCTAAAACTCCTCTGAAACAACAAAATCTTTTAAAAAATCTATGTGAAACTAAAACGTCGACTCCTATACCATAATAAATGATATACTGAAGAATCTTCTATGCAAATATAGAAGTGATGCTGTGTATGCATCCGTCTGTCTGTCTGCAGATGGAGCCTTTTTCTTCCCATCCCCCTAAGCTCTAGTTCTGTGCCTCAGTCTCCTCATCTGCATCATGGAGATAAACCTGCTACTCTCCCTCCCTCATATCATCAGACCAACTGGTGATGCAGCTAAAGAGCTTTGTACACCATAAAACCACACAAAAAGCAGATCACATTCCTGGTGGAATTGTAAATTACTACAACCCATTTGGAGGGCAACTTGCAGTATCTATTAACATTTAAAATGCATGTGTCCTTCAACCTAGCAATTCTATTTCTAAGAAATAATTCCCCACACACAGATGCTCGGGCGCACAAAAATAGCCGTTGCACAAATGATCAGCACAGCATTGCCCACAGTGAGAAAAATAGACTGAAAACATCCTAAACGTCCATCAGTGAGGAATTAATATAACAACAGTGGTATATCCATGTTATAGAAAACTATGCAGCTGTTAGAACAGGATAGGACACAGCCAGTATGACTGGTATGTTGAATAAAAAGGTCAATTATGGAGTCAGGTGATTAGTAGTGTCTCATCTATGTAAAAATGTGCGTGTGTGTGACCTTAGTCATAATCGGAAGGCTGCTCGTGAAAATGTAAGCAGTACATACCTCTTAATGGGACAAGAAAGAATGCCACTTCCTTCTTTATGTGCTTTATAAATTATTGAACAACCCTTATCTCCTGCTTCTGCTCCTACCCCCTGGAGAAGATGGAGTAATGCTGCTGAAACCCAAGCCAGGACACACCCCTTCTCTGCTCAGAAGCCTCCCATGTCTCCTCCATGTCACTCATGGTAAAGCCAACATCCGTGCCATGCTCCCCAGGGGGCCTGGTGTCCTGCCTCTCTCTCTCTGACCACATCTCCTACTTCTACCCTTGCTCGCTTCTCTCCAACCAAGTGACTTCCCTGAACACACCAGGTATGTTCCAGTCTCAGGACCTTTGCACAGGCTGCTCCCTCTGTCTGGAACAGTCTTCCTCAAGATCTCTATAAAACTAACTCCCTCCTCTTAATGGCTTGTTCTTATCCTCTTATTTAAAATTGTAGCCCGGCCAGTGTGGCTCAGTGGTTGAGCGTTGACCCATGCACCAAGAGGTTGCCAGTTCGATTCCCGGTCAGGACACATGCCCAGGTTGTGGGCCAGATCCCCAGTGGTGGGCATGCAGGAGGCAGCCAATCGATGTTCTCTCTCATCGATGTTTCTATCTCTCTCTCCCTCTCCCTTCCTCGCTCTATAAAATCAATAAAGAAAAAATTAAAAAATAAATTGTAGCTGACAGTCCTTTATTCTGCTTTCCCCACAGCACTCATTCCTTCTACGAGGGCGCTGTTGGCTGTGTCTTCCCGTCATAATGTCAGCTCCTCGAGGGGAGGGCACTAGGTTATCACTCAAGCTTATACCTTTCTATCAATCTTCCTTGGTCCAAACTGTCCTTCCCCTGGTCTCCCTCCTAGCTGCCTATTTCTTCAGAATAGATCAGCAACTAGTATCCTTCCAACCCAATTGCCCAGATCTTCAATAATATTCAATAATAAATATTTACAGACCCACCAATTCCTACTGTTGTATAAATGACTCATTATTTGCTCTCTCCTAAGGTTCACTGTCATGTAATTGGGGTAAATCTTTAAGCCAGCCCCCATGGAGAAGAGATTCTGAAACAAGGATGCATAAGACTTACCTGAGGGTCGTGCTCAGCATGAAGATGCTGGGGCTTAAATCACCTAGTGGGTTGGGGGTGGGGCCCGGGCATCTGGGTGCTTGAGAAGCACCTAGGGAGTTTCTGGGGGAGGTGGTCCAGGGACCCCACCTTTAGGGAGCCCGCCAGCGAGCCCAGCTGTCTTCCACAGGGCACCGTAGAAGTCGTTGTTGTGACACCTGGTGAGTACGAGTCTCTGTCCCATGAATTCACTATTCTTTTCTACAAACTGGACTTTTTAAAAAGCACCACACTGACTGAACGGACACATAGAAAGTTAGAGCTAGAATAGAGCAAGAAGTGACTCTCACACTGAGCATCATCACTGGCCTGACCCCAAAGTGAAATGCTTTCTTCTCAGAGATACGGGTTTCTGCCTGTTGGTTCAGTCAAAGTCAATTTTACTGCTCAGGCACATGGAACTCACCCCGACTCCCCTCTCAGGAGGAGAATCCCTCCAACCTTAATGGCCACCTGGGAATCCTAATAAAAAGTGCAAATTCCCAGTCAGTAGGTCTAGGAGAGACCCTAGATTCTGCATTTCCCCCAAGCTGTTCAGCCATGCCGACACTGCTGGCCCAGAGGCTTGCCTTCAGTGGACAGGGTCTTGACCAGGGACTGGAAGTAGGTTTCATCTCACACGCCACGTCAGAGTGATTGGTTGTGCCTGCCTGGTTTACTAGCTGAGAAAGATTTGGAGGCAAGACTCAGCTCAGAGAGAAAGAGAGCTGTGATCGATTGGTGATGTCTGTCGCAGACATGGGACCGTTCTATGAGCTGCGTGCTACCCTGTTCTGGGCTGCACGCATCCTGCCGGTTCCCTGAATATCCGACTTTCACATGGTGCGACAAGTCAGTTTGACATGAGCGCTTCACACTTAAGCTTATGTCATCACCTCAAACATTAAAACACACACCAAACATGTAAGCACACACACACATCAATACACCAATATAACTCTGGCTAAAACCTTGTTCGTTCCTACTTCTTGGACTTTCCAGAGCCTCCAAGTCCTTGTACCTTCCCCCACAGTGAATCTGTCCCATAGGTCAGCTTCCTTCTGCCGCAGGCCTCTGTAATCTGTCCCTTAGCCAGAGGAGAACAGATATCCAGGACTTACATTTATTTACAACCTGATTTTCTTCCAAAACACCTTGTTGCTTACATTCTGCATTAGTTTACTGGAACTGCCCGATCACAGTACCACGGGCTGGGTGGTTTAAACAACAGTTCATTGTCCACTGTTCCGGAGGCTTCGAGTCCAAGGTCAAGGTGTTGGCAGGCCTGGCTCCTTCTGAGGGCTGTGAGGAGGAATCTCTCCTTGGCTTCTAGATGGCCATCTTCTCCTGTGTTTCCATAGTCTTCCCGCTGTTCATGTCTGTTTCTGATTTCCCCTTCTGAGGAGGACAGCAGTCGTACCGATTAGGGCCCACGTGGATCACTTCATTTAACCTCTGTAAAGACCCCATCTCCAAACCAGGTCACATTCTGAGCTAGGACTTCAGTATATGCATTTTGAGGGACAAAATTTAACCTGTGACACATTGACAAGGTGTTTCCTACTGAAAAGGTCAGATTTAGAATTCAGCCCCTCATTCCTCTTCTCCTTCTTGTTACATCAATATTTAATTGACTTCAATCTTCTTCTTCTTCTTTTTTTTTTTTTTACCTTATGATAATTCACAGGCTCTACAACAGGCTTTCTGCTGTAGAGAAACATAGCTATTTGAGACTCCTTCATGGGGCCTAAGACACCTCCCTGGCCCCATCTCCACCCCACTGCCTGGGTTTTCTAACTTTTCATTCCTTTGAAGATGTAACACGCTTGAGTACCACAGGCTGACACAAAGAACAGAAGTGATCAGTGTGATCTGCTCCTCCTCTGGGCATCCTATCCCTCTGTCCCATGGAGATGGGCTCCATGTGCCCACGGCGAGGTCATTTTCTAGTGAAGCCCCCGGGAAGCCCCAGAGGCTGACCTGGCCTCCCCTCTCGATGGCGCGCATGCGGCTGAGCCCGGAACCGTCTGCTTCCCCCGCAGCACGCAGGCTCCAATCTGCACAAGAGCAACGCACAGAAGAGCAGATTTTGGCCACAATGCAGAGTTTCAGCCAAAATAAATGCTGCCACCTGGTAGCTTCCGAGCAGGATCCAGGCCGACATTTCGTTTGGGCTGAAAACACTGGAAAAATAGTACTTTGCACGTTGCACCTGCAGCCAGGCTCCCTGTCCGCCGCACATCACTCCCCCATCCCGCCACGAGGACGGCGGGGAAAGCGTATTCTGAAGGGGTCTGAACAGAGAGGGCATGCTGGGTTCCGAATTCCTAAAAGGCCATCGTGGCCTGTGAAATGCTAGCAGCCACTTTGGCAGCGGCTCGGCTGTCTCAGCCACCCCCACTGGAGGCACGTTTCAGCGTTTCCTTTGTTAAATCCGTGGTATCTCTGCCATAATGCATTCGCTCGGCTCGTTACAGTCCAGCTTCTCTTAGGCTCCCCAAACCAGGCGGACAGGTAAACGCTCCGTCCCGCACGCGGCCCACGCGCCTTCATTAAAGCACGCCCGCCACAGAGAGATCGACTCAATGGAAGTTCACTGGAAGAGAATGCTCATTGAAATGCAGTCTCCCTTTACACATGGAAATGGTTATTTTGGGATAATTGCAGAGCTGGGTGAGCTGTGCACTCACTCAGCTGGGTGGCCTGTTTCTTAACCTTTTCTAACTGGAAAAATATATATATATTTTTTTTCATCGGCAGAAGGAAACTAATGGGACTTCATTAGGTCAAGAGTACGGTCGTGAGGCTTGAGGACTGAAGGGAAATACAAATAGGAAGCCTCGAAGAATGGTGTTGGGGGAGGGGGGAGGGGACAAAGCTCAAAGCCTCTCATTTGGAGACTGCTGCGTATGAGGTCCGGCGAAGATGACTAATGAGGGTCTTTAAATATCTGATTACAGTAAACAGGCGTCCCCTTTCCAAAAGAAAGCTTCATTTATGCCTTTTTAGGAGTCCAGAGGAAAGCCACCCTATAAATATCGTGGGGAAGAAGTTGGGGGTGCCCCAGCAATCCTGCTGTGTCCTTGGCAGGCTGGGGAAGGGCCCAGGAAGCTGGAGATGTGAGCAGGCTGTAGGGGTCCCTGAACCCCTGAATCCCATGCTGCATTCCTTTCTGTCCACAGGACCCTCGTGTCCTCCCCCCCCTCCCCCGCTGATAGCATTTCAGAAACTGGCTGCCGACTTTCACTCTCAGGGCTGGGTTTCTCTCAGTTATGGGTTTCCAGAATGGCCTCTGGGCAGCATCCCATTCCCCTGCCTGGACTGAGAGACTCCCCTCCCTTCCGGTAGCCCCATAGCTCAGGAAAAGAGCATGGGCCATAAGAACACAAGATGAGCCTGGCCAGTCTGGCTCAGCCGTAGAGCGTCAGCCTGTGGACCAAAGAGTCACAGGTTCAAGTCCGGTCAAGGGCACGTACCTCGAGTGTGGTTCAGTCCCTGGCCCTGGTTGGGGTCATGTGGGAGGCAACCAATCAATGTGTCCGTCTCACGTCGATATCTCTCTCTCTCTCTCTCTCTCTCCCACTCTATCTAAAGATAAAAATGGAAAAAAGTATTCTCGGGTGAGGATTAGAAAAAAAAAAAGAATACAAGATGAGCTGCTGTCTTGCAGTTTCCACATTATATCCAGAGTCTTTCTACCAACCCATCTCTGCCCCCCACCCTGTGGACAGAACTGAGAGCCCAGCCCGAGGCCAGAGGCTCTGCAGAGAACACTCGAGGTGTGTAAGACACAGACCCTGTCTTAAGGCCGAGAGTCACCTTGCACAACAGACTGAGGCACAAGTCTCTGTAACTTTAAAACAACCACCACCAGAAGCAAGCAAACAAACAAAACCCTACAATAAGGTGATGGCCACCTATGTAGAAGACTCATGATCTGTAAGATGTAGTACAGACCGAACTATTAGATGTAACGACGAGATGAGTTTGGAGAGAGTGGCTCCCTAGTGAGAAATGAAAGGAAATGAGTTGGGACTTGTTGGAAAGAGACAGAGAGTACAGGGCCTCGAAGGCACAAGGAGGGGCGTAGCCTGAGCTTCTGTGATTTCCCGAAGAGGTGAGGGACAGGGAGGCCCATGCAGAGGTCAGGGGTGAGAGCTAGCCTTTGCATGCTGATGCCCATGGGAAGTGCACAGGGCACCCATTAGGGGTGAAGCGACCTGGGTTTATTACTGTCACACCTGCACACTTGGAATTTGGCCAAATGCAAATCTTTCTGAGCTCTAGTGCCTCCATTCCTCAAGTAAGGTGAACACAAGCCGCCCTGCCTACCTGTCCTCATAACCACCATCTTGCTTTTATCATTACAATTGATTGGACACTGATTAGATGCCAGTCACAGAAGTGGGCACTCTGCATATGGTACCTCATCCAGTTCCCAGGAGAGCCTTAGGAAGTGAATATCAAGCCGCCCATTCAATAGACGAGGAAGGATCAAGTCACTCGCCAGAGTCCGCAGCTGCGGTGCGAAGCAGGATTCACAGGGTTCTGGGGAAGTGTTTCATGAATCAG
The DNA here is from genome assembly GCA_030848825.1 of Tadarida brasiliensis. Classification (NCBI taxonomy): domain Eukaryota; kingdom Metazoa; phylum Chordata; class Mammalia; order Chiroptera; family Molossidae; genus Tadarida; species Tadarida brasiliensis. Next base: position 112,968,105 of record CM061258.1, read on the forward strand.
GAAGTGCCAGCAAATGTTACAGGTGTCCTTCCAAACTTGCCCATACGTGTCTGCAAGCATCAGTTCCAACTAGAGGAAAGCCCTTAGGTGGGAGCAAAGACTCTTTTCAGCATAACCAAAGCAGGTGGGCTCAAAGAATTCACCCCAGGAAAGCTCATACCTCTGGCCACTGGAGCGCAGACCCAACCAGGGCAGGAACAAGGTACCTAGCACCAGAGCACCCCACGGACCAAAGCGATCGAGTGTGGTGTTATCAAGAGCCAGGTTCAACCAGTCCACCAGCCGTTCTCCAGGGAAGGGGGCTGGGAGTCAAATTTCAATACCCATGTCTTTGGAAAATAAAACATGAAAAAACCCTATCAGCATAGAATCATTAATTCGGTATGAAATCGACGTTTGACCTCTCTCCCAAACTCATCCACAGTTGCCGCGAGGAACATGAAGACATCCCACGAGGGCAGGGACTGTGCCTAGTTCCCGGCCGCATACTCAGCCTAGCCTACCACAGGCGCTTGGTGAGCACACACGAAACGAATGGCTCTCCGGCAGGTGGCTGAGGTGAACACTTTTCAGACACACTGAGCAGCACGGTACTTTCCATCGGAGCCCAACATGGCAGGGCTGGACTTGCCCCCGGGCAGGAACGATGCCTTGTGTTTTCAGGATCAGCCGGCTGCCTGACTCCGCGGCCTCTGTGCATGCCATTCTTGCTTCGCTGCGACAAGGGCCGCTTCTTGTTCCCATCGGTGTCCCCAGTTCCAGACACCGATGGGAACAAGAAGGGAGAGTGTAAGCCTCGCAGGGAGCAGACACCCCTGCTCCTTGGGGGGTGCCTACCATCCCCAACGTCTCCCAACCCCACAGGTTACTGCTGTCACTCTCCTTGTTTGCGGTGCTCAGGTCAGTTTGTAGCACCAGAGGGCTCAGCCCAGTGGACGGAGAACCCCAACTTGGCAGCGCATGAGCAACAGAGTGGCCAAGAGCTGAGCCCTGTCCTTCCACTAGGGAGAGTCAAAGCCAGTGGAACCTCCTGACACGGAGGCTGAACTCCACGGTAGGTGCTGCTGCCGTTCTGGGAGCCATAAGAGCTCCGGGACAGTCGGGGCCCTGTGACATGCGGCCTGACGACATGGGTGGTGAGCTGGAGGATGGTAGAGGCCCAAACACAGCCATCCTGCCCCACATCGTACTGCCCCTCCACCTCTTCCAGTTTGCAAAAGACTTCCACATCCTGCTCGTGTATTCATTCAGTGGAATATTTCCTGGGCATCTACTGTGCACCTGTCCCAGTTCTAAGCACAAAGGACACTGCTTGAATAGGATGCCCTCAAGGTGCACGCATTCCCCTGGGAGGGAGAGACAGCAAACAAGTGAGTCAAGGAAATAACCAAAATGCCAGGATGGCCAACAGATTCAAAGCCAGCAGCAGGGGGCGCTATTTTAGACAGCGAGGTCAGCGGAGTGTCTGGGGGAAGCAGCCTCTGAGCTGCCCTCTGAGTGAGAGGAAGCAAGGAAGTCCGAGAACCTCTGGGTCCCAAATGTAGCCCAGTTACTGTGGTCGGTTGAACCTCGACCTGCTGATCATCAGGGCTAAATCGCTTTTCAAACCCGAGTTTTAAAAATACTCCTTTGGAGTAAGTGTTCTCAGATTTGCGCTGACGCCGGGAGGCAAGCAGACTGCCTTGACAGCAATTTTTAAAAATAAAATGAAAAGCAATTATGTTCCATTGCAGCAATTTACTCAGCGAAAATCTGGGGGGCATAAAAGGTGAATACGTCCCCTTCACCCCCACGGCCTCCTGGGCCGGGGCTTTCGTCCAGGCCAGCCCTGGCTCTCCCTCCCTCCAGGACGTGGGCCCAGGGACAGGCGCGCTCCGATTTCTGCGCGCAAGCCAGCTCTCACCAGCCTGGGGACTCACCCCAAACACAGCCAATGAGCAGCAGAGACAAAAGAGAGGGTTGTGTGTTTCCCAGACATGACACACCCTATGGAGGGTGCAGCCAAATCCAGCCTCCCAAGGTCTCGGAGTGTTGATCTGTAGTCAAAAAAAGCTTAAAATGACAAACGGAGCGGAGGGCAGGCTGCCCAAATCACGCTGCACTTTTAACCCAGCCAGACGCCCCAAGTTCCCTGACTCCCGCGTTTGTGTTCCACATTTGTATCTGGGCTTCCAACCACCCACCCTCAGCCTCACAGTCCCTCTATTTTAACATTAAGTTAAATATACAGAATACACAGCAAGGCAAAACGGAGGGAACACAAATCACTCACAGCGCACACCACTCAGCAAGAACACTTGCCGGGTTTTGCTGTGTATCCTCCCAGAGATTTTCTTTCCCGTCTTATTTATGGATACTTATTTTTAAACAAGCTATAGCCATGCGATATGTCGTTTAACAGAATTTTTTTTCCCTCGAGGAATCATGAATACAGTGTCTTCTTAGGCCTCTGTAAATGAAGAGCTACCCAAATACATTTACCGAATCAGTTTTATAGAAGTTTTATTATTATTATTGTTGTTATTATTATTATTAGAGAAAGAGAGGAGGAGGAGAGAGAGAAACATTGATTTGTTGTGCCAATTATTGATACATACATTCGTTGATTCTTGTATGTGCTCTGACTGGGGGTCGAACCCACAACCTTGGCATATCTGGATGACACTCTAACCAACTGAGCTCCCTGGCCAGGGCTACCACATCAGTTTTAATGGCTGCAATGGATTCCATGCTATGGCCAGACCATAATTTATTGTACTTGCCCTGAGGTTGGAATTTTCATTATTATAAACAATGCAGCACGAACATCTACCCCTTTAACAACTATTTATGGAGTGCCTTCCGTGGCTCAGTTCGCGAGCACATCCTTCATTATTCCCTGAGGATACATTTCTCAAAGTGGAATTGCCAGGTCAAAACACAAGTGTGCATTTAAAGCTTTGAAACAAGCATATCAGCCTTCTTGCCCATCGACCCGCCACCCAAACACTGTTCCAAACGATACCCCTACCAGCCTGGTCTGAGTGTGTGGCTGCCAAACTCTTTGCCAACACCTTTTCTTTCATTTCTTTTCCTTTTTTCTCAGGGCGGATATTTTGTAGGAGAAAAGTGATGTCTTACCATTTCACTTTTCTACCCAGCCTGAACATCGTCCACGTGTACCAGCCATTTGTATTTCCCTTCCTGTGACTTGCTTATTCACAGCTTCAGCGATACATCTAATTGACATCTAGGGTGAAGAGGAAAGGCCGGAGAAAATTAATAATGATTGAGTGTTTGTTATTTGCCAGACAGTCTATATATTGGCTTCACTGAGAGACATGTATCCTTACAACAGGTGTATTATGTTCCCCACTGTATGGGTGATGATGGACAGCTTGGGGCGTTCCCTGCCCAGGATGCACGGCAAAGGGCCGAAGCAGATTCAGACTGTGCTTAAGCTCGTTCTCATCGCTGCCTCCTAGAGGGTGTTTCACCTTTCTCTGATCCTGGGTCAGGACTAAGATGCTTTGGTCCTTGCCATGGGGTCCTGCCAGCACCAAGTCACTTGGTAACAATGAATGGCTTTCTCAAACAATCTGCCATCTCAGATTTTTTTTTTTTTTTGGATCATTTTAACCCAAGAGCCTCTAGGAAAATGTTCCTTAGGAAACACTTGGAAAGAACAATGACCAAATGACAAAGACAGATCTTTCTCATGGCAGCTGAGTGGCTAAGGATGTATTTTAGAAGTTGGGGCATATTCTGCCGGCAACCACAGCTTTCAGATCCTTAGACACTCTTCAGAAGTAGCCTTGATATGCTCAGACGTGCATCCATGCCCGTATCACGCGATAAACAGCGGTGCCAGGTGTCTCCTGACTGCCTCTTTGCACAGCCTTTCCCTCGTGGTTGGAGCACGCTCCTCCCTACCCACCCCACTGCCATCTCATCGATGGCCACACTGCACAGCTTGTCCACTTGCTTTTCATGGAAGCAAAATCCTCATAACACAAAACGAACCATTTGACAGTGAACAATTCAGTAGCACTTAGGACATTCGCAATGTTGTGCAAACACAACCTCTAATTCCAAAATATTGTCATCGCCCCAAAAGGAAGCCCTGTACCCTTTAGCAGTCACTCCCCATAAGTCTCTCCTCCCAGCCCCCAGCAACCACCAAGTCAGTTTCTGCCTCTACTGATGTGTCTGCTCTAAACAGTTCGTATAAATATATCACCATATGTGGGCTTTTATGTCTGGCTTCTCTCACTTAGCATATGTTTTCTAAGTTCACCCATGTTGTAGCATGTGTCCGTCCTTCAGACCTTTTTTGTGGCTGCATAATATTCCGTTATATGGAGAGACCACAACTTGCATATGCAGTCACCTGCTGCTGCAGGCTGGCTGGTGTGAAGCATGGGGCATTGTGAATAATGCTGCTGCAGACGCAGGAGGACGTGTGTTGGTTGGAGTCCCTGTTTCCAGTTCTTCACCATTCCTGGTAGTGCAGTCGCTGGGGTGGTTTTATTTTCTGGTCTATTGGACGGTCAGATCCTTGTTCTCCAACGTAACCTAGTACTCACGGCAACCAACTGTCCCGTCTGCCTGGGACTGTGGGGTTCCCCAGGACCTGGGTCCTTCAGTGATGAAAATGGGAAAACCCAGCAAACCTGGACGAGTTGGTCCCTCTACCAACGTCCAGTACATTTTGTGACATGGAATAGCTACTCAATTAATATTTATTAGGTAAAAATTTCCTGCCATTCACTCCACATTAGTCTATCACACGTCTCGGCATACTGAGAGTCAAATCATCTTTTTAACCCAATTGGGGTATTTATAGCAATTTATAAGATTATAAAGATCATGGATACCTACACTCTCATGCAGCTGAAGCCTACACGTGGAAGTTGAGGGGGAGCCGCAGGTGGTCGCGGCGTCAAGGCTGTTTGATCAAGATGTCCAAGCAGCATCAAAGGCTCCCTTCCCCGTGCTGGGAGAGAGAACTGCTCTCGATGCCGAACACCAGAGATCAGAAAAATCTCCCCCATCACAGACAGTCTCAGCTGCTCTCTTTTTGCAAAGCAGAGGCCTGTGGGGAACAGCGCAGAACATTCAGACAGGGATAGAGACTCGTATGCGAGCTGTGAGTCTACCCAAATAGACAGCCAGCAGGTGGTTGGCGCTGGAAGCAAAGGGCACCTCCTTCCGGTCTGTGCCATTAAGAACAGCAATGAGATACCACCTCACACCTGTTAGGATGGTTGTTACTTAAAAACAGAAAGATGACGTTTGCCGGTGAGGATGTGGGGAAAAGGGTAGGTACCCTTGTGCACTGTTGATGGGCACGTGAATCGGTGCAGCCACTACGGAAAACAGTGTGGAGGTCCCTCAAGAAATGAAAAATGGAACTACCGTCTGATACAGCTGTCTCACTCTGGGTATTCATCACAAGGGAATGAAATGAGGGTCTTAAAGAGCTACCTGCTCTCCCAGGTTCATCGCAGCATTCTTCACAATAGGCCAACAAGCTAAATAAATGTCCACGGGCGAATGAATGAATGTGGAAAGTGTGGTATACGCATTCAATGGAATATTATTCAGCCTTGAAAAAGAAGGAAATCCTGTCATGTGGGACAAGATGGATAAACCTGGAGGACATTATGGTAAGTGAAATAAACCAGGACAAATACTGATGGTCCCCTATAATGGGAATTTAAAATATCCAGACTTGCCCTGGCTGGTTTGGCTCAGCGGTTAGAGTGTCGGCCTGTGGACCAATGAGTCGCAGGTTCAAGTCTGGCCAAGGGCATGTACCTCGGTTGCAGTTTGTTCCAGGCCCTGGTCGGGGTCTTGAGGGAGGCAACCAGTCGATGTGTCTCTCTCACATCTATGTCTCTCTCTCTCTCTCCCTCCCTCTCTCCCACTCTGCCTGAAGATAAATGGAAAAGTATCCTTGGGTAAGGATAAAAAATAAATAAATAAAATATCCAGACTCAAGGAACAGTAGGAGAATGGTGGGGCCAGGGGCCAGGGGAGGGAAGGGGAGACAGCCACCAAAGGGTGCACAGTTCCCTGGGATGAACCGGTCCTACACACAGCACGGAAACTATAGTTATCAAGACTGTCTTAGAACATACTTCAAATTTTGCGAAGAGTAAAACTTATGTAAAGTGTCCTAATCATCATCATCATAAAAATAATCATTGTCATTATTATTAAAAAGGGAAGGAGGGAACTCTTGGAGGCAAGAAATGCATTTATGGCATAGACTAATGCGGGTTTCACAGGTGTGTAATCACCCCCAAACCAGCAAGTTGTACACATTAAGTAGGCACAGCCCCTTCTATGTCAGTCACACATGAGAAAGTGGTGTAAAAATTTTAATACAAAATTTAAGAAAACAGAGATGGGAAGAGCTACAGAAGCTGCTGACAAGACTCTGAACTTGCAGTGATTGCAGAAGGGGACCCTAGAGTGTCACTTACGTGAATGTCCTGACAGGACTGGATGGCATTTCAGAGAATGTGCAAGATGTGGGTGGACGGAGGCAATGATGCAGGACCGTGGGGGGGAGGGGGAACCACAGAAGAAGTGGGAGCATCGGACAGAGGTGCTGTGACCAGGGACTTCGCCAGTTCCCGGCGTGGACAGAAAGCATTTGCTCAGACACGGCCTCGTGTTTCCATCAGATATTCTGTAAGCTGTACACAGATCTCAGGCCATGGTGCAGGACCAGACATTTGGAACTCGGCTTGTCCTCATGCACAGGGAGTCAGGCTGAAGAACCCCACCGATACTGCCCAAATATCTGAAGCCACGAGGGGAAAGGGCACATACATACATATACACGTACATGTACACACACACAGAGTCCTCACAACACCTCAGAAAACTCTGTACTCTTAGCACCCCCACTGCACAGAAGGGGAAACGGAGGTTCAACAAGCTGAAGAAATTTGCTTAAAGGCAGGAGATGGTAAGCGGAGAAGCTGAGCCCCGACCCTGTCCTTTCCATTATATCATGCTGCCTCTTTCACGTCCTACGAACTTTTCCTTCCTGAGTGAGCTCAACAGGAAAGTGAGGCCAAGGTCCCATTTCCACGCAGGGCCAGCAGCTCCTTCCCCACAGTGGGGCGTTGATAAGCCGACTTCTGTCGGACGGGCCGCGCGTCACCGAGATACGCATTCACAACCTTTCTCCACCGCGCCCAAAAAGTGAAAGTTATTGGTTAGATTAGGATGTCAAATTTATCATTCCCCATCTCCTCTGACATCCAACACCTTGTCCTTGCAACACATCTTCTTTTGAGTTTTTATGAGCATTTATTTGAACCAAACTGATGACATATGCCAGGGAGCAGGATCTCACATGCTCCCAACACATCGTCTCTTTATTAGTGATCAGCGGAACTGTGCTTATAGACGCTTCCCTATTCTGGGTCTTAATTTTGTACATTTCCAGTTTCCATGGAGACACTACATTCTCGCATTCTGAGAGCGTCACTGTAAAATAATGTAAAAACAAAGCAACTTCAGAGAAATGGCTCACTCAGGACATCACCAAGCAACACTCTCCTCCAGTACATCGGACCACGGTGCTGCTTTTTGGGGTTAATTGCTGAGGCCAAGCTCCCTTCTTTCTCCCCCCATCTAAGAGATGCTTTTCGTGCCCGTCCTGGGGACCCAGCTCACAGTTACGAGAGCATCTCCAGGTCTTCCTGCTTCAATTATTGCAGCACTCTCATAATAAAGTTGAGAGGTAACTATGGCAACGCTATTCCAAGGATAAATACCACAATCTCGCCTTCAACTTTTTTCCCCCCACAGATAAATGAAAAATCGAGAACATGGAGGATTAATAGCATCACTTGTTAAAAAGCCAATGGACAGCAGAGTTCAGAAAAGCTTTAATTAGTGGAGTTTTTCCTGGCTCAGTTTAACACTTGCTCTGTGCCTCCCACAGAGAGAGCACATGTGGGTGGTCAGCCTCGGAATTCAGTCTCCCTGAACTTGGGCACCATCAGGCATCCGAGTCTGGGTTTCTGGAAGTTCACAAGGTGTCCTGGTTCTGCTCTCGCTAGGAGACTCGCGGCTGTAGAGAGGGGTAACAGCATACCCCAGGAGCACAGACCATCGTGGTGGGTCAGGTTCAGCGAAAGTCATGCAGACCAGCACACAGCGAGGAGGAAGGACTCTCTTCAGAGCGCCCCAGGGCTGAAGACCCGACATTAGCAGTCTAGCACAGTCGTTGAAAGCACAGACTTGGAAATCAGACAGACGACGCAAGTTGAAGACTCTGCTCCTTCACGTACGAGCTCTTGACCTCAAGCAAGTTACTTAACCTCTCCAAGCCTCAGTTTCCTCATCTGAAAGGGGGCACAGCCAACCTCAGCATCATTGTAAGGATCAGATGAGATCACGTGTGTGGCAACCTGTCCAACAAAACCCACTTCCTCCTACCCCACCTCTATGTTACATTCCCCGTCTCCCTGCGACTGCGTGCTGACCAATCCGAGCTGAAATGGTGTGTTTTGGGCTAACCCATCACAAACACCCCACCCGAGCTCCTCCACGCTTCGCTCCCCCCCTGCAGACGGAATGTCAAGGCCAAGGGCACACTTGGAAGCTATTCTGTGATGATGGCAGGGCGTCAATCGACAGGGTCTTATTTGGGGTCTCAATCAACCTGAATGACTGCATGGAACAAAGCCCCTCCACCCCTTCCCAACCAGGAGCACCTGAATTAAATCGTCAGCGATAGAGAAATAAACGTCTGTTGTGCTAAGCTAACACGGTTAGGGTTTTATCTGTTTTACCATCTAGCTGTACAAATGCAATACGCTCAGCCCAGTCCCTGACCCAGTGCCTGGTAGGTGTATACTGGGAAGAGGCCACTTTTCCTGCAAAGCCGGCCCGAGAACCCTGGCAAGCAGCATCTCCGCTGGTTTCATGGAGTCTATTTGATGCATAGAGTTAGGTGCAAGCTTTTCTGCTGCGATAAATAATGGAGTACAAATTGAGGAAATTAGTTATCAATTAGTCATTGGATGGTTGGAAAGGCAGGCAGCAGGCAGAAACGGTGCAGATTAGTTAAGCCATGATAAATGTTATTGCTCTACAAGGACTGGGGCTTTATCCATTACTTCTCAAATTTATCTTTATTAATGGCCCCAGGAAACGAGACAGGGCCTGGATGTGGAAGGAGGTGAGAGATCAACCAGGTCACTTGGGAGATATGACAAACTTCACAACAAAGATGGTCCCCAACAAGGCCATTAGAAGCAAGGGGTGGCGGCCCTATGGAAACCACAGCAATCTTGTCTCATGCCTTCTCTGTTGGGTTTCCTAGGGAAGTCCCACCGTCTGCACGGCCTTCCCCTACAATTATCATATCGTACTCCAACCCCGTGGTCCTTCACGTGTCTATCCACTGCAGGAGGTACGAGGGGACTTTTCCGCTCACCTGGAAGATGTAAGAGCTGGGCTCTGAAGGATTAAATAACAGCTGATAGCCCCGGCTGGTTTGGCTTAGCAGTTAAGAGCGTCGACCTGCGGTTCTGAGAGACCTGGGTTCGGTTCCTGCTAAGGGCACGTACCTCAGTTGCAGTTTGTCCCTGGCCCCATGGGGTCATGTGGGTGGCAGCCAGTCGATGTGTCTCTCTCACATCAATGTTTCTCTCACTCTCTTCCTCCCTCTCTCCCCCTCACTCTATCTGAAGATGAATGCAAAAATGTCCTCGGGTGAGGATAAAAAAAATTTTTTTAAATAAATAAATAACAGCTGATAAAGGGGACCCTTCTAGTCTGCGAGTCCCCATGACCACCCACATCTTTGTATCTCTCCTAGTGTCCAGCACAGTAGAATCCCTTGCCTAATTTTTTTTCATAGCTTTCTATTACACTTAATATAACATCTAAACGTTCACTGTGACCTCTGAGGCTTTTGAGGTCCAAGGCCCGCTGTTCTCAAATGTTATCTCCTACCACTCTCTCCAGCATGCCCTCCAGCTCTGAAATGAATTGGATGGAAGTTGATAAAATAGATAACAGGGGGAAATGGTCTTCTTTTACCGTCAACCAGGGTCCTTTAGGTTCCAGGTTAAGTTTCAGAAAAAGCCACTGGCTAAGTCTATTAATGCCCAATGGCCACATGACAGCAATAATCCATTCACCAGGGTCAGGCTGGACTAAAGCAATGGGCTCCTGACCGAGACTCCCCCAGTCTGGCCCCGTCCAATTTAACCCTCGCTCAGCTGCCAGTCTTCAGTTAAACACTCCCCTACTGTATAATAATAACAGCTAACGCGCATCTAGCACTAACTAGGTACAAGGAATAATATCAAGCATGTTACACATATTAACACATTTAATAAGAACTTTAGAGGTAAGGTACATTATTATCCTAATTTTGTTGATGAAGAAATTGAAGCTTAGAGAAGGTAGAGAGCTTGTGTGTGGCAGAGCCTGGATTCAAAATCAGGTGTTCTGGCTTTTAACTACCATATTCTGCCAACTCGAGCAAAATACTCAGATGGCCAAAGTTACCCCCCCAAACCTCTCTAATGCTCCCCTAAAGTGGCATCGTGTGGCTTTCGTTATCAACACTTGTATGTTAACTCATATTCATAAAGCCTGAGGACCACTGAGCTAGATGGGTAAAAGAACAGACAGAAAGGCTACACGCTGATGTCCGCTAGTTCCCCAATGCTTAGAGGGTAGTGGGTGATGAGTAGGGAGTCCTGCATTGTTCCCGCTTTCTTGCAGGATTCAGGTCTTTGGTTTTCTTATTAAGACTATGACCTCAACACAGTTGTCCATCAGTTCACGGATATAAAAATTCAGTGAGACTGAATGACATAATGGAGTGGCCCCTCCTGCAGAGAACAACAGTGGGGTGCTAGTACCTCCCAGCTCCCTGGGGGGGCAGGCTTCTAGTTCCCATGGTGTAAACACTCCCACTCTGGCCGATTTCCGCTGCCAGTATGACATCAGTCAACTGGAAGATCTCCTTAAAATTTAACACTAGGCTCTTGGCAGCTAGTATGAGCTGGTTGCAGCACACCATTGGAGGGTCGAGCCTACAGACAGGTCTTAGAAAGAGAAGCAGCACCCTTGTACATACTGCAGGGATTCACTCTGCCATCTGGAAATAGCGTAGTGACTCTCAGGTGACAAATGTAGTCAAACGTCTATACAATCATCTTAAAAAATTGTTGAGAATAAACAGTAAAATAACAACTAGTGTGCAAAGTATGGAATTTGTAGACAACTTACACCAACCAAGATTTTTTGTTTTCTTAAATGTTCTACATAATGGTATATGGTCTTTATTTCTAGAATTATTATAAGCACATTATGAGAACTGAGCTATACCAAAGGAGGGCTATTATTAAAGTTTAGCTCACACACACATACACACACACACACACACACATGCACACAGGCACACACACACACACACACATGCACACAGGCACACACACACATGCACACAGGCACACACGCACACACGCACATGCACACAGGCACACACACACATGCACACAGGCACACACACACACACACATGCACACAGGCACACACACACATGCACACAGGCACGCACAGGCACACACACACACACACACACACACACACACAGACTTACACTCTTTTTGGACAATGATCTGTGAAAGTTTTCCTTTCTTCTCAATTTCCTTCTGTGTTGACTTCGAAACACAATATGCATCTCAAAGTTGTATGAATCCAAAGTAGGAGAGAGAGGGAAGTTAATCTCCAGGTTTGTCTAAACTGCTCCTCCTTGGCCTCCTAAGAAGGTTCTCACACCACAGGTTATTCCTTGAGCTGAGCTACCAAACTTCTCTGACACCTTTGTAAAATGCCCGTTCATCTTCAATGGGGGGGGGGGATCGCTCTCTGGAGGAGAAAGGAAGGATTCTGCGACCCATGAAGCAAACGACACGCCCTACAAAGCGCAGCACTGTGATGACGAGGTCCAACGGTTCGGTGAGTGGTTGAAATGCGAGGGAGCCCTGCAAATGGTTTCACTATTCAGAGCTTTGGTATCAAAGATAAACCCTCTCAATGCTGAGTCAGTGTGGCTCTTTCTTCTATCAGACTAGTTGACATTATATGGTTATGCCATTTTTCAATTCTTCTGGCTACCAGCAACACGTTTCTCGTCTCTGATGCTGTCCTGGGGCTGGCAAGGCTGTTAGAACTCAGGGGGCTTTAGGTGAGTGCCCTGCCCTCTCTGACCCTCGGAGTTTGTCCTGCCTAGACTGAGAACATTAGGATCCCCTTCACCCCGTGGCCCCCCGTCCCCTCTCAGACCAAGGACGGCCAGGTGCAAATGTATTTGATTTTAAGCAATAGTCCATGCTGGACTTACTTCTTTATTCAGTGGAGAAGCCAACTTGCTTCACAGAGTGTCAAATGACATAATGGATATGGAAGCTCTAGGGGGAAAAAGAAAGATAAGGGCTGCACAAATGTAGGGCATTATTAATGTTAATTACTTGCAAGCGATACGCATAATGCCCAGAATCAGTGAGTTTTAGAGCTGGGAAGGAAGTTTTTATAATCACTCAGTCTAATCCATCCTCTCTCTACCAGAGCCTAAAGATTGCAGCCTGCAGAGAGAGCTCCTTAAACTGTCTGGATCAGAGAGAAAGTGACATTTCTTCACCTAATCCCCCCAAAATGACCACTGTTTTCTGAAGCCGACTCGGCTGACAAAAGCCTTTTATTTTATTTTACTTCAGAACAGTGTGCACTGATAAATGTTTAAGAACTGGCTTTCCCCTCCTCCCACATTATTAATAATCTTGATTTGTATTGTTTGCCGATTTCTGTGGTGTAAATACTCCACTACGGCCAATCTCAAGTCATCAGCATGAAGCTCTGGACGTGGAGCTGGGCAGACACACAAGTGGCTCCTGTGATCAGATATGAACCAGGCCCCACAGCCCACACTGCCTTCGATGACCTTAGAATTACTGAGTCCCCGACCTCAAGGGATTCCATGAGCAGCTATGGAGATAGATCTGTGAACAGATTAAACACACAAGGTGATCAGAGCAGTAGCAGAGAAAGTGAATTCAAGGTGCTGTTGGAGCCCACAGAAGAGAGCAATTGATCACAGAGCAGCTACAAGGAGGGCTTTTGAGACGGGGTTTAAAGAATGAATAGGAGTGTGCCAGGTGAGCAAGGTGAGAGAGGTGACAGGCAAGAACTCCACAGGGAGAGCACGGCACAAACAAAGGCAGAGAAGTATAGGTGATGGTTTGGGGGACATGGTACCCAGTTAGATGTGGTTAAAAAGTTTTATACAAAAGCAGCCTAGCCCAGAAGTTGGTGACATGAAGAAGAGGGAGCCCTCCAGATGTCCTTCTCTATTTCATAAGATATGTCCTTTCCACTGAAAGGAAGCAAACACTCTAAGTTAGTGTCATCTGCTAGAAATATAACTCCCCCACACATGTGCTTCTAAACATTCACGTAGCCACATGAAAACAAGCAACAATCACGAGGTAAAATTCTTTTAAATGTTTGCTTTAACTGAATATGTTAAACATATTATCATTTTAATAGGTGGTACCAACCAAGTCTCAAGTGCTGGGCAGACAGCTGGCCAAGGGCTCCTGTACTGGACAGCACAGTTCTAAGGTGTCAGCATCCCCTTGTGAGAATGTAAAGGGCATGCTTCCCAGGGGAGCTGTCTGGTTTGGGAGAACTCTGCTTTGTCTGATCTCGCTGGCATTGCCTCTAACGACACTTGATTGCAACCCACAACCAGTGGCATCAGTCAGTAAAGAGAGCAAAGGTTGCCCACTCAGGACTCCAATTAAATGCACTCCTTGGAATCTGCGTGTTCCAGCGTCTGTTTCCTCACGTGAGCAGAGACACTCCTGAAGGAATGGAGACTGTACCTCTAGCCTGCATATCTACCCCCTTTCTCCATTCCCTCCAGCCAGAATGCAGCAGAATAGCCCCCCTCCGGATGGTGGTGACAATTACAATGAGTCCATCTGAGAAGAGCACTGAGAAGCCTGCCAGGCTAACAGGAGGTGGAAAGAGTCCTTCGCTGCCTCCATTGTCACGCGTAGCATGCGTCCTACCCAACACAGCACGGTGAGTGCTAGTCGCCCTTGTTCTGCAGATGGTGATGCCGAGTAAACTCAACTTCACCCTTGTCCCACCCGCTCAGCCAGATGGCCTTTCTCCACAGGACGCCCCTGAGGTTGCTCCTCCTCAGCCCACCTGGTTCTTTGAGCCCAGGCTACCCTTCCTCCTATGGGTGGACAGTCAGGTCACACCCACCCCACCCCTTCCTCTTCCATGAACCCTTCTCAGGTTTACACAGGCCCTCACTTCTCTTTCTTTGAAGTCACATACTATTCTGTCCCATAAAACTGGACCCTCAGTCATGTCCAGTTAGGCACCGACCGCCCAACATTTCCTATGCGGACACCTTGGCCATCAGTCCTGATGAGTGGAATACAGGATATTAGGGGTATATGTGCTGTGTGTCCGACATGCTTAGGGCCCTGACGATGCAGAAGGGACTGGGGCTTGGTCCTGTCCTTTGGGAGCATCCCAGGATAAAGGTGCTTTCAGAACAAGAAACATCCCCCCACTTTTCAAATCATCTATAAAGACACCTCACAAAAGCTGCTCTGAAGTCTTCTCTTCTGATGCAGAGAGAGAGAGAGAGAGAGAGAGAGAGAGAGAGAGAGAGAGAGAGAGAGAGATCACATCTCCCAGAAGAAGCACACACCATCTTGGACCAAATGATAGAAAACCGCGGCCCCTCCTTCTACCACTCCCTGAAAACCTTTTTGCTCCAGAATCAGAAAACCTCTCATTGCACGGACATGGCATTGTTTACAAATCTGATTTAATATTTTCCCCTTACTTCAGAAATTCTCCCCATTCTGAGGCTGCTGAAGGCTTTCTAGTCAATGACAGCGTTACCACTTGATTCCTGTTAATCCCTAAATACAGGAAATAGCACAGTATTTAGCCAAAGTCTGGCTTCTTAATACGGCAGGTATTAGGGTAGGCATTAGGTGTTGTAGATAGCAGGAAAATCTTATATTGCTTTCCCACCCTGCACAGTTTTTTGGTTTTTTTGTGTTTTTTTTTCCTTCAACAAAACTTTCTTCTCAAAGTTTCACTTTACATATAAAATATGTCCTTGTGGAAGCTGTTACCAATGTCACCACTTTAACCGGCCCAAATTTATGGTGGCATTGAATTTTAATGGAGCCATAAATGTCTGATGTAATGGTGATATATGCATCGCAATAAATTGTTATAGAGAAATATAAAAATAAGTGTAAGATAAAAGATTGTGTATAAAATATGTTTTTACATCCCCTTTAATGATTAAAAATCATACAAACTTGATATTCTAAATCACTCAGAATTGCCACTGTGGCTCAGAGAACCTTTTCTCCCCTGAAAGTCTTTCCCAGGCTGAGTTGATGATTCTGTGGTCAGAAATTACATCCGCTTTAATGAGGACATTTAAGATGATTTTTATGTTGACGTGGGAAAAAAAAGTAATTAGCATTAAAGAAGATGGAGATGATGGTATCAGTGACCCTTTGCCTTGGGAATGGCCCTCTGAAACTGACAGGATTGATGGGTCTGTGGCCTCGTGACAACTCCTGCTGTCTTCAGGTCAGCCCTAATGCTTGCCCGGGTGTCTTGGAGGGACTTGGCAGCTCCAAGGACAGAGCAGGAAAGGGGGGGGGGAGCAAGCAGCAGGAGGGAGGTGCTGGTGGAGGGGAGAGAGGCACTGACAGTGGCCACAGAGGATGTTGGCTACTGTTTCAGCTCCACCACTGACTTGCTGGGACAAGTGCCTCCACCGTTCCAAGCCTCAGTTTCCCCATCTGCAAAAGGGAGGCAATAATAGCACCGAGGTCAGGCATTTTTATTGTTTACCACCTGTCGGCATTTACCTGTGTTCACACCACCCCTAAGGCTCATCTGAGCACCCACTCCGGTTCACTGTGGCAAACCGTGCACCCCTCACTTCACAGTAGCGTGTGTAAGCAGAGATGTCCCTCAGCGGCCGTCATCTTCTCAAGGATGGGCACGTGATCCCCATCCAAGCCAACGAGAAGCCAACCATGGGCTCGTGATCCCGTCTGAATCAATGAGAAGCCATGAGACTTATTGGAACTTTGGGGACAGGAAAAGATACTTTTTTTTTTCCTGCTGGACTTCACCTTCAAAGAATGTGGGCTTGAGTGGCTGTGTGACAACCTGTCTAAGTGTGGTACCAAGAAATGGGAAGCAGAGTCAAGAGATCAGGAAAAAGACTGGACCCTATAACACTGTTCAAGCCCCTGGATCCAGCCGCGCCTGAAGCCAGCTACTCCTGGAGTTTTCAGCTACGTGAGTTGACACATTCCCTTTCTGCTTCTCAGCATTTCAGGTTTGGCGTTTGGTCACTTGTCGACAAACGAGTCCTAACCACAGAATGAGCCGTGGTTTTGTCATGAGGACGAGTGTGATAACCCACGTGCTATTTTGCACAGTGTCCGACAAGCAAGCCTCAGTGAGTGCTGGCTAATGCTGTCATGGTGACAATGATGGTCTGTGGCCAGCTGCTGTGTCCCGGGCACCGCGCTGTGCACGTGTTTGGGGGAGCCCCCTTCAGGACCTCCAGAGACCACACCACGTCTGCTGCCCTGCTCTCCTCTCACGTCCCTTGATTGATGGCCAGGGCACCTGGCGAATAAGAACACGGGCCCTGCCTCTCTCAGGAGCCTCCAGACTACGAAGCCCTGAAAATCTGCCTCCTCCTCCTGTGTTTGCTTCCGCCCAGCCTGGCTCCCCACGGCCAGCGGCTCTGCCCTCTCTACCCTCGGGATGTGGCTCCACTGCCAACAAGCTTTGGGCTTGTGTTTGCTGTGGAAAAATACCAAGTTCAAGGAGAGCAGCTGGGCAGCAGCGACCCCTCCCGCGCTGGCCACGAGCTCCCTCCCCTCCCGGGGCCTGTGCTCAGCGCCACCTCCTCCTGCCTCCTCTGTCTCTAGCTACGGTCTTCACCCATTTGTTTTTCTTCCCCTTTTTACCTTTTTAACGTGCCAAGGCACGTGCCTACAGAACTGGGATGGGGTGTGCTAACCCGGGCTCCCACTCGGGCCAGGTTGCCCAGCTCAGGTTCCCTGCTCCTGCGGCAGGAGGCGGTTTGTCCCGGCCCCACGTGTCTTCATTTTTGCTCCTGGCATTCCCAGCTTAAAGTCTCCGGGTGCACAGAAAACATCAAAGCAGGATCGCTGCATCTGTCTGTCCTGCGTGAAGTTCTCCAGTTTCCTCTCCCTCTCTACGGCGTCTCCATTTCCCTACAGACGGGCCAGCAGAGACCAAGGAAGGGCACTGGGCAAGTGGTCGGTCACGCACTCCTCTCCAGCACTCCCCGCCTTTTTGTTTCTCCATATTTGTCACTTTCTAAGTGTCCACATGGTTTCCTGACTTATTGGTATCGTGTGTTTCTTTCCCCTGCTAGAATGCAAGCTCCTTGGTGGCAGGGACGCCTGTCTGCTGTGTCACTGCTGGCTCGCAGCGCCCGGCCCATCACACACACGTGCTCAACGGCTGTGTTGGATGTTGAGTATTTGATTGGGATCAGCCTAATGTCCACACTGGACACCAAGTCCCCCTTCTTCTCTTCTTCGTTTTTCTCTTCTTTCCCTCTTTTCTTTCCTCTCCCCTTGCCCAAACAAGTATTTAAACAGACCTACTACGTGCAAAACGGACCTACTACGTGCAAAACAGACCTACTATGTGCAAAACAGACCTCACACCCCTATTCGAGGAGCTCCAGTCCAATGGAGAAGACATACACTTAAACCAAGAAGAACCATACAGCATGGCAATTGTTAGAAAAACGCCGGGGCGTGTGGGCAGCACAGCGGTAAAGGATCTTTCTCTGAACTTGGGGTTCAGGCAAAGCCTTCTGGACGAAGAGTATTTGCACTGAGCCCGGGGGGAGGGGAGAGTAGGAATTAGCCTGTCTTCATCAGAGAGAAGTCCCATGGAGAGCCAGGCCTCCTGTGAGTTCCTCCACCTTTGCCTGTTTTCTGCGTCACACTGACATTCACGGGCCCCTCTAGCCAAGGACTGGATGAGCCGGCTGATTTCAGCACAAGTCAGTGCCTAGTATTTCCCTGTGATGCACTTATACCGAGACATAAATAAAGTCTGGCTCATGCTGGGGTCCTCCCAGCTCCCAAATTCAAATGTCCCAGTGGAAGAAAATAGAAAGCCGAACTGGAAACAATGGACTGCGCTTTGTACCTCCTGTAGGTTTGTTTCTTAAAACAGCTTTATTGAGATATAATCCACACGCCATACGCGTCATCCATTCCAAGTGGACCAGTCAGTGGATTTCAGCGTGTTCCCAGAGTCCTGCAGCCAGGAGTGAGCTCCAGCTCCCGGAAAGCCTGATAGACAGGAAAGCCTCCTGCGCCCTTCACTTGAGGAGAAACACAGATCTACTGAACTACGTGAACGCGGATAAAGAGTTCGCGACCAGCGGCAGGATGATGCGGACGCTGTGGCGCGTGGGTGGGACTGAGCAGCCTGAAGCCGAAACAGTTGTTTCGGTGGCACAGGGCTCGTGGGACAGCACTGCTTGCTGAAAACAGGGCCCGTTTTGGAGCCCAGGTAAATGCAAGGTACTCATGACTGTGGACTCTGGTGTACCAGGGAGGTGCCTGAGGAGAGAGAGAGACACGACGGCAGGATCAGAGGGAGAGATGCGGGGACAGAGAGAAACTGAGGAGACAGAAGACAGAGTGGGGAGGGACTGGGGGAGAGAGAAAGACATGTGCACAGACACACAAACAGACGGAGAGAAAAGCAGAGATACCAAGAGACAGACACATGCAGATGGAGAGAGGGGAGGGGCAGAAAGAGGCACAAAGAGACAGGGACAGACGGCCGGAGAGACACGGGTGCAGGAAAACGCAGAGAGACAGAGAGAGTGTTGAAAAATAAATATAGCAAATATTTTTTTTCAATCTCTACTGCCTTCATCCTGAACTTCTCAGTGCATTCAAATGCCCTCCCTGGCTCCCTCCAGGGCGTCTCGGAAGCAGGTGCCAGAGTCCGCGCATTAGGAAGCAGGAAGGCTGTGGGAAAGGAGGGGGCAGAAGCTGGGATGAGAAGAGGCCCCATATGGCCGTGGGTGGCTGAATCACACGTCCCCCCAGTGTTACTCTGGTGCACTTTCAGGAGAGGGGAAAGTTTGGCAGGGAGTGTTGCTATAGATAGTGATGTGTCTGATTCCGAAACAAAGGAGACAGCCGAGCATTTCAAAGCCCTGTAGCCCTAGCTTCCCCGAACATAGGTCCCAGCATCTTTCCAGGATGCTGAGCTCACTTCATCCCTGCATGAAATGGGGGACCGGCTTGCAGCAAAGGGGGGAAGAGCCACTCCACAGGGTTATGGGTAACCACGTGGCCCATCCCCATCATCACAGCTGGGAGTTAAGGGAAATGAATGAAATCGCGGGTGTCAAAGTCCCTGTCCAGGCAGAGAGGCTGAGCACTGTGCCCTCTGCGCACAGGGTACCCACCATAGCACCCCAGCTTTAGAGAGCACACATGTATGCTGCCCACACCTTCACCCATCAGGTGCACATGTATGACACGACTGAACACAGCTCCCTGAAGAAGGTTCATGCATGTTCCCATTGACCTCACAACCAAGTCCTCCTGACTCAAGTAGCAGACACTGATGTACTTAGTAATCAGAGCAGGAGAAGGATTAAGGTTGGGGACAGAGAAGACAATCACAAAAGGGTGGGCGGGAAGGATGTCCTCGGGTGGCCTTGGAGAGAGAAAGCTCTCAAGAAGAAAGATGCTTCTCTACTGCCCAGACCCTGAGGCACTTCTGCTCTCTGACAGAAGGGAGCTGAGACGTGATTGAGAGAATGGACCAGGGAGTAGCCCTGCTCTGCAGAGTTTCAGGACTGACGTTGTCTGGGCTTGAGTAAAAACCTACAGGGACTATGAAATGTAGGGAGGTTTGAAGGCATCTCCTTGACACCTATGGGCTGTCCTGACCCCTTTCTTTAGTAGGGATGCTAGGAAAGATGGTGCCTTAGCATTTTCTAGCCAAAGCCCAATCCTATTCTAAGTCCTGGGGCTGGGAGAATGGCGCATCGTCCTTGTCACTGTCCACGTGGAAGTTAGAATATAAAGTCATCCCAGCACCGCCCACCTGCCCCAAAGAGGAAAATGTCAGCCAAGCGCACGCCGAGTCTCATTTACCTGGTTCGGAGCTCCATGGACTTAAGCAAGATGATCAATTGAGCTAAAAAGCAAAAGCTGCTGCTACCTCGTTTCCTCGTCAAGAGTTTCTTTGGCATCAGCAAGACTCCACGGGGCTCAGTGGGAATCAGTTTCAGTGGGGATTAAAGCAGATGCTCTTTGACTGGAGAAGCCACCTGCCAGCGAGCCCCAGCAGGCAGGGAGAAGGACATTAAACCAGCCTGGGGCTGAGGAAGTCAGAGTTCCTTCCAGCTGGAAACAGCTTCCCCAGGGAAGAGCCCCAGGAAAATCGGTGCAGAGGGAGTTGGGGAGGAGGGGTAACACAGGGAAAGAGGGGAAAGAGGATGATGAAAGAGAGGGAGGAAGGGAAGGGGGAAGAAGGAAGGAGGAAAGGGCATTTGAGAGAAGTCTGTGCCGGCGGACAAGGGTAAAGTAATATCATGAGACATGACCTTGACATTGAGTGACCTGCCGAATACAAACACCTTCTGGGCACTGAAGCCTGAGATCCCTGACCTGGCCAAGGTGAGGTGAAGGAAAGAGGCAGGACCGACGCCACCTTGCTACAGCAGTTCCGGGAACCACATTGCTGCTTGGAAAGACAGTTTAGGGCTGGCGACAAGAGACCTCATTCATGCACTGGGGTTCGTTTTCAGATTAGCTGCAAATGTGAGTAGCTATGATGACTGGCTTCCCCAGGGGCCTTTCTTGTCTGTACTGCCAAGAGACCCAGGTTGGGCCACCCCCGCCCAAAGCGCAGAGCTCCTGAGGGTCAGGGACACAGTGCATATTCTCACACGTCGAAGTGCAAGGTTAGAAGGCCTGTTAGTCCTGGGCGTCTGCTTCCAATTCTGAATTCCCGGTTAGGGAAATCTTCAGGTCTAGCAGCTACCACCGTATGTCACGCAGCCTGTTTGATTTCTAAAGGGGGGCAGTTTTTGTTTGTTTGCTTTAGAAGTCAGGTTTATCGAGCTGGACTTACATACAGTACAATGTACCCTTTTTAAAGCATATGGTTTGATGAGTTTTGACAAATATAGACAACCGTATACAATCAAAACAGGGACTATTTCCATCACCCCAAAAAGTTCCCCACTTCAACTCTTCAGGTGCTCATTGCAGGCAGGCATTCCCTTCAACCAGGGGGACCAGTTGTTTATGTTCCTTTCTGGGCCTTTACATTCTTTCAGCATCCACAAAGACATCATTGAAGACTTGAAACCCCATCTTTTGTGAATAATCTCCATGAGGTCAGAGAATAAAGCTGGCTTCGCTCCCCACTGTCACCCTGGATCCTGGCACAGTGTCTGCCACAGGTGATTTGCAGTAAATTGTTAAATGAATGAATGAGCAACATATAGATTTGATCTTAGATTAATTTAAAGGTTAGATAGAAAGTAGTTATTTGTTGCTAAACAGGACTTTATTTTTTAAATTTTTTTTATTTATTGATTTTTAGAGAGAGAGGGAGAGAGAGATGGAAACATCGATGAGAGAGAACATCAACTGGCTGCCTCCTGCATGCCCCCCACTGGGGATCAGGCACACAACCCGGGCATGTGCCCTGACCAGGAATCAAACTGGTGACCTCTTGGTGCATGGGTCGATGCTCAACCACTGAGCCACACCAGCCGGGCCATTTTTTTTTTTTCAATTTACCAGCAGAGACATGAAGGCTCAGAGTGGCCTCCAGCCACACACACAGCTAGAATTCTAGCCACGATCTGTCTGACCCCAAAGCATTGGCCTTTTTACTCTGTGACTTGCTGGATCTCCCATTTCTGCAGATTCCCGCCCCACAGCCGGTTAGCTCCTGTTCTGCGGGTTGAGTCTCCCGGATAATCACATTACCAAGAAGCCTCCTTGCCCCTGAGCTGCCGTGAGCCTCTCTGGGTCGGGAGCGACCCACAGTCATTGTGGTTCCTATCATCTTAATGAAGGAGGGCCGCTCCCCCTTGGCTCCCGGTTTTAAACTCCTGAATTTTAATAACCAACTCCACTGATGATTTACACATTTCAAGGCAGGAATTAGCAGAAAATTCCATATTTCATAGATGCTGAATTGGGCTATTATCTCCAGGCACCAGGTGCCAATTTCCTATCCAATGGTGAAATGCCGTAATTATCAGTAGAATTCCATTCAAATTCTAAAACTAGATAAATAACCAATGGGAACATCATTTATTCATTAGGATATGAAGAAAGGGGAAAACATTACCCTGTTCACGCTGCCATGAGGCTACCTTGCAAGGGAATGCCCAGCTCACTGACGCAGGCTGCAGGCTTCCAGATTCATTAAGCTCCCAGGTCGGCGGGAGAGAGGAGCTTCCATTAAACACCTGAACAGATGAGATAATGGGCCACTGATTGAGAGGCTAATGTGTGAGATGTGGCGATGCCTTCTTATTTTTCTTGTGGTGGATAGAAAGACACATACAGGCATACCTTGGAGATACTGTGGGTTTGGGTTTCAGACCATTGCAATAGAGTGAGTTATAATCTTTTTGCTGGGGGATGGTCTTGCCCTAACTTTGTAAAAAATGCAACATGTATGCTCTGGTCAGTGTGACTTGGTTGGGTGTCGTCCCATGCACCACAAGGCTGCAAGTTTGATTCCCGGTCAGGGCACATGCCTGGGTTGCGGGCTTGATCCCCAGAAGGAGGCGTGCAGGAGGTGGCCGATGGATGTTATTCTCTCACATTGATGTTTCTCTCTCTCTAAAAAAATCAATAAACTATTCTTTTTTTAAAAAAAAAAATGCAACATCTGTGAAACACAATAAAATGAGGCCTGCCTGTAATAGACATCACTGGGAAATTACCAAAGACTTCCTACTCCCTAGGCTATGTGCATCTGCACAGAAAGCCTAAGTCACTTGCCCAAGGACACACAGCTTGCAAGAGACAGATTTAGGTTGGCCAGTCTCCAAAGCACATGTTCAGTTAGTTACAGTCCTCAGCCACAGCGTGCTGTCAACATACATCATTGCTCCCCTGACCCTTTGCCCTCCGGCTGGATCCAGAAAGTCCTGGGATGATTCAGGGTTCTCACCTGTCAGGAGATACGCTGGATATGAGCCAGGACTAGGCAGGTAAAGTTCGCCCTACCACTGTTTGTCAACACCAGTTTAAGGAGAAAGATGGTATTGTATCTGAGTACCCTCGGTGGGGGATACATCAGGTATAGACTTTTGGCTGGGATGGGCAGACCTAATGTGATCTTGGAATTCCACCCAGTAGGTGCCAATGAACCCCTTCAACTATGCAAATATCCCCAGGGAGGTCCCATCAGGTCCTATTCCTTTGCTCACAGGAGTGTCCACTTAGGAACTTTAAATGGGAGAGCTCCTAATCCATATAAATAAAAAAGCAAAATCAGTCTTCACGGGTAGGTTTGAATTCAAGGCCAGGGATGAGTTCCCACTCCTATGCCCTTGGGAAAGTTATAAAACCTTTCTGAGCCTCATTTCCTTAACCATATTGATAATAAAAAGGGTAGTGGGTTACTGGCAGAAGTAAGTGACTCCGTGCCTGAAGTATTGGGAGAAGTGAGTGAAATCTGTGTATTTAGCAGATACCTGGAACACATAAAAGGCTCAGATATCTCTTGCCCTCATCGTTGTCATTTGCTGTTGTTGCTGCTGTTGTTATGAATGTCCCTGAGTAATAAAGGTGATGAAGGAGTGAAAGACTCGATGCGTGGAAGGGCACAGCATGGTGGCACGTGCTGCTGATAATATGGAAATATCTGTGATGATCATGTCACAGTATGAGCGATTCTATTACACTATTGATCATAATATCTATAGTTAGTAGTATTGCTAATAATATACTGTAGTTCTAAGCCTTATGATCATACAGTAATGCTGGGGTTCAGGTCAAGCGCAAAGCAGACAGGGAGGTATGAAGTGGCAGAGTCCTTGCTCTGGGCCTCTGTTCTCTGGGCACCAGACTGGAGACGAGGATTTGCCCCTGGCTGACCTCAAAGCATGGGGCTGGCCTGACCTACAGGGCCACTGCGGAGTGGAGGGGAGTGAGTCAAAGCAGGCCAAGGTCCTGCATGCTGGGGCTTCCTGAGCATTGGAAGGGTGCTGTCTGAGGCAGGGTGGGGGAACGGCCAAGGCCCCTGCTGGGGAGAGGCGACTCAGCAGTATTGAATTTAGAAAGGGCCAGTCGTCGCATAGTTCATTAAAAGAAGGTCAGGCCTGACAAATCTGCTTGAATTCTCGGAATACATCTCAGAATTGGTAGACAATAGTTCCATAATGGGCAATTTATCTACATTTCAGGGAGGCATCTGATCTGGTATGACAAAACTGATTGATTCGCAAAGGCCAACATGGCATGTTAGGGAAGGGAAATTAAACTGGGACTGAAGGAGATTAAATCAGAGAAACCTATTCCACCTGGAAAAAAAAAAAAAAAAAAAAAAAAAGGTGGGGGGTTTATTTTCTCCACCACTTTTTTGAAAAATGTGGAGGAGAAAATAAAAAGGAGGTTGGGAGAGAAGCAGGATTCAGGTTTGGTGAGAAGACAATGGAATGAAATGTCCCACTTTGTAAGGAGACCCTTTGGTGACCAACCTCAGGAATGCAGTTTTGTATATGGTTATATGCAGTGAAGCCGGTGCTGAGAATCTACTCCTACCTGAAGATAACCTGCTAAATCCAGCAGCCTCATCAGGCCAGGTGCCAGCCAAGAGGCTGAGGACCTCCAGACCTGGCATCTGGACCAGCTCTCATGGGCCAGAAGGCAGCTGGTGGCGATGTCCTTAGAAAGCACAGGCTTTATGCCAGGTGGTGATGGCAGCTGGTCCCATCGCTGGTGCTGACACGTGAGCAGGCCACTTGGTGCTCCACTGGTTCGGCTCTGAGCCAGCTGTGTGACTGTGAACCTCAAACTGGCTCTCCAGGCATCCTTGTGTGGAAAATGGAGATCATATTCTCACTCCTGTGGCTCAAGGGAGAGACCCACAGAGAGTTCCTTGGTGATTGGGGATTTATCCTTTTTTTTAATTGAAATCATTTTTTATTTTTCAATTACAGTTGACATACAATATTATATTAGTTTCAGGTGTACACCCTAGGATTAGACATTATATAACTTACTAAGTGATCATCCCAATAAATCTTGCACCCATCTGACATCATACCTAGTTATTAGAATAATATTGACTATATTCCCTATGTTGTACTTGACATCCCCATGAGTATTCTGTAACAACAAATTTGTACTTCTAATCCCTTCACCTTTTTCACATGTCCCCCCAAGCTCCCTCCCATCTGGCAACTGTCAAAATTCTCTGTATATATGAGTCTGTTTCTGTTCTGCTTGTTCACTTATTTTTATTTTTATTTTATTTTATTTTAATATGTTTTTATTGAGTTTTAGAGAGAGGGGAAGGGAGAGGGAGAGAGAGATAGAAACATCAATGAGAGAGAAACATCAATTGGCTGCCTCCTGCATGCCCCCCCACTGGGGATCAGGCCCACAACCTGGGCATGAGCCCTGACTGGGAATCAAACCAGCGACCTCTTGGTGCATGGGTTGATGCTCAACCACTGAGGCACACCAGCCAAGCTATTTTGGGGTGTTTTTTTAGATTTAATTGTTAATAGATATGTATTTATTGCCATTTTATTGTTCATATTTTTTATCTTTTTTTTTCTTCTTCTTACAGAGACCCTTTAACATTTCATGTAATACTCCTTTAGCTTCTTCTTGTCTGGGAAGTTCTTTATCTGTCTTTCAATTCTAAATGATAGTTTTACTGGATAGAGTAATCTTGGTTGTAGGTCCTTGCTTTTCATCACTTTGAATATTTCACAACAATCCTTCTGGCCTGCAAAGTTTCTGTTGAGAAATCAGCTGACAGTCTTATGGAAGCTCCCATATAGGTAACTAACTGCTTTTCTCTTGTTGCCTTTAAGATTCTCTCTTTGTCTTTCACCTTTTGCATTTTAATTATGACGTATCTTGGTGTGGGCCTCTTTGGGTTCATCTTGTTTGGAACTCTGCGCTTCCTGGACTTGTATGTGTATTTCCTTCACCAGGTTTGGGAAGTTTTCCATCATTATTTTTTCAAATATGTTTTAAATTTCTTGCTCTCTCTCTCTCCTCCTTTCGGCACCCCAGGATGTGAATGTTGGTACACTTGAAGTTGTCCCAGAGGCTCCTTACACTATTCTTATTTGGGGGGGATTCTTTTTTATTTTTGATGTTCTGATTTGGTGTTGTTTGCTTCCTTATATTCCAAATCACTGATTTGATTCTCAGCTTCATCTACTCCACTGTTGATTCCCTGTAAATTTTTCTTCATTTCAGTTTGTGTATTCTTCATTCCTGACTGGTTATTTTTTATGGTTCCCATGTCCCTTTTTTTATGCTGTTGAAGTTTTTACTAAGTTCATTAAGCATCCTTATAACTAAGCTGCTGCTCAGTGCTGGAGCTGAGTGAGTTAGTCCAAGTAAGTCCATGCACAGGCCCTTTAAGAGGAAATCTTGGGACTTCAGAGCCCTCCATCTTACTCAGCCACAATCTCCTCTGGTTTTCACAGACAGGAATTACAAGGATTTCTCCTCCTGGCACTGGAACCCTGGTCTGGGGGCCTGGTGAGGGACTGGGATCCCTGACTCCTCAGTGAGGAACCTCCACAGGAGATATCCCTCCTGATTTTTAGTCACCACAGGTAGGTGTGGAACCAGCCTCTTTTGAGTCTCCGCTCCTCCTACCAGTCTTGATGTGTCTTCTTCTTTAAATCCCTAGTTGTAGGACTTCCATTCAGCCAGATTCCAGGTGAATGATGGTTGTTCTGTAATGTAGTTGTAATTTTGATGTGGGAGGATGCGAGTACCTTATGGTGGGGATATACCTTAAAACATCTAAGGCAAGGGAGTTAACAACACAAGGAACTGCTCTGGCCTGCTCACTAACCAACATACTCTCCTCCCCTGCAATGTGTATCAGGCCTTGTGGAGGAGGCCCCAAACATCTCATTAGTTTTAGAGATAGGGCTGGAGCTCTCTGCCCCCTCTCCACACTGGACCCTCCCAAGGTGAAGTGTTGATCAGATTGGATTTCGCCATCCAATATGGAACATACTTATTGGGAAAAGTTTGAGCAAAGACACTTCCCATGCATGGGCCTCTCCCCAACCCAGCCGTACATGTTTTGTTTCCAATTCCATGTTAATGATGCTGATTTCACTTCATGTACATGACATAGATCATAGAGACTCCATGTGGAAACTGATGAGAGCTGACTTTCCCAGAGAGAATCATAGGCAAGATAAGCACTTGAAAACTTTTATTTCCCCCAGGAAGGGAATGATCTCACCCACCTCAGTCGCCTGAATATTCAACAAAGTAAAGAACATAAAGTATCCAGTACGGTGTCGTGTACTTAGTTAGTGCTCACAACTTGTCTGACCCTTTCCTCTCCCCTCACTTTCTATCATTCCACCCAATGCTCTGTGTGATGGAAGAGGGAGAGAACAAGCCCATAAGTTTTGCTCTTGAGAGAACTGAAGCTCAAAGAATTCAAATGCCTTCCCCATCTCTCACAGCAGGAGGAAGTGGATCCAGGATTCAAACACCTGCCGTTAGCTCCAGAGTTCCTGTTTTAACCAGCAGAGCATCCTACCTCCCTGAAGATGAAGGCATGGAGACTCAGGGAAAGTCAAAGTTTGCCCCTGCAATGATGCCTCACACCTGCACCCCAGCATCACCTCCCCAAAGAGCAGTGACAGCTTTGGGCCATAATCCTTTTGGGTGGGCAAGGGCCTCAGTCAACCCTCTCTAACAACTACCCCAGACACAGGCCTTGTTTTCAGACATTTTCCTGTCTCTGGGGACTTTGCTTAGGTCACTGATCCAAAGAATGGCTTTTATTCAAATTAGACCAACCCCTTCAGGAAATAACTTTCTATGCCTAAGAATGCAATGAAAAGCACAAATTTCTGTCCTTCCACAACAGAGTTGGAAAGAGAAATAAATTCACATGGTGGGCAGTCTACATGCATGCACACATACCACACACAGAGGCACACACATACAAATGGTTTTGTTTACACTGGGAACAATCAACCAACGCTCTTTCTCTCTGAATCTGGCCTCTCCAAAGTGCTTTTGCAAGCAATAATAATTTTTTTAAATGGAAGCCATTGTGAAATACCTTACTTGTCTTGCATTCTTTAAAGACGTGGCCCTGTAGGACTTGCTTTGCCTTCGAGAAACCAATGGAGCAAGGCCAAGTCTAGCGCCAAACATCTGACTTGGGCAGTCCATGGCTGCCAATCTCACCATCTCTTCCATAGCTTCCTGTGGGCCACCTATTCAAGCTTCAATTGAGGATCTTGGAAGTCAGACCTCAGACACCATCCAGGCCAAGTCCCTCATATTGCAGACGAATGAGAAAATGGCCCTTGGTAAATGTCTGCCTTGTGGTGGTCACTGTGCCATCTCAGGACGTCCCCTGTGAGGAAGACCCCATGTGCTTCCCCATGTGGCAGATGAGTGCGCTGAGGCAGGAGGAAGGGTGAGGGGAGAAGGAGTGTCAGACATTCAGCATGGATGAAAGTAGAGTGCAAAGAAGAGATGCAAAGCCGAGGCTGGATCTCTTGCCAGTCAGGCTGTGGAGATGAGCAAGCCAGTCCTCGATGTGTTCATCCAGCCACACCTGAGAGTTTCCTATGCGTGCCATGTGCTTGTGAAGAGGGAAGTGAGCAAACAGAGCCTCTACCTTATGACCATCAAACAAAGGTGTGCAATTACACAAGGTGATAAGTTCCACACAGGAAAACACAAGGCAAAATGAGAGCTGATAACAGGAGGAGCTGATAGGGGGTGGGAAGGAGAGGTGGATCTCGGGAGACTCTTCAGAAGGAGAGATATTTAAGCTGAGACCTGGTGAATGACCAGACCTAAGCCAGGTAAGGGATATTCTAAGCATGAAATGGTATCCACGAGCCTTAAGATGGGAAAGAGCCAGGTATGTTCGAGAAGGTCCACAGCTGCGGTCAGGCCACCTAAGGGTCCACTTTGGATGCCGACTCACAAACCTAATGCCACGGTGGAGATTTTCCCCAAAGATTCCACCAAAAAAGATTTCTGGCTGGAACCAGACTGAGGCCCAAAGCAGGTCACATGTACCATCTGTCAGTGATTCCCCCTCAATGCCCTGGGGGCACCTGGGCATGGGGATGGATGACCATAATGAGTCTAATTGTATCTGGATTTCTCCATGGCAAGCATGTGCAGAACAGCCCAGCAAAGCCCTTGACTAATGACTTTCAAATATAATTAAAAACATATTTCAATAGATAGTGCATTGCCAAGTCTATACCAGCAAAGTGAAATTAACCTTCAAACGATACTGGAGCAACAGTGAATTGCAAGGGTTTGTAAGAGATTAGATACACTGTAGCTTAATTATGTTACAATAACTCACCTCATTAATCTCCAAGGAAATAATAACGACAACAGTTAAATACTGTAATTAACAAACCCTATTTCAATCTTGATTTTAATTTTATAGGACTCGGTTATATTATCCAATGTAACTGTGGTAAAGATAGAATGTCAGTAAAGCAACCTGGTTCTGTAAGAACTCTTGGCTAACAGAGCCCAATACCCTCAGGTTTGTAATTCCATCAAGCTGAGCCTCTGCTTAGAACTCAACCCATGAAGAAAAAATGTCAAGATATATACTGTCAAGACCTCCTAGGTGCCCCTCCCCCACCACCACCGAAAAAGCATGAAATCATATCTATATTTGTCATTTTGTATTTGAAAGCAGTGAACCTTGTACTTGATCTTCTGTTTGGGACTTGTTTATTGTTGGGATGTTGCAGCTGTGGGCCCTTTGCGACAGGCAGGGTTGGGACAGGTTAGACAATCAAGGGCATAACAATTAAGAGCGGGCAGATGATAGAATAAAGAACAAAAATGACATGATCATCTCAATAGATGCAGAAAAATCATTTGGCAAAACCCAACAACTTTTCATGATAAAAACTCTCAACAGCCCTGGCCAGTTTGGCTCAGTGGTTAGAGCGTTGGCCTGCAGATCAATGAGTCACGGGTTCAATTCCGGTCAAGGGCACGTACCTCGGTTGTGGCTCGCCCCCGGCCCTGGTCAGGGTCGTGCAGGAGGCAACCAATCGATGTGTCCCTCTCACATTGATGTTTCTCTCTCTCTCCCCCTTTCTCTCCCTCTCTCTCCCTCCCACTCTATATGAAGATAAATAGAAAATTATCCTCGGGTGAGGATTTACAAAAAAACAAAACTAAAACAACAACAACAACTCTCAACAATGTGGGAAAAGAAGGAAATTCCTCACACTGATAAAAGGAATCTGAAAACCCCACAGCTAACATCACATTTGATGGTGGATGGCTGAATGTCTTCTGCCTGAGATCAGGAAACAGACAGGATGTTTGCTCTGGCTGCTTCTATTCAACATATACCAGATCCTAGCCAGAGCGATTAGGTAAGAAAAATAAATAAAGGCATTCAGATTGGAAAAGAAGTAGAACTATCACTATTTTCAAATATTTATTATGAAATAAATATTTAAAAACCAATTATATATCTTTACACTAGCAACGAACAACTTGAAAGTGAAATTAAGAAATACTTCCTTTTATAATAGCATCAAAAAGAATAAAATACTTAGAAATAAACTTCTAAAAAGTGCAAACTGTTTACACTGAAAAGTACAAAACACTGTTGAAAGAAATTTGAAAAGAATTAAATAAATGAAAAGACATCCCACATTCATGGATTGGAAGAATTAGTCCTATTGAAACAAAAATACCCTCCACATGGATCCACAAATTCAACACAATCCCTGTCAAACTTCCAGCTGCAATTTTCATTTCAGAAATTGACAAGCTGATTCTAAAACTCATAGATAAATACAAGGGACCCAGAATACCCAAAACGATTGAAAAAAAAGAACACCCCCAATTTCCAATTTTCTACAAAGCTACAGTAATGAAGACAGTGTGGTGTTAGCATAAGGACTGACACATAGAGATGGATGGAATATAACTGAGAATCCATAAATGAACCCTTATGTTTATGATCAATTGATTTTGACAAGAGTGTCAAATTCACTGGGGACAGTATAGTCTTTTCAACAAATGATGTTAAGACAACTGGATATTCAGATGCAAAAGAGTGAAGTTTTACCTCCTTTCACCATAAATAAAAAATAACTCAAAATGGGTCACTGACCTAAATGTAAGAGCCATATCTACACAAACCACTCAGAGGAAAATGCAGGAGTAAATAAATCTTCATGATCTCAGGTTAGGCAAAGCCTTGTTTGGTGTGTTAATAAAAGCACAAGCTACAAAAGAAAATAGATAAACTAATATTCATAGAAATATAAAACTTTGTGCTGGACATCATACCATCATGAAAGTTAAAAGACACTCCACAGAATGGGGAAAGTATTGGAAAACCATAAACTGATAAAGGACTGGTATCAAACCATATTAAAAATTCTCACAACTCAATATTCAAAACATAAATAATCCATTTTACAAACTGACAAAGAAACTAATAGACATTTCTTCAAAGAAGATATACAAATGACCCATAAGCACATAAAAAGATGTTAAAAATCATTAATCATTCAGAAATTCAAATCAAAACCACAACAGGATACTACTTCACACCCAGTAGAATAGATATACTTTTTAAAAAAAATCATAACAAATGTTGGTAAAGATACGAAAAAAGTAAAGCCCTCATCCATCGTTAGAGGGAATGGGAATGTATATATATATTGGTGCGGGCACTTTGGAAAACAGTTCTGTAATTTTTGAAAAAAATTTTCACTGCTAAATATATAACCAAGAGAACTGAAAGCATATGTTTGTAAAAATTTCTACACAGCCTGGCTTGTGTGGCTCAGTAGGTTGGGTGTCCTCCCATGCACCAAGAGGTTGCCCTTCAATTCCCGGTCAGGGCACATGCCTGGGGTGCAGGCTCAATCCCCAGTAGGGGGTGTGCAGGAGGCAGCCAATTGATGTTTCTCTCTCATCAATGTTTCTCTCTCTCTCTCCCTCTCCCTTCCTCTCTCCAAAATCAATAAAAACATATTTAAATTTTTTTTAATTGTACACAAATATTTATAGCAGCATAATTCTTAAGAGCAAAAAAATGGAAGCAATCTAAATGTATATCAACTAATAAATGGATAAAATGTGGTCTGTCCATACAATGCAATATTTTTCAACAATAAAAAGGAATGAAGTGCTGATATATGGTACCACATGGAGGAGTCTTGAAAACATGATGCTGAGTGAAAGAAGACAGTCATAAAAGACTACTATTATATAATTCCATTCGTATGACATATCCAAAATAGGCAACTCTCTAGAATCAGAAAGTAGATTAATGATTCCCAGGGCTGGGAGGAGGTCAAAATGGGGAGGGCCTGCTTAATGGGTATGGGGCTTCTATTGAGGGTGATAAAAAGTTTCTAAAATTAATTAAGATGATGGGTGTCCAACCGTGTGGATATACTAAAAACTACTGAATTGTATACTTTAAATAGGTAAAACTATTCCATCACTGAACATAATAGTTGGCAGGATCAAATAAAATACGGATTGTAGGAGGTTCTTTAAGTAGTAAATCTCTTTGCAAACATAAAGAAGTATTATGGGTAGTTACCAAAGACCTCCAAAGTACTGGGAAAATTGCCTTGTGGAGCTATTCAAGCAAAAGTAGGTATGCATAGATAAACGTGTAGAATAACCAGAGTCTGATTCACTCAAGAATCTCTTTCAGAAACAAACACATTAAGCAATTAAGATATATTTTAAATTAGTGTTATGATTTTGAATTTCTGCTTTTCTGCTGGACTCACAAAAGTCCCAGAAAACTGGGTTCTTTTACTGGACTCTGATCTTCTCAGAGAGAATGGTAGCTCTAGGAATTTCTAGTTTCTTTCTTTCTTTCTTTTTCTTTTTTCCTTGTTTGTTAAATCAAGCTTTAGGACTTTCTAGTTTCTAATGGCCAAACAAGAAAACAGAGCTAAATTATGAGGAGTTAACAGTTGTCTACTGCTAATTCAGCTCCTTATATTGGGATGAATCCCTGGAAGCATGCTATTGTCGAGGGGAGAGCCATTATTGAAAGACAGCCAATCTAAGCAACATTGCTGGGGGGCGGGCTGCTCAGTGGTTAAAGGCATGGACTTCTGGGGGACACAGAGCCCCAGGTTTGAATCCAAGATCTGCCACATAATAGTAGTATGATCTAGGACAAGTCACTCAAGCGTCCTTGAGTCTCAGTTTCTTTATAGATATAAATATAAGCCCTATAATAGCACCCACGCCAAAGGATTCATTTGTGAAGTGTTTAATGTAATGCCTGGTATACAATAATTGCTCCATTCGTGCCCACCATTACCACTGGCAACTCAAAAATACCATGATTATTCTTGTCCTGCCTACTTCATAAGACTTTAGGGGGAACCAATGAGAGGATTATTTGAAAGATGCTTTATAAGCTGTGAAGAACTAGACAAATACACCTATGTTGTTACAGTTCTTAAGTGGTCTGGGCACAATGCACCACTCAATAAATATTTGTTAAAGAAACAATGAGTCAGTGAATGAAATCAAACCCCCTCCTTTGCTGTTTGCCGTGGGCCAGTGAAAGGAAGCCCTGGTAACCAGCATTCCTAAACGCAGCTGAAATTTCTCATGCAGGCACAGGCACCTCAAAGACTCTCCACCTCATCACACTGCCTGCTTTCCCGAGAAACTCATCACAGCGAAGGCAAGGCCTTTAGCCTTCATGCCCTGACCTAGAAGAGACAGCACAGAGATTATTTTTGTGGAAAACAAGAAAGGTCACATTTCATAATTCTGTGTTCCAATCCCTGAGCACTGGCAAGAGAAAAAGAGAGATCCGTCAAGTGGGCTTTCCACTTAGAGAAGCATAATAAGTCTTAAGAGTTTGCATGATGCATTGGTATCCCCTTGAAAAAGATATTCCGAGTCCGAGAAGCACCATAAATATCCTTCAATGTGGTATATGTCAGCTAAAAAGCTCCCATCCTTGAGTAGACATAGACAATATACAATAGAGACAGAGGTAAGTTATGCTCGGGAACATATTCAGTAATCTAATCACCCAGAGGACACCCACAATTTACAGTTTAATCGCCCACAAGGTATAGTTTCTCTGTAATTGAATTAGATTTCGAAATAAGGCAAACCTGATTTATAATGTTGTTAAAACACACACACACACAACAGGGTATGTTTTCTTGTTTGTAACACTAATCCAATGGTTAGTGTTAATGTATTACCAAGAAATGAAGCAAAATGGATAAATGTTAGGTATTTAGGGTCCACTGCACAGAGAGGCTACATAAGCTAAAGATTGAAGACGCAGGAAAAGTTATCCTTCTCATTTATGTTCACTTAAGGCAGATGTACTATTTTACTTTCATCTGCTTCAGGCCTATTCAACTAAACACAACTTGAAGTATAGTTACTCGTTCAGCCAACAGACATTTGAGCATTGACTCTGTGCTTACCGCTGTGTTTGGTGCTCAAGGCTCTGTGATGTGTACGAGGTACGTGACCTTGGGCACATTGTTCTTCAATCTAAGCCTCAGTTCTCATGCCTGTAAAGTGGAGACAATAACAGTTTCCACCTCATGGGGCTGCCGTGATGATTGTGATAAATCACTTAGTGTGGTATGTATATCATCATCACATTCATCATCATTACCATCATCATCACCATCTCCATCATCATCACCGTCATCATCATCACCATCATCACCACCATCCTCGTCCCCATCATCATCATCACCACCATCATCATCATCACCACCATCATCATCATCATCACCATCATCATCATCACCATCACCATCGTCCTCATCTCCATCATCATCATCACCATCACCAGAGTCCTCATCTCCATCATCATCATCATTGATTTTATCTCCATGCATGCAAAAAGTTATCATTTTACAAAGGTATCAAACTAAAACGATTTCTAAACAATGTGATAAACGCTGACGGATCTGGTGTTTGTACTTTATTGCCACAGTAGTGCTATCCGATAAAAACTAAAACCTCAGTGGCATTTACTATAAGGGTTTATTGCTCACACATCTGAGGGCCACTACAGGTTGACCAGATGGCTGTGCCTTCTCACCTGGGCTGATTCATATGCCTAAGGTTGGTCATGTTTGGGTTGGTTTCTGCTGGCCTCAGCTGGGTGTATCCTTATTCCACATCCTTTGTGTCTACTTCCTGTAACCAGTCACTGGTCCAGGCATGTTTTCTTATGGTGAGGGTAGCAGGTCAAAGAGAACAAGTGAAACATGCAGAAGCTCTTGAGGTCTAGGCTCAGAACTGGAACATCATTGTTTCTGCCTCATGCTGTTGGCCAAGGCAAGTCACATGGCAGAGCCCAGATTCTGGGTGGGAGGGGCGGCAAGGTTGCACGGCAGAAGGCATGGACGCAGAGAAGGTTGATGAACCAGGTTTATCGGTGCAATACATCCTGCATGTGTCTGTGCAGAGATGCTGGAATATAACAGATAGTCCCTAGGGCTGCTGTAGAGGGTCCAAGAAAGGCTCCTGGCTGAGTCTCAAAGTGAGGGGAAGAGTTCCCCAGACCGCCCCTGTCAATTTTGGGGGCCCATAAACCAGTATTTTGTTGTCTTTCTTTACCTCCTACACAGTTAAAGAGCCCAGAGAGTAAGCTTTCTGAAACTAAAAACATCAGCAGAGCTGAGCTCTGTGAGAACATCTCCCAAACCCCAGAAAGAGGTCACTGAGAGACACAGCTAATCCATCACCATGTGGACACTTTGGGCTTCCTCCTGGCTTCCAACAAGGAGGTCAGCACAGATCGAGCCTTTAGTTCCTCATCTAAAACAGACACAAATCATCCTAGTTCATTGTCCAAGGGGTTGAGCCCTCAGAGATCCAGCCCTGAACGACTTGGGCAAAATAGAGCCATTTTCCCAGATGGCAGGATCAGAATGTACTGAGTCTCTCTGTGATGCTGTGTGCTTTCAGGGGCCACAAGGAAACACACTGAGAGCTCATCTATAAATTCTTACCGTGCTGAGTGGACAGCATTCTGCACGGCTCCTTATAGCACATGCCTTTTAAAAGAATTAAAGTTCGCCCTGGCTGGATGGCTTGGTTGGTTGGAACGTCATTCTATACACCAAAGGTGGTGGGGTCAGAGCACATACCTAGGTTGTGGGTTCAACCCCCAGTCATGGTGCAAACAAGAGGCAACCAATCAATGTTTCTCTCTCACATTGATGTTTCTCCCTCTCTCTCTCTCTCAAAAAATCAATAAAAACATATCCTCAGGTGAGGATTTAAAAAAAAAGAATCAAAGATCATTTCCAGATCAACTAGTGTCAACATTTAAAAACCTTAAAAGAGGCATCCTTGCCCTGGCCGGTTTGGCTCAGCGGTTAGAGCGTCGGCCTGCAGTCCAGAGAGACCCGGGTTTGGTTCCCGCTGAGGGCACGTACCTCAGTTGCAATTTGTCCCCGGCCCTGGTTGGTCATGCGGGAGGCAGCCACTCAATGTGTCCCTTTCACGTTGATGTTTCTCTCTCTCTCTCTTCCTCTCTCTCCCTCCCACTCTATCTG
Organism: Tadarida brasiliensis; assembly: GCA_030848825.1. NCBI lineage: Eukaryota > Metazoa > Chordata > Mammalia > Chiroptera > Molossidae > Tadarida > Tadarida brasiliensis. The sequence continues at coordinate 113,005,051 of CM061258.1, forward strand.
AACAAAAGATGGAAAAATATCCTCGGGTGAGGATTAAAAAAAAAGAGGCATCGTTTGGAGAGACAGACATTCTCCCTAGGAACACAGAGTGAGAAAGCTGGGGAATTTAGGGGACCACAGCCTGATTATCTCGGGCAGGGAAAGCACCGTTACACTTCAGAAACTGCAGGAGTGAAACAAGGGCAGGCTCCCCCAATTCCCGCAGCTTAAAGGGCAAGTAGGACTCTTTTATTTGTTTTCTTTATTGGTTTTTAGAGAGAGACGAAGGGAGAAGGAGAGAGAGATGGAAACATCGATGAGAGAGAACACTGATTGGCCGCCTCCTGCATGCCCCCCACCGGGGATCAGGCCCACAACCTGGGCATGTGCCCCAACCAGGAATCGAACCAGCAACCTCTTGGTGCATGGGTTGATGCTCAACCACTGAGCCACACTGGCCGGGTGCAAGGAGAACTCTTAACCCTCTTCATCTCTTCTGTTCTTAAGTCCCTGGCTCCCTTCCTCATCTTGCTCCTCCCTCCCTCAAAGGTTACTGAGGATTGATCCAAAAGGGAGGATATCATTTAGGATACTTTTGGCCTCCAGTAACAATAGCATTAACTCCAAATGGCTTAAGCATATAAAAAAACTTATTAAGATATGTAACAAGAAATCCAGAGGCAGGCTGGTTCAGGGTTGGTTAATTCAACTGGAGAGAAGCTTTGAGTTCTTCCCTAAAACTAGGAAAAACTTTCCCCACACCCACCCTCCCAGCAGATTTTCCTCACCTCTCATTAACCAGAATGAAGTCACACCCACCATTTTTTTTAATCCGCACCTAAGGATATACTTTTCATTGATTTGAGAGAGAGAGAGAGAGAAACATCAATGTGAGAGAGAAACATCGATCGGTTGCCTCACACATCTACCCTGACCAGGGATCAAACCCACAACCGGGGTATGTGTCTTGATAGAGAATCGAACCTGTGACCCTTCAGTGCACAGGAGGACACTCCAACCACTAAGCTACACTGGCCAGGGCACACCCACCATTCTTATTTATTTATTTATTTATTTTATCCTCACCCAAGGATATTTTTCCATTTATCTTCAGATAGAGCGGGAGGGAGGGAGAGAGAGAGAGAAAGAGACACAAACATCAATGTGAGAGACACACATCGACTGGCTGCCTCTCACACGACCCTGACCAGGGCTGGGGACAAACCCCAACTGAGGTACATGCCCTTGACCAGAATCGAACCTGCGACTCATAAGTCTGCAGGTGGACACTCTAACCGCTGAGCCAAACCAGCCAGGGCCACACCCACCATTCTTAGTAATTAATACCTGCATGTATTACAAGGATTTCCCTAGAGACTAATCAATATACATCAAGATACAGCCTGTGGCAAGGTCCTAGCTCCCCTGAAGAATGTGATTGCTCAGCACTTTAAAAGAACTAGAATTCTGCAGCATGGATGAGGTGGGGGTAGCAGGTGGGTAGACAGCTGCATGCATCTGCCAAAGAGAGAGCTTTACAGTCTGGAAGTTCAGACCAGAGGGAGTCAAGGGACATTTCTTTAGAAAACTAACCACTGGTTTTCTCGAAGCCAGATGACTTGGGCTAAAATCCAGACTCTGAACTGTCATTGATCTTAGGCAATTTATCTGAGCTTCTGTTTCTTCTTTTATGAAATAGGACCAATGATGTCTAGCTTACCTGGCTGCTATGAGAATTAAATGAGATAGTGGATGATGAAAAGCCCCGAGGACGCTGGCATCTAACTGAGGATCATTAGTTGAGATGTCCCACAGGCCCCTCCTCCCCTGTTCTCTCAGGACAAGAAGCCACCATCATAGGTAAAAGCTAACATCTGGAATCAGACAGGTCTGGTTAGAATGCCTGGTCCTGCCAGGTACCAGCCACATAATGCCAACCAACCGTTGAATTTCTCTCTGCTTCAGAGCACCCATCTGTAAAATGGGAGAAATACTGCTCCTGAAATCACAGAAGGTGATTGTGAGAACTGCGTGATGCATTGCTAATACAGGATGCAGTGGGTGCCTAATCTTGGATAAGCATTCACTAAATAACAGTTGTCCCCGTTACTGCTGTTGTGGCCATCAGTACTGGCAGAGTCATGTCACCCTCCCCCTCCTAAAGGGCTCCAACCGGCCAGGTACTAGGACTTCCAGATTCACGGCAACATTCCGCAAGAAGCAAATCTGACTGCTTACACCTGCATTCCCATTCTCCAGAGGGTAAAGGCCAAAAACATCCTTAGAACGGCCTTCAATCCTTCAATGCCCTGTATCATTCCGCTCCAGCTTACCTCCTGGCCTCCCTCGCACTTCACTCCCCACCCCACCCCAACCCGCCATGCTTCACCCGGTCGCAGGGACTTTGCCCAGGCTGTTCCTTCCACTTGAGATGTTCTTTCCCCATGTGTTAGTCAACATGACCTCTTCCTCCCCCAAATCCCACCCCAAATGTCGCTTTGCAAGGAACCCCCGACAGAGGCGGCTTCCTCTGGAACATGTTTGCGCCAGAGAGGTGGTGCCCTGAGGGATTAAGAGGACGAACTCGGAATCAAGACTGCGTGCGTGGCCCAGCCGGTGTGGCTCAGTGCACTGAGCATAGCCCTGGGCATCAAGAGGTCACCAGTTCGATTCCCGGTCAAGGCACATGCCTGGGTTTCAGACTCGATCCCCAATAGGGGGCGTGCAGCAGGCAGCCAATCAATGTTTCTCTCTCACAGATGTTTCCATCTCTCTCTCTCTAAAAAAAAAAGTCAATAAAAACATTAAAAGAGAAAAAAAAAAAAAGACTGCGTGCATACCTCAGCCTTACCACCTTCCAGCTGTGTGACCTTGGGCAACTTAACCTCTCTGTGCCTCAGTTTCCTTATCTGCACAAAATAGTCACAACAATAATGATGCCTACCTCCTAGGGCTATTATTAAGATTAAATGAGTTATTATTATTAAAGTATTTAAAATAATGCCAGGCACAGAGTAAACGCTATATAAGTGTTTACTAAATCAAATTAATAAAGTGTCCCGTGCCTCCAGAGAATCTCTCTAAGTCTGCAATTATGCACTCATTACCATGATAATTTGATTACTCGCTGTTTCCCCTTCCAGATCAAATGCCCCAGGAGTCCAGGGCCATGCTCCTCGCTGCAGCCCAGCTCCAGGCACAAGACCCGGTGCAGCATGGATTCGCAATAAATATGCATTTGATTAACAAAGGAAAACTTAACACATAGCATAAGTCAATATTTTCCTTGCTTCGGCCAAGATGGAGAGGCCTCTCCAACCCCTCTGACCCTCCCGGGTCTTATAAGCAGCAGCCCGACAAGCAACCGCTGCCAACAGCCGAGCCAGCGCCGGGGCTCCCAAGGGACACAGAGCCGGTAATGGGCTCCATACTGTTTCAGATGTTCCGGACCACAAAGTGATCATGTCTGAGATAATGTCAGCATGGTTAACCCCAAATTCCTCCACTCACTCCATCGCACGGAACTCTTTCAAACATCCTGCACACCAACCTTTCAACCACAACCAGTGCAGGACGGGAGGCTTAATCAGAGAGGAAAAGATTAATTGGAGAGCTGCCTGGAGAACACCCATGTGCCAGGCCTGCCATGCTTATAATGCAGGCAATTAGGGCAGTGTTGTGACTTGTGTTATCACAGCGGCAGCAGCCCAGCGGAGTCTCTCTCTCCGTCTTTGCGGCCTGTGCCCTTGGAGGGACAGAAAGCACACAGATGAAAGGGACCTATCAAGGACACTAGCAGAAGGAAGTGACCATCCCCAGATCCAACACAGAGGGCAGTGGAAGCATCACTAAAAGATGATGCCAAGCCTTGCTCTAACTCTTACACAGTGTGAGAGAGCCGTGAGTGCCCATTCTTTACGATCCACAGTTCAGGGCCTCAGTCTCCTCACCTGTAAAGTGGCAGAGTAGGACCATCTCAGCTATGACATAACCCTTAACTTTAAACTCATGTGTCTCAGAATAGACATTTCCTGGGAGTTTATAACCTCTCGTATGGATCTTCAGACACCTGGATGGTCCATCCATCCAGGACATAGTTATCAAAAGCCAGCGATGTGCCAGGAGCTGCCCCGGGTTCTGAAAGTTCATTTTGGCCAACCAAGACCCCTGCCTTCCACCGCATGGGCCGTGGATTCCAACAGCCCTGGGGAGACAAGCACCTCAACTAAGTCTCAGGTGTTCTTCTGCAACCAAGGAGAATAACACCCACTTCCTAGGGCCATTGTAAAAAAGAAATTAGATGATGGATATTATATAAGGAAACCGGTATAGAACCTAATACAATGTAGGGGCTTCGTAAGTGGGAGCTATTCGTTTAAGGGTCTCATTATATGGACGTTATACAGGTGCAGTGGGCTATCCGGTGTCAGAGGGACTTCAACTCCCGAGTGAGAGAGACAACATTTCCCTTCGGGAGAGGCAGCGGGCAAGGTGCCTGAAACAACCAGCTAAGGAGGCCCGCTGTGAGACAGGAAGAGCCAGGAGGAAGCCTGCAGGATGGGAGACGGAGGAAGGCTGTGATCGACATGCACGAGCCAGGAGCCGCCATTTGCCTCACTGAAGACACACCCTCGGATAGCCTGGGAGGTGACGGACATGACTGGCACAACCTCCCACCGTGAGAATCTGTGTTAAATTCTCATTACTCTGCCAGGTGACCAACCAGGTTAGCTCATCTCCAGTGGGTCACACACGTGCACACACACTCATCAAAGAACAGGGGAACCAGTCCTGACTCTTCCCGAAACGCACAGTGGAGCCCCTCTTCACGGGACTCCTGAGTGAGTGCCCATTCTTTACGCCGTCATAGCGTCCCGTGCATTCTGCTGTCGTGACTCTGATTCCACTAAGCCATGAAAATCACATTTTGTAATCTGTGTGTCACTGGGGCCCCGAGACTGATGCTGTATTCATCAAGGTTGTCTGGGATGCAAGTGACAGGAACTCGGCTTGAGCAAGGTCACGCAAAAACAGAGTGTGGTGACGCATGGAACCCACTGTAGGGTTGAAATCTGGGTAAGGGCAGAGTTCAGCTGGGTCACAGGAATAATTAAAGCAGAGGTTCAAAGACTACCATGGTGCATATACTCTCCGCATTCTCTCTCTCTCTCTCTCTCTCTCTCTCTCTCTCTCTCTCTCTCTTTCTCTCTGTCACACATCTGCTTTTCTGGAAAAGCTGGGTTCATTCTCAATAATGACATACTTGTTTCTTCCAAGTGTTGGAAGCACTCAAGCCTCTGATCTCATGTATTCTTCATCTTTCAGAGAGACTGACCCTCTCTCAGGCCCAGTTGGAACATACCCCAAATAGATCCGTATTGGGCAAGCCCATAGTATATATACCACTGGGCCAAGCACTGGTGGGTGGTCTGTTTGTGGGGTGGTGGGGTGTTCATGAAATATGCCAATTCCTGGAAACTGGAAAACATATCATTGCAGTGGGGGTGGGGGATCAGCTTCTTAAATAAATGGGACGCTCTTTCCGCAAGAATGGCAGATACAAGGAAATCAAACAAGATACAAGGTGCAGATCAAGGCAGATGCAGGTAAGTCTATTAACAGCTTAAGGTTATAGACTATATGTCTGTGGAGACTCTTCTCCCCTGCTCAAATGCTCGAGAGAAAATCCCTGTCTTTATTAGACTCTGGAAAGAATTTATATATACAGAAGTTTAAGACATTGTTCTGGACTCGACAAGAGGGACTGTACCTCTCTGCCCTTCGTTTCCAATACCTAGGACAGCGCCTGGCACTCCAGCTGCTCAATACAGATTTGTGAACGAACGAAACTATAATGAATATATAAATAAAGTTGGTTGAAGAAATGAAGCCAGACAACTTCACGTTCAAGAGAGAAGGTGTTTCTCTCCACACACACCCAGTTCCAATCTGACTACTTTGGATGTTTAGAAAAGAACGGATTCCAGGAGAAGCCCAGAGAAAGGGAAGCAAATGGTTTGGTAAACACGGACAGCAACCACCCTCCTTTATCCATTCCCTCTTTCAACGACCAAAACCGGAGTAATCTGCCACGTGGCGCTGTGGACAGCCGGCCAAAGTCACTCCTGAAAAACTCCTCGGAGGTGGGTGTTTATGCCTCCACCTCCAGACTGTGAGACTAAGGCTTAGAAATGGCATTGCCAAGGTCACAAACAGCATCACACAGCCGAGCCGAAATTTGAACCCAAGTCTGTCTGCTTCCAGTAGCGTTGTTAAATGCCAAAACACTTCCCTTCTAAGAAATCTTCACTGAGTGTCTTCTTCCCACCACGATTGTACCCTGTCCTTTGCATAGGGTTTCTGGGTCCTCACAGGAGCCCACTGAGGCACCAGCATTTAGCCGGAGTGCTGAGGGAAGGCACGGTACTTTCCCTTCTCAGTTACGGTCTGAGGCCCTTGCAGACGGTGGACAGAGGTGCCAGCTATCCGGGTCGGACCCAGCACCTTCTGTGGGTCCTGAACCACTCCAGGCTCACTGCCTGTATCAGCAGGGCACTCATTCACCATGGGAGGCGTGAGATACCCCAGCTTTGTGAGAACACCGCCCCCCTCCCTGCCCCCTGCTTCAAGGCCGGTGAACAACTGACTTGGAAAGCCAAACACATCAGAAGCCACAATTACAGAAGCTGTTCTTCCCCCGAAACAGCTGCGGCGGGGCCCAGAAGTTCCCGCTGTACACAGAGAGCGCCTGGTTCCTACCTGCCTCCCTCGGCGTCAAGGGGGCCCAGCAAGAATTGAGATCGTTACAGGGATGGGTCCCACCGGTGGGGGCTTGGAGGAAAGTACCCAGTGAGGAGGTCCGTGCTGTCTGGGAAGGGACAGATCCTAACGATCCAAATCCAGACTCAGCATGCAGGATATTTTTCACATTTCACATGTCTGGACACCCCCTTGCGGGCGGGCTGGTGGAGGTGGGCAGGAAAGGTTGCCTAAAGCATTCAGACAAATAATTGATTTTGCACAGGAGGCTGGGCCTCTGCTCCCTGCTGAAATGACCTGGGTGTGAAGTGGAGTGAGATGAAGGAGAGACGCCGGCAGCCTGCAGGGTGGGGCTGAGCTGGGGGTGCGGACCGCACTCTAAAGCCAGACCCTCCTGCACCGAGAGCACCCACGCCCTTTGCCCCTGATCCAGCCATGCCTCCTCACGCTCACGGAACATTAAACCCTTCCTGCAAATTCAAAAGGGAGCCCTCTGGAGACAAATCAACCATCAAGGAAAAAAATAGCAAAACTCATTTCATTTGGCAACCAGCGCTTTAGGAAAGACATAAATATTGGATTTGCAACTTTATTTTCCTCCAGAGAGACACTCGGAAGAAAATTAAAACAATGCAAGATTTAATTATTAAAAGCCAAACATTCCTGCACATATTTTCTGGCCCAAAGTTTTAAAAACAAACTCCCAGAGAAAATACATTTTTAATGACCGACTCCCTCCCACTCACGCTACATTTCAAATCATCTCTCCATGATGACTCACCCCACACAAACGAAGGAAGAACACCAGGGAAATCAGAAGGCAGGCTTTCTGCTAAAGGAGGCGCTTGGAGATTTGGGGAAATGGTTACCTTAAAATCACCTTGGTTTGGGGTGTATTTCTACCCTCATCTGCACAGACATACTACATTCGTAGATAATGTTTAAACTGACCACGTTCTCACCTGTATGCATTTTCTTCTTTGGGGAAAAATTCCAAGCAGGATATGGACATAGAGAAAAGAGGCAAGATGGTCGGTTCTTCATTCAACAAACATTTGTTGGGGTCTACTACGTTCCGTTCCCCCTAAACTGTTCTAGGCGCTTTGCATATGTTGGTTAGTAAAGCAAAGGGGTGTCACTCATTGTATTCTAGGGGAATGCTAAAGTGATTCCGTCTATCCCTAAAAGTCCCCACCTGCTGGGCTTCCTCCACCCCTTGTTGAGAGGGCCAGAGACCATACAAGCCAAGCCTAGTCTCCTCTCCTCATTGCTCAGTCATTTAATGACCCCCCCATGGATGATCACTTCCTCTCCATTTCTTTGAATGCTTTTTGTTTGGCTGCTAGTTTAAGAAAGAATGTATGTACTAATGACAAGTATTAGTTAGCCACAGAGGTAGGTACTCAAGGGCTAAGACAGCCACTCAAGCGTGGCTTTGCTGGTCTTGGTGGCTGTGGAAAGAATGCAAGGCATCACGCAGGATGGCATCCAGGACAAAGCTCAGGGGCCGCAGACGCCGAGGTAGTGTTCTGTCCTGTCTCTGCTGAGGGAATTTCACCAACCCCTCGACGACATACAAAGTGGGTGGTGACGTCTTTGGGCTTGCACAGTGGATAAAATAGGGCAATAAAAGGGGGGTGCTGGGGAAGAGGCTCCTGGAGGGAAAGAGGTGGTCCTCCTACGTTTCCTCTGGGACAGCAGGAGGTCCCGTTGCCTCACTCACTTGTTGCGGAAGGAGGATAATACAGTTCTTTAAGTCAGTCTCAGTCCTGATTCAGATCACCCCAAGACGTCACAAGCTCCTAGCTACATGTCGTTGTTTAGGGGGCCCTCACCCAACTCGCCCTCCCATCGCACAAGTACACGTGGTCATCACGCCAAGCACATGTGGCAATCGTGCCGAGATGAAGGAGGGGGGGTGCTGGTGCTGGCAGAGCCCCTCAAAAACGTACATGCAACCAAATGGAATCTTCTCCACCTAAGAATGTCTTAAAAACAAAAGTAGCCGATACTTCCACTCGACTTGAGATGTGAGGCATTGAAGGCAACTTAAAACAACTTGAGGGAAGAAGGGTAAATAAACCAGGGATGATTTATCTCTGAGGAGTAACGGTGTGACTGCTGAATAATTACATGCACCAATCTTTATTAGCATGCAAAGTAGCTGGGCTTGGTTGGCTCCCAGCACTGCTGGAAGGACAAAAAGCCAAGAGAGCTGTGCACGCACTAATAAATCACACCCCAGCCCGCCCTGTGTGCGGTGGCGACTCCCAGACCCCGGAGGCCGCTCTCTGTGCGACTCTTCTCGGGGAGATAAGCAGCCAGGGTTTCATTTCTACCTTCTTGTGATGGATTAGTCCCTAGAGGTCCTCCAGAGGAAATGACTTGGATTTATCTTTGCACAAGTTTGATCCAAATTATTACTGCTCCGTCCAGCAGTTTCTGCAACTAGCTGTGGTCCCTGCCTTCCTCTGGCTGGAGAACTAAACACCTTTGCCGGAGTTAGGACTTAGCCACCTCTGGGAGTGGGTTCCATCGGGGGACCTCAGGACATGGTCCCAGCTCTTCTCCGAGGGCCCAAAGAGCTGCTCACGGTGGCCCCTGAGAAAGAACCTGCAGAGCTTGCTGCCCCCTTCCCGAACAGTCTGTCCTGGCCAACCCAAGAGCACAACTTGGCTGCTTTTAAAATCTCTGAAGTTGAAGTAGATTTGAGCTCCTACATAAGGATTTCAGAGGGTTTAACCTGGGAAAAACAATGATAATGATAGTAATTGTTCAAATAGTGCTAGTTTCAATTTCTGCAGAATTTCAAGTGTGGCGGGTACATCAGCCATGCACACATGCACACACACACCATGCACACAGTAGGAATGATTACTGTCCTTTCACCACAGCGCCGCCACATTGATGAGTACACATACACACGCACACACAGTTGACTCTTCAACATGGGTTTGAACTGCATGGGTCCACTGACATGCAGATACTTTTCAATAAATAAGTCGGCCCTTTGTATCTGCGTTCACATCAGCAGATTCACCCAACTGCAGATCAAAACTATTTTCACATTTCCAACAGTGGTTTCCCCAACAGTGGTTTCCTGACTTCAGATAAAAAAAAATACTGTTTTGGATCCATGGCTGGTTGAATTTGCACATGCAAAAGGCCAATTATATACTCAAAACTTATGTACAGTTTTTTAATGTAGGGCGCTCAGGTCAGTGCCCCAACCCACACACCCCCTCCCCCGCCATTGTTCAAGAATCAACCACATATACATACACACATACATATGTGTGTGCATATGTGTCTATGCATGTATAATACATACATGGATGCATTACTATACATATTATATACGCACACATACTTATTTGATACAACAACCCTATGCTATAAGGACTCCTATTATCCCATTATATGGATGAGAAAATTGAGGCTCAGAGAGTTAAGTAACTTAGTAGCTAAGATGGAATTCAAATTCAAGCATTCTGGCTTTAGAGTCTGTGTTCTTTTTTTTTTACTTTTTTTTTCTTTATTGATTTTTTAGAGAGAGAGAGGAAGGGAGAGGGAGAGAGAGATAGAAACATCGATGAGAGAGAACATCGACAGGTCACCTCCTGCATGCCCTCCACTGAGGATCGGACCCACAACCTGGGCATGTGCTCTGACCAAGAATTTAACTGGCAACCTCTTGGTGCATGGGTTGATGCTCAACCACTGAGCCACACCGGCCGGGCTAGAGTCTATGTTTTTAATGATGGTACTAAAATGTCTGTATTGTTAGTTCACTTAAAATCTTCAGATGCTTTCCATGACTCACAGGATAAAGACAAAAATCCTTACAAGGATATATGAGGATGGCCTGAAGGATCTGGCCCCTGGCTGCACCTCGTGCCTCCCCTCCTTGCTCTCAGGGCTCCAGCCGCCCTGTCCTGCTACTGACTCTCCAGTGATACAAACTCTGTCCTGGCAGGGCTGTGATCCTCTCCCTGGGCAGCTCTTCACCGCGCTCTTTGCTTGGCCAACTCCTACACATCTTTCAAAGAAATCAGGGCCTTGACCGGGTAGCTCAGCTGGTTGGAGCGTCATCCTGTACACCAAAATGTTGTGGGTTCCATTACCAGCCAGGGCATATACCTAGGTTTTGGGTTCGATCCCTGGTCAGGGCACGTATGGGAGGAAACCAACCGATGTTTCTCTCACATGGATGTTTCTCTCTTTCTCTCCCTTCCCCTCTCTAAAAACCAATAAAAAAAATATCCACGTGTGAGGATTAAAAAAAAAAAGATTTGGCTTAATGTCACATCTCCCAGAAAGCCTTTCCCAATGTCCCCTGTCCCCTACCCAGCGGGTTCTCCATCTGTCCTCACAGTTCCTGTAATCTTCTTCCATGATGCGCAGCCAGTTGTAACTAAGTAACCGTAGATCTGATCATCGGTTCCCTCTCTCTTTCACACGCTAGACTGTAAGCATCATGAGGGCAAGGACTGGGCTATCTTCTCATCTCTGTCTCCCTAGTACCTAGCATTGGCCCTGGCCCATAGAATAACTGTTCACTGAATGACCCAAAGAAGATCAACTTTAAGGGGTGCCATGAAACATAGTGAAGCACTCTGAAGTTTGTCAAACTGTATTAGACACAAGAGAATGAAAATATCCTCCCTCTGCCCATCTTTACGACCACCAAGACCACTGATGTGGACACAGGGGATGCTATCTTAAAATGGGAGCATTTGCTCAGCTTAGCTGCACAGACAAGTGTCAAGTTTACTACGTGTCAGCCCCCACGCAGCATTTTCATGCGTCATCTCGTCTTATCCCCAAGTCCGCATGAGGTCAGCACCATTATTATCCCCATTTTATTTATTTACTTATTGTTTATTTGTTTTATTTTATTGTTGGCAGTATTACAGATGTCCCCCAACGTTCTTCCCCTTTACCTCCTCCTCTCAGCCCCTGCCCCACCCCAGGCCTTCATCACACTATTGTCTGTGTCCATTGGTTTTGCATAGATGTATTTAAGTTCTTTGGTTAATCTCTTCCCGCCCCCCCCCGCCCCCCGAGACACGTCAGTCTGTTCCATGCCTCCCAGCCTCAGGACCCATTTTGTTCATCAATTTATTATGTTCATTAGGTTCCACTTATAAGTGAGATCATGCGATACTTGTCTTTCTCTGACTGGCTTATTTCACTCAGCATAATACTCTCCAGGTCTGTCCATGCTGTCTGAAAGGGGGAGAAATCCTTCTTTTTCACAGCTGCATAGTATTCCATTGTGCAGATGTTCCACATTTTTTTTTATCCTCTCATCCACTGATGGTCACTTGGGCTGTTTCCTAATCTCAGCTATTGTAAACAGTGCTGCTATGAACACGGGGCTGCGTATATACTTTCTGACTGGGGTTTCAGGATACTTAGGCTCTATTCCTAGCAGTGGGGTCACTGGGTCAAATGCTACCATCCCCATTTTAGAGGTGGAATGACTGATACTCATGGTCTCACTCTTAACATTTACTGGGGTTACAGAGGTTATTGTTAAAATAGACCTCAACAAAGTACAACAGCAAGCAAGGAGGTTTAGGACCCTCTCCTAACCCTTGTTCCCTTCCAGGTACATTAGGGCAAAATGGTGTGAATGCCCACATACCTGCACACCATTATCCTTCTGTTTCCTCACTAGTGAGGTTAAGTGCTTAGGACTTTTCTGCTCATTCCCCACATCCTTCTCACAATAGCTGCTCGTGACCTTGCCCGGAACCTAGGTTTCTACTCACTGAGTCACACAGAGCTAGCAAGCCCCTGCTCGTTGCCAGGCGTTGTTCTAGACACAGAAAGAACAGCATCAAGCAAGACAGAGGTTTCACTCTCCTGTAGTTTATGTTGTTTGAAGGAACTTGACCTCTCTGGCACATAAAAAATGAGAAAGTTGAGACTATTCAAAATTGGCATTGAAACCCAAGCTCCAGGAAGGCTGACATGGCCCGAGAAACCTCCGGATCATCTTTTTCAAGGATGTCTCAGATAATAGATGGCTCTGAAAGGATGGTCATCAAGAGATTATCCACCCACTGTACACGTAGGAAGGTGGATTTCGGCGCTCTCTATAAATCTGACTACAGAGTGGTCTTTTGAGGCAAGCGTGAGCATCCTGGCGTTCCCCCCATGAAGTCCCTCACTTTACAAGCGTAATAAACTTGAACGTGATTTCCTTTTGCATTGCTTTCAATTACTTTGGAGCCCAAGTTCTTTCTAGGTCCTATTTCAGCTCTAAGTGTGGAGAAGACCTAGTATCTGATGCCGACAGTACATGGTCTGGCGGAGGAGACAGGCAATTAGCCAATAATACAGTGCAAGGGACAGATCACACGGAGCCAAGATTGATTCATTAGGACCTTCCACAATAAACAGAGTGCTGGGCTCATCAGGAGAAGTGGGGCTGAGAGGCCTATTTCCAGTGAACATCTCCTGTTTTTTCCTGCCCAGTGGCATTCTTCCTTTCAGAGTTAGTAGCATTCTTTTATTCTTTGATGAGCTATCCCTCCCTTGCCTTCTCTCAGCCTCTATGGGTTAGAGTGGACATATGATCTATGTCTGGCCAGCCCACGAGTGGGAATGGGAGCCAAAGTGGGATCATAGGAAGGACAACTGAAGAGTTCATCCAGAATGCACTAAAGAGAGACACGCAGATAAGGTAAGCAAGAGATAAGAATGAGATAAGAACGGTTGATTGAAAAGCTCCAACATGCATCTAACAGAGTCCCAGGAGTGAATGAAGACTATGGCAGAGAAGGAGCAATGGGAGATACCATCCTGGAGAACTTTCCAAAGTTGAAGCGACATGGATCCCTGACAATTCTAATTAGAATAAATAAAATGTACACTTGGATACAGCATACGGACACTGCATCACATAAGGAATACAGAAAATTCTTAAAAGCTGACACAGAAAAATGATTATTGCCTACAAAGAAATGGCACTTAGAATTGACAAAAGACTTTCATGAGGAACACATGTCAATGGGAATAACAGGAGAAATTATTCTGACTCTAATATTTCCTGACTATGACTCAAGAGTGAAAGCAACATGTTTCCAGATAAAGATAGGCTAAGAGAGTTTACCATCCACCAATCCTCGCCAGAAGGACTGTCAAAGTGGGCTTCAGAATAAAGATAAATACAGAGGAACATGCTAAACAAAGTTGAGCCAGATGTGGATAAAGTATGTTGGCAGTCTATTTTAAATGTGAACTACAAATAACTATTTTTTTTTAAGTTTCAATTAATAAAAAACAGAATAAACAAATAATGCCTGGTAGCATCCGTGCCCTGGTACCACTAAGGGCTTCTCAACTTTGGCTCTTCTGATACTTGGGTTGGATAATTCTGTTGGTCTAGGGCTGTCCTGTTCACCGCAGGATGTTGAGCACCACCGTTGCCCTCCACCCTCCAGAGGGCAGTAGAACACCTCACCCCTCCGTTGACAACCAAAATATCTCCAGACATTACCGAATGTCTCCTTGGGGGCAAACTTGCTCCCAGTTGAGCCTACACTAAGAAGTGATACAATCTGTTGTTTCTAAACCAATGTAGAGGAAATAAAGTAAACGTGACTGATCCAAGAGAAAGAGGTAAAAAAGAGAGAAGTAAAGAGAAAATATGGTGAACAAAAATAAGAAAGTGAGGTGGTTTATAAAAGTCTAACTTGGCTCAGCGTTTGAGCATCAGCCCACAGACAAAAGAGCTGCTGGTTTGATTCTCTGTTAAGGGCACGTACCTCAGTTGGGGTTTGTCCCCGGCCCTGGTTGGGGTTGTGCAGGAGGCAACAAGTCGATGTGTCTCTCTCACATCGATGTTTCTCTCTCTCTCTCTCTCTCTCTCTCTCTCTCTCTCTCTCTCTCTCTCTCTCTTTCTCTCCCCCTCCCTCCCTTCCACTCTATCTGATGATAAATAGAAAAATATCCTCAGGTGAGGATTTAAAAAAAAAGTCTAAATGTATCTGTATCACAATATATGTAAATAGATCAATTCACCTCTTTTTTAAATTTTTGTTTTCTTTTATTGCATTTTTTAGAGAGAGAGAGAGAGGGAGAGAGAGATGGAAACATTGATGAGAGAGAACATCGATTGGCCGCCTCCTGCATCCCCCCCACTGGGGATCAGGCCCACAACCTGGGCATGTGCCCTGACCAGGAATTGAACTGGTGACCTCTTGGTGCATGGGTCGACACTCAACCACAGAGCCACACCAGCCGGGCCAATTCACCTTTTAAAAGAAAGCAGTGTGTTCATGGATTGGAAGACTTAATATTGTTAAAATGTCCGTATCACCCAAGTGATCTATAGATTCAATGCAATCCCTATCAAAATCCCAATGGCATCTCTTGCTTTCTATCTCTATGGATTTGCCTATTTGGGACATTTTATATGAATGGAATCATACATTATGCGACTTTTGGTGTCTGTCCTTCTCTCACTTAGCTTCATGTATCATTTCATTCCTTTTTATGGAGAAACAATTTTCTATTGTATGGATATGCCACATTTTGTCTACCCATTTATCAGTTGATGAATGTTTGGGTAGTTGCCACCATTTGGTTGTTGTGAACAGAGCTTCCTTGAATATTTGTATAGAAGTATTTATTAGAACACCAGTTTTCAAATATTTTGGATATATACCCAGGATTGGAATGTCTGGGTCATATAGTATTTCTGTTAGACGTATTGTTAAATCAAAAGAGTAAACTAGTCCAGCTGGTGTGGCTCAGTGGTTGAGCATCAACCAATGCACCAAGAGGTCGTGGGTTCGATTCCCGGTCAGAACACATGCCCAGGTTGTGGGCCTGGTCCCCAGTGGAGGGTATGCAGGAGGCGGCCAGTCGATGTTCTCTCTCATTGATGTTTCTATCTCTCTCTCCTTCTCACTTCCTCTCTCTGTAAAATCAATAAAGGTAAAAAAAAAATTTTTTTTTAAAGAGTAAACTATAAGCAGCTACAAACTAAAAACCAAAGAAAGTGCATTACATGTATAGCTTTCTAGGAAAACATAAATTACTAAATTAACTCAAGAAAAAATAGAGAAACCACAATAAGCCAATAATCAAAAAAGAAACAGAATTGGTCATCAAAGTTGCTTGTCCTGTCTAATGCACTCACTTTAAAGGCAAAAATAAAGAAAAAAATACAGGCAAAATTTATCAAATTTTCAAGAAACAGATAATTTTCTGCCTTATATAATTTCTTTCTCAGAAAATATAAAAAGAAAGTCATGACTCACTTAATGAGAGTAGTATTACCTTAGTAACAAAATCAAACAAGGACAGTATTAGAAGAAAAAATTATAAACCATTCTCACTTATCAACATAGATGTAAAAATGTCAAATACAGCACAATAACATTGGATTCATCAAGGCCTATAAATAATAATACATCATGTTCAAATAGGGTTTATTCCAAGAATGCAATAACAGTTCAGAATCAGAGCTCCTATTAAGGTAATGCACTACATTAAAAAATAAGGAGGAAGCATATCATCATAACAAGTCTAGCAGAACAGGCATTTTGTAATATTTAATAAAAACTCTTAGCAAACTAAGTATAGTAGGAAAAAAATTTAACCTAATAATGTTATTTATCAAAACCTACTGCAACAATCATGCTTAAAAGTGAAACTATAGATGGATTCCTACTCGTGTCAGGGACAGAATGTGAATGCCTACACCCACGGCTTTTACTCATCACTGCCCCCTGTCTTCCAGCTAACGCGACAGACAATAAATGTAGAGTCAATAAGTAAAAATCAATAACAATAATATCA
Source organism: Tadarida brasiliensis (assembly GCA_030848825.1). Lineage (NCBI taxonomy): Eukaryota > Metazoa > Chordata > Mammalia > Chiroptera > Molossidae > Tadarida > Tadarida brasiliensis. Next base: position 113,021,608 of record CM061258.1, read on the forward strand.
TATGTTAATTGCTATATTTATATATGTTATTAACTTATTATGTCAATAAATATAAGATATGATATATACTATATTACATCCCTTTAGAGACATATGTTTATTTATTTATTTAGATTGGAAAGGTAGAGACAAAACAGTCTTGACAAGTGATATGGGTAAAATAACCACAACCCAGTTATTAGCATTATTAAGAATTTAGGAATATTACTGGATAATGATCAATATATAAAATTCAATAACATTATATTTAGAAATAAACAATTCAAAATTATATGAGAAAAAAACCCATTCACATAATACAAAAACCTATAAAGTACCAAGAAATAAATTTTAATATAGCTTAGATTAAATATAAATATATATTTTATATATACTATATATGTAGAGAGAAATCACTTATATATAAATCATATAAATGGCCCAGCTGATGTGGCTCAGTGGTTGAGCATCGACCCTTGCACCAAGAGGTCGCCGGTTCGATTCCTGGTCAGGGCACATGCCCAGGTTGTGGGCCCGATCTCCAATGGGGGGTATATAGGAGGTGGCCAATTGATGTTCTCTCTCATTGATGTTTCTCTCTCTCTCTCCCTCTCCTTTCCTCTCTCTCTAAAAAAAATTAAAATAAATAAATAAATCATATAAATATATTAGTAAATTACATATATTATATATGTAATATATATAATTGACAGACATAAAGGAAATCCTCAAAAATAGTGAGACATATACCATATTCGTAGATAAGAAAACAATATAAAAAAGATGTAAAATATTCTCAGATAAATTCAGAGAGGAGAGGGAAGGGGATGGAAAGAGATGAACCAAAGAACATATATGCATATATGCATAGCCCATGGACACAGACAACAGTGTGGCGAAGGCCTGGCGGGGGTGAGGAGGTTGAGTAGAGAGGGGCAAAGGTAGCGGGGGATAGGGGACATCTGTGATACTGTCAGCAATAAAATAAATAAATAAATTTAATGCAATTCATATCAAAACTATAATAATTTTCATCAGACTTCAACACACTCTTCTTTAAATTCACATAGAGGTGCAAAGGACTAAAAATAATGAAGACTGGAGCATTTGCAGATGGTTTTAGAAACATCTGGTAAACCTGAGGATGTACATACCCTCTGGCCACACAATTCCACACCTACATATTTAATCTAAGCACAAGGATGTACATTCACAAATCTTCACTGGACCATTGTTTTAAAAAATATAAAATGTCCTGGCTGGGCTGCTCAGTGGGTTGGAGCATTGTCTCCTACACCAAAAAGTTGTGGGTTTGATCCCTAGTCAGGGCGTGTGCAAGAGGCAACCAATCTCTCTGTCTCTCTGTCTCTCTGTCTCTCTGTCTCTCTCTCTCCCCCCCCCTCTCTCCCTTCCTCTCTCTAAAATCAATTTAAAAAAAGAAAGTACAAAATAACCTGAATGTCCATCAATATGAAAATGGACAACAAATTGTAGTCTAGTCCTGCAGGAAAATATTATACAGAAGATAAATGGAATGAACTAGAGTTACGTGTGAAAATGTAGATAAAAAAACAATGCTGATTAAAAGGATGAACGGGATACCAGACTTTGCCTGTGGACTTAAAAATATCTAGAAAGTATCTATGGGAATAGAAATCCAGGCATCAAAAGAAGACAGTGGGAATGGGGAACAGATCAGGGCGACAATTCTATCACACTTAAAAAAATATCTTTACAAATTCTGAATCATATATAAAATAACGTTAAGATGTGAGAAAGCTAGAAGGTGGGTACAGGAGGTTTGTTATATTGTTCTCTAATTTTCTGCTAGGATCTCCTGCTTTCTGGATTTTGCTATTTTTATCCAAATCTGATATCATGTTTAACATTTTCCTCTACCCTCATATTTCCTGTGACTGTCAATTAGATCTAAATACTCCATTGGATTCAGGTATGACTTATTTTCTTTTTAGCAAGACCACATCATGGATGCTACTGAGCATTTCCTACTGCATCATATAAGAAAGTTCATAACATCTGATTTTCCCTCCTCCGGTGGGAAAACCCTAAGATTGAACATTGGGTTCAGGTGCTGTCTTTCTGACCCATCCATCATCACACTCCTCATCATTCTGTCACCGAATGGTTTTAGCAGTTATTGATCATTATTGCCTCCTTCTATTATTCCATTAGGAGCTGGAAAATGGTGATTTCCTAGTGACTGCTGGGGATTTCTAGCTGCTCTAGCATCCTTCTTGCTCTCATTGCTGTGGCTGTTCCTCCTTCTTCACCGTTTGCCCTGATATCTGGAAACTTCACGATGGTTGGATGGGTGATGGGCGTGTGAGAACTTTCTATACTCTCCTCTCTACTTCTCAGTGTTGGACATTTTCTACCACAAAATTAAAAATGAAAGAAAAGCGAGGCAAACAATAAAAAATGTAAATGCATAGGAAAATCACTGAAAGGAAATACCCCAAATAGGTGACCAAGGTGGTAGGATTATTCCAGGTGACTCTGATACAGTACTGTCTCCCCCAGTTTATTAATAAATGAATATATATATCTCACATGCCTAATTGGAAAGTCAAACAGAGGAGCAGAGGGGTGTGATAATAAATGGTGGGGGGCAGCAGGGAGGTGAGTGGTCTAATTTAAGTCAGGGGCCTGAGCCAGCACCTCTAACAGCTATCATTTCAAAGAACTGGTTTGGCAGAGCCCTTGGGAGAGAGTGCATCAGGCAGAGAAAACCCGAATCCCGGGGCAGTGATGATCTCAGGGTATGTGCAGACCCGGAGAAGCCAGAGCGCAGTGAGGCAATGGATGAGTATCATTAAGCTCTCAGTAAAAATGGAGCCCAGCTGATACTCCACATCACCCCCAAAATGCCTGCTGATTTCCCTCAGACGTCTGTGTCCGTGAAGCTGCAGAACCCAGATCTCGAAGGAAATCTCCACTTCTGCCCCCACTGAGTAGGTGGAAGGCAGAAAACCTGAAAACCCTAAATAATGGATCACGGTGGCTCCATAATGACAAGGCAAAATAGTGATAATTAAATGATTTTAATAGTGTGTCAAGATGAAGGATAACAGTCCTGGAAAACGAGGTTGGTAAATCATTACCCCTCAGGCTCGCACGCACGCCCCAGTTAGGGAGTGAAAAATGCACGATGCACAATCCCTGGCCACACATTTTGGTCCAGCGGTGTTCACTCCCACCCTTTCAGGGGTACTTCTGAGCCAAGCACAGCTGGGTTCCATTTCCAACTCTGAGGCAAAATGAGAGCTAAGCTCAAATTTATCTCACTTACTGAGCACTTTACGCGGTGCCCCCAAGCTCTTTGCTAGACACTGGCAACAGATAGCAAAGATATCAACACCCACTGGGGAAAACAGGCGACCCCGGGGCACTGCGACAAATAATGGGGTGGGGAGTTGAGGCAGCCCTGGGGAGGGTCCCCTAACCCAACCCCAGCCTCCTCTGGAAGGGGGGAGCTTTCACAGAGAAGTGACACTTGAGTGGGTTTGAGGAATGAGGATTCCCATTTGTATGAAGGGAGAGGAGGGCATTCTCCAAAGGGAATCAAACCCACTGGCTTCAGCTCAGCTAGAGCAGGCAAGAGGGAGTCCCTGAAGGTGACAGCTAAGATTATTTAGCTAATAAATACCTTTTGCGACATCATGGATGGACCTGGAGAGTGGTAGGCTAAGTGAAATAAGCCAGTGGGAGAAAGACAAATGCCATAGGATTTCATGTATATGTGGAATCGAATGAACAAAACAAATGAAATAGAAACACTCATAGATACAGAGAACAGACTGACAGCTGTCAGAGGGGAGGGGGGCTGGGTGAAAATTGAAGGGATTAAGGAAAAAAAAAAAAAACAGACACAGATGACAGTATGGTGATTGCCACAGGGAAGGGGTGGGGGGAGTGGAAGAGGGCAAAGTGGGGACACATGGCGATGGAAGGACATGACGGGGGAAGCGAGCCAGGCAGTAAACAGACGAGGTGTTACAGGTTACAGACCTGTACACTTGAACCTGTATGGTTTTATTAACCAAAGTCACCGAAATAAATTCAATAAGGAAAGGTTATTCAATGTCCCTGGCCCCAAATTTCTGAAAGCAGAACGTGTGCGGCATCCTTTGCAAACACCCACACTTTCATCCACCCGACCCATGTCCACGGCAATGGGCTGAGAGGCGGGCCTCACCTCTCAGGAGGATCCAGCTTGCAACCTGGGCATGTGCCCTGACCGGGAATCAAACCGGGACCTCTCAGTCTATAGGATGACGCTCAACCCACTGAGCCACACCGGCTGGGACATCAGGAGTCTTTTAACCTTTTGTTGTTCCAAAGTCTTGTGCGCAGACAAACAGGAATAAGGAAAAGGAACAAAGTAAATAAAATGCATCCCAACATCCTCCCCGCAGGCGTATCCATTGTGATGCTTCAATGCAGTTCCAGGTTTTACTTTTGCTCTGTGTGTATAATACACGTGCGTTTTAGAATAAATTAGAATCACACTAATTGTAAACTGAAAGTCATTTTCTCCTAATGCAAAAGTCTCCAGTTTGGCTGGTTTCCAAGCCTCATTACCCACAGCTGTCATCTCCTACTTAGGCCATTAGTGTCAGGAAAGAGTTAAAGAGCCCATTAACAGGGAGGAGAGTCATCTTTGAAGGGGGGCTGCTGGCAAGAGAAGGCTGAACAATTCACACCAGGACGCACTACACCCACGTCTGTCCACTCCGCTCTCCCATGGCAACCAGAGCACTGCCTTCACAGGGATCTGAACACGCCAACACTTAAAACACCCTAATGTGACATCCCAGGGTCGGGGTGGCTGGGAAGAGAGTGAATTATGTCATGAATGTAGACATTTGCAAAACTGAATCAATGCTTTCATCTCAGAACCTTCCTACTTCTGTCCCATCAGCTGAGAGACTGCCCGTGCCTCGGCATCTCCATTGTTTACCTGGTCTTCCAGGTGCGGTCTCACTTCTTTAATTCTCAGCTGCCAGGTGACCACATCCCTCTGGCCTGGCCTCAGATCTCTCTTGCATTTGGTGGGCCATGTCCTGATGACCCCGTCATCCCTCCTTGGCTTGGCTCCTCAATAACCAGGTATCATACCAGCATCACTAGGAAAAGAGCTGAGCTCCTCATCCAGGGATCCCCTGGTCTCTGAGGAACGTGTAAACACTCACCTCCTGCTAATATTACTTTTCTAGTGCTATGTAACAAACCATCATAAACCCGGAACCCGAAAACAACGCCCGATCTGTAAGATTATCTTACAGATCTCTGGACTAGGAGTCCAGGCACAGCCTGGCAGGGTCTTCTGCTCAGGTGTTGGTTGGGGCTGTGACTCATCAGAGGCTCCACTGGGGAAAGATCCACTCCAGGCTCCCTCAGGTCATAAGGAGAATTCACCTCCGTGCACCTGGAGGACTGAGGCCCCTTGCTCCTGTTGGCTCTGGTCAGAGACGGCTCAGCTCCTGGGGCTGCCTGCACCTCCTTGGCAAGTGGCCCTTTGCAAAGGCAGCTTTCTCCTTCAAACCAGAACGGAGTTTCTCTATGCATCTAGTAGCAGTACTACACACCCACACACACACTCCCACTCACACTCTCACACACTCACTCACACCCACACCTACTCTCACACACACACTCACACAGTCACTCACACTTACACTCAAACACCTACACCCACTCTCTCACACACTCACTCACACACACTCACACACCCACGTACACTCTCTCACACACACTCTCACACACACACACTCTCACTCACACACTCACACACCCACACCCACTCTCACACACACACCCACTCTCACCCACACACACCCCCACACACACACTGTCTGACACACTCACACATACTCACACACCCACACCCACTCTCACACACACTCTCACACTCAGTCACACACACACTCTCACACTCACACCCACACACACTCTTACATTCACACACACTCTCTCACATACTCACACTCACACACACACACACCTACACACTCTCACACACACATTCTCTCTCTCTGAGTCAATCATCATTCTTTGTGGGTTCTGTATTTGTGAATTAGCCTACTTGCTAAAATGTATTTGTGACCCCCAAATCAATCCCAGAAGTGCTTTTGGTGACATCTGTGTAAAACTGCGCATAGGGGGAAGCTGGAGTTGCCAGTGAGGCAGGACAGGTGAGGTTGTCCTTCTCATTCTGCTCTCCTGCAGAGTGACCCAGGTGGCCCAAGGGTGGAGATGGGGGAGGCGACCCAGGTGGCCCGAGAGTGAAAGGCTCTGGCTCTGAGGCCAGCTGGACGGGACTGAAATCCCAGCTCGGGCCCTGGTGAGTGGGGCAGCCTCGAGCAGTCATTAACATTTCTGAACCCCATTCTCTCTTTCGTAAAATAGGTGAGACCAATAACTGAAAACTAAGAGTTTTTCAGAAACAATCCAACCAGGAGTTTCAGCTGGGCGGGCCTCACTGCCGCTCAGACCACGCTCCTCCTTCCTCACCACTGTCCCCTCTCCCTCAGCTCCCTCAAGCACGGAGGTCCTTCCCCATAAAGCAGCCTGTGCCCTCAGCCAGGAAGTCTCCGCTCACTCTGCAGGGCTGCTCCTCTCTGCTCCAGGCGGCACTGCCAGTTCTTCGGAGAGGACCCACCCCCACCCCGACCATGCCATCCCACCATCCCCCCCTCATCCAGCTATTTTCTCCCTTGTGGTTATAACAATACGCCCCGGATGATCGATTCCTTCCTTCAGGTTCTGTCTGTATCCCCCACCGCGGTGATTGCTGCAAAATGAAACAGAGCGTATGTGTCCCTGCTCTCCATTGTCTATCCTGTCGTGAAGAAGTTCCTGGGAGATGACAGTTCCAATAGATACACTTGATGTGAGAGTGAGTGAACGGATGAATGTGACCATAACACAGAAGTTCCACAAGAAACCTTTGTCCTGAGAGGTCTCTGGTCTTCGCAGAGGACAAAGAGAAATGTCCTAAAACCCAAAGAAGACTTTCCCGATGTGCCGGATAAGACCCCTTCTTCAGCTCAGTGCAGCATCTCCTACATGCCCGACAGTCTAAGACCCCACAGGAACTGCAATAGGCAACTAACACTATCTTCCACCTTCCTGGTCGCCATCACCAAATTCACCACTATTATGATCACAGTGACCATTTGCCAGCTGCCCCCTGTGCACCAGTCACTGTGCTATGTCCTGAATATGTATGATTTAACTATTTGTAACAACCCTGTAAGGCAGGTATTATGATACCCACATTACCGGAAGGTACCTGGGAAATGACTTGCTCCAAGCCTCACGCCCGTGATGGATCCGAGACAAATGGTACCCTCCCTGGAACCGGGCCCTCTGCACAATTCCAGGTCTCTGGGCTGACTGACCCTGTACCCAGAGCCGGACCCCCAGGTGCCACGTTTCTGTTACATAACCACGTCTTCCAGACCTTAGAGCATTGATACGAAGTTGGGTACTTGGCCCAAGATGGTCCTGCCTTCGAGTGTTTCGATCAGTTGTCAAAGGAAGAGATGGGGTCCGTTTTTGGTAGGGGGAGCCATAAGGTTCGAGCCTCTGGAGTTGGAGGCCACCTTCCCACAGCTGATCTCTGCGAAGAGGTAAGGGAGCTTGTGAAGGAAAGGAAACCAAGAGGGTCCTGGCAATTGTCGACTCTCTAGTTCTAGTTTTCTTTGACACCCAGACGCTCCACCCCACTGACTCGGGTTACTTAGATGTCCTGATATTTCTCCAATACAGTTTCTATTTTGCCTGACTGATCTTTAATTCAGCCTTTGCCACTTTGTAGCCCAACATGTCTCATTGTTTGCATGGGAGGCACTGGGTAGGTCACGAATGTCTCTTTAGTATAACCCGTGGAGACCAGTTCCGGCTGCTAACCATCCCGTTCATGTTTGGGCCAGTGCAGCCACGCTATCTCTGAGTAGGAGAGGAAAGGGTATCCTTGGGCCTTCTGGATACGCAGGAACCACCTCTCTGTGTTTTCACACACACGGAACACGTGTTTCAAGGGGCCAAAATGTATCCAAGAATTCCACCTGGCCAAGCAAGGGCGGCCCGCTCTCCACCGAGGAGAAAGTATCCCTTGCTAGGGAAAATGAATAGCCTGTAAATCGAAATGGCCCTCGCTGATATGAATTTCTTGTTTCAATGCAGAATGCTTTTTTTCCCCTTAACTATTCATTCCTGACAAACAAAACGAATTGTCATGCCGCACACATATGACGGTTGCCGAGCCGCACCTCCATTAAATCGTACTTAGCAGCAAAGCGACTCAGGTGTTATCTAAATTTAGCCCTCTGAGCTCCCTTTCTTTCAGACCCAAACACCACCGCTTGCAGCTTTTGCTTAGACGTACAGGAGTTGGATAAATAGAAATACTTCACACAATGCATTAAGATTAGGTCAGCAGGAGAGCTTGACCTGGTTGGATCAAATCTTGTATTGATTTCTCAAAGTGTATATATTTTTTTTACTAAAACTTGGATTCTTGCAAAGAAATGCTGCCCCAAGTGTGAAGTAAGGTAGAGAAGTCACCGTTTCCAAGGCAGAGAGAGAACGGAAAGGCGCCGGGATGATGGGTTGTTCTCCTGGAAGCGCCAGGCATTCCTAGTCCCTGGCAGCGGAGAAAATCCCAAAGGCAGCAGCCAGACCCACCCTTCCCTGCAGTCTGAATACCAGCGCAGGCTTCAACAACCCCTCATTTTCATGCTTGGGATTGAAGGCACAATCACATCATGCCTAGACCAAATGCTGAGCAAATGTCCAGGTGCCAAAAATAATACTGGATGGAATTTCTGACACTGAGACTAAAATCTTTCTGTCACCTCATCAGAAGGAACAGCCTCTGTGCTCCCTTTCTGGGCCCAATTTTGGGAGGCAAGATGTCCATCCCAGGGAGACTGTAAGCCAGTGGCAGAGGACCAGGCCTACAGCCAAGTCCAGGGTGTCCATCAAACAGCCGCTGGGACCTTACCTTCAGCTGATATTTACTCTTTTCCCTTCTTGTTACCAGTATTGTTTCTTTTTTTTTAATTAATTAATTAATTTATTTTTTTTTTATCCTCACCCGAGGACATTTTTTCATTTTTTGTCCAGATAGAGTGGGAGGGAGAGAGAGAGAGAAACATTGACGTGAAAGGGACACATCGAGTGGCCGCCGCCCACACGACCAACCAGGACCGGGGACAAACCGCAACCGAGGTACATGCCCTTAGCGGGAACCGAACCCGGGTCTCTCTGGACCGCAGGCTGATGCTCTAACCACTGAGCCAAACTGGCCAGGGCCCAGTATTGTTTCATTCAAATCAATGAATCTTCTTCTGTTGACGTGCCAAGCAGTTGGAACAGGGTGCTTTTAGCAAATCCATACACGGAGAAAAGTCAACTTATATGGACCCTAGGAAAGGCAATAGGTCAAATACTAATAAGTCAAGAAAGGAGAGCCACTGTTGAGTAGAAATCCCCCAGCAGCCGCCTGCACAGACACAGCTGGACTCTTCCCCTGGAGGAGCAGACGGCCGCTCACCACGCTGGACTCCAGGCCTGGCGTGCACCGCACACCCCTTGCCACTCCCAGACAGCCGCCCTTCTATCCCCTCTGAGAACTCTGAAAAGTATACGATTGAATGGAGGAAACATTTCTAGTCTTACCACCCCAAAGTACAAATATTTATATTTTGTTGTAACATTTCCGGTCTTGAAACCAAACAAAACGTTACAGATGATACTAATGCCATGTGCCCAGTCCCATTCGCTCCACCCAAAGCTCCCTCCCCAGGCAGCCACTGGCAAAGAGTTCAATGGATACCCACTCTTCTACCGTGGATTTCAATGAAGACAATACCCGGGACAATCAGGAAAAAGCATATGTCACTTGAAGGTAAGGTCCCAGTATCACTGTGTGTGAAGTCAAAACCCACACAAGCAGCTCCTTCCTCTTGCTTTCCTCACTCGGTGCTCCCTTTGAGCCTGCCCAGGTCAATGCAAAGGGCAGCATCCCACTTTCAAAAAGAACTAGCTGTATTCCTAACAGATGCATTGTGATCCAGCACATAAATGCCCTGTGTTTTCTTCCCTGTGCCTCCAATGACGGGCATTAAGTTCATTTACAAATGTCTGCCAATACAAACTCTGCGGCAGCCAACATCCTTGTACACGCTCTCTGCGCAATTGGAAAAGAGTTCGTCCAAGGCACACGATTAAAGGGGGGATTGTGATGTCCTGGGAATGTGTATTTTCAAATTTGTAGATTTCTGCCAATGTGTTCCTCAAAGAGGCCATGCCAATCTGCAGTCCCATCAGCCATGAGGAAGACACCACCTCCCCACCCCCAGCAGGGATATCCTTAGATCTAGGCCGAGATGGCCTCAGCTTGGGCCGAGAGCTCGACCTTTCACAAAAGAGAACGGATTAACTCACATGGGGCGGGGGGAACACCCTGAAGTTTAATTCAATTCTCTTTAATCACCAGTAGCATCATTTTAAAATCTAATAACGTATCTGCATCCTCCTACCTTGTGATAACGTAATGAATCAGTCACTCGCCCATCAGTGAATAACCCCTTGGAATCATATGTCAAAACTGAGTAAGGTACTCAAGTCCGTATTGAGTTGATGGATTTAAGGCAAGACTTTAGGCCATAGTAATGTCGTTTAGAAGATGAATCTACTCATAAGAGCCCCTCCATGACAAATGACTTACTTGGAGGCTAACTATTTATGAGGTCCAGGTGGGAGCGGTACAAACTTAATTAAAGTTTGAAAACATAATAGAACCAAAGGCAGTGCATCAATTTCTCGGTGCCCAATCAAAAAGCTAATGGCGTCCTGAATAGGCTGGCGATATCTGCCTGTTGGAGCTGCAATATATAGTTATCCAACTCGCGTGGTTCCGAGCGCGGCTGATCTTGCTGAAGCCACACCACCCCCCACACATTCTTCTTTTCGGCTCTCTCCACGTCTGCTTATGAGACCAATTCATCTCAGCTGGGGAGAGAATCATTACCGCTTCCAGCACGCACACTTCACACCAGATCCTAATAAAGGCAAGCCTAGGCTGGCTGCCCACCCCTGTTCTTTAAAGACTCCGTCTATCCATATCTGGGAAACCACAGGAATTGTCCCTGCCTGTGCTCTGGAGCTCCGTGATGTCTGGAACGTAAGTGCAGCCTCACATAAAAATATTTTAAAGACTCATTTGAATCACAGGCCAGGGAACCAAATATTCCTGAGCAACCTTAAAATATAGATAAATATAAACAACTCAGGACAGGACCCGGATACACCAGCCAAGGCTTCATTTTGATATACTTTATTATAGTGTGCAGTGATATATCTGAAATATAATTTTCTAGTTTCAATGACTCCCTGCTGAGGAAAAGGCTGATGGAAAAAGCTGAATCACTCCCAACTTTGTGTCCCATATAAAACACATTTAGAAGTCACTTCACTAAGCAATGGGGTCCCTGGAAGGCTTCAGAGAACCAAGAGGAATGTACACGAGGCTAGTCCAGGAATGAGCACACACACACACACACACACACACACACACACACACACACACAGCCGTCAGTGATGATAAATGAGAAGAGAATTGTTGTCACGTAAGAGGTGTAGACCGCTGCGGTATAATCCATCTGTCCCAACAAGATCAAGTCTGATGAGACAGAGGGACGCCTCCCATGACCTTTGAACTCCACTGGATGCTTCAAAAGATGTCAGTGCCCAGGCTCTGCCCCGTGAAACTGAGTCAGAACCTCTAGGGAGGGACCCTAGTATTTTTCAAAACCTCCCCCAAAGGATTTAACTTTGCCTCCAAGGTTGAGAAACTCAGTTCCAAAGAATCTGAGACTCCAGAAATGTTTTCTAGACTTCAGCAAAATCAAAACAGTCCTTGCCTTGCTTCTTCCTCCAACAAAATGGCGGCTGTTAACACTGCAGTTGCAACCACAAATTTTACTTTATATTACGTTCTTCGAATCTCTCCGGGAAGAGAAAAATAATAGGTAACTTTTAGTAAGAGCTTATTACACCAGGCACGGTGCTAAGCAATCTCCATGCTCCATCTCAGCAAATCCTTACAATAACCCTGAGAGGTAGGCACTCTTATTATCCCCATTTTCTAAATGAATGAGCAGAGTCCCAAAGAGGTTAAATAATTCACAATTTAAGCAGGAGGCAGCGCCGGGACTCACACCCACCTCTGCGAGTTGCCAGGCTCTGCGTTTCACCGGTCATTTGACTCCCACAGAGACTACACCGGTCTTTGAAATGCGACATTCTCACTTGTTCTCACTTTTAAAGAAAGAGCAGCAATCTATTTCACATATCTGGTTGTCAGTTCTGGTGAGGAAAACTCAAGCACCTCTCAAACTCTTCCACCAACTCAATGGCTGCCAAGGATTTAGACACCTCTCTTTCAACGGAGTGTTATTCGAGTCAGACAACCCTGGATAAAACCTTGAGCTCTTCCTGTTCCCAGCTGTGAGATTTAGGGCCAGTTTTTTTTAATCTGTTATGAAACTCAGTTGCGTGATCTGTTAAATGGGATAATACCTACCTCCCTGGGTTATCAGGATTAAAAGTAATTACACTTATGAACGCTCCTGGCACGAGTCAGGGTAATCTGTCCCACTAATGTGTCAGAGGCACCTAGACTGTGAATGTTAAATAATATCCCTCTTATCTCTAGCAGGTCATATCAAATACTAGTTGTGACAGCTGTGCGATGTTATTTTTTTCATTCTTAGACCCCCAAAGGGGATCAGTGGTGCCCCCACAATGCTAAGGTTTTTAACATGTGCACATTTGAAAGGCATGATGCATGTATCAATCCCTCATTGGAGTAAACAGTAACAAAGCTGTTACTTTGTTACTGTTTATAGCGCAGCAATCATTCATTTATGTCAGCAGCTTTCAGGGTCGCACACACCAGTACCTGACATGAAACAGTAATCTGAAACCAAACTATGACTGTGTACTACATGAGTTAATGTATCTCAGCCCTCTAGACCCAGTGGTCATGCATTTCAACAAGGGGAAGATGTGTTCATGCATCCCAATGCACTTAGGAAAATATTCAAACTCCTTACCATGGCCTTCAAGGTCCTATCTCCTCCAGACTCAGCTCAGACCACTCATACTCACTTTTCTGCAGCCAAATTAGCCTTGCTATGGTATATTCCTCAGCCACTTAGGCTTATTGCCACCTCAGGGCCTTTGCACATGCTGATAACACTACTTGGAACATCACCCCTGCTCTTTGCCTGACTGGATCTTTTTAAATACTACAGGTCTCAGATGAAATTTTATCTAAGAGGCCTTCCCTGGAAATTCGTCATCACTTTACCCTATTTATTTCCTGCACAGCACTTGTAACACTTCAAGTTTATTTTGTTCATTGTGGTTAGCTTTATAGTCTGAGTCCCTCACAAATCCAAGTCCTAGAGGATGGGACCGTGTATGTTTTGTTCACTGCTCGCTCTCTCTCTCTCTCTCTCTCTCTCTCTCCCTCCCTCCCTCTCTCTCTCTCTCTCCCTCCCTCTCTCTCCCTCCCTCTCTCTCTCTCTCTCTCCCTCCCTCCCTCCCTCTCTCTCTCTCTCTCCCTCCCTCCCTGCCTCTCTCTCTCTCTCTCTCTCCTTCTCCCTCTCCCTCCCTCCCTCTCTCTCTCTCTCCCCCCCTCTCTCTCTCTCCCTCTCCCTCTCTCTCTCTCTCTCTCTCTCTCTCTCTCTCTCCCTCTCCCTCTTTCTCTCTCTCCCTCCCTCTCCCTCTCCCTCTTTCTCTCTCTCCCTCCCTCTCCCTCTCCCTCCCTCTCCCTCTCCCTCCCTCTCTCTCTCTCTCTCTCTCTCGCATTTAGAACTATCCCTGCAGCACAGCAGGTCCTCAGTAAATGTTTGTTGAATGTGAGAATGGAGAGTAAACCAGCTTGACATAGCATCTTCTCTTAATGTCCAAAAACGTTTTACACAAAAGCTTTTGATGGCCCCTGAAGGTTGTCATTCTTCAAGGTTATATCCTCAGAGATTTTTTTTCTTCCTTCTCAACACCTTCTCTCTCGTTCATTCCTCTGACTCCTACCACCTCTACTCATGATTGCCAACCCATGCTTCCAGCAGGCCTATCTGCTAAGAGGTCATAGAAGTGTATTTGCAAGGGAAGCAAAAACCTATAGCTTAACTCAGTAAGAAAGCCTAGGTCATGAAAGGGGAAGGTCAGTTCCAGTATACAGTAGAGTCCTTCTCTCAGATCTGTGCTTACCTTAGCATCCCCACCATGGTTCAATGGCTAGGTACTAGGACAGAGAGGGAGCTATAAAATTAACTAGGAGGAGAAGGCTCACTAGGATATTAAAATATGATTTTGGCTGCAAACTGATTTTTTTTTTCATATTGGGCTTCTTTATTCCCCCATCAAGTAAAATAAATAGACCTGTAGTCACCTAAGGCCCTATTTTCATTAAGCACCCCCTCCCCTAAATAATCAAAGGTTTCTTGATGTCCTGCATTCCTACCTCCCATCCAAAGCTTATATCCCTCACACCTTCCTTTCTTCCTAGCCAGTCTCAGGAAGTCCCTTTACTTTTTTGAAGTCTTTGTAGATACATTTCTATTAAATCAATCATCTTCTTATTCTTATTCCCCTTCAGTTCTCGTCTCCGAGTCAATAAACACATGAGAGAGAGAGACTTCCTTATTTCTCCTTTTCTTAAACAACAATGAAAAAAGATTTCTAGGTGAAAGATAATAGTAAGATCTAGTATTGATTGAATTCATAGCTATATACCAGGCACTGTACTAGAACACGCGCTCTCGTTTTGACATGCGATCCTCATTGCGGCATGCTTGGCTGACACAGAAGGTCAAAGGGGGGTTTATCTCGTCCCACGTCACACAGGGAATCTATGGTGGAGCCCCATCTCCAATTTGGAATTCTCTGCTGCCAAATCCATCATCTTTATCATCATACTAAAAAGTTCATTACCAGGTAGTAACTGAACAGAGGCCTTCATGAAACAGAACTGATGGTCAGCAATGCCATTTGGGATGTGTGGGCATGACTGCACTGTGTTGCTTAGTGCCTACCTGAGAAAGAACACAGAGCCCAGGCTAACAGGCAACACCTGGCTAGACTGAATGGAAATGTACACTCATAGAAAATATCACAGTGTCTTCCACAGACTTGCCCTTTCTGGGGTACGCTGGCTCCTGTTTACCAATTAGCTGAACAGCTCTGTATTACAACAAGGCATAAATGGAGTAATGAATTGAGGTGCGGGTTTCATAAAAGTGATTAACTGCTAAATTCCAGTTCAGCTAACAGTTCAATTATCCCATTTTGCATCTCAGCCCTCCATCCAATTCTGCATTCACAGAGCCCCAATCACCAAGGCACCTACATCCTTCACGTTACCATTAATTAAGCCATTGCTCTTTCCCAGGAATCTGTCCACCCTTACTTGTGAGCTGGGTTTGCAAATAAAAATGGGAGGAGAGAGTTTTGAGAAGGAGATATATCCATGCAGGAACAGGGGGCTGACCCAAAGTGGATTTTGATGATCACCACACTGCATGTATTGCCATCACCTTCATCTGAAGACACAAATGTAGAAAAATGCCAGGTAGTATTTGCCAGAGAACATGGGTAAGAGGAAGTACTGGAGAAGAGCAGAGACCTCAGCTGAGGTTTCCACCTGTCTCTGGTGACTAATAGGTTTCTGGGGAGGGGTTCAAGCATCCAGAGAAAGCAATCACTAATCAGGAAACCATTCAGGACCATGGACAGGACACCCTATTTGAGCTTATTTGACCACTGCACACTATTTGACTTAAAAAGTCAAAAAAAAATAATCATGGTGCCCTCATCCTTATCACCCCACTCCAGCACACACAGAGACCTGTTTACTTCCTGTCTTGATCAGGGCTCTTGGTTGCAATGAGAGGACACTGTCAGGGAATTGTTTAATCAGAAAATGCGTTCTTAGGGAGGATATTGGATTGTTCACCAAATTGCTGTGGAGGGTGAAGGGTCAGACCAGCCACCATAACCAGGATGACACCCCAGAACACTTGATTGGGACCACACTGCCATCTTCACAGGACACTGACCAGCTGCTGCTGTCCTAAGAATGGTTTCTAAGCTCTCCCTCCAGAGCCAATGTCCCAGGAAGAAGCATCAGATTTGCCCACACTCACATACCCACATCAAGCTGCCAGGAGAGGGGAGGGATGAGTTAGCTGATGTTTTGAGCTTCTGGACTCCCATCAACACCCACCAACAATGTCCTAAATGCAGGAAGGAAATTCAGATTCTGAGGAGCCAAAATGTACACACACACCCCTCCACTATTCATGCGCCTCCTACCTCTCACTTCAGCAAATGGTTCTTTGGATAAAGTTCCCTGAGGACCTTGGTCTTAAAGCCCTTCTACCCCCTTGCCGCTTCTCTCACGTCATGCCCTTCCCATCTGCAGTGATCTTCACACGTCTTTTCGACGTCCCTCCAGAACACGGTGTTTCCTTCGCCGCCAGGCCCCAGTGTATGACTTCCTCTGTCCAGAACACTCTTCCCCTCGTCAGCTGCTACTCACTCTCTGAACTCAGAGAAATGCCTGCTCCAGACTGGACTGAGAGCCCGTGTTACACGTTCTCTTCGCACTGTGTGCTCCTTCCATGAACATCGGGAATACACCTGCAGGGTCCTCCGCTGTATCCACAGCAGCTAATGTAGTGGCTGACTGACAGTGGATGCTCGGCACGATTAATTTCTCTCAACCCTGACTTCAGAGAAAAAGAGCATGGAGGAGGCAGATGAACAGTAGGTAAAGTCTGAGCATCACGCCGTAGCCCATTTACGCCATCTTCTCCCTGGGTGCAGTGCCCTGGAGTGTCCACTGTAAACATGGACCCTTGGAAAGTCAGGTTGCTCCCAGTATTTCTCTGGCTGCCTCTTCCTAGCCCTCGCTACTCAAAAACAAAACTCAGTTTTACCAAACCCTGGATGTGCAGGTGGATTTCGCAGCGGAACCTTGGCTTCCTGTGTGAGAATATTCTATATGCAACTGTCTTCTCTTTGGTGATGCCCACCGAACAGAGTGTCAATTTCCTGGTGACAGGTACACAATCATTGTTTAACAAGTGTAATTTTAATAATAAAATAAGGGATGGCCCGGCCGGTGTGGCTCAGTGGTTGAGCGTCGACCCATGCACCAAGAGGTTGCCAGTTCAATTGCCGGTCAGGGCACATGCCCAGTTTGTGGGCCCGATCCCTAGTGGGGGGCATGCAGGAGGCGGCCAGTCGATGTTCTCTCTCATCGATGTTTCTATCTCTCTCTCCCTCTCCCTTCCTCTCTCTCTCTAAAATCAATAAAGAAAAAAATGTTTACAAATAAATAAATAAGGGATGGATGGGTGGGTTGGTGGATACATGAGTGGGTGAGTAGAGGTGTGATGACTTTATCCTTTAAATGATCCCCGTTAAGGCCTGCTTTGTAGACAAGGCTTAGCCCATTCAGGCTTCATGTATAGAAGACGATGTTCCCAGAAACAGGAGTTTGTCTCCTAAAACTGAATCCCACAGGAGTCCGGCCCCCCGCCCTCTCTACTTCCACGCAATGTCAGCAACTGGCAGGAGCTGCTGGAGGGGACGTGAGGAGGGGGCAGAGCGAGGAGGGGGCAGAGCGTTTCCACGCACACCGTCTCCTAGGAGGGAGGACGCTGGAACAGATGCCATTAATCATCCATCTCTCCCTGACAGACAGGCTGCAGCCGTCTTGGAAATCCACGGGCTGGGCCCAGCGGCCACCGGGGCTGAGACAGGGCACGCCAGTGCCGTCCAAGAAGGCTCAGTGTTGAGGTTCGGCGGCCATGTTTAAACATAAACAGCTCGTTTTTCTGTGCCTTGTTTTCTGTGTTTCCATTATCTGGCAAAGTCGGGTCCAATTGAGAAGGAGGCAGCTGTGTTTGGGGAGCGATTGTCTTCTTCCTATTGGGCACGTGAGCTGAGTTCTCTATTGTCCACATCTGTGGCCTCCTGGCTGAGCACCCAAGAGATGCTTCTCTCTTTTCCAGCACAAACACGTTTAGCTCAAAGCCCAGAAATGATTCTGCGATAAATGGCCTCATACAAACAGGAGAACCTCCTGGGCTGTTCAGACCCTCTCCTCCTTCCTCGGGACTCAAAGATATGCTATTATAAATGCCCACCATGTGCCTGGCCCATGTGGCTCAGTGGATTGAGCGTCATCCCATGGACTGAGAGGTCCCTGTTGGATTCCTGGCCAGGGCACATGCCCGGGTTGCAGGCTCGAGCCCCACTAGGGGGCGTGCAGGAGGCAGCCGATCTCTCACATCAATGTTTCTATTTCTCTCTTCCTTCCTCTCTTTCTAAAAAATCCATAAAAACAGGTTTTTTTTTTTTAATAAAAATAAAATGCCTATCATGTGCCAAGGCCCAGCCAAATTATAACTTTGTACATCAAGTTTTGACCACAGGGATGGAGAAATGGCTTACCTGAAATTACAGATTCATAACAGTCGTCATACAGGTTCTGAATCCAAACTTTTCTCCAAAGTTCATTTTCCGCCACTACCTTGTGTCCCACACAAACCACGAGATGCTTCCATTTCTAAGCCGGAGGACTGCCAGGAAGTCCCCCCGCCTCCACCTTTGCTTTCTAAGTCCCTGTGTCAAGACTTTGTGACATGTGATGGGCAAGCCCCAGGAAGAGGCAGAATCTGGGGGAAGAGAGATGGGCCCCAGAGTGAAACAAACCATCACTGTCACCGCACACATGTCCCTAAACCTTCAGTTCTCCCCTTTGCAAAACAGATATGAGTATTATATCCATTTTAGAAGAAGGTGGAGATCACACGAGAGAAACATCATATTCACATCTTAGCGTAAATATCAGTTACTCAGAAACACCTTCCCTGGCCCCTAAATCAGATTAACCCAGTTGCTTTTAGAGATCTTCACACTACCCTATGCTCGTCCTCATGGAACACTTAATATACTTGTAATTCCTTCTTAACGACATGTCCCCTTTCTAGACTCAAGAGCTTCGATAACAGAATATATCTGCCTTGTCTTCCACTGTGCAACCACCTTCCCTAGAACAGAGCCAGACACGTCACGGATAAGCAAGAAGTAATTACTGAATTGCAATGGATAATGTTTATAAAGCAACTAGCACAATCCCTCGCACACCATAGGCCTCCAAACAGCATTCGCTCGTCTCCCATTTCCCTTGGATGTATGGAGACCCGTGAGGTTTCCTCAGTCTCCCTTCCCTTCTGTAAGCAGCCTCGATGGAGATGAGAAGGGCTGTAGGCTGGAGCAGACAATGCAGGCACCGTGCTAAACGAGGCAGTGCTAACAGGTCTCGGGCAGCATTGAGAAAGGCTGCAAGCCCAGGGACGATCGTGATTCATTTTGTTATATTCATACACACGGTAGAAGAGTGAGCGGGTGGGGACAGATGGCTGGTGGGTCGGCAGAGCAGGTAGCTAGGGAGGGAATAAAGAAACGCAGGTCCAGATGGGAAAACACTGCAGCTATGGCCTTCCACCCGAAGGTAGACATGAACTTCCCCAAGTGGGGACAGTTGCCTCCAGGACCCCCTTCCATTTGACGGGACAGCTAGCTCTGGCCTTGGACACGGCACTGCCAATATTTGGACACCCAGCAGAAGCCTCCTTAGAGCTGGAACATGGAAATTCACTGTGAACTGCCCTTTTCTGGGAGAGGAGGGACCTGCAAGAAAGCAGCTCGGGACGAGTCTTCAGGACGGGTTTGCGGAGGGAGGAGGCAACCTCACCACCTTCCCTCACTGATTCTCGACTTTGATGTTGACCCACCCGCCCTTCCTGCCTGGCGTCTGAGTGCCAGGCACATGCTTCCTCCTGACCCTGCAACGCGAGCTGTTTCCCGTTGACTGGCTACGTCCTTGCCCCTTCTCTGTGACTCCTGCTTGAATAATGAGCTCTAAATATATTTTCTTGTTCGAAACCATTTTTCTTTTCTAATGCTAAATTATAAGGCTTGTGTGTGTCAGCAGAAAAACGTGCCCTGCTTTTCCAAAGGATGCAGATACGCTGCTAGACAGTCTTCCAAACCACTGGGAGGGGGAAGGGGTGTTTCCACCGACGAGCCAGCCCCAGAGTGGAGTCTCAGCCAAGGCCGGCACACCTCCCAGCAATTACTGGCCCAACCTCAAGCTACCCAATTATTTCTGGAAAAGTTCAGGATAAAGAAGGACCTGCTATTAATTATTAAAAACAAAAACCCACAGACACAAACATACTGTGAAGGACCTCTCATCCTCTCTCCTTTATTTCTCACACCCAGCTAGGACTATCAGATACCACCGAATTTATCCGGGCTTCTTGTAAGTCACACAATTTATAGGCAAACCAAAAACAGCTAGAGGTTTCTCCTCGTGACGCCATTATCTCCAGCTAATGGAGATGGTGACTATGAAAAAAAAAATCAGAGATGGATGATTCTGAGTCTCCCACTGCTGTGCTTTGCCCTGGGAAAATCTGACTTACTCTTTGAGGCCTGTTAGACTATTTTTAAAAATCCAGTTTAATATCAGCCTTTTAGAGAACATGGCACACTTACCCTTTCCTACAATTTGGGTCCTTCTGGAGACTAGAGAGGAGTGCATGTCCTTTAAGAAAGAAGTATGCCGACAGCCAGAGTTAAGAGGTTCAGCACAACAGACATATATCACAGCATGTGCAAAGGCACTGGGGCATGTCCAGAAATGGCAGGAAGCAGTCGAGTGAAGTGCAGACAGCACCAGGTGTGAAGTCAGGAGCCCTCTGACAATGAGCATCTGAATAACCTTGGGCACGTTTCTTGATCTCTGCAACTGAATTTCCTCATCAGGGTGGCTGGGATCTGCCCAGACATCCTCAAAGGGCTATTCTAAGGCTCATAAAGGCAATGCAAGGAATTAGGGTGCTGAAAATGGAATCCTTACATCCCTATGGTTCCATCTGGTCCATTCCCTGCCCCTCAGTTGATTTGAATACTCCAGAAACAAATCAAGAAATGTAAACGTCTCATCAGAAACCTGAGAAAATGCAGGGAAGTAGCACTCCTTTTATTTCAGTTCTCAAACATTCAAATCTCTCCACCACCTTAACTGGGTTATCCAAAGAACACAGGATGGGTATTTATTATTCATCACTTTGAGAGAAATTGATTATAGGTGTGACTTTACCTAGAGAAAGGTTAGGGCTCTGATTTAAATCTGAATATCCTGCCAGGCCCGTGGGTGGTACCCTTTACCACCACCCTCAGCACACACACTCTCCAACCTGTGTGGAGATGCTGAAGAAAAAAAAAAAAATCAAGCAGTAATTTTAAATTATAAAAAGACAAGGGGCCTTATATTCACTAGATGGTCTCCTCTCTCTGGGCAGCTCTGAATTAGCAAAAGCGTTGCGTCCTAAAAATAACAGAGTGAAAGAGGCACCCCTTCCACCAGGGTTTGCATTAGCACTTTGATCACTTGCCCATCAAACTGTGCATTTTTTATAGGAAATGAAGAACAGCTTGTCTCCACAGTCTATTATAATTACCACTAAATGCTCCAGAAACTTGGCAGTTTTGAATTTCATAACACCCATGACTGACATTCCTAATTAATACTATTGTTTTTCTCCTCTGGCTGAATCTCCTGAATGCCAACAGGCATCGCATACACTAAAAACAGACATTAAAGAAAATAACATCAGTGTTAATCTCCAGCACAAATATATGAAATGCCTCAGTGAAGTGTACAGAAAAGACTTGGATTCCTATAAATAATGGAGCGTCCCTGCCCGATCATCTTGAACCTCCTACGCTAATAAGATGACAATCTCTCTGCTCCGGTGTCCTTGCTCTTAGATTTCAGGACAGCTTTTGCTGACGTGCACCCCCAGCTCTTTCCTCCTCATGCTTTGCTTTCAAGTTGCAGATTGAAACTTTCAAAGAAAACCTTCCAGCTTAAGTTAGAAATAGCAGCCACTGGGCACGCTATAAATAGGGGCTCCACAGATGAGAGCAAGATGGTCTGATTTTTGTATCCTAATGGATGTTTCTCTGCTTTGCGTGGGGCCAAGAGCACCCGGCATTTGCTGATGTCCTCGTTCACTGTGTTGGGTTGTTTGGAGCAGGAATTCTGGCCTCAGGGGGCTCTGTTTTGCATCCTGTCTCTGCTACCTAGCAGCTGGACCATTTCCTTGAGCCAAGTTCTCTGAGCCTCAGTCTTCTCATCTGTAAAATGGAGATTATAACAGTGCCCATATCAAAATGCCGTTGTGAGAATCCAATGAGAAGATAAGTAATGTCTTTAGCAGAGACTCAGGCACATAGTAGCAGTTACTAGATTCGCCGTTAACACACACCCAAGTTTGCATAGCTAAGGAAAGTCCAGGCACATAACAGGAACTCAATAAACTCATTTAGTTGCACTGATAAGAAAGACATCCCTGCGAGGTGCCCAGACTTTACATTGTGTTAAAAAAAAAAATACCTGTGTGCGGCTAGGATCCACATTGGAAAGAGTGACGGCTGCCTCTCCTACAGCGGCCCAGGACCTCAGACAGTATCAAAAAGCAGACACTTACAAGTGAAAATTAGGTCGTGCATCTCAAGAGGCGTATGCCTACGTTCCCACAGCTCCCGTATCTTACCCCATAAGCACTAGTTTGATTGGTGTTAGTTCTGAAGCCAGGTAGGACATGGGCTATTGAATGATTTTGTCCACTCAGCATTCCTATCTGGCTTCCTTTAGTTTTTGTTTTTTGTTTTTTTTAATTCAAAATGGATTAATATTTCTATTTTATTTTGATAAATACACACAACATAAAATTTACCGTTAGTGACGGGACATTTGCAATGCTGTGCAACCATCACAGATACCTAGTTCCAGAACATTTTCATTTCTCCAGACGGAAACCCCACATCCATTAAGCAGTCACTCCCTAATCACCCCTACTTCAGTCCCTAGCAGCCACACCTCTGCTTTGTGTCGCTATGAATTTCCTTATTCCAGATATTTAATAAAAGTGGAATCATACGTTAGTTGACCTTTTGTGTCTGGCTTCTTTCATACAAGTACAATATTTTCAAAGTTCATCTATTTCATAGCATGTACCAATACTTCATTCCTTTTTATAGCTGAATACTATTCCATTGTATGGATAGACCACATTTTGTTTAGTCATTCATCAGTTGACAGACATTTGGGTTATTTCTCTCTTTTGGGTATTGTGAGTAGTGTTGCTGTGGACATTTGTGTACAAGTCTTTGTATTGACCTATGAATGTAATAAGACTGCTGGGTCATATGGTAATTCTGTGTTTAACTTCTAGTTTTGATACCCGAAGTTTCTACTCAAAAGTCACCTCTTTCTCATGCTCTTTCCCTGAGGTTGATCTCAGGCAGTCAGCTTATTCTCAACCTCTTCCAGAAGCCTGGTTCAGGGATGGGTACCCGACCCAGGTTAACCCAAGGCACAGAAGCCCCGGGACTTTTGTAGAAACTCGGCTCATGCTTACTGCTGGGTGAGCGAAGGTAGCCAAACTCAAGTCTGGATCTGCTGGGGCCACCGTCCCACCGAGAGGAGAGAGCCTGCCTGAGAATGAAGCCAAAACAGAGGAGAGTGGTGGAGTGAGACAGAGCCCTCACGGCATCACGAGGGGGTCCAGATCCCACCACGCCTCACGGAGAAGACCTACCGCTAGAATTCCCAGTTTTGCAAAGTAACATTTTGTCTCCGTAGAACTCAGTTTCGAGTTGAGACTTGTGTTGTTGCCTTGCTTTTGCACAGGGTGCTCAGACCATCCTGAGGGACTGAGCGGGCAAGGAGCGACTTAATTTAAATTCTGCCGCATATCATGAATGCTCTGTGTGCAGCAGGGATGGATAACCGCATGTGTCAACTTGACTGGGCCACAGAGTGCCCGGCTATTCGCTTAAACATTGTTCTGGGTGTGCCTATTCAGGTGTTTCTGGTTGAGATCAACATTTGAATCAGAAGAATGACGGTCCTCGTCCAATCGGGTGAAGACCCAATAGGACAACAAGGTTGAGTCAGGGGGATTTGCTGTCTCTCCACCTGTCTTCAAGCTTGAACAGTGGTCATCTTCTGCTTTTAGACCAGAACTCGTGCCATTAGCTCTCTTGGTTCTTGGGCCTTCACGCTTGGACTGGAACTACACCATTCATTGGCTCTCCTGCGCCATCACTTGTCAATGGCCAATCTTGGTAGTTCTCAGCCTCCATAGTTGCATGAGCTATTTCATTACAATAAACATATATGTGTGTGTGTATATATATATATAGAGAGAGAGATAGACATATCTATATACCTATTTCTCCATCTATCCTATTGGTTCTGTCTCTCTGGAAAATCCTGACTAATAACAGCATCTAGTTACAGTAATACTTCCCCTATCCAAAGCCTGGGCAACCAGTCCCAGAGCAATTGAATGAAATAAGCAAGTCAGGGAGAATCTCCACCAGAGGACTCCACTCCCTCTGCTACCAGTCCAGTAACTTCAGACTAGACATACACATTTCCAAGATAATGGTGAATGACCACCTATTAAAACAGGCATATCAAACAGAAGTGGGAGGGAGGCAAGGAGGAGCCTGCTGTCAAAAGCGTGTCACACACAAAGGAAGAATAGTGACATCTTGATGGCAGTGAAAAGGGGAGGGAGAAGTGGCTGGTTTGGTTAAATGAAGAGTTGTTATGCACACCCACCTACCTGTCACTTCCCCAAAGGCCACAGTTTAATCTGAAGAGGAAAATGAGGCAGCCTGGGTACAGGCTGTTTATGCTCCCAGAAGGGATTGTGGAGACGCCTGGAAATGTGCGATTGTGTCACTGATCACCCTAGAAGTACTTTCCAGCAGCCCCAGGAGTTATTAGAGCCACCTCCAGTGCTTTATGATACCAATCAAGGCTTATGTTCGAAGTTCTGTTCTTTCTCACAGATCTCTAAAGCTCTGCGTTAAGCTTTGGGAAAAGATATGATTTTTGCTTCGAGGTTTATTCAGCTCAGCCAAAGACCTCAGAGATGACCTTAATTTTATATTTTTGTGAGTCCTTTCTAAAAGTCCTTTTTAAAAGTGTGCTGGTTGATGATATGGTTGCTAGAATGTCAACCGCCCCCGCCCCCACTGATGAACTAAGTGCTGATTTCTAGAAATGTCTTATTAAAGAAACCAACCAATGCAGCCACTGCCACCCCCTAAAAGTGGTCCAGAGGCAGACCCCTCAGTCTTTATAGAGAGGTTCTTGCCACGGCCAGTTTTACTACATCAATAAGCTCAGCCCCACTTTACTGTAAAGTCTCATTAGCAGACGTCTCCCCTTGACCTACCTGGAGAGTGATTAAGGGTTTTTTTCTTTTTCTTCTTGATATTTTGTAATTTCTGGCTTGATGCTAAAGCTAAGCAAAGTAAAATAAAACAACAACTCTAAAAAGCTTCCCCACAGAAACACCAACTAGAGAGGATAGATTAAAATAAAGCCATAGATAAAGCAGAAAAATAAGAAAAGCTATAAAGTATTTGATCAACCCAATAATCTTCAAGTACACATTTTTTTTGAATTGACTATGTGCCAGACCACAAAAAGAATCTCAAGATTTTGTTTGAGTTGATAGTTAATGAAGCATATTCTATCCTATACTATTAGAAGTTTAAAAAATTGCCCCCCAAACTATAATTTATAATTTAAAATTATACCTTTAAAGAGAAAATAAAAATTATAAACTATATAGAACTGAATGACACGGTTATACAAAACAAATGTGACAGGATACAGTCAAAGTAGTTCTCAGAGGGAAATGAATAGCCTTACATTTATGTATTAGAAAACAAGAAAGAGTAAATAACTAAACCAAGATTTCAACTCAAGAATCAAGGTGGGGGGATAAAATAGACCCAAAGAAAATATAATGAAATAATTACAAAGTTTAAAAGCAACTGTTAATAGCATCAAAAAAAGCAAGCAACAACAACCACAAAAACAGCAGGGTATATCAATAAAGCCAAATGCCTTTACTTTGTAAATATCAGCAAAATAGGTACTGATTTGTCGTGAAAGTAGATGAAGGTAAAGAAGGCATTTTTATCGACCTCAATTTAACTTTGGGGTAGACTCTGAACAACCCTTTGAAGAACAAGCCAAACCCCAAGGGTCACACATTTGTGGGCTTTTCCCCATTTCATCCACATGTGTTTGATTAGGAGAAAGAATGAAACACTTAGGGCATCCCACATGGCTAAGAGACGTTTAATCCATCAAAGTGAACACTGGTGAAATCAAGACTGGTCCTCCTGGGGCTCAGTGAAAAACCCTGGGTTAGCTCACAAATCACATCTCTACCTCACTGACGTTTTCAAACAACCTCTTTTCTTTGATTCTTTGAACAGGACAAATAGAGATGCATTCTCTATTCAGAAAAAAAAAAAGTAGGGAGTGGGAGGATATGTGGGTGTAACTTCTCCTTCAGATTTCTGGCTACATCATGTCCTCATCTATCCAAGTGACACCGTCCCTCACCCCACTGTCAGGCCACTCCCTGTCTCCTCACCTGCTCCACTCCTTCGTGGAATTCATCCCAGTCTCTAAGTATCTTGTTTACTGTGTCTTTAATTAACACCCGTCTGTCTGTCTCTACTACAATGCAGGGTCCAAGGGGACGAATCTGGTCTGTTTTGTCTGCGGCTCTCTCCCCAGACTCTAGTATAATACCTGAGAGATCCGGGGAATAATATTAATTAAATGAATGGAGCAAGGCACCTTGCCGTGGGAATAATGTGCAATATCACCGGAGGCTCTCCTTAGTTAGGTCTCTCTGTCGTGCCAAGGCCTTTGCTTAGCTTCATGAACACCCACATGCAAGAAATGAGAAGGGAAACAAAAATGGGATAATAAGGCTCTATTTTGGGCATTTATTTCCCACACTGGGAACTCAATCAGACACCGCATCCCCGGATAGAATTCCCGTTCCCCTCCAGCTGCTGCCTCCTATAAAGGGCCTCGTACCCACGTTGGATTTTCCCAGTTGGAGCTTGAGAAGGCTCCAGTCGATCGGCAGCCGCCCCGTGAGCCTCCCCCGGTGCATCCTTTTCCCTGCCGTAGATTCGCGAAGAAGCTGACACATCTGGAAGGCTTCTCTTGTGAAGTCTGACAGGCTGGAGTGGGTGGCAGTTTTGACGGCTGGACCTGATTATCCCATTCACCCTCTGACATTTCCTGGCTCTTCTGTGCTCCCGAGACGCATGCCGACAACTGCTTTCAGCGGAGGCCTCCGAGAAGCTAGGCCTGCTGACACGGCCCCACTTCTGTGGGCTCTGAGGGCATGGCATGGCCCCGTCTGGCCTCGGCAGGCACGTGGACGTGAGGTCTCTGAACACAGGCCCAGGACCTAGCGCGAAAGTCCAAGGGGGCCAACCTGTCCTTCTTCCCAGGCGGAGTTTCTGGGATCTGTTCTCAGATGAGTGGCACTTGGCAGATACAGGAAAACAGATGGAGAAAGTCTAGCCATGCACCCATCCATTCATTCATTCATTCATTCATTCATCCACTGAATATTTCCTGAGTGCCATGATATGCCGAACACTGAACCAGGTCCTGGGCCCACAACAGTAACCCAAGGCTCCCTCCCCGTGACCCTTGCTGGTGGGCAAGATGACAAATACACAATCCCATACAGTTTGCCCATTGTGGCTATTGCTAGAAGAGGGTGGTATGCGAGATAACAAGGGGGACTACTTCGGCAGTAAGGAGAGGACCTGTCTGACGGGACAGCCTCAGAGCTGACCCTGAGGAGGAGCAGGAGCCAAGTGCCTAGAAAGCAGGTGGCAGGATATTTAAGGCCAAGAGGATGGCTTGCAGGTGCAAGTGTTCTGAGCTAGAAAACAACGTGTCCAGGGAGCTGAAGGAAGGTCAGTGCAGCTGGAGCAGAGGGGCCGAGGGAGAAAGCATCCGGGATGCTGAGAGGTGGGCACGGAGCAGAGCACGCGGGGCCTTGCACGTCAGGGAACGTGTTTTATTCTGCAGGCAGTGAGAAGCCAGAGGAGGATTTTGAACTGGGAGCGTTATTCTCTCTCCATCCAGCTGCAGCTCCCAACCTTAAGAGCCACGGCGGCCTCCCGAACGTCTGTGATGGGGGAGGGAAGGCTGGGTGGCCCGGATAATACAGACAAGGGGTGACCCAGAACGTGGCGTTTCCCTTCAGCCTGCCACCTGTTTCCGCACTGGCCACACAGTGCTACATGGCTGCGTCCCCTACTGCATGGCGCAGGGCCCTGCTCCGAGGAGGGGCTTTGTAAATGTCGACTACACTCAGCACATGAACTGGCTTTGGAAGAGGCTAACACCAAAAGTTACATTGTACCTCCTGAGCTCCCAACTAATGATTACCCTGACTAAACCCATTTCAGGCGGCTGTAGACGGAGATTGGCATTTGGGGCTGCGTAGTTCTCTGTTATGGGGGGGCTGTCCCGTGCATTTGAAGGTATTTAGCAGCATCCCTGGTGTTAGGGGCTGAATGTTTGCCCCCCTCAAGTTCACATGTTGAAACCAATCCCCACTGTGATGGTAATAGGAAGTGGGGCCTTTGGAGGTGACTAGGTCATGAGGGAGGAGCCCCCATGAATGGGATTAGTGCCCTTATAAAGGAGACCCCATAAAGCCCCTCACCCCTCTGCCATGTGAGCACACAGAGAGAAGACAGCCTCGGTGAACCAGGAACCTCATCAGACACCGCGTCTGCCAGCACCTTGATCTTGGTCCCAGCCGCCAGAACCGTGAGGACTGCGGCGTTTTGCTGTAACGGCCCAAATGGGTGATGATGTCATTGCTGTGGTCGATAACGGAATATGTGGTCACGTACTCCTGCATTTTCAAAAGTTCTCAGTGTCAATTTCTAACAGTCAATATAGACAGACATAATCCATATAAACAAAAGTTCTTCGATATTTTTAAGCATGTAAAGAGATCTTGAAACCAGAAATATTGAGAATGTTTGCTCTAGATTTAAAGAAAGTCAAAGGTTAATAGTCAAATGGAAGATGTAAATCTTGACGGGATCCTGGCTCTAAAGGGGGATTTCAAAGACTATTTGAGGGGACGGCGGTAGAAATCTGACGATTTACTGTCTGTTAGATAACATTAGGGAATGATTGTTCCTCTTTTCTCAGGGGTCTGAAAATTGTGATTATGAAAGATAATGTTGTTATTCTTAGAAGATGCAGGCTGAAGGTTTTAGGGGTGATACCTGAAACTGTACTGGCGTTCACACACACACACACACACACACAACATGCAAGCACACATATTTCACTACACAGTATATGCAGACAACGCAAAGTGGCAAAACACGGTCGCTGGATCTGGGTGGTGGGTATAGAGCATACATTATACGATTCATTCATTATATTATTCTTTTAAAGTCTCTATGTTTAATAATAAATAAGTAGGAAAAATAGCTTCCGCTTTGAGTCATGGAGAGATAGGGTGAAGGAAAACAGGAGACCTTGGAGTTTCTCTTCTCTTCTAAATCCCACAAGAAAAATGGCCCAGGAAAGTGAGTGGATGACTGACTGGGTGGGCACACCACTGAGCCAGGGCTCCTGGCCATGGCAGAACAAAGCTTGCAGCCAACATAACATGGCACTTACCTCCCCAGCCCTATTTCCAGCCATTCTTGGAGAGCCAGGACTCCCTCCTGGATGCACTGACAACTCACTTTCAACCTGCACACACAGCAGCCGCAGCGGGAGGTTCACTGGGCCCCCTGCTCGGCACCCAGCTCTCCTCCCCATCGACCCCTGTCTCATCCACCTCGCAGCCTCTGCAGCTCATCTCTCAGGCCAGCAGGCATCTTAAAGGATCATTCATGGCCCACTTTATGGATCTGTTAGCTTTATCAGCTTAGCGCTGAACTAGTTATTTTAAGCACTTTACTTCGATGGCAAATACACAAAAAATAACGAACCGTACAGGCAGTGGGGGAAATGTCAAAATTATCTAAACAGAGCAAACGGCAACCATAAATTTCATGACTCTTCAAGAGGTGATGAAAACACTCAATCGGAATAGCATCCAGGTGAGTTAATAAAGAATACATCGCACAATGCATGGCATTCATTACTCACGCTGAAGCGGTAATAAATTTGAAAGTCTGGCACAAGCATCTGGAGGGTGAAGGTTCCCTCCAAGTCCCAGCTGTGACGTGATCTGCTGAAGCTTCCTGTCTAGGCAATGGACTTCACCAGGAAGCCCATCGGGGACAGTGAGGAACACCTGGGAGGTTTCCCTGTTCTTAAAGGAACTAAGTCCTAAGGACTCAACACAGAGTCAAGAGCTTGCATCAAATTACCCTCTCTCGATGGGGCACGTGGGAGTACCATCTAACACCAGCCAGTCGACCAAAACACCTTGGCTCCCATCATCCCTTCCCTGACCTCAGTCCTCCAGCACCCACAATCAACCTGAGTCTCATTCGCTCTACAAAAAGGCACTTGATTCTAAACCAGAGATTCTGGACTTTGTGTGCACACCTTGAACCCCTTTGGTCTAATGAAGGCTATGAACCCCTTCTCAGAATGCTCTTAAGTTCACAAAAATAGACTATAAAGAATTAGAAAGGACATTAATGATATTGCAACAGTTATCAAAATATTTTTAAAATACACTCGTGATTTGGAAAGACATCAATTTCTTTATTAATGCATTAAATAACAAGATCTAGCAGCAGGCTTAATGACTGTTCTAATTTCAAAGTGGTGAGTGATGGGCATAAATAATATCTGGGGATATTGGCACCAACTGTAATGTGATATGAAAAGATCTA
Source organism: Tadarida brasiliensis (assembly GCA_030848825.1). Lineage (NCBI taxonomy): Eukaryota > Metazoa > Chordata > Mammalia > Chiroptera > Molossidae > Tadarida > Tadarida brasiliensis. The sequence continues at coordinate 113,052,517 of CM061258.1, forward strand.
TAATTCTACTAAAGACGGTCACAGATTCTGTTTGTTGCCTACGTTCATAATTGAAGGAAATGCTAACTTTGCAGTTAGAGGGAATGCAAATAAAGATGTCATGCTTTTCACATCCAAGTTTACAGAATCCTTGAATTCAAACCTTCAAGAACCCTGGCAGTGGTTAAGCTGCAAGCTGCAGTCAGTTGGAAGAAGATGTATTTCTGGCCCCAGGGCTCCCCTGTGAGCTTGTCTCTGCCTTCCTAGCCCATCCAGCCTCTGGCTCTAGACAGCACTTCCCCTTTCCTAGACTCTAGCCCCCACCTCCCTCTTCACCTGACCTTGCATTCTTTTAACAATGTTTATGTGGTTTATTCATTCATTCATCCAACAAACATATATTTCTTGGATGCCTTCTTTGTAACAGGGAGGGTTTCAAGCCTGAAATAAGCAAAGATAAAAGATGTCATTCCCAACCACTAGAACCAACAGATCTCCCTTCCCTAAGGCCGTGAACTTTGTGAGGTCAGGGGACCATATGTTTGATGTTCACCCCCAGTGCTCAGCATGGTGACTCTACAAAAGCTCTCAATATACATTTGTTGGATGGATGGATATTTGTATGGAATGATGAGTAGGTAGGTGAGTCAGTGAATGTGTGGATGGATGGATGGATGGATGGATGGATGGATGGATGGATGGATGAGCAGGTTATTTTTTATCTTTTTGGTATTCATTATTGTAGGTGTACATTTACTCTTTCAGCTAAAATGCTCAGTTGACTTTCCTAGTCTGGTCCTGGGGCCCTGAATTTCCCTTCATGCATTACCCATGGTCAAACTCTGTTCAGGTGAAGGAAGGGAAGAGAATGAATGATCCATCGCCAGAATCCACTGAATTGGAAACTCACTGCAATTTGTCCCAAGTCAAAAGCACGACTCTAAGTTTCTTGAGTAAATCAAGTGTCCCAATCTGATGATCAAAGTTAGAGGATCACAGTAGAAGACAAGCATTCCAGGTCCATGTTCAGGTAATACAACCTGGTTCCTCTGGGCTTCTCTCAGCCCCACACTTGGACGGCAATGAGAACGCTCATCAGGACGTCTTTCCAACCCTACCTGACATCTCAGTCTTGGAGTCTAAGCCTCCCAGAAGGTCATTTGCCTAAGTTCTCAAACAGCTGAAGAAAATAAACACCTCAGGTCTGCTGGCGTTTCTTCAGCTCCTCCCACCACCCCACTTTCTGGTTAATCTTGGAATTGCTTCTGCGCACAACTGACTTGTAGCCCCATAGCTGGTGCCCTCTCCAAAGCTGCCCTACAATCTAGTCTCTGAAACAGGACCAAGGGTCTGCAGGTCTCAATCTGCGCCCCCTTTATCCAACAAGTGAATGCTGAGCGTCTCTGTGTGAGACATGAACTGCAGTGTATTGGTCAATATTTCCGACTCTGGAGTCAGACTGTCTGGATTCTTATTCCACCACCATTTACTGTCCCTGTGATTACAAGCATTGTGTTCATCCCAGCCTCAATTTCCTCCTCTGTGAAATGGCGACAGTAGGAGCCACCTCACCGTTTGGAGAAAGAATGAGAATGACTGCAATGGGTTGGTCATACAGTAAGAATGTATACGTTGGCTGTTATTAGTGTTGCAGTCAGGAAAGTATAGTTCTAAGGCCATTAGAGCTTGCTCTGAAGTTGGCAAAACCAGAGGTCCACAACTCATCCAGTTCGTTCCCAAAGAACATTAGTTAACAGGTCCTCAAGAGACACAAACCATACATATTCACAGTAGGTCTACTTAAAAGAAATTTTGGGTGAGGCTATAGGAGCTATATTATGTTATATATTCTTATCATCATCATCATCATCAAAAAAATAAGGGCTGGAGCCCCAGCCAGTTTGGCTCAGCAGTTACAGCGTTGGCCCACGGACTAATGAGTCACAGGTTTGATTCTGGTCAAGGGCATGTACCTCAGTTGTGGTTCATCCCTGGCCCTGGTTGGGGTCGTGTGGGAGGCAGCCAGTCAATGTGTCTCTCTCGCATTGATGTTTCTTTCTTTCTCCCTCCCTCCCACTCTATCTGAAGATAAATAGAAAAATATCCTCAGGTGAGAATTAAAAAAAATAATAAGGGCAGGAGGAAACTTTCTGAGGTGATGGATGGCTTTTGGTGTAGATTGTGGGGATGGTTTCACGGGTGTATACTGATCTCCAATCTCATCAAGTTGTATACGTTAAATATGTACAGCATTTTGTATGTCAATCATACCTCAAAAAAGTGGTTTAAAAATAATAATGCAACCTTCTCCCAACAAGCACTCTTAAACGAAAGTAAAAGAGTTTCAAGACACACTAATTATAATAATTATATTAACAACAAATAATTTTGACTGTATGCTAGCCATTGTGCTAAGTGCCTGAGGTGCATTATTTCTTTCAGCTTTCACAACAACCCTTTAAGGCAGGTATTACTGCTCGCATTTTAAAAACAAGATGCTCAAGACTTCAGAGTGGCAATGATTTTCCTAGGAACACACTCCTAAGAAGCAGTGAAGCAAAGATTTGAACCCGGTTTTTTTCCAGAGTCCCAGATCATTCGTGTTACTAATACTTTTGCGATTACGGTTGATCTTATTACTCTAGGACACTGACTTTCAGACAATCTCTCAGTAAACATTTATTGAACACTTACTACAAGCTGGACACTGAAAACTGCTGAAGGCATACTGGTGGACAAAACAGGCATGGGGGACACCATTCTTCCCTTCCTAGAGTTCACAATCTAGAGCTGTAAGAGAGATGCTTAGTGGATAATTACACATACTTTTAAAAGCGATCCCAGTTCCATGGAGAAATAGGGAATAATACGGGGGCCTGAGTGGCACCTGCTAATTTACACTTCCTGCATGGCTGAGACTTAGGCATATTCTCAAGTTCCTAGAAGACGTTCATTCCCAACCCTCTGAAGGATTGTGCTATACCTGTGAGATGCGGAAGAAGTACAGAATGCACACCCATTTCATCTGCCTGCAAAGCTTGAACAAGGACACGTGGACACTCTTCCCTGCACCCAGTTATTCCCTCTGTAGTTGCAACAGGGCTCACTCTGGAAAATCCTGGGAAGGAATTTACAGCATCTTTCATCACTGAACCTAGCCCCACCCATCCTCTGTCTTCTTCCAGCCAGCTGTTGCTACAGATGTGACTTCCTGCCAGATGTGTTCATAAAGAGCCTCTATCAACCTCCCACCCCAAGCAGCAGGAGAATGTTTGTGACTTTCAGGGTCTTTCCACGCTCAGGCAACAAGACTCATGACTAGCTTTTCCACACTAATCTTATCCCATGAAATACGTAATAACTACCATGGAGTCTATATTGAAAAGATTCATAGAATATGTCTTCCCATCACCTGTCTTTGACCCTACACTTGTATCACAAACAGTAATTTCTTTTTTTTTTAATTTATCTTTATCATTGAAAGTATTACAGATTTCTCCCCGTTAACCCCCTCCACCCTGCTTCAACCCCCCCTCCCCAGGCCTCCTGGCACTATTGTCTGTGTCCATGGGTTATACATATATGTATATAGATTCTTTGGTTAAGCTCTTCCTGCCCCTCCCCTTAATTTTCTTTCTTTTTTTTTTAATCCTCACCTGAGGATATTTTTCTATTTATCTTCAGATAGAGTGGGAGGGAGAGAGAGGGAGAGAAAGGGAAGAAGAGAAACGTCGACGTGAGAGGGACACATCGACTGGTTGCCTCCCGCACGACCCCACCGAGGTACATGCCCTTGGCCGGAATGGAGCCCAAGACTCATCGGTCCGTGGGCCGACGCTCTACTGCTGAGCCAAACTGGCCAGGGCCCCTCCCCTTAATTTTCATAATTATAGAAGCCACACCATTTGGGTCAATGCAGATCTATTAGTCACGATTTCTTTTCCAATTCTGAGGGTGGAAAAACTCAAGACCTGCATTCCCCCCACATTTATCAAATGCTGAGCAAGCCCCAAGTTTCCAGTGAACTCAAGCTCTGTTACCCAAGAAGCATTAAAATGATTAATGAGATGCATGAGTTCATATCCTGACTCAGCTATTGTGTAGTCTTGAGTAACTCACACACGCTCGCAATGTACCAATTTTCTCACCTGTAAAACAGGAATCGTCACGCTACCTATCTCACTGAGGTGCTGGAATGATGAAATGAAATAATGTGCACATATAAAGTGGTTAACACATTTGGCATATAGAAAGTACTTAATCTATAACCATCCTGCTCCCCCACCCCACCAAACATAAAATACCAGTTAATAAAAGAGTCTCCCATTAAAGATGTGATTTCTGGCTCAAGATACTGAAAGGATTGGCATACAAAAGAGAGATCAGATTTATTCTGGGTTTTCAGAGTAGAACTAAGACCATTCATCATCCATCCAACCATTTGCTCAACAAATATGTTTTGAGCACAGACTCTGAGCCAGGACCTGTGTCAGGTGCTGGAGAAACTGTGGACAACAAGACAGACATGTTAAGGGCTATCATGGAGCTCACCTTGGAGCAGACGAACGGAGTTACAGAAGAGGCCTTGAGACACATCATATGGATGGCTGCTAACAACGAAAGCTGCCTGAGAAAGAAAGGCGCACAGAGCTTCCCATCACAGGGCAGTCACCTGGAGTCCTTGGACACTGCAGCGGGCATTCTGCATGAGGTCGCGGTTCAGAATTCTGAAATCTCTTTCAACCTGACAGTCATTTAACAAACAAGAGCCCAGAGTTCATTTTCTGGAGTTTGTGTAAATTAAATTCTCTGCCCTTCTATACACACAGTGTTTATTAACTCACTTTAATGCCCAGCACGTGGCAGCAATTAAACATATATTCAATCTGTTATACCTAGTTCCATTGATTTAATACCTATTTCACACATTACTTACCATACTGCTATTTCTTTTCAATCTATTGCATATTTTACCCCTTCCCGGGAGCAGGCAGCTTAAGAATATTTGTATAAGAAAAGGCACACAAAAATATTGAGAGTCAATTAACTCATTGACAAATATACTGGCTCTGACTCTTGCCAGTGGTATAATCTTAGGTAAGTTACTTAAACTCTAGGAGCTTGTATTTCCCTTCCTATATAATGGGTAAAGTAGTCCTTAACATTTACTATCGTAGGAAGAATTAAATGAGGCAACGGGTTGTCAGATTGCCCAGTTTGGTCCCTGGCACATCGCGAGCGCCCAAGTAATGCACTTCTCCCCAAAACCAGATACAGGAGTAAGTCATTTGGACTGGACAATAACCTACAGATGACAAGTGCTGGTTAATCATGGGGTTTACAGTTGATTAATAATGTCTTCAAGATGCCAAGGGAAAATAAAAAGGCAAGTTAGCATAGCAGGTAAACAGCCAGGCTCTGGCAGAGGTTAAGTGTGCACAGATGTGTGCTGTGTTTCTCCTTAACTAAATGACCTTGAACGGCTCACTCTTCTCTGATGTTAGCTTCCCAATGTGTGAAAGGGTGGTGGTGGGAAGATCTCTGAGCTCCTGGGAAAGGAATTATTGGGATCTTATCCATTTTTTTCTGAAAAAGTCTATTCAAGTCTGAGTGTCTGGGTCTTTGTGGAAGAGAATGAGGCTGACACAGTAGGAAAAAACTGCTGTAACCTACTGAAGGGTCCTGCCACACAACAGCAAGGAGAGTATATTATTGTTTTATATCCAAAGGTTATTACGACAAAAGGGTTACAGATTATTATTCATTAACTCAAATATTTATGGGAGCCAAGCATTGTTCCAGCCATTGTCTAGGCATGGTGCTGGACCTGGAGTTAAGATGGTGAGCAAATGCTACCTTCATGGAACCTGAGTTCCAGCTATTAATCAAACGGGTCCCATTCGAAGATGGCACCACCTGCCACCCCTGCCTTTAGATTGCTCTCCTAGGTGTGGAAATGGATAAGACTCTGTGAGTGCGTTCTTGCTTGGATCTGAAAAGTCTGGTCTGGGGTGAGGGTGCAGGCTGGACCCAGAGGACAATGCAATGTGTAATCCACAGCAGGAGAGCAGCCTCTACTGGCTGGAGGGAGCTGTCCTGGGTGCTGAAAGGGTGCCAACATGTGGAATAGACCTCTGGGAGTTGTCAATAAAGGCACAATATAGTGGAATTCAGAGGGAGGGAGGGAGCGAAAGAAGATGAGAACTACAGGGGCTGCAGCAGGAGGGGTACATCCCATCAGGCAGTAGGATCCTTGGGGGCCTAGACTGTGTCAGCCCTGGGCTGTCATGCCAAGTTTGAGAGAGATGTGAAAGAACCTGGGCTCTCAGAGGCTCAGTGGGGCTGGGTGGGAAAGGAACAGTGTGTTTTCATGTCCAGTACAGGCCAGGCAGGCCCAGAAATGTCTGTGCCTTGAGTCTTGGGGGATGGTTCTGAATTGGAAAAGAGAACATAGCCAACAGGGGAAAGGAAAGGAAGAAACATGTGCAGTAACCTCCATGTGCAGCCGTGTGGGCTCCAGGGAGGGTGGGGAGCCGATTCACAGTGCTTGCTGATTTCCACAGTGTCACTAGTCCTGCCATGGCATGGCCACTTCCAAGCTTGCAAGGTCCCTAAAAACTTAACAATTGGCTCTCAGAAGCTGACATGGGCAGGCTTTAGTATTATTGCTGATTATGGCCAAAGAATATGTTGAAGCACTTTGCATGGATTATCTCAATGAACAGCCACAGGCCTAGGAAGCTGTCATTGTGAGTCCATTTTACAGGTGAGAGGACTAAGGCCCGGGAACAAATTGGCTTGTCCAGAGCAAGAACACAGTAGAGCTAGGATTTGACTCACACGTGTCTGATTGCAAAGTCTATGCACTTCCCACTGCGGGCATCGAACTCTTGACATCAGGCTCATCAACCAAAAGCTCATACCAGCTGGGCCCCCACCTGCCCACCCTGCTGAGTGAGTGACCGGCCAGATGGGATCTCGGAACATCCACAAAGTGAGAAGGAAGATAGACGAGCAGACAGCGGATTTATCCTCTCATCCTTCAGGAGCTGAGAGAAGCCCTCCTGTGTGCTGGCCTTGGCCGAGCTCTGCACAGCCCCCTGAACTCTGCATCCTTTCTGAGAGGGCACATATGGCCTGGGCTCAGTGGCTGCAGGTAAACCAGCTGGCCTTGAGCCACCCCAGCCGTGACCTGTGAAAACGAGCAGCTCTAAGCACTTTTGGAAAATGAGTAATATCTCCCGCTTGCCCTGAAGTCAAGCATTCCAAAGAGAGAAAGGCAGCTCCTTATGGGGCAGAAAAGCTGTTCTGTTAGGGGAGGGATACACAGAGAAGGCAGGTAGGAAGCAGTCACCCCAAGCCTAACACACAGCTCAGTACCCCCAATTTTGCCACACAGGTGACCTCAAGTGCACACACAGGATGGGACACAGACAGGCCTTGGAGGAGAGGTCCCTGACATGAGAAAGAATAGGGGTGATGCTAACCACCTACCCAGCAGGCCTTGCAGCTAGCCTGGGACTTGGAAACCTTTGCAGATGAGGTAGATGAACCAGGCAAAGGAGTTCCGTAATCTCCTGAAGGTCCTACAGCGAGGAAGTGGCAGGTCAGGCACTCAGGTTCCAGTCTGCCTGATCCCAAATCCTATGTTCTTGCTTACATACCTCCCTGAAAGGGACACAGTAGCCCTCCACATAGCTGGGCTTCTATAACCACCAGCCCTTGGTTAAGCTTCTGAATGCCAGGTGGCTGGACCTGGAGCAGGGCATACAAAGACTTCTGGAATGGAGGTCAGGGTGGTATGGTCTTACCCAAAAAGGTTACACAAGTATAATCTTGTCACCATTCGTGCTGAATGAAGACACTGCTGAAAAATAACAACTTCCTCTAGCATCCTGTAACAGGTGGTTCCTTCCCTTGTTCCTACCATGCCAGAGTGGCAGGGCATCACTATGCCAGCAAGTATGTGCCCAGGCATTGGGGTCAAGCAAATCTGCACTCACCTCTCAGATCTGGTCCTCCGGGAGAGCTAGTTAATCTCACTGGGCCTCAGTTTTCCCATTTGCATAGTGTCTGATGACTAGCAATCTCTCAGGTTATGTTAGCCCTGGAAATATCATTATCATCATCATTAAAAATATTTTGTTGTTATCATTATACCCTTTCACTGATATGCAAATGACACTGATGTTTGAGGGAATCATGTAACAAGACTTTCCCATGTCTATCCAGAGAGGAAAGCATAAAAGATGGAGGGAGAAATGGGAGCCGGGGGGACGCAGGTGGGCTGAAAGGGCCCGAGGGACGATGCTGGAAGCATCGCCTCAGAGATGGAGGACCCGGCTGTGGTGGTGGACAAGGTCACACAGTCACACACGGGACACAACAAAGGGCGCTCTTTCACCCAAAGGCATGCTGACCCCTGCCAGGCCTGGGAGGGCAGAGATGGACACAGGTCTGCAAGGGAATCTGTGCTCTGGGTCCGGCAACTCTGGGATGACCGGGGCAGGATTCCGTGAGTCTCTACGTGGGGGGGCTCACCTGTGTCCTCCAACCAGCACTCTGCAGGTTGCTTCAGGGATGGTTCTCAAGAGGCTAGGATCCTCCCAGGAAACATGGGGAGGGAGGAAGGAAAGAGGAAGGGAGATGGAGAAGTGATCACAAAGGAAGGCAGCCGAGGGAAAAAGGGAAGTGGAGCAGAGGAAAAGGAGGAAGTAGAGATAAGAAAGAAGTGGCGAGAGGAGAGACAGGCATTCAGCACCCGAAGGCGTTCTCCAAATACCATTCACTCGCTGGGTTTCAGGCTTCACCACCCCCACCCCGGCTGCCCACCTCCCACAAGGACAGGCTGTTTCTACCTATTGTCAAGGCACATGGTGAACTCTCAATGAATGTGGGGGGGAGGGAAGGAAGGAGAGAGGGAGGGAGGGAGGGACAGAAAGGAAGGAAGGAGGGAGAAGAAGGAAAGAAGGCTTCTCTGGAACCTCTGTTACACGGAGAGAAAGCTGCCCCCTCCCCTGGGGTGTTTATCTAAGCAGCTGGCAGAACTAAGGCGGTTCTGCTTAAAAATCATTTCCCAGAGGATTAGCATCCCCTTTCACACTTAAAAGCCTTCCCCAAAGCCAAAGAATGAATTGATTTTCCTATAACTAATCACACTCCCGTTTAAAAGCAGGAAGCCACTGCTTTATTTTCCATCTCCAGCTCCAGAAACTGCAGACTGGGCATTCACTCACCTCCCCTCCCCCCCCGCGGCTGCAGGATGCTAAGGGGCCACTCTGCAGGGGGCCTCCCTCTCCCCAAAACCACGGAGGCCACGGCTGCCTGTGAAGAGGGTGGCAAGAGTGGCCAGAAAGCCCAGAAAGGGCACTTCACGTCTCATGGTGCCATCCGCGGCAACCTCTCCGGCCCAAGCACCGATCTGTTTGCACAGCGGAGATTGAGAGGCCATCTCGAGAGCATTTCACCGGAGTGTAGGCTGGAGGCTGACGAGTCCCTGTCCAGGCCACAGGGGTTGTTGAGAGGGAAAATGACGTGGCAGCTCCATCCGCAAGGACCCCAACTTGCCTTCAAAGCCTGTGTTTGCTTAAGCAGCCAGGACCACCGGACTGAACGTGGGGAGAGGTATGCTGTTTGCATGACCTCCGATTGCACCTCTTCCTGAGGGCTTGCCTCCCTCCCTGGGAGGTACTGAAGTAGAGACCATTCCAGGAACACAAGTGCGTGCCGCAACTCTGATGCAGCGATTCACTGGCCTCTGTAATCTGCACAGCACGAAGGACGGGCAAGTTCGAGTTGGGCAATCAGTCAGACAGGAAAGACCCAAGTCAAATCCAGCCCCACCTACAGGTGGTCGACATGACAAGCTGTTTTGTGGAAAGGCAAGTCGCCAGCGATACTGTTCCATTTGCCTTCACTGAAAAAAATATGTATGCTTCCTAAATTCGTAGAGGCTAGTCCTGGGTCCCGACATATGGTCTATCCTTGAGAATGGTCCGTGTGCCCTGGAGGAGAGTGTGTACTCTGGTGTTCTGGGACGAAAGGCTCTGTAAATGTCAATGATGTCTATTTTGGTCTAATGTGTCATTTAAGGCCAATATTTCCCTATTGATTTTCTGTTTGGATTATCTATCCATAGCTGTCAATGGGGTATTTGGGTCCCCGACTATAATTGTGTTTCGGTCAGTTTCTCCCTCCAGTTCTGTTAGTAATTGCTTTATATATGTTAGTGTCCCCCGCATTTATTCATGAAGATATATGCACCCCCATGTTCACTGGCCAAGACATGGAAACAGCCGAAGTGTTCTTCAATAGATGACTGGATAGAAGAAGATGTGGTACTTATACACTGTGGAATACTACTCAGCCGTAGGAAAAGATGAAATACTGCCATTTGTGACGACATGGACAGGCCTTGAGAACACCATGCTAAGCGAAATAAGGCAGGTGGAAAATGTCAAGAACCGCACGATTTACTCACATGTGTGATATAAAACCGAAAGCAACACATGAACAAACTAGACAAATAAGCAAAAACTCACAGACACAGACAATAGTCTGATGGTCGCCAGAGGGAAGAGGCGGGGGAGGTAGCAAAGGGTAAAGGGGATCAAGTATATGGTGACGGAAGATTTGACTTTGGGTGGTATACGCACAAGGCAATATACAGATGATGTACTATAGAACTGTACACTTGAAACCTACATAATTTCATTAACCACTGTCACCACAGTAAATGTAATTAAAATTTTGTTAAAAGAAAAAATATGTAAATCCACACAACATTTATTGTAAAGTAAAAAAAAAAAAAAAAGGACCATAAAAGAGAAGAATTCATGATAGAGGCTGCATCTCTCTCCAGGAAGGGAAATGATGGGGTAGCTTATCTGTGATTTTTTTTTGTTTGTATCTATTTAAAATATTAGGTAAGACAGACAACAACTGCCCATTTGGGGTGGTGAGAACATAGTCATTTGTACCCCCACTTTTCCTTTTAATATTCTCTGTACTTTCATGTACCTGGAAACTACATCTGATTTTTTATGTGCGAAAATAGGGGGTGTAGACAAAAGAAAAGCTATCTCTGTGTCTTCAATACTTTTCTGTCCTGCCCAAATCCATGTATTACTTTCTTCCTTCTAGATCAGGGTTGCTCAGCCTCGGCACTGCTGACATTTGGGGCTGGATCACTCTTTACTGTGGGGCTGTCCTGTGCAGGGATGTTTAGCAGCCTCCCTGGCCTCCACCCACGAACTCAATAGCGTGTCAACCAGTGTGCGACCAAAATGCTTCCAGACGTTGCCAGGCATCCTCTGGGGTGCAGAAATCACCCCGGGATGACCACGGGCCAAATGACACTCTGTAGTTCACACTGCTTCCACCTCTCCTGGTGTAGGGCACCCCCCACGCACGGTCCTTCGGGGTTTTCTGAGTGATCTGCATTTGTTTTCTTTTTGGTTCTGAACGACATCCGGAACCCATTGCCTGGATGTGGAAACAGGCTCAGAGAAGCCAGGCAGCTTGCCCAGGCCCTGCCGCGGAGGAGGGCAGAATGTGGCCTTGAACCTGGCCCTTCAGGTTCTTGTTGCTGAGCCATGGGTGGGCCTTCTCACCCTAGCGACCAGGGAACCTGCTCTCTTACTGAAATCTATTCTGTCCCTCTTCTTTCCTTCTTCCCCCTACAGGATAAGTTGGGGGGGGAGGGGTGTCAGGGGGAAGGGACTAACACGTGCTGAGTACCTACTGTGTGCCATGAGCTTTCAACCATCTAACTCTGTTGGCATCATAAAATTCCTGCACAGTAGACAATGGTATTCATTTGGTTTCATGTCGCGTATTCAAAAAACGACACAAAACCAAAGAATCATGTTTAGTCGTGGCAACTGCAGGCACATTTAAGAGTACAGGGGGCTTCTGGCATTTCTAAAATCCCTTTCATCTGAGGTAGCAGAGTATGACTAGACCTGGCTGTGCACTTCCACGCTGTGACCCAGGTGAAGGGCCCGCCTTCCTACGCCCCAATTTGTGTGTACTCAGTCATCGCACCAGTGAAATGGTGTAACCCAAATATACTCAGCTGCCTTGAGGCCCGATTCTGCCCGGTGACGCATTAAACACACACACACATGCACACGCACACACATGCGTGCACGCACACACATGTGTGAGCACATGCACACACATGCATGCACACACACATGCATGCACACACACATACACACACATGCATGCACACGCACACAGATCCCGTAGCACTTCAGAACAATGAAGCATTTCTTGGAAGGGAGCCCAGGTTTACACAGTGTATCACGTAAGAACATCTACCCCTGCATTCAGAGCCTCTCCAGCCATGGCCCTCTTCTCCACGCTGTCTTTCCACCATCACCCCGCCCCTGGCAAGCCTGTCCCCATGCCGTGCCACCTCCTGTGGCCCTGGGGCATAGTAGGTCCCCTCCTCTGCAGGCACCTCTCTATCTGAACAAAGTTCCCCAGGAACTCGGAGAACAAACCCTCAGCCTCCCCCATGTAAAGGGACTGGTCCAGTGTCCAGCCTGTCACAGGCCCTTAATGCGAGCTGACCGCTGTTGTCATGGTTGGTGCTATTCACCTAGAGCTGCTGGGAACCAGGGACTTCAAAGTAAAGCACACACAACTCCGCCCCCAGGAAGCTCACGGTGCACAGACGGGCCCCCAGGCGTGGTCTGTTCCCATTTACATGGGGCTTTTCTTCGAGGGAGGTAGAAGCCACATCACATGACATTCTACTAAACATAACATTAACCACTTTAACGTGAACAATTCGGCGGCATGCAGTGCAGTCAGTATGGTGTAGGCATCACCTCTATCGCATCCCAAAGCATGTCATCATCCTGAAAAGAAACCCACACCTTTAAGTAGTCACTGCCGACTCCCCCAACCCTCCGGCCCCTGGTAACTGTGAATCTACGTGCTGCCTCTCCGGATCTGCCTGTTCGAGACATTTCACCTAGATGGAACCCTGCAACCTGTGACCTGCTGAGTCTGGGCTCTTTCACACAGTATGACGTTTCTAAGTTTCATTCACGCAGTGGCATATATCGGCACTTCACTCTTCCTAGGCGTGCACAAACAATTGAAAACAGGCATTCAAACAACACCTCGCACGCGAATATTCAAAGCAGCGTTATTCACAATAACCAAGAGGTAGAAACAACCCACATGTCCATCAACTGATGGGCGGAGAACCAGAAAGGGGCAGAAACACACAACGGGCTGTACACATGCTTCAGCCTGGGGCTTGTCGTGTGCACGATCTCAGTTAGAGATCAGAAGGGGGATGTGGAACGCATCGTATTCTATACCCCCCATTTTCGGATGAAAAGATGGAGAATCAGAGACAGCGCCAGTCTCGTGTCTCCCGGCGTGTCCTGCTCCAAAATTGGCTGTGTCCCTGAAAACGTGAGTATCCGGGGCTGACTCCCTGGCTCTTATCCCCCCGGGATGCCCCGAGTGCAGTGACAAAATGCAAGGTGACGTTTTTCCTGTGCTATATCCAATCCAACCTCAGGCTGCAGCCTAGAGCTTCTCACGTGGCCTGCCTTCCCTGCCACCACCGTGGGTGTGTCCTTCCCTCAATGGCCCAAATCACTCATTCCCCTGAGCTGAGGTGACTATGCCCTCATCAAGGATCTTTGACTTCTCAGGAGTCACTACTTCACTTTCTTGTATGGAAGCTGCATTCTCTTTCATATGTAGCTCTAACCTATTTAATTAGCACTCTAATTTACGTTTTTTTAAGGGGGGGGGGGAGACAGTCTACAATGGGCTAAAATTACACCTTATGAAAAGATGTGATTGTTTCCTGACCACGAACTTTTGCTTTTATGAATTGCTAATTTGGTTAATGGGCTCATTCTGCTCTGAAATTTGCATCATGAAAATTACTAGCTTCAGAGAGTCCTCTGTGTACAACGCAGTGTGCACGTTTTGTTGTAAAGGTCACATTTGACATCGTAAAACAGCGGGCCCTTTTGAAAAGGTACAAATGTAAGAAATTAAGTGGGCCCATTGGTATAATGTCACTGTGAAGGAGGGAGAGAAGATTTTTAAGTTAATTTTTATTCATATTGTTTACGTGGGTGCACGCTGAGCCTGGTTCCAGGTGAATCCCGCCGTGTGCCTGGCACATTATCGGCTTGATTTGTGAATCAGGGACACGCGGGGCTGGAAAGGCTCCACCACAAGCCCCGGGCTGTGGGTAAAGCAGACATTGGGACATCAAGTTATAATTTAAGTGCTGCCGGGGAACGATGTACCTAAAAACCTTGCTGTGCTTCATCGGCGTTTGACAATAAATCGAGAAATACCCACTGCCCCACAGAGGCGGGGTTTACTTTCGGACTGTCTCGCTGGGCTTGTGAAGTCAGATGCTCGGTGTGTCTGCACCTCCGGGCAGAGCAACCCTGCTTGGTGCTTTTAGGAAGTCGGCGGGCGTGCGGGGGCTACATGGGGCCACGTCCGCGTGCGTGGGAAGGAAACGCTGGAGCCACCTTCTCGAGTGCCGCGGAGATGAGCAGAGTCAGCAGTGCCCTGGGAAGAGATGGCCAAGAGTGGCCAAGAAGCAGGGTCATCGTGACGAAGAGGAAGGCTTAGGCACACGGCACGGCTGCCACCACACACGTGCCAAAGGACTGGAAGCAAGTTGCCTCAGTATCCTGATCTTGGAATCGTTTTGTTTTGTTTTGTTTTATTGTTTATTTTAGAGGTAGCACAGAGCTCCTCCCCACGCCACGTGACCTGGGAGCAGGGAACAGATGGACCTTGATGTGAAGGCTGGACCTTCCCCCAGGCCCCGGGAGGGGAGTGGACTCCTGCTGGGCACCAGGCAGGCTTCCAGGCAGGAGCACCCCTGAAGCAGGTCTCAGGGGGAAGGGGAAGTTCACAGGGCGGCACAGGAACCCGCCCCTGGACTTCTATTCACAGTGCTCCTGGGATCGGAAGCCCTGGGAGGAACAGAAAAGGAAGAGCAGGTGGGCCCGTGGTGAGGACAGGCGAGGCGGCCAAGGAGCCTGTGGTTTTGAATAGAGACCCCTGCTAGGGACCACACTGTAGCACCAACAAGCACCTTCCCCCTCGTGCATTCTCCTCACCAAGCCCTGGGTAGAACAAAGGCTATAATAACACCATCAGGGGAAACAGTCCTTTGTGACAAGGACAAAGAAGGGCCCCTCCCTGCTCAGGAACACATGGGGCCTCCCGCCCTCCCTCCTTCTGTAATTACCTCTAGTAAATTCCCCATTCATCTGCATGCCGGTTTCTATTCAGGGAGGACTTGAGGCTGCGCTGCCGGGGAGGGGGGGCGCCGGGCACATTCATCCTCGCACAATCTCCAATCACCACACCTGACGGGGATGAGCACATGCTCCTGTGAAATTTTCATCTCAATCCCAGCCTCAGATGGCACCATCTCTCAGCCGCGCTCCGAGCACTTGGATTCAGAAGGCTTTTCATCCTCCAAGTCCCGCACAAGTGTTACCTAATTAATGTTCAACAATGTTACCAAACCGCCCTCTTTTAAGATGTATCAACCTGGAAAGGTCTGGAATTAAGGATTTTGATCTCGAATGGATTGCTTTCATGTATTTCAGATAATTCACACAGCTGCTTAAAGACAGATATTCATCGACTATAAATAGCCCCAAGTTCGAGTAGCTACACAAATAAAGCTTTCCTTATCTCTCCCGGCAGCTTCCCTTAGCTTGCTTGGGCAGTGAAGGGATCAGAAATGCTCCCTCACAGACTGATGCCATGAGCACTGGGACTCTACAGCGAATGATTCTTCAGCTAGGCAGAATAAACTACCAGTTCACGACCCTCCAGCGGCTTTCCCTAAGTCTGGACCACGGCCCCCAGCCTCGATCTTCAAGGTGCGGTCCAGGAGCAGTAGCCTCGGCGTCACCTGGGAGCTCATCGGAAATGCAGAACAGGGGGTCCCACTTCACACGACTGGACCAGAATCTGCGCCTTAGCCAAATCCCCCTGTGATCCCTCACACATTGAAGTTTGAGATGTGCTGGTCTTTCAGACCCTTCATGAACTGACTCTTGATCACCTCTGGGTCATGAGACCCCCCCCCCTCACCCTGTGTCACCTGCCTCCTTGCTGTCAAACAAAGCAAGCCTGCCACAGTCTCGGGACATTTGCCCCGCTGAGCTCTCTGCCCATATCCGCTTCCCCAATCCATCGCAGGGACCACCTCCGGGGGGTGCTATTCATGTGGCTGTGGACATAAATGACACCCGCTGTGGCCAAACTCCAGTCTACAATATGAACAGTGTCCCCTGGAGGTGGGTAGCACGGCTGCCCTGAGCAAGGACCTGTGCCACCTCTGAAGAAGCCTTCCTCACCATTATCCAAAAAAGCCCTTGTGACTCTTTTTTTTAAAAAGAATAGTTTATTGATTTTTTTTTTTTAAGAGAGGAAGGAAGAAGAGAGAAACCATCAATGTGAGAACATAACATCTATCAGCTGCCTCCTGCGTGCTCTCTACTGGGGATCGAGCCCTCAACTCAGTCATATGACCTGCCCGGGATAGGAACCAGCAACCTCTCCACGCATGGGACGATGTCCAGCTAACTGAGCCACACTGCTCAGAGCGCCTCTCATGACTTTCTCCTCACCCCACTTCGTGGTTCTCCACGGCACTCACCATAGCTGACTTCACACCACGTATCTGCTCGTTTATTTAGCTTATTATACGTCTTTCCTTGCTAGAATCCACTCTCCATAAAGTCAGGGGCCTCGTCTTCCCCCCACCCCCACTGTACTTTCAGCATTTAGAAGAAAGCCCATCCTATCACTGGTACACAATTTGTGTGTGCATATGTGTGCGTATGTGCACATGTGCATGTGTGCCTGTGTGAGGTTAAATAGTTGCTCACCCCTGATTCACAGTAGCATGGGACTAATGGATAAACTGAACTTTTCTACAAAGGAACCCCTTTCATGTCTGCACATTCCTCAGAGTGATGCTGTCCAGCTCAATGCCAAGGAATGAGCCCCACGCCGGGGAATTGGCCAGTTCTGTTCCCTGGTGCTACCGAAGCCCCTTTACATTCTTCCTGCTTCTCCGGGATGTGCACTCAGCAAAGGTGAACCACAGAATGGCCATCAGATGTGACCCCAGCATCATGGAAAGGCATAGGCAAATGACCAGTGGACACTGCTGATCGGAAGGCGAGCCCTGTGCAGAAAGGAGTAAAGGAGAGCTTGGTTCGTCTGGTTAGCAAAATGTTTCTTATTTTAGCAGGAAACAGCTTCCAATCAAATACTGTGTGGCTTTAAAGGCACAAAATGAATGAATCGACAATCATAACAAGGAGAACGGAATGACATCGACCCAGGGGACAGAAGACCATGCCTACACTCTGCCAAATGCCCCAGGAAACGCAGCCGTCTGTTTCCACTGAAGTCCCGACCAGGCCCCGCCTGGGATAACCACAGCCTGACAGGTCATGGGCATGAGTGGCGCAGGGCAGTTGGAGAAAGAGCACAGCATTAGAGTGATGATACATGAAAACTGAACCTGATGCTTGGCGTTGGGGAGACGACACGGAGTGGTGGGGACTGCGGCAAACAGTTCACGTTCCTTCTAGAGCAGCGGTTCCCAACCTTCCTAATGTCGCAACCGTCTGATACAGTTCCTCGTGTTGTGGTGACCCCCAACTATAAAATTATTTTCGTTGCTACTTCATAACTGTAATTTTGCTACTGTTATGTCTTAGGCGACCCTGTGAAAGGGTTGTTCGACCCCCAAAGGGGTCGCGACCCACAGGTTGAGAACCGCTGTTCTAGAGGGAGCCGCTGCTACTCAATTCCTGTTGACCCGTGTCGTGTTGGAATATAGAGCCAGTAGTACCAGAGTCTCTGACTTTCCAAGAGGAGCTATGAATTAAGACTCTTGTTAAACCTCCTGGTTTTGAAACACTGATAAGTGAATCCAAAATTTTACCAACTCTGAAAGCAAAGCAAATACAACTATGGGTGAGACACACCCATAAAGTCATGCTTGTGAGAATAAGAGCTTAGGTATTTGAAGTTCTGGTCTGTATGCAGTTTTTTTGTCAGCACAACTGTACACTTAATGAGGGTACTTCCTGCACACACATGCAAAATTACAGAACAAATCTGTAATAGGAAGCCGAGGAAAGGACCCAGTGGGTGAAGGAAGCCCTTTCTGCCTCAGGATTACATACAAACAGAACTTTTCCCTAGCCTAGATATAGCTAGGAATCTCAGAGATGGAGATAAAAAGAGGTGAGGGTGGGGGAGAGGAAGGTGAGCGTACAGGATAAGAATTGGGCTCGGCATTCTTAGGAGGCCAACTTCTTCTGGGCAACTATGTTATTCTTTCCTCCTGCAATGACCTACTATAGGAGGGAATGGCATTTTCTGTAGAAATCAAGGGTGGCATCCAAAAAGAAGGGCAATTTGGGTTGGGTTTTACAGGATGTGTAGGAGTTTTCACAGAGGAAGGATATGGTGCAGAAGAACCATCAATACCAAATCATCTTCTCTTCCTGCTTTCTCTGAGCCCACTCAACCCAGAACCCAACTCTGCTCTTTACCCTCCTCAGATGCCTCTGAAACCAGCACAGTGTCCCACTGAAGCTTTATGACATAGAGAGCCAGTATCCATGCGACAGACAGTGAATGGAAAATCCATTCCCTTCTTTTTCCCACTCTAATCTCCCCCACCTAGAATTGACAGGAAATAAAAAATTATTAATATCAAATGTTAATGGGGGGGCGAGACACAATGCCATTCCTGCAACCCCACTTTCACATATCTCTTTTAGGTCCCAAGTACACCATTCTGGATCACTTCTAGGGGAGCAGTGCATTTACTGAGAGGAGCAGGGGGTGTGGTGGGGAGATTATCCAGGCAGCAGCTGGCACGGGTGAGGGCAGATGAAGTGGAAGCCCCTGTAAACCCCAGACTACAGAATCAGGATGGCTATTCACCAGGCAGCCATCCCTACGCCTGGGTTGTCTGCTCACAAACCACCTGGATCAAATAGCATCTTTAGTCACGCTACACCATG
The DNA here is from genome assembly GCA_030848825.1 of Tadarida brasiliensis. Classification (NCBI taxonomy): domain Eukaryota; kingdom Metazoa; phylum Chordata; class Mammalia; order Chiroptera; family Molossidae; genus Tadarida; species Tadarida brasiliensis. The sequence continues at coordinate 113,071,578 of CM061258.1, forward strand.
CGGTGGGGTAGGATAGCGGTGACAGAATCAAATGCCTGGGTTAGGCTCCAGGCTCTTCCACCCCCTACCCAGATGGATGGGGACCAGTACCTCTCCCCACCCCGCTCTCTTTAACTATAAAATGGCAGTAATAATTACACCCCTCCACAGGGCTACAGTGGCCATTAAATAATCATATAGGTACCCTACTTAGCACTGTATACAGGAATGACAATTCTCGGTGACATTCGCGATGATTAATTCCTTGTTGCCTTCAGTTATTTAGAAAAGAAGCTCCCATGGAGGGGGGTTGGGGGGGAGTGGCAGGATTGTCCATTCTACCCAAAGGATACAATAGTCACAGGAATTCTGTCAGAGTGGACACATTTCAGAACACTGGGCTCCTAGGTGCTTTCCCTAAGAGGCATGTTCATCCAAAGAAATGGTGGCGTTTCCTCCGGGGGCCAGCAGTTGGCCATAGCCAAGGGGTGGGAGAAGTCCCTGGAATCCAGAGTGGGTACAAACCCAGCTGCTCTCCACCGGACGCTCAACCAGGGACAGAAGGTCCTCAACATGGGCACGCGAGTTCTCTTATTGCTGCCTGGACGGGTGACTCTCTCTCCACCCTCTCTCTTCCCCACCACCTTGCTTAGTGAACTCAAGGACTGACTGGAGAGGCAAGTAGCTAAATGATGTCAGGCCTTATACAATTCAAGACACAAAGGGGTCACTCCCTAAACAGTTCATAAATGAATGAAAAATACCATAAACTCTATTTACAGAGCACACACAAGGTGCTCAGCATACTGGTATATTATGTTAAGCACATTTCAAACACTCGCTCATTAAGCCCACACCACCCCGGGAGTAGGAGTAGACCTTATTTTACCATCTGAAGCTCAGAGACATTCTTTCATAAGGATCACCTATATAGGAAGCAGCCAAACATCAATGAGACGCCTAGAAACCCGGCTCCGGAGATCAGATCACTTCCCTAACCATGAAGGCATCACTGAGTAAATTGGGGTTGGAGGCAGGGCTGGTTCCGGGAACTTGCCACATTCTCCGCCCTGAACCAGGATGCGCAGCTGAACTGTCAGAGGCTGTCTGAAAGCCTGTTCTAGGCTGATTTGCTTCTTTCTCAGTGCATGTCAGCTGCTGCCCGGCATGATAGCTTATTTAAAATATCGGTAGAAATAAGATTCGCTGTGAAATTAGTTGTAGACAAGCTCAGAAACTGCTAATGATGCAGAGATAATAAGGGGATTTGCAGAAAACACTGAGATTGCATTATGATCAGTGAGCAGAGCGTCACCCCTTGGAGCCCGCGGCCCCAGCTCCCGCAAGAACAAATGCATATGTATTAGTGGTGCGCTCTGGAGGATCCGGGCCCCCAAGGCCAGCAGGCGCAGGCTGCCTGGTCAGAGGCTCGGAGCTCAGCTCTGATTTGCAAAAATGATTAATCTGTGGGTTTTGAGAATGAGAAATGTTTACTTCCTAGGTCTGGGAGAAACCGAAGGTCAGTCCTGAATCAAATTCCCATTTGAAAATGAACCAAGCAGGAGCAGCTCTGGAAGGCAGCCCCGCGGCTCTGCCTGGTCCGCTGCCCAGGGCTCCGTAGGTGGCTCTCCCAGGATAGGCGCTCCGCTAGCTCCGTGGTGCCTGCCGCCTGCAGGAGTCGGTTGCCAGCCCTACGCACCACAGTGGCGAGAACAGATGGCAGGTCTCTGACATCTTGCCATACTGGTTAGTGAATGACGGCTGCCCTGACCTTCACAAATGGCTCTGGGATCAGCCTCCCAACCTCTCCATGACCCAGCAACTAAAGGATTAATGTTGGGCACCGTGAAGGTCCTCAGACCCTGTTCTGGCACGTCGGCCAGGATTCATCCCGATCTCTGGTGTCCTGTCCATACCTGATAGGTTAATAAATATTTTTAATATTACTCCTCCATACCTAGCCCCAGACATGCCCGGTTGAAGTATCCATAACATGAGGAAGGGGGCACATGCTAGCAGTCAAACAGGCTAGAACCCTCTAGGAAAGCCTGATGCTCTCAACAGCACTCGCCCTCCTCTGGCTGCATACAGCCCTCGGTGTTCGCAAATGCACCGAGTCTGTTCGTGCACCCAGGGTGTGTAATTCGGCCAAGTCACAGTCTCTGCATTTTTGGCAAAGAAAAGAACGGGGGAAATGCAGACTGTATGCATGTCAATGACGAAGTCACCTGCATAATAAGATGCCAGAAAGTTTGAGGCTAAAACACTCATTTACATGAAAAACAAATCTTTACGGGATACATCTTTCTCTCCTTCACATCTCAACACATTTGTCACTCAAAACTAGAAAACTCGATGCAACAAAGTCCCCCCAGTCCCTGGCCCTGTTCTCATTCTCTTTAGCTTTCAGATTAACTCCTTGCGGGATGGAGGCCACCAGGTGTTCAAAACAGATTCTGCCGCGTTGCTGCCCAGGGAACCACATTCAGAAAGAGGGATGGGCTGGGAGGAGCCAAATCCCCACCAGGCCAACATCGTTTGTATGCTCCTTGTACAGAAGGTAAACTATTTATTCCCTGTATGCGGCGAGGGTGATACAACTGAATAGCTTGACATTCTATCAGATGGCCGACCGCTGATACGATCAGTCCTTTTCTTTTAAATGTGATGAAGCTGTGCACAAAAGTCAAAAAATGAAATATTAAAGGAAGACGGGGAGGGATCATGGTTCAGTGATGGACTACGATGGTTGGTTTCGGGGCTGCCTGGCATATATTTCTTCCATTTCCCTTCTTCCAGTAGCAGACGCTAGGCCTTCCTGATTACAGAATAATCATGTGACCTAGTCCTGACCAGTCATGTTAGCCCTCTTCACCTGAGCACAGGGATTGATGGGAGGGGAGGGGCATGTTGGCCAAGGAGAGCCAATCAGAATTCATCCCAGGTTTGTCATATAAATAGGAGTAGAAGATTCTCTTTCCTCTGGTGTTGCTAAATATGAGCGTATAAAGCCAGGGAGCTGGTGAATATTTTACCCACCATCAGTGCCATCTGGACAGAATCTGTCTGCAGAATGAAGCCAATCAGCAATGAAAGATAGATGACTCCCCACTCCGACTCCCTGGTTACTGCAATTCCTCCTTAACTCTCTGGATGCCCAGGGTCCTTCCCAGCGATGTAAGCCCCTAACTTCCCCCCGGCTGAAATGATCTGAAGTAGGTGCTGTCATGGAAAACATCCTGACCTTCACTCGGTTACAAAAGGATGCTATATATCTTTAATCACACTTAGGGTTTTGAGAAAGTATATTTAGCACGTTGTACACGTTCTTCAATTTTCTTTTTCCCCTTTGCAATTTAAAATGATTAATTAGTTTAAATCTAGTAAGTAGCCAATTAAAGCTAAATAGTTCCTATTTTGTCTCAGTTGTATTTGAGATCCTTGAGTTTTATCACTTGTACGAGCGTTTTAATTTGCCCGTTTTCCACTCTTCGTAAAATATTAAGGACAAAAGTGGAATAAAAGAGTCAAAAAGTTGCTATAAGAACAAAATTGCAGACCTTGCCAACACTGAAGCTATCGCTAACAGGCCATACCAGCATAGAATAACCCAGAATGTTAATTTTCTGGAAAGTAAAGAATGAGGGTCATTGAAAACTGGACCTTAGAAATGGCACAAAAACGGAGTCACTTGTTTAAGTTCCTGCCCCTAGGTGGCAGTAGAGGGAACACACACCATCAAGCTCATGGAGAGTTTGTAATGGTAAGGAATCTACCCTCAAGGGTGCATCTATCGCCCTGGCCAGTTTGGCTCAGCGGTTAGAGCGTTGGCTCGTGGTCCAGAGAGACCCGGGTTCGATTCCCGCTAAGGGCACGTACCTCAGTTGCGGTTTGTTCCCAGCCTCCGTTGAGGTCGTGTGTGTGGCAACCAGTCCATGTGTCTCTCTCACACTGATGTTTCTCTCTCTCTCTCCCTTCCTCCCTCTCCTGCTCTGTCTGAAGATAAATGCAAAATAAAAATAAATAAAAAAAACTATCTATGCTTTAAGATGGTAACAATGCCTGCCTCACAGAGATGGAGTGAGGGCTAATTCAACATCACCTGTGTCAAGTGTTGGCACAGTGTCTGCCACGCAGTGATTGCTCATAGCCCACAGTTCCACAGTTACGGAACTCACTGTCTTCACACTCCCGCCGTCTCCTTACAATCTGAGAGCAAAAGACCAAATAAACACAGGCAGGATTAGGTAGCTTACGAGAAGAGATGGGAGGTGATGGTTATTTCTGAATGGATCGCCACTGATATTACATATAACATCAAAATTCAACTTCTCCTAGAAAAGACTGAAGCCCTTGCCTTGCTGAACAATAAAAGAATCATAACAATACATAACAACACACCAACAAAAACACTGGCTCTCGTTCACTGAGTTATTACTATGCTAGGCAATTTTCATCTGCTTATTTGACCCTCACCAGAAAATAAGTGTCTCCATCTCACAGAGGGGTCAAGAAACAGGGACCAGGAAACAGCTCCGAGAGGTGAAAGGACCTGCCCGAGGGACAGTTGGTGATGTGGAATACGAACCCAGCAGGTCCAGCTCCCACACCCACGTCTGCTCTCATACACCAGACCTGGCTCGTTGAGTTACTTGTCTCGTGATGTCTTCCCTGATATAAAATAACAGCAGTAATGATGATGATGACAATCATGTATTGGCTGTGTACATGTGACAGGTGCCACGCAAAGTGGCTAGTCTACATTCTGTGTCCTTTATGAAGAGAGTGCTGGGTACACAAGCATGGCCCTTCCTCTGGCATCTCCGTGCCTTCCTTGGCTCCCTAACTTAAGTAGGATTGGAAAAGAAATCTCAGGCATCCAATTCCTCTGAGATCTCTGGACAGAAGCTTACAGAGAGCAGTCATCTGGAGGCTTGGCCCTTCTTTGCAGGGGACGATGCCATTGCACCTGTGTGCCATCCTGTCATTGACCCGGCCCTGGAGGACCACACTAGTGTCCATCCCAGGAAATGATCCTGCACTGCGAGACGCCTCTGGCAAAACTCTGACTGCTCAAGAGAACAGCTCATTCGGGCAACAATCTCCTTTCACCGAATGCTGAACATTTATTTCATTCAAGAAATATTCAGTAAGCCCCATACCAGGAACAAAGAATGGAAGAAAAGAAGGGAGATCATAAGTAGCCCTACCCTAGGGAGTGGGAAACATGAAAGCAACGGACACACCAGTGTGTTATAATTTATATATCATAGAAGTAAAGTAAAAGCCGCAATGGTGCATAGAAGATAGCCTTTCAAATGTATATGGAGGGATCAGAAAGAGCCTACCCAGCAATACATTCATCAACCTCACTACCTTCATCAGAGCCGATTCTGACATACAGTGAGTGACCAGTCGAGTTTCTTTTCTTCTTTTTTAATTTTTTTCCCCCAAACATAGATGGCAACCCCTCCAAGTGTCTGGAGTCGCAGTTTTGGAAACTGGTTTGGCCATTTGTCATGGACAACCTCCAGATGCAAGCGTGACCTTTCTGAGGGAAATAACTTCACCACCCTACTTCCCCCTCTTAAATGTCAGCTGTTGCTATTCTGTGGCTGTTTTGCAATAGATGGAGAAAATAATGTCAGAAACCACCTCAAAACCATATCTGGTTGCTAAACATCAACAACCAAAAAAATTTAAAGCTCAAGTTGCTCCTGTCTCTGAAACGACCTCCTCACCCATACACCCCATTTCCCCGTCGTCTTCACTCCAACTATTAACGCCACAGGTGAGACTTATGGGTGAGCCCTCCAGATCCTGCCTAGGTTTGAATGATAAGCCCATGTCCTTCATCAGGATGGAAAACACGATAAGTGGGTTTGTCTCTGAGAAATGCTGGCTGATGAGGGCACCGGCACCAAGAATTGAAGACCCAAGTCCTTTCCACATGAAGAATATCGTGCAAGTCACCCACCAATGTTCTGAAGGTCCTCCTGAGATCTGGAAACAGAGCCTGAAAAGCCTTTGGGAACATGAAAATTATGAATCAGGAGGTGGGGAGCAACGTCTCAAGTCCTCATGCCTCCTCCTTGCTCTCTTTTCCTTCAGAAGGCACCAAACCCCTGAGCCCCTGAGCCACAAATGACTTCTGAGAGATGGATGGATGTGGAGAGGAGAAAACAGAGGGGCCAAGATGTATCTTCACTGACCTCCTCCAAGGAGTACCTCCAGAACAGAGAGAGATCCCCAACCAAGTAGGAAGAGTTACCAAGCACCGCGAGCTGCTAAGAGTTAATGCTAGATAAGCATTAGCTCATTGAAGCATCCCTACAACACCATAATGAAGAAGGCCTCAGGGGAGCCATTGTCATGCCAGGACCCCAGGCAGGTGCCAGGGGCAAGATCGTTTGCGGGAACAGAGAAGGCTGCTGTGGCCTTGGCCCCTAGCTGGACCAGCTTCTCAGTCTTTGTTCTGACCTTGGCCCCCTTCTTCTCTTGTTACTGAGTTGTCCAGTGCCCACGCATCCCTCTTTGGGCAGTGGCTCTGCGTCTGTGGGGACTGCCTGAGAATTTGTAGTCAGAGTCCTAGAGATACCACAGAGGGTATGGTGCCCTCATTCACTGGTCCACCATGGCACAGCTGTGCAGGCTTTGTAGCTGCATCTGTTCTGTTTAGTTGCTGCATCAATTCGGACTGATCGGCATCCCAGCCCTGTGGGTTACTCAATATTGACTATCACCCTGGTACGTCCTTAAAATATGAGAAGTGGAGATAGAGGGAGGGTCTTCCAGTATCATTTTTGGGTCAAATTCAGGTCCTGGTGGCACCCCTATCTCCAGTCTGTCTTCTAGCCTTGCACACTCAATATGTTCCCTTTGGAGCATCAGTTTGTCTTTTTTCTTTAGTGTTCATTGCTGCTCCAGTGCATTTGTTTACCCCATGATGGGTGCTTGGGGCCTGGCTAGCATCATTAGAAAGACGTTCAGTCACACAGCTTACTCTAATGATATTTGGCATCAGCCATAACTTGCTTTCCATACAAGCTACAAGATTCCTTTGTGCACGATCTGACTTAGCTTAGCACTAACTGGTCAGATGCCACAGGACTCATTACAGCACACAGAGAACAGGCATTTGACAAAGGATGGACATGAGTCCCATGGGACCTCACTTGAGCAACAGGCTGCTTGTATTTGGCATTTCTTGGGGATATGGAATGCCCTAGTCGGAACTTGGCAGGTGAGAAACTGGAGGCCGCTCTGCTGGCCCTGGCTGGCTATCAAGGACCGTAATAGCAAGATTTCCTCCATCATTTATCCCAGCTGTCTCAGCTGAAAGTTCTTGGAGTGTCTCCACTCTCACTGGGGATTAAGACAGAGCAATAACACCAGGAGATTCAGGCCTCCGATTTGGGATCTTTCCTGGAGTTAAATACTACTTAGCTGGGCTTAAGAGTTCCTTCCCCAGCCCAGATCCTAGGAAACTAAATTATTCCAATGGTTCCTTTTCCCAAGAAGTCAGGAGCTCATTCTGATTTTTTATCAATGAAGAATGTGCCCGCGATCCAGAAGGATCAATAAAAACCAGAAATAAAGGAGAAAAGAGAAAGAAGAAAATTTAGTCTACAATAAATGGCACCACAAGGCCACCATTTGCATGTAGAAAGAAACTTTAATTGTTGGATTCCTTCATGCCCCCAAGTCATTAATTTAGACACTGGGCTGTGCTATATTTCTCAATAGATTATCTGACATGAAGGCAGCTAACTAGTGTCAGATACTGACCTGTTATAAGCACTTAAACACTAATTGTACAAAGTTCTTGCTGATTGGGATGAAAGACTATCCTCTTAGTACTCAAAATGTAAGGAATTCGTCTCTCAGATGACATGAGACAGTAAAACCTAAAGCTATGAGAATGCCTCTAAGTACTGCTTTGGCCACTTTTCACAAGTTTTAACTAGGTGCATCTCTTATGGAATATCAATCACCTTATTAATAACTTTTTTATTTATAAGCTTGTTGCTTCACTCCTGGAGGTTTAGAATTTTTGTATAAACAAATAATATTATTCATTTTTTAGATCTGTTGCTTTTAGCTCAAAGCTATAGCATTTTCTGTCCTTTAAAATTGATTTTTTTCCTTAGATAGACACACACCATGATCCCCATGGTTTAAGGCATAATTCTTCTCTGTGGGGAACCCAATTTTTTTGTTTTATAATTGTACCTGATTGATTATGTTATTCATTACTTCTCTATTTATTTTTTACTATGTCTGACACACCAATAATATGAGACAATTTTGAAGGGGAAATGGTAATTTTGTGCCACTACATGGGATGTGATAGAATCATTTTCAGCTCCAATTATTTAAAATTAAAGAGCCATGGAGCTGAACTTAAAAAAAAAAACTAAATTATCTCTAATAGCGGAATTTTTCAGCATCTTAATTTGAGTAAAAGAAAAGGTTTAAATAGATTTGAGGGCTTAAATACTTCTGAGGAAATCAGGTACTGCAAAGCTGGGATGTCTAATTCACCCTAAAAGTAATTAACAAAAAGTAAGTTAGATCATTATTTCCTCCAAGATCATAATTTTAAAAGAAGCTGATTTATCTGAACTGATTGGGGCTTTCAATCCCAACAGAAATGTAGACACGTTGGTTGTTAAGGGGAGAACAGAAATGAGATCCAATTAAGCAAAATTCTTTCTTATGGAAAATAAAATGACTGTTCAAATGTGCTCAGAAGGGAGCCGAAAAAAGCAGGATATCTGAGGTTAAAAAACAAAACAAAACACATAACTCTGATTGAAAACTCAGTCCAATTCAAAATTAGATCCACCGCAAGAAAATAAGAAAATGCATTTCCATCTAAGCATTTGGACATAACCAGCTCCTTTAAACTGGTGAATAGGGGAGTTCCTGTTAACATTTGACAACTGACTCCCATGGGAGGGGCAAGGGGCTAAGGACAGAAATGATGCTGGAGGAGTTAGAAGTAGAAGTGACCTTTTGTAGTTAGGGTCTGTTATGGGCTGAATTGCATCACCCCAAAATTCATACATTGAAATTCTAACCTCCAGTATTGGGGCGTGTTATTGTATTTGGAGATAAGGTCTTTCAAGAGGTAATTAAGATAAAATGAGGTTATTAGGGTGGGCACTAACCCAATCTGACTGGTGTCCTTATAAGAAGAGGAGATTAGGAAGCAGACATGCTCAGAGGAAAGACCACGTGAGGACACAGAGAAGGTGGTCGTCTGCAAGCCACGAAGAGAGGCCTCATAAGAAACCAGCCCTCCTGCTGACACCTTGCTCTCAGACTTCCAGCCTCCTAAACAACTTCTTTTTTTTTTCTATTGTTTAATCCACCTGGTCTGCGACTCTTTGCTTTGAGCTGACTGACACGAGGTCTCAGATATCCTGGCTCAGCTCCACGTGGTCTCTTCTCTTCCCATTACACTGTAACTCCAAGGCCGAGCCTGCTGCACCAGTGGTGAATAAAGCAGATTCACTAACTGAATCATTCTTCAGCCAGAGGATAAATTGGAGGACATGAGAAATGACCAAGTAAATCCAAACCAGTCCTCACAACTTGGCTAGTTAGGAAGGATGGCACAGTGCTTAGGTTTGGGACAGCCCAAGTTCACATCCCAGCCAGACCACTGTGTGATGAGCTGTGTGACCTACAGCCAGTTCCTTGACCTCTCTGTGCCAGTCTCCTCATCTGAGAACTGCAGTGAGGATCAAAGTAGAGTGGCACCTGACACAGGGGGCCTACTCAGCGAGATCATCGCTTCATTCACTGCACAGACATGTCCTGAGCCTACACGGTGTCCAGGAACTGCTCCAGATATGGGGATACTGACCAAACAGCCTGCCCTGTGGGGCTCATCTTCTGGTGGGGGTTAGTTAATAATGATCCTAAGAGCCCTTTAGGAAGGAAAGGAAAAATGGCCGAAATGCAAAATCTAATGCTTGGTCCATTTCTGTGCACTCTAGGTAGTGTCCCGGAATCCTGTTTTAAAACATAACCCACAGTACTCCATGGCAGCTGATTGCTAATATGTTCTCATGCCAGGCTATGTGGTACCACAGTCACCCTCATTCACACTGCCCCAAGTCAGGGTGGGGCTCCTGCAGACGTCTGTGCATTTTGCTGTTTGGCTCCAGATAAACCTATCAATTGGTCTCCAAGTCATCAAAAAGCCCATCTCCTCTCCTGGAGACTCCCTCTGCCTGTCTCCCTGTCCCACCATAAGAGCTCTGCAGTGCCACCTGGAGCTCAGTGTACGAGGTACCCGAAGGATCCCTGAGGCCAGCCCCAGGCCCTGTCACCCTGCACTGGCAGCTATGCCCAAGCCGGCCTTTCTGATGTATATGCATGACGGCACAGAGACAGCGCTTCGGGGAGGGGCCAGCAGTCTGAATGCATCACCCAGCAGTCTCCACCACTGTCCTTGTGCCTCCCAAGTGGGGGTTGAGGAACAGGAGCCTTTGCTTAAGAAACCCTGGGAACTCAGAGACTCCAAATCCTTGTTTTGGGGAACTCCCTGGCACATGCTCGTGTTTAAAAGGACCTAAAAGGATCCCCTAAGCTTCTTTTGAAAATCTCTAAACTTTCCAAGCTTTTGTTTGCCCACCTGTATAATGGGATAGAAACTGCCCACTCTTTTCATGGGGTCCTAGAGCCATAAAATAAAATCGTCTGCAAAAGCCTTTGTGTGGGATTTCTTTTTGGATGTGATGAAACTGTTCTAGAGTTCACTGTAGTGATGATTACACAGCTCAATCAGTGTACTAAAAAACCACTGACCTGTACACACTAAATGGGTGAATTGTATACTACATGAATTATATTTCAATAAAGTTGGCTTTTAAAGCCTTCGTAAACTGTGAGGGAGCACTGTCACCCTACAAGTTCAGTCAGAAGTCCTGCATCGTGGGACATGGATGCCAAAAGAAATAAAAGGTTGAACCTTGGTGGGGAGACTTCTTTTGCATATGGTGGGGTTTTTTTGTTTGTTTGTTTTTAGGAATATACATTTGAGGAATAAAAAAGTAATATGAGCCCTGGCCGGTTTGGCTCAGTGGTAGAGCGTTGGTCCGCGGACCAATGAGTCGCACGTTCAATTCCGGTCAAGGGCACGTACCTCGGTTGTGCGGTTCGTCCCAGGCCCTGGTAGGGGCATGCGGGAAGCAACCAATCGATGTGTCCTCTCACATCAATGTTTCTCTCTCTCTCCCTTTCTCTCCCTCTCTCTCCCTCCCACTCCATCTGAAGATAAATAGAAAAATATCCTCAGGTGAGGATTAAAAAACAAAACAAAAGTAATACGAGAAATTGGGATCCATGTGCTTCTGGAAAAGTTTCAGGTAACCCAGGTAATTCTATTTCCCCATGGCCATCTTAACCTTCTCCATGTGGCCAAGGTCTTTGATGTTTCCAGAACTCCACCCCTCCCATGACACTCTGGTCCTGGCAGCAGCTTTGAGTCTTGAGAGAAGTGTCAATGGTGTGCCCCTTTCCACCTGATCCCTAAGCACCACAACGAGAACCCTGGGTGCGTGACTATGTACCTGGGTATGTACACGTTTGCATAAAATCATAATACAGTAACCCGGATGATGGCCTCGCTGAAGTGTTGGGGTTAATGACCAAGCCCTTCTCAGTGGGGTTGGAGAAAGTCCTTCGCCTGGAGAGAAACCTCCCCATCCTGGTGTTTCTCAGATCCCCCTCTTCTTGTCATCCTGTGACACATGGAGTTCTAGGGTGGTAAGGGCTAATCTTCACATGTAGCCCTGGGACGGGGAGATCAGCACTGAGCCCAGCTGAAGCCGACGCGCCCTCTGCTATGTCAGCGCTCTGTGCCTCAGTTTCCTCATCAACGCAGTGTGTTGGCAATGCTACTCGTTCACAAGACGTTGCCAAGATTAAATGAATTAAGTACATACAAAGCACTCGTTCAGGGCTGAACTGTGTCCCTCCCAAATTCATATGCTGAAGTCCTAACCCCTGTCCTTCAGAAGGTCACTGCATTTGGAGACAGTGTCTTTAAAGAGGTGATGAAGTTAAAACAAGGTCTTTAGGGTGGGCCTAAGCTGACATGAATGGTGCTCTGGTAAGAAGGGAGGTTAGGCCACAGGTAGGCACAGAGGGAAGACCATATGATGACACAGGGGAAGATGAGGAGAGAGGTCTCAGAGGGACCAGCTGGCAGACACCTTGGTCTCAGACTCCCATCTTCCAGAACTGTGAGAGAACACCTCTCTGTGGTTTAAGCCACCCAGTCTGTGGAACTTCGTTACGGCAGCCCTAGCAAACCAACACAGCTCTTGGAAGCCCCGTCCTCAGGAGGTGATGGCTGTCACCGCCCTGCAGAGAGGCAACGCATCGGGTGGGTAAGGAAACACGTTGAGAAATCAGACGGACCTGAATTCAGCTGGGTATATGTCAGATCTCTCGCGGGCTCATATTCCACATCCACAAAATGGTGATGATGGCGGTACTCAGGGTGCGAGGTTGCGTGAGATCACAGACACGAACACGGGCACCAGCGGCCGGCCTGGGCTGCAGCGACCGCTCAGAAGCTCAGGTTCTCCACGGAGCGCGGGAGCGGTGCGGCCCATCCGCACCAGTCAGGCCGCTGGGCTGGATGACATCCCACTTGACTGAGCATCTTTCTAGATTGAGCCATGGCTACTTCTCACCAGACCGGGAGAGCAGACCAGGCCAGTGAGAGGGTGCACACCAATCCAGGGGTTGTGAGTTCAGGTTTCCGTGGAGTCTAAGGAATTCCTGGACCCTGCACAGGTGTGATACAAAGCAGAATGAGCACAGTAGGCATAACGGCTGCAGCAGACCAGACGGACCCTTCCCTAAGTCCCCGGGGGCACCTGGAGACGGGTATGAACCTCACGGCCCCGGTTGACTTGCCCACGTATGACTGTCTTCGAAGAGATTCTGTTGAGACATTAGCACATGTAACAGAGGCGATTCCAGGGGCAGAGAGGGGGAGTGACTTCTCGGTCCTCTCCCAGAGTTTCTGACAGCGGCCAGGCGGAGAGGGACGCCTCCCCTCTGTCCCCCGTTAATGGTGTGTAAAGGAAAGCAACTCTCCCTGTCGGAGGGTCATTCACAGCTGATGGAAAGCTCTGTCCTGAGGCCGTCTGGCAAGATTTTCAATCCAATTTCTCTCGAGTGAAAGGCTAACAGGATAAGATCTCTCCGTGTTAACAACTTGGGTTGTGAGTGAAGTCTCAGGTTGGGGTGAGAGATGAGGTCATGAAATCAGGAGCTTACCTCGCCAAGCAATCTAGTGCCAACCCCAGGCCCCCAGCCTCCCTCCAGAGCCTGTTAATCCTGTGCGGGACATGTCCCTCCACGGGCACTTCTGTCCAGGAATTTAGGTCATCTGTCCCAGGGTGGCAGTCTCACCCCGGTGCTCATAGCGGGAGTCCAGAAGGCCTGCCACCGGGCACCCTCCGGACTTCAGCGAGGAGAGCAGGGGCCAACACTGTTTTCCAAGAACAAACACAGCCTCAGGAATAAGGCCTCACAGGGGAGCCCGGGACGGCTTGCAAACCTGTGAATGTCCTCCTGCCGCTCCAGCGCTGTTGCAGAGTGGGCATGAACTACCACCACCACAGACAGCAGACTTCTGTCCCGTTCAGGCGGCAGCCAGCTGCCTAAATAGCCTGGGCTCCCTGAAACCACGTGGTGCAAACATCCGGGAGGAGTCTGTGCCCATCAGACCTGACGTCCCACACCCCACACGGGGCTCCTCAGATCCCGTGGACCTGCCTGGCTGCAGTGGGGGACTGGGCGGGGGATCCAGCCCACGCTGGTGCTGGGGCTCAGCAAAGTCCGAAAGCGCTGGGACTGGAACCGACCAGCTCGCCCACTCCCTGCGCTGGCCGCAGCGAAGCCCACTAGGGGAGGGCTGCAGGGCGGTCGGTTCAGGCCGCAGGCGCGGTCAGATCCGTCCCCCATTTGCAGCACGGACGGTGCCTATGGACGCAGTGCTGAGTGACAGAAGTCAGGGTTCTATTCAGAGGAAGCTCAAAAGCTGGCAAAACTGATCTGAAGAGGGAGCGAAGGGAGGAGTTGGTGGCTCGAGATGGGAGGGGCACAGGGAACCTTCCAGGTGAAAAAATGTTTTATCTCTTGGTCTGGGTGGGGGTATCCCAGGGAACGGATATGTAACAATTCATGAAGCTGTACTTGATGGTATGTAATTTATACTTCAATTTTTTAAATTGTCAGCCATTTAGAGCACAGCAGATCTTGGACACTGGAAGTTGGGACATCTTTTTCAGGTGAGGCTGGCATCTCCCCGGATGCCACAGGGAACAGGGAACCCTGTGAGATGTGGCCCAGCAGACAGACCCTCTCACCATCTCATGCTACAATGTACACCTGACCTGTGCTCTGCACCTCAAATGTAACCGCGCACCCCCATTCCCCATTTCCTGCGTTAACTTGAAAATATGGAGGAAGAGAGGAAAGCAAAATCAAAACAGAACAGAAGATATAAGTCCTCAGAAACAACTCGTTTTCACTAAATCCTAGGAATTAAAAAAAAAAAAAAAAGTCAATTAGAACAGGATTGGTGAAACCAGGGACTGCAGCAAGCATTCCACCTGCTTTCTTCCGTGTTGGTGCTCCGATTCCGGGATTTCTAGGGGTGCTATTGTGTACCGGGTGCCCTCAGGAAGAGGAAACAGTGTCACTGTTGGAGAACAGAGTCTTGGGGAGACAGAACCCAGTGTGGGGGGATTTTGAGTAAATGGGAGACTGGCTTTGACTGCTGGGCGCCCCTGAACTGGGTTTAGAGGACACAACTCTAACCCAGAAGCAGAAAGCTCTCCAAAGGCCTCAGGGCTAGTGGGTGGGGAGTGGGCTCAGAGCTTGCCCGCAGGGCAGCATTTGACCAGGTCCCGGATGTGAGCAGAAGCATTCCAGGCAGACAAGAGAGAGGGATGGCTTGTGCCCAACACTCAGGGGTCAAAGCCAAAAGTGGGGTCAGTGTCCGGCATGATGCTCGACACATAATTGTCCTCAAAATCGTATTTATGTGCTCATGAAGGAATAAGTGAATGAGTGTATGAGTGCATGGATGATGAATGACGAATGAATGAATGAGGGAAATCCCAGTCCCTCAGCACCCACAGCTGGGGCTCCTGGCCTAGCCTCTGACGCAATGACTGGCCCCCATTCCATGTGGACCAAATAACAGAATCACCCAAAACACCTCTCTCGTTAAAGGAAGGCTGGCTGAGCCACGGTGAGGAGGAGGAAGAAGGGAGGAGAGACATTCCAAAGGCGGGGGAAGGACTAGGAGCAAGAAGACGGGTGAAGGAGGAGGAGGTGGAGGTGGAAGAGAAAGGGAAAAGGCAGGATGGCGGAGAAGGGAGAGGAAAGAAGGGGAGAGGGAAGGAAAGGTGAGGAGCAGAAAGGGAGAAACAGAGGAGAGGGTGGACAGTGAGGATGCAGGGAGAGTTGGGGGGGCAGTCACGTCTCTGGGAGACCGTATTCACAGGGGCAGTCTCCATGGGAGCATCAAGGGAAATATGACACAGGCCCTCCTGCTCGAATGCAGCCAGATGCTAACCTGAGCCACGCCTCTGGACCTTGCTGACCAGATTCATCCTTGCTGGATAAGATTCCTCCCAGAGGCAGCGCTGGGAGTGGCAGCTACTGGAAATGGTCACTAGGTGGCGTGTGCTCCTCGTCATCCCTTCCCCGGGTTCTCAGCTGCAGGGAAACCGAAGTTCTGACCTCCAAAAGTCGAAGGTCCCTGTCACTGATGGACACCTGAAGCCAGCCTGACGGTGGCAAGAACCGTCACCCTGGTCTGCCCGTCAAGTGGGTCCACGCTGTCCCTCTCACAACAGCCCTTGCCTTAGAGATGCTCTCAAAGAAACACCCTGAGTGGAGAGTGGAGGGGTGCTGAGTTCAGATACTGACTGCACCCCAAGAGCAGTCACAGAACATGTTTCCTGAAGACACCCCCCACAAATGGACCGAGCTTCAGGTCCCACACAATGTGGACCTGCTCCTGCCTGGCACGACACACGTCGTACGTGCTCAGTCTCCAGTGGCTACCCAACGAGACGTGATGTGCTCCATCTCACCCATGAAAACACTCAGGCTCCAGAACACCAAGCAGCAAGCTCAAGACCACGAGAACGGGACAAGCTGGGACTCCCAGCACACCAGGACGACAGCCGGCTGCCTCGTCCAAGGAGCCATCACTGCAGAGATATGGACACAAAACTCTGACCACACCCACCTCTCATCCCCCTTCTCTTCCAGGTACCCCTTGCAGCTCAGGGACCAAAGCCCGTGGCCTCCCTGTGTTCCTTCCCCCATCAGGCCACATGAGTCTATGTGCCTGGGTTGTCCTTTTGTCCAAACGGTAAGGATGCCATTAGAAGAAGTGTGTTTGTTTCATTTAATTGGTGTATCCCTTCAGTATATATCACTCACCCACAGCTAGAGTACCTGGGTTTGCATTCAGCAAGCACTCAATAAATGCGTCTCCTTGCTGTTATTACAGCATGAGTGCAGGGGGCAGGGGTGGCGTGTTGACAACTGGAAAATGAGTATTTCAGAATTATGGAGCAAATGAACAGGGAAATGTATTGTCTATAATAAATATACATCTGAAGAGCCTTAAAAGAAATCAATGAAGCACAACATCGAAGTCCCAGGGAGTTATAAATCAGCAGCCCGATAGACAAAAGTGCATCTGAAATCATTTAAAGTGCACCAGAAATCATTTATGTCTGAGTAATTAGAACACATTGGAACAACTCCGTGCCATTGAACTGGAATTGAGCAACATAATGTTTATGAAATCCCTGTGGGGTTGGGGAGGAAAACCAGGAAGCTGGAAGCTGCGTTGAAAATCCCCCCCACCAGTCCAAAGCCCTCCTGCACCATTCTCTGGGGGGACCCAGAGGGAGATGGGGTTTGTTTTCACCTATGCCCAAATTTGCTTTGTTCTTCTGGTTTAAACATGTCTGCAGTCCCAGTTGTTGAAAGAAAAATGCAAATCTGAGCCTGCATGTAACAGAACAGGGTCCCCTGTTCCAGACCCGCTTCCCCACCAAGAGGGAGAGATAGATAAGACAGAGAAGAGACCTGGTGAGCGTGAGGATACACAAGAGTTTTCCCAAAGAGGTGGCCAGTCTTAGCAAGAAAACGGCCAGCCTTTCTTCTCAAGGTTCCTACAGGGTCTGACACCTCTTCCTGTGGCCCCATTGAGAGGTGAAGTGACAGGGAGCTGGGACCCTGGAGGAGGAGGAGGAGAGGCGATGCAGAATGGAAGGAGGGATTTCTGATGCCCATCCGTGAATCTGCTCGTCCGATGCTGGCTGCAAAAATGACCCCGTGCACTTTGATTTGGGCAGTAAAATAAGGATAAGGCAAGGATTCAAATCTGGAGTCACACAAAGAAGCATCTTGGCATCAAGTACTCCACTCAGTGCTAGAAACAGCCCCTAACCGTGGCCCCAGAACTGCCCTGGCACTGGACGGCTTCCTTCCCAAGAGCAGTCTGAGCCTGTCCCGTGAGCTGGACCGACATTCTGGTGTTACCTGCAGACATCTAGGAGTGAACACTCCCCGTGGGCTATGCCTTCTTCACCCCCCGCCCTATGTTTGTTTCTTTTAAAAGGCTTAATCTTTTTAGAGCAGTTTAAGTTTATGACAAAATGGAGAGGAAGGTACAGAGTTTCCCATATGCCCCCTGCCCTACAGCCTCCCCCATTATCATCACTCACCAGAATGGTACTTTTTTTTTTTTTAACCAAGGATGAATCTGCATTGACACATCACCACCAGAAGTCCATAGTTTGCCTTAGGGTTCACTCCTGTACATTCTGACACCCTGACCCCCACCCCAGTTTAAGAAACTTCACCTCTGCCTCAGGGAGTCGTCTTCTGGGCTCTCACTGGCTCCATCCACACGCCGGGCAGAATCGAAGGCGAGCAGACGACCCCGGTGTGCACGGGTGGGGTGGGGTGGGGGTAATGGTGCAGCCCACATATAGAAATGTCTTGTGAAATGTCTTTTTATGAGAACCAGACGTTTACATGAGGAAATGCATCCTCTGCAGTGCAAATGCAAACAGACTGTGGGCGTACGTGTGTTCTGAGACCTCTGACGGAAGTCCACCTGGACGGCAGGCAGGGGTCCTGCTGCAGCCTGAAGGAGGCCCACGGCCGCCAGGCCACCAGCTGCTTTCCACCTGGTGGGCTCTGCGATTCTGCCCCCATTCCAGCGGAGGCCCCTCAAAGGAGTCAGAGGGATCTTCACAAAATGCAAACAGGATCACTTCCTGCAAACACTCTCAAGACCTTCCATTGCTATGGGACAAAGACCACTGTCTTCCCATGACCCTGGAGCCCTGTGTGGGCTGCCCCTGTCCCATCAATACCTTTGTCCTCATCTAGGATACAGTTACCCTAGCTGACCTCTGACAGTGCCTGGAAATAACCACACCCTTCTGGCCTCAGGGCCTTTGCACATATTGCCCCTCTGTCTGAAGTACTCTCCTCCCTGCCCTGGCCCTGATCCTGTACTCCTTCTTGAGAGCTCAGTTCACGAGTCCCCTACTGGGGGAACCCCAGACATACCCACCATCTGGGCCAGGTTTCGTTGCAATAGGCCATCCCAAAGCCACGTCCCTCCTCACCACTATAGATATTCTTCAGTGTGATAGCTGCTGAATCTGCTTCTCCCACTGGGCTGTAGGCTCCAGGAGGGCAGGCCTGGGTGTGTCTGGGCTCACCACTAAGCCTCAGCAGCCACGCGGGGCCCGGCACATGGTGGGTGCCCCATCCTGGTTGCATGGAAGGTTGGGTGAATAGATGGGTATGTGGGTGGGAGGGTGGATAGATGGATGGAGGAATAAGTGAGTGAATCACTGGTTTTTGTTGACATGTTTTCTGAGATTAATTATTTTTATCAGTTAGAAGAAGTTGAGGACATCAAAATATTAGGGAGACCGGAAAGTAATGTCGTTTTTTTTACATTAAATTCAAACAGATAAATTTTTAACAAGTTTTTATTTTTAATCAATGATGTAATCACCCTTGTTATCAACAACCTTTTGCCATCTATTGTGCAAATTTTTAATGCCGGATCGATAAAAATCAATTGGTTTTTGAGCAAAATATCTGGAGATGGCATTTTGGACATCATCCAAATTTTCAAATTTTTGCCACTTAGAAATGTTGTAGTGATCGGAATAAATGGAAATCCGATGGCACAATATTGGGCGAGTATGGTGGGTGAGGCAATACCTCCTATCCCAATTAATTAATTTTTTCCAGGGTTCGTCCTGCGCAGTGCGGTCTTGCATTATCGTGTTGCAGAATAACGCCTTTTCTGTTGACAACCACTGGGCACTTTTCAATTAAAGATTGATTTACTTGATCCAATTGTTCACAGTAAAGGTCTGCATTCAGTTTGTCCAGGTTTCAGCACTTCAAAATGAACGACCCCCCGAATACTCCACCAAACACACAAAAGTGCCTTTTTGGGGTGTAAACCTGGCTTAGCTGTACTTCGTGGCGATTCCTTTGGAGAGAGCCACTGCCTTTTGCGTTTTGGATTATCATAGAGGACCCATTTTTCATCTCCAGTGATCAAGCGATCAAAAAATGCTTCTGTATGGTGCCGCTGAAGCAATAAGTCGCATGTGGTGGACCGGTTAGCTTTGTTTTCTTTGGACAGATTATGCGGGACCCAAACACCTGCTCTGCTTACTGTACCAATCTGCTGCAGATGTTCTTGGATGGTCGACCAAGGTTGGTTAAGAGTGTTTGACAGTTCCTCGATTGTCTGACACGGGTTTGCTTCCACTTCCGCCCTTAACATGGCATTACTTTAACGACATTACTTTCCGGTCCCCCTAATACAAAGCAAAAGGCCACTGAAGGGCAAGAAAAGCCAGAGTTGGAGCCAAAAACCCAGCCGCAATGATGCTGGTGGGAAGCAGGCCCATCACTCATTCATTCACTCTGCACTAGAAGGTGCTGAGCTCCCACGGCGCAGAAACTGGCCTGGTGCGGGGGCGGTGAGCTCTCGGGGGCTGCCCCGTGGACAAGGATGTGGATTCAGGTCATGAGGTCTCACCTGGTTTGGCCAAGCTCTAGCCAGGAGCAGCCCTGGGTCCATCTTGGCCGAACGTCTCTAAATGCCCGACACCTGCCACTATTCCGGGATCGTGCTGCCCGTTGTCCCCACATGAGGAAAACACAGCACTGATGGACAAAAGCCTGGAGAAAGACGTGCCCTGGCCTCCAGCAGGGTGACTTCTCTCTAGCGTGGGGGACGGCAGGTGCTCACGTTCCTCTCCTGTGTGTCCTGCTGGTAATAGTATCAACGGATGGCATATTGGAAATTCACATTTAAAATACATCTCTCCTCTCTGTACAATGAGAAAGCATCTACTGATCCAGGCAATGAACATCCAATGTGAATCCAAGCCTCAGGCTGGGACCAAGGGTCCAGCATGTTCCAGCAAGTTCCAGGTAGTCCAGCCCGTTCCGACGCACAACTCAGAGCCCCCTCCCCTCCCTCCCGTCATTTTATTTCTTAGCAAAATCATTACCAAGAATATTGAACTACCTTACAGAGACGTATTTACTCCCCTATCTTCCCTCCGTCTCTCTTGATTAAAAGCTATGTGTGATATTTGTAGTTATCAAACATCAATATTTGGCATGGATTTGTGGAATGGAGATGAGGGGGAGAGAAAGGAATCTGACCGTTTCTATAAAGGGTAAAACCTTGAGCAAACAGACTGTATTTCTTATTAGGGGCACTAAAGAGCAGAGACTCATTTCAGAAGGGGCGAGCTGGACTGCACCCTGGCCGGCTTTGTGAAACCGACGATCAGGACTCAAAATTAGATTGGAGATTTCATCAGGAAAGTCAGCTACCGTCCGAGGGTGGGCGGAGGGGTGGGGGTCACGCCCCTGCCTGACACCTGTGGGAGCTGGCTACAGTTGCAGCCCTCCTCCAGGAGCAGAGACAAGCCTGGCACTCGGACTGGGCACGGCTGAAATGACAGTGATGGCAGGAGTTTCACTTCCCAGTGCCCACCCTTAAGCCTTGGCTGTGCTCACTCTCTCGGTCGTCACAGCAACCTGACTGATCAATTCCGTTTTGCGGACACGGAAAGTGTGGCACAGGGCGGCGCAGCTGCTTCCCGGGCTTCCACGGGGCGGAAGTGGCAGAGCTGGGGGCCATGCCTCCTCCATGCTGCCCTCTGTCACGTGGTCACTCCCAGACACCGGCATCCCCACCGCAGAGCCGGTCACTCAGAATCCACGACACACTGGGGTAGCGTAAGACCTGCCGCATTTCTGGAGTCCTTACCTCCGCCCCCATCCCTGCCGAGCTGGTGGCCTTCACCGAGTTAGCAGAGACCCAGGTGCCCCCTCTGTGAAGTGGGGGTGGTGGGATCAATCACCACACCAGCCGCTCTGGGGTGTTGTACCATTCACAGCATATACATTCAAGTGGCACTGATTTTCACTGCTGGGAGGGATCATTGTACAAGCACTTTGGAGAGCGTTGGGGTAGTGTCTACTAAAACTAACCACGTGTCTAGTCTATGACCAAACAAATACATCCCTCAGTGTGTTTCCAAGAGAAACAGGTGCATGTGTCCCCCAAACAACAGCTACGGGAGTGTGCAGAGCCCCAAACCAAAGCCAATGCCTTCGCGCGTCAGTGGGAGCATGGGCGCGTTAATCATGGTACAATGACAGACTGAAACACCACTGGAAAGTGTACACAGAACAACGGCTCACACCTGCAGTCCTGTGCCGAATCTCTGAGGGATGCTGCAGAGAGAAATGAGGCAGACGCGGTGTACCGGACAGGCCCGTTTTGGGAAGAGCCAGGAGGGTGGCTGGAAAGAGGTGGTATTGATGGGGAGAGGCATGCGGGCGCCTTCTGGGGAGCCCTGAATCAATAAGGCTGATTCTGAATCTGCCTCACTCACTTCAGCAACAAATAACACCTTCCCAGCCTGAAGTTCAGTGCTGACATGGGACACCTGTCAGTGTCACAGTGTCACCATGTCTCCAGGGGGCACAGCCGTCCTCAGGAATTTCGGGAATCACTGAAAAGACCTCCCCCTTTATCCGGCGGTGAGCAGTGGGAGAAGTGGCAGGAAGCTCTTCGGAGCCGCAGTCCTCCGCAGGGGCTGTGCCCGGGGGCGCGAGCGCCACTCAGCCTTGCATCCTGGCAAGCCCGGCGTGCTTTCATGAGGATCACATGGCCAAAGCCACGCGCCACGCTTTGAAGGGAAAGACTTTAAGCCTCCATGTCTCCCTGCCCCGAGTATCAGCTTTGTCCTTCTGCTCTTAATGCTGTTATCTCACGCGCACACTTGGTTTTCTGCCGAGCGGACGCTGTAGAGAGGCATATTAGCAAGGAGAAGTAGAGCGTGCAGAGAAACCGGGGTGTGGGGCTGGTGACCCTCCGCTCCAGAGCCTGCTCCAGTGAAAAGTGCCTGAGAGGAACCAAGCCTTCCTCCAGCCGCTCAGCCTCCTAAGCCAGGGCCCAGGGAGATCTTTCCAAACTGAAAATTGGATCAAGATCATCACTAGCTGAAAACCCTTCCGTGGCCCCACACCCATCAGAGCATAAACTCAACTTCTTGCCCACCATGGAGCACCAGGGCATGCCTGCTTCTCCTGCCCATCCCCAATATCCCCTCCAGAATCTAAGCCACGCCCATGCTGCTCCTTCCACCTGGACCCCCCATCCCTCGCAGTCCTTCAAGACTCGCAGTCGCCTCTTCCAGGAAGCCTTCTTTGATCACCTATTGTGCCACCACCAAATTTTATCTTCTGCCTTCACTAAAAAGCCATCCGAGCCCTGGCCGGTTTGGCTCAGCGGTTAGAGCGTCAGCCTGTGGACCAGAGAGTCCCGGGTTCGGTTCCCGCTAAGGGCATGTACCTCGGTTGCAGTTTGTCCCCGGCCCCGGTTGGGGTCGTGTGGGTGGCAGCCAGTCAATGTGTCTCTCTCACATCGATGTTTCTCTCTCTCTCTTCCCCCCTCTCTCCCTCCCGCTCTATCTGAAGATAAATGCAAAAATGTCCTCGGGTGAGGATTAAAAACTAAAATGCAAAAATGTCCTCTGGTGAGGATTAAAAATTAAAAGCAATCCGATTGTGCCTTGGTCATGGGTTTCTTTTTTACGCATGTTTTGTCTTTCCTCATAGACTACAAGCCCTTTGAAGGCAGAGTCTGGGTCTTGTTCATCTTTGTACGCTCCAACTCCTAGCAGGGACTACCACAGGGTTTGTTTAAGGGAGGAGGGTTGGAAGGGGGATAGATGAGAAGGGGGGTGAGGAAGGGAGGAATGGAGGGCAGAGGGCATCTAGTGGATGGGGAAATCAATGCAACCAGAGGGATTTAGGAAGAATTTTTGGACAACGCCTTTCCGATGGATCTGGACAGCTAGATTTGAGGGGAGAACTCAAGCAGAGGGGATAGCCTGAGCAAGGGTCCACAGCCAGGGAAGAAGGCGCATGGAGACAGGATAACCAGGGTGGGGGCGTGGCAAGATGGGGGCCCAATGCCCACGTGGAAGCAGAGGAGTTCAAGCCAGTGAGGGGGGCCAATCGAAGAGGGGGAAGCTGGAAGTAGACTGGTTAGAGCTGGTTAGATCATCCAGAAGCTACATAATGCGGGTATGGACCAGAGCACCCCTGGGGATATGCCAAGGGGGAATGGATATGCTTTGTTAATTTTAGACTGGGAGTCAGAGAGGGAATCACGAAGGATGCTGGGGGCCAAGGAGGGTGGCGATGTCTTAAATGTACAGGAAGAGACGTAACAGAAGAGGTGGGGCCTCTGGGCAGTTCCACGCTGGCCGCTGTGAGTCTCCGCAAGACACCTGGCGCTGGGATGGCGCCTGTCTGCGCTGTCCCCTCCTGTGCCCAGGTGGGCATTGCTAATCGATGGTGCCACCCTGTCCTGCTGAGGACAGAAACAGCCTCAGCACCACTGCCACTGGGCTGGCATCTCTAAGCGGTGTGTTGTCTGTTTCCCACACCTGGTCACAGGCACCGTAACCCGGGGCCAGGGGCTTGAGAGCTGAAAGGGCCTGGCTGACCTTCGTTTTCCAGGTGAGGACGCTGAAGTCCTCAGACAGCTGGCGGTGGAACCAGGGACAGGATCCCCCACGCCTCTGAAGCTCCTGCTCATACATTTCTCTGCCTCTCGGAGTGTAAATCAGGGCACAGGCCTGTCAGCACTCACAGTAATTACGAACCAGAGCATAAAAGACCAGCAAACCTGCCTCAAGAAACCGGCTCCTTTTATTTGCTCTTTTAGAATCTGGCGTCAGACCTTAGTCAGTTCCCAGAGGAGTAAAGGCTGGGTGAGTGGTGAGTGGGCGCATGTGCGGGAGGGTGGGGTGTGGAAGGGAACAGGGTGGCATTTCTTCCTCAGGCATCCGTCCTTCTAAACATGGATCACTTCTGCTGAATTCCAAAAGGTGGCAGCATTCCATTAAATATTCATTTGCTTCTGAGGCTGCGGCTGGGAGCTTCCTAAAGAATGGACACGGGGAAGAAGTTGAGACGCCCAGATGGCGGAGGTCAGGACAGCTGGACAGCCCAGCATTTTGGGGGGGTGCCTGCAGGAGCTGTGAGCCCTTCACTGGGGGACGAAGGGAGGGTGCTAGGTGGACAGATGCTGGAGGGGTGCATTTGGCCCCAAGCCCAGGAGAAAGCCTCATCTCAGGACTTCCATAGCAGTGTCCGGAGTGCACAGACCCCTGTTGATGCCAGGAATCACCCCTCCTCTAGAGAGTGGGTAAGACCTGTGTCCTCTTCTAACCAACAGAAAAGGTGGCGGGGATGCCAGTCCCATGACAATGTTAGAACATACAGTCATGAGACACCATCTTGCGAGCGTACCATAGAGAGACCCTCCTGCTGGCCCTGAAAAAGCAGGTGGCCACGATGTGACCTGCCCACGAGGGGACACTTGGCCGGGGGCTGCGGGCAGCCTCCGGGAGCAGAGGGCCCACCCTACGACTGCTAGGGCCTGAATTCTCCCAACAACCAGTGAGCTCGGAAGAGGACCCCACGCTCCCGGTGACACCCCAGCCCAGCCAATGCCTCGACCGCAGCCTGGCGAGTCGCTGAGCAGAGGACCTGGTGCCTGGCCCATGCATGATAAATGGGTGTTGTTTTAAGCTAAGTTTCGGGTGATTTTTTATTCAGCAAAAGAAAATGAATACAGTCTATTTCAGTTAGAAAAGTGTAGAGGTTATGAAATACGGTTCTGAAATGAGGCAGAGCAAAATGGAAATGTGAGCTCGGCCACTTAGCCGCACTGTGTCTGCGGGATAATGGAGGAAGAGAAAAAATGAGAGCAGTAATGTTCCTGCTGGGGCAGGGTACCCCCACTCGGTTTAGGACACCTCGCTCCAGAGCAAAGCCCAGATGGAGCGTGAATCTGCCAGTTTGGGCCTCATTTCCAAACACCTCTCGTCATGTGAACAGTTGACCACAGGTGACCCCAACATTTAAAGGCAGGGAAATGGCAGCATCCAGGGTGTCACCTCGACACAGCCACTTCATCCGGTGCTGAGCAAAACCCCATCTGTTCTAATTATGTGCAAGGACAGCACGGCTGCCTCGATGCATCCAGGAGCAGAAAGGTTGCTCTCCAACCTGGCATCTGCCAGCGGAATCTTTTTGTTTTGGTTAATCCTCACCCAAAGATATTCTTCCATTGATTTTTTTTTTTTTTTGAGAGTGGAAGGGAGGGTGGGGGAGAGAGAGAGAGAAACATCAATGTGAGAGTGACACATCAATTGGTGCCTCCCGCACGTACCCTAGCAGGGGCTGGGGATCGAACCTGCAACCCAGGTACGTGCCCTTGACTGGGAATCAGACCTGCAACCCTTCCGTGCACCGGCCAGTGCTCCAACCACTAAGCCACACCGGCCAGGGCTCCAGTGGAATCTTTAACAGGTAACCGACCAGATGTGATTTTCACCTTACCTACTGACTCCAGAATCAACCCCACCTCTAAGATGTCCCCAGACATGTCCCTTGCACCACTGAACAGAACCACGTGGCCTTCCCCTCAGCTCAGCTCAGTAAACAGTCTAATCCGGGTGAGTTCCAGATCCACCACCTACCCGCTGTGACACTCTGAGCGAGCCACTCTCCTCTGGGCCTGTTCCCTCGCCTGTGGGAACGGGGGAGGGGCAGAGCACCCTCGTTGGGCTGCTCCCGGAAAAAACAAGAGCATGAACTTGAAACACTGGGCACAATGCCAGGTACTTCCCAGGTGCCCAGAAATATGATGATGATGATGATGATGATGATGATGATGATGTCCTTATTCTGAATGCAAGTGAATCGCACCTGCTCCATCCAGGAAAGGGCCTTTCTGGGAGGTGCAACTAAAGTGGAAAGTTAGCAGTTAGAAGTTGCAGAGCCGGCTGGCACCACAGGGCAGTGTAGAAAGAGTGGTGAGGTACCAAGGCCTGAGGCATCCTCCTGGGGCAGCCAAGGACCAAAAGTTTGCCTCCAGGCCCTGGTTCCATCCAGTACGCCTCATTTCACCCCCCAAAAGGACTGCAACATTTCTGTAACAACTGAGAAAGAAACTTCAACAAAATGCCATCAGGTGTCCTGGAAACCTCCCTGAACAGCCCGGAACTCATGGATTCAGCTTATAAATAATCATTCGAAATATTATTATTAGTACTCTCAGGAAGATAGCCACTCACGTAAAACAAAAATATGCAGTAAAACCAGAAGAGTCCAAAGACAAAATGCAAGACCCACCCATTTAGCGTCCTTTCCCATCTGCCTTTCTGACCTCTCTGTCTGTATCCAGAGAAAGGGAGACACATGACTGTAATTGCACATTATTGGGATCATATGACACGTGCTGTACTTCCCACTCAGCAGCCTGTCGTGAGCATCTTTCCAAGTCAATAAGCAGAAGTCCTCACCACGGAATTCTGGCAGCAGCTGGGAATTAGACTTCATGGACGCACAGAATGTACTGATGAACATAGAGGGTGTATCATTTTTATTGTTATTTTTGTTAATACAATCATCCTACAAAAAATACACACACGCAGCTTCTCACATGCGTACAGACGTGCCTAACGTATAAATACCTAGACGTGTGATTGCGGCATCAGAGTGCACTCCTTATGCTTCGAGCACATGAGATAAACCTCCATCCGGAATGGTTGGTCACGATACGCTGCCACCAACCAAGGTCACAAAAATGACTGCTTCTACCTATGACACATTGGGGTGGGAGGCTGACCCCCGGATTCCAGCCAGAAGGACCCCGAGCAGCAGCACTGTGAGGGTCAGGGGTGGGGAGACAGAGAAGGTTCTGGTCGTCGGATCTTCACAGCATGAATTTTAAAATTCTGCAGACTCCAGTGAGGAAACAAGCAGGAGAGAATCTTGGCTTCCAGTAGCGAGAACCCGTGAGCCTTAATGAGGTGGTGCTGGGAGCCAGGACTACCTAACCTAACCCAAGCCAAGACAGCCGAAAACCCAGGGGGCGCTCTTCTAAGCTCCTGGTAAATGAACACATCTGAGCCGCCTTTAGCCCTATTGCGAGCAATAGCATTGAAGGTGGGGAAGTTTTCTCCCCACTTTCCATCTATTTTCCCTTTAAAAGCTTCTTCACTGCACCTCCAACTTCAAGACTCTCTGGTGAGTCACTTTCCTGTTCCAGGCTTCACTTTTCCATCTGCAAAATGGGTGTAGTATCTTTATAATTTCTTAGACTTGGTGTGAGGTTATAAGAATCTTGTATGGAGCAACAAGACACAGTTAGTTTAAGTTTATGGAAAGTATGGTAGCCAGCCTCCATAGTGGCCCCAAAGATCCTCTGGGCATTTATATCGGTGCATAGCCCCTACCACAATTTCATCAGGGTTGGTTGGCATGAGCGACAGAATGCAGCAGAGGTGACGGCATGTGACTTCTGAGGACAGGTCACAGAAGGTGTCATGGTTCCTCTCTCTCTCTACACACACACACACACACACACACACACACACACACACACATTTCTCACCCTAGGAGAAGCAACCAGCCAGTCATAAGGACACTCAAGCAGCTTAATGGAGACGCCCACCCGGGAGAAGCTGAAGCCACCTGACGATAACATTATGAGTGAGCCATCCCGGAAGCGGATCCTGACGCCCCTGTCAAGCCTTCAGATGACAGCAGCCCCGGCTCATGAGTGACCTTGAGCCAGAACCATCCACCTCAGCCACTCCCAGATTCCCAACCCCCAGAAACTGCGAGATCACGTTTGTCTTTTTAAACCATTAAGGTTCAGGGTAAATGTTTTCTGTGGCAAGAGATAACGAGTACACTTTCTTGCTCCGTGAATCATTTCCACGGACACAGAACGGGAGACTATTGCACAGGATTGCTGTGAAGCTACAAGACTGTCCTCCAATGACAGACCGGGTCAGAGGGTGAGTCCAGCCGGTGGGACTTTGGACACATTACTTTACTTCACTGGAGTGTTGGTTTCCTCGCCCACAAAATGAAGGCAGAGACAGCACTTACCTAATGGGGCCATTGCGGGGACTTAATGAGAACAGAGACGAAACATTTAGTCACCTTCAAAGTGGAACAAAAATTGTCGGTTATGTGATTGTCATTTCTCGTCATCTTTCCTCTTCTTCCTCCTCTTGGTATCACAGATGAACACTTCTTTCAGGTGATCCAGAAATCAATTTATTATAAAAAACCAGCCTCCAGTCATTTGGGGGGAACAGACAGAGGCCAAGTTGTGGGTTCTTGGAGAGTCCAGTTGGCACCCAGCAGACACGGGGCACCAAGTGGGGAAGCATGCCCACACAGAGCACACGCACCACCCCGCCCAGGGTCCCGCGAGCATCTTTTCATTAAAGAATTTCATCTCAGCCATTCACTTATCACTATCACAATGTCCTTCCACATCTACATTATTATTTCCCAGCTCTCAGGTCCACACTTTTTTTCTCTAATTCAGCTCACCTTTTTCACTTAAGTATTTTCAAAAGAAATGTCATCTCACTACCATGAACAGAAAGCTGCTCGCTATCAAGGCAATCAGAAACCACATACATGATGAACACTACACAACAACACAAGTCTGTGTGCCCCTCACATCATCGCACAGTCACCAGCAATACACAGACGCCACACTTTGGGGACAGACAGCGAGGTCGCCACGTCCGGAGAGCCTGGGCAGGAGTGGCTTTGGAACGGAGTGCAGGGAGCATCTCTGCTGCCATTGCTACCTGATGACTGACGGGAATGCACAGGGTCCAGTACCGGCCACAGTCACGTGCCCTGATGACCTCAAGTCCAACACCATGATGGGGGGCCCCAACGCACTCTGCCATCATCCCTGACTTTACCATAGGGACAATCAAGTGATGTTAAACTTCCTTCCCATTCCCCAGCACCTTGGGGTCCATCCTCACATCAACAAGTGAACAGACTATGGCCCCACCCCAGTCACTGCTCCTCCAGATCTGCTCCCCGATGACCTGGCCTTTCTCAAAGCGAGGTGCTCAGCTTTCCTATCAGGTACACGCGGGCTGAGGCTCTGGCCCCTGGTGCCTCCTAATAGAAATTCTGTGAGCGCTTGGGAACCTTGATTCCCCTCAAACCCAGTTACTTCTCCAGCAAGACTGGTTTCGGGTAAAAACCGCTGCAGTGATTGATGACGGAGCCCAAGGAGGCTGAAAGGGTGCGAAAGCGGTTTCAATATCGAATCTGGTCAGCAAAAGGCTCCCACTTACTGCGTCTTGGAGACTGCTCCTGGCACCGGAGAGGAGGGCTGGGTGCTCAGACTGGTGCTCCTGGCAAAACAGAAACAAAAACAGGTGGGCACCCAAGTTGAGAAAATAGTTCCAATCTGGAGTTTCTCGATACCTCTACCCACAATACATTCATCCATATTCCTCTCCTTCTCTCCCTCCCCCTCTCTCCCCCTCTCTCCCCCTCTCTCCCTCCCTCTCTCCCTCCCCCTCTCTTCCCCTCTCTCCCTCCCTCTCTCCCCCTCTCTTCCCTCTCTCCCTCCCCCTCTCTCCCTCCCTCTCTCTGCCCCTCTTAGACCTGCCCTGCCCAATGCCCAGGAAGCACTAGCCACAAACAGCCCAGATTCAAATGCACTGCAGTGTAAATTACACATTGGATTTTAAAGACTGTATGGGGGGGAAGGAATGTGAAATACCTCATCAATATTAATATCTCATTAATATTTTTATATCAATTACATGTTCGAATGATAATATTTAATAATATATAAAAGCAAAGTGTATTATTCTATTTAAATATATAAATATAGTATGAATATTTAAAATAAAATATATTGTTACAATTAATTTTATCCGTTGCTTTTTACTTTTCAATGCGGCCTCTAGAACATTTTAAATCCCCTGTGTGGTTCTTGTGACGTCGCCATCAGGCAGCATTGGTCTAGAGTTCCCTCTGAGCGGACACCACCCCACCTGAGGACACAGGTGGTCCTCGAGGGCCACACCCAGCTGCCCTGGGACTGGGTTTGGGGTGACTTTCTGCTGTTTCGCCCCAGCAACGGCTCGTGTGAGTGGAGCGCTGGTGATTCCGTGTGCTGAGCACTCTCGTGCTTTCTTCTCTAACCCTCACGAGGGTACAAGGAGGGCTCCGTCCCGGCCCCACTTTGCAGGTAGAGACACACGAGAGGCTGAGAACGCGGCAGCGCACAGCGTGTCGCCGTGGGCACCCTCCCCTCTGGCTCGCTGCCCTGCTTCCAAAGAGCCAGCAGTCCCTTAGCTGCAAATCTCCCTCCCAGGAGCCGGAGCCTCCCTGTCCACAGCCCGGAGCCCGAGCTCCCAGAGGCCCGCTCTCCTGCACAGCTGACTGTCCCTCACTGTGCCACACGTCCACGCACACGGTCGGGAGGAGCACAGGGAGCCTTCGCCCCAGGAGACGGAGAGGGCACAACTCAGTGTGCGCTCCTTGAAGACCTTCTCCGCCTGTGACGGCGTGCACCCGCCCGGATCGGCAGCCCGGCCCCGTTAGCACAGTCCCTGGAGTGTCCTGAACACAGCAGCTGACTCTGTGCCCAACCCCCGGTGCCCACTTCCCTGCTGGCCTTAAAAACAGCCAGAAACACTTGGTGAGGGAAACAGACACCGTAAGAGATGACGTCTCTCAAAGAGAAGCCATCCACGGGCACCCTTTCCTGAGCCAGTGTGAGCTCCCAGAGAGCAGTGGTAGGTGGCGTTGGAATGTGACATTATTGGCATAAAAATGCCAATAAGCTTTCAGGGTAACAGAAGGCCAAGGCCAAGGCTGATTAAAGCCTCCTGAGCAATGGCCAGGAGGTGGAGGGTCCGGGACATGGTGGGTTCCTAGGGGTGGAGCCAGTAAGACCTGCGGGGACCCTGCTATGAAAGACAGTGTCCTGACCACAGGGTGGGATGCCCCTTAAGAAGGCTGGGTGCCAAGAGGAAGAAAGCCGGCTGAGGAGCCCACAGGCTAGATCACGGCCCCCAGTGATCCCAGAGAGCACCCAGTCCCCCACACCACCGAGTGCGTCTTCCAAAGCAGAAAATCAAAGTAACCCCTCGTTATCATTAGATTCCACAAATAAGTGAGATCATGTGATACTTGTCTTTCTCTGACTGGCTTATTTCGCTTAGCATGATACTCTCCAGGTCTCTCCATGTCGTCTCGAAGGGTAAGAGATCTTTCTTTCTTACAGCTGCATAGTATTCCGTTGTGTATATGTACCACAGCTTTTTTATCCACTTGTCTACTGACGGACACTAGGGATGAATAAGCTGACAAACAAAATAGATCCAGAGACATGGAAGCAGGGAACAGACTGACAAACCTCAGAAGGAAGGGGGTGGGAGAGGAGGGAAGAGATAAACCAAAGAATGTTTATGCATAAACAATGTACACAGACAACAGTGTGGGGAAGGCAGTGGGGGGGGGGAGCAGGGAGGAGGGTGTCAATGGGGGGGGAAAGGAAGGACATCTGTAATACTTTCAATAATAAAGATAAAGTAAAATATATAATAACTCCATGATGCATGGATTTATTGGAGGATATAACCTATTCAATCCAATCATAGAGATTCCTGTCCTCTCAGAGTGGTGGTGATGAAGACCTTTCTAATTATGACCCAAAGGCCATAAAGCAAATGACTCACATTGTTGAATAGTCATGTTTGTTGCATGAAAAATAAAGCCTTAAACAAAGTGGAAGACAAAACTCATTGAACAAAGAGTAATTTCCTACATTTATAAAGAGCTCCCCCAAACCAATAAGAAAAATATCAATAGAAATCAAAGGGGGGAAAAATGAGCCAAAGAGACATCCAGAGACTTCACAGAGGAGATGGCAGACATCTGTTATACACACCGAGGGACCCTGTACTTCCCCAAGGGCACGTACCTGGGTTGCAGGTTTGATCCCAGCCCCAGTCGGGGTCTTGCAAGAGGCGACCAATCAGTGTGTCTCTCTCACATCGATGTTTCTCTTTCTCTCTCTCTCCCCTTCTCTCTCTCCCCTTCCCTCGCTCCCTTCCTCCCTATTTTTTAAAAAATTTTTCTTTCTTTATTGCTTTTAGAGAGAGAGGGAAGGAGAGAGAGAGAGATGGAAACATCAATGAGAGAGAACATCGATTGGCCGCCTCCTGCATGCCCCCCACTGGGGATTTGGCCCACAACCTGGGCATGTGCCCTGACCAGGAATCAAACCGACGACCTCTTGGTGCATGGGTCGACGCTCAACCAGTGAGCCACACTGCCCGGGCCCTTCCTCCCTATCTAAAAATCAATGGAAAAAATATCCTCGGGTGAGGATCAACAACAACAAAGATAATACATTTGCCAACATTTGCAAAGTTAAGAATGTTTGAACTAGCAATTTCATTTCCTGGAATTTCTGTAGAGAATGTCTGCGCGTGTGGAAATGACCAATGCCCAAGAGTCACTGAAGCGTTTTTGTTTTTACAATTACAAAATATTGGGAGCAACATATATTTCCATTATTTCCATGTAAATAAGTTAGGGTGCACCCAGACACCCTCAGTAAAATAATGCGGCAGCTCAATGCGGAATGGTAGGGACAATCAGTGAAATGCTTAGTGGTACGTTTAGCATGCCACCCTCTGCTCCCTGTTTTAAGACTATATGCATATACAGCATATGCAATGAAATCTCCAGAAGACAGATTTTTTAAAATGCCTTTAAAAATAGCTGGTTTTGGCCCTGGCCAGTTTGGCTCAGTGGTTAGAGCGTCAGCCCACAGACCGAAGGGTTGTGGGTTCAATTCCCAGTCAAGGGCATGTACATGGGTTGTAGGTTTGATTCCCAGCCCTGGTCGGGATCGTGCAGGAGGCAACCAATCAATGTGTCTCTCTCACATCGATGTTTCTCTCTCTCTCTCTCCCTCCCTTCCACTCTATCTTAAAAAAAAAAAAAAAAAAAAAAAAAAGCTGGCTGAGCAGGATGGGGTAGTAAGGAAACTCATTTTACACTCTTAATTGTGTACTCTGGGCATGTATTGTCAATTAAAAATATTTATTTTACCCTAAAAATTTTATTTCATTTTGAAAAGAAAATAATTTAAGGAATAACATATGGCAATACAAGCAGAGCCATTTGGGTATGGAATTCATTTCTTAACATTTTCTGAAAAAAAAAAAATTAGCTCACACAATGTGGCAAATGATTTGAGATTTCTTTGAAGGACAAAAGCCCTGTCACTGTGGTCTGAATGCAGACAGATTGGCATTCACGGTTTTCACCCAGAAATTCAGATATGTGGCCCACCGGCTACACTTGCTCTTTGGTTCCCAGGGCAGGCAGCACTAATCGAGCGCTGCATGCTCCTGCCGAGCCCAGATGCAGTACCAGGATCCAATCCAGCACACTCAGAAATGCTGCCCATCTATGCACACTGACATGACACCTGAAACCAAATCCTATCCCTGGGCAGGGTCGGGTAGCCACAGGGCAAAGTCCAGAAACCTGAGAGCAAGGTCTCCGTCCACATGATTCCTCAGCCTGGGTGCGAGTTCATATCACCAGCTTCTCACTGCTCCGTGGGTGCCCCCATAGGCGCCTGGCACTCCAGCAGCCAACGTCCCAAGGCCCAGCTTCTGAAAATGTCATCTGGGCCCCACCCGCCATCCCCGATCAAACCACCCAGAGCCCGTCTGAGGAGAAACACCGGTTCACTCTCAGCAAGGAACTCGGGCTCCTCTCTTCCCCCCAACTTAGAAAATTCTGTGTAAATGTCAGATTAAGCTCTTCATTCCTCTGCTTCTGAAATGAGAGAGAAAATTTAGCTCCCTATTCCCAGATGTTAAAATCTCTGCTTCTCCCCGGGGCAAAGAAATCAATGTGAGTAAGCTCTGTATTTTTTTCCCTTGGAACACGACCACTTCCAGCAATTTATGTGACTGACTATGCCTTCTATTACCATGTAAATTGTTTCAGACTGCAGGGAAAAAAAAGTATTAATCTCCTCTCAGTAAGTCATAAAATAAAGAAATCAATTTCAAGGTCAATTTAGCCCAAATAACACCTGCTGCCCTTTTTTGTTACAAGCAGACTCCTCTGAAATGCTAGGCTGTTGTCTCAGGCGTCAATATGCAGCTACAGAAAACTGCGTCTCCCATCAGTCAGGGAAGCACCAGGGCAGACACTGGCCCTGTGGCCCAATGGCTCTGAGTAGGCATTCGGGAAGGACAGGGTTAACAGGACTCTGCAAAATGAACCTCTGCAGGCCAGGGCAGGGGAGTAGAAGGAGAACAGCAATGGAGGTCAGAGTTGGGTTCCAGACAGGAGTCTGGCTGACTTGCTGTGTGACTCTGGGAAAGTTACTTAACCTCTCTGAGCTTCAGAGGCTGTATCTGTAAAAGTACTTAAAATAAGATGAGGGCTAGATGATCTTACAGGACCCTTCAGCCCAGTCCTTTGTGGGCTTTGTCAAAGTTAGACACCGAGGAGAACAAGCCTAGGTGGCCAGGTTTATGCCGCTCCCCTTCATCAAGAGACAGGGTGGTGCAGTGGTTAAGAGAACAGGCTCTGGAGTCTGACTGCAGGGCTTCAAACTGTCTTGCTTCTACTCATGAACTGCAGGACTCTGGACAAGATACTTAACTCCTAGTGCCTGAGTTTCTTCCTCTGGAAAGTGGAAGTAATGACATTACCTGTTTCTAGAAAGAGAGAACTATCTACTCATTTATTGGGTAAACTGGACTTGAGTTATGTGACTCGCCCAGGTTCTATGACTCAGACAAGGCAGTTCCAGGTCTGAACCCTGGAACCCACACATCGAAAGCCACTGTGCCACCCCCTAGGCCACACTGCCCTTCAGTTTTCCTGGTCCTGTGGTGGAGAAGGTGCCACGAAGCCCAGAACCTCAGGCAGGCGATCGTAGCACACACGAAGCTTTCCCTCGCAAACCCTGCGGGCCAGCCGGGCATTTCCACAGCATGCTGCTCTCTCCCTGCCAGCACCTGGACACCCAGCTGGGAAGAGGTCGCAGAATGGGGCCAGCATCTTCCTCTGGGCGGCACCCCTTCCATCAGGGGACCGTTCTCCTCGCTGCCCTCCACATGCACCACCCCAGCCCTGGCTTTCGATGGCCTCGCGTAGTATTTGGTTTTTCAACTACATCTAGCAGACTGACCAGTGCCCCTAGGAGCCACGATATCCAGGTGGCCCCAAACCACCCTCTCTTCGATCAGCTACCCAGACTTCCTGCCCCACCTGTGAAATGTCACGACCTGCGAAATGCCTGTGCCCCTTCAGCATCCCCAGTGTTCCCGCCGGGACTCAGGTCACCTTCATTGCAGTGGTTCCCACGGAGGCCTCCCCGACTCCACTTTCTCTCCCCAGCGGTCCATCCTCTGTTCTGCAGCCAGAGTGGCTGTCTTCAAGCGTGAACTTGGGACACCAACTGCACACCCTTCCAGCCCCCCGTGCTGCTGGAACACTGCAGTGTTGGCCATCGTGGACGTGGGGGACGCCACGAGGACTTCCGTCCCTGAACACGTCACCCGGTCGCAGAGACGTGGAACAGACCACGTCGGACAAGGCTAGCTCAGGCCGCTGCAGAGGGCGTCCTGGCCTCCCAGGATGCCGTGCTAGAAAAGCACAGCCAGTTAACTGAGCATTTACTAAGTACGTCCATGTGTGAGCACACAGCCAGTTACGTGGCAGAAGCTGGAAGGGGAATCGGGCTCTGCGCCACCGTTCCCAGCCACTTTTTCTAAAAACAGCTTTATTGAGATAAAATCCAAGTACCATACAATTCGCTCATTTAAAGTGTGCAATTCAGTGGTTTTTAGTATATTCACAGATACATCCAACTATCGCCACAATCATTTTTAGAACATTTCATCACCTCAAAAACGAACACTGGATTGTCATGACCACCCCCGTCCCTTCAGACCCCCCAGCCACACTGAGCACTAACCTACTGTCTACCAATTTGCCAATTGTGGACTCTCATGGAAATGGAATCAGGTGACAGGGGGTGTTTTGTGACTGGCATACAATGTTGCCAAGGTTGGGTCAAGTTGTAGCATTTATCAGAACGCCATTCCTTTTTAATGGCTGAAAAATATTCCATTTTATGGGTAGACCACATTTTGTTTATCCACTAATCTGTTGATGGAAAGTTCAGTTGTTTCCACTTTTTGGCTATTATGAAGAATGCTACAGAAAACATGTGTGTACATGTCTTCATGTGGACACGTGTTTTCAATTCTCTTGGGTGTGTACCTGGGAGTGGAAATGCTGGGTTGTAGGCTAACTCTGTTTGATCTTAATGGTGTCAGGAGCTGTCGCGCTGTTTTCCCAAGTGGCCGCACATTTTACATCCCACCAGGAGGGCAGGAAGGGCTCAGTTTCTCTGTGTCCTCATCAACACGCTGTTACCTGTGTTTTTTATTCCAGTCATCTGATTGTGGTTTGGATCTGCGTTTCCCTGATGATTAATGACATTGAGCATCTTTTCACGTGCTTACTGCCCATTTGTGTGTCTTCCTTGGAGACACTTGTATTCTAGATACAAGTTCCTTATCAGACATATCATTTGCCAATATCCCTCCTATTCCTTGGGCTGGCTGGTCACTTTTGAACAATGTCTTATACGAAAGCAGCTTGGTGGTGCCCATTGTAAATACGTGACCAGTGGAGCCTGGCACCGCACCGTCAGAGCTTTCTATCCTGGTGCCCCGGGGGCTAGGACTTGGACATGTGTTTTGGGGCCCACTCTTCACCCCACTCAACACACAAATGAAAATTGCCACGACTTGACCCCACATAAACTGTCATACTCTCTGGGGGTGAAGCGGGTGTTGGGGTAATTCTTACATCCCCCAGGTGGTGACAGAGTGCAGCCACTGGGCCCAGACCTGAGTACATGCTGTGGTGGCCCAGGAGGAGCTGTCTTTGGAGGAGTCAAGGTCACCCCATGGGGTGGCAGGACATCTCCAAGCAGCAGTGCCAGATTCCCCGTTGTGGTCCTATGATTCTCACCGCAGCTCCTGGCCCTCTAACCGCCCTCTCCAAAGAGAGGCTGGCAAGTCGAGACACAGGATACTCACCAAGGAAAAGACAGCTGAGTGCAGAGCGTAGCCACAGCCCCCAGACGACATCTACGAAGTTCAAAAACCCGACCAAGTCACAACGTGGAAACAGCCCAAGTGCCCATCAGCCAATGAGTGGATAAACTACACGTGGTCTATGCATGCAGTGGAATATTATGCAGCCATAAAAAAGAATAAAGTTCTGGTAGATGCTACAACAGGGGTGAACCGTGCATGAAATGTCCAGAACAGACAAGTCTGTGGGGACAGACGATTACCAGTGGTTCCGAGGGGCTGGGAGGGAGGGGAATGGGGGCTAAAACTGCCTCATGGCTGCAGGGTTTTATTTCGGGGAGATGAGTATGTTTGGTAGACAGGTTGTGGTTGCACGACACTGTGAGTGTACTAGCTGCCATCGAACTGTCCTCTTCAAAACAGTTCATTTTACGTTATGTTCATTTCACCTCAATTTAAAAACAAAACAAAAAAAAACAAAAATCCCAACAGACTCAGACTTCTGTCGCTCTTTTGGTGCCTCAACCATATTTTTTGAATAAAAAGACACAGACGAAAACGACAGGCTTCTACATATGTCGGAACAGTCAAGAGAAGTTTTTGCTTCCAGTCCTCTCCCAAGCCAGCAACGTGAATAGGGTCTGTATCAGTCATGTCTAATAGAGTTACCAATTCACTGAATCAAGAAACAAGCGTGAACAATAGCAGAGCTGTGGTCCCCAACGCAAGGAGAAGTTCAGTCTCCTATCAGGGATCGAGGTGCGGGTGACCAGGGCCGCCTGGCCCGGCTGTGATGGCCTCTGACCCCCGAGGGCGAGGGACACTCAGGAGAGAATAGGCCACCTGCTGGTGCCGCCAGGCAAAGGGAGGCGCTGGAGAATAAAAGCTGGAGAGGGAGGATAAACACCAGTCTGGGAAGGAACACTTCATTGCTATGCCCTTGCTAGGAAACTCGGGGCATGGAGAGTGTCCATTTGTACATGGCACCAGTATCTGAAAGAGACGTAAGGGGTCCAGGGAAGTCGGGACACCCAGAACGCTGGGAAACGCCACATGGAGATAAAGGAGGGCATTGGTGATGCAAGATGGAACTCGGACACATTGCTGGTCGCAGACGCTGAACACGGCACTCGCGTTTTCCCAAGGACGGGACCGGCAAGGGGCTGGTGAAGGACCTGGCGTTATCACAGGGGCTTTTGCAAAATGAAGTCGGGAGAATGGCAAAACAAGTGAAGTGTTAAATAAATACTTCCTGAATGGACTCACAAGGGAGAACACTAAAAGCAGGATGTCTGACAAGGGCTGTTTATCCAATCTGCCCAGGATATCTTCAGGGTTCTTGAGAGAGTTGTCAGTAACCCGCGTGACATCACGGGCCATTTGTACAGGAATGGGATAGTTGGAGCACAGGGCACTGAGGACATGGACTGGACTCAGTGGAGCCAGGGATGCCTGGGGCATCCTTGACCTTCTCCCAATCTGGACAGAGGTCTTTTCGGAGAAAGAGGCACCAGCCAGAGACTCAGTACATCGCAGGGGTGAAGAGCGTGGGCTCTGGATTCAGGCAGCCCGGTGCTGGAGATGCTGCTCTATCTTCTCATAGATGCATGACCTGGAACAACTCACTCCATTTCCCTGAGCCTCAGCTTGTCCGTCCATAGAATGGGGATAACAGCCTTCATCGCAGGAGACTATTCACTGACACGATTATAAGCACCCAATAAAGTCTAGCTGCTATCATCCCAGTTTACAGAGAGGCAACAGGCTTATTCATGGGTGTCTCTGTACTATGTATTGGCGTTTGCTGTGTGTGTGGCATTCTGCGGCAAGATTTTTTGTATGAATCATATCATTTGATCTCTACGACAACCGATAAGGCTCAAGAGCCAGACTGGACCTCTCCCTAGCTGTGTGACCTTGGGCACGTTATGCAACCTCTCTGTGCCTCGGCCTCCTCCGAAGAGGTGGAGAGAATAACAGCACCTTGCCCAGAGGGTCGTTATGAAGCTAAATGAGTTACTATGAGTGAAGCTCTGAGACTCGAGCCTGTGCTGGCTCAGTAAATGTGACTCTCCATTTACTGTGACTAATATCATCACCGATATTAGTTCATCGTATTAACAAGGCCAGAGAGGGTCAGCAAGTTGCCCAAGGACACCAAGCTGATGCGCGACAGGGTCCGTCTGTCAGCAGCTCCCACTCTTCTTTCCTGTGCATCACTCAACAGGCACTTGGAGCTTCACTGAGGACTCCTCTTCCGGGGAGTCCCAGGCCCCCCCGAGCCATGGCAGGGTATGGAGAGCTTTGGACTCCAGTCTGGGTCCGAGCCCCAGCTCTGCTGTCTTTGACGGAGGGCTGTGGAGGTTGTCTGACCTCTCTGCCTTTAAGGAGGGGAATCACAATAGCACATCCCTGCATTCCTCAGCACGTTATAATGAACCCGTGCGTGGCTGTGTCCTGCGGGCCCCGGGCCAGCGCCCTGCGTGGAAGGTGGCACCCCTGATCCCGCTAAGCTGTGTCATTGCACTCTGGCTCGGCCGCTCCAGGGCACCCGGGTCCTGGATGAGA
This sequence comes from Tadarida brasiliensis, assembly GCA_030848825.1. Taxonomy (NCBI): domain Eukaryota; kingdom Metazoa; phylum Chordata; class Mammalia; order Chiroptera; family Molossidae; genus Tadarida; species Tadarida brasiliensis. The sequence continues at coordinate 113,111,792 of CM061258.1, forward strand.
CAGCCCTTCCTCCCCCTCAGCCGTCTCTACCCTGTGCCCCACGCCCACTGTCTCCATACCCGCCAACAAGAACAGCTTCCTGGGAGTGTGGTGGGATACTCAGGAGCCCGGGTGTGAGCCAAGTCCCAGCGATTAGGGCTCCCTAGAGACTGCCTCCCTGCAGAAGAGCGAGCTGTCAGCTCTGTTAACAGTGAAATAATTGCGAGTTGGAATGTGGATTCTACGCCGAACAACTGCAATTAGCAGCCACCTTCTGTTAGAACAACTGCTGCTTCGGTGTAGTCCCGGCGTCGTGCACAAACCCCGAACGGGCTTCTCGGTTTTGCTTTCAACTCCACTTACTCCGCTATGTCACAATGGCCGCCAGTCCCTTCCTAAAGCTCACCCTGCTTCCGACCTCTCGGTGGCTGCCCTCTGTTCCTAGGTCAACTCCAAACGCCTCACCAGAGCCGACAAGACTGTGCAGACAGTCTGCCCCCGCTCACGTCCTCATCCTCGCCCTCCACCCTCTCATGCTCTGAGCTCCAGCTGTGCCTGCGGTCACCCTGGCTTGGAGAGCCCTCCGGTCCATTCTGCTGTTGAACTCCTACACATCCTCTAGGTCACAGTCGAAACATCACCTCCTCCAGGAAGCCTTCGATGATGCATCACACTAGGTATGAAAGCCCTGTGACATATCCTTGCCATGTTACATGCACTGTGGCACTTCCTAAAGCTTGCAATTACCTTGCATTAGTGATTTGCATTATTTGCATAATTATTAAGTGATGACTGCCTCCCCCACAGAACCACGTGCCCCATCCCTGCCCCTTGGATGCTGCTTTGTTCTAACCCCCAGCACAGCCCCCACCGGCATACAGCAGCTCCTCAATGCGTGTGTTGAATGAAGGAGCGTTTCATCACGCAAACGGCCATTCTCCCTAACAAATGCAACCTGCTATCGGTAGGGCCCGTGTCTTGGCCAGATTTCTGGGCCTTCACAGAACCTAGACAGCCCGGGAACACGAAAAGTGCTCAGTCTGAAATGGCAGCATTTTTAAGCAGACTCATGCTTGGGCTCTAATTTTTGTTTCGTCAGAAAAATGCAAATATGAATCCAGGGCAGCCCTTCCCTCTCCTCCTGCGGACCGGGCCAAGCACAGCCTCCGAAGGTGTTCGTGTGGGTATTCGCACTCACCTAGGAAGACAGACAGCACTTTCCACCCCACTGCAGACCCACCCCAGCCCTGCTCGTGGGGACATTCCTAGGCTCGTCACTCAGCCTGCAGACCTCCTCAGAATGCCTGTCGTTGGCCTGTCCCAGGCGAGCTCTGGCCTTTCCTCAGCCCCGTGAGACAGGAAAGGGACAGGGAAGGACTGCCTGGATGCAGCTGTTCCAGACCCTGCCGCTTGAGGAATGGGGTCATCGAGACAGGTTACGACATAAATGTAATGCCGTCTGCTGAACAGCCTCCTGCGTCCGGGTTGCCCTTGGCTGGACTCCCACCAGCCTGCCTTTAATCAAACCTGCGTGTAGCAGCCCCCACCCCCTGGCCGGCAGTAGGACCAGGAGGCGCTGCCCCGTGACAAAGCCGGGGCAGCATCAGACACCAAAATGGCCCGCGTGGGGAGCTCAAAACCCACACAAAGCAGATGTTTGGAAGCGGGAAGCCTCCGGAGGACTGTGACGAGCGCTGAAGCAGGACCAGCTGGAGGAGGCAAGCCAGCCAAGCAGCCCTGGCCTTGGTCTAACGCCCAGGTGCTGACGGCCTGGTGCTGGGCAGCGTCCAAGTCACTGGTGGCTAAGTGGGGCAGGCTGTGCCACCACAGGGAGAGGGACCGCTTCCCCGAGTCCTTGAGAAGATCCACAGGCTCCGGCGGCACTTGTCCCAAGAGACCGATGCTGAAAGCCGGGCAGCCGGGCTGTTCTCCCACCCGCTCCATCACCAGCCAATCTCTGCAGCTGCTCCTGCATCAGAACCAGCGCTCACGGGAACTCGGAAGAGCAAAGCTCTCCAGGGGCAACCCTCACCCACCCACCCAGTGTTGGGGTCCTCCAGGCGCCATCATAGTGCTGGGCCCAGGGACACCACAGCGACGGAGAAAGGCGGGCTCCCCACCTTCCCGGCTTCGTGTCTGTTGCGGGAAGTGCTAACAGGCAATCACAGAAGTAATTGGGTAGTCAGGTGTGGCCAGTGCCCTGGAAGGAGAAGTCCAGGGTGCTATGAGACCTCCCCTGGTGCAACAAGGTCCAAAGCACAAGAGGTGTTGGCAGAAGAAGTGGGGCTAGAGACAATCCTGGCAGAGGGGCAGCTCGGCGAAGGCCCTGGGCTGGCATTTCCGAGACCACCTACGGTCGCTGGAGGAGGCAGCAGGGAGAGAGGGAGAAGCAGGAGGACGCTGACTCCTCGGGGTCTTAGAGGCCACACTGAGAGCCCTTGTCAGAGAGCAGACGGCTCTGGATCGTGGGGGTCAGGAGGAAGTTGGAGGAACACAGTAGGATGCTGCATGGGGAATCCAGGATGCTGGGGAGGTGGGCAGAAGGAGGGAGAAGGAGGCCAAGGTGTTCAGTGGGTGGCTTTCCTAGGACAGGAGAATTCAAGGGGTGTGGGAGTGAGGGAGGGGACAGCAGGATAACTCTGGGTTTCCGAGCACCGGGCGGCCTCTTGTGCTGTTCCCTGAGCCAGGACCCCATGGAAGTCCCAGCTGGGGAGAAGACAGCGGTTCGGTTCTGACCTGGTTGGAGAGTCAGGGGTGTGCATGCTTCATGCCCTTGGACCTCTGGGGTAAACGGGGCAGAAACCACCTGCCCCGTGGAGTTTCCGTCTTCATATAACCCCTATTTCTGACATGGTTCATTACTGGGACTTCATAGAGGGGTTCCTTCGGATTCTTTGCTATCTGCCAAGAGCCTCGAAGGTCTTAGCACTAACAGCTGTCAGAACCAAATCAATAAAAGGCAGCTCTTTCTTTTCTTTCTTTTCTTTTTTTTTTTTTTTCCATGCCAGGAGTCCCCGTGCAAGAATATTTGCAGAAAGCACCTGATTTCCCTGTGGCTTTTCACGTTTTGAAATTGACAATTCTTTCATTCCAGTCAATAAACTTCTAAATGTCAGACCATGGATGGGGTGTTCCTGGCGGGGTTTGGGGTCCAAGGTCCTTTTTGAAACTCAGGAAGGATGAAGGAGCTGAAAGATGTCTCTCTCCCCCATCTTTTACACTTACACACACACGCACACGCACATGCACAGCATAACGTCCAACAAGTAAAATTTGGTTACCAGAAAGGAATGCCTTCTGGCAAATGAGGACAGGCCACCCCCCAGAAACTCCAAAACCCAAAACCTCTCCATAAACAAAACTTCCTGCTTAAATCTAAATTAGATTCACCTGGAGGCAGAATCGCCCCACACCCGCCACGAGCCGTCACACCGGGGGCAAAGGTAGGTCCACAGCTGCATTGTGACATTCTTTTGAGTTAATGAAGCCAGTGTAATCATCATAACCTGCATGTCTCAGGTTGAACCAAAAGAAATCTCCCACGTTCATTCGACTGGACTGTTTTTAACCTAGAAAATAACCATTCATCAGCCTAACGACATGTCTTCATTCCCCTTAGTGTGACACTGGCTTCTTTGCAGAAATATCAATGTATGGGGTGCTGCCCCAGCCCCCCGGAGCTGTGGTATAACGTACAGCATAGGCACCTCTGAGCCTTCCTAAAACGCGAGCAATGAAGAATTCCAAACCACACCCGGCCCTGCAGTAACAGAACAGCCATGAAAACCATTTGTGGAGAGCCCACTCCCGCGCACCAGGCTCCGTTCGTCAGGCAACTCGTGTGCAGGTGAGGATGAGGGACGAGTTCATGAATGCTAATTACATGGGTACATGGAAGGCACCATTTCCCTCCATGGGAATCCTAGCAGAGGAAGCCCCTTCCTGTTTAACATAACAATGTCGGGGTGAGCCGACCCCCAAATGGGGTCCTGCCTCCCTAACCCCCCACGCTGAAGGGAAACGCTGATTTAGCTGCAAAGGGGGGAAGCTGTTCCTCGTGGAGCCAATCAGCCTAACAGGATTCTCATTACATCCCAAGTCTGCTTGTTCTCAGATCCACACGACATCATTGCACCGTGCTTTTCTCCTGGAAAACGGTGTGCGTGAACTTGGGGGAGACGTGTGATTCAATAGACACCCCACACGGGGCTCCCAGGTGCGTTCAATTAAGAGTGGAAAACCAGCTTGGAGAGTGTCCTGACAGCGTCTTAGACCCGACAGCCTGGAGGTGGGAAACCTCGGGAAACTGGGGAGACAGGAGAGAGGCGGTGAGCACAAGGCTTCCGCGGAGGACTCTACTCTGTGCGAATGGCTCTCGATGGGTATCGGTGGCTTAAGTCCTCTTAATCTCGGCCCAAGTGGTGTAATAAGCATTCTTAAAACTTAATAACTCCTCAGCACCCAATCAATAACAGCTCTGAAAAATCTCTTCCCCGTATTTATTTAGTTCTGCGGCACTCAGACACTCGGGCTCCTCGGTGCCCACGATCCCTGCAGCTGCACCTCACTGCCTTTACGGACGGGCCGGCTCACTGACCTGTCAGCCCAGAAGGTGTGCCTTTGAGAAACGGGCTTTGATGGGAACTCCCCATAACAGAAAAGCAAGAGGGACCTGAGAGATAAAAGAGTTAGCATGTGTGCAATATCTCTAAAACCAACCAAAAATGGACTTTGGCGCTTCTCCTAGTTTCTGTTCATGCAAAATATCATCTGGGTCTTGGGAAGAAAGAGGCTGGGACACCCATCTTTTTTTTTTCTTAATTTTTTTTCTTTATTGATTTTAGAGACAGAGGAAGGGAGAGGGAGAGAGAGAGACATCAGTGAGAGAGAACATCGATTGGCCACCTCCTGCATGCCCCCCACTGGGGATTTGGCCCACAACCTGGGCGTGTGCCCTGACCGGGAATCGAACCAGTGACCTCTTGGTGCATGGGTCAATGCTCAACCACTGAGCCACACTGGCCAGGCTGGGATGCACATCTTTATAGTATTCACCTGGGAGAGTATCACTGCAGTACTGACGGATGAACAAAAATGTTTTCATTCCTCTCTTAGGTGGGTGAATGGGAGCTATTTGCTTTGAATTTCTCAACTGCCATTCTTGGTGGAGCTGGACTTAGGAATCAACTGAATATAGGCAGAGAGGGAACAAAGGAGAGATGGAAGGAGGGAATTAAAGTCCCTCTTGACTCCGTCAAAAGAAAAAATTTCTGCAAAACCCCTCTCCCCAGTGGACCAGCCCGAGTGAGCAAACGGCCTCACTTCAAAGCACAGAGATCGTGCTCCATTTGCTGCAAACTTCATCGAATGCCAGATTTTGATGTTGTTATAAAAAATGAGGGAGAATTGGGCATCCTGGCACCAGATTCTCTGGGCACTAACTCCAGCTCCAGAAGAGGTGACAGCACACCATAACAAATAGAGACGGAGTTACCTCTTCTTCCTCTTCTGACAGGGAGGTGGTCAGCCCAGTTGTATCAATCAGGATGACTTGCTTATTGATTGGTCAGGATCTATAGAGTACAGCACTTCTGATTGCTCCATGTGTCTCTGGAAGCTTCATCTCTGCGGTGGGTCACTCCATCCCTAACTGGTATGAGACGTGTGTTCCACTCCCATCAGATAGGACTAGTTGCCAGGGAGTCTGGTGCCATTTTCCAGAGAGACTTGGATGGTTTGGGACAAGAAAGTTTACTTTTCTGAGCTCCAGGTGTATCATCCATCAGACAAGAAAAGTCATACCTGACATAGAACTTTTAGGATGGTCATCTGCATTAGACCACATGAAGGACAAGCTAACTCAGTAAATGGTGGCTGTGCTGATGATGACGATGATGGTGATGATGATGGTGAAAATGATGGTGATGATGATGATAATGAAAATGATGGTGATGATAATGATGATGATGACGATGATGATGATGACAATGATGGTGTTGACAATGATGGTGATGATGATGATGGTGAAAATGATGGTGATGATGATGATGATGATGGTGATGATGACAATGATGGTGTTGACAATGGTGGTGATGATGATGATGGTGAAAATGATGGTGATGATGATGATGATGATGATAACCATGATGATGATGATGATGATGACAATGATGGTGGTGACAATGATGATGATAATGATGTTGATGACAATGATGATGATGATGATGATGATGATGACAATGACAATGATGACAATAATGAAGATGATGACACCAAGAGTGATGACAATGATGACTTACTTTTCCTTTATTTCATCCATTCCACAATACTTGATTTCTCAGAATGAAAATTAAGAAACTGACTATTCAGACATAGCAATTTAGGATGTTTTTAGGGTAGAGGTTGCTTCATCATTGTGGTAAAATATGTTCTCTCTACAAAGCAAATGGGCTTCCATGATAATAAAATAATCCCAACGTGAAATCCCTCAGCAGAGGCTGTTGTACCACAAGGTGAGTGACCCTTATCATCACAGAATTATTAAAGTATCCATCTGTTACCTGGTTAGTCAGGAGGGCAGGGCCAAAATCTATTAGCACAGCATTAATCAAGCAGCAGGATTTGAAAAGCCAGGCTCACAGCTCAGCTTGGCAGTTGGACTGCTACCATCGCTACCTCTCACGGCCAGCTTTGTGAAGCTTCTCCTTCTGGAGCCAACACTTTCTAGCAAAAGGAGAAAATAAAATAATGACTTTCAAGAGTTTCCTTAAAGCCCCCGATTTCCCTAAAACAGAGCTCAGAGGTACAGGGGCTGAATTATGGAGAAGTTAAAGGTGTTGACGCTCCATGCAAAGTATGCAACAATTTCTTCAAGTTAGAAAACAAGAGCAGCTATTAAGATGTGGCAAGACAGGCCTGCGGGGGGATGAAAACCTTTACAGGGGGCTGGAAGGCTACAGATGCTGGTGCAACACCTTCAGATCTTACGTCTTCCAGGCAGGGGCACCTAGCAGCGTCATTGTGGGTCAAATTGCATGAAATACTTCCTCCTGAGCCTTTGTTTCCTCACCTGGAAAAATGAAATAGATGATCTCGACGCCCTCACGGGTCCTTTGCAGGTGCAAAATTCTACCATTCTAAGATTATAAATCCTCCTGTCGAGTCACGCAGCCTTCCACTGAAAGCAATCGCTTAAAACCCGCAGATCTCATTAGAAAAATGGCAGCGGGGGCAACAGGAAGAAGCGGAAAGATAAACACAATGTGGTACAGGACAAGCCTGTTCCACAGACAGGAGCCTTGGGAGGCCAGACAGGGGAGGGTAAACACAGGGGCCAGGATTTGGGCTGAGGGACACAGCCAGACAAAGGCAGACTCCTCTAGAGGAAGCTAAGATCTATGCATCCCCCGGGGCTGAGCTACCAAAATGAGCAGTGTTTGAATCACCCTGGAGCTTATCCTAAAATGCAGTTTCCTGGGTCCCACCTCAGTAACTCTGATTCAGTATAGTTAGCTGGGGCCCAGGAATCTGAATTTTAATGAGCACCCAAAAGTGACCCTGATACAGAGGCAGGAGGGGGTGGAGCAGCTCAGGCCAAAGCAGTGATGAAGAGCCAGAGAGGAAGCATTTCTATGGCCTTCACCACCTCATCTGAGGCTGAGGACAAGGGTCAGCATCTCCAATAGCTGTCAGGAAAACTGGCACTCCTTTCTTCCACTGCTCACTCCACGCGCCTCAGAGGCATCCCAGTCTCCGTATTCCTCTCCCACTGCACTGCCAATCCCCGAGTAAACCCTCCAGCTTGACTCTTAGAACAGAACCAGAACCCCTACTTCTCACCATCTTTATCTCCATCACACTGGTCTGGACCACCATCATTATGATAACTTCCTAACTACACCCCCCGCCCCCCAGCACCTGCCCTTGCCCCATAGGGCTGGGGCATCCATCCTAAAAGGAAGCCAGGTCATGCCACTCTTCCGCTTAAAGTCTTCAGTGAGTCCCATCTCCCTCAGAGGAAGAGCCTCACATGGTCACTGGCCCCCGGCCCCCACCACTATTACCTGTCTGGCTTTATCCTTCAGAGTCCTTTGCCCTTGCTCATTCCATTTCCAACACATTCTTCTGCACTTATGGCTCCTTCTGCTCCTCTCTCCTGCTAGGATGTCCATAGGGCTCACACCCTCTCCTCTTTATGTCTCAGCTCAGATATCATGTCAATGAGGCTTTGCTCTGCACCCTTTGTGAAACAGCCAAACACCCACCCCAGGGAGCCCTCTCTCTCCCCTGGGTAGTTTTTCTCCATGACACTGTTTTACAGACCATCATCCCCCCCACCCAGAAGAGGGGCTCTCCACTGTGGCTGGGTGGCTCCCACGGGCCATTTGGCAATTCCTGGAGAGGTTTGGGTTGTCACGACTGAGGCAGGGGGTGCTACTGGCAGCTGGTGGGTGGAAACCAAGGATGCCGCTTAGCACCCTAAAACACTCAGGACTGCATCCCGTACCAGAAATGTTAAAACTGCCAAGAGTGAGCAATCCCGCCACAGAATATAAGCAAGGCCTGTGGGAGCTTCCAACCACGCTTGAGTCCCTCTCATTCGATACAGAACGGACCTGACAGAAGATTTCTAGGGCTCCATGGACTCCCCTGGGGGAAGCCATTCCATTCCCAACAAGTTATTTAAGTCACCACACGGGAAGGAGCACACGTCTGAGGTGTGCTGAACGGCTCGCTCTGCACACGAGAGATCTGCATGTTTTGTCATATGCCTGTATTTCTACTAGAAATAGAAAGACGAAAGGGTCTACTCTCTTAGTTATAAAAGTTAAAGATGAGTCACCTAACCACCAGCCATAAAAAATAAAACACCCGCCTGGCTGATATCAACTCGGAGTTCTGGACTCACCGCATTACTTGTTGAAGGTCTCCGAGATATTTAATAAGTATAATACATGAAATGCTCTTAACATCCAACATTAGTTTGCCCGTCAGAAGCTAACCTGGCCTGACCAGCGATTAAGCACTCAGAATGGTCAGACGGTGGACGGTGATTGAACGCTTGCTGGGGACCAGGGACTATTCTCAGGCCTTGCCATACACTAACTCATGTTTGAACCTCATGACAGTGAGTATTATCCCCATTTCACAGATGAAGAAATGGAGGTTCAAAGCACACAGCAAGTAAGGGACAAAGCTAGTATTCGAACCCAGATCTTCTGGTTCAACCTGTCATATATGCTATACACAAGCCTGGCTATATATGAAACTTGGGGTTAGAAGGAACAAAAGAGAACAGATGGGAGAACAAGGAAAAGGCCTCTGGTGCTGGCCCGTGAAGTCTGGCAGGTAAGGAGCACACACCCAGGTGCCTGACCATGTGTTGTAGTTCCCTGACCTATAAAATGCTCCTGTAAATGTCACTGTGGGTTGGAGCTATGAAAAGGCTGGTAAAGTCTAAACACCACTCCTAATGTGGAAATTTTCACTTAGCTGAGGAGTTCGCATCCTTCTGGGATTTTAATCTTTATGATATCTGCTATATGACTGAAATAATGTCTTCTTTTATTAGGATCCTCTTATGCAGGAGACAAAACAGGGTGAACCTCAAACTATTCTGATGGAAAGACCAATGTCAAGAAAGAAAGAGGAGAAAAATAATCCTTATTTCTCATCCCCACAGCAGGGTGTGCCTAATAAAGATCACATAGAGGGGACACCAGAAAGGCAAACAGGAAACTCATTAACTGAATCCCTGACCCACTCTATCATGTGACTGGTTAAGAGAAGTGGCTTTGGAGTCATACAGACTCCTGGTCCCATCATTTTATTGACTTTGGGAGGTTTATTTAATCTCTCCAAACCTCAGTTTCCTCATATGTGAGGTGGGAATGATAAAGTACCTGCCCCATGGAGCTATTCTGAGAACCCAGAGAGATGGTGAATTTGAGCTCCTAGCACAGTGGCCAGGACATAGAGAGTGATAAAACAGAATCTACACTCTTGTCATTGATCCTTAACGAAATTTCCCGAAGAGCAGCATTCACTGCACTGTCCAGAGAATCAGTAGGTGGCTTGCGCAAGGTGAGACCAAATCAGAACCAGGTTTCAAATGTGTCTGTTTTCAAAGCCCATTCACTTAACCCCAGGACACCCAGCACTGCAGTCAAGCCTATCCTATAGTCTACCATGCCTGACCAGTGCCTTGAGTCAGGAGCCAGGTTTTAACTGCTGACAAGGACACATGAAGGAGAGCTGTTACGACCTTCCAAACCTGGTTGAGTTATTTGGAAGGATGTGTGAAAAAACACACATCTTAAGTTATTGGCTTCCAAACATGAGTCCTAAGACCATCATCGAGCAGAGCTGAGGACGCAAAAAGAGTCTGCATAAGAGAGAGAGAACAGGAGAGGAGACATTTGGATTGAAGGTGAGCAGAGAAGGAACTGTAGAAAAACATAAAATGTATCCAAATTATGCCAGCCCACCGTGGATGATAAATTTGACAAAATGACAACCCTCGCCCATCCCTACGTCACTGTGTGCCTAACTCTCAAATCCCAAAGTACTATGCACTTATCCCCATGAGCTTTGAGCTTCTACATGTCCCATCTCCAACACTGACAATGAGTTTACTGACAACATGTAGTGATGGTCGTGTTGATGGTGATGGTGATGGTGGTTTTGATGGTGGTTTCATCTGAACGTACACAGAGCCCTGCCATCCAGAGGCTCTCTTGCTGTCCATCTGAATAATCCATTGCTGTGGTTTGAACTGGTTTCCCCTCCACCCATAGACGTAGAAATTATCCCCATTCTTTATAGAAAGCCTAGTATTGAACACTTGATCCACCGACCTCACTGTGAAACCATGGGCAGGTTACTTACCCTCTGGTGACTCACTTTCCCTATCTATAAAGTGGAGACTGTAGTGCTACCTACCCCATGGGGTGGTTGTAAAGATTAAATGAGTTAGTACTTGTAATGCACTTAGAAGAATGCTTGACGCATCTGAAGACCCCATATATGTTAGCTATTAACATCAGCATTGAATCTCACAACTACTCCAAGGTGATGTGGCCCTGGGGTCTGGATATGTGTGTGGATACACACAGCTCGGAATATGTGGGTGCCCCATATGTCCACAAGGCCGTGAGGTGTGGGATGGATGCCCTGTCCTTCCTCTCCTTGGTGAGGGTTCCATCCGGTTTCCCCCAGAGACGCACAAGGCCTTTCTGTGCCAGGAAAGCACATCCACCTGAGGGCCTCTGCTTGGCATTTCCAGTCCCACTAATTGTGACGCTTACCACCTGAGGCAGAAAACCAAATGTCTTTTGCTGGTGCAAGTGAAAGTGAGAACAGAAACGTGTTAGAGTATTTGGACTCCCAGCTGTGAAGCCACTTCCTTCTGATGAATTGCGACACGTGGAAATCAATCCAGGTCACTTAGGAGAACAACTTGGTATTTGGTGTCCAAACGAATCGCCGTTAATTTATTACGCTGCTATTTGATTAAATACACAGGAAGGGACTGAGTCGATAGGAAGTGTCTGCAGGTGAATTGTCTGGTGGCTCATTTGTGAGTGTCTCTCTGTCTAACACTCAACGAAAAACAAAGTTTTAGAGCACTCTAAAGCTATCCAGGCAGTTTATCCACATTGTGGTTGATTTTTGTTTTATCCTTGCATTTCTGCCTTCTCTAGGAAATGGGGCAAGTTACCCCAGAAAATCAGCCAATTTCAAGAAGTCAGGCAGAAACAAAATATAATAATCACTCCATCTAATATTCTTTACATACTGAACAATCATTCCAAGTGGGTATTTATGTGTTTGATTATTTGTCTATTTGTCTACTGTCTAGCTTCCCGGTGTGTGGAAGGCAATTGGAGAGCTGAAAAAAGTCAGTCTAAAGAGGCTGACATATTAACCTTCATATGAAAACTGAGAAAAACTGGGGAGGAGTCAAGACCAAGTTTGGCTGGAGTAAGATCCCCGCCCGCCCCCAGGGGCCTCTGCTAGTTCTCATTTCTACAGGACACCAGCCTAAGCAGACGGGCTGTTGGAAAACGTTTCAGAACAGCTTACAGAAAAGATTCCAGGCAGCTTCTCCTCTGCTCTCTTTATAGATTGTCATCCCTTCCAAATTCTAATGCAGAGTCCAAATTCTAATGCAGACTGCTTCACACGCACACACACACACACACACACCCCACTTTTCCTTCTGAGTCCTGGAATATCATGGAGGAAGCCCAGCACAAGAAAAGGAAGAGGTCGTTCCTGCTTGTTCTGAGCCCTGCTCATTGGATGATCTGTGTCATCTTCCCCACTCAGCATCCCCCTAAAGCTGCAGCCACAGCGACGAAGCCCAGATGTGCCCGTGTTCCTGACATCGCCACTGCCTCCTGCTTGCTAGTAATGAGCAGAGCAATTGTGGCCCATGTCCTAACAGCACAATGTCTGGGTGACTGAGACGCTTTCAAGTGCCATCCTTCAACCTGCAGAAACTAGAAAAGCAAGGCCCAGGTCTTGGTCTGATCCAATGGCGTCTTGCCCGCGGGACACCTGTCTCTAAGTCCAAGTGAGATGCTTGACCAGGATGACCGTGCGTCACTAGAGAAGCAAGAACACTGAAATAGATTCCCCAAATGTCCTGGACCGCCGGCCCTGCCCTTTATCCAAAATGTATGATTTTCATCTTAGGACAGGGCTTCTTGGGTTGCAAATATTCAATCTACACTTTGAGCGACAGGTGGTTAAGATTGCACCTTCTGCTTCTGCCAAACCCATGGATGGCCTGGCATGACGAGAGAGGAGGGAATAAACTCAGCACTCGAAGGACTCCCCTTGGCAAAGTGGAAGAAATTAGAAGAGAAAGCGCACACCATTGGGTTTGTACGCACCCAAGAACCAACACGGGGTGGGAGAGATGGGTGAAGGTGGTCAAGGGTGCAAACCCCCAGTGCTGTAAGACTAATTAAGCTCTGGGGGTGTAACGTGCAGTGGTGACTACAGTTAACAATACTTGCCCTGGCCGGTTTGGCTCAGCGGTTAGAGCATCGGCCTGCGGTCCAGAGAGACCCGGGTTCGGTTCCCGCTAAGGGCATGTACTTCGGTTGCAGTTTGTCCCCGGCCCTGGTTGGTCGTGCAGGTGGCAGCCACTCGATGTGTCCCTTTCACGTCGATGTTTCCCTCTCTCTCTCTTCCTCTCTCTCCCTCCCACTCTATCTGAACAAAAAATGAAAAAATGTCCTCGGGTGAGGATAAAAAAAAACACAAAACAATACTGTACTGTGTATTTGAAAATGGCTAAGAGAGTAGATTTTCAAAGCTCTCAGCAGGAAAAAAAAATGTAATTATGTGATGTTAACTAACCTTATTGTGGTAACCATTGTGCATTATATAATCATTACATTGTACACCTTAAACTTACACAAAGTTATATGTCTATTATATTTCAACAAAGCTGGGAATAAACAAAGACATGTTATATAAATAAAAGCTATTGTTATCATTTCTTATTAACCCGAAGAAATAAAATAATCCAAGAAGGGAGCCAGAAGTACAGGTTCTGTGAGAGGAAATGAAAATGTAATCCAGAGAGAAGACATAACAAAGTGGCAGAAGGTGACATAGTTGGGGGGGGGGGCTTGGAGTGGTGGATAAAACAGATACGGTTCCTCCCACATCGAGTTCACAGTCTAGTGTCAGTCACACACAGAAAAAAAAACCTCAATGTACAATTGCAAACTGTGGTAAGAGACAGAAAGGAGATCAGGACTCCCAGGGAGGGGCTGGGGAGGGGATGTGACATGGGAGGTGACTGCTAAAAGGGACAGGACAAGGTTTCTTTGGGGGTGATGGAAATGTCCTGAAACTCACTGCGATGATGGCTGCACAACTCAGTGTATATACTAGAAACCAATGAATTGTACTCTAAATGAGTAAGATGCATGGCATGTGAATAGTATCTCAATAAAAATGTTATTTAAAAACCAAAAGCTGGGGCAGGAACTGGGTGGAGGGGCACTGGGGGGTGGGGGGAGGGACATCTGTAATACTCACAGCAATGAAGATGTTGTGAGTTACAGACTAGAGAGGCACCACCACAGAAGCAGGGGACTCAGCCAGCTGCCCACTAGCTCAGCTCCCCTGCACCCGAACGTTAAGGAGGGTTCCCCAGCGTGGACCTCGTTATCCGCCTGGTGAAAATGAAGCCCGTGGTGCCAGGGTGCTCATCCTCTGATCCCAAGACCAATCTCCCCCGAGGTTTTCTTTCCTCCCCCAGCTCTCTCCACGTCCTCTCCTGACCCTGAAAACATTGCTCTGATCTCGCCGGTTTCACAGTAGCTCCGGGCTCCAGGATGCAGCCTCAGAGCCTTGATCAAATGCACAAGCCGAGGCGGCAAGACCAGGAGGTCCTGGCATGGAGTCCTGACCCAGGCAGCCCCAGCAGCCGGGGTAAAGGCGGCCTCACAGACTCGAAGGAGAACTGCTGGAGGCGCCCGTCCTACCTGACGTATCACTGCAGGTCCCCGATGGCCACACGTTGCCACAGATGGTGACCTCACAAGTAAACTCGGACGGAACAGAAATAAATCTGCTCCGTCACATCTTTCTTTCTCCTGAATGATGAGAGGTCATTCCAACCTTGCCAGGGGCTCAGGGAGAACTCTGCCTTGGAGCTAGAGACAAAATCAGTGCCGGGCAATTCAAAGCTTCTCGCCCTAGAAATAAAAGCCAGGCAATAAAAGGTCCTCTTCCCTGTGTCTTCACATCCACGGCACCATGCTGGGTGAGTGAATGAATGAACGAACGAACGAACAAATGAAAAGTAGGATGAGGTCCTGAATAACGGGGAGGACTCAGTTTTCTCGACACATTGACGCACTTGGAGAAAGAAGTTCTCGTCGATTCCAGGGTCGTAACTCTGAATCTAAGTCGTAAAAGAAACTAAGACCATGGTCCTCGAGTAATTTCTATTAAAATACATGAGACTAGAACACGTGACCCTCCGCCCCCAAAAGAAGGGAGCAGAGCATCCAGCAGAGGGGACAGAGGACCCTCATAGAGGTGACAGGGTCAGGAGCATCTTCAGGGCACAGAGCATGGAGGCGTATTACTGGTAACCACGATCACCCGAGGTCTAACACAAGGTAGACTTGGAAATGCTTTCAAAAGCTTATATTGTCGCCCTTTCCCTCGTGCCTCCCAAGGCCTGGCATCTGTATAATGGTTTTCTTTCGTACTTTTTCTTCCCAACTAAGACATTGCTTCCAGAAATGTCTAGAAGGCAGGAAAGAAGGGAGGAGAATGTCTGTTTCCCACTAACTGGTAGTCAAAACACAGAATTGAAAATGTTTGGGTTTCGACTGCAGGCCATAGAGGAGAACGTCCGCGATCTCTTGGAAATGTTAATGTGAAGTCCCCTCCCAAGACTAAGGACCAGGCAGCCACACCCACCCATCTCCCACCCGTCCTGTCCTAGGGATGTGGACGGTGACAGCGCTGTGTCGAGCGGACAGAATTGATAGAAGGAATGTAACTGATACAATGTGTAAGCCCCAAAGGAGAGTAACAAAGTGCTGATGAAAGCCCCTTTCTCTGCGTGAGGCTAGGTCTCCATATTCCCCTGATACCTGCTGGCCACGCGCCTCTGCATTGCACGGCACACGCAACAGGACCTGGGCACCGCGGTGCCCGCTACAGACAGTGTCAAGGAGGACTGGGCGGCCGTGCTCAATGCCACGGGATGACAACTAAGATAAGGGCTAGGAAGCATCTGTTGGGTTTGGCAGCACGGAAATCATGAGTATCTCGTCCAGACAAGTCCAGTGGCGGGTCCGAGAGCCCACTTGCAGTAGACTGACACTGAGCATAGGCTCCTCTTGAGATGTTTGGATAAAAATGAGAGAGAAGGGATAGAGGGTTAAAAACCTCTTATTCAATAAATATTTACTGCCCACCAAAAGCACGGGCATTATGTTAGACCTTGTGGGAGAGAGCTTACGATTCAAAGATACACAGGAACCCAAGGCCCCTGTCCCCCTGGAATTTACAAAAGATTAAAACAAATAAACAGGCAATTGTAATAAAGTGTCCTAAGCACTCTGGGAGCATACAGGAGAAACCCGTCCCAAACCTGAGAAGTCAGGGCATCCTTCCTGGAGGAAGTGACACAGTACTCCGTGAGAAAGGTGACGTATGAGCTGAGAATTTCAGGAAGTCTAGAGTTAGCAGGCAAAGCGTGCAGATGAAGAGGACAAGAGATGTGGGAGACAGTCAGCAAATGAGACAGCATATTCAAATACCCAGAGGAGGGTGACTGTATTCATTTGAATAATAAATACGTCTTGGCCACTTAAATAAGGGCTGTTTTTATACCCTTGGAATATAGCACAGATCAAGACAGGCAAGATTCCTAAACTCACCCGTCTTTTATTCTAGTTAGGGAGAGACAGACAATAAACAAACATGATCATCCAGACAAAAAGAGATTCTGTTAAGAACGTCACTGGGCAGGGGCAGAAGGAAAGGATTTCAGGATGGCTGGGGCACAGCGAGCCAGGCAGTGAGGGGAGATGCCAGCTTGCAGAGGTAGGCAGGGGCAGTTGGGGCACAGCCCTGGAAAGCGTACTCAGGAGCTGGGCTTAACGCTAACAGCAAAATGAGGAGGGAGGTCGTCCCTGAAGACGTTTAGTCTTGTGCAAAGGTGCGCGATCAGGAGCAAGAAAGATAACCAGGGACAAGGGAGACTTGTCCTTCCTTGGATGAGAAAGTCTGGAGTTTGTTTATATTCCAAAGGGTGGAAAAGGAGAAAACTGATAGAGAACCTTCCAGGAGAAGAGAGGGCTCAACCCCGCAGTGGAGGGGTCCCTTTAGAACAGGGAATCAGACCGGGTTTAAGGAAGGAGGGGCGGACCACCCTCCTCTGTCCCCAGTGCCCACGTTCCCACCTGATGGGGCCCTCAGTGGTGTGGGCTCCATGTATCTGCGGAAACTCTGTGGCCTGTTTTTCTTGCTTTAAGAGTACATAAATAAGTCTGTTTCCTGATTTATTATCCCACCAACTGCCATATTTCAGATTTGGGGATCATAGCCACACTGGATTACAAAGAATGGCTTCTAAATCAAGGTTTACTATGGCCTGTAAGATGTTCCTAATAGAGTTGATAAATCAAAAAATATACAAACTGGCTAAGCAAGCCCAGACCAGAACAGAGTGTGTGCTGGGGGCCTCCTCAGAGGTCGTGGGCCCAGGTGTGTGAAGCATCCGGGTGGATCTGAGGGGGAAGGGGGAGTGGGCCATGGACTGTGCGTTTTCACAAATCCTCCAGGTGTCTCTTCCATACACATGTTTGAGTTCCTGACCTAGACGTCTAACCCTTTGCATTCTCATTGTTGCACCTCAAATGAGCCTAAATTGCAAGGCTTGAACTGGGGGCTTCGGCCAGAGAGCTACAGAGGCACACTTTGGCCACTCTGAGGGACCCAACAGTCTCAGAGTCCCACCCACATACCACAGAGCAAGTCTGAGATGATGCAGGAATAGAGCACGGAGCTTGCCCAAGACCCTTCTCGATGGCCATGTTCCAAATCCCCTGACACGGGAAGAAAGGGGACCAAATCTACTTAGAGTGTATACTTTGTACCAGGCTTTTTGTAATTATCTTAGGAGATGCTCTGGTGACAGGGCAGTTTACACAGTGGTGTTTCTTAGACCCATGATACCTCAGGGCCTTTGCACATGCTTCCCCATCTCTTTCTCTCATACTTCACAGGACTGTCTCTTTCTCATGCTTTAGTTCTCAACTACAAGTTGCCTTCTTGGAGTGTCCCTCCCTGTCCTCCATCAGATCCACCCCTCCCACTATTCCTTGCTGATGCACCCTGCTAGTTTATTCATGTTGTGTATCACAATGGGTAATTATTTATTATTGTGTTTGCTTACTTATTATTTACATAGAAGCTCCAGGAGGCCACATAAGGTCCATCTGCCTTACTCACCATTGTGTCTCTCATCTCTGTACCTTCTAAAGTGCCAGACACATAACAGAAACTAAAAAATCTTTTTTAGAATGTCAAAAATTCAAATAAATTTGGGAAATTCTAGCTTAAACAATGCTTAACAAGTTTCTTGCCCCTAGAAACCCTGAGAGCCTTGAAATACCAATAGGACTTGTGTGTCGACAGGAAGGAGATAAAGACAGCATGCAGGGTTTCCTCAGACTCTTGTGGCCACAGAAACAATTGTATTTTTTCACAGCATCTTTCTTTCCTTGGAGCATCCTGTGTAACTAATGTCCCAAGGAACACTCTTTGGGAAACATTGCTTTAAAGATGATCAGTATGCGACAGGCTTATTAAGGGCTGATGCTTGGAAGCTGGTGCCTGAGAACCCCGGGAGGGCGGAGCTGGCCTCTCCGAACACCACCAGCCACCCTGGTAGACACGCCCCTCGCCATGCAGACAGCTGTTCTGGAGAGCTGTCATTTCCCACTTACCAACGAGCAGAAAACATTTTCCCCCTAAGTTTTCAAAAAAATGGGGGAAAAAAAAAGATAAATACTTTCCCATTCTCTGAACTAATGTCAAATGAGCTGGAAACGTCGCCTGTGGGAGCTCAAGCCATAGAACAAAGTAGCATTTCATCTTCCTCGTCTGACAGCTCAATTTCAGCAGCTGCGGGGAGGGTGGGCAAGCCCCCACCGCAGCCAGTCTCGAATGTCACCGTCTACGCCGAGATCCCTTTGATAGCACTCTCTAGATGGCAGGCGCAGAATTATTCTTTAGGCAAAGCAAAACCAGCATTAATGTGATGAGGACCCTCTGCAGACTCTGCCGACATAACCACAGGAAGGAAATGTGTTCTTTAACTAACGTGTTCATACTTCCCCAACATAAATTCTAACCCTCTTGCTTAGGCATAAATCATAACAGCAGGCTAGAGGGAGGGGGTCTTCCTACGGAATAGGTCTACACTTAGTCAAAAACTCCCTGACCCTCAACTCTCACTTTGAAAGAGTTACAACCAGGGGCTTGCCTCCATAGCACTAAAAAGGTGCAAAGTTTTAAAATAATCATCTCTTATAAAAATTTAAGACCCCTCCATGCACTAACAGTTTTAGCTTAATGTGCAGCTTTAAAATATTCAGACATAAGGCATGCACATCGCCTGTGAGCTGTTGCTCCAAGCTGGGGATGGAGATAAAAATGAAGGAGTCTGGCCCTTCCTTCCTTTCCTTTGTGTGCAAATCCCTGCAACTGCCCTAAGGCCTGAGGGTATGTTTGTTTAGCTTCACTGACCACTACATCCGGCCTTGGAATCCATCTGCTTAAAAGTACTCTGGAGCTGCCCAGCTGGTGTGGCTCAGTGGTTGAGCATCGACCCATGCACCAAGAGGTCGCCAGTTCAATTCCTGGTGAGGGCACATGCCCAGGTTGTGGGCCCGATCCCCAGTGGGGGGCATGCAGGAGGCAGCCAATTGACGTTCTCTCTCATTGATGTTTCTATCTCTCTCTCCCTCTCCCTTCCTCTGTCTCTAAAAATCAATAAAGAAAACATAAAAGCACTTTGGAAGGCCAACGGGCAGATGAGGGGGTTCTCTGGGTCAATTTCCAATTCCATTTTAATAGTCAACCTCCCGTGGTTATAAATACTATAAAACAGATCTGACTTCTGCTCTCTGAGGGTGTGCAATATAACTTTGGGGTGGAAAGAAGAAGGTGACTTCTAACCACTGTTCTGCACTTAACTCGCTGTGTGACTTCGGGCAAGTTACTAAACTTCCCTGATCTGCAGTTTCCTCATCTGAAAAACGGGATAAGAATGCCCTCCCTCTTAGCACTGACGTAAGGATTAGACACAGCAATATTTGGGGAGCAGACACATCTGCTATCGTAGAGCTCAATAAACCAGCAGCAAGCATTGTGGGAAATAAGGCAATTCACTGAATGTTAAACTCCTTAGAAAGCAGCGTATGATTCGACGCCCGCCCAAGCATGGATAATAAACTACTCCAGCCCAGAGGGCAAGAATCACTGTCATGGGCCCACGATCACCAAGAGACTATCTCCAAGGAGCCCCACTCCACTGGTAGCAGAAGCAGTGTGTCCAGTTCCTACCATGTGCCAGAGTGTGCCAACTACATTATCTTATTTAAGCTTTGCCCTAACACTCTGCGGTCTGTTCTATTAGTATCCGTATCCTTAGATGAGGAGACCAAAGCTTGGAAAAGTTTACTGGCTCACCTGTGACTAATGGGACGAGGAGCTGAGCCTTGAATCCAGACCCACAGCCCTGAAACACGCATGCGTCACCACTGGCAGCAAACGGCCAGGGGGCAGGGCCCCTGTGACAGACAGCAGTCCCACCGCGCTGCGTGGGGAGCACGTTTTGGCTCTAACTATCCTGAGGAAGCTGGAACGAGGCGCCTGCTCTGCAGCTGTGGTTTCCAAGAGTCTCCATATGGAGGTAACATTTTCTGGAAAGACCAGCCCTTCATTCTGAAAGTATTTCAGCCCCATGCACAACTACGCCCTTTGACAATACAGGGGACTTCATTTTTTTTTTTTTTTTTAATGAAAGCATGAGTTTTTGCTGCTATTGCAAATCTTTTTAAAGAATTTATGTCCTTATTGGGGAAAACAAAACATCATATTTCTGGCTCTCCTACAGAATATAAACTCCACAGGGGCACATATTTTTGTCTGCTTCATGTGTTGATGTATCTGAAATGCCTAGGTACCTGGTGCATAGTAGGTGCTCAGTAAGTCAATAAATATCTGTTGATTGAATTTGCAACATCAGGTCAGTGACTTCAGTTTTTTGTTAGTGGTGGTTTTGGGGGTTTTTTTTGACATTTTTTTTAATCCTCACCAGAGGATATCTTTCTATTTATCTTCAGATAGAGTGGGAGGGAGGGAGAGAGAGGAAGAAAGAGAGAGGGAGAGAGAAATATCGACGTGAAAGGGTCTCATCAACTGGTTGCCTCCCATACGACCCCGACCAGGGCCAGGGATGAACTGCAACCAAGGTACGTGCCCTTGACCAGAATCGAACTCGCAACTCTTTGGTCTGAGGGCCGACACTCTAACCGCTGAGCCAAACCAGCCAGGGCTGTTGTTGTTTTTTAATGTTACTGTGTCTCTATACAACTCTCTCAGTTTTAGATCAAGGAGCAGTTGCCTTCCTTTCCTCCAGGCGGCCTGGATCCTCTCTGATGGCAAATGGAGCAGAGAGAGCAGCGACAAGCCCAGGTCAGCTCACAACAGCCGCCAGAAGAATGAGCTGCCCTCCATCCCCTCCCACGTAGCAACACTGGCCGGACATGGGCTCAAGGACTCCTGGCGTAACAACAGTAACAAAACAGAGGGCAGGTGCCCCTATTCCGTGTTCTTGAGATATTAGGGCTCAGTCCTACCCTAGAGCCTTTCCCATGTAGCCTCAGCCACTGTCCCCACCAACGCTCCTTGCAAACGCCCCTGCAGACGGCCCCTCTCTCACCGTGACACAGTCCACTCTGCAATAACACTTGTTTTGAAAATGTGAGTTTGTTCCAATACGGCTGATACATTAGGGAACAATTTGAGCATAACACATATTTTGCATTTGCTTATGCATGGTTTTGCCTGCAAGAAGCACAAAGTAAACGCAGAATGCTATAAGCAGCTGAATGGAGGCTCTGAGAAGTGTGCAAAACACATACATGTACACACACACGCACACACGCCCTCCATGGTTATCCACAAACTACATTCCTTCCAACATTCACTTCCACAGCAAACTTCAGGTCTTCTTCAAAGTAAAGTGTGATATTTATTGTAGTGTGTGTGTATTTCTTAACCATTTAACGTGTTAAACTGTGCTCCCTTTTTTAATTCGATTTCTACCCTTTTTAATGTCTCACTGATGAGTTTTTGGACAATGTGCTCCAACCCATGCAGTTTTATTGTGCAATTCTGCACAGAGCAGCGACTTTCAGGAACACACATGTCACGTTATAGCAGAACTGACTGCATCACCTTTCCGTTTACGTCTGCATCTCTAAGCATCGTGTTGGCTAAGCCGTGTCTTACCACAGCGTTTCAGGAAGTCATAACCAGTAAGTGTAACTTTAACAAATAGAGCCACCTTACAAGATACATTTCCTACGAACTCTGATATGGGAGACATCCTTCTGAGCAGTATTACCCATCAGACGGTGGTTACTGGGGGTAACCATACGCAGACCCAGTTACCAGTGGGGACCCAGCAGAGATACCAGAGTCCACCCCAGAATGGTCAAGCTCAGAGTGAGGGATAGAGATAGAGATGTCAGCGGGCTGGACAGATGAGGCACCAGGCTCTCCCAACACTGACTGCATTTCAGTCCCTTCCCAGTTTTCCCATTTGCTACGGCCACCTCAGGGATGACCGCCCGCCGGTGACGTGGTAGCAGTGGGCTGCTCAGGCGTCCATCCTCAAATGCTGGGTTCCTTTTCAGGGAGAATCTGCACACCTCTGCTCTGTAGGCAGCCTAAACTGCTACGAGCCGTTCTAAGTGAAATCACCCTCCGTTTGCTACCAATCAAAGATGATTTTCAGAAACAGCGAAGAGAAGGTTTAGAATGTGGAGGGCATTTCATCTGGCTCCTCTGTCTTCTTCCTGGCCGACTCTCACCTGATCCATGAGAAGCTCAGGTGTTTTCACGGGGAGAAGGTTTAATTTAGTTTTCAAGTGTATGGCTTGATATATATATATGTCCATGAAACCACCAACACACTCAGGACAGTGAAATAATATATATCCATGAAATCACCAACACACTCAGGACAGTGAAATAATATATATGTCCATGAAACCACCAACACACTCAGGACAGTGAAATAATATATCCATCAGCCCCAAAGGTTTCCTTGTCCTTTTCCTCCCCCTACTCCTGTCCCCAGGCAACCAGTGATTGCTTTCTGTCACTATAGATTAGTTTGCATTTTTTGAAATTCATATAAATGGGATCTGATATTATGTGTCATTTTATCTGGCGTCTTTCACTCAGTATAAAGCTTTCGAGAGTCATCAGTGTCATTCTACACATAAATAGTTTATTCCTTTTTATTGCAGAATGGTATTCCATTAGACACATGTGCCACAAATGGTTTCTTCATCCACCTGTTGATGGGCATTGGATTGTTTCTAGATGTCGGCTGTCACAAATAAAATCACCACAAACATTCCTCCATGTGTCTTTGGGCGTATGCTTTCCTTTCTCTTAGGTAGACACCTAGGAGTGGAATGGCTAGATCACAGCGTAGGTGTGTGTTTAACTACTTAAGGAACTGCAAAACTGTTTTCAAAAGTGTTTACACCATTTCACACTCCTACCAGCAGCATCTGACAGTTCCAGTTCCTCCCTATCCTTGTCAACACTTGGTGTGGTCAGTCTTTAATTTAAGCCATTCTAGATGTCTGGTATCACATGGTGGCTTTCATTTGTATTTCCCTAATGACTGATGATGTTGAATATCTTTTCATGTGATGATTTGCCATGTATATCTAATGGGGAGAAGTGTCTGCTCAAATATTTTATCACTGTTTTATTACATGTTTTCTTATTGTTGAGTTTTGAGAGTCCCTCATAGATTCCAGATGAAAGCCCTTTATTAGATATACAATTTGCCAAATATTTCCTCCCAGTCTGTGGCTTTTCTTTCTCGAAATAGTGTTTTCCAAAGAGCAGCGTTTTTAGTTTTGATGAAGTTAAATGTATCAATTTTTATGCGTTGTACTTCTTGTGTCATATCTAAGAAATGTCTGCCTAACCCAAAGTCATAGAAATTTTTCTCTTAGGCTGTCTTCTAGAAGATTTATAGATTTGGGTTTTATAGGTGGATGTGTGATATGTTGTCAGTTAATTTTTGTATATGCTACAAGGTATAGTTTGGAATTCTTTTATTTGGATATGGATATCCAATTTTTCACCAACATTTGTTTATCCTCCACTGAATTCTCTTTGGTATTACATTGATATAAGTATCTGTCTTGATGCCAATACTGCACTGTCTTGATTACTATAGCTTTATAATAAATCTCGAAATCAGATCATGTTAGCCCTTCAAGCTTATTCCTCTTTTTCAAAGTTGTTTTGGCTATTCTATGTCTTTCATTGTACATCCAATTTCATAATCAGCTTGTCCCTTGCTACAAAAAAACAAAACAAAAAACCATTAACATTGTGATTTGTATTGCATGGAATCTGTAAATTAATTTGGCAGAAACAACACCTTAACAATATTCAGTCCTTTCTGATTTGTAAACATCTCTCTATTTATTTAGGTCTTCATTAATTTCTCCCCTCAATGTTTTATTGTTTTCAGGGTACAGATCCTATATGACTTTAGTCAAATTTATAACTAAGTATTCCATATTCTTTGGTGCTATTGTAGATGCTATTTTTTACTTCAATTTTCCAGATGTCCATTGCCAGTGTATGGAAATACAATTGCTTTTTATGTAGTGCCCTCCTTGTCCTGCAACCTTGCTGAACTGATGTTTGTTCTGGTAGATTTTCTTTCAGCTCTCATTGGATTTTCAACATAGATCATCATTTCATCTGCAAATAAAGACAGGTTTATATTCTTCTTTTCCAATATATGTGTTTTGATGTACATATCTTGGTTTATTAGAGTGACTTATTCCACTATAGTGTTGAAAAGAAATGAAAACAGCCATCCTTAATTTGTTCCTGATCTTAAGGGAAAACCATTCAGTCTTTCACTATTAAGTATGATGTTAACTGAATATTTCTCATAGATGCCTTTTATCAGGGTGAAGAAATTCCCTTCTATTTCTCATTCGTTGAGAATTTATGAAGTCTGAAAAGGAAGTTAGAGTCTTGCAAATATCTTTTGTGTCCATTGAGATGATTTTATGTTTTTAATTTTTGTTTTTAATATTGTGAATTACACTGATTGATTTTTGAATGTTAAACCAACCTAGCATAAATGACTATTGGATATGATGCATTATCCTTTTTATATATTGTTGAACTCAGTTTGCTAAAATTTTGTTTAGAATATTTACATCTACATTCATGAGGGACATTGGTTTGTAGTTGTCTTTTCTTCAATTTCTGTCAGGTTTTGGTATCAGGGTAATGACCTCATAAAATAAATTAGGAAGTATTCCCTATCTTCAATTTTCTGAAAGAGTTTGTATAGAACTGGTATTATTTCTTCCTTAAATGTTTGTGAGACTTTAATAGTGAAGCCACCTGGAGTTTTGTGGGAAGGTTTTTAATTACAAATTCAACTTTTAAAAATAGATCTAGGATTAATCAGTTTATCTAGTTCTTCTTGAGTGAGCTTTGGTAGTTTGTGTCTTCCAAGGAATTTGTCTATTTTATCTATATTGTCAAATGTATGGGCACAAAGTTATTCATAATATCCTCTTATTATCCTTTTAATATCTATAGAATCTATAGTAATGTCACCTCTTTCATTCTGATATTGCTAATTGAGGGGTTTTGTTTGTTTTGTCCTGACCATTGTGGCTAGATGTTTCTCTATTTACTGATCTCATCAAAGAACCAGCTTTTCATTTCATTGATTTTTCTCTATGGCTTTTCTGTTTCCTATTTCATTGGTTTCTCCTCTGATCTTTATTATTTTCTTTCTTCTTTCTTTGGATTTAATTTTTCTAGTTTCTTAAGGTGGAATTTGAGATCTATCTTCTTCTTTAACAAAGGCATTTAGTGCTATAAATTTAGTTCAGTCTTGCTTTTTTTTTATCCTCACTTGAGGACATTTTTGCATCTTCAGATAGAGCAGGAGGGAGAGAGGGAGGAAGAAAGAGAGAAAAACATCGACGTGAGAGAGACACATTGACTGGTTGCCACCCACACAACCCCAATCAGGGCTGGGGACAAACTGCAACCAAGGTACATGCCCTTAGCAGGAACTGAATCCGGGTCTCTCTGGTCCGCGGGCTGACGCTCTAACCGCTGAGCCAAACCGGCCAGTGCGCAGTCTTGCTTTTTTATCTAATCTTACAATCTCTATCTTTTACCTGGGGTGTGTGGTCATTTATGTTTATTATGATTATTGATAGGGCTAACTTGGAGTCTATCAGTTTGCCATTTGTTTTCTACTTGTCACATCTGTTCCTTGTTTCCTTTTACTTCATTTTCTGCCTTCTTTTGGATGGGTTGAATGTTTTTAATGATTCTGTTTTAGCTTCTTTGTTGATTTATCTACGAAAACTCTTTGATGTTTTTATTTTACTAGTTGATTCAGGGTTCACAGTATATTTCTTTATCAGTCTACCTTCAAATGACATTACAGCACTTCGTATATACTATGAAAACCTTATACTACTATATGTCCATTTCTCTCTTCCTAGCCTTTGTGTTATTATTGTTATACATTACACTATTGCATATATTATAATCACCACACCATGCTTTTGTTATGTTTATTTAAATAGTCAATCATTTTTTAAGTGATTTGTGTATTATCCATATAGTTGCCAATTCTGGTGGTTTTCTTTTTATTTATTTAT
This sequence comes from Tadarida brasiliensis, assembly GCA_030848825.1. Lineage (NCBI taxonomy): Eukaryota > Metazoa > Chordata > Mammalia > Chiroptera > Molossidae > Tadarida > Tadarida brasiliensis. The sequence continues at coordinate 113,138,305 of CM061258.1, forward strand.
TTATCTATTTATTACTTTTAATTTAATTTAATTTTTTCCATCACCCTTTATCCCCTCCATGCCCTCTATGGTGTTTTTCATTCATCTGTGTAGATTCCCTATTTCCATCTGGTATCATTTTCCTTCTGCCTGGTGATGAATTCTTTCAGCTTTCCTTTTTTTTTTAATCCTCACCGGAGGATATTTTTTTTCTATTTATCTTCAGATAGAGTGTGAGGGAGAGAGAGAAAGAGAAACATCGACGTGAGAGGGACACATTGACAGGTTGCCTCCCGCACAACCCTGACTGACCAGAGCCAGGGACGAACTGCAACCGAGGTATGTGCCCTTGGCCAGAATCAAACCTGCGACTCACTGGTCCATGAGCTGACCCTCTAACCACTGAGCCAAACTGGCCAGAGCAATTCTTTCAGCTTTCTTGAAATTCTTGTAGTATTTTTTTTGCTTCATTTGAAGAAAATACTTTCACTAGGTATAGGATTTTATGTTGACAGCTGTTTTGTTTTGTTTTTAACTTCAGTACTTTAAATATTTTATTATACTCTCTTATTTCACTTTCATTGTTTTTAACAAAAATCTGCTTCCACCCTTATCTTTGGTCCTCTGTTAGTAGCTCATCTTCTTCTCTCTGGATCCTTTTAAATCTTGATCTTTATTAGTGGGTTTGAGCACTTGATCATGATGTGCCTTAGTGTAGTTTTCTTAATGTCTCTTGTGCTTCGTATTCACTGGGCTTCTTTGCATCTCTGGGTTTATGGTTTGCATCAAACTTGAAAAAAAATGGCTACTGTCTCCAAATATTGTTTCTATCCCTCCCTCTCACTGATTCCTTTGGAAACTCCAATTACACATATATTAGATTGCTTAAAGTCATCCCAGAGGTCACTGATCCTGTTCTCATTTTTTCCCATTATTTTTTTCTTCTGTGTTTCATTTTGGATAGTTTCTATGTGCTATATCATCATATTCATTAATCTTCGTGTGTGTGTGTGTGTGTGTGTGTGTGTGTGTGTGTGTGTCCGCGCGCGCGCGCGCGCGCAATGTCTAATCTGCTGTTGATCCCATCCAGTTAATTTTTTATATCTCAGATATTATAGGTTTCTATCTCAAAAGTTTTTATTTGGATCTTCTTTATGTCTTCCCTGTTTCTCATTAATTCTTTTTAACACATCCTTCTCTAGTAATTCTAACATCTGTTTCAGTCCTGTATTATTTTCAATTGATTAATTTTTCTCCTCATTTTAGGTTATAGTTTCAAGATTCTTTTTTGTTGTTGTTAATCGTCACCCAAGGATATTTTTTCGATTGAATTTTAGAGAGGGTGGAAGGGAAGGGTGGGGGGAAGAGAGAGACAGAGAAAGAGAAACATCGACATGAGAGAGATCATCAATTGGTTGCCTCCTGCACATGCCCTGACCAGGGCAGGGATCAAACCTGCAAGCCAGGTATGTGCCCTTGACCAAGAATTGAACCCACAACTGTTCAGTGCATGGGTCAACACTCTATCCACTGAGCCACTATAGCCAGGTCATATTTTAAAGATTCTTTACAACTTGGTTGGGCTGGGTATTTTTGTATTCTGATTAATATTCTTGAACTTTGTTCTGAGATGCAGTTAAGTTACTTGGGAATGGTTTGCTCCCTTCAGGTCTTACTTTCAAGATTTGTTAGACAGGACCAGACCCATGTTTAGCCCAGAGGTAATTATTCTCTACGATAGGAACCTTCTGAGTACTTTACCCAATGTCACATGAACTATGAAGTTTTCTACCCTGGCTGGTGGGAAAGGGCATTACTCTCAGCCTTGGGTGAACACCAGGCATAGTTCCTGCTAACCCTTCTGAGTGGCCATTAAAATAATTTTTAAGTGCTGAATTACATTTCCTAGAATGGGTCACCGAGCAGACACTGAACCCTCTGGAACCCTGCCTTATCATTGATTAACAGGAATGGTCAAGTATCAAATCATAGAACCTACAAAGAAATAAACCATAACTGTGGCCTACTTACTCAAAAACTCATGAAACCAGTATTTCAAACGGACAGTTTGGGCCTCCTTGCTAAAAATCGATGCATTTATAAATAACAGTGGAAGTGTTGGGCAGTCTTTTTGTCCACTCAAAATCTGTTCTTTCATTGTTTTCCAAGACTGAGCTGCCAGGTAGCTATAGTGAGTAAAATCAATATCTAAGTTATTAAACTGAGATGACTACAAGCATTTCATAGGTGCCATGGAAGGGGGAGTGGAATTAAGCTGTGCAGAGTCAATTACTCCTGACCGCTATTCCACTTTGGGATCTGACAGCTACCATCATGTCCATAAATTTGGAATAAGATCAGCCTTCAAGAGGCTATTTTCTTCTAGCAGTTTGAATAAAATCAGTATACACTGATGGCAAATGAACAGTGGTATCTTTAAATAGGTCCCTGATCTGAACAGCAATCCTTGCCATAGTAAAAAGAGAGAGGTCACCAAGTCTATCCCTGCAATTGTGATTTTGTTTTAACTGAAATAGAACTCTTGCCCTGGCCAGGTGGCTCAGTTGGTCAGAGCATCGTCCTGTACACCAAAAGGCTGTGGGTTCAATTCCCAGTCAGGGCACATACCTAGGTTGCGGGTTTGATCCCTGGTCAGGCACATACAGGAGGCAAATGATTCTCACATTAATGTCTCTAAGGCCCTAGATCCTTTTCATTTAAAAAAAAAAAAAAAAAAAAAAGCCTTCTGTAATGTAAATTAAAACCACAGTGAGATATCACCTCACAACTGTCAAAATGGCTATTATCAGCCAACAAGTTGGCTGGGGAGGATGTGGGAAAAGGGAACCCCTGTGCACTGTTGGTGGGATTGTACGTTACTGCAGTCACTATTGAAAACAGTGTGGAGGGTCCTCAAAAAATTAAAACTAGGACTACATTATGACCCAGCAATTTCACTTCTGGGTATTTTATCCGAAGAAATCCAAAACACTAATTCAGAAAGAGATATGCACCCCTATGTTCATTGCAGCATTATGTACAACAGCCAAGATCTGGAAGCAACCTAAGTGTCCATCGACAGACGAGTGGATAAAGAAGATGTGACATCTATAAATAGAATATTATTCAGCTATAAAAAATGAAATCTTGCCATTTGTGACAACATGGATGGATCTGGAGGGTATTATGCAAAGTGAAATGAGTCAGACAGATAAAGAAAAATACCATATGACTTCATTTATATGTGGAATCTAAACAGTAAAATAAACAAGACAGAAATAACCTCGTAGATACGGAGAACAAATTGGTGGTCACCTGATAGGAGGGGTGTTGGAAGGATGGGTGAAAAAGGCGAAAGGGATTAAGAAGTACAATTTTCCAGTTATTAAAACAGTCTCAAGGATGTAAAGTACAGCACAGGAAATATAGTCAATAATATTGTAACTACTATGAATGGTGCCAGGTGGGTACTAGATCTACCGGGTGATCACTTCATAAGTTATATAAATGTCTAATCACTATGTAATACACCTGAAACTAATATAATAATGTATGTCAACTCTAATTGAAAAAATTTTAATGTAAAATTTTAAAAAATTAAAGGCCTCCACTTTCTTTGTTTTCCTGTTCAGCGCTCTTGCTTTTTTAACACCTTCAATCTTATCTTGAACCAATGTCACCCCAATAAATCCAACTTTAAAAAAATAACAAAGAAAAAGAACTGTCCTCCATTCAAGAAGATTGGCAGAAATCAGAACAGAGGAAACTCTGTGAAATAATGTAATATGCTGATCTTGGTTAAATGCTAAAATGTACTTTTTCCAATCAAAAATAATTTTTCCCTGTTAAAGTAAAAATCCTCCTTAAAATATGCAGAAAATTGCATGTTTACCTCTTAAATGTTAATTTCCTAAGTTCCCCTGTGATCAAATAAAGTCCTTTTAAAGATTCTATATCACTTTTCCAATTATAAATTCAAGTTGCAAGATCATAATGCTTAAGATGTATGTCTAAGCAGAACTCAGACTTTGATTTTGGTTTCTTTTTTATTGCCCAACATAAGAACATAATAGGTAGGGGGAAACGAGGGGGGCGGGAAATTGCATAATCTCCTCATACTTGCAAATAAATTATTTCCACCACTCCCTGAGAACAAGATTTAAAAACAAATAAGTAAAGATGTAAGTGATTCCTCCACATTCTCCCTTGGCAATAAAGCCCAGACCCCTATGCACTTTGCAGCACCCCCAGGGCCTCCCCTAGATCCATCCTCTCCCATCGTTTCCTGTTGTTCCTGAGCCAAGTGCCTAAAACCACAAATGGTGTCTTAGGATTATGATGCCAAGTCGGGTACAAGGAAGGCTGACAGGCCAGATCTTTTCTGTTCTGGGGAGCATTGAAAAGAGCAACATAGCCCCGGCTGGTGAGGCTCAGTTGGTTGGAGTGTCATCCCACACACTGAAAGGTTGCTGGTTCAATTCCTGATCAGGGCACATACCTACATTGCAGGTTCCATCCCCAGTCTGGGTGCATATGGGAGGCAACCAATCGATGTTTCTCTCTCTCTCTTTCACCCTCTCCCTTCCTCTCCCTCTTTAAAAACAAAAAACAAAATCAATAAAAACATATCCTCAGGTGAGGATTTTTTTTAAAAAGCAACATATATATCTCCCAAACTTTTTTAAGGCCCCTGAGAAAGCCATATATACATGTAGTCAACATGGTATTAAGGGGTCTGTATGTTTTTTTCTGCAGAATCCTCTTCCAACAGTTATTCTTGACATACATATTTTCACTATCCCCATTTTACAGATTAGAAAACCAAAAAACAAGGTTCAAAGTTAATTCAAAGTCAAGTGGAAAAACTGGCATTTGAATCCATACCTATCTGACAAGTTTAGGCTCATAGCTTCTATGTTTATGTCTTTACCTTCTCCTCCTAGAGCACAGACTTTCTGCTTATCAATGTCTCCATAAATGCCCCTGCCCCAGTCAACCACAGCTTTGTGCCTGTGGGGGTCAGAATATGTTTGCTCCAGAGCCCCAGGTTGGTTTGTTACCAAATATATGAAGAGATTCTTGGTGTCTCTGTGGCATTACCTTATCCTAATCTTCTGAGGGTTGCAGCTCTCAATAAGTGTGGGAAAACTCTGCACAACTCATGGCAGGCAGAATAATGACTCCTACAAGATGTCCACACCTAACCTCCAGAACCTGTGAACATGTTACCTTACATGGTAAAAGGACTTTGCTTATGTGATTAAGAGCATGAACCTTGAGATAAGGAGATTATCCTGGATTGTCCAAGTGACCTCAACCTAATCACAGGAGTCCTTAAGAGCAGAGAACACCTTTCCCAGTCAGGTCAAAGAAGAATTAGAGAGATGTGAAATGAGAAGGACTCAACCCACCATTGTCAGCTTTAAAGATGGAAGGAGGAAGCCACAAACCAAGGAATGCAGTGGCTTCTAGAGGCTGGAAACAGCCTTTGGTTTATGCCCAGCAAGAAAATAAGGACCTCAGTCCTACAATCACAAGGAACTAAATTTTACAGACAACCAAATGAGCAAATGAAAAGATACCTCCCCTGGAGTTTCCACTAAGGAAGAAAGCCCTGTCAATATCTTTATTTCAACCTAGTAAGATCCAAGCCAGACATCTGACCTACAGAACTGTAATATAAAATAGTGTGTGTGTGTGCGTGTGTGTGTGTGTGTATGTGTGTGTGTGTGTGTGTGTGTGTGTTATGTTAATCTACTAAATTTGTGGTAATCTGTTACAGCAGCAATGGAAAAATAATACAAATTTTGGTACGTATACATGAAGTGTTAATGTAACAAATAGCTGCAAAAATGAAAGTGGCTTTGAAACTGGGCAATGGGTAAAGATTAGAAGAACTTTGAAGAGCGAGATAGAAGTAACCTAGATCATCTTGAATAGACTGTTGTATAAATATGGATATTAAGACTCCACTGATGAGAGCTCAGAAGGAAATGAAAAGCATTATAGAGAAAACTACATTGCCTTAGAGAATACCTAAATCAATGTGAACAGAGTGTTAGTAGACACTCGAGCATTAAGGATGCTGTCAGTAAGTACTCAGAAGGAACAGGTTACTGAAAACTGGGGGGATGATGACCCTTGTTGTACAGTGATAGAAAGTTTAGCATAATGTATTCTGCAGTTTTGTGGAAAGTAGAACATATAAGTGATGACCTTCTATATTTAACTCAGAATATTTCCAAGCAAAAGGTTGATGGTACAACCTGTGTTTTTTTCTCCCCCTTGATATTATTGTCAAATATGAAAGGAGACAAATAAATTGAAAGAAGAACTGTTAAGCAAAAAAGAAGCAGGGCTGGGTGATCTGGGACCTTCTAAACCTACCCAGATGGCAAAAGATGCACTGTTATGAAAGGTGCTCGACAGAAAAATCCAAGGGTGCAGCTATATAACTTTTTGTTACTTATCAGGAAGAGCAAAATTTCAGATTATTCAATCAAAAATGTTCTTCAAAGAAATTAAGGGTATGACTCATAGGCCCCTTCTTCCACCATCTCAGCAGAAGCCAAAATTAAAGATGATCTGAGAAATCTCTATGGACAATGCTCAGGTCTAAGGCAGTGAATCCTGGTGACATACATAAGAGATCCACAAAGTTCTTAAGAAACTGTTACCAGCAGAAACACTGCCAGCTTGGACTTAAAGGAAGAGTACATAATGAAAGAAGGCTTTCAGTCCCTCAAATTCTATAATCAAGAGACAGACTGATAAAGCTATTCAATTGCAAAACACGTGCTACCTTTCACAAAGAAGCAAGGGTAAGAGGGCCCAGAAGGCAGAGCATGAATCTGGAGGGTGGAGCTGCAAATCGGAGGATTATTCCCAGGGCTTGAAACTTGATGGAATTTTCTTGGCTGGTTTAATAAATTGCTTAGGGCTGGTGACTCCTTTGTATCTTCCATTTTTCTCCCATTTTAAACCAGAATAGCTGTAGCTGTTTTCCCATGCCTAAGCCACCACTGTATTTGGGGAGCAGAGAACTTTTTTCAGTTTCATAGATTCACAGATGGAAAGAAATTGTGCACCAGGATCAATTATACTCATAGCCTCCCCTATAGAGAATTTGGATGATTTAGATAAGCTAATGTGATTTAGACAAGATTCTGGACTTTCGAGTTCATGAGCTGACCCATACAGTAGCCACTAGCCACGTGCGGCTATTGAGCTCTTAAAATGTGGCTAGTGTGACTGAGGAATGTTTAATTTTATTAATTTCAATAAACTGTTTAAATTTAAGTAATAGGATGTGGTCAGTGGCTATCATATTGGTCAACACAGCTCTATAACATTTCTATTTTTTCTCTTCCCAACAGAATATAAGCTCTATGAAGGTGATTATTTTGGTCTGTTTTGTTCACCGTGACTTCCCAAGCACATGGTTCATAGTAAGCCCTCAATAAATGTTTTCTGAGTGAGAATGACTGGCTGTTCTACTATACTGAAAGTTCGTCATTTCCTGTGGCCCCACAGCATCTATAGGTTCCTTCTTGTGTTTAAGAAATTTCCTACTGTAGGTGACTAGTTCAATGATGTTACTTTGGGGCAATGATCCTAATTACGTCACCTCTGATTGTGTGGGCTCCTCATCACCATCTCAGGAATTTCTGTTCTCCTTAAACAACCTGAGTTACCTCTGTCTCTTACATCTAAGAGCTCTGAGAAACACCCCAGCCTACCTCACTTTAGGACAAGGCAACTCAGCTCCATTTCAAAGCCACACTGTAAATCAAATCAAACACACCAGTAGCACAGACCACAACACACTCAGTGAGCTAATCAGTCTGATGGGTTCAGAATTTCCCCAGTAACCTTGAAACACTTTCCACACGGTCGTTTTACAAGGCTGATTAACCTAATTTATTTCCAGAATTAGGATCTTTGAGAACCCAGTTATTTTAAAATCAATCTTCATCAGGAGTTGATAATACTTCATCCATGCTGAGATGTCTACTGGGGCCCAGGAGGGATTTCAGCCAAGCCTCTATTCGAAGCTGTCATGGAGTCTGCTCAGATTTTAAATGTTTGTGTGTCTCTGGAACACACAACAGTTTTTAAGCAGGGAATCCCTCTCAGTCTACCTGCAGCTCATCACCTCTTCCCCAGTTATTATCCGCACTGAAGGATCATTCTCATCATCACCACTGAAAGTATTTTTAAGGCATATTTCCTTTTGCAATTGGCTCAGCAGATATCAAAGCCCCATTAAAACATGATGCTTGTTTCTCAAAGCATTCTGTCTAATCTCTCCAATGTGGCTTGACATTTCAGACTTGAGGCTTGCAAAGAGGACTTTGTGAGTTGCCTTTAAGCACCAATTCAAAGTCACCAGCCCTGGGCCCAAGTTGAAAAGTATTTACCAACCTTCAAAAGGCATCTATTCTCCTCTTTGATTTCTTCTCCTACCTGCCATGAGAAATGCTGCTTTCTCTTGTTCCATTCACCTTGACTGCACTTTTAGGAGCAAAACAAGAAAAATTCTGAAGCTAGTATATCTGAAGCTTCTTCAAATGTGTTCTCTTATAATCTCATTGCAACACAAACTTCAGAAACATAGGAAGATAGAATGTATTTATATGCTTTCTCTCCTCACTGTAATGACCTGGGAAGCATTTAAAAACACTGCCTCCAGGCCTGGCCAGTGTGACTCAGTTGGTTGGGCATCATCCTGTGCACCAAAAGGTCACCGGTTCGATTCCCAGTCAGGGCACATGTGTGGGTTGCGGATTTGATCCCCAGGAGGGGGCGTGCAGCAGGCATCGATCGATGTTTCTCTCTCACATGAATGTTTCCTTCCTTCTCCCTTTCTCTCTCTCTAAAATCAATAAAACATATTTTTAAAAAAACAACACTGCTTCCAGGTCTCCAACCCAGATGGTCAGTATTAAGGTCTCCACGTGGAACAGGAACAGCCAGAATCCACTCAGAGGCTGGAAGTACAATTCACCCTGATCCAGGAGAGCCTGGATGAACTAAGATTTCTGGATAAAGCCATTTATGATAAAGCATTGAACTCAGGCCTGTGTCTGAGCCAGCAAGCTCAGAGCATGGCAGTGGAAAAGGTGGGTGACTGTTAGAATCTTAAGAGAACAGCTTTTATCTTTGCCACAATTCATTTATTCATTAAGTGATTCAACTAACCCAGCACCTACTTTGTGCCATACCCTGCATGTCTGCTCCCAAAAGCACTGTGCCTTAAGCACACCTGGTGGTCTTGTTGAAATGCATGTTCTGGACAGTCAGCCTGGGACAGAGCCTGAGATTCTGTATTTTTAATTGATTTTTTTTAGAGAGAGGAACGGAGGAAGAGATAGAAACATTCAAACACATGGAGGCTAAATAGCATGTTGTTAAACTATGAATGGGTTGCCAATAAGATCAAGGAAGAAATCAAAAACTTCCTTGAAACTAATGAAAATGAACACACAACTGCGAAAGCAGTCCTGAGAGGGAAGTTCATAGCATTACAGTCCTACCTTAAGAAATAAGAAAAATTTCTAATGAACTATCTAACCCTACAACTAAAAGAATTAAGAAGAAAACAAAAAGAGAAACCCAGAGTAAGTAGAAGGAAGGAAATAATAAAGATCAGAGTGGCAATAAATGACATAGAGACTAAAAAAAAAAAGATCAATGAAACCAAGAGCTGTTTCTTTGAAAAGATAAACAAGATTGATGAACCTTTAGCCAGACTCACCAAGGAACAAAGAGAGAGGACCCAAATAAACAAAATCAGTAATGAAAGAGAAGTAACAACTGACACCACAGAAATACAAAGGATTGTAAGAAAATACTATGAACAATTATATGCCAACAAATTGGACAACCTAGACAAAGTGGACAAATTCCTAGAGTCATACAATTTTCCAAATCTCAACCAGGAAGAGTCAGAAAACCTGAACAGAACAATAACAACTAAGGAAATTGAAGCAGTAATCAGTAAACTCCCAGCAAACAAAAGCCCTAGTCTAGATGGCTTCACAGGGAGTTTTATCAAACATCCAAAGAAGAACTAACACCCATTCTCCTCAAACTATTCCAAAAAATTCAAGAGGAAGGAAGACTTCCAAGCTCTTTTTATGAGGCCAGCAGAATCCTAATTCCAAAACCAGATAAGGATACTACAAAGAAAGAAAGTTACAGGCCAATATCCTTGATGAACATAAATGCCAAAAATCCTCAACAAAATACTAGCAAATCGGGTCCAGCAATATATCAAAGAAATTATTCACCACAACCAAATGAGATTTATCCCAGGGATGCAAGGATGGTATAATATTCACAAATCAATAAATGTGATACACCACATAAACAAAATTAAAGATAAAAATCATATGATTATATCAATAGATGCTGAAAAACATTTGACAAAATCCAGCACCCATTTTTGATAAAAACTCAGCTAAGTGGAAATAGAAGAGTCATACCTCAACATAATAAAGGGCATATATGACAAACCTACAGCCAACATCATACTCAATGAGCAAAAACGAAAAGCATTTCCCTTAGGAACAAGACAGGGATGTCCGCTTTCACCCCTCTTATGCAACATAGTACTGGAAGTCCTAGCCACAGTGATTAGACAAGAAGAAACAATAAAAAGCATCCAAATTGAAAAGGAGGAAGAGAAACTATCACTATTCACAGATAACATGATATTATACATAGAAAACCCTAAAGACTCCACCAAAACACTATTAGATTTAATAAATGAATTTGGCAAAGTAGCAGGACACAAAATTAACAGAAATCGATAGCATTTTTATATACAAATAATGAACACTCAGAAAGAGAAACTAAAAAAAAAAAAAAAAATCCCATTTACCATTGCAACAACAGCAACAAAAATTAAAATGCCTAGGAATAAACTTAACCAAGGAGGTAAAAGACCTGTTCTCAGAAAACTATAGGACATTGAAAAGAGAAACAGAGGAAGATATAAAAAAGTAGAAGCATGTACCAGGTACATGGATTAAAACAATCAACATCATTAAAATATCCATACTACCCAAAGCTATCTACAGATTCAATGCAACCCCTATTAAAATGCCAAAGCATATTTCACAGATCTAGAACAAATACTCCAGAAGTTTATATGGAATAAAAAAAAAAAAAAAAGTCCCCGAATAGCCATAGCAATCATTAAAAAGAAGAACAAAGTTGGAGAGATCATATTACCAGATATCAGTTTATACTACAAAGCTACTGGAATCAAAACAGTCTGGTACTGGCACAAGAACAGGCATATAGATCAATGGAACAGAACAGAGAACCCAGAAATCGACCCAAGACGTATGCTTAACTAATATTTGACAAAGGCTCTGGCCAGTTTGGCTCAGTGGTTAGAGAATCAGCCTGCAGACCAAAGGGTCTCAGGTTTGATTCCCAGTCAAGGGCACACACCTGGGTTGCAGGTTTGATGTCTGGCCCTGGTCGGGGTTGTGCAGGAGGCAACCAATCGATGTGTTTCTCTCACTCCCCCTCCTTCCCTTCCACTCTATCTAAAAATTAATGGAAAAATATCCTCGTGTGAGGATTAACAAAAAAATTAAAAATAAAAATGTTCAACAAAGGAGGCAAGAGCATACAATGGAGTAAAGACAGTCTCTTCAATAAACGGTACTGGGAAAATTGGACAGCTATATGCAAAAAAATGAAACTAGACCACCAACTTACACAATACACAAGAATAAACTCAAAATGGATAAAATACTTAAATGTAACTTGTGAAACCATAAAAATCCTAGAAGGAAATGTAGGCAGCAAAATTTCAGACATCTCAAGTAGCAGAATTTTCACGGATACATTGCCTAGGGCAAGAGAAACAAAAGAAAAAAATAATAATAAATGAGACTACATTAAACCAAAACGTTTCTGCACAGCAACAGAAACCAGCATCAAAATGAAAAGGGAACCCACTGTATGGGAGAGCATATTTGCCAATGCTACATCAGATAAGGGGTTAATTTCCAAAACATATTAAGTACTGTACAACTCAACAAAAGGAAGAAGACAAACAATCCAATTAAAAAATGGGCAGAGGATCTGAATAGACACTTCTCCAAAGAGGACATACAAATGGCCAAGAGACATATGAAAAGATTAAAAAAATAAAAAGAGTGGACCCCAATATAAACTAGAGACCTTGGATATAATGATGTGTCAATATAGGTTCAAGGAGAAAAAAAAAAAGAAGTGAATTAAATAGTGAGTTAAAGAAATAAACTAATTCTATTTCCTCATTCCCAGTTCTCCTCCTCTACAATTTAAAGATTTTTTTACAACATGGACAAAGGGTAACCAAGACTGGCCATAAACCCCAGTCTTTCCCTCCCACGCCTCTTTGCTGGAGCCACGGCTCGCCGCAGAGAGCCGGCAGCGCGCTGATTGACAGGCTCCTGCCCACCAGGCCGGACAGCGTTAGTTACACAACGGCGAAGCCTTCCTCTGGGACGTTCTGAAATGCCCCACACACTGAACAGCCCTTTTCCTGGACCACCAGGACTTCGATTTTAAAAGACACATCCCTTGCAGCCATAGTCTCAGCCGGGGCACTATTGCCCCCCAAGTGACATTTGGCATGGTTTGCAGACACTTTTGGTTGTCACAACTGCGACAGGAGGGTTTGCTATTGGCATCTGGTAGATAGAGGCCGAGGATGCTGCTAAACAGTCTGCAATGCACAAGGCAGCCGCCCACCCCCGACAACGCAAAGAACTATTGGAACTGAAATATCAATAGTGTCGGTGTTAAGAAACTGCCTTAGAGAGTAATTCCTACTGAACGCATTATTTGCAGTAGAGCTTGGAGGCTTTATGAGGCAGTGGCTAAAGCCATGCCTTCGAGTCAAGTAATCTGGACTCACATCCCGATTCTCCTGCCTGACCTTGGGCACGTCACTGCAGGCGTCTGAACCTCAATCCCTTGTCATTTAAATGGGATTCTCGAGGCTTACCTCGCAGGGTCGATAGGAGCCGTACACGAGAGAAGCCCAGGCACAATAAAAGCAGTCAGTAGATGGTAGGTGGGTGCCGTAACCACCCTCGTCTCCTTCACGCCACGATGCTGTTCTGCTGTGGACCCGAGCTTGGTGCAGGCACTCAGGCCGGTCCCTCGGGCTGCTGGGAATGAGGCCCTTGCAGCTGCGCTCAAGAATCAGAGACCCCGGGTTCAGTGGGGGCTGCTGTGACAAAGCGCCCCAAACCGGGTCCCTTGACAGAAATGTGTTGTCTCCCGGTCTGGAGGCCAGGAGTCTGACTTCAAGGTCAGCAGGTTGCTGCCTTCTGAAGGCTGCGAGGGAAGCGCTCGTCCATCCCGCTCTCCTAGCTTCTGGCGATCTCCGGTTCTTCTTGGCTGTGTCAGGATAACTCGTCTTCCCGTGGCTTTTTCCCTGTGTCTCTGTGTCCAAGTTTCCCCCAAGGACACAGTCCTACTGAATGAGGGGTCCACCCTGCCCCAGTACGACCTCCTCTTAACTAATTACCTCTGCAATGACCCTATTTACAAATAAGGTCATGGTCTGAGGTCTGGGCGATGAGATTTCAACATACAAATTTGGGGGAACATGATTCAACCCATAGCAAAGGGCATCTTGAGGTCATGCACCCTCAGGCAGGTAAGTTATGATCATCTCCAGTTTAAAGATGGGGCAAGTGAGGCCTCGAAAGGTGGAACACTTTGCACCCAGCTGCACAGCCTAAGAGAGTCTCCTGTCCACGTGACTTGCTCTGAGGAGGAAAATCCTACAGGGGCCGATGGGAGAGAAAGGGGGTCTCTGGCACAAGCGACAGATCCAAGGAGGGAGGCGGGGAGCCACTGTTTCTCTGCTGCATGCAATTAAACAGAATCAGGGTAACAGGTGGAGAATGAGGGCATTAGGGACCAGGCAGGGAAAAGCCAAAGAAAGAAACAAAGAGCTTTGGAGGGGAATATGCAGGACCACCAACTGCTCTCTCTCATTCCATCCCCTTTGGACAGTAAGCGCCACGCAGACAGCAATCGGTCTGCTCTGTTCTCAGATACAGTCTGGTTCTGAGCACAGGGCCTGGCGCAAGTCAGTGTACAGTAAATATTCATAGAGTGAATGAATTTCTCGGGTACGCGTCTTAAAAACGCAGGTTCCACATCCCAGACCCAGTCAGACTCTTAGGATGGGGCCCAGAAATCTGGGGTTCCTACACTCCCCCGAGGAGCACTGATGGACACTGCAGCTTCCAAACCCCGGCAAAGAGGAAGCCCTCCGTGGGCCCCGTCGAGGAAGCTCGGGAGAATACCGGTAGCTGGAGAACCTTAGGCCCAGGGTGCGGTGCTGGGCACACGCACTGTTCTTAGACACTGTGAAGTCATGTATTATTTAATCAGAAATAAGTCCTCCAGGAGGACTAAATCTACGCAGTAAATGGGTGTTTCAAAAGCTCAGCGCCCATTAGGGGTGTGTAATGACTATAGGGCGCTCTTGGATGCTCTGAGGGGCTGTTTAAACATCCTGACAGGCAATTCCGAGTCATAAAATTTCTCAGGAAGGTAGAAGTCGCTGTGCAGGCTCTCAGGGGAGCCTCTATGCTTTACAATTAAACTGATACCTAACACTTTCTCAGATAATCCCACTTGGTCACCTGGGGTACCAAAGACAAAACCCAAAGGTTCATGATGACGGGTTATCATTTGGGGGCCTCTCAAAGCTCCCTCAAACACAAGGTGGGAGGATCCCAGGAGAGTCAAGAGCTACTCAGAGGACCCAAGTCTCCGCTGCTCAGACACGGGCCCAAGAACCTTCCTACCCCCGCCCTCCCCGCCAGTGGGGAGAAGGGGAAACGAGAGGGTGAGGAGTCACCGTGTCAGTGAGGACGCACTAGCTGCCATGACAAACAGGCCCCATCATGGCTCAAACATAACAGAATGAATGTCTTGGTCACATAAAGTCCAAAACAACTCTTCCAGGTCAGAGACGATCTCCTCCAGCAGCGATCCAGGGGTCTGGCCTCTCTCCATCTTGTTTCCATCTTTCCGTCACCATCTCCGACACGTGGCCCCTGAGATCACCATGCTCACCTGCATCCAGCCAGCAGAAGAGAGCAGGGAGGATGGCTGTGGGAGGGTTTGGTGGACCCCGGTTCCAGCCTGAATGCACTCGGGTGTGGTCGTGTGACTGAGTCCTCGCCATGGAATGCGAACAGAAGTATGAGAGTCTCGTTTGGACCGATGAAGGGGAAATGGATTTGATAAACAATGACTGTTTTCTTCCACACTCACAGGCCGATTTAACTCAACGCAGGGTACATGGGGAACGGAGTGGCAAAGGTGATGGTAATAATAACAACAGCAATGATGATGATGATGGTGGTGGTGGTGTCACGTGGACAGTCTCAACTCCTCGCCCAGTATCCATTCACCCCAGTTTGGGGATCACTCCTTCCCCTTTCTCTGCCAGTTGGCTCCACAGGGGTTGTCTCCCTTTGAACCAGGAGATGGAGTCATGAGACCCGGCCCTAAACAAAGTGCCCAAGTGCCCTGGCAGGTAATGGCTAGAAATGGGCACATCTGCTGACGTAGGATGAGCAGAGATGACGAGCCTGGGCTCAGGGCCTCTGTCTGTGCCGCTGAGGAAGAGGACTTGGTCACGCCTGATCACGTGGCCTGCGGTGCCCAGGACCCACCGGGGGCCCTGACCATGAGGTCAGCATGACCGAAGTCAGAGCTGAGAGGAGGAAAGAGACACCGAACCCAGCCGAGCCTCAGCCTTAACTGACCACACGCCATTCCAGTTAATGGGCCCACTCATTCTTTCCAAAAACTGGTGAGTCCTTTTTCTGTCACAATTACCAAAAGAGCCCCCACTGACCAGATGGCAGTGTCCCCGGCGCTGGGCTAGTTATTCACGAACCCCTTTAATCCTCCCAGAAACCCCATGAAGGACTACTGCTTATTCCCATTTCTCAGGTGGGGAAAGTGAGGCTTGGAGAGGCCAGCAAACAGGCCCAAGGGGACAAAACCAGTCAGCTTTGGGTTCCCGTCCACGCCCACACTTACACACCGGGACACACCTCTGCCCACCTATGCTGCACGGTGCTCAGTGCACACCGAGCCCTTGGCCGTGGACTTTATAAAATGTAAGTTCAGCCCTGGCCAGGTGGCTCAGTGGTTGCAGCACTGTCCCATACACCAAAAGGCTGTGGGTTTTATTCCCGGTCAGGGCACATACCCAGGTTGCACGTTCGATCCCCAATCGGGGTGGGTACGGGAGGCAACCGATTGATGTTTTTCTCTCACATTGATGTTTCTCTCTCTCTCACTCCCTTCTTCTCTCTCTAAAATCAATAAAAAAGACATTTTTAAAAATGTTTGTGCATATATATATATATATATATATATATATATATATTCATCCTGGGGGAGCCAGAGAGGTACAGAAGCAGGGAGATGTTCAGACTCTGCAACTGAACAGGCCTAGGTTTGATTACAACTCTGCTCCATTGGCTGTGTGGCCCTGGGGGAATTACCTAACCTCTCTGAGCTTCATAAAAGGGAGAGGAAACTGGTCCTGCTGTTTAAGGTTGATGCCAGGGCCTGGGAGACCCTGGGAGCTAGGGGAAACTCAAGCTTCCTTCTGTGAGTTTAGTTATAGCACTCAGTACACAAAAATCAGGACAGAGAGACAGGCAAAGTTACCCCTGAGATAGTAGCTTCCCAGCCACGTGGCTTAGTTGGACTGAGATGGAGGCCTCAGCAGGTAGAAAGTGACCTGATTAGCTAAGAGGCTAAGAAAATGGAAACTGAGGCACTGGCAGTGTCCACCTTCGACTGTCCAGGGGTCCACACCTCAGGTCAGACAGTCACAATCACCCGGTCCCCAAATATCAGTCTTGACGCTTGACAAGTCTCCTTTCTCCGCGGTCCCACTTCCTAAGCAGTCTCCACGTGGCAATTCGGTTCACAATGAGGCCTGCCTTCCAGGGCAGAGGCACTAGCCTTGGACCACCCTTGCCTTATGGTACACATGTGAAGAAGCTGCACTTGGTGTGTGCATCAGCCGGGAGTTGTGGGAGCGGGAGTCGCAGTGTGGAGAATGTGGGCTGGGAGCCGGCCTGTCGGGTGTGACTCTGAGCTCTGCTCTCCCTGTGTGACCTCTCTGTGCCCATGTCCCCCTCTGTAAAATCAGAGGAGTAACAGTACCCATCTCACAGGGTTGCTGTGCGAAATAAGTGATACAGTTCACGTAAAACTCTGAGAAGTGCTTGATAAAGGTCAGATTTAATTATTAAGCCCCATGTCTGCTCAACTGACGGACAGTGCTCGGATTAGGCCCCTGACCCCGCAGGAGAAGGTCAGACCTGGACCACCCTGAGAGTTCTTCCCAACGAACCACTCTTCCCTGGGAACAGCCAACCCTCTTTCCAGTCAACACATTTACTGAGGACCTATGTGTCAGGCACCAGGGAAGCAGTGTTGAGGAAAAACAAATTTTTTTGCCCTGATTAATGCTAAGCTTTGTTGAGGAAAACAGACATTAATCAAATAATCACATGAACAAATTTAAAATGACAACTAAGATCAGGCACCTGATAGAAATGCACCTGCTAGCCTGACTGGGTGGCTCAGTTGGTTGGAGCATCGTCCCATATACCAAAAAGGTCATGGGTTCGATTCCCGGTCAGGGCACATGCCTAGGTTATGGTCCGATCTCCAGGCAGGGCATGTGCAGGAGACAACCAATCGATGTTTCATGTTTCTCTCACACTGATGTTTCTCTCTGTCTCTTTTTCTCTCTGTCTCTCTGTCTCTCTTTGTCTCTCTCTCTCTCCCTCCCTCTCCCCTTCCCTTCCCCTTTCTCTTTTTATAAAATCAATAAAAATATATCCTCAGGTGAGGATTTTAAAAAATGCACCTGCTTGAGTGAGGAGAGGTATAGTGGGCACCTTGCCAGGCAGAGAAACCAGAGAATGCTTCCCTGAGGAAATGACACAAGGGTTGAAATCAGAATGATACATAGGAACCAATGAAGTGAAAAGGAGGAAGAACGATTATGCCAGGCAATGGAACCATATGCGCAAAGGTCCTGGGGTATGAGGAAGGATGGCAAGTATAATGGACCAAAAGAAGAGAAGCTGCAAGCAAGCAAACTTTTATGGAGGGAGAAGAGGCTTTGCTGAAGTTAAAACGTCCCCTTGTTCCCTTCAGCCCCACTTCAGGGTTCCTGAACCCCCAGACACCCCAAGAAATCATCAGAAGAAGTTTCAAAGTGTGGTTCCCTCCGATCGCACCAATGGGAGAGGTGTACACTCTGCTCAGGTGATCCTGAGCTGGACATGGGGCACAGGTGCAAAATACGCTGAAAAGCTCGGCTTCGTTTCAGCTCTTAATGATTGCCCACCTCACATGTCGTTTTCTTTAAAAAGGTTCTCCCAGCCCTGGCCAGTTTGCTCAGTGGTTAGAGCATCAGCCCGTGGACCAGAGAGGCCCCGGTTTGGTTCCTGCTAAGGGCATGTACCTCGGTTGCGGTTTGTCCCCGGGGTCGTGTGGGTGGTGGCCACTCGATGTGTCTCTCTCACATCGATGTTTCTCTCTCTCTCTCTTCCTCCCTCTCTCCCTCCCGCTCTATCTGAGGATAAATGCAAAAATGTCCTCGGGTGAGGATTAAAAAATAAAAAGGTTCTCCCGGAGTGTGTCCTTGCTGCATTCTGTGTGGCCGGCAGAATGAACTCGGCACTTTTTCAACCACAAACCCTTAAAATCACAAACGAAGCAGTTTATGACGTGCTAGTGGGTCATCCAGCTTTAAGTAGGCAGCACATTCAAAGACCATTTGTCTTACTGGGCCAGCAGGAGGCAGGGGTGCTGATGACTCTGGTTTGCTATTCCTTAGGACCAGCGTGGATGCAACAGCCCCTCAGTGAGAACCGGGGGCTCTGTGGCTTGTCCCTCTGCCTGCTCTAGAGGTAGAGAGAGGAAAGCACTAGTTCTTGAGAGCTAACCACATTCTATGTCTGCAAAGTGCTTAATGCACATCGTGACGTGGAGATAGGATCTATTATTAGCCCCATTTTACAGATGAACAAACAGAGGCTCACAGAGATACATTAACTTTCCCAAGGTCACACACCAAAAAAGGAGGAGAGTCAGGATGTGAACTCCTTCAAAGATGCAGAGCAGCTGGGGTGAATGAAACAGGACGCTCACTCCAGAGGCTGGCTGCCTGAGGCATGGATACATATATTCATTCCACATTTCCGGAACCACCACTAAATCCTGGGTGCTGGGGATACAGAGCTGAGCAAGGCACTGCCTTCTGTACCGTACGGACTTTTCTCCGCCCAGCCCCTCCACAGTCTGACACCTCCAACGGGCCTCCATCTCCATCCATCCCTCTCAACATTTACTAAGCACTGTTATCTGCCAGGCTCTGGACAAGAGCTGGGGACAGAGCGGGATAAGATGTGAACTTCCTAGGGTGACAGACACATTAGTGAATGATAGATTGTGGTATAGTAAGAAATCAGATGGGTACCTGGGGACACTGTGAGAACAGAGGACAGAGGCCCCAGCCCAGTCTTAGGGTCAGAAGTGGCTTCCAGAAGAGACCTGCAGCAGACCACTGCTTGCTCACCCAGTGGCAAGTTTGCCTTCCATGCTGGAAGACCCAATTGTTTTCTGGTTCCACCTGTCTTCAGGTAACTCTGGAAAATTCTAATCTGCATAGACCAATCATGGTGGTCTCACTTACCAACCTAAGTGATAGGTTTAAGGATGGGCATGTTAACCAGTTCAGGTCAATGAGACATTGTGGTAGGAGGGGGCTGGCAGGGAGGGAGATATCTGCTGGGAGCATCTAAGAAATTATTTTAGATCCTAAAAACAGATGTGCATGGCTGGGATATGATCTTGTTTTTTATCTCCAGCAGAATAATGACTAGGAATTAATGAAGTTAAGGGAGGAGGGATGATCATGCCAGGCAGGTGGAACATATGTGCAAAGGTCCTGTGGTATATGGAAGGATACCAAGTATAATGGACCAAAAGAAGAGCAGCTGCAAGCAAGCAAACTTTTATGGAGAGAGGAGAGGGTGCATGGATTTTCAAGTCTACATGGATTGCTTGGACCTGAGGCAGTAATTGCACAGATTTGCAGACTTGAATGAGCTTAGCTTGAGAATACACTAGGCATGGCAGATGGAAAGATGGATGGAGCTTGAGGCCCTGGTGATTCCACTGGCCTCTGAGTCAACCAACCCTGAAATTCTCATAGCAGCTAGAAATGCTTTCAGCTGCTAGAGTCAGAAAACCCAACTATGGCAGCTTAATCAGATAGGGGGTTTTCTCAATAAATAAGAATTCCAGAAATAAGGTGCTGCTTAGGGTATCCTCTTTGCCTCTATTAATCAGCTTTGTTAAAGTGACAGATGACCCCAAAATCTCAGTGGCCTTCAACAACAATACGCATGACTCATTCAGGGGACATACAGGCTACAACTGTCTGTGCCTCTGCCCCATGTGACTTCATTCCAGGACACAGACTGAAGGACCATATCCCACATGGGCAATGCCCAGTCTACTGACATAGGGAATCAATAGATACATTTGAGGTATCTATTCAGACCATCAACGGTCATATCTGCACATATTCTATTGCCTAAAGTCACATGGCCGTGTCTGACAATGCAGAGGGGATGTGTGCACCTCCTACAGGGAGGCTTTAGTAAGAAGAGGGTGTACAGTATTCTTAGAGGGAGCAAATTATGATCAGGAACACAAACTATCACCTGGCCTTTTTTCCTCAAGACCACAAGATAGCTGCTATTGCTCTAGCCATCTTGTCCCAATCCAGACAGAAAGAAATAGGAAGAGAGAGCTCGTTTCTAGCTCATTGACCAGAACTAGATCACATGAGCACTCCTGTCTGGAAGGTAGCGAAGAAGAATGAGGTCGAATTGGCCATCCAAGGAGTCAGACCCCCTGCCCTGCCTCCAAATTGCTTGTTCTGAGAAAGTATTCATCATCTTATTGTTTAAGCCACTTCAAGTTGAGATTTCTGCTACTTTAAGCTGAAAAAAATTTTTCTGATGGGTAAGAAATCCAAAATCTTTATTCCATCCTACAAGATCCTAGGTGAGTCACCTGCCTTTCCTATCTTCTCCCCTTCGCTCCCCACTCCCCGGCCACACTGAGCTCCAAACAGTTCCCTGTCGGGAATGCTGCCCTCCACATTCTTTGAATGTCTTTATCATACCCTATCCCTCTGCTTCGCTGCACACCCCACATTGTGTGATGATGTTTATGAGTTTACCCTTTAATATCCGTTTCCAACAGACTGCAAGTTCCATGAAGACAGCAGCTATATCCACCACTATAAATTATTCATTACAGTGCATGGCTCAGGGCAGGAGCTCAATAAAAAACTGTTGAATGAATGAATGAAATGAGATGAGATGAGACTCAAGAGAAGTCTTAAAGAATGAATAGGTTGTCAAGTGGTCGGAAAGCAAGTCATCCAGCTGCCTTATCAACAGAGGATGGGTCTAGGGCATTTAATAGCCTTTTTGTCAATGAAGTATGGATGAGCACACGCTCTTTCTACCGCACATGCCCCGTAATGATGAAAGAGAGCAACCTATGGATCTCCCCATCTCAGAGAGAGTAAAACCAGGATAGGAAAGTAACCACCCAGGGCGTGGAAAACAACTACACTAGCACCAGGACTCAGGTAATCTGCTCGCCAATTTGCCAGCACTTCCTATTTGCCAGTTTCGCCACTGTGTTAGTTTCCCAAGGCTGCCATGATCAGGTGCCACAGACTGGGTGGCTTAAACAACAGAACATTATTTTCTCACCATTCTGGAGGCTATAAATCTGAGCTCAAAGTGTCAGCAGCATTGACTTCCTTGGAAGCGTCTCTCCTTGGCTTGTAGGTGGCTGTCTCCTCCCCACATCTTCACACGGTTGTCCCCCTGTGAGTATCTAGATCCTAATCTCTTCTCATAAAGACACGAGTCCTAATGAATGAGGGCCCACCCATACGATCTCAGTTTACCGTATTCTCTCCCTAAAGGCCCTATCTTTAAATACACTCACATTCTGAGGCACTAGGGGTTAGGACTTCAATGTACGAATTTGGGGGTTGG
The DNA here is from genome assembly GCA_030848825.1 of Tadarida brasiliensis. Taxonomy (NCBI): domain Eukaryota; kingdom Metazoa; phylum Chordata; class Mammalia; order Chiroptera; family Molossidae; genus Tadarida; species Tadarida brasiliensis. The sequence continues at coordinate 113,160,459 of CM061258.1, forward strand.
GGAGACACAATTCAACCCACAACAACCACTTGGATTTATGATTTGCAGTGCAATTTCAGATGCTCCGTCTTCTGTGTCCCTCACATCCACAGGCTTGCGCCTTACGCAGGGCAGGACTCCTCACTTCAAAGGTGACAAATCAGAAGGTCAATGGACTCCCCCATAGTTGTATCTCTGGTTGAACCCACTAGTCCGAACCACAAGTCCAAGTCTTGTCCTGGAGTGCTAGCATGGACACATCCCTGTGGACGGATGGATGGGTTTTCTCTGAAATTCTTCATTTTAATTACGTTAAATTTTCAATTCCAAGGCAATCTATTCAAACGTAATACATGCATTTTCTGTAGCACCTGGTTGAATCCCTTAATTAGTTCGCCTACTGCATGCTTGAGCGCTTGCAGTTCATCTTCATAACCCCCTGGGTGCCAACTCCTGCAACTTGAACTGTCTTGAGCTGATGGGAAAGAACAGAGGTGATCGTAATGCATCCATGATGAAGGTCAGCTGTGAAGGTCAAACACTGTCATGTTGGAGAGGGGACGTGGCAAACAGTAGTCCAGGCACATCTAACTCAGAAGAACCCATACTCCAGCAGTCAGCACCCGACGCGCGCTGTGAGGAGTGATTCAGCTTCAGCCTGGGAACATCATCCATCACATTAAATTAATGCTGCTAATTTGGATTTTATTGGTTTTAGAGTTTGTTTGTATTTCATTTACAAATTTGTTTTAGCTTTACAGCTCTATAAGAGCAATAAACATAAGGCATTTATAGGTATTTTTATGTTTGTACTACTTAAATAATATTAATTTAAGTTTAATATTAATATAAAATAATTTAAGTTAACACCAGGGCTCCAAGAGAAAAAACTTGCCCATTACAGGCCACATGTCCATAATGCTCAAGTCTGAGAAATGCCGCAGGACACAGACAGCGCTATTCTCCAGTCGGGGAGCCCCAGATGAGAACTGTCACACGAACTAAGAGGAAGTGGGCAAAGAGAGGACAGGCCTTCTTGCTCTATTTCTGATCTGGTTTGGTCCTTGTCCCCTTAATGAGTTTTCAGAAAGTCCAATGTATTAGAGATGCCAAGGCGTTACCTCCCCAATCACACCTCTTAGAGAATCCGCCCTGTCCAACCCCTAGAAGAGGCAGAGCCATCATTCACAGTTTATGGAGCCAGGGTGGGACAACTGTTCAAATATGGACCAATCAGATTCTCTCTTCTGGGAGTTTTGGAATCGATATATTGAGAGATTGAGTGAATATGCTATTGGGAGCCAAGGTGAAAGGTCCTGCGGACTCACAGCAGAGGCCTCCATTTGAGAAAGGCCACCCAGGGCTGGGTACGGATGGATAAACGAGCAGAGGAAGCCAGTCTGCAGTGAGACATGAATGAAGTGTCTGGGCAGAGAGAAGTAGGCATGGAGTCCATTGAGCCTCTGGGAAGGGGCTGAGGTGGCCTGTGAATCCTGCTGACTTCCCATATCCCAGCCCCAGGCCCAGGAGGTGTGCTGTGAGATCCACCTATCTCCTTTCAACAATCCTCTTTGACTTGAGCTAGCCTGAGTGGGTTTCTGTCCCTGGTGACCCGTGTCCTTTCTATGGCCTTCAGCATGCGTCACATATCTTCACATCCACTTCTCCATGCCTCTGTGCACCAACTTTCCCAGGAGACTTTGAGGACAAGAACCAGAAAGGAGGAAAGTCAGGATAGAAATCAATATTTATTGAGTGCTTAAAAGAAAATCACCATCCTGGGGAGTCAGTTCACAAACATGATCATATTTAATTCTGCTGCACTGAAACATGGGTATAATTATACTTATTAAACCATCCAAGAACCAGGACTCAGAGAGGTCAAGTAACTTATCCAAAGCCAACAGCAAGGAAGGAATGGGAGATAAGAAATTATGGAAGATAGGAAGTGATGGGAGACAGGAAGTGGTGGGAGACAGGAAGTGGTGGGAGACAGGAAGTGGTGGGAGACAGGAAGTGGTGGGAGACAGGAAGTGGTGGGAGACAGGAAGTGGTGGGAGACAGGAAGTGATGGGAGAAAGGAAGTTGTGGGAAACAGAAAGTAATGAAAGATTGAAACTGATGAAGGATAGGTTGATCTGATTTCACAGTTTATTCATTTCCCATCAAGTTTAACTTCCTTTAGCAGGGAGGAATTTCTGTCCTGGGACCAAATGAAAAACTCAGAATGCCACCCACGCTTAATCAGTGTTCTTGGCTGACATCCCCAGACAGAGGTGGGAACACGCACTCAACTAGCACCAGCTACCTTGGGAAACAGTTGAGGGGGAGGCGATATAGTGGTTAAGATCCGGGGTTCAAATCCTGGCTCCGTCACTCACTGTTTCAGGGACGCTATCCTGGGCCTCAGTTTCTTCCTGTACAAGTTGGAAATCACAGAATATCTCATTGGGCTGTTGTGAGGAATCAGTAAGACAACAAAAGCAAAAGTGCCAGCACTGTGCCTGAGCGGCCACTTCAGGAGTGACAAGAGGTATTTACTGACTTCGTAGGAGTCATGGACCAGCAAGTCCCACCACTTTGCAAACAGTCTCTACAGCAGAACTTGCCACATTTCCTCAAATTATTGGATGTTGATTTTTAACATTAATAACCTGAGACAAGCTTCATTTCTAACACAAACTGCTTCAAACTGACCCAAATTGATCAGGCATAAGGATTTTCCATTAGGCAGAAATTAAGGAAATACATCTTCCAATATCTCAATTTAAACAGCCTCTATTTTGCAAAGGTAGGAGCTGTTGATTTTTTTTATCCTCACCTGAGGATATTTTTTTTATTAAATTTTTTTTTTAGAGAGAGAGAGGAAGGGAGAGAGAGAGAGAGAGAGAGAGAAACATCAATGTGCAAAAGAAACATCGAGAAACTTTTATTGGCTGTCTCCCGTACGTGCCCTGGAACCCACAACCTAGGTATGTGCCACGACCAGGAATCAAACTCATAACCTTTTTGATGTATGGGACGATGCTCAATCAACTGAGCCACCCGACTGGGCGAAAGTAGGAGCTATTGATTTGATTTTAGTGAACAAGTAGATCCATAAAATAGAAGGTCCCTGAGAGGACAACGCACCTCTCCACATATCTCCTGGAGGCCGTTTCCTTCCCTGGACTTGATCCCGCCACCCCCAGTTGACAGTGACGTGGGACATTCTGCACCCTGCCACAGAGGGCTGTCAGAAACCACTCCATGTGTCCACATGGATCTGACAGCGCCCACAGGCCCCCTGAGAGACAGAGAACTAATCTGTCCCTTCTTCATCATCATCACGGCTATCATCAGCAGCAATACAATGTGAGCTCCCCAAGGGTAGGACTTGGGTCAGTCACTGATGTCTTCCCAGCACCCAACACAGTGTCTGCCTGGTAGACAGACATGAATGGTCCCAATCTTTGCCCCTCCCTGTATCCACACCCTGTCCTGAGCCACACAACTAAAGCAGCAGACCGCCCTGCCCCTTCCCCTTGCATCCGGGCTTGCCTCGGGGCTTGCTTTGTTTGGTAGCATGGAGCAGAGATGGTGATGCACCGTTCTGAGCCTGGACCTCAAAGGGCTTTCCACTTCTCCACGTCTCTTACTCTCTGCTGTCACCAGCAAAAGGACATACCCAGACAAGCCTGCTGGTCTCAGAATAGGGATAAGAGCCATGGGGGCAAAGCCAGGCTGACCTGGCTATTCCAATTGAGGCCGTCCAGTACCAGCCAATAGACAGACAGCTGACCCGCAGACGCACACATGAACCCAGGCAAGCCGCAGGGGCCATCTGATGCACGGACCTGTGAGCCGAAATACCGCTTGCTGTTTTAAGCCACCAAGTTTACACAACATTAAGAAATAAATCACTGATATACTGGAATATCCATATAAATTGATGGAATTACTCTATTAAATGCTATTAAATATGTATTAAATACTAAGCAACTAGTTAAACAATTTACATACATTATGGACTCTGTCTTGATTCAAAATGTTGATATTTTGTTCATCATGAAAGTTGTTTCATGAGTTTTCATTTGTCTTAAATATTGCATTAATATATTTTATATCTTGATTACTGATGGGGTTTTTTGGTGCTTCTTTAAATTGTGTGCCATTCACCATATTCTCAGCCCTGATTATCCCATATATTCCTTATAAAAATAAATCTATCATACTGGCTGGTGTGGTTCAGTGGTTAGAGCATGGCCCACACACCGAAGGGTGGCAGGTTTGATTCCCAGTCAAGGACATATACCTGGGTTTCAGGTTCGATCACTGTGTCTCTCTCACCTCTCTCTCTCTCTCTCTCTCTCTCTCTCTCTCTCTCTCTCTCTCTCTCTCCCCCTCCTGCCCTCCCTTCCACTCTCTCTAGAAATCAATGGAAAAAATATCCTCAGGTGAGGATTAACAAATAAATAAGTAAGTAAGTAAATAAATAAATATAAATAAATCTATCAAAAATGTAAGGTCCAGATGAAGCTGGAATAATTTGAACAACACAATAAATAATTCAGTATTGGATTATAATTCAAAGCATAAAGTAAATACCCATGAGTCTATATTGATGTGAATAAATAAATGACTACATAAGGGAAAATGGACAAATACTCCATACAGAAGAATTCCACATAATTTATTTGGACACTCCTCATCAAAGGAGGGGAGCATCAACCCCAGTCCACAGGTGTGAGCTGACATTGTGACTGCCCTCCAAAGACGCAGCAGAGGACGGGCAGGAGGGCTGCACAGCAGAGCAACCTGACACGCACACCTCCGCCCGCTGACGAAGGTCAGCATCAGCAGCGGTGGCTATGTTGAGAGCTGGTACCCTTGATAAGATGTGATGGGAATGGTCTTCCTCCCCAAACCCTTACCTCAGCCTAATCACGAGAAACACATCAGACCAACCCCAGTTGAGGGGCAGTCTATAAGGTACCTGACCAGTCCTCCTCAGAACTGTCAAGGTCATTGAAGATAAGGAAAGTCTGGGACACCATCAGTCTAGAGCACTAAGGTAACATGATGAGTACATGTAATGCGGTGCCCTGGAAGGGCTCCTGGCTCGGAAAATGAGCATGCAGTGAACACTAAGGGAACCCTAAGACAGCACGGACTTCAGTTAGTCTGCATCAACACCGGTGCACTAATTGTGACAAAGGCACCACAGTGATGTCAAGTGCTGACATTAGAAAGAGCTGGGTGCAGGGTAAGTGGGGACCCGCTGTACTATCTTTGCAACTGTTCTGTACAGTCGGCCCTCGTTTATCGCGGTCAATCAGTTCCAGACTCTACCGCGATAAATGAATTTCCGTGAAGCAGGATTCCTTATTTACACAGTCGTCCCTCGCCACACACTATATTTGAAAAAAACGCCATAGGGTGAAGCCGCGAAAGTCGAACTGCGAAGTGGCGAGGGACGACTGTAAATCGGAAACTATTCTAAAATAAATGGTTTACTAAAAATAAACAAGGAAACCAAGGCCTGGAGAGATTAAGTAAATTGCCCAAGGTCACAGAGCCAATAAATGACAAAGCTGAGATCCTAATCCTGGCTGTGTTTAACCAACACCCTATCGCTCATCTCCTCACACTGAGACACTTGTCCACACAACAAAACTCAGAGAGGGAGGGACAGAGAGGAAGGAGAAGGAAGGAAGGAAGGAAGGAAGGAAGGAAGGAAGGGAGGGAGGGAGGGAGGGAGGGAGGGAGGGAGGGAGGGAGGGAGGGAGGGAGGGAGGGAGGGAGGGAGAGAGGGAGGGAGGGAGGAAGAAATGAAGGAGAGAGAGAAAGGAGAAAAAGAGGGAGAGGAGAGAGAGAGAGAGATTGGTTGCCTATATTTGCCAGCTTTTCGCTGTGTGATGAAATTGGCCACCGGAAATGCCTTGTCTCCTCTCCTCCCAGATGCATATTCAGCAGCTCTCAGCTTCACCACGGGCTTCTCATCCAGCTGTGCTCACCCTCCTGCAAACCCCCATGAAATCAATAGCACACATCCATCATTCTATCTCCACCATTCAGCAGAAGCAAAAACACTTTGCCAAAGAACCCTCCGCTGGACGAGACGTATCAGGTGGTCGCCACCGTACACATCCATCTTGCATACAATTGTTTAAGTGGTTTGGGGTCCTTGGAAATCGGAGATTTATTCCTGCTTCCCTATGTTTTATTAGGAAGGTTTATCATCAATATGAAACTTTAATTCCTCCAAAGCCATGGATTAATAGACTCATAAACTTTAATACCTGGTGCTTTATGCATTTCATTCAGGATGTATTCCACGCAGTTGGGGAATGACAGCTCAGTTCAGTTTCCTGGGCTCCCCCACCCTGCCATTCTGAGATCTTTGGGGATACCATTAGATTCATCTTGATTAAGCATCATAATGTTGTTAGGAGGTTGAACGCCGGGATCAAACCAACAAGGGTTTGAATCCTAGCTGCCTCACTTACTAGCTGTGCAATTCTAGGCTAGTTGCTCTACCTCTCTGAGCTTCAGCTTCATCTATAAAATAGGAATAAAATTGGAAACTGTCTCATAAGTTTATTAATTGTTCTTGATGTATGTCTTAGAGAGAGGGGGAGAGAGAGAGAGAGAGAGAGAATGAGAGAGGACAAAATGAAAACAAAATCCTTTTGTATGGCAAGGAAATTAAAGGCACCCCCTTAGGATCTCTGCAGAAACAGCAAAGAGACCAGATGTCTCATCCTCCTCACCTCACACATGCCCTCACACCAGAGCTTCAAACTGAGACAGTGTGTTTCATTTAGCTGAGGCCGTTGTTTTTTTTGTTTTTTGTTGTTGTTTTTTACTTTTTTGATTTTAGAGAGAGGAAGGGAGAGGGAGAGAGAGATAGAAGCATCGATGAGAGAGAACATCAACTGGCTGCCTCCTGCATGCCCCCCACTGGGGATTTGGCCCACAACCTGGGCATGTGCCCTGACCTGGAATCAAACCGGCAACCTCTTGGTGCATGGGTCAATGCTCAACCACTGAGCCACACGGCCGGGCCGAGGTCATTGTTTAAAACGCAGCTACTGCTGCTTCTGGTGACAAGAACTGCCTGTCTTTTCTTCCGGAGAAAACTTTGGGGCCAGGGCTTACGCTGAGCTCTTTGTAACTTTCCAATTCCTTTGAAGACAATTTGGAAAAACAAACCACAGTTTTTCTTCACTGCTGACTGTGTCATGCGGTGGCCCTTTCCTTCCAAAGGCCTCCTCTTTTGTAGCAATGACTTCAGTAAAACAGAAAAGAAAAGTACTAGTCACAGGGATTATTCAACCTGCAGCGATTCAGATAGTACTCGTGTAACTAACCTTCTCAACCAGGGGGCATGGCGATGTCTGGAGACTATTTTGGTTGTCCTGACTAGGGGGTGCTACTGGTATCTAGTGGGTAGAGGCCAGGGATGCTGTCAAACTTCCTACAATATGCAGGATAGACCCCCCACAAAAAAGAATTGCTTGGCCCAAGGTGTCAGTAATGCTGAGGTTGATAGACTCCAGTTTACGTAGCTCATTTATTGGCCTGGCTGAGTTCTAAGAGCTTTGCGTGTAGTAGCTCCTTGCCCACTGTATTAGGGATCTCCAGAGAAACAAAATCAGTGGGAGATAGATAAATAGACAGACAAGCAGACATAGACAGGGAGACAGAGAAAGAGAGAGAGAGACTTATAAGGAGTGGGTGTCATGTAATTCTGGAGGCTGGTAAATCCGAAATCTGCAGGTAGGCCTGGGTACAGGAGACCCTGGTGCTCCAGTCAAAGGCCAGCAGGCATGGAGAGCCAATGCTGCAGATGAAGTCTGAAGGCCTTCAGCTGGAGAATTCCCTCTCACTTAGGGGAGGCTGGGCTTTTGTTCTATTCAGGCCTTCAACTGATTGGATGAGGCCCACCCATGTATGGAGGGCAATCTGCTTTACTCAAGTCCACTGACTTAAATGTCAATCTCATTCCAAAACATTGTCACAAAAACACCCAGAATAGTGTTTGACTGACTATACAGGCACCTGCTGGCCCAGTTAAGTTGTCACATAAAATTAACCATCACACCCACCTGTGAGGAGGGCAACTTCAGTAGATTGAATTGCCAGCCCCAATTCTTCATCTCCCCAACATCTTCACCTTTGCCCTGGCTTCACTCTGGGCAAACTGTTCTTCCCTGTCCTCTGGGTCTGGCCTTCACCATGGCACTGGCTTTGGCCAATGGCGCCAGATCCAGAGTGACAATATGCGGTTCCAAGGCTAGACCTTGAGAGGCTCCACGTGTTTCTGCTTCCCCTTTGCTTCTTGCCCCGCCTATCCCACTGATCCCAGATGAATGAGATACACGAGGAGCAGGGCCATCCTGCTGACTCACAGACCTGCAGTAAGAAGCAGAGTCACCCCAGCCAAAGCCAGCCAAGATCAGCCAAGCCCCAGGTAACCCACAGCTGCATGAGCAGTAGGAAGGGATGGTCACTTAAAGCCACTCAGTTCTGGGACGGTCTGTTCTGCTGCAACACCTGAACAACGGAACCCGTTTTAGCAAAGAAGAAACTGAGGAACAGAGAGATTGCAGAGCCAGTAGGTTCAACCGCCACTCGTTCTGTGCCAGGCCACGTGCCAGGTGCTTTCAGTCATGCGGTTATCAGGGATCTTTACAACGATCCTGACAAGCAGGTATTCTTAGGCCCATTCTACAGAGATGGCAATGGAACCTCAGAAGTTTTAAGGGTCCACCCTGGGAAGTGTGGAGCTGAGCTTTGAACATGGGTGTACTTGTGGCCTGATACCATGTGGCCACCAGTTAACAGAAAAGGAATTAAAGACTGACAACCTTCTGCTTCACGGACACTCAACCAGGCTATGACACAGGCTGAGTGCCACCTGAGACACCTCTCACCCAGTTACTTACATCCACTGCCAAGCCCTGTTGACTTTGCCTCCAAAAATCTCTCTTGGATTTTCCCACTCATTTTCCTCTCTGTGTACACATCCACCTTGCCCTGAACTTACACCAGCCTGGCCCAAGCCCCCAACGATCTGCCCTCCTGGCATCCCCTTTTGCCCCTTCAACACATCTAGTGGGCAAGAGCGACAGCCACAGTGCTTCCTGAAAATGCATTCCAATGACGCCCCTCCCCTGGACGAGAACCCCCAAGGGTCCCCACTGCTCTCTGAATAGGGACAGAGTTTAGCAAGGCCTGCGCCATCTGGACCTGGCCACCTCTCTCATTCCACTCTCTTCCTTCACTTTCTCTGTTCTCACTTAATCAAAATATTCCTTCAGTGACGACTAGGAGCCAGGCACAGTGCTGGGCACCGGAGACCCAATCGTGAAAAAACGACCCAGACTCCTGACCTCCTGAAGCTAAGAATTTGAGGGAGAGACAGCAGAAAAGGCCCCGCTGGCCTTCTCGCCACTCCCAGGAAGTGCCAGGCTCTGTCCAGCTGAGGGCCTTTGTGCCTGCGGTTTCACCTGCTTGGCACCACTCCGATGCCAAGGCCAAGCTGGTCCCGAGGCTTCATGCTCTCGCACCTACGTGTGGACAGCACATCGAAGCACAGATCTCAGCGGGTGATCACCCACCGGGACGTGGGCAGCACTTTCATGTCTAACGCTCACACTGGACTCCAAGGCTATAAGGGTGGACACCCGACCCGTTTCCTCTTCACACCACGTCCCCAGTGCCTTAGACACAGCTATGCTCAGTATGACCGAGCAGGCTGCAACTCACAGAGAGCAGGCAGCTAACGAGACCCTGGAGTGTGAGTGCAGCTGTGGCTTGAGAGGAATGGCAAGGATGCAGCGTCCCTGAGGGACACGGAGACCCCCAGGCTGCTGTAGGAACTGCTCCGGGTCTGCTTGGCCATGAGGACAGCAATCCCACCACAGGTGTGTGTGGCCAGCTCCCAACTTCTGCCATCCTGACTTTGGGGACACACTATGGAGTGGCCCTGCGGTCCCCACCTCCTGGGGAGTCACAGTCTCTACAATCTCCTCCCCTAGAATATGGCAAATGTGATTATACCACATGAGGTCACAAGGTCCACCTTGCTGGGAGCTGCCTGCCTCTCCCTCTGTGGTCTTCCCTTCCTCCTTCTCCTTCTCCTTCTCCTTCTCCTTCTTCTTCTCCTTCTCCTCTCTCTCTCTCTCTCTCTCTCTCTTTTCTTCCTCTCTCTCTTCCTGTCACCCTTGCTGGCTTTGATGAAGCAAGTGACCGTGCTGGGGTGAAGAGGCCCATATGGCAAGGAACAGCGGGTGGCCTCTGACCAACATCCAGCACAGAACTGAGGCTCTCGGCCTTACAGCCACAGGGATGGAGTCATGCGCAGTCGAGCCTCACGCGAGATCTCTGTCCTGACCAGTACCTTGACTGCAGTCTGTTTGATCCAGAAGCAGAGGACCCAGCTAAGCCCTGTCCAGACTCCAAACCCACAGAAACTGTGCTATCTTCAAATGTGTACTGTATGAAGCTGCCAAGTTTATATACTGTTATTATGTCGCAATAGGGCACCACCTACTGAGCCAGGCTGCCACTCCCACTTCCTTCCCACGGTGCTTATGGGAAATGCTGTGTCACTTCCCTGGGGCTGCCATGAAAAATCGCCACAAGCCACATGGCCTAAAACAGGAATTCATTCTCTGATGCTTCTGAAGGACAGAAGTCTAGAATCAAGGTGTCGGGAAGCCACACCCTCCAGTCCCCAGGAGAGAATCCTTCCTTGCCTTCCCCACCTTCTGGTGGCTCCCAGAAGGCTTGGCTCGTAGATGCATCGCTCCAATCTCTGCCTTCCTCTTCACGTGGCCCTCCCCTTGTGTGTGTGTCTGCGTCCAGACTTCCTCTTCTTATGAGGACACCAGTCATTGGCTTAGGGCTCACCCTCAGGCTGCATGACCTCATCTTAAGTTGATTGCATCTGCATCGACCTTACTTCCAGAGAAGTCACATTCACAGGTACCAAGGATTAAGACTTCAACATATCACCCGGCTGGTGTGGCTCAGTGGTTGAGCGTCGACCCATGCACCCAGAGGTCGCTGGTTCAATTCCTGGTCAGGGCACATGCCCAGGTTGTGGGCCCAATCCTCAGTGGGGGGCATGCAGGAGGAGAGCAATCGATGTTCTCTCTCATTGATGTTTCTATCTCTCCCTCTCCCTTCCTCTCTAAAATCAATAAAAAAAAGAATTTTTAAAAAAAGACTTCAACATATTATTTGGGGGGTGGGCATACAATTCACCCCACAGCAGATACTGTCTTCACACCCAGAATACACAGCATGGGGTCTCTCTGCCAACTCCAGCCCCCTGGGAAGGCACCCATTCACTCCAGTCCCCACCAATTCTAGGCTCAGCCGTTAGTGACACGTTTGCTGAGCACCCACAGGTGCTGCTACTCGTGGAGACGCCGAGGGGACCAGAACCAAGAAAACCCTTGCTGCAGCGAAGCTTACACTCTGCCGGGGGAAGTAAAGACAGACAGTCAACGCCAACAAAGAAGAGATCATCCCCTCGCCCGGCTGGTGTGGCTCAGTGCACTGAGCATCGACCTAGGGACTGACCGGCCCCTGGTGGATTCCCAGTCAGGGCACATGCCCGGGTTTGGGGCTAGATCACCAGTAGGGGGCGTGCAGGAGGCAGCTGATCGATGTACCTCTCTCACATTGATGTTTCTATCTCTCTCCCTTCCTCTCTTTCCAAAAATTCAATGAAAACATATAAACCAGTTTGTTTTTAAAAAGCGATCGTCTCCGACCACGGCTGACAGTATGAACACTGACACACCTGCCGCAGTAACAACGGTCCCCGTGACAGTGGCGGCGGCTGACCGTGCGTGCTCTGTGCTGGGGCTGCTCTAACACTTCGTGGGAGTTTGCACGCTTTGCCCTCACCACAACCCTATGACACAGCCACTGTCAATCCCGTTTTAAAGATGGAGAGACTGAGGCACGGAGCGGTTACACACAACTAAAGGCAAAGCCAGGATTTGGACCCAGGCAGCTGAGCTCCAGGGACCCACACAAAGAAAACACAGAGGTGCAGGAAGGGACAGGACTTCGGATCTGGCCGTGTGGGAGAGGGGACTTGGGAGTCAGGGTTTGAACGAAGAACAGGAGGGTGTGGAGGCCAGACTAGCCGGTGAAGGGGGAACGTGAATGGCGGGTGTGAGGATGGTAAAATGATCGTTAGTTGCAGAGGGTTTCGATCTGCCCACCCCTCCCAAGGGGGCAGCCCTGAAATATCCGCTGCCTGACACTCGGAAAAAGGGGATCTCGCGACCAAGTGCCTCAGCCCAGGATGCTGTACGCTCCCCTTCCTTCGTCCTACAGCCTCCCGCCCAGCGCACACTCAGGCCGCCCCACTGCCGGGGGTGATTAATAGGTTTAATTTATCATTAACTTCCACGGAGCTGAGCTAGGCTGTCGCTGTCTCTGGAGCGGGGTGAGTAATCCGTGGGGGAGCAGAAGGCTCTGCATACTTATTTATATTCATCTTGCACTGAGGACACTCCTAATTTGTTTGTTTTGCTCCGGTCCGGCTTCACCTACCTAGACTGGGATGACTGGACTTGGATGGTCCAGGGACCGGAGGAGGAAGGAGGAAAGACTGGAGTCCAGGGGGACAGAGGGAGCACCTGTCCACCCTAAATCTCTGTGCCTGTTCACCCGAATGTGACCCGAGCGCATCGTTGGTGTGTCCCCTGCCTCAGGGGGCCGGCACGCCGGGGGAGACGGTGCGGTGATGATTTCACAGCCCGGTTTACAGACGAGTGGCACACAGCAGGCTGGGCTCCAAGGCAAGGGCGGGCTCCTCACTCTCACTCTCAGTGGGGTGTCCGGATTCAGGGCTCCCAGAGCCAGTCTGAAATTCAGTCCACAGCTCCCCTCCTTCCCCAGCTGGAAGGGCGAGGGTTCCGAGCCTGAAGGGAGGGTAAGGAAAGGTGCCTACACACAGAGGGGTGATGCTGCGGTTTGGTTTGCCGGCAGGGATGCCCTGGCAGAGTGAGGTTTCAGCCCCTCCAAATACATATGTAGACCCTGGACCGTATTCTGGGAACAGTGCACCAGACACCCCACAGGGAATCGCCAACTGGTCCCTGAAGCTGGGGGCTTGCGGTGTGTGCTGGAAGGGACCTCTCTTCCCTCTCACTCTTCCTGACCCCAGTCCTCTGTCGTGCGATTCAGGACACCCTTCCTGCAAACTGCGACACAGAGCCTGTGCGGGAGGGTGGTCTGCAGCACAGCACCTGGGTCCCGCTGTGGGGAAGCTTTTCCCAAACGGCAGAGCACCGTGAGGGCCTGGCTCAGGGTCGCCCACCCACAGAGAGGACCCCTACAATCTGAAATGAGGCACCGAACATTCCCCGGATTCTACGATGGCCGTCTCTGTGGGAGACTAAGGTCCCACGGTTTCTGCCATCTAGAGTCAGGGTCATCCCAGTGACCCTCGGGTTCAATGTGAAGGTGACAGAGTCCAGGTTTTCATTACAGGATGGTGAGGGGCACAGGGGGACATGTGCAAGCAGCCTACAATGGCAACCCCTCGTTTCCTCTTTACTTGTAACAGCTTTATTGAGACAATTCACGCACCGTGTAACTCACCCACTAAGCCTATGCTTCGATGGTTTTTAGAGTCGTCACAGAGCTGGGCAACCAACACCACAATCAACTCTGATCACTGTCATCACCCCCAAGAGAAACCCCGTACCCTTGGCTGTCACCTCCCCAACACCCCATCATCTCCAGCCCCTGACAATTAACTTGCTGTCTCTACGGATGTGCCCAGTCTGGACAGTTCATAGAAACAGCCTCCCTTCTTCTCTGCCAGGGCTCAGCGTGTGCTCTGCAGACGGGACGTCTGGCTGTGCCCAGCTCCAACCTTGCCACTCACGGCCAGGTCGTTACTCCAGCTTCCTGAGCGTCAGCATCCTCCTCTGAACATGAGGCCAATCATTGTTCTTTATTCATGGAATTGCAGGGAGGGTAAAACACGCTAGCACCTAACACGGTGTCTGCGCCCAGTGGGTGCTCAGCAAACGGGAGATGGTGCGTGTGTGCGCGCGCCTGGCTGGCCTGGGGCGGGCAGCACAGGGCCTCCCTCTTGAAGACAGTAGAGAGGATGCTGGGGTCCCCCCGAGGTGAAAGGTGACCACGCACCTGGAGGGCTTAGCCCAGACCCTGCTCAACAAACAGGAGCATGTGCAGGAGACGTGAACAGTGAGCCTGCCAAGCTGTGGTCATAACGACCAGGAGACCGTCTCTCGGCGTCCTGAGGACAAAAGCCCCGGCACCCTGGTTATCCAGGAGCCAGGCCAGGCTGGGCAGGCGCTGGGTCGCTGTCCACCTGGGAGGCTGCCGCTGGGCGCCCCAGGCCCCAGCCCCCGGTGGGGCGCAGTCATCTGCTTCCACGCTCCAGGGGTGCTGCTGCTCTTGGCAGAGCCACAAACTGGGTTTGAAACGAGGAATCCGGAGCCAAGCTGCTCGCGCTGTGCGAGGCCTGTTGGCAGGTTTTCGCCGCCGCCATCCCCTGGGCTCCAGGACGGGACTGGGGAGAGAGCTCCAAACAGCCCCACCGGTGACGGCACGCCAGCCGCTCAGCTATGACGGGGAGGGCAGCACGGCTGACCCCAGCTGAGAAGGAAGGAGGTCCTTCCTATGAGCCATCCAGAAGAGGCAAATCCAGACAAAGAAAGTGGATGATGATTATAATGAATTTGCATGACAATACTGATCAGACTCACATTCCTGGAGGGTGTGGGGTTAGAGGTTGTCAGCTAGGGGGTGGGACTGTGGTGACGCTGACACGGGGATGGCCACACAACCTGAACACACGGAAACTGCTGGCGTGTGCACTTCAGATGGGTGACTTGTACGGCACGGGAATTATATCTCGACAAAGTCGTTACCAGAAAATAGAGGGAGCGCTCTGGCTGGTGTAGCTCAGTTGGTTGGAGCGTCCCTTACACCAAAAGGTCCCGGATTCGATTCCCGGTCAGGGCACATTCCTAGGTTGCAGGTTCGATGCCTGGTCAGGGAGACAATCAATGTTTCTCTCTCACTTCGATGTTTCTCTCTCTCTCTCTCTCTCTCTCTCTCTCTCTCTCAAATCAATTAAAGGTAAATCACTGAAAAAAGAGAGAGAGAGTTGGGGGGGGACAGGGACTTCCCATAGGCATGACCATCCACAAAACAAAAGGTCTTCTCAGACCCCCCTATGAGAACATAAATAAGACCTAGCTGGTGTGGCTCAGTGGTTGAGCGTCGACCCATGCACCAAGAGGTCGCCAGTTCGATTCCCGGTCAGGGCACATGCCCAGGTTGTAGGCCCAATCCGCAGTGGGGGGCATGCAGGAGGCGGTCAATCAATGTTCTCTCTCATCGATGTTTCTATCTCTCTCTCCCTCAGTGTGTGCTCTGCAGCGGGGAGTCCAGCTCTTCCTGCCTGGGTTTCTCAGGGTCTAATCCGGCTCCGCATCTGTGCCCTGGTCTCCCCGCTCTGGCTATCTGTCAGGTCCCCCGAGGCAGGGGGCGTCTGGAGCTGAGAGAAGCCGATCTGATAAAGATCTGACCTGCAGGGAGAGGCTCCGGCGTGTGCCGTCTCCACAGACTGTCTGCAAAAAGGCCGTAACTCAATAGAGAATTCTGGTAATACGGTTGCTGCCTGCTCTAAGCCCCTCAGCTCCAAGTCCAACCGCCGTGCAGATAACAGAGGCTGGAGGCTACAGGGTCCTGATCACATTTCTCCCCTCTCACCGCCCTAAAAGGATGGGCTTTGCCAGGCTTCTGCTGCCACCTACAGCAGCCACAACAAAAGGCAGGTCTCCAGCCAGACCTGGAGAAATAGCAGGCGCTTCAGGGGAGAGATGGGGCACCCGGGGCAAGTCCTGCCACCCAACTCCACCCCGTCCCTCAGGCCCAGCTGGGGAAGACTATTCAGAGCCTTCTCTCCTTGCCTCCCCTGCAGTGGCCCGTTCACTGGGAGACACTGGGTGGCACGGAGGACCAGCTCTTTATCCCACGGGGCTGAAGGTGTCCAGACCTCTCTTCTGCCCAGGGGACGTTTTGATCCCTCTGTGCACATGGGCTGCCCTCTGTACCATCTCATTCAGCCCGTCCTCCGAGATGCCCTCTCCATTTCCTCCCCTGGTGCAGCTAAGCCCACGGCCACGTCTGCTGACCTCACTGATCACTCGGCGTGGTAGCTGCCCACCTGCCTCCCTAATCACCACAGCAATCAGATTCTCACGCACTGAGTGCTGGTCGGTCAGAGGTGTGTGTGCACCATCTCAGTTACGGTGTCAGCAGCTCGGGAGGGAGATGCCACCGTTGCCTTCACTTCTCGGGTGAGACCCTGAGGCCCTGAGGGGTTAGGCCCTTAGCCAGAGCCAGCGGTGTCCGAATTCAGCCCATCTGCCCCCAAGACAACCCTCTTAACCCCGGACTCGCCTCGCCTCGCCTCCCCTCCACCCCTCACCAGCCCTTCCACTTGAGGACAGGAGACCCTAGAGCTCCTGGGATACTAATTGATTTAGAAACTTGGAGCCTGCTTGGCTAGGAAATGGACGACCACGTTCTCTCGGCTGCTGCAATGTGGAAAACAAGTGTTGTAAACAACATATTAAAAACGATGATGTCTGGTCGTTGAGAAACACCACCGGGGTGCAATGTCTCTTAGTCACACACCCCTTGTCCTGACAGTCTATTTCTCCCGGGTTTGAGGAGCCTAAGGGGTAAATGGAGCAAGTATGGCACTCATAAGGCAGCCTATAGCTACGGAATGAGACCAGAAAGCCTGTGATCCGACTGCGTGATGAGTCACCATCCCGGGAGCTCATGGAACTAGCGGCTACCCTGTCAGAGGCTGGCAGGACCACTCTGCCCTGACGGGACCAGACGCTGTGGGGGACACTGGCTGAGGCGGCTGTGTCTGGGGAGGCGTCTGGGCCGAGAGTTGAAAGAAGGAGGGGAAGCTGAGGATCTGACTGCAGACATTTGGGGGCTTGACACTGTGAGAGAGCAGACCTAATCTAGTGTCCCCGCGGGCAAATCCAGGCACATTTGAGGACAGAAAGAGAACTAGGGGAGACAGCGAAAGAAGGATGCCTGGTGTGCTAGGCAGACAAGTACTTTCTGAAGGGAGGAACGGAGCAATGAGTGGCCACTAGGAGCATGGATTCTGAAGTCAGAAACCCTGGTTCAAATCTTTGTCTTTATACCTGTGGGGCCCTGGTCAAACGATCTAGTCTCCTAAGCTTCCGTGTGTCCAGCTGCAATGGGAGTGAAAGGGACAACGAAGGGTTAACTTCTACTTCGGGGCCTGAATGATCGGTGGGTATTAGTGAGCCAGTGGGGAGGGAGTCTGGGAGCTGGGCAGGGAGAGCCCAGCACAGGGGGCGCAGGGTGAGGCTGTCGGTGCCAGGACGGGCTGCCCTGCCACACTACCAAGGCTGGCCACTTCTCCCGGATTTTCTACCAAAGTAAGACAGATGTGTGAGCATCTCTCCCCTGCACAGCACTGGACCCAGGACTGGGGGATGACAGACATGAAGTATGACCTGATGCTACCTTCAGAGGGCTGAGGATCTGGAACGGAAGATAAAACATCAACGGAAATGCCAGGAGACAGGACAGGGCCAGACTGGGCCGCCAGCTTCAGAATCAGCCGGGATGCCTGTGAAAAGCCAGACCCCTGGGCCCCAGCAAAGACCCCATGGACCAGAATCCCCAGAGGGTGAGCTCTGAAGGCTACATTTCCTCAAGCTGCCCAGGAGCGACTCCTACACACCAACGCGGAGAACCCCCGGCACAGCGCTTCTGAGAGGCTGCGTCAGGGACCCGCGGCGGGCCCACCCTCTCCAGCCCCCCTGCCAGCAGCCTGGTCCCAGGTGCCATCTCCTCGTGCTTGAACAGTCGCAGCTCCTAAAGGATGTCCCAACCCTGTATTGTCCTCACAATAGCCAATGTGACCTCTAAAAGCACAAATTAAACACTCTAAACACTAACACTCCCCCACCACCACCGACTCGATCTCCCCAACCTCTGATCTTAGAGTAAAATCCAGTCCCCGTAACAAGACCTTGAGTGGTCTCCGGGCCTCTGCTTCCCTTCCGCCTGCCCACTCTCTCCCGCTCTGCTGCACCCCTCGCCGGTCTTCAGAACGTCATTCCCAGAGACGCCTTCCTCCATCACCAGCTAGATCATCTTCCCCTAACCTTCTGTCTCATCCCCCTGTTCCTCTTGGGACAATTATCCGAATCTATAAACTCTTGCCTAAATGCACTTCTTTATGTCTCTCCGGCCCTATTGCAAGTTCCAGGGGGTGGGAGGGGGCAGGAAATCGGTCTCAGCCACCCGTGAATTCCCAGCACCCGAAACACCTGGGGCACAGGTGAAGGTCAAGAAGCGTTTTCTGAATCCATTCAAAAGCACGGCGGTTACGGGAAGCCCTGAACGCCGAGCCAAAGCGTGGGAAGATGCGCCGAGAAATTCACAGCACAGGGCAAACCCAGCAGCGTGAAAGCAGTGTCTGTGTCATCTGAGAAACAGCCCCAGAAGATGTCAAAGGCAATAACAGCAAAGTAAATTTCAAGGGTGGCTCTGCATTCACCAACCCCCATGAAAGCTGAAAATTACCATCCCAGCTGGTGGAAATGTCAATTCAAACTTCATTTATAAAACCATTTCAGGCTCTGATTTCCAAATTATTATTTCATATGAGAAAGAGCATTGTCTGGATCAAAAGCAATGGCAAAAGTAAAAAATTCCATTTACTCAACGTCCCCTCTCCCCCCCGAAAAAAATATATTTTAACATTAAAAGTTACTCCAGATAATTGCAGATGTAAATATCACTTAGCGCAGACATTGTGTATAAAATGTAATTATTACTCATGGAAAATCAATGGTGGCAAATAATAAAATCCATGATCTGGGTCTTTCTCCTGAGCAGAAATGTATTCGTGCTTTGGCTGTGCTTTATGCACTTTTTAATTGAAAATGATCTCTAACTAAGGATGAATCGCAACCCCGGGGTTGGTGCGGCCAATTGCAAATAAAGATGTGAGATAGCCACCAAACTTTCTGGCGATGCAGAGAGCTCAAAGCGGGAGCTACTTCCCCCAAAGCATGGCGTGCTCCCGCCTACTCATCTCCTGAGTGCTTGCTGTGCGCAGGCCCTGTGGTCAACAGCTGTAAAGGCAGATACAGTTGTTCCTGACTGGCGGGTGCAAACAGATGAGTCAAGGAGATGGTGACAGACTGTGATACGTGAGATGACAGACACAAACAGGTGCCGAAATGCAGGGTGAGCAGAGGCCTTGTAGGTAGGGAGGCCTTGCAAAGACAGGGGTGTTGAAGACCACAGCCAGGGCTGAGGAGCCAGACACGGGAGAGTGGGAAAGCAATAAGCGAAGGCACCTAAGAGGAGCCAGGAGACGATCAGTACGTTTGGAGTGCAATGAGCAAGGGGTAGAGAGGGGTCAATCTCGGATCATAGTTGCTGTTTTCAATCACCCACCCTCTTCATCTCTAAGGTTCCTCAGTTGGTCCACCCCACATGCCTGGTGAGCAAAAGCTATTGGGTATTGGCCCTGGCTGGGTAGCTCAGTTGGTTAGAGCATCATTCCAATAGGCCAAGGTTGCAGGTTCGATCCCTGGTCAGGGCACATACAAGAATCAACCAATTAATTCATAAATAAGTGGAACAATAAGTCCATCTCTCTCTCTCTCTCTCTCTCATCAATAAAAGAAAACAAAGTCTCTTTTGGAAAAAAAAGGTCTGACCAGGTAACTCCGTTGATTGGAATGCTGTCCCGTGCACCAAAAGGTTGTGGGTTCGATTCCCCGGTGGGGCGCATGCCCAGGTTTCAGGTTCAAGCCCTGGTCAGGGTGCATATGGGAGGCAGCTGATCGATGTTTCTCTCTCACATCAATGTTTCTCTCTCTCTTTTCCTCTCTCTAAAAATCAGTGAAAGTATATCCTCAGGTGAGGATTTAAAAAAAAAAAAAGCTGTTGCATATCCACAATGAAATGTTATGTTCCCCCAAAATTCATGTTAGAATCCTAAACCCCACGGTGATGGTAGTAGAAGGTGGGCTTGTGGGTGGGCTCTGAGGGTGGGCTCACGAGACCACAGCCCTCAGAGCGGGATTAGAGACTAGTAAAAGAGACGCAGAGCGCTCCCTTGCCCCTTCCTCCTGCGAGGACACGGGGAGAAGAGGCAGCCCGTGAATCAGGACGAGCGTCCTCACCAGACACTGAATCTGCCAGCACCGTGATCTTGAACTTCCCGGCCCCCAGAACTGTGCGAAGTCGATTTCTGTTGTTTGAGGCACCCGGTCCATGGTATCTTGGTTACAGCAACCGGAACAGACTAAGACAATATTTGATTCCAAAGGGACCACCAGGAAGTTTACCTTCCATCTTGCTTTTTCTCCACCCCATTTCTACGGCTTGGTAACCCCATCACACAAATCCAGACATGCCCAGCGAAAGCCAAGTGGCTGCCAAGTGGCTCTTCTGCTGTCGGTCCACAGGCCCAGGAACACCCTACCTCCGAGAGACCTCAGGGGAGCAGCGGGACGCGTGGAGAACCTTCCGGCTGCGGCTTCCCTCACCCCACCGGCCAGCGTGCTCACAGCGGCTCTCCCAGGCCCTCCACAGCAGGGACTCGGTCAGATCCCGGGCACCTAACCAAGATCCACCGATGTCCCAGAGCCATTTGTCACTGCCAAGTTCTGTGCCTGTGCCAGGACGCGATGGGACACCCAGTGCTCAGATCTCTCGCGCATTCCCAGACACGGGCAGCTCAGGGTCTGACGGCTCACCTTTGACACACGAGTCAAGTGTCTGCTCAACGTCATGTATCCTGCAGGTTCTAGGGCAAGACTGGACTCCAAATGTCTGGATCTGGGGGACAAGGTGTTCCATGAGGACAAGGTCCGCCAACCAGACAGCACAGAACAGCTTGGGAAGAAAGCATGTTGATTTCAGAGTCAGCTTCCTCTCGGAGCGCTGACAAAGACTCAGCACCCAGTCTTCAGACAGCAAGGCACGTGAGCGAGAACGGAGGAGAACGGGGCGCCCTGTCATTGCATGAGGGCCCCGGCTCCTGAATCACGAAGCCGACACCAGAAGGCTGTTCATCTCTGCCCTCCCCAGATCCCTCTAGTTTCTTCCCTTTTCCTTCCTCTTCTCTTCCAGCATCGCTTTGGGGACAGTCACGAATGAGACAGGTTGATTAATTTCATATTTTGGCTGCAGCTGCAGAAACAGCTTCCCTCAAACCCGGGCGCAGAAAGTAAAGATTTAATCAGTCTCTAGTGGAGTTGCCTCAGACGCTCGAGAAGATCTCTGATGGGAGGCGAAGGAGAAGTTTTCAGACATTAAACTTTAATGAGCAGAGCCGGCAAACATACTGCTGCATCCACACCCAGCTTGGCCTCGTTGGGGAGAACCCAGGCTAGCCCATCAATCTCCCCGGATCAGCCCTGTCATCCTCCTCAGCTCTTATTGCATTTGCCCAGCCTGGGTGTGCAGGGAAAATGTTCCGGTAAATCAGTGAGCACGGGGGAGAGCTGTAAGGGCGCGGGCTCTGCGAAATCCTGCCTGGTTGACTAGCAAAGGGGAGGCAAGAGGTTTGTGTGCTTCGAGGTGGAGTTCATTCTACCTGCTTCCAAGCCATCATCCCTTAGATGGCGATAGTCCGTATTACAGGGGGAGAAAAAACACAGAGGGAGGAGAGGGTCTGTCTCCGGGAAGGTCATCAGGCAACAGTGAAAGCTAGTAGGGATCTGAGTTTCAGGAGGCATCTAGGCTAGGAGTCAGCACACTTTTTCTGGAAAGAGTTACACGGTCTCTGATCCATCTTTCAACTCTGGGGTTGGGCTGTGAAAGCAGCCGCAGATAATATATGAGTGAATGGCCCTGACTGCATTGCCACGGAACTTTCTTGACAAAAACGGGCAGCCAGTCAGACGTGGACCATGGTTTACCAGTTCCCGATCTGGGCTCTGGGATGGAAATAAGTACATAGGATCCCACAGTAAACATGGAGAAAATCAAGATCAGGTTTCTCCTCCCGGAATGGTCACTGCCTGGAAGCCAGAAGACCTCACTTTGGTGGTTGATGGTTTAGTGGGAGAAGGGAAAGTCATTTCCCCCAAATGGCTCACCCATTAGAACAAAAAAGCGTAAGTGTGTATCTGTGGCTCTGGGACCTCTGAACATGCTGTGTTCTCTCTGCTTAAAATGTCCTTTGTTCTGCCCAGCCAGTGTGGCTCAGTGGTTGAGCGTTGACCCATGCACTCAGAGGTCACCGGTTCAATTCCTGGTCAGGGCACACGCCCAGGTTGTGGGCCCGATCCCCAGTGGGGGGCATGCAGGAGGTGGCCAATCGATGTTCTCTCTCATCGATGTTTCTATCTCTCTCTCCCTCTCCCTTCCTCTCTAAAATCAATAAAGGAAAAAAATTGCTTTAAATGTTCTTTTTTCCACTTTTACTCAATTAAATCCTCCTCATATTCCGATCTCAGTAAGATTACATCGGTCAGAGAAGACCTGTCTGGTGTTTCCCACTCCAGCCAAGCACGCTTAGCATCCTGTTGGGTCTTACTGTGGCCGTCTCTCTTCCCTCATTAGACTGCAAACTCCTTGAGGTCACACCAGGCCCTGAGCACACGGCGCGGGACCTGGCGCGGAGGACGGACTAAGTGAACAGGCATTAAACAGATGGGCATGACAGACTTTCATTAGAACTGGAAGACATGATTACCCGTGACCTTTGAGCTTTCCCTCATCCAACAAATCCTTACTGAAAGCCTTGGTTTATCTGCAGAGAAGGGCCGTGCAGGGTCCTCCCGCCGAGTGTGCAGCGGCACCCGTGGAGGGCTCCCTGGAACCCGTCCCAGGCCCTGCACCCCGAGTGTCTTAGTCAGCAGGTCAGGGTTGGACCCTGGGAACTTGCGATTCTAACCAGCTCCCAGTGACGCTGTTGCTGCTGGTCCAGGGACCACCCTTTGCAACTCTCAACTCTCATGTGAGTGAACCACACACGAGAATCACCAGGGAAGCTTTAAAAATACCAGTGTTGGGGCTCCATCCCAGACCAGTAAGATCCAAATCTCTGAGGATGGGATGTGGACATTGTTGTGTGTTTGTTGTTGTTTTTTTCCTTTATTGACTTTAGAGAGAGAGGAAGGAGAGGGAGAGAGAGAGAGAAACATCGATGAGAGAGAACATCGATTGGCCGCCTCCTGCATACCCCCCACTGGGAATTTGGCCCACAACCTGGGCGTGTGCCCTGACGGGGAATCAAACCAGCGACCTCCTGGTGCATGGGTCCACGCTCACCCATTGAGCCACACTGGCTGGCCTATTTTTATATTTTTAATCTTCACCTGAGGATATTTTTCCATTTATCTTCAGGTAGAGTGGGAGGGAGAGAGAAGGGGAGCGGAGAGAGAGAGAGAGAGAGACATCGATGTGAGAGACACATGGATTGGCTGCCTGCTGCACGACCTCAACCAGGGCTGGGGACCGAAAGGCAACCGAGGTACGTGCCCTTGACCATATCAAAACCTCGACTCTTTAGTCCGCAGGCCAACGCTCTGACTGCTGAGCCAAACCGACCAAGGCTGTTGTTTTGTTTTTAAAAGCCCTGTGGTGATTCAAATGTGCATCCAGGCTTTCAGCAACTGGGCTACTGGATGTTTATAGTACAAAGGCTGTCCTGGGGGCTGGCCCCCACACTGGCTTTAGCTGGGCTGCAGTGGCAGTTTGAGAACGTGCTGGGTGTTCCCCCAAGGGTCCACACGGGGCTGCCGGGACAGCTCCTGGGCGCATCTGAAAGGCTGTGCATGGGAGCAAAACTGAGGGGACTCATTAGAGTTTTTGATGATCTGTTTCCATTGCTTTAAGAATTCCACTGTATAAAAACTACAATGTTTCTGCCTACTCACTGTCGATGATTTGGGGCTATTATGAATAGCGCTGCTGGGACATTCTAGTGCATGTCATTCGGTGAACATATGCATGCATTCCTTGTGGACAAAAGAAGCCAGATACAAAAGAATGTATACTGTGGGACTCCGTTTATACGAAGTTCACGACAGGCAAAATTAACCTGTGTTCAGAGAGTCAGGCTGGGAGGGTGAGTGCTGGGGAGAGCATGGCACTGGGGTTCTGATGGCTGAGGCACATTAACTCTGTGGTAACTCATCAAGCTGTACTCTTAATATCAGCTGTTTTTCTGTATATATATTATACTTCAATTTTTTTTCATGTTTATTAAAAATAAAAAACTCGCAGTGCACCGCCACCCGTGGCCTGCAGGGGGCACAGCAGCCTCATGAACTCTGCGCTCCCAGCTCCCGCTCTGGTGGGGAAGCTGGCTGGCCAGGTCTCCTTGAAGTTTAGATGCTCTGAGCCCCCGTGCAGGATTGCCCAGAGGAGCCGGGGCAAGGCCTGGCTGCGTCACCTCCCCCAGCCCCCAGCTCCGCACCGCAGCAGGCTGGAGAGACATTCTCCAAAGCTCAGCATCCTGAAAGAGCAACTCTGCCTGAAAGAGCTCAGGACAGCCGTGCTGGGTTCCTAGGGTCCTTCTCCTCTCTGTATCCCGAGTGCCTGCACACAGACACTCAGGGCATTCGGCTGAGAGTCAGGGCGGCCTGGGTTCGAGTCCTGGGGCTGTCGTGGGTAGCCTTGAACAAAACGGTGAAGCTGTTTCCTGCTCTGTGAAAGGAGGAGGTGACACCACCCACCTCATGGGGCTGTGATGTCTGGCTCAGAATGTCATCAGCAGCTGTTATTTTCTCAAACTGAAGTAGATACCAGCACAGAGCACCCCTTCCCCTCCCTCCTCCAGGCAGTACTAACGGATCACAGAGGGGCACTAGGAATCCATCTCCTTACACCCACCCAGCTCGGCCACGTGAAAAGGCTGAGGATGAGTTCATGCCAGACCAGTGGCCACAGCTCACGGACCTCTGCTCGAGAGATGGTGGCCGAGGTCAGCCTGCCGGCAGCACCACCACCGACAGCAGCTGGAAACAGCAGGCCAGGCCTGGGTCCGACCTTCCGGACACTCTGGGCCGTGAGGTGTCCTCGGACTCCGCACTTCAGGCGCCAGGAAGGTTGGAAGCTGCCTGGAGCTCCCGGGCCTGGTGGAGGGAGGGAGATGGCCTGGGAGCTGCGACTGAGTTCCGCATCCCAGCTCTGGCACCTGGTGAGCTGCAAGGTCCTGAAAAAGCGACCTGACCTCCCAGAGCATCTGTTTCACAGGGGAGTCGCCCATCTTTCAGGACTGATGTGAGAGTCACGTAGTCACTGTCAGGCACCTGGCACATAACGGAGCTCAGGGGATGTTGGCTCCCCGCCCTGGGTGGCTCTGAGCGCCCGAGGTCATAATGACAGCCACAGTAAATACCAGCTAACATGTGAGGACTTAGGACATGGCGTGACAGACCCATGGTAGGCACCACGGTCCCCATTTTACAGACAAGGAAAATTAGTCCTAAGACAAGTAAAGACAAGGACATCCTCTTGCCCACGGTCACACAGGCCAAGGTCACACAGCCAATTAGGGTGAAAAGCTGGACTTGAACTCAAGTCTGTCTCGTTTCAGAACTGTGCTTTTAACCTACCTGGCTGTATTGGAACTTAAGCCACTGTCTCAGATCCCAGCCCTCAGGGCAAACTCTGCACATTAAGGATGTTTATGTCCAATTCCTTGTCCTCTATCCTCCTCCCAGGAAAGCTAACAATTCTCAACTAACCCCGTGGTCCCTGACTCTTCGCTTGAAGCACAGAGATGAGAACAGTCAAGAGAGGCTAGAGGTCGGAGCAGAAAGCTGGACGCAATGTCCCCCTGCTCCCCCTTCCGCCCACAGAGCCTGTCAGCCGGAGCTGAGATAAGGCCTGGCTCCACCACCTGGTAGCAGTGTGACTTCAGGAAAGCTAAGTGACCCTCTGACCTGTGGTGTCCTCACTCGTGAAAATGCAAATAATGCCTGAAATGAAAACTACCAGAAAATGTCCTTGTACAGGCTAAATCAGATAGCATGTTTGAAGTGTGTGGCCGAGTACATACGTGTACATCGGCCCTCGAGTTTTAGCTATTATATCATCACCACCACCAGCACCCTCCATGATCACCATCATTACAAACACCACCCACTGTCATGCACGTCATCATCATCATCATCATCGCTGTCATCATCTTTTAATCACCATCCTCCTCCACTATTTATCACCGTCATCATCACTATCGTCACCATTACCCTCCATCATCCATTCATTATCAATATCACCACCATCGCCATCCCCGTAATCCTCCATGATCAGCACCAGCACTCCTGATTTCAAGGAGATCATGTGTGGATCAAAGGTGTGGCACCTGGAAGACAAGGAGGGATTTGATAAAGATTCCTCGCCTGCAAGGCAGACAGACGCGCCAGCGTTTGGGAAGTATAACTGTTATCCTTGTCCTGCTCGTTAGACTCCACGCACCACTGTCTCAACAAACACGAGAATCCCAGGAATAGTAATGAGGGTTCTCATGCCTCCGTTTCCCCAGAAAACTGGACCTCCCTGGACGAGGGCCAGGCCCAGCCCCCCTAGACCTGAGTCTCCAGGAGAGAGAAGAGGGGCCAAGCATCCTTCAGTCCCCTAACAATCCCGAGCAGCCCAGAGCCGATCCATGCCGCCAGGTCCTGCAAGGTGACCCTCCTACCATTTTCAGCTCCTTTCTCTCTCCTGCTTTTCCACATCATTCTCTCACTCATTAAAATATTTCATAAATGAGCATTTTCTCTTTCGGGTGCTGTGCTAAGAACTCAAGCAACAGTAGAGAATAAGGCGGTCCTCCTCCCCACCCTCAAGGAGGCTTTAGTCCAGGGGAGACACCAGACACACAATTACGCTCAGTGGGTCCCAGGGGTACACACACAGGGAGCTCTCCTGGCATGCGACATGGAGCCTGACCTACGGGGGAGCCCAGACGCAGGAGCCTGAACAATGAGTAGGAATTCTCACAGTGAGGGACTGGGAACATTGGGGGAAAGGCATTCTGAGAACAAGCTTGTGCGAGGCCCGGAGGCACTTTGCGGGGACCCGACTCTCCACCGAGGCAAGAGTGTTTGAGGATGAAGAGAAGGAGACCAGGTTGACAAGATAAAGGGGGTTCTGGCTTTGCTGGGTCTGTTTTAAGCCGAGTAAAGGAACCGTGGATTTTATTCTTAAATCCCTGGGAGCCATTAAAGAAAATTTTAAGTTAAAAGAAAAAGGAATACTTGAGTCTTACCAATGCTTGCTTTGTGCTCTAAAATGGAAGGGCATTGAGCCTTGATCAATAGTCTTCTCTACCCCTGGGACTGATCCAAGTAAAGCCAGAAGCGGACTGAGGGAGGGAGGGAGGGAGGGAGGGAGAGGGACTGGTCAAGCTGACCAGGGGAGACACACTCTAGATGCTTCCCTGAGACAGCATCGTTTCCTCCAATCAAGAAGACCTGACAGATAACTGGCAGTTGGACATTCCAAACACCTGATGCCATCTGCCCAGACCTTTCCTCCAGCTTCCCCGTCTGTCCATGCCAGGGAGTCCACACTTAACACTGTTAACTCTGAACAATGATGGAGTTTAATACCATCTGCCAGGAATGGTCCCTCGGCTCCTCTCCCCTTGCTCAGGAGATAAGACACCCAGGTTGGAAGTCAGATGGAGAACGGGAAGTTTCAGGGAGCCCCCTTGTCCCTCTCTCAATGCTCTCTCCATCAGGGGCGTTTCTGGAAGTAAGGTGACCCTGGAGGGACTCGAAAGTCAGCCTCCCTCACTGACAGCCCCGCAGTCGAGTCTCAGCCCTGGGACCTCTAAGGGGGGAGGCAGTTTGCACCGCAGAACATTTTTATAGGGTTTTAACTGTTATTACTTGGAGAATGACTGGAATAAAGCCATCCTCAGAGGAAGTGCTTCAGGGGACAGAACAGAATTGTCGGAATCAGAATACATTATTGGGAAGCCAGGAGAAGGGAAACGAGTCACGCGGCATTCCTGCCAGGAGCTGGGTGGTCTGCGTGTGTTCCTCTCCGACTCTCACAAGGCTGTAACCTCGCTCTCCTCGTCTCCGTTTCGCAGATGAAAACAACTAGGTCCAAGACGATAGCAACAGCACTAAGGACACCGTGTGCAGCGACAGAGAAGGAACTGGAACACACATTCGATCCCAGTCCCCAGCCCACACTCATTCTTGTGTTCCCACGCAGGGTGCACACTCAACGGGCACCTCGCAAGTTCCTGACAGCGTCTGTGGAAACTTCTCCAAGTCGTTCAGAGGGAGCGGAGGCCGAGGGCTTCGGAGTCCGACTGCCCGGGCAAGTCACTTAACCCTGCTCAGTGTTGATTTCTTCATCTGTGAAGTGGGGACAGTGGCATCTCTCTCTCTTTGAATTACAATGACGAATAAATTTTAAAACCCGTGTAAGTCCCTGACGCTTGGCATGGGTTTAATATTTGGAACAGTGTCATTATCACCAAGCATATCATCGTGTACTCAAATTGTGGTAGGCAACCTCCGAGATGGCCCCCAGTGATCTCCACCTCCTGGTGTTCACACCCTTGCCTAGGCCCCTCAACTCTGTGCGGGCTGAACGTGTGGAAAGGAATACAGCAGAGCAACGGGATGCTGCTTCTCTCGTGGGTGTCCTGTCTCACCTACTTGGGTTCACTGAGGGAAGCCGGTACCCCACGAGCTGCCCTATGAAAAGGCCCACGTGGCAAGGAACCAACGTTTCCAGCCAACAGCCAGCGAAGACCTGGGGCTCTCAGTCCTACCAGCCTCATGCGTGAGTTTAGAAGTGGGTCAGGAGGCCACCTTTCAGCTCTGACCCTGTCTGGAGCCGGATGGGAGACAAAGCGGCGTGTCTAGAGGCCGTGAGGGTCACTGTATTTCACACTGCAGAGCATGGAGCCTCACAGCCAGGACTCCACCGGACAGGAAGCTGTCAGTCTGCAAGGTGAGATCTGAAAGGTGTGGGAACTGGAGGCAGTCAGACCTGAAGGAGTCTTAGGAATCTAAAGCAACTCCATGGTGTTAAAAACGGGGTGCGGGGGGGCATGCCTCATGGGATCAAGCAAGGCTTCCTCGAGGGGCACTGGGAACCAGACTTGGGAAAGGCTGGAGACCCCGGGTCAGCAGAGACCGAGTGCGTCCTGGGGGACTGACGATGTCTGCCAGGAGCACCTGGGGGCCCAGGCATCACTTTGCCACCTTTCCTGTGGTGCCCCTAGAGTGACTCCAGGAGAAACGGTGACCACATCCCATCACAGAACCCAAGTCACCAAGGACTCTGAACTCTGGCGATGAGAACATTTGCATCACCGCCCTCAATTCAAGCTTTGTGAATGCTGTAAGGACTCCCCTCCCTACGTGACTACGGACAGGAAGCTGTAGACACGGGCTGTCACATAAAGGCTCTTTCCGGGGTTAGAACTCCGTGACACTGAGGTGGCACCAGTTTCGTAGACCTGTGGCAGATGATGGGCTGTGTCTGCCCTACAGGGTCACTTCCCGGGGAAAATTCAAAAGCAAGGGATTGGAAAAGGGTCTTCTGACCCATACGTTGTATTCAGTCTCCAGAAAACAATGGCTATCACCTCACTGTTTGCCCTTCAGGACCTGGAGACCACCCCTTGTCCAGGAGCACACTAAGCCCAAAGACACGCCTGGCTCCTGGGGGAAGCTGTTCGCCCAGAGGCCTCTCGGAGGGTGGTAAGTGCTGGGAGGGCCTGCGGGGTGCACAGTGCAGCCCGCTCAGAAGCAGGAGTGGTACAAATGCCTGCATCCTCTGCCCTGCATCCTTGACAGACCCCTTACTGAGCAAGACGTTCCTCCTCCATGGGGCCGGTGTGGGTTCAGAATCCGTACACGCAGAACTTTAGGCACTGCCTCCGACCCCCAGCGTCCGCGTGCAGAGTCACATTGGAACCCAGCGCCTGCTTTGTCTCCCTTCCTGGCTCACACGCCGACTTCTGCCAGCAGCCTGGCTCTCTCCCTGTACGGGCTTCGCCCATGAAGTCGCACCTCACGGCCAGCCCTGGCTGGGCCCCAAGAGGAGGAGGAACAGCCAGCACACGCGCCCAGCTTCTCCTCGGCCCAGGGGGCGAACGCCTTGCCTCCAAGTGCAGAAGGAGCGTCAGCCTCCGCCAGCAAGCAGTGCGGGCACCAGACAGTCACCTGTGCCCGCAGCCTGAGACTAAGAGTCCCCAGCTCTCCCGCCCCAGACCCTTCGTAGCGCACCTGGACCAAGAGCCTTGTAAGTCCTGGGTCTCCAAAAGGGACTGGAAAAGGCATCTGATGTTGAAAGGTGATGGCCCATGGGCCTGTCATGTGACTCACCACAGTGAAAGTTGCTAATGTTGGATGCTTACTGGGACAAGGGTCTCTGTCATACTACCTAAGGGGATGGATATTATGAGCTGAGTTGTCCTCTCCAAAATGTGTCCGCTGAAGCCCTAGCCCCATGTATATGGGACTGGGACTGTATTTGGCAATAGGGTCTTTGAAGAGGTAATTAAGTTAAAATGAGGTCATCGGGGTGGGCCCCAATCCAGTATGTGTGGTGTCCTTATAAGAAGAGAAGATTAGGCCCTGGCTGGTTTGGCTCCGCGGTTAGAGCGTTGGCCTGCAGACCAGAGAGTCATGGGTTCGATTCCGGTCAAGGGCACGTGCCTCAGTTGCAGTTCAGTCCGCAGCCCTGGTCGGGGTCCTGCAGGAGGCAACCAGTCGCTGTGTCTCTCTCACATCGATGTTTCTGTCTCTCTCTAGAAAATGAGGACACCGATAATACAGCGGGAAGACCACGTGAAGACACAGGGAGATGACGGCCGTCTACAGAGAGAGGTCTCAGAAGGGACCAGCCCCGCCACACTTTGCTCTCAGACGTCCAGCCTCCAGAACTGTGAGAAACGCGTTTTTATTTAAACCACCCCGTCTGCGGTGAACTTGCTACGGCAGCCTGAGCGACATAACACCAAGGCTGACGGAGAAATGTTAGCCCGAGCGAGGTACACAGTATCTGCCTTTTCCAGGACCCAGCACCTGGCTGGTGGAGAAGACACACCCAGCCAGGCGTAATCTCAGCCTTGAGCGTGAGCGTGTCTCCGTGGCAGTGTCCTGTGGCACCAACAGCTGAGAGACTCCAGCCAGCACGTGTGGACGCCAGCCGCAAGGGAGCTCCTGGCTGAGTAAGGGCGCTGAAGACCCCGATCCTGCCTGAGATGACAGCGGTTCAAGGGGGAGCCAGACGTAAAGAGAAAAATCAACTCCACGTGAAAAGTGGTCCCATGGACCCACGTGGGTGCAAAGAAAAAGAGCAAACTAACTCCTTCACGTCCAGCGGTGAGCGTCAGAATTCTGTTGTCGTTGGTAATAGAACAGGACACTGCCTATGTATTCCCCCTGCCGTGGGTAATTATTTTTTACTTTGCCAAGTTTTTTTTTTATTATAGATGTCCCTCCTTTTACCCCTTTGACACCCTCCTCCCTGCTCCCACTCCCCCACCCCCACCTTCACTGGTTAAGCATGTAAGTTCTTTGGTTTATCTCTTCCTGCCTCCCATCCCCCTTCCCTCTGAGGTCTGTCAGTCTGTTCCTACTTCTACGTCTCTGGATCTATTTTGTTCATCATAGGAATATATCCTAAGAAACCTGAAACACCAATCAGAAAGAATATATGTACCCCTATGTTCATAGCAGCACTATTTACAATACCTAAGATCTGGAAACAGCCCAAGTGTCCATCAGTAGATGAGTGGATAAAAAAGCTGTGGTACATTTACACGATGGAGTACTATGCAGCTGTAAGAAAGAGACGTCTCTTACCCTTTGAGGTGACATGGAGGGACCTGGAGAGTATTATGCTAAGAGAAATAAGCCAATCAGAGGAAGACAAATATCACATGATGTCACTTATTTGTGGAATCTAATGAACAAAATAAGCTGATGAGCATCTGAATATTTTTAGAATTGACATACTTGTGTGGTGTACCAGGCACTGGTGTTAAACCATAAGATCACGTATGCAGCTACAGCCGTCATGAAAGGTCACTTAGCAATATCTACTAAAACTGAAAATGCTCACACCGCCCTGGCCGGTTTGGCTCAGTGGTTAGAG
Source organism: Tadarida brasiliensis (assembly GCA_030848825.1). NCBI lineage: Eukaryota > Metazoa > Chordata > Mammalia > Chiroptera > Molossidae > Tadarida > Tadarida brasiliensis. Next base: position 113,192,619 of record CM061258.1, read on the forward strand.
CGTCGGCCTGCGGACCAGACAGTCCCAAGTTTGGTTCCCGCTAAGGGCACGTTCCTCGGTTGCAGTTTGTCCTCAGCCCCAGTTGGGGTCGTGTGGGTGGCAACCAGTCGATGTATCTCTCTCACATCCATGTTTCTCTCTCTCTCTTCCCCCTCTCTCCCTCCCGTTCTGTCTGAAGATAAATGAAAAAAAAATAAAATAAAATAATAAAATGCTCACACCTTTGTCTGAGCCCCACCTTCAGGGATGCATTCTACAGGGATTTCCTTGGAAAATATGGTAAGAGATCTGCACAGTGATGCTCACTGAAATATTTTTCTAAGAGCAAATCGACGGAAACAACCTGTCGAGATCAAACACATCAGGTACATCGCATGCCGACATAGTATGCAGTCATCGCAAGGAATGACAAAAGGGGACCATTTGTGCTGACGGGAGCAAAGCCGCGAGATACGGGAAGAGAAGGATCGACCACGGACGAGCAGGGTCTGTGACCACTTCGGCGTCAGCGTCCCAGGCTGCGTGTTCATGCGCACGCTAGCACAGCCGCAGCTGACTGTTCCAGAAGGAATTCAGGAGCCTCGGGGAAATAGGACAGGCTGGGCTGGGGGATGGGGAGACAGGGCATTCGTGCCTTTCTGTCTAACAGGTGCGTTTTTAATGTCATCAGAGGGCATCTAGGTGATGGGATCATGAGACATATCTTGGTTTTCTTCTCCATACGTGTGTGTGTGTTAGAGAAACGGAACTGCAGGAGCTGCCTTTCATCCACACGTGAGGTATAGATGAGGTGGTGTTTCTGGACGTGTAGCAGGTGTGCGTGTGCTTTTCTCTCCCCCTCCTTGGGTCCTTCGAGGGAGATTGGGAGAAACTGCCCCCCGCCATCAGCTTCGACCTGCGCTTAAACTTTTCAACACATCTCGTTAGGTTCTACAGAGAAGGGCAGGGGTTCCTTGTGTATGTCTCCCACGGAAAGGAAACCCAGATCACAAGTCGCTCTGTGACTCTGAGCCAGCTCCCCTGCCACCTGGGTATCTGAGTGGCCCCAGTTCCCAACAGGCCTGGGCTGGAGAAAGAAGGGCCTATGGACAGGGTCAGGCTCCTGCCCTCCTGGAGGCTGGGCTAGGGCATTGGGAGAGGGAAACAGAAACACTGAGAACCACTCTCTGCCTCCGCATCTGGGCAAAACGCCTGCTGGAAAAGAGGCGGGAACTTCAGGCTCCAGAAGTGTCTCAGGGAGCCCAAGCTTTCTTTGTCCACCATGAACACAGATAACAGGGCTGGAGCGATTCTAAGCAGCTTGGGCTCTGGGAGAGGGGCCTTTGGAATTAGAGACCTGGGTTCAAATTGCATCTCCACCCTCTCCTAGCTGTGTGGCCTTGGACAAGTCACCTAACTTCTCTGTGCTGATACACCGACAAGCCGGTCAATGACAGCACCAAGATTTCACAAGTCCCATACAGGAAATACAGATGCCGTAATAGAGAATAACGGGGGTCAGGAGGTCTCCCTCAAAAGGTGGCATTTAAAATGTGGTGGAATAAGCCGCATCTTGTCCCTTTGATGAACCAGAGTCCCAGGAGGGAACAGATGACACACTCAGATTAGGATAATTTGAGAGGAATTTAATAAAGAGACTATTTACAAAGGTGTGGGCAGGGGGCAGGGGAACCACGAGAGATAATACAGTGCTCTGGGATTATGGGCTCCGCCACCATCTCTGAGCCTAAATACAGACAGAGAGGGTTGCCTGAGATCTTAGTTTCAGAATGCAGCAGCCTACCGGAGGGAGCATGGTGTACAAATGCCCAGCCGACTTCTCCCTCCTCTATAACCTGCTTTGGCTCCCTATTGCTCAAATCCAATCAGCAGCCAGTGGGCAAGGGGGCCTGGTGCTGTAGGCTACACAGGGAAACCTCCCAGGGCACAGTCAGGGTAGAGAAGGGCAGAAAGCAGATCTGGAGAGGTAAGAGATGTTATCCATCCATCCATCCATCCTTCTGTGCGTCTGAATGTTGGCCTGGCACCTCAGAGTTGACTAGCACTTGTAACCCTGCCCTCCTAGGCCAGTGAGAACGACTTCATGTATGTGTGTCTGTTTAAATGCTCAACGATTTGCTGCAGACACACTTCCTTGCGCAAGGGGCTTTCGGCCCTTTAGAGGTTCCAGGTAATCCATAACGCTGCCGCTCTGACTCCACATTAAATATGTAACTGCACATTTATCACGCATCACTGGAAGGCGCACTGGGACCTCCGCCGCCAGGAGCACACAACCCCAAAACCCTCAGCCTCTCCTGTCTCTGTCGGCCCCATGTAACCGTCTGCTCAGGTCGGACAGTGTGAACAACGTCCCACTTCCAGAAAGCAAACCCCCTTTGCCAGTCTCACCTAAACTGGGATGAAAAATGCCAAGGCTCTGAGATTCACGTCTCCAAGCTGAGCCCCCAGGGAGGAGGTAACATTTGGCTGTAGCGTCGGGAATGTTTGGCGGCGTTTTCTGTCACCTGCTCCTCCAAGGGAGGCGGGGAATGCAGAATGTCGGTCCTCTGGGCTGTGCATTCCTTGCTCTGTCCTAACGGAGCTGCTGGAGCAAGAAGCATGGCCACCCAAGAGCGGGTGAGCCGGCTGGCCACCGTGGTGTGCAAGGAGGAGCAAGGAGAACCTCCTTTCGTTTTCAGAGAGCTGAGCTTTCCGTCACGTCCCTGCTGCCTGAGCGGATGAAAAATGTCACACTAAATGGCTAGGGAAGGACAATAGTGCCTGAGCCAGAAATTCCCTTCAGTGACATGACACCTCATTCAGCAAGTTTGCATCTCTGGGGAACCCTTTCAGCAGTCAGAAAGCTGGGAAGCCTCCACATAGGAATCATCCTGACATACATACAAGCCATCAGAAAAGGGGAAAGTTTGGTATTGCATACACCCACGCTCCCCGACACAGGGTTTGCAATTAGGGTGAGCGGTAAGGCAGTGACTGGGGATCAGAAACAATCTAGAGGAAATCAGAACTAACACCATTAGCTGCCCCAGTCCTACTCAGCGTCTTGTAGAGTTAGAGAAACAGTCAGTGCAATTACTTCAATCACTTATGCAAAGTAAGACTGTTTCCCAAATTGGAAATGACAGTCCGGGCCACCTGGAAGGGAAGACAGCCTGTCCCCAGGCTCGGGGGAGGGCGGCACTGAGCCTTTCCCTCCTGGTCCTGTGAGTCTTTGCTGGGTCATGAGATGATCACAATCAAAATCGCTATCTCCTTTGCCAGTGCCATCATCATCATCAAATCCACCAATGTACGGGTCTCCAGTGGAACTTTTCAGTGGAAAGTGATGTCAAGAAATATTCCTCAAAAAGATCGTATGGTCAAGTATACAATCAAGTATTAAAGGTGCTGATACGTCCTGCAGTGAAGAAACCTAATGACCACAGAAACATGACCACCTCCTTTTCTAAAAGCTGCTCTGGGAACTTAACACTATGCACACCCCACACAACGAATGTGGGGCACGGGCTCAGGTCTCCAACCTCAGCCGTACATCAGAGTCACATGGGAAGCTTTCCAAAATACTAACACCTGAGTCCCCCTCCATGTAGATGAGCTGACAGTGTGTCAGCTGGACCACGCCTTGCCCACCTTGAGACCACACCTGGCACTTCATCACCAGCCCCCAGAACAGAGCCAACACCACAAAACACGAGCAGGAAAAGGACACTTTGCTGAACCGCGCACGGGTCGATGGAAAGAGGAAAATGTTGCTCATAGCAGCAGAACTCTCCGACAATTCCCTTTTAAACTCTCTCCCAAGTTTTCCTCCAAATGGCAGCTGCTTTGTGTCTCTTTTCTCCTCTCCTCTCACTGCTCTCCCCGCCCACGGGGCTCTGAACCTCTATCAGCCCAGCCAAGTCCCCTCTGAGTCTGAGCCTGAGCCTGAGCTTGTCCAGCCGACTGGGGAAGAATAATCCTGCAGGTAGCTCAACAGCAGCTCTCTGTTCTCACTCACACAGTCCCCTGGGTCTTCCCCCAATCCAAATAGCTTGTCCAGGTGTGTTTTCCAAACCAACACACACAAAAGTTACAAAAAAGTTCAATATGTACTCTTGCAGCCAGATGGAGAGGTACACATTCTTAGAAGACTGACTGGGAGGACTGGACTGAGAAAGGCTAACCAGGAGGGCTGCATGGAAGAGGTGATGAAAGGATTCATGTAGCAGAAACAGGGAGTTACCTGGGGGTTAAGGGCAGGGTCTGCACAAATCCCAAAGGCTGGGAAAGGAGCTGAGGGAGGCAGCAAAGGGTTTCCGTAATGATAAGCCGAAGGGCTTCGATGGAGCAAGTAACAACACCCAGCGTGTGCCTTGCCCTCAGCATGTGCCAGACACCATTCCAAACACTTCATTTATCCTCCGTTGCTTAAACCCAGAACAACCAGTAAGACAGGTACTGTCATCCTAGCCAGTGAGGAGCAGGGCTGGGATCTGAATCGAAGCAGTTGTCTTCAGGGTCCATTTGCTTAACCACTGCATTAAAGAGTAATGAGCTACAGCACCGAGCAAAGCAAGGCCGGTTAAGCAGGCAGAGTGACTAGGCTCTGGAGGAACCCAGAATCTTGCCATCCCAGAAAGGCACCGGGACCAGCGGCAGCCGCACTGCCTTGGGGCTTACAAGAAATACAGGACCTCAGGCCTCACCCCAGACGTGCTGAATCAGATTCTGCATTTTCACAGGAGTCCCCAGGGGGCTTCCTCCACACGTGGCCTGGCCAGAAATCTGGGGTCGATAACAAATCTAATTCAAGGCGGGAGCACTGTGGGTGGGAACAGAGCAGGTGAGAGCCCAGAGGAGCTGCTGGGCTCAGTACATGTCCAAAGCCACAGGTGGCAGCTGTCATTTCTGAAAGGGAACAAAACAAGCGTGGTGAGGAACTAGAGCCCGGTCCAGGTATTAATGGTTCTGCCACCACCTCCAATGTGTGAGCTCGGGCAAGTTATAAAAACCCAAAGACTCACGCCATCTAAAAGCGGCGGCAAGGGATAGTTCCTCCGTGGTTGTTGTGAAGGGTAGGTGAGAAATTTCTTTTTGGAGCCCGGCACAGTGCCTGTTACATAGTAACCCCTCCACAAGCATTGCTGTTACTGTGTCGTGTCAAAGATGAACACGGATGGAGATTAAGCCGGCTCTGCAGGCGCCAATTACGGTAACAAGGCTGGGAAGTGGGGAGAAGGTGCACAGACAAGCACAATGCAGGTGAATGTCATGTCCTCCTCTTGCCTGGCCGGATCTCACAGATGCCGCCTCATTCCTGGTTTCCACTGTTGGAGAAGCAAGCGTTACAGCGTCCTTTTCGAAGGAGTGAAAGGCAACCACATGTAGAATTAACAACATGATGTGGGATGGCTCCTCCCAAATCAGCAGGGAAGATGGAAGCAAACCGAACCATCTGCGGAGCCAAGAAGAGAGAAGACATACAAAGCGGCCAAAAGAGTTCTTGCTCAGGAATAATTGTTTAATGACAGGTGATCAAACATAGCTATTATTACAAATATACTTATGGTGAATTCCTCTATCGAAAAGCAAAGGTGCCCTGGCCGGTTTGGCTCAGCGGCTAGAGCGTCGGCCTGTGGTCCGGAGAGACCCGGGTTCGGTTCCGCTGAGGGCATGTACCTCGGTTGCAGTTTGTCCCCAGCCCTGGTTGGGTCAGGGCTGTGCAGGAGGCAGCCATGCGATGTGTCCCTTTCACGTCGATGTTTCTCTCTCTCTGTCCCTCTCCCTCCCACTCTATCTGAACAAAAAATGGAAAAATATCCTCGAGTGAGGATAAAAAAATAAAGGCAAAGGTTCCCAGACGGGGTGCATAAACAAGATTCATCTATACACTACTTCCAGGAAATGGAAGACCAAAGGAAATGGAAAAAAGAGAAGAACAATGACAGCGTGTGTTCAGGCCCATAGGAACCAAAGAATGATGGCAAGCAGCTTTGATTTCAGAAAAATCCAGGGCAGAAAGCGTCATCCAAGCTCAAGGTGGTCATTTTGTATTAATAAAAGCTTCAATCCATAACCATTGCTCATCAATAAATAGCCTTTGTGAATCAAATGACATGAGTTCAAAATAAATAAATCACAAATTTTGACCACTACCAAAAAAAAAAAAAGGAAAGATGTATAGTAACTCTTGGAGACCCTAACCAAACCATTTCATATAAAAAATAATAATAAATGACCTAAGGCTCTTGAAGAGTAAAATTAATAAGGTTTATCAAATAGAGAGCACAACTTTACAAGCGTACAAGGGGTATTTCAGGAAAATTCAGCCAGATTTTCCCATTTATCCATCTACCCACCCACCCATCCATTTACTGATCCACTCATCCACCCACCCACCCATCCATTTACTGATCCATCTATCCATCTATCCATCCATCCATCCATCTACCCATCCACTGTATATTAAGAATCTATTCTATACCAGCTACCACATATGTTGCTGGGGATCCAATGGAATACAAAGGTAAGGTGTTTCTTATCAGGTATTTTACAGATCTCCTCCATGCACGGAAAAGGGGGGGAGGGTAGGTAGCCAAAGCAATTGAAAACAGGCATGATGATGGACGATGGGGTGTGATAGAGTGTAGCAGGGATAACAAGGTGTCAGCTGAGGTCTCGGGTTTTCCTTCAGCAAGACATGCGAAGACAAGTGAACAAGAAATGGTTCTCTTGCATAGTTTAGTAAGAGAGAGTCAAGTAAATAAACACGAGAACAAGAAAAGAATATAATTGCAGCTAGTGCTACACACTGTGAAGAAGGTAAATAGTCGACGGAAAAGAGTCCTGTGGGGCAGGTGAGATGCTAACACTTTTGGCCAGTCACCACAGACTCCCCAAAGGAGGTGGCATTGAATCGGAGAGCCTCCAGGACCAGGGGGTGGGACAGGTGAGGTCAGAATGGCGCCTGGGAGCCGCTCATGCCAGGGCGTGTGGGCGTCATCCTTAGCGCCATGAGAAACCTCTGGATTTCCTGGGTGCTTTGGCAGGTAATTCCATATGGTTCTCCTGGGGCCCCGAGGACACCAGGGGCTCCTGGGGGAGCCTGACACCCTCCTAAGCCAGAGCTACCTAGGCAGGCAGCCTGGCGGCATCCACAGAGGCTCAGATGGTAAATCCTGCTCTAATTACACTGGCAATTATGAACTGACGCCCTGTGAGCAGGAAAGAGCGTCCCTTCTGCTAGGAAATGATCTCCGGGAAGCCAGGCCCAGCTCCTCAAACAGGGACGGCGCTGTGAGTTTGCAAACAGCTGATGAAAACAGGTGAGACCCGGTCCGAGGGGCTGAGACATAAGTGAGGAGCCCGCTGGAGCGTCCACATGCCCGCCCTGTTCCTGAGGCATCAGAAAGAGCATACACTCTGAAGTCGAGGGTGTCACCCTCACCCAGCCCCCAGAGCTGGGGGAACCGGGCTGGTTCTCTGCCTCTCGGAGTGGGAGGTTCTGGACCTGCAAATGGGTTTGATACTAACCTTTCTCGAGGGGTCCACCTGGCACACAGTAGGTGTCTGAGAAAGGCCCGACCCTTCTCTCCGGGTTCTCCCACACCTCTTGGTCAGAAGCTCTGGAGCGAGGAGGAAGGGAAGGAGGATGGAAGGAAGGAAGGGAACTGCCAACCACAGCAGTTATTATGCTCCCTGGTGATGCTGGCAGGGAGTTAAAGAGCCAAGAGCCGGCGATAATAAGATTCTCTCCCCGAGTTCCCTGTGATGGCGCATCACGGAGACATGAGAACGGAGCATCCATCAGCGCTCAGAGAGGAGGCGGATGAAGGCAGGTGATCAAAGGAATAAATCCGTTGCAATCTGAAAAACAGCCTGCCTGCTTTCATCCATCTGGGAGGTGACGCAAACACTCCCACTCCAGCCAAAACACACGTTTCCTACCCAAACCAGCCTGAGAGGGGTCGTAGGTGTGGCAGGTTTTCAGAGCAGACCCCCTGGCGGTTCATCAATCTTCTCCTTGGCGTGGCCACATCTCCCAGTGCCTTGACGGAGCACTCCGAGCTAAGCTTGAGAAATATGCCACTGCCAAGGAGACGTATCCATTTTAAAAGGTCAGAGAACGACTGCCATTGAAAACTGTGCACAGAGCAGGTGTAACTATGCCCAGCTCCCCTGCCTGCTTCATCGCTCTCAGGAGAGGGGCTCAGGGCAGGGCAGCCTCCAGGACGTTACTGTCCAGGCAGAGCATTTAACTGCTTGGTGCCTGGGGAGCCAGGGACTCCCTGGGGACCAGGACCTACCTGCCTGTGTCACCTTTATCACCCTCTTTTCCCTCACCTGAGAAGCATCCCACCTCTGGCTTCCTGGGCTGTCACCTACGGTAGGGACCTGGACCCTCCCTGTCCAGTTTCATGGAGCCTCCCTCCAGGAGAAGAAGGATGAACAGATCCTCACCCCAGTTACCAAAGTATTGAGAAGACAGGATGCAATATCAGTAAAAAAAACGAGCCCTGGCCGGTGTGGCTCGGTGGGTTGGGCGTCGTCCCGTGCACCAAAAGGTTGCCTGTTCGATTCCTGGTCGGGGCTCATGCGTGTTGTGGGTTCGATCCCCAGTAGGGAGCGTGCAGGAGGCAGCCGATGGATGTTTCAATTTCACATGGATGTTTCTCTCTCTCTACCTTCCTCTCTCTCTGAAAAAGATTTTTAATAAAAAGACGGCAGTCACTTGGCCGCAGACACCAGATCATCTGTTTTGCAATATGCTGGTTACTAAACCACTAGGAAGAGAGAAGAATTGAATGCTATTTCCCCAGTGGGAATTCTCATTTTCTCACCACCAACTTAGAATTTCCTAGCATCTGAAGATGCTCTGGGGGTCGTGGGGGTCCAGGAAAACCAGAACTGTGATGAGGTCTGTTAGTAACAATCAACCACACTAGTATGATAGAAAGTTGATGCCCGGGGGAGTCTGGAGAAGCCTGCAGACACAGTGGGAAGAATTCAGGCTGTGGAGATGCACAGACCTGGGTTCAAATCTCAGCCCTAACACTTACAAGCTGTGTGATTATGGGCAAGTTACTGCACCTCTCTGGGCTTCTGCCTTCTATCGTAGAAAAGGTGGATAATGAGACCTAGTTGACCTATGTGCTGTGGAGATTTAGGCAAAAGCGAGTGTTAGCTCATGGTTCACAGCTGATACCAATGAATTATTATTTTATCACAATGATTTTACCAACCCTGAGACAGAGGAAGAGAGAACGAGACTGAGTAACTGGGTCAGCAACCTATCAACAAACCAACTCACTCAAGTGACCCCGCAACCTCATAGACTGTCCTAAGTTCAGAGGTCAAGATGCCAGTGGAAAAACAGGGCAGACCAGGGACCAGGAAGTCCCCTGGAGAGGTTGGCCAGAAATCAGACCTTTATTCCCATGAGATGAGGGAAGCTGTCATCCCTCCTCTCTCCTTCCCACCCCTGCCCTCCCCAGTCCAGTGCAAAGAATAGAATATACTAACCGAGGCTGACACCCCCAAATGCAGGACAGAATGGATGGAAACATGAGCCCCAGAGCCAGAGTTCCAGGCTTCCAATCCCAGCAGGCACTGGAGAGACCCCATCTCCTCTTGTTAAAGAAGGGGACAGTTTAGTCCGGCCGGTGTGGCTCAGTGGTTGAGCATTGACCCATGCACCAAGAGGTCACCGGTTCGATTCCTGCTCAGGGCACATGCCCAGGTTGTGGGCCCAATCCCCAGTGGGGGGCATGCAGGAGGCGGCCAATTGATGTTCTCTCTCATCGATGTTTCTCTCTCTCTCTCCCCCTCTCCCTCTCACATCCTCTCTCTGTAAAATCAATAAAGGAAAAAGAAAGAAAAATTAAAAAAAAAAAAAGAAGAAGAAGAGGATAGTTTAGCAGCTCTTCAAAAAGCCGAACACAGAATTACTACCCGATCCTGCAATTCACCTGGATATATACTCAGAAGAACTGAAAACAGGTGTTCGAACAAATATGGCACACACGTGTTCCCAGCAGCATTCTGCACCATGACCAAAAGGTGGAAACAGCCTAATTATCCAGCAGAAGAATGGGTACACGGATGTGGTGTATCCGTGCAATGGAATGTTATTCAGCCTTCGAAGCAATGGAGGACTGACACACGCTACAACACGCATGACACTTGTAAACGTCATGTTAAATGAAAGAAACCAGTCCCACAGGCCGCACCGTTAGAAAGTGATTCCATTTCTAGGAAATGTCCAAAACAGGCCATTCACAGAGACAGAGATGAGTGGTTGCCCGAGGCTGGGGAATGGGAAACGGGAAATGACCGCTAATGAGTTTACGTTTTGGGGTGACGAAAATGTTTAGAGGTGGTGGTTGCACAACACTGTTAATGTATTGAATACCACTAAATTGTTCACTTTAAAATGGCTAATTTTGTTATGTGAATTTCCCCTGAATTAATTACTTTAAACGGGAAAAAAAAAATGTAGTTGCTCAAATTCTTCTGCCCGTAACTGGCAGCCAACCTTAGGAGCCTGGGGAGGGGTACTCCAGTGAACGGTGACACTGGCAGGAGGAGAGGGGCAGTGAGAGCACAGAGCACACTCCAATCACCACTCAAATGCCAGCAACCGTGGATGCAGCCTCCCTGCAAAGCCTCCTTAGCCACTTAAACCATCGCTGGTCCACTCAAGGGCCAGCCACGTGCCTCTGCAATCCCCTCACACAGGAAATGTCCATGTGTAATAAAAGGCTTCAGTCTTGACACTAATCTGAGAAAAAAATTGTCTTACATTTGTATTAATTCTCCTTCCTGGGTTTTAATTGAAGAGGGGATACAGCATCACGAGGGAAATAAAACTTTACTTCATCTATCCGAGGGCCATGTGGCTTCATTAGAAATTACATTAGTTCCTTATTAAGCAACAATAATAATGTAGACTCGGAATCAATAAAAAAAAATGCATCGCCCCAAGGTATAGATCCGTTTGGTGCAATTATATTCTTACACGACCAAGCTCTGGTGGCTTCCACGCTCATGAGAATGTGACGATGCTGGAAGCTGTGAGCTTCCTTCATTCACCTTCAAAGCTGAATGGCGGGACGGAGGAAGGGCGTGGTTCCCACCCTCTCAGTCACTCTCATCGTTGCTAATAAGAAGCCAGGTAACCACCTACCCACCCAAACCCTGGCAAAACTGACTTCCTGTCTGGAGTTCATACACTGAAGGTGCACAGTAGGTGTCTCTCACCAGCCTTCCCTGATCAATTAGCAGTGACTGTTCTGCGTAAGGGTTGATTGTAGGTGTTTGCCTTGGGCACAGGATTGGAGTGCTATGCCTGGTGGCAAGTATGTGCCAGTTATGCCCAGGAGTCTCTCCAACTGGGAGGGCAGGTTAAAAAAGCAATAGGCTATTAGCACCGGTGATGCCCACCCCTCTCCTTAGCCACGCCCCCAAAGTGGCTGGGCTGGGTTTGCAAAGTAATCGAGTCCCTGAGATTATTTACCTCCTTTATTTCCACCAGACTTAACAAACATCCTAAGCCAGGACAAAAAGAGTATTTACCTGCCCCTGGACCAGGCTATATGTCAGGGATAGTAGATCCTGCATAAAAAAAAACACAAAGACAAGAAATGTTGAGTTTCATATTGAAACAATTGCTTTTCCTTTGTTTTTCTCTTAGACAAAATAGCTACATTCCTTAGAAAGAAATATGTGATTCATTCATCCCAAAAATATTCATTCAGTGTCTAATACATGCCAGGGTATATAGTCAGACATCAGGGAGGCAGTCAGGGACCAGACCATGTCTGTCCTTGAAGGCCAACATACAGTGTCTCAGTGTTTTTCTAAGCAAGTTGGAAAGCCACAGGAAGGTTTTTTAAAGCGTTTCCACAGAACCAAAAGCCACACCCTATTCAGCTCAATGGCCCCAGTTGGCTGTGGAGTGACCTAAGCCGTGCACCTGCTCCACCTGGGCTCAGAACACCGAGCCAGCTCCCAGCGCAGAACGGGCCCCAGCTGAGCTGCAGACACCTCGTCAAGTGCAAATCTCAGAGCCAGCCAGCCCTGGAGCCCAGGCCACCATTCTCCAGGCCAAGGAACCTCCTCTTCCCCCCCCCCCCCGCCCTTCTCTCTGGCTCACACTTCTACCGTATTTTCTATTGCCCGAGACGGTTTCCCACCCAAAGGCAGAGGAGATATCACACGCTCCCCTTTTTTCCTTCCAGGAGCTCAGATTGAGCCCCTTTATCATGTTCCTGTGGGCCCCATCAGCACCTCGGACTCCAAGACTGAGAAACAAGAGAACCCCTTTCTGGGCCTCTGCCCCGTGGAGGAAATTGCCCCACCACTGGCTGGTCCCAACCAGGGCTTCAGGCCCCGCGAGCTGTGTCAGTCGCTTAACCAAGCCAGCACCCCCAAAGGCAAGACTGGACACTGCTTTGCTGCCCGAGGTCTCAGACCCAGCAGCCCCGGTCACCTGGAGAAGGCAACCTTAAACCCTTGCCTCCCACCAACGCCCACTGCGCAGTCTCAGGGTCCTCAGCCCACTTCACAGGGTGGGCATGGAGATTAAATGAGATACCACAAGCCTGGCTCATAGACAGCACTCAACAAAGGCCCAAGTGTCAAGAGCCATTATTAGCGTGTTAATTATCATTGTAGGTCAAGCCTGGGACCAAGAGCAGAAGAATGAACATGGGCTAGGGTGAGCCAGCACAGTCTGTCTGCATACAGAGAAATCTCCTGATGTTGAGCCAGAGCCACAGTTCGGAAGCAGGTAATCCACAGGGTGGACGCTGGGTGCAACCCGAAGGATGAGCCGCTGCTCCTGCCACCTCTGCCCACAGGCTGCTACACCAGGCACCCCTGTGGCGTTTCTCTCCAGTTTGCAAGGTGTAAACAACACAGCCCGTCCTGCCTGCCTGTGTTAAAAGGCCCAGACAGGGTAGAGCACCTGTCTTCTCCCAGGTCAGCCTGGCACCTCCCCCCACTGCCGCCGCGTGCAATCCCTGTTGACCCCCTGCAGCTGCATTGCTGGGCTCTCCTCCCCAGGCTGGTTATTGCACAATAATTGCCCAATACCAGTCTCTACGAAGCCTCCAGACTTGTCTCTTTGTGCTGCTGGAAACAATTTGGCTAAAAGCAAGGGGACCCGGGACAATTGGGTCAAAATGAATGTTCCACGGCGATTTTTCTGCGTGTCCGTCACCTTGGTGTGCCATGAAGTGGTTTTTAAAGAATTGTTATGCATCTTTAACCACGTGAATCCACTTATTTCCATATGAGGACTTCCACTGTATTTGTTTAAGAAATCAAAACCTAATATTGTGAGGTTCGACCGTAACTACAGGCAGACACAGGGCAAGGAAAAGTCTCCTATAAAACGCTGGTTTACAGCATCCATTTAGATAGCGTCACACAGCAGCCCCTTGAAAGGCAATGCCTACACTTTACGTCCACGTGCTGCCTTGTGAGAACCCACTGTGTGGTATCTGTGATCTCGGAAAAGTAGGCTGTCGATTGACTTTATAGAAATCAAAATCTTTTCTGAATTATAAATGAAGTCCCTACTCTTTACTAAACTCACCTGTGAAAAATCCATCACCATCCAAGTTTGACATGTATTCTTCTAGCCTTTTCTCTAAACATTACAAACATCCCTGCCTGTGGATGTATAGAAACACACAAATAAACTTTAATTTAAAAAAAAAAAATGGATCAGAGCTATAGATATTGATCTGCATGCTTGCTATTTATAAATGTATCAATAGAATGTGAATATCTTTTCCAGGTAATTCAATTCTCAATTTTAGCATGGTTGAAAATGTGGACCGGACAATCCTTTGCGATGGGGGCCGTCCTGTGCATCTCTGGCCTCCACCCACTAAATGCCAGTAGTACTCATCCCTGCCCCAAATTGTGACAACTAAAAATGTCTCCAGACACGGCCAAGGGTACCCCATGGGGACCACCAGGTGGGAACCCCTGAAGTGGAAACACCTCTTTCTTTTTAACAGCTGCTTAGAATTCCGTACTATGGGTGCACCATAATTTATTTAACTATTTCCCTATTCAGCAACACTCAAAATCTATTTTAAATGCATCAGAGGGACTTAATCATTTTTTCGAAACCACAATATATAGTCATTTTACTTTATCCTCCTTATAAAATTGGAATGATCGTGTTCCCGGTTTGCTGGAAACAGACAGGTACTCGTGTCCATCAGGCAGCTCTGTGAGCCTTTGGATGTTTGTTTCTATGACGTGGGCATCGACAGATTCCACCGTGTGTCAGGAGAGAGGGTGATCCTCAGTGCTGGTGCTGGCGTGGGGCGGTGGCGCCTTCATACACTGCGGACGGCGGCGGCGATGGGACTACCTTTCCGGCGGGCAATCGGGCAAAACAGTTCAAGAGCCGTCACCTTGCCTAACTCTCTATTTCCTGTTCAGTAAAATTAGCTAGACCGGATAGCCGCATTCGGTCCCTTCCCTTCTCTTTAGGCTGGATGAAATCAGTGCAGCTAGATGGCTCTCAAAGATAAATGCCTGGCCCTTCTCAGAAAGACAATTAATGAGCTCAGAGACCGCTTAAACAGAGATGAAATGTGAGATTAACAGACACGGAGCCATCCATCCACCCTGCCAACAGGCTCTCTCCTCCTGGCCGAACTGTTTCATTAGACGCCACCAAGGAAACCCACACAATGCACAGTGGCTGTCGGGTCTATTTTTGAGATAATTACAAGGCTTGAGCTTGGATCCATTTAAAGGAAGAAATATGGGACAGAAAAGGTTTAAGGCGAACTCCAGCCCTTGAAAGGTCCCAACAGGCTTTAAAGGGAAGAGAAAACCTCATGAAACTTTCATCAGAGCCGGGCTGGCTGCTGCAGGAGCTGTGGAGCCCGAAGTTCTCATTCTGGACAGTGCCCAGTACAATAATTAGGCACCATCCCTCCCCGCAGGCCGGCTGGCCTCCTCGCCCACCCCCTCTGCTCTCCATGTCTGGGAACATGAGTGCCTTAAGGGGAAGGAAGGAGTGGGGAGAACAGCAGAGAAGACGGGGAGACTGTCAGAGCAGGACCCACTGTATCTCTAACTGAAATCTGTAATTATCAAACCATCGCGCTCTCTGGAAGTTCAGGATGTACTACTCTACACCCCAGTCTTGAAAATGGATCCATTCTCGTCCAGCCGGTGTGGCTCAGTGGCTGAGCGTCGACCCATGCACCAAGAGGTCGCCGGTTTGATTCCCAGTCAGGGCACATGCCGGGGTTGTGGGCCAAACCCCCGGTGAGGGGCGTGCAGGAGGCGGCCAATCGATGTTCTCTCTCATCGCTGTTTCTATCTCTCTCTCTCCTTCTCCCTCTCTCTCTAAAATCAATAAAGGGGGAAAAAATTAGAAAATGGATCCATTCTCTGCTCGCACAACCTTGCAAACAGGAAGACCACTACAGGGTTAAGTCATCTCCAGACTGACTTTCTCCTTTCCTTTCCAGCCTGCAGTCTCCTGGAAGGCACAGCAAGAGGGCAGAACTGCAGGAGTGCCTGGGACGGCCCAGCTTGCCGGCATTGTCTCTGCTGTCCCTCCTCCCGGTGGAGAAGAGATGAGAAAGAGGGTATTTCATGGACACTCCTGTCCTTGTCATTCATTTCATGAGCAGATTTCAACCTTGACATCTCAGCATGTCCTCCAACCCCCACCCTGATGACAAGTACAGTAACTACAGTAACACTGGGAGATCAAGCAACAGTACTCACAGCAGCTGCTGCGTGATACCCAGGCAGGTGACGCACTTTGCTCCCGCCACGGGATCAGAACTTGGATTGATTTGGGCACTTTTCTTGGCGCCCTTCCTTACATAAGACTTTTCATCAATCAGAGGCCTCCTCCTGGCCTCCGGGACAATGAGGATTACTTTAGCAGGAGTGAAAAGAAAAAGAAACAGTGTTTAGTCTTTTTAATATCCAAACGCAGCTGCCAAACCAATGCCTACAGAACACCCTCGCCCTTGGGGGGAGATGGTGTCACCCAGGGTAAGGAGCCCAGTCGATTGTGTCCCATCACCAACCTGGAAGGAATCATTGCCTGCCCTATCACCCGGCTGCCTCATTTGTTCATTCATTCACTTCACTCCTATTTCCTGGGGGGCTGCAGAGTCCCAGCACTGTGCTGGGTGAGCTGGTAATACAGGGGGGGCCTGTAGAGGCTCACACCCCCTGGAGCTTGCAGGGACAGAGCAAGCTAAAAGGTGGCTATAAGATGAGGTTGGAGGGACAGGTGGGCACAGTATCAAAGGAGCCTTAGAATTCAGGATAAGTCCAGAGCCTGGAGTTTTGCCAAGTACATTGGGAGGTCACTGGGCATGATCGCAGGAAGCGACAGAATTACTCTTGTTCTCACATGGAGAACGGTTCAGACAGAACAAGAGTAGCTAACCATAACCCTCCAGCACCATGCCCGGTCCTGGCTCTTCAGAAACATGGGACACAGGATACACCATTTGGACAAAGAATGGTTCACTACAGAAGCATCTTGTGGAGAAGAAAGAGCATAGGATGTTAAAAGCCAGGTGGTCCTGGCTTCTGCCACTAGACAATGAGATCCATTAGCATAGGGATTATATCTGCCTTGTTCTTCACTACATTCCCAGCCCTGTCGTTTCCTAGTTCCTGTCAGGTGCTGGACAAGAACTAGCAAGATGGATGGATGGATGGATGGATGGATGGATGGATGGATGGATGGATGGATGGATGGACAGGTGGATGGGTGGATGGATCAGTGGGTGAATGGATAGGTGGGTAGATGGATATATGGGTGGGTAGATGGACGGGTGGATGGATGGGTAGGTGGATGGGTGGGTGGATGGATGGGTAGGTGGATGGATGGGTAGGTGGATGGGTGGATGGATGGATGGGTAGGTGGATGGGTGGATAGATCAGTAGGTGTATGGGTGGGTGAATGGATGGGTGGGTAGATGGATATATGGGTGGGTAGATGGATGGGTGGATGGATGGGTAGGTGGATGGGTGGGTAGATGGATTGGTGGGTGGATGGGTGGGTAGATAAATGGGTGGGTGGGTTGGTGGGTGGATGGATGGATGGATGGATGAATAGGTAGATGAGTGGATGGACAGATGGGTGAATGGAGGGATGGGTAGATGGATGAATGGATAGATGAACGGATAGACAAATGGGTGAATGGATGGATGGGTGAATGGATGGATAAATATGTCTAAATTCTATTATGTTCCACTGTTATTAGGAGTAAAAATAACCAAAATTTAAAATTCCTTAAAACCCATGTGTCCATTTCAATTCATAGCAACCTTAAAGCACCTCCTTCAAGAAACAATAGATGATCTTAGTTAAGAGTGTGAGTCCTACTGTCAGCAATAGTCTCAAGGCTATGACACCATCTCATATCACATAACCTCTTTGAGACTCAGTTTTCACCTGTGTAAGGTAGAAAAATAATTGTATCTGTTTCATTTGTCTCTAATGATAATTAAATGAAACAATCCTTGTAAATTGCTTAGGACAATGTATATGGCAAATAACAAGTGCACAATAAATGATATACTCCCCCTCCTCCTCTCCTTTCCTCTGTCTTCCTGACATCTGACATTAGCTCTCACTGTGCTGTGCTGCCCTCCTGCCCACATCAGCCATCTGCAGGCCCTATTCCTGTGGGCTCTAATAAGTCATCAGTGACATAATAAACAACTATACACAGTTAGCACATGCTGGGCTGAATGTGCTAAAGCCTTCATAACCCAACTCCGAGGAAGATCATCTAGTAATTAATTTTTAAAATGTAATATATATTTGATGCAATATTAATATTTAACTCACTTAATGCAATATTTAATTTGATAGCTAATGCAAATAAAAACAGTAAACAGATTTATTAATGATTTACACAAGTGTTCACCTATTCCGTTTTTAAAGTATTTTTCTGCCTAGCAGACAATTTTCTACCCCACAGAAAGCAAATATGGGAGAGTGTTTGCGCTGGTTCTTGTATGTAGGTCAGAGTTATCATCTTGTGAGTAGGCTTGGTCAAAAGGCAGCAGCATGGATTTCATTTAATCATACAGTTAGTGAGGGCATACTATGTGCTGGGCACTAAGCTAAGATCTGGTGGGAAGAGACGAGGGGTCCTATTCTCACAGAGCTCACAATCTAGTGGGAAATAACATTAAAATCCCTGTGACAGCCCTGGCCAGTTTGGCTCAGTGGTAGAGCATCAGCCCACAGACCAATGAGTCCCGGGTTCGATTCCAGCCAAGGGCACGTACCTCAGTTGTGGTTCATCCCCGGACCTGGTCAGGTCATGCAGGAGGCAGCCAGTCCATGTGTCCCTCTGGTGTCGATGTTTCTCTCTCTCTCCCTTTCTCTCCTTCTCTCTCTACCTGAAGATAAATAGAAAAATATCTTCAGGTGAGAATAAAAAAACAACAACTCTGTGACAACTAAAATAAGTACTAGGAGGGGAACCCTACAGATAGTCACACACTGAACTCACCTACTTGGGTGTGGTCAGGGGAGTGTGGTCATGGAAGGCTTCTTGGAGGAAGCAATATCTGAACTCACATAACTTGGGGGAGGAGAGGGACAGTGATCCAAGTAGAGGGAAGAGTCACTTCAAAGTGACTGAATGTTTGTGTGCCCCAAAAATTCACATGTATAAACCCTAATCCTCAGTGTGATGATAGTAGGAGGTGGGGCCTTACAAGGTAATTAGGTGATAAATGTAGGGCCCCATGAATGGGATCAGTGCCCTTACAAGAAGAGACCGGAGAGAGATGATATATCTCTTCACCAAGTGAGGACACAGTAAGAAGGCGGCTGTCTGCAAACCAGGGAGAGAGTCCTCACCAGGAACCAAAGCAGCCAGCCCTTCAATCTTGGGCTTCAGTTTTCAGAGCTGTTGTTTCAGCTTCCCAATCTATGGTGCTCTGTTACAGCAGCCTAAACAGACTAAGACAAAGGCCTGGAGCCAGGGTTGTACCAGAAGTTCAGAACAGCTAGAAAAGGAAGAGAAATGGGTAGCTTGAGATGAGGCTGGGTGGGCCTCGTGAGCCCCAAGAATGGTTTGGATGTTATTCCAAAGGGAATAATATCTAGGCATTGGGACGACATGACCAGGGCTGCACTTGAGAAGGAACACTCAGCCTGGAAGACAGTTCCACAGCTAATATCTATTAAAGCCATCAAGAGAAGAGAGGTGTCAATGGGGATGGAAAGAAAATGGGCAGATTCGAGAACTATTAACACTGAATTCACAGGTCATGGTAACTTGCTTCAACCCACTGGTAAGAAAGAGTAACAAAGCAAAGATGATATGTAGGATTTTAACATGAACAACTGCGTGAGTGCAATAAATACATTATGTCAGTAATCAATGCCACTGTTATCACTACTCTCATGTCATTATTGATGATGTCTTGGTAACGCCCTCAGGGACTACACAGAATAAGTCTCTCTCTGCTTGCCCGGCACAATCTTTCAAATCTGTTCCCAAAAACAAATGTAACACATGAAATGTGCAAAGTATGATGACAAAGTGAGTTTCACTTGGTTTCATTCTACAGGAGGATTAAACAGAAATAACATTGAAATAACCTAATTGTCCAACAATAGGGGATTGGTTAAGGGGTGTATAGCACAGTCATACAAGTGAATATTACACAACCTTCAGAAATCATGCTCTAATGTTATATTGAATGGTGTGGAAAATGGACTTGATGCAGTGCACATTTTTTAACGTTTCATTGTACCTAAAATCTTATTTTAAGCACATTTTAAAGAATAATACATGCCACATTATTTACATGAGTTTTCTTTTCATTTTTATTTCTTTTTATATTTTTCTGTGTTTTCCGATTTTCCCCATAGTGTGCATGTATTGCTTCGGTATTCATAACATTATAAAAGTAAGCAAAGTTCCTAAGTCTCCATCTATTTAAAACAATACCTATAAGCATAACCAATGGACACAGACAACAGTGTGGTGAAGGCGGGTGGGGCGGGAGCAGGGAGGACGGTGTCAATGGGGGGGAAAAGGAAGGACATCTATAATACTTTCAACAATAAAGACAAATTTAAAATAAATAAAACATTTTAAATAAATGTTAAAAATAGAAAAACAATACCTAATAAAAGCACTCGAAGCTTGGGTTAATGTTATGAACTGTCCTCCATAACTCTAGGAATATAGTCAAAGGTGAATTATGTTCCAAGACCAATAGTCTTTATTTCAAGGACTTATTTCTTAAAACCAGGGCTGTGTGGCCAAGCACACTTCACCCCTATGTCTGTTTTCTTGATCATGGCCAGACCATCACCCTTCTCTCGGCCCATGGAAAGAACGAGCAAGGAGAAGGCAAAGGAAAACCAAAGGACTGCCTGTCTAGGTTGTTAAAAACCAGATGCGTGAAGAATAAAAAGGGCAATAATGGGAGAAGAGGATCCAGTTGAATAGAACATTATAGAAACCTAAGAGAGAAAAGAAAAATATCCAAAACTTATCTAGTCATCTTGGATAGGGATGAAAGAGAAAACCCTTACTATTCTCCAAGTCCTGCTTCCTGTGGTGTTTTTATATTTTATTAATTTGTTAATTTTTTTACTGTTGAAAGTATTACAGATGTCCCCCTTTTCCCCCCATTGTCCCCCTCCTTCCCGCTCCCACCCCTCTCCTGCTTTCCCCAACCTAATGTCTGTGTCCACTGGTTGTGTATATATGCATATAAGTTCTTCGGTTTATCTCTTCCCACCCCTCCCACCCTCTCCCTCTGAAGTGTGTTAGTCTGATCCCTACTTCCATGACTCTGGGTCTCTTTTGGTCAACAGCTTATTTTGTTCATTTTATTTCATAAATAAGTGAGATCATGTGGTACTTGTCTGTCTCTGACAGGCTTATTTCACTTAGCATAATACTCTCCAGGTCCCTCCATGTCGTCTCAAAGGGTAAGAGAGCTTTCTTTCTTATAGCTGCATAGTATTCCATTGTGTAAATGTACCACAGCTTTTTTTATCCACTCATCTATTGATGGGCACTTGGGCTGTTTCCAGGTCTTAGCTATTGTAGATAGCACTGCTATGAACACAGGGGTGCATATATTCTTCCTCATTGGTGTTTCAGGCTTCTTAGGATATATTCCTAGAAGTGGGATCACTGGGTCAAATGGCAGTTCCATTTTTAATTTTTTGGGGAAACCACCCTCTGGGAGAACATATTTGTCAATGATACATCAGTTAAGGGGTTAATAGCCAAAATATATAAAGTACTCATACAACTCAACAAAAGGAAGACAAACAATCCAATTAAAAAATGGGCAGAGGACCTGAATAGACATTTCTCCAAACAGGACATACAAATGGCCAAGAGACATATGAAAAAATGCTCAACTTCTCTAATCATCAGAGAGATGCAAATTAAAACGACTATGAGAGATCACCTCACACTTGCCTGAATGGCGGCCATCAACAAATCCTCGAACAACAAGTGCTGGCAAGGATGTGGAGAAAAGGGGACTCTAGTACACTGCTGATAGGAATGCAGACTGGTGTAGCCACTGTGGAAAACAATACGGTGTTTCCTCCTGTGGTGATTTTAAAAACATGGTCCTAAATTATTTTATACTCCTCTTATCAAGAGGTTTCCCATCCCTTGAATCTGGGTGGGCTCGTGACTTGCTGAAACCAACACAGTATGGCACCAATGAAGCAGTGTGGCTTCTGAGGCCAGATCATAAAAGGCCACACAGCCTCTACCTGAGTATCTTGGAAAATTCACTCTCTGGCCACTTCCTCTTGACATGGTTCCTTTCAAATCCCAGCCATCATATGATAAGAAGCCCAAGCCATCTGAGTAGGTCCCATGGAGGCACTCTGTTCATGAATTGTACCCAAGCCCAGGCTTTGAGTCATCCCAACAGGCACCAGACATGTGAGTGAAGAAGTCTCCAGTTAGTGATGACAGCCTCAAGCTATAGGAGTCACCCCTGGACACCTGAGTCTTTCTAGCTGAGGCCTCAAACACTATATTGCAGAGACAAGCTATGCTCTGTCCAAATTTCTGACCCACAGAATCTACAAACACAATAAAACCATCATTTTATTATGCTGCTAAGTTTGGGATGATTTGCTACATAGCAACAAGTAACTGGAACAAAAGTTGTTTCCTAGAAGTGGAATGCTACCGAATCAAAACCTAAAACATGTGGAATTCATTTAAGGACCAAGTGACAGGCCTCAAGGAAACAGTTGGTGAGGGCAAGAAGCAAACCATTATTTGGAAGCTGAAGAAAAAAGGGTCCCTTGTTATGGAAGAAAGTTTGACAGTGTTGCCTGTAGTAATGAGGAAACTAGGAATGTACTGGATGAACTCAGTGTGCATCTGAGGAGATTTCCAGACAGAGGGTTGAAGGTGCCACCTGGCCTCTTCTAGCCTCCTATAATAAACTGGGCAAGGAAAGAGCTCAACTAAATAAATCATATTATTTCAGGATAAAATTTGGAGCAAATATAAAGGGCCCAGGACAATCTTTCCAGCCATCTAAGCGTACTCAAAGTGAAAAAGATCAGCTCCGGATTGTTACCAGAATAGTATTACTGTTTAAGAGTAAAGATGAAGCCAACAGTGTGACTGAAAATTCATTTGTTAAAATCTCAGAAAGATTTAAGGTGGTGCCTCCATTTCAGTCAAACAACCTGCTTCTGAGGATCTTAAGAAGATTCCTTGAAGACAATAGGTTTTTGAAAACGTGCTGTGGCACAGAAGTCTCCCGGGGGGTCCAAGTACAAAAGGATTTAAAGAGATTTGTGTGTGTGGATTTGGTCTAATGAAATAGATAATAAATTGACACACAAGAAATCCATAAAGTTCTTAAATTATATCAACTTGGACTGAAAGGAATCAAAATAGTACTGATAAAAAGAGTCCTTTGGATCTCCAAACGTCTATGGACAGAAAGCAAGTTGAGAAATCTACTTAGTAGCAAACGGGATATTTCTAATGAGGGGAAAGGGAGACTCAAAGGTCAGGATCAAGATCTTAGAGAATGGAGCCAAAAACCACAAAAATCATTCCCAGGGACCTGTTTTGAACACTAATCAAGAAATGGGCATCACATGTCAAGTTGAATTTCAGAATTACTATGGGCCACTGACTGCTATGTTTTCCCCTTTTTTGAATGGGAATATCTATCACAGTTATCCTATGCCTGTCTCATCGGTTGCACATGGAGGGTGGAAGTGAGTACAGATAACTTGTCTCTTTAGTTCATAGGTCTTCAGGTCTAGAGGACCTATATCCAAGGAACCAAACTCAAGTATCCTCATTCACATCTGGAACTTAAAGTTTATGAGATCCCTGGACTCAGGCCAAACCTGATAGTGTAATGGGAGATACTTTGGGAGGATCTTGGGGGAGTCCATTGTATTTTTCAGGTGAGAGAAATGCAAATGATTTATAGCCATATGGAATACTAGGTTGGTTTTTAAAGCATGACCCCAAATTCTTTAATACCCTTCCTATTGGGACCCATCTCCCCTGGGTCTCTAGCCTGCTGGCCCACCCTGAATATTTTAGACTTTCCATACTCCATAATTATGTGAACCAATTCCTTACAATAAATGTCTTTCTGTATACACACACATCCTACTGATTGTGTGTGGTTCAAGCCCAAAGGTCCTCTGCTTTAGAATTTTCTCTTGCTCAGGGCAGGTCTTTTGTTCTTCAGGTCTTCAACTGATTAGATGAGGCCCACCCACGTTATAGAGCGCAGTCTGCTTTACTCAAAGTCCACAAATTTAAGTATTAATATCATCCCAAAACATCCCCACAAGAACATTCAGAGTAATGTTTGACCACATATCCGGACGCCATGGCCCAGCCAAGTTGACACAAAATTAACCATTATACCAGTCCAAACTTCTGACCCAAAGAATAAAAGAGTTGTTGTTTTATGCCTTTAAATTTAGGGTGGATTGTCATACAGCAATACAACATTAGAACATCCTTGATAGAGACTTCTCCAAAGGAAGATGTGAAGGACTCTGGCCAGGAACCTCTCTGTCTGAGCCACTAGAAGTGCTGTTCACTCAGCGAGACTGCATTTTACCTTAAGTCAGCAAGGACAAGTATTAAAATCCAAACTTCAAATAAAACCAAGATTCCTCACATGGGCTGGTATGACTTGGCCTCAGACCACTCTCCAGTCTGTCTGCTACGGTTCTCCCTAATGGTCCCTCTATTTCAATCCCCTCTCCCAGAACACAACAAACTCTTTCTATTCTCTTTGCCTAGGATGCTCTTTCCCTACCTTTTTCCTACTTGGGAACTAAGCTTAAACATTATTATCCCTGACACCACTCTATCTAAGGAAAACCCAAATGGGCAAAGGGGTTACAAACTCCTTCCTCCTTCTGCATGAGAACTTAATCTTCAGATAGCTTCCTAGCACTGTCTCCCTGGTCACCGAAGTAGTTGGGACATCAATTCTATCACTAGGCAACATTACCTAAGGTATAAATGGCCTCTCACTGGTACTTTGCATCTGGCCTGGGAAGAACTATACAGTCAAATCTCAGTTCTCGAATATCTCCCACCTCAAACAATTCAGTTCTAGACCAAGTTGTTCACAGGGAAAATGTCTCAGTTGTGGAACAACACTTTGGTTCTGGACCCGACAACCCTTTCGTGCTGATAGCTGTATGATCAGCCACGCATCTCTCAGGTGACAAATAAAAGTGAGAATGTGCGAGTATGTCATTTACTGTTAAACCTCATGTTGTTAACATCTCGGGAAATTGTGCTGTGAATGTTTTCGGTATTTTTGCTTTTGTTGCTGCTTATTATTATTAAGTACATACAGTAAGTCACATGGGTCCCAAGAAGGTTAGTGATAGCAGCAAAGTGAAAAAGACAGTTGTGAGAACAACAGAAGAGCTTAAAAAAGAAATAACGGCAAAGTGTGATAGAGGTGTTCACATGTCTGATCTGGCGACTGAGTATGGCATGGCAAAATCGACGATTAGCACAGTTTTATTTATTTTACCTAATTTTTTATTTTTTTGTTAATCCTCACCCAAGGATATTTTTCCATTGACTTTTAGATAGAGATAGAGTGGAAGGGAGGGAGAGAGAAACATCAATGTGAGAGAGACACATCAACTGTTTGACTCCCACACAACTCTGACTGGGGCCAGGGATTGAACCTGCAACCCAGGTACATGGCCTTGACCAGAAATCGAACTCAAGACCCTTTGATCCACAGGCCGACGCTGTAACCACTGAGCCCAACAGGCCAGGGTGATTAGCACAATTTTAAAACATAAAGAGGCCATCAAGAGTGCTGATGTTGTCCTGGCTGGTGTTGCTAAGTGGTTAGAGCATTGGCCCATGCACTGACGGGTTGCAAGTTTTATTCCCAGTCAAGGGCATGTACCTGGGTTGCAGGTTCAATCCCCAGCCCCTGTTCAGGGCATGCGCAGGAGACAACCAATCGCTGTATCTCTCTCACATCATCTCTCTCTCTCTCTCCCTCCCTTCCACTCTCTAAAAACCAATGGAAAAAATATCCTCGGGTGAGGATTAACATCAACAAGAAAAGAGTACTGATGTTACTAAGGGTGTAAACGTGCTCACAAAACAATGATCACAGGCAACTGAAGAGGTGGAAAAATTGTTGATTTGGATAAACGAAAAGCAGTTAGCCAGTGACAGCATTTTGGAGGCAATGATATGTGCAAAAGCCCAGATGCCGCATGCTGACCTCCTGAAAGACAGCCCTGGAAGGGGTGCTGCAAGTGACCTCAGCTAGAAGTGGCGTTCATCGTGGAGTGAGGCTCGGGGAGGCTGCCAGTTCTAACACAGTAGCTGCTGCTAATTCCATGACAGAATTTCAAGAATATGTAGAGGCCGAGGGATTTGTTCCCCAACAAGTATTCAGTTGTGATAAGACAGGCCTCTTCTGGACGAAAATGCCAAAGAGGACCCACATCACAGAGGAGAAGTCTTTGCCAGGACACAAGCCAGGGGAGGACAGGCTGACGTCGTCTTTGTGTGGGAATGTGAGCGGGGACTTTACATTGAAGCCGCCACTTATCTACCATTCTGAAAATCCACCAGTTTTCGAGAAAAAGAATGTCATGAAAACCAAGTTGAATGTGATGTGGCAGGCTAATATAAAGGCTTGGGTAACCAGACAATGTTTTACTGATGGATTCATGAAGTATTTGCATCAGGTGTGAAGAAATACCTCCAGGGAAAACAACTGCCACTCAGGGCACTTCTGGTAGCGGATGGCGCTCCTGCCCACCCTCCAGGCTTGGAGGCCGAGCTGGTGGACAAGCTCACCCTCATCACTGTTAGGGCCGCCTAACACAACTCCTGTCATCCAGCCTAGGACCAGCAGGTCATTCCTAATTTGCATACGGTTTAAGCAACTCTACACAAAGGCACTGTTTCAGAGGTGTTTTGCGGTGACCTCTGAAACTAATTTAACCCTCAGGGAGTTCTGGAAGGAACACTGTAATATCCTCACTTGCTTGAGACTCATGGACAAAGCTTGGGGGGAAGTGTCCTCCAGGACCCTGCCATCAGCCTGGAAGAAACTGTGGCCCGAGTCTGTTGCTGAAAGAGACTCTGAGGGCTTTGAGGATGAGCCTGTCTGTTGTGGAGGACACTGTGTCTCTGGGCAAGTCCCTGGGCTTGGAGGTGGGTGATGAGGTGGGGGAGTTGGTGGAGGACCACAGCACTGAGCTGACCACCGAGGGACTCAGACCTTCAGAGGGAACAGCAGACGGCAGCAGAGGGGCTCTCTTCAGAGGAGGGGGAGGGAAGGGAGGATTCCTACTTCACTAATCCAGGAAATGCTTGGGAAACAGGGAGAAATGCAAAGTTTTATTGAGAAACATCACCCCGACAAAGAAGTAGCAAACCGTGCAATAAACGTGTTCAATGACAGTGCAGCGTTTCACTTCAGGCAAGTGTTAACACACAGGCAACGACAAATGTCACTGGATAGGGTTTTAGTGGGACAGAGGCCCGGTGAGCCCGAAGCAAGTTCTAGTGGAGCAGAGACAAAAGGGAAAGAGCCCAGAACAGCTACCTGACGTTTTATGGAAGGGGACGCCCCTTCCAAACGATAACATCCAGCCATCCCTCCTTTCCATATTCAGTCATCAATAGCTCTCAACACTAAAGGTAAGTTCTGCTGTGTGCGTAAATTTTTTTTTTACTGTACATTTCTTCTCCTTTTTGTTAAATTCTCATTTATATTTCATGTCCCTTTTGCTCTTCAAGTGTTTATTTACAGATCAAACAGTACATTAGACATGTACTATATATAAGAAAGGTTAAAACGGAAACATCCGTGGGGTCTGGAATGGATTCATCCAATTTACATTATTTCTAACGAGGAAAAATGATTCGGTTTTCAAACAAATCGCTTCTCAAGCAGCCTTCCGGAATGAATGAAGCTCGAGAACCGGGGTTCCACCGTAAATGAACTGTAAGCACCCCATGGGATGCCACACGTGGGACATCAGCGCTCAGTATAAAGATGCTCCCTGCAGAGATCCCGAGAGCTCTGCCTGTCGGACTGTGACAAGAGCTATGGCTCCTCTGAGACATGCAGGTTCCAGGCCAGGACAGAGCACACCTGCCCAGGGTGGAGTCAGCTCCTTGTCCCGAGCTGTGCTGCGTGGACCCCGATGAGGAGGGGCAGCTGCTGTTGCCCTGGTGGCCCGTTGGGTTTCCCATCCTCTATCCTTCCAATGCTTATGATGCTAAGAGTGAACCATGGTATTCTCACTAGACGAGTGGATACAAAGGCTTGGTACACCTGCACAGTGGAACACTATGCAGCTGTGAGGAAGAAAGATCTCTCACCCTTTGAGACGGCATGGAGGGACCTGGAGAGTATTATGCTAAGTGAAATAAGCCAGTCAGAGAAAGACAAGTATCACGTGATCTCACTTATTTGTGGAGTGTAATGAGCAAAACAAGCTGATGAATGAAACAGACCCAGAGACATGGAAGTAGGGATCAGACTGACAAACCTCAGAGGGAAGGGGGTGGGGGTGGGGATAAACCAAAGAACTTAAATGCATACATGCATAACCAATGGACACAGACAACAATACTGTGAAGGGGAGGGGGCGGAAGCAGGGAGGAGGGTGTCAATGGGGGAAAAGGAGAAACATCTGCAAAATAATTAATTAATTAATTAATTAATTGATTTTTTTTTAATGCAGAGTCTGAATGTTTAGTTGAATCTGGGCAGACCTTAGTGGGCCTCCCTGCTCCCCCTGTTCTCTTGCATCCCCCCGTTTTCCCTTCATGGCACCTTCCACACTTACTTTATTAAACGCCTGTTTGTTCATTGTCGTTCCGTCCCCTGGGCTGCGAACTTGAGGAAGACAGGACCATGTCTGTTTCGTTCATCCTTGTAAACTCAGCACTTACCCTAGTGCCTGGCCCACAGTAGGAGCGTGGTAGTATTAGAGGGATGGATGGATGGACAAATCAGATTAGAGGAAAAGGCTGCGAGACAAAGGAAGAGGCAAACAGAATCCAAACTGCAGAAGGCCTCATTGAAATGCACATCAGCAGTGACTCACCCTAAGGACCTTGAAGAGATGCAGAAGAGTTTCAAGGTAAAAAAATAAGTGGAAGTATATGGTTTATGGTTCAGAAAGGTCATCCTGGCAGCAGTGGGGGAGGGGAGACTGGGGCAGGAGAGACGAGAGGCAAGGGAACAATCAGAAAGGCAGTCGGGGTGGGAAGCTAAAACAGTCCTAAGAGATGACTCAGAAGCAAAATTTTTGCACTCGGTGACCAATTTGGACCTGGGAGGCAGAAAAATGGAGGAAATCTAGAGTGACCACAGAATTGGCACTGTGGGGACTGAGCCCACGGTGGTGATGGGAACCTGAAAAGGGACCCAGAAAAAGCAACGGGTCTAGGAGTAGGAGAGATGGCCCGAATTTGATTTTGGACCTCTCAGGAGAGATGTCAACCAGATGGTTGGAGCCTGGGTGTCAACACAAACAGCGGGGTCGTTGAGAGCGATGGACACCATTGAGGCCATCCAGAAAGTATGCAAAGTGACATTACAGGGCAAAGATACAACTCAGCTAGTCTGGCGCAGAGCAAAGAGCTGAACAGAGGTGCTGAGAGAGACCCTACTCGAGTTGAAGCAGAATGAGAGAAGATGTACGTCTTTGAAACCTCACGACACTGAGTGTGTACGTCTGTGGTGGAATGGATTTCGTTCTTAAATAAGTCATTTCTATTTGTATCTAATCTCTCTAAAGTGGAGAAGGATTCTTCCCCGTCTTTGAGTCCTCCGAAGTCCTGCACGCAGTAGGTCCTTAATAACCTCCCCATAACCTGAACCGTCTGAGGATGGGGTGGGGGATCACTAATTAGTTTCAATCCAGACTAATTGCTTTATTAAACTCCATCTAAATCCGACTCTTAATAAGTCCCGAGAATCAATGTTTCATTATTTTCTGCCACAGCGGAGTGTGTCCCTATTGATGGGTCATTATACATCATCGCTCTCTGAGAGGTCCCCTTTCTGTCTCTCATTTCCTCATCTTTCAGCAGGATATCTCTGTTCTTGAAAGTGAAAGAGAAAAAATTAAATGGATCTTTGAAATTAATAACCGGGACCGACCAAACCAGGGGAAGAGGCGCTCTGGTTCTCTCGAAGAGCCCACTCCAGACAGAATCCCCGCTGCTCAAGAGGAATAAATGGCCGGCTCTGTTCGGGCCTCAATCAAACTGGTATTTTCAGTGCATAGTTGCCATCCGTGGAGTGCCCACTATCCCCCAGGCCCCAGCCCAGCCGTTTACATGTGACCCCGGTTCACCATCACAACAATGCCGAGAGGTCTGGACTGTGATCAGCCCCGTGTTCCCGATGGGGAAACAGCCTGAGAGGCTAGGGAGTCTGCTCAGGTCACGGAGCTGTTACGCTGCACGGTCTGCCTCGAGACCCGCACACATTCCCCGACGCAGGCTGCCGTCACACCTGGTGGGGACGCCCAGCGCTGAGTCGCCGGGCCCCAGAGGAGCCTGCTTAGCAGTCACAGAGCGTCCCCTGCCCGAGGCCCAAATGTCACCGCAGAGTGACAACAGCGGCAAGTTTGCTCCTGACTCTGGCCCCAGACAGCAATGTCTTCTTTTTCTCCTGGCACGAAGCTTGCTCCACGGAACGTTTTGTGTACAACTGAGCAAAAGAGTACGCCCTGAGAAACCACGAGACGTGGCTCAGGCTCTCCACGCAGCGCCAGTGTCTGCTGCGGACACAGAGCACCCCACGCAGCCCCCTGGTTTTCACCACAGGGGTCTGAGCGGGAAGGCACCATATCGGGAGGGGCTCTCCGACGCAGATTCTCTCAGCTCTCTATGTGCCAAAGCAGAAGAAATCAGTGAGCAATCAACTTGTGGGCGATCCGTGCCCCGTGTCACCAGAACCCTTGGGCAATCTTGGGGGCTGTTGATGAGCTTGCCCCTCATTACTGCACCCTGGATTTTCATCCAGGGGTGAGAGAGTCCGAAGGGAGACCACGAGGAAGTGCAATGGCTGGGCTCCAGGCCCTGCCTGTGTCGGTTTGGGGATATCATCTCTTCTCCCCAAGCCTCCCTTTCCTCATCTGTGTGATGGGGTTAATTACAGTTCCTGCCTCCTCAGAGAAAGGAGCTAGCAAGGGGGGCACTTGTTTATCCCAGGGCCTGGCAAACAGTGAGACCTCAGCAAACGTCAAATGTTAGCTAGTATTATTATCTTTACACAGCGGACTGCAAGTAAAGAGCCCTGCAGGGCTATAGGTAAACTGGGAGGGCCGATGTTGCAAAGCCTAGAGGTGTCTCAAGCACGTCCCTATTTCCGGTTCAGTCGCAGACTGGGCAAGGAGCGTGGAGCAGGCTTGGGCTCCAATCCTGACCACATCCCTTTGGATCTTGGGCAAGTTACTTAACCTCTCTGAGCCTCATGGAGTTTAGGGTCTAATGTGAGAGAAAGGTAGTCAGATAACCATACAGATAAATGCATAAACAGAAACTGTGCTACTGCAAAGGAAAGAAGAATGGTTCTGAGAGAGAGAAATGACAAAGCAACCTGAAGCGACGGCAGGGAAGAGGGTAGCACGGGGGCCATCTCTCGGGGAAGCCGAGATGAGCAGGAGGCAGTGGTAAGGAGGGCAGAGGCGTGGTTCAGGGAGAGGAGCGGCACGGTGGGGGGATGGGAAGGAAGATGGACTGGTGAAGGCAGCAGAGAGAGAGGAGAGGAGAGCTCTGAACTGGGGAGGCAGGCAGCAGGCAGACCCTGCTAACTTGAGGAATAAATATCTTAGAGGACAGAGATTTCTATCAGCTCTACTCCTCAATTTATCCCAGATGCCCAGGGTGATGCCAGGCACACAGTTGGTGCTCAAAAAATATTTGCTGAACTCATAAAAGGTGAGCTCATATAACTTACGAGCAAGCTCTGGTCTAGGCAGAGAGACGCCGGAGGGAGAGTCCAGGGGTCTAGACTGTCAGCAGTTATGAGAGGCTGCTGCCCTCAAGCACCTGCCCAGGGCCTTCCACAGGATCTGCGTGGGCCGGAAACACACAGAAGACACCGGTGTGCATGGCAGGGCTGGGAAAGTGAGAGGTTTTCTCTGTGCAGTGATTTTCAGGGAAATTCTATGCTTAACAGCCCACATAGGAGAGGTGTTGATTTCCCAGCTGTTCATTATATTTCAATGAACAGCCCCATTTTGTGGTGGAATGTCCCAAACACAGCTAATTCAGGTTCTTTGTCCCTGAACCGCACACAGCATGTCCCTTCTCTCCTCCATTTAGGAGAGCGGGGTCCGGGACTGACCTGGAGCAGGCAGCCTCGAGACTCTCCACAGGGATCCAGTGAAGGCGGAGACATGGTGTCTGTGTCCAACACAATATTGCTCACAGCTGAAGAAGCAAAGGTTTAGTTCTCAGACTCTCAGAAGCATAGGCCGCCGCCTCCTGGCAACCTGAACACCTCCTAATTCAGGAAGCTGAGGTCAAAGGGCACAGCCAGTCCACTGCCCAGGAGCTGACTTCCGTCACACCTTCCCTTCCACAGTTGCCACGTTGCCCCATGTGACCTCACCACCAGCCTCGAATGATTGGATAGAGGCCGAGACCCACCCAGAGGGAACCAATCCATTGGCTGATGGGCAACCAATCAGATTCACTCTGCACAGGGTGAGTGGGAAGAGGCCATCGTCAGAGCCACAGGCACATGAACTGTAAGGTCCCAAAGCAAAGGGTGATGGGAGCCACCTAGCCACTTGCCCCCACGCCAGTCCAGACACAGAAGAGACGTCGATCACTGCTGGCTGTGGAGAGACGGGGACGGATATGATAGGTACTGGGAGAATCTGATGGAAGGCTGCACAACCCAGACAGAGAGAAAAGGCAGGAGAGGGGAAGTAACAGAGCGAAGGTCACACAGTCTGTGTGTGCCTGAGCCGGGATTTGAGCCCAAGCCCAGCTTCAGGCTCTGGGTTCTAGTAACAGCACACACTGCTCTCTGCAGGAGGGTGGCAGGGTACATCCGCTTACTATGCAGAGAAGGGGGTTGTCTGCAGAGTCAAACGAGAAGGTGCTGAAAGCAGAGACCAGCCCAAGGGCTGGTGCTGAAGTTGTGGCATTGTGCTTTGTGGCTGATGTTGGTTTGTTTCGCGTTTATTGCGTGCTTATATGTGCTCACTTATCGCTTGGACCACCCACGAGAGATCTCTGCAGGAGTTATTATTAACCCACATGACAGATGATAAAGCCACTTCCTGTTGGAGCCAGGGTGTGAGCCCAGGTCTGTGTGCCACCCAAGACCACACGGCCGCCTGGTGCATGACCTCTCCACCACGCTGAGCATAGACAGGCCAGACATGGCCAGGGGGGTGGAGAGGAGGACCCAAAGGACATTTCAGGGGATGAGGTGCCAGCCAGAGGACCCCTTTGGAAGACAACCAGGGACACCCAACAGGCTAAAGAGATGGGACCTTCCACACTTCTTAGAGACAGATGAAGACTGAAAGGGAAGTATCGTTCCCAGTGCTCAATTCTGATTCCAAGCACTTCCTGGATTTTTCTGTAACTGCTACCTCCTCTCACCCTTCCAGTCACAGCCCCTTTAAGGCGGTCTGAACGCTGCGAGGCCACTGTACCCTCTCTGATGTCTTGCCAACCCAAACCAGCGACCAGATCACTGTCCCTGTTACCTGACAAATGTCTCCACTCAAGTGTCAGTTACTCAACTTCTATTGTCCCCCTGATGCAATTCATCAGTTGGAATGGTTACTTCTGTGGCAAAATTTGTCTTCCTTCATTTCCCATTAATGTCTTATAAGGGCACAGTACAAACTTGGCACATCCAAGTGGGTCTCGCCCAGGGTGAGAATTCACTTTCAAAGCCCTTTACATCCATCAGCGGAAATCAATGTGATTGTTAAAGGGTCTTTTACTTGTTAGAGCAATAAAGATTCTTCAAGCTATGTTCTTTTCTCTCCTCACCCCACTTAAGCATTCCTGGTGTGGTTTTTTTT
Source organism: Tadarida brasiliensis (assembly GCA_030848825.1). Lineage (NCBI taxonomy): Eukaryota > Metazoa > Chordata > Mammalia > Chiroptera > Molossidae > Tadarida > Tadarida brasiliensis. The sequence continues at coordinate 113,226,211 of CM061258.1, forward strand.
TGGGGGGGGCGGTTGGGGTTTTGAGGTTTTTTTAAAAAAGGAACTCAGAGGAAAAGTGTTTTATTGCCGATGACAGAACTTCCCCTGATTAAAAGCAATTCAGCATATTGTACTGGTCAGATTGTTCCTTATTAAATCGTCCAGAAAAATTGAATGGAAAGGGTCCAAACTAGCTGGGTTGAATGGATAAAGACATGTCACCCTGTAAATGTGAGCACAGAATAACAGGCTGTGGAGTTCAACACAGTCCCACCAGGGTGGCTGAGACGATACTGCAGAAGTTGAGAGACGAGTGCGGGCTGGATCGTGGATATTATTTCTCCACTCCTCACTGTCTCCTGTCAGAACATCCAGAACTTTCAGAAATGGAGTGTGGCTACTGCAGGAAGGATTTGAAATGGTTGTAACTGGTTGTTGTTTAGAATTCTTTCATGTATCCAACAAATACTGATTGCCTACTAAATATTAGACACTATGCTGGTTCTAGGGACAGCCATAGATAAAAGATATGAGGGCCACCCACAGGGAGCTCGGTCAGGGGAGACCCACATAGCAAAGGGAAGGAGATGTCATGAGAACATAGAACGCAGAGACACAGGAGCTGGGAGAGGAGAAGCCGGAGGGATGGGGCACTTCCATCAAACACCATGTCCTGTTGGTTCTCATTCCTAAGTAGGTCTCAAATGAGTCCCCTTCTCCACACCTCCCCTGTTGTCACTTTAGTCCAAGCCACCAAGTCACTCTGCTTTGACTATTGTAACAGCTTCCTAGAGAGATTCCAGGAATCCATCCTGGTCCCCTTCCACCCATACCCATATGGCTGCCAGAGTAATCCAGAGGGGTCTTTGAGGTGCAAGTCTGATCATCCACCCCCCTGATAAAGCCCACCAGAAGAAAAAGATGAGGAGGGGTGGGAGAGGAGGGGAAGAAGGTGGAGGAGAAAGAGAAGGAGGAGGGGGCGGTGATGGGTTGTTGCTTCCCTGAGTCTCTGTGACCTTCCTAGCAAGTGATCTTGGACAACTGTCTCCAACTTCATTTTCCTCAGCTAAAAATGGGAGCTGATTATAGCACAGGTTGAACTAAACAAAACTGCCATCATTCAGCTCTTTTTGCCCGACAAGAATGGCGATACCATATGGTTCAACTTAATGCCTTCATCATGAAGCAATGGTGAGATGAAATGAGATTAGCACGGTGCCTGGCATACAGGAATGCTCCACGAACAGGGGCTGGTGTTCACCTGATTCCTCCCTCTGCTCAGTCCTACCTTCTGTCTTTGCAAAAACTCACTCTGGCCATTTTATGCATGCAGGCTGCTAGCTCCATGGGCGTTTGGCCCTGAGACCCTGAAACATCTGGGTTGGAGGGAGGCTGGGGCAGGTACCTCCTTCTCCCCAAGTTACAGCCCATCAGTGGGGTGATCTTTATTTCTGGCCATTTCCACAGAGCTGATGTCTGCCTAGCACAGAGGGAAATTGTTCCTGCCACATCCTCCAACAGAATGATTTTCTTCATGCTCTGTTTGTCTACAACTGTCTTTCCGATCATTCTCGCTGTTAGCACATGGTCTACACGCTTGAAATTCAGCCAGAGGAACTGGGCGAAATTTATGATCCGCTGACTACTGAAGTTCTGAGCTATCAGATTTGAATATAAATGTTGGAATGAGATCATCAGGAGCCACAGGTAGCAGGACGGCCAATGTGCAAATTTGCCATGCTAGAAATCCATACTTTAATTTGCTACCAATTAAAAGCATTGATCGGACAACCTATGTTAATTAATAGAACACAGAAATTTCCCCAACCTTCTATTTTGAGATTATAATTTTTGATGGAGTTTCAAATGCCTCCGTGTCACTCGTAACGTCAGCGTTTTGCCACTAACGCTCTGCTCAAACAGAACAGTTCATTAGTGCTAAAACCAATTTACTGGAATGGGCTGAAAATCACCTCGGTTTTCTCTATTAATGTATTACAAGATGAAATATTTCATGAGTCGCTGGTTGACATGCTTGACACTTCCTCTCATACTGCTTAGCTCGCTCAAGATGGAAAAATCTCCATTCGGCAAATGAGATGTCAGGGACACGCTAAAGAATAAATCTAACCCTTAAAAATGGTTTACTGCCCTTCAAAATAGAGACAGCCCCCATCTATATTTTCTAATGAACTTATCTCTTACAAGATAATCCTCAAGATAAATGAAATCATCAAAGCAAAATGCTTAAGATGGTACCTGATCAGAGTCAGGGATAAATAAATATTAGCTACTTTGTGGGGGGAGGGGAGCATGGAGACTAGTGAGGTTAAAATCACAGACTGAAAGTCTCATGATGAAGTCCAAGCCCATCTCTGCCATGTCTTAGTTTGGGTAACCTCAGGCTTACTGCCAACCCCTCTGAGCATGAGTTTGATTTTTCCCAGCTCTAAAATGGGCATTATTATATTATTTTCTGAGGCAGCTCTGACAAGTGATCACAGACTTGGAGGTTTACAACAATAGAAATGTACTCTGGCACAGTGCTGGAGGCCAGAGGTCCAAACTCAAGGCATTGACGGAGCTGTGCTTCCTCCGAAGGTTCTCGGGGAGGATCCTTCCTGCCTCTCCCAGCTTCTGGTGGCTCCTGGTGTCCCCTTGGCTTGTGGCTACATCATTCCAATCTCTGCCTCTCTGTCTGTGTGTCCTCTGCTCTTCTAGGATTTAGGTGAGCCCTAAATGCAGGATGATTTCATCTCGAAATCCTGAACTAATTACATCCCCAAAGACCCTATTTCCAAATAAGGTCACTCCAAGTTTCCACAAAGATATGAACTGGGGAGAGCACCAGTCAACCCACTACAGGGGGTAATGATTGAACCTGCTTCCTAGGATGGTGAGATTCAGTGAGAAAATTACATGGAAGGTGCTTGGCCAAGAGCTGGCACCTAGTAGGGCTCAGTAAGAGCTGGAGATAGACCCAACTACTCTGATTTCCACTTCCCAACGCCACGTGGTTTTAGAGAGCTGCATTTTCCAGGAAGCACAGCTGTCCATGCTTCCCTGGGTTACTTGTTTTTTCTGTTAGCGCTGCCCAGCCCAGTCTGGGTTATTATTACATCAACAGTTTGCTGAGTCATCGCCCCAGAGTGGCCTGCAATTCTCCCCCACAGCCACTAGTGGGGGCTTTCCTATGTACAGAAAAGACCAAGTGCTCACAGGCCTTTCCCTGTGGAACCTCCATCCCTTCTTGGTTTCCCAGACCACTCGGGACCGGGTCCAAACTCTCTTGGACTCATGGTCTGGCCCTGCCTCCCTCTTCAGCTCCAGCTCCGACCCTCACTCCAGCTTTTACTTAAAAAAAAACAAAAACAAAAACAAAAACTTTACTTGAAAAAATAAAATTCCGAACATTCAGGTGAGACACAAACCCATGTTCTTGCTTTGAGGCCTATGAATTGGTCCATGACTTTTTTCCTGGGGAACCGACATGACTAGCTCTAGGCGTGCTGAATGGCTTGCAATTCCTTTAACATAACACATCTGTTTGCAAAGCTATTTGGCTGGACAGACCATCCTTTCACACCCTCCTTCTTGAATGTGACCCCACTAAGTCACGCTCTGCTTACATGTCTCAGATGAGGCGCCGTCTCCTCTAGGAAGCCTTCCTTGTTTGAGCCTCCAGTTCTGAGTTGAGTGCCTTGCTGTGTGTTCCCTGACGACCTCTATCAGAGCACTTCTTTCTCAGTAGCACACCTGCTATTACATGTCTACCTCCTTGGCCACATGAAGAGTTTCTTAAGGTCAAGGATGGTGTCTTACTCATGACTATATCCTCAACACTAAGCCTAAAGCCAGGTCCCTTGTAGAAAATCCAGTGAACAAAGGAATCAATGAATGAGTCCTCACAGCTTTACCTACAAGAATCTGATAAATATGAGGTTGAAATTATGCATGTTATTTAACTACAGACTCAATACCTGATTTTCTTGTGGTTCTGGACACAGCCCGAATAAACCAAAACAATAATATTCTAGGCCAGAACAATGGCCCAAGTCAAGACATCACAATCCTGGAGACAAACCTTAATTTTCACGTTCAATTTGTTCTTGAAAATCTGCATCCATACACGTACACCTGCACACATAAGGAGCAAAGAGAAGCTTGGTGCCTGGGAGGCATATGACAAGGTAAGTCAGGAAAATGTGGCCTAACCAGCTGTGCGACCTTTGAAAATCTCTTAACTTCTTTGGGCCTCAACAGCTGCCACTGTTTAACAAGTGAGTTAGTCTAGAAGACCAACTCATGTGAGTCTCATCCTGTTTCTTTGAAATTCAAATACTGCCCTTGAATTCATCCCCCTACCCCAACCTTGAAAGGAGACCCATTTGTCACATGATTCCTGGCCCGGTAGAGCACAGCTTCCAGGCAGTCCTGTTGCTAAATCATAAACTCCAGCACTTTGCAGGGATAAAATATTGACTGTTTACCCAGAGCCATGGAGCATTCCAATTTGGTCTCAGCCAAAGGCTCCTAGAAAAATTGAACATTGTACATTCTCTAAACTCCCATGCAAGTCAGAAAAACCCTGAGATCCTAGTTCTTTTGAGTTGAGGCTAAAACAACTCAGTTGAAAGTGTTTTCAACTAACCCAAAGATAATTTTGTCTCCATAGCGTTATCTCTATTCTCCAATATTCCAGTATTTAGCAAGAATGATTTCTAAAGCACCAGCCCAGGTTGAAGGACAAGTGTCCCCTAGGGAACCTGGATGGGAGTATATGATGGAGAGGGGATTCTGTGCCTGAAACTGTAAAGCATCAAAGACCCCAGAATTACAAGGGTTGTGTGAGGCCCAAATATGACGGCGGTGTGAATAATCATTGCATTTGCACTGTGCTTCATAGTTTTCAAGTGGTCTCATTATACATTATTCCGCTGATAGAGTCAAACATATCTAACATGACATTTGTTCTAGGCAGATAAATCATTCTGATTTTTTTAATCATCTCCCATATTATTCAACCAATTTAAATACTATCAAATGGTGGTAATAGCCAGACTAATACCTTTACCTTTGGCATTTATCCCGAGCTACATAATAGTATTCTTAGCTGCCAGCTTGACATCTCCACTTGAATACTTACTTGGATAGTACAACATCTAAATCAGTCTGTCAAGTTCAACTTACCCTATTCCATCCTCATCCTCTTCCTGTCTGTCTCATCTCATTAATGGCACCACTACCCAGTCACTCAAACCAAAAACCTCAGAGACTTCCTTATGTTCATTTCCTCATTCCTCATGCCCAATTCATCAGCAAGTTTCACTGGTTCCACCTCCAGGGTACGTATCCTGGATCTGTCCATTCTCTCCAACTACCTGACCCAAACCACGACCATCCATCTCCCACTGGAATGACTAGCTGCCTTCTTGCTCCCCCATCACCCATTTTCCACCCCAGTACCAAAATAATCTTCAAAACTATAGACCATATCATGTCACTTCCCTACTTAAAGGCCTTCAGTGATTGCCCATTACATGTACAATCAAGTTCAACTTCTTCATGGCTTCGGAAGCCACACGCATCTAGTAAGATCAAGTCAGATCATTCTCCCCCTGACCTGCACTGGTCAAGCCTTAGCCCTCCTTGTTGGCTGAGCCCCGTCTGTCCCCAAGGCTCCTTCTCACCTGCAAGTTGATCTCAGTGTCATCTCCTCAAAGAGACTCCCTGATCACCTGGCCAAAGCAGAATCACTTCATGTCCCCATTACTCTCTACCACTGCATTCTGTGTCCTTCACAGTATTAGTATAACTGGAAGTTATTCACTTTTTACTTTCTTATCATCTTCCATTTCATACCCCTATAGAATGCCGCTCCAAAACAAGGGAGACCTTGCCTCTCTCGTTATTCTGATCACTCCTACTCATCCTATTGGTGAAGGAGGGATCCTGGCCCTCAATAGCAGGAGATGGCCCTGGGCAGGTGAGTCGACATCATTTACTAGCCGCATACATCACAGCCTGAGGAGGGACACTGCACACCAGGCAGGACCACACAGCGTTGCCCTTGGGAATGACATGAACCAGCAGGAGCTGTGAGCAGCAGGCTCTGTAATGACAAGAGGGTGAGGTGCCCCCTGGTTCCCACCCGAGGATGTGATTGGCTTATTTGAATAACTTCACAAGTTGGCAGGGGAAACACCTATTCAGTTAAGGACCGGATGGAGTGCAGCTGGTCTGACTAGCTGGGGGAGCTAGCTGGCTGGGGAGCCTTTCCCACGGGGTGGGGGAGCAGGGGCCTCACACAACCCTCATAATTCTGGGGTCTTCGGTGAAGTCTCTGGAGCCCTGTGAGGCCCAAAGAGGTCAGGGCAGCACTTGAAATTGTAGGCCTTACAATACATCTGTCCACTGGTTTATGTCCAGTGCCTGGAACATACCGATCCGTGATAAATACTTAGTGACTAGAGGAATGAGTCCAAGTAATGGAGTTCCCCCTCTCCTACCTCTGGTTTGACCATCTAGACACTAAGAGGGTGACAGGGTGGGCAGTGTGGCTTCCCCACGTGCTACTTCTGTGAGTGAGTCTCCCTGCAGTTTCACCACCTAACCAGCTTCCTTTATTTACTAGAGTAGGCCCCTTATCCACGTGTCACCACCTAACCAGCCTCCTTTATTTACTAGAGTAGGCCCCTTATCCACGTGTCACCACCTAACCAGCTTCCTTTATTTACTAGAGTAGGCCCCTTATCCACGTGTCACCACCTAACCAGCTTCCTTTATTTACTAGAGTAGGCCCTTATCCACGTGTCACCACCTAACCAGCTTCCTTTATTTACTAGAGTAGGCCCCTTATCCACGTGTCACCACCTAACCAGCTTCCTTTATTTACTAGAGTAGGCCCCTTATCCACGTGTCACCACCTAACCAGCTTCCTTTATTTACTAGAGTAGGGCCCTTATCCACGTGTCACCACCTAACCATCTTCCTTTATTTACTAGAGTAGGGCCCTTATCCACGTGTCACCACCTAACCAGCTTCCTTTATTTACTAGAGTAGGGCCCTTATCCACGTGTCACCACCTAACCAGCTTCCTTTATTTACTAGAGTAGGCCCTTATCCACGTGTCACCACCTAACCAGCTTCCTTTATTTACTAGAGTAGGCCCCTTATCCACGGTTTCGCTCTCCGTGGTTTCAGTGCCACGGGCCAAAAATATTAAATGAAAAGTTCCAGAAATAAACAATGCGTCCGTTTCCTAGTGTGCGGCGTTCTGAGTAGCGAGGTGAAACCTGCCATCCCGCTCCGTCCCGGTGGGGATGCGAACCGTCCCTGTGTCCAGCATACCCACTGTGTGCTTCCCGCCGTCTGTCCCTTAGCAGCTGTGTCATCAGGTGGTAGCCTAATGCTACGTCTCAAGGCCGACGTCATTCACCCCACTCCATCTCGTCATGTAGGCGAGTATGGTACAATAAGGTATTTTGAGAGAGAGACCACATGCACACTATTTTTTTTACAGTATAGTATTATAATTATTCTGTTTTGTTAGTAGTTGTTAATCTCTTACTGCACCTAATTTATTCAACTTTATCATAGGCAAGTCTGTATAGGAATAAAGCATCGTGTATATAGGGTTCAGTACATCTGGGGTGTCAGGCATCCACTGGGGGTCTCGGAACGCTATCTCCCACAGGTAAGGGGGGACCACTGTTACTATATTCCGTGTGGGTTGGAATGGAATATTCCCAGAGAAAAAGATCAGTGCAATGTTTTGTCCAAACCACAGATGAACAAATGTTATGGATGAAGAACGGGTCTCCTGTACAAGCACCTGTTCAGCTCTTCCCTTTATTTCTCATCTGATGGTTGCACTCTTAGACGTCCCTGTACCTTTACAACACGGTGACATGCTCAGACCCTTTCTTTTTGAATATTCACCCATTTGCACTAGAAGGAAAAAGAAAATGTAATGTTCAACAGCCAATGAACAAAGACATGCCTTAATTAGAGCTTCTAATGCATATTGCAATGGTTCTCCTAATATTTATTTTTAATATGAAAGAGGGGCATACTCATTAAAAAATAGAGTTGAAAAATACAGAGCATTCGACAGAACAGAATAATTACTCACAGCCCCGTCGTCCAAACACAGCCATTGGGGGATTCTTTCTCCTGACATCTCTTTCCAGGCCCAATTATTTTTAACAGAGCTGGACTTTCGCTACATATAGAACAGTGTGTCTTATTTTTAGTGAACATCATAGTAGCACTCTTTTTGGTGTTATATCATACTCCTTAAAGACAGAATTTTTAATGACTGCATAAAATGGCATCAACTGGGTGAACCTAAAGGTCCTTAGATGTTCACCCACAGTTAGTTACTTAGGTTGCTTGCAATATTCTAACAGTGCTGAGCACATTTTTATTCTTAAAGTTTTTATAATGATTTTAGGATGATTTTATTATGATATTTTCAGAATCTCTGGACTCATGGTAAAGAAATGGTTACAGGTTTTTCTCTATATGATCAAACTGTTTCCCAAAAGAGACATAGCAAACTATCTTTTTTTAAAAATATGTTTTTATTGATTTTTTAGAGAGAGAGAGAGATAGAAACATCCATGTGAGAGAGAAACATCGATCAGCTGCCTCCTGCACGCCCCCTACTGGGGATCGAGCCCGCAACCCAGGCATGTGCCCGAATCGAATCGAACGGGGACCGCTCAGTCCATGGGACAACGCTCAATCCACCAAGCCACATCGGATGGGCCAGATTACCATTTTTAAAAAAAGTGGTTTGCTTTTAAGCAGAGTGACTTTGACTTTGGCTTTATCTATTCTGTTCTTAAGTATTTCCTGACATAATTCAAGAGTGCCTATCAGCGCCTTACCTTTTATTTCTTTCCTGTGATTTTTCCCACCCATGAATTTCCATTCATCACCATGGAATTCTAAGTCAATGCATTTCCCGCTGCAATTTGTAAAAGTTCACACTCTGGTCATTCACTATGACCAGCAGTTCAGTCCACTGGATATCAAGACTCACCAATCAGAATGGCAATCCTTTCGGCCTCTGGACAAGGCACAGTAAACAACAGCCCTTCCTGCCAGCACAGGGGCAGGTACATGTCAAGGGCGAGAAACTCAACATGGTAGCAAAGACTCTGGGGATTCACTCGGCCTCAGATGAAATTAAAAACTCAGTTCAAAGAGTTTAAGTGAGCCAAAAGAACTATTTTCTTCTGATATGTCAAAGATAGTCCTGTCTTGGATGCAAAAAAGATGAGTTCTGAGGATTCCTTTATCTCCTCAGAAGAAGCACTGGTTGATAATGGGACCTGAAAGCAATGAGCCTAGAGAAGCCCAGGGATTGTGTGCCTGTAAATCTCTCAGCTGTGCAAAGTGATGGGAACTTCTGGCCCGGGTCTTCAGGGGTCCCTGATCCAATCCCCCAAAACCAGCGCCTGCACCTTGAAATCAAGGGCACCAGAGGGCTTAGTTGTTGAAGAAAAACAACCCAGCTCGCCTCAGTACCAGCCACGGTCCAAGTGCGCCCAGGCAGGGAGGGGCCCTCGCGCTGCCTCTCCCCAGAGGAAGGGGGTCCTCGTGCCGCATCAACCTGGCAGTGGCCACTCCCCTCCACGCCTTGTCGGTGTTTCTCTACTTAGATGTGAGCCTGTAGAAGCTTCCCCATGAAGGGCAGTCTGCAGCTGCGCACCAAAGGTCTCCAGAGAGCTCAGATTTCTCAGGAAATAATCAGAGTATGCACCCAGACCGAAACCCCAGGACTGTTCATTGCAACTCTACTCGTACACCACGGAAACAACCAGAAAGGGGGAACTGGTCGAATAAATGATGTCCGTCCATCTTAGGTAGAACGTCATGTGATCTCTAAACATCAGGTGGCAGACTGTTCAGTGATATTTTTAGAAAGCAGGTAACCAAGCAATTCTGTAACTGCTTTGGCCATAGAAAAAGGCCACATTCGATAGGGCGGCTTGAGGACACGCGTTTACCTTCACTTACTCCCCACGTCTTATAAACATGGTGACGACGCTTAGAACTGGAAAGAGTGAGTGGCCCTTCCACGGCCTACCTGTGTCCCAGCTGGTATCGTTGAAGTTCGTCTGAACACTGAAACTAGAACGGTGTTTGCTAAGGAAGTCGACCGGAGATCCAGTACTTCGAGGACAGAGTTCCTGTCCCTGAGGACGACCTGACTTGTGTTGGCATCGGGGGGGGGGGGGGGGCCTGAGCAGCCTGCCAGCTCCACTCCCACACTTCCTCCAGCAGAGGCTACGAGATCACACACACACACACACACACACACACACACACACACACACACACAGTCAGCCCTCCGGTTCAGAGGTGAGGCCTGATGGAAAAACAGATCCGTGCTCAGTGAGGAAACCCACACCAGTGTCCATAAAGAGACCTTTCCTTGTCCTAGACCAATTGTGTTATCTGTTCTATAATAAATGTCAATAACTGCTTTTTCATTTAAAAAAAAATCAATCTACAGACAGAGCTTGGTTGACAAGGACGGTTGCAGGAGAAAATGGAAGTGTTCTAAACCCTGACGATGTAAAATGGATGGCAGGAGCAGAGATGGAGGTAAGGGCTAGGACCCTAATACCTTTTGCATCTTCCTCCAGAGACACTATGTAAAGGAGACGAAAAATAGAGGCTTAAGGTCATTATTGAAAGGTGTAAAGGGAACCAGTAAAGTAACTAGTATTTTTTTTCTTTATTGATTTTAGAGAGGAAAGGAGAGGGAGAGAGATAGAAACATCGATGAGAGAGAACATAGATTGGCCGCCTTCTGCATGCCCTACACTGGGGATTGGGCCCACAACCTGGGCATGTGCCCTGACCGGGAATCGAACCAGTGACCTCTTGGTGCATGGGTCGACGCTCAACCACTGAGCCACACCGGCCGGGTAAAATAACTAGTTTTAATGAGAGAACCACCAAAACTCGGGATAAGGAGAGAAGAAGGTATTGCAAATGAGCTAATTTCCTTATGTGTCAATAAGTAGATATGTATCTATTAGAGTCGATATTGACGGAGTCGATAACCATGGCATCTGAAATCGGTAACTAAGAAGTAAAGATGTTGGAGCACAGTTTGGAGGTAAGGAGTGGTCACCGGAAGAACTTACCACAGAAATGGCTCCAGGCTGTGGTCCCAAGTTGTCGCCTCCAGTGTGGGGGTTTGCGGAAAGAACGTTTCGATTCTCCAGTCCTCGATGCGCAGAGCACACGCACATTTTAGTTGTACAATAATAACACCACTTTAAACAAAATGGAGCTGCAGCTGGCAGGACATACATCAGAGGGTCTCTGCCTGTCACGAACTGGAGTCAGCCGGGAGTTTTGCAAAGTTCTGGTGCCCGAGCCCCGCCCTCCGGGTCAGAGTTCATATTGGATTGGTCTGGGGTGGGCCCAGGGAGGGTTAAATAAAGGTGCCCCCGGTGACTCCCACGTGCGGCCAGGGCTGAGAACCACTCTGCACGGCGGAAATGCAGTAACACAGTCTTCTTCCTAACGTCTTCTTTCTACTAAATTTCAACAGCTACTTACGAAGCACCTACCGAGCTCGATGCTGGGGAGCGGGTGGGGGTGGGCAGGTGGTGACACAAGACAGCGCAATGCGCAGGGGAACTGACTGCGGAGAGAGAGGGAAGAAGCAGTTATTCAGCAAATGACTCATTCATTAATTCATTATAATCACTGCAAATGCTACACAAAGAAGAAAGGGTGCAATAAAACCATGTGCTATTTTTGTAATCAGGAGGAAATAAATAGATGATATTTTTAAAATCCACCCTCTTTTTTTTTTTTTTTTTTTTTAATCACTCTGCCCCTCCCTTTTCCCAGAGACAGGAGGTCAGCAACTCTGTCCTTCCGAAAGACGCCAGCCATTAGGCGCTCCAAGTCTATCTCCAAGCAAGGGCTGGAAGCCTGCCCCTCAAACCATCACAAGCTACAACCATGAAATCTGTCCTGAGACCCTGGCAGCTGGCCAGAGTGCCTGCACACGGAACGCATGCGGCTTGAAACTCACCCCAGCAAGGAGTGGGCAGACAGCATGAAGGAGGAGACCCCAAAAACACACCCGCAGTGAGCTTCCGATACGACCCAGGCCTGCAGTCAGGGTTTCTTTTTGGCATCTCCAAGGGCTCCTCCCCAACCACGACCGTCCAAGAGAACTAAGGGAGCAAAGGGAAGTATGGACCTCGTCAACTGGGGAGGCAGAGGGTGCTGAGAGGGGCCTGCCCATAAACTTGGGGCTCTTAGCATCCACAGTCGTCACCCTCTGACCTTTTGTGTTCTCTCTGATAACAGAAAAAAAGCAAAGTGATTCTTTTTTTTTTTCTTTATGGATTTTAGAGAGATACATAGAAACATTGATGAGAGAGAACATCAATTGGCTGCCTCCTGCACGGCCCCCACTGGGGATGGGGCCCACAACCTGGGCATGCGCCCTGACCAGGAATCGAACTGATGACCTCTTAGTGCATGGGTTGACGCTCAATCACTGAGCCACACAGGCTGGGCAAAGTGATCCTTTTCGTTTTGCCAGTTTATGCTCGCTAGAGCGGGGGAAAGAGTGAAAACTGGAAAAAATGAAAATAAAAAATTTCCCTAGTTGTAAGCTAAGACTATAAAATGAAAAATTATAGAAAATCAGAGCCCTTAACTTAATCCAGCAGCAATAAGGAGCAATAGATAAGGCTAAGGGTGGACAGTAAACACAGATGCGGCCTGTAGTTAACTCGGGCCCACCGAGGCCTGCGGCTGAGGGCCAGGGCCAGGGCTCCGACGGTGACTAATTTGATTAGCGCAACAACAGGCTCCTTGCCGGGAGCGCCTGCCTTTCCCCAGTTCAGCTCATTTTCGCTGGAACCATGTTTTTATTTTTATAGGCCAATGCAATGCTGTCCCACGCTTGCAGAATTGAGTTTTTCAGATTTATGGCACAAACACTTTCAAAGGTTGTGACAACCAGGACTCCCGTGCAAATCCCCAGGGCCCCTCTCTCTCTGCCTGAGACCCCGGGGGCCTACGAGGGCTCTCTTGGCCTGAATCTTACTTCTTCCTACTTCCTTCCTCACTGTATCCCCTCACCTAGAAGGTGACGACTCCATAGTCCGTGCTCAGTAAATACCTACTGATGAATGAGTGGGTGTGAACGCAGAACCCAAACTCATTACGCAAAGTTCTTGTCGACAACGACAGCCTCCCTGTATAATCGGCACAGTGGACGTCTGCACCAGACGCCCCCGGGGGAAGAATTTCTAGGGAAATCTTCACCAAGGACATGGGCTTCCTGGGGCAGGGATTCCAGTCTATTTCATTCACTGATGTAGCCACCGCACCTGGCACAGCAGGTGGCCCACAGAAGGGGCCTGACAGATGCTCCTTAAACCAAGCAATCAACCACAGCTGGCCAGACACTGGCACTGGTCTCCTAGTGATAACACCCGGATGATGGTGCAGTGGTGCAGTGGATGGTTTCGGAGACGGAGTAACAGCCCAGCAGAGGCAGCGGTGAGGTTCCCAGGCCTTTATGGCTGCCCGTCCCTCATCCCAGCAGGCTCGGTGTAGAGCCACGCACTGCAAATGCAACTATCCCACCCTCATCAGAGGTTGGACCTGCCTCAGCCACGCTTCAGATCACTCTCCAGGACCCCAGAAGCCCCCCCAAACTCCTCCTGGAAATTCCCAGGTGGATGAGTTAAGGAACCTCGCCACTTCAGAGCTATCCCTTCAATAAATGTCAAGTCAATCAGAAACTCACTCTCCGCCAAGGCCTGGCAGGGGCCTGAGCATCTGAGCATCACGGAGACTCATGGGGCAAAGGGACCCCAATGTTGACGAATCCAACAAACCATAAAGCCCAGCCTGAGGGGAACCTGAGCCCAGAGGCTCCACACCACCCCACCGCGCTCTCCACATTCATGGCCTTAAGCAAAGACATGACTGTGGGTAAATCGTTACGGAAAGGCTCCTCCTGCCCGGCCGGTGTGGCTCAGTGGTTGAGCGTTGACCCACGCACCAGGAGGTCGCTGGTTCGATTCCCGGTCAGGGCACATGCCCAGGTTGTGGGCCCGATCCCCAGTATGGGGCATGCAGGGGGTGGCCAATCGATGTTCTCTCTCATCGATGTTTCTATCTCTCTCTCCCTTCCTTTCTCTCTAAAATCAATAAAGGAAAAAGAAAAGAAAAGGGAAGGATGAAAGGAGAAGAAAAGGAAAACAGTGCTTCGGGGAGTCAGGGGTAGGAGGGAAACAGCCCAGAGCAGGCTGGTCTCCTCGGTTCCCTTCTCCATCCCGAGAGCCAGGAGGGCTCCACACCTTCAAGGTCGAGTAGACCCTCCCCAAGGCTTCCCGTTTAAAAACCCTCAGACTGGAGGGCTGTCTGCTCCCACTGAGACAGCCGTAACGATGACCTTGTCAAATGAATATATGAACAATACAGTGACTGTCCAGGGAAAGAGGCTTCCATGTGACTCTCTGTCTGGGCACATGGTCCCCAACTTCACTACATTTCCAAAAAAGCATGCCATTACAAATCGTTACATATTGAATTCAGTTTGTTGAATGCACCAACCTCGTGGCTTCCTCTGCACATGCTCCCCCATCTATCTAGAACGCTGTTCCCCAGGTTTCAGTTTAAATGTTACCTCCTCCAAGAAGCCTTCCCAGACCTCCCTGGCGGAGGTCAGTCTCTCCTGGCCCTCCTCTCTCAGCCGCACATTTCGTTGTTATTGTTGTTGTTGTTTAGTGCTTATGATAATATGAAAGTTTGTTACTTACTTGCCTAATGCCTTCTTTTGCTGAGTGTTCTCTACTAAAATGCAGCCAGCACAAGGGCAGGAAGTACGTCTTTCAGTCGCCCTGGAGCCTCCCTGCCTAGCTTAGCTCAGCACCTGGCACTTAGCAAGTGCCCACTCGATCAGCGTTGAACAAATGACTGAAACTCTGTTAGGGACACTGCTACTGAATCGAACCATCCATTTATCCAACTACATGTGTGTAACCACCACATGCCAGGGACTGTGCTGGACGTCTGCACGCCTCGCCCACCATTTCACAGAGCAAACAATGGCAGGTTGGCATCTCTCTGGCTTCGCAAGGGCTGCCTGGGGTGTATTTCTGAAATGGGGAAAGTTCAGGTAAGGTCTCCCTCTGCTCATGCCGTGCACCACGCAGCACACGTTTACAAACACCAAAAGCCCCTTGTAGCCCCCAGGATTCCCCTGGGAGACAGGGCCCCCAAGGCAAAGCCACCCGGGCAGCCTAACAATGAGCACCGCAGCCTCCCAACCTCACCGTGTTGGCGTGGATGGCAGCAGCTTCAGGGCCGAGGCGTTTCCAGCTCGACCTACTTGTGATGGCTAATTTTCTATATCCACTTGGCTGGGTCACAGTGCCCAGGTATGTGGAGAGATGTTATTCTGGTTATTTCTGTGACTTTGTTTTTGGGTGAGATCAACATTTAAATCGTTGGACTTTGAGCAAAGCAGATTGCCCTCCCTCATGTGGGTGGGCCTCATCCCATCAGTTGAAGGTCTGACTAGCACATAAGACCGACCTCCCCAGAACAATAGAAAACTCTGCAGCAGATGGCCTTTGGACTTGAACTGCAGCACTGGCCCTCTGGGGCTCCAGCCTGAAAGCCCACCCTACAGGTTTTGGACTTCTCAGCTTCCATAATCATTGAGCCAATTCCTTAAAATACATTGTTTTCTCTATAGAGATAGCTATATGGAAAGAGGGGGGAGGAGGGAGACACACGCACATCCCACTGGCTCTGTTTCTCTGGAGGGCCCTGATGCACCACTCCAGGGCTCTGAGCTGCCAGGTCACAGCCAGCCCCAGGCACCTCAGTAAAGGGGGAACGGCAGCTGCCCCGGCTGCTGTCATGGGACCCTCTGGGGTGAGAGCCAAGAAAACACAGGGGGACCATGAACTGAGTCAGGGTGCTGAGGGGCTCGGGACGGACAAAGTCCACAACAACGTGGATGTGATCCACTTAGGCATAATTCGGGACAAGTGCCATTCCTCTCTGAGCACCAGTTTCCTCGTTTGTAAAATGAGAATGGTTGTGGCTCCTAGGTCATTGCGTCGTTTGTTAACCACCAGGCCTGGTCCCCATCCTACCCCCAACAAGACCGTTTAATGGTAACCGAGCCCAAGTGGACACCTCTGTGCGAACGGGGGACACTGGGCTGGTGAGCGCTCCCCTGGGGTCAATCAGAAGTCCCCGCCTTCCTCCCTGGAGCAAGAACAGTAAGAGGCAGCGAACAGGTTGGTGAGAAGTCGTCTCAGAGCTCAGTGCTGAGCAGGTACCAGCCACTTCCTCCAGCAAAGAATTCAACAACAAGAAAAGGGAGGGGGCTGATTTTGCACCATCTGGAGCATTCCTGGAGAGAAGCCAGGAGACTCCGTGCTGACCCAGGGGCACTCCATACAGCCCTTCCATTATTGACAGCTACCCTGGCAGCCGCTGTGAACACTGGGTGTGATTTGGGTCTTTTAGGTTCAATGGAATTGGTACTTTTATCTGATGGTTTTAAATTATTCATTCCTTTCAAAAAAAAAAAAATTCAGCCACCCTCCTGCCCATAATCATCCTGAATCAGAACAGGAATTAGGGATGCTGCACACGTCCCGTGGAGGCGTGGGTCCCCGCACCCTGCCGCAGACACGGAGCTCTCACTCGGGTGGGACCCATCCACCTGTGCCCTGCAACTGAGCCGGTGGGTTTGGAGTTATTATTTCTTCATCCGTTAAGAATGAGTTCGCTTTAGGGAAAACCATGTCTTTGAATTCCACTTGAATGTGAAATCAGTTTAAAGAAGCGAGGAGGCTCTGAGGACTTCATTGTGGAGGTTTGTTTCAAGTCCCACGGCCTCCCACCGGCACCGCGTCCGCTCCAGCCTCTCGTGCTGCTCGCCCTCTTCCAGGGTGAGCCCAGGCAGCCGCGGGGTGTGCACATGGCCCGTGCAGCACACACAGTGTGCCCAGGGAGAGGCTGCAGACACGAGGTCTGGGTTTGGGATTCTACCAGCAGCAAGAAGCGTATCTCTGAGAGCTGGCGTGAGCTGACCAGGCTCCTTCCAAGGCCCCGTTTCAGGACGCGGGAGGTTCCCAGATAGTGGGGAGCAGTGAAATCCAGACCCTGTCGCAGCGGGAGCTCACACCCTAGGTGGCATGCATTCTGCACCGAAGCTGCTCTCGGCACTCCCCACCCCTGCCCTGCCCCGATTAACCAGATCCATTCCCCACACTGAAAGAGAAAGGAAGTGGCCTCCCTTTCTGGGATGAGAGGACCACAGTGGAGGAGGGAGCCTCACGGTTGACTCTGTGTCGTGCCCACTTTGACAAGGAGCATCACTGTATCCTCTTTCCTGGAAGGTCATTAATGCAACAAGAGATTTGGGGACTCTGGCCAGGAAAGGACCCCCATCCTTCAGTAGGTTTGGGAACCCAGGGCAGAACACATGGCTATTGTGGGCCCCCTGTCCTCTCGGAGCCCGGTGGCAGATTGTGGCATGGGATGTGTGTCCCAGTCGTGGCGATGAGAAAAAACGACGGTCTGTGAGGGTCAACTCTGCCCCCAGAAAAGCTTGTAACTGAAAGCGCTTCATATTAAGAGCCGAGAGAGAGAACACTTGACTTGAAGTTCCAAGGGGCAACTTTATAAAGAAATATGAAATCCAACCACAGCATCTTTTTAAAGGCTCTGAGACCCTTTACTCATAAACAGTATTTCATCACACATACACCACTCCAGTGACTGCAGGGGAAGTGTTCAAGATAGAAAATTAATCTCACTTGGCTAGCAAAGAGATGTTTAATTCCTTCACCCATTCGGCCAAGATGCGCAGTGTCTGCTGTGGGCATGACACAGAAATCAGAATGGGTCAGAGGGATCCTCATCTCCACCAGTGGGAAGAAGACATGAACAAATAATTTCAAAGCATCACTGAATGGGAGGTGAAGTCACCGGGGGGGAGAAAAAGATGTTTCATTTCATCATCTCATGGGAGAAAAAGGTAAAACCAGACCCGAGGACAGTCTGTCTGAACCCCAACCTGCTTGGTGCAGCACCAACAAACCCGAGGACATCCTGAACCTCCATGAAATGGGATTTTGCACAGTCTGTATTTTTAGAAATTTCTCATTGCTTTTTGCAGTCCTGATTTTGCACAGAGAGACGCACACCTCTTACTTTCCAGATTAAAAAAGCACAATCAGAAGTTTAACTCTATGATCGATGCCCGAGTCAGGGACCACAGTGACTCATGGGACCCTGTGCCTTAAAGGCAGAATGGACACACAGCCAGGAAGAGAAGGGCAATTGGGGCGTGGCCATTCCCATCACCCCAGAATTGCTGCACAGGTGGTCCCTGGATATGCCTAGGGATAGGCTGGTCTACTCTGCGGTCAAGGCCGCCACTGGACAAAGGCACGTTTTCAGTGCATGTCAAATCTGAGGGATTTCTCCAAGATCCTCTCAGCTCTGTTCCTGGGAAGTTGATATAATCAGGGGTTGTCACCCCCCACTTTCTATCCTCATTTCCTACATGGTAGAGAGTCAGGTGCATTGGTTGGAAGAACAGACTCTGGCCTAAGACTGCCTGAGTTCAACTCCCAGTCCCACCACTTACTAGCTATGGGGTATTAGGCAAGTTGCTTCACCTCTCTGTGCCTTTGTCCCCCCATCCTGACCCACAGAATTGCCAAAAATGTCAGAGCACCTGGCAACGGTAAAAGGGCTGCATAAATGTGAGCTATTTCTACCTGCCAGGTAGGTTAAGCTGCTTTCCAAAACCACACAACAAGTTAGTGGCAGGCTTAGAAACAATCCAATGAATTCTGTTGCTTCTTTTCCATCCTTCCTTAAAGGAATATGGTAAAACTCCCCATCCTGTGAATAGGATCAGCCACACTTGTACAGCATCAAGCCACTTTCCTGGCCACAGTGGTCTGCTCACCTGAGCCAGCCAGTTCCTTCACTAGGAATGAGAGTCCAGTGTTTCTGAATGCTCTCTTGAACAGAGGCCATGTGCGCTGGAGAGCGGCTGGTGGCAGCCATTTCCTGTCCTGTCGACAGGGAAATAAAGCGAGCCAGCCTTCCTGAGAGGGGACAGTGTGTTCCGTGTGCAGTGAGGCAGAGGGCGAGGGGAGTCCACAGTCCCAGAAGCTCCTGAGGCCCAGCTGACTCCCCGGCCACAGAGTTCCCGAGAGGCCCCTGCAGTCACAGTTTGCAGTCACAGCCCATGATTTGTGTCTGTAATTGCAACCAAAGAGTCCCGGGGCATCCAAGGAGATGCCTGATTACCCACTGTGTCTGCACAGCTCAAGAGTCACAAGGACCAGGGAATGAGAATTTGGAAGCTAAACAGTAGGTTGCCTGAGAACTTCTCTGAACATCAGTCTCTTGTTCCGCTTCCTTGTGGAGGAATTAGAAACATCCTAAGACTCCTGGAAGGAATATTACTATAGTGAAAGAACATGAAAATAAAAGTCTGGATAGCCTCAAGGAGGCAGTGTGACCTAGTGTAAAGGGCATGAGCACTGCAATAAAAAAATATCTGCTGTGTGAGCTCCAGAAAGTTACCTAACCTCTCTGGGCTTCCATTTCCCTTTTGGTAAATGAGATAAGGCGTCTGAGGTTGAAAGAGTTAAGGGATATAAATTGCCTGCACATATTAAGCATGCATTAAATAGTAGCTATTATTATTATAGGCTGTAACTATTTATTATCTTAATATATTATAAGTAAAATTAACATCCCCAAATGTTATTTTATTACATAAAATATACCAATACATAATAAATCATTGCTCTTAATGTGGTGTGGAATACTCAACTAACGTTCAAGAAAAGCAAAAGCATTGCTCAGGGAGTATTTTAACCAAATCTGCAGAAAAATCAAGCAGCAGGACGCTGACAGCCTCAGCAGAGGCCACATGTTGCTAAATCTCCTTGAAAATCAGTCAAAGATTTCGGAGTCTTGGACAAAGAGGAGGGGAGGGAATTAGGTTGGGAAGTATACAATTCCCTTCGCCAGCAGCCCACTCTAGAGCTGCTTCAGGGCTCCTAAAAACGTGGTGACTGAAGAAGCACAAACCCAGAACAGCACGTCCACCGGCTCTGCTGAGTCCTGTATGTTGGCAGACATTACTAATCAATTGTGATGCTTCTCCTGCTAAACCTGGACAGTGGCACAGACTCCTTCACACGGCGATTCAGGCAACTGTGAGCAATTAGCTTGCACTGGCGGACTCTGTTAAACTGATTTGCTATCCCTCTTGCGACAGTAAAGGACCATTCGGAAGCCATCTGCCCTCAGGTGCCAGGAAATCAGGGCAGAGGTCAAAAGGCTATTTTTCTGTAGCCCTGGGGCTCCATAATCAAAACCTAGATATATTCATGTCTAAAGCACCCACTGATGTCAACACTTTTGTCTTAACCGATAAAAAGCTTAAGAAGCACCCTATAAATTGCCTCATTGAAAGCTAAACAGCTCCTGCCCCTCTCCCACTCAAGAGCCTGGTGGATGTTGTGATGCGCCCCCAGACCCTTCTTCAGTAAGGAGCATCTTACTCTCTGAGCTGGTGAGTGAGCTGCCAGCAAAGACCCCTGGCCATCACCCCAGTTAGGGATTGCCTCTGCAGGGGAGCCCAGCTTGCCAAAGGTCTGGCTAGGTTACGGGGTTAAAAGAGCCAGGCTCCCAGCGCCCGAGGGGGACACTTCTCAAGCTCCATCCCAGCTTCAAAGCACCCCACAGAAGCCCTGGTCCAGACTGCACTGCAGCCCACCTTGCTCCCCCTGCCCAGATCCACCGCTGGCTTCCCCTCCACAGGCGTTGACCCTAATGATGCTCATCTCTTCCTGTGAGCTTCCCAGGCAACCTCACTGCAACAGAACCAGCATCAGGAGGGAAAAGACGTAACGGGCCAGCCAATTACCAAAACTCGACTTGAGTGCTGGGTCCTTAGTTAATCTTATCCCTTGCCCCACACAACACCCTCATCGCCGTCTCACACATGGGGTCAGAAAGACCAAGTAAACTGCCCGAGACTATACAGCCAGCCCAGTCTTGTTCCAGCGCACACACTGACAAACCACACAGCCCTTCATCTAACTCTGGATAACTGAGACTTGCACAAACAAGTTAGAATAAATACAATTTGGCCCAAATTAGGTAGTGCTTTCAATGCAATTCAGCAGATATTCGCTGAGCGCTTACTAGTGTGCTAAGAAATTCAATGAATTAGAGAGAGCGAGACCTCTGTTCTTTGGGTGCTCAGCAATTAGCGAATATTCAGTGAATACCTACTAAGTAAGAGGCTCACAGGGGGGAAAGGCAGACCAAAGGACAAGCAAATGCATAAAGCTGAAAAGTGGCCGGTGGACCAGCGCCACACAAGGACAAAGAGGCACAGGGGTCCCCAGGACAGTGAGGGTTGGTTGATTTCTCCTGCTTTTTCCTTAAACTGCCTGAGAAATGGGAATTATAAAGCCCTGGGCTTTGAGTACTAACACCCAGGAAACCTCTCAGTGTTGTCAGAGAAATGCATTTTACTTTCTAAATGGCTATGAGACACTTGAACAAAAGAGGATGCCGGGTCTGAAGGAGCCAGGACATCGTAGCTGCAGAACGTGACAAGAGCCCTTCCTGCCGGAGTCAGGCCAGACCCATCCTGAAGCAAGGCAAGCACGACGTATGAAAAGAGTCCATCTCACAAGACGTGTCTAGGAGCTGCTCAAAGCCACAGTCGTCAAGGGAAGGGGACGGAGCAAACAGCAGAACGCATTTGTGAAGGGAGGAATCGTGTTAGAAGGACAGTGGCACAGAGCAGGAAACCACCCCTGGGCAGAGAGAGGCAGCGAAGGCCACAAGGACAGGCACAGAGGGACATGGAGCAACAGCCCATAGTGTGCCTGGTGCCAGGGAACCTTCACTGGGGGACAGCGGGAACGCTGAGGGACCTGCTCCCACAGTGCTCCCTATGGGGTGGGGGGGAAGGGCAAGGATAAAGGGCATCCCCTTGGAAGTGATGGAGCCATTTGTATCCTGATCATGGCAGTGGTTACGTGGGAGAAACCTGCATAGAACTACACACACACACACACACACACACACACACACACACACGAGGGCGTGTAAAACTGGAGGAAACTGCACAGGGTCTATAGTTTGGTTCAGATTGTACCAATATCAGTGTCCTGGTTGTGACATTGTGCTACAGTTATATAAGATGTCACCTCTAGGGGAAGCTGGGGCCCAGACTCTATTTAATAGTCTTGCACCTTCCTGTGAGTCTAGAATTATTTCAAAATAAAAAGTTTTGTTAAAAGATGCAACTCCTCACCCTGGCCAGTTTGGCTCAGCGGTTAGAGCGTCAGACTGCGGTCCAGAGAGACCCGGGTTCGGTTCCTGCTAAGGGCATGTACCTCGGTTGCAGTTTGTCCCCGGCCCTGGTTGGTTGTGCGGGTGGCAGCCACTTGATGTGTCCCTTTCACGTCGATGTTTCCCTCTCTCTCCCTTCCTCTCTCTCCCTTCCACTCTATCTGAACAAAAAATGAAAAAATGTCCTCGGGTGAGGATAAAAAATAAAATAAATAAAAGATGCAACTCCTCCTCCCTGGGCCATCACCTCCTCTTCCTCCTCCTCCCCCAGCCTCTGCCCCTCCCCTTCTCCCTCTTCCTCCTCCTCCCCTTCCTCCTCCTCCCCTTCCTCCTCCTCCCCCAGCCTCTGCCCCTCCCCTTCTCCCTCTTCCTCCTCCCCCCCTTCCTCCTCCTCCCCCAGCCTCTGCCCCTCCCCTTCTCCCTCTTCCTCCTTCTCCCCTTCCTCCTCCTCCCCTTCCTCCTCCTCCCCCAGCCTCTGCCCCTCCCCTTCTCCCTCTTCCTCCTCCTCCTCTTCCTCCTCATTCATCTTCTTCTTCTGATCTCTCTCGCTGTCTCTCTCTTTCTCTCTCACTCTCTCACGACTGAGAACAATTCGACAATGCCATCTGGATAAAAAGGCCTCTCCGTGGATGAGAACCATTATCCTTTCAGCACTTGGCGGTGGCCGCCTACATCATGTTACAGGGATGAGAGAGTGTTACACTGGGCTGCACCATAGAAGAGTTTAACGTATTTCACTTAGCATAGTCAGAGAAAGATTCCACGTATATGTGGAATCTATTGAACAAAATAAGCTAACAAACAAAATAGAAACAGACTCATAGGTACAGAGAACAGACTGTCAGCTGTCGGAGGGGAGGGGAGTTGGGAGGCTGGTGAAAAGTGAAGGGAGTGAGCAAAATAAATGCATAGTCACAGACAACGGTATGGTGATTACCAGAGGTAAAGGGGGTGGGGCAGGTAGACGAGGGCAATGGGGTACAAATGGGGATGGAAGGAGACTTGACTTGGGATGGTGCACACACAATAAAATACACAGATGATATATTATAGAATTGTACACTTGAAACCTGTATAACTTTTTAACCAATGTAACCCCAATAAATTCAATTAAAAAATAAATAAAAGGGCATCTCCTTAAATGAAAAATAAATTTAAAATATAAAAGGATATCTCCTTTTAAAAAAAGAATTTAACATATATTCCTTCACCGTTTGCATTCCCCCACATTATCTGCAGGCTTTGGCAGAACCTTACTCCATCTGGCAAATGGATTCCCCTTCTAAATATAAGATTTTAAATTTCTTCACGCAACGTTACCTAAGTGGTTAAAATGTACCTTTTTTTCATGTAGTCTTCCTTTTTCCTTTTTTAATCCTCACCCAAGGATATGTTTTTATTGATTATTTTTTAGAGAGAGAGAGAAACATCAGTCGGTTGCCTCCCATATGTGCCTGACCAGGGATCCAACCCACAACTTAGGTATGTGCCCTGACCAGGAATCGAACCCAAAACCTTTTGGTGATGGGATGACACTCCAACCAACCAAGCTACCCAGCCAGGGCTCCTTTTTCTTTTCCATGCATGAATCCCACTCCCTCCAGTCCTCCTACCACCCCCAGTGGTACAACCTAGAATGCATTGTTCCATATTTTTCTCTATTCTTGACTAACTATGTATCAATTAGTATGTATAGTGTTGCATACACGTATATACATGGTTCATTAAAATGGGATCGTATATGCACCTTTCAGCATCTTACTTTACTCACTCAACAATACTTCACAGATATCCCTTCAACACAGTGATATTGCTCTGATTCATTCTTTTCAATGGTGAAAAGTTTCCCTAATTCATTCATTAATTCACCATTCTTCTATAGATGACCATTACCATGTTTCTCTCCCTCCCTCCTTTTCTCTCTCTCTTCCTCTCTCTCTCTAGAGATAGATAGATAGATAGATAGATAGATAGATAGATAGATAGATAGATAGATAGATAGATTAGATAGATAGATAATAGATAGATAGATAGATAGATAGATAGATAGATAGATAGATAGATAGATAGATAGAGCTATAACTCTAGCTATAGATATAGATATCCCTCCCTCCCTTCCTCCATTCTTCCCTCCTCTCCTCCCTCCCTCTCTCTCCCTCTCTGCCTCTACAAACAACACTACATTAAACATCCTTAGTCATTTATTCTTGCTTCCTTATGCTTTCGGCTCCATGGGTAGATTTTCAGGAGTAAGACAACTCAGTGGAGAGGTTTGTGTGTTTTAATTTTAATGGATAGCTACCACCAGATTGCTTTTCAAAAACACCCCTCACTTCCTACGAGCAGTGTATGGACATCCTTTCCCCCGTATTCCCACCAGCAGCGGGCATTATGACTCGTCTTACATTTTGGACATTTGGAAAGATATAAACTGAAATTGGGTTCTGGTTTTCGCGACACTGCAAGCGCGCTCTCCTGTGTTTGGCCATTTGAATCCATTCATCTGTCAGCTGCCTCCGCCTACCCATTTTTCTGTTCGGTCTCTTCAGCTCATCTGGACGACTGGTGAGATTTCTTTACATATTCTTTGCATACTAGTTTCCAAGTCTATCATGCCTTCTGTGTTCCCAGGAGGGTGGGTGCTTTTCTTCTTAGGCTCACTCAGGCCAAGAACTTCACTCGGCTTTCCCTCCGGGTCCTCACTTCTCTCCAGGACCCTCTATAGGTATTCTGAGCTCTCTGCTGGGGCTCACAAAGCCAGCACCCACACTCACACCCCTCCACTCCCAGGCCCAGCAGCCATTTGGCTCTAGAGGCTGATGGACTGGAGTCAATAGTGCAGGAGTAAGAAGCCAAGTCCAGGCTGCCCTCTATGCAGAATCCCATTCATTTTTAATATAAGAAGGCAGACACAACGTGTGTATGAGGATGTGTGTGGATGTGTGTGTGTGTGTGTGTGTGTGCGTGTGTGTAAAATGATTATATATTCATAAAAATCTTCAGTGCCATTCTTAAATGTCTCAACAGAATGGAAATGTGTGTACAGAGTTGTTTCTATTGTTCTCACTGTTCCCTGGTCACCTAAGCACCCAAGCCATGCCAACCGAAGACACAACATAAACCCACCCTGTTTGTTTAAATCCCCCTGTGGGCCCCAACCTGGTTTGTCATATGCAGCTTCAGGTATGACTCTGGTCCAATCAGGCCCCGTGTGTTAGTTTGTCATTACTGCGTGACAATGACCACAACCTTGGCAGCGTAAACAGCACTCATTTATCATCTCACAGGCTGGAAGTCCAGGGCACGTTGCTGGACTCTCTGCTCGGGGTCTCCCGGGCCAAAGTCACAATATTAGCTGACCTGGGCTCTTATCTGGAGGAACGAGAAGAGATTCTGCCACGCAGCTCATGCAGGCTGTTGTTCCCTGTGGCTGTAAACTGGGGTCCCCATTTCCGTGGTGGCTGACACAGGGCCAGGTGTCCCTCTCTGCTCCCAGAGACCGCTCATTCATTCTCCTGTGGCCTTCGCCA
Source organism: Tadarida brasiliensis (assembly GCA_030848825.1). Lineage (NCBI taxonomy): Eukaryota > Metazoa > Chordata > Mammalia > Chiroptera > Molossidae > Tadarida > Tadarida brasiliensis. The sequence continues at coordinate 113,252,160 of CM061258.1, forward strand.
CCGTCAAACCAGCAGCAGCACTTTGAGCCCTTGTCACTGGCCAGGTCTCTCACTTCCCCATGTGCCACCAGCCAGAGAACCATCTCAGCTTTTAAGGGCTCACTGGATGACGTTAGGCCCACTGGGGACCATGTCATATAACAGAACATAGTAGCAGGAGTGATAAATCACCACAGTCATGGGTTCCAAGGTCAGGGGTGTGGAATCTTGAGACCATTCCTAGAAATTCTGCCCACCACACCCGGGAACCAGGACGCATCCTGAAAAACCAGCGGGGCTCTGATAAGCTGGTTCTTGGGGCCCCAGGCGGGTCTCTCCTTGAGGTGTCTTCACCACCTCGCTCTCGCTGGCCCTGGCTGGCCCTGCGGTGCTCCCGACCTGACTCAGACCTCGGCCTGATGCTCCTGTCCGCCTGCACCCCATACTGTTTGCTTATGATGCTGTGTAATGGACAGTTTTGTTTCTTCCCTAGACTGGGCTCTTTCTTCTTTGCTAAGAGAGACGCAGTACTGCTGTGAGTTCTCCATAGTGTGTGAGGAAGGAAAAAGGAATGGTGGGAGAAAGGATGGAAGGAAGGGCAAAAAGGAGGGGAGGGGGGAGGGATGGGGATTGCGTAGAAACTCATCCTTCCCTTTACAATCTGTACCTGACTGGTGTAGATTCCTACTCACAGGCAAGGCCCAAGCACCTTCTGACTCTCTCTCTCTCTATCTATCTATCTTTCTCTCTCTCTCTCTCTCTCTTTCTCGACAGAAGCAGATATCTCTCCTGAGTTCATCCCTGGACTCTGTCCTGTCCCCAGTGATTTGGTCTTTCCTGGCCTCACTTAGTCATGACCTTTTGGTTTGCTCACACTGGACCTGATGCTCACACACTGTGCCCCTGGTTCCCCAGCTTCTCCTGGGACGTTTCTTTGGTTGCCCCCTTTGTGCCATACTGATACCTGACAACCCACCTGTCTCACTCCCAGGCACCACCTGGGGCCAGGGCCCAGCCCACCCGCCCCACCCCACCTGCCTTGCCATAATCCCCCAATACCAGCATCATAAACAGACAACATCTAATATGTTTGCCAATAAGTGAACTGTTGACTATTATCTCTTCTTGCATTGTTAAATGGGCCTAAGGAACAAACAGTGGCAATGCAGTGAGAACATGTGGACATTTAAGGGCACGTCTACAGGTCTCACCTACCTTGGTGAGGGAATGCCTAGCATTCTCTGTGGACCTCTCCATTCAACATGCGTTTATTAAGTGCCTGCCGCATTGCCAACCAGGCAGGCCTCCTGCAAACGGCTCTCCTCACCAGACCCAACCTGGAAAAACACCTTGCACACACGCATCCCACCACCATCGGCCCACGCACGTCCACCTCTGCTCTGTGGTGGTCGTTTGCCTCGTCTCAAGCCAGGAATGCAAGTTCCATGATGGATGAGCCTTGTCCACACGCCACACACAAGGTGGTGAGTGGGCACTTCATCAACCCCGTTCTTAATTCTCACCATGCTCTTTCACCACCAAAATCTTAATTCGTTGTCATAAATGTGCTTTCTACCTCTTGGTGGAAGAAATAATGACTTTGTCAATCACTCCTCTTTTGCTGGACTTACTGAATTACCTCAAATGTCAAGATAATGTCTCCCCAGCCTGTTTTCACTCTGGTACCAGCTTCTTATTAAATTATGTTGAGATACATTGATTTCCTTCAACAGGGAGTAATGGAACCCTGCCAGGAGTTAACACTAATCTTCTAATTCAGTAAGAATAAAATATGTGACTGATTAAATCTTAATTAACAGTTCACAAAAGGCTGCTTAATGTCAGGTGGTATATGCATCTTAATTATCCAACAGTGCCACTGCTGTTTGCAAGATGAGGTAGGGGTCTACGGGATCTCTGTAGGATCAGTTGCGTGCGGCTTTTTCTTTTGTTCTACAGCAACTTCCTCCTGGCTCCCCCTCCATCTTTGTGGTTGTCAGTGGGTTAGGTTTAGAAATAAGAACTTTCTATTATTAGGCTTTCTCCCACAAACCATCCCCTTGGTTTCATCTGAACGAAAGTGATATAGTCTGTCAGATAGGGTAGGCTCGCTTCTGCTGCAATAACAAAACATCCCTCAAATCTTAGTAGCCATAAGAATGTATTTACTGCACGCTACGTTCATGGTGGGTCAGCTGGAGGCATTAGTCCACTCTGTCCTCACAGCAGAACTCAGATCTGCAGAGCAACCATACGACCTTACAATCTTACACATTGTTGCCACTTGCCAAGGCCGCGGGAAAGAGAAGATGACAAATTGTGAAAAGTCTCTTGGGCTTTCTGCGTATTCCACTGGCCAAAGCAAGTTTCTTAGCCCTACCTACACTCAAACAGGAGGAGGAAAGTTCAATCCCACCGTGGCTTCAGAAGAGGAGGAAAAGAAAAAAAAGACAACCAAAGAAAAATGGCGCATAATGCAGAACGATGATAAGCATTACAGAAGACTTCTAATCAGAAACCATGCAATCCAGAAGACAATGGAGCGACATTAATTTTAAAGTGCTGAAAGGAAAAAGAACTGTCAACTCCGAATTCTATACCCTATGAAAATATCATTCAAAAATGAAGGTTTGTAGCCCAGCTTGGCAGGAGCTTGGAAGGCTTCACTCTTGTCCAGACAACAAAGGGGGAAAAATGAACTAAAAATCAACAACTCTTCTCCACTCCATCAGAGAATTGAGGTCAAAAGAAGAGAAACGGGATATATATAAGCAGCTCTCGTGATTAACTATAATGTAGAGGTTAAGAGCAGGGACTCTGCAGTCAGGCTCCTGGTATGTAAATCCTGGCTCCATCACCCATAATTGTATGACTTAGACAAATGACTCACCTTTCCAGAGCCTCCGGGTCCTCATCTGTAAAATGGGAACCCCAAGTGTCTCAGGGGTTGTTCCGAGGATTCAATGGGATGATGAACACGAAATGGCTGGCACAGAATAAATGCCTCATGTCAACTCTCTTTAAAGGAGGGGTACAAGTGCTTCCCAGGAAGAGTAAAATTTGGCCCTGTCCTGCTTTGCCACAATTAAGGCTCCCTTTCTAAGATGTTTCAGAGAAACCCCCCATCTGCTACTGTCAATGCATTCCAACTCTCAGCTCTGCCACAGTGGTCTCTAAACACACACACACACACACACACACACACACACATACACACACACAGGAGCACTTGGCACTTGGCTTTCTGAATGTCCAGAAGGCCCATCTGTGATGCCCTTTGCCCTTGTAACAAACAGTGACACTGTGACTCAGCCTTAATGACAAGTGTGGGCATCCTCATGCCACTGTCACTATTTTTGCCACATCCACAGCACATTTACAATTATTTCATATTTTTATTTAAATAGAATCACTTTTTTTTCTTACATAAAATGCATTGACTTTTAGAGGGAAATTTTATCACTGCTGTACACAGAAAATCAATATCATTTCAAGTAAAAATAAAAGCAATGAAAACAGTGATATTAAATTCTGGCTAGGTACTATTGCCTGCCAAGACTCCAAGCAAAGGCCTCATTGTTTAAGTGTTTTCTGTTGAAGACATTCCGCCCCAATTAGGAGAGCTGGTTCTGGAGCTGGACTCCAAGATTGGAATCCCAGCTCTGCGGCTCAGTCACTGTGTAAATTAGACATTATCTCAAAGGTCTGGCCTTTGGCTCACTCGTTTGTACAATGGGCATGATGAATAGGGCCAACCTCACAGGGTTGTTACAAGGATGGAGACATACAACCTGGCATATGGTAAACACACAACAACAAAACAAAGTTGTGAGATGTAGAGAATGAAAGTTTCCACCAAGCATGAAGAACGCGCATTATTACCCTAGACCCAAATTCCTTGGCTGAAACACGCAACCTCTGCCCCACTGGCTCTGTAATTCCCTCCAGCTGAATGCCACCTGGGATTAGGACTGCAACAAGCTACCCCAAACTTTTCCTGCCTCATTATATCCAGCCATTTGCCAATGTCATCCTTGAGATCCAAGCAGTAATTCTCCACTTGGATTGACGGTGAGTAAACAGCCAGAGGTCCTTTCAAATGTCAGTATTCTAAGTCTGAGACACGATCAGATTGACTCAAATGGAAATACTGGCTGAAGCTGTGGGGGTCCACCTGTCACCTCTAGCTAAGATCCCTGGAAGTTAGGCACCAACCCATGAAGCAATGATGGGAGACACCATCCCTGGAGCGACCCCAACAATTGACAAACCCTTCTCCAGGACCATCACCGTCAGCAGACACAGACAGATTTCCACTATAATCCATCATTCTGTTGGTTGTAGGTAACAAACCTCCTTTCGTCAATGACCAATCACTGATATCACCACTTCTGCTTGAGGCAAGCCCATAAAGAGGAAAATATCAATCCTCAGTGTCGGGGGGCATAAGTCGGTCAAATATAAAGGTGGGCCCTAATTCCTTAGCAACTGAGTGGTAACTGGGAGAGAAGCCTGTGCTTTGGAATAGAGACTCTTTCATGGTCTCTTCCCTCTACCCGAAGGAAAAGACCTGACATCCTGCCTTTCCCAGTCTGTCATCAATCAAGTGATCACCCTTGTTTTTTGCATGGAGGGTCTACATCAGGGAGCGCACCAGGAAGTTCTCTTGATCTCATCAGCAGATATTGAACAACCCCACACAGAGAAGAGACAGCCATACTGCAGGTGTCCTCCTTCATTCCCCTGCATCTGAGCCGGCACCACCCAACTGAAGGATTCAGAGAGTGGGCTCAAGGAATGAGGTTTAGGGACACGGGGCCGAAGGGGATTGGAGAGCCAATCCCAACACTCACCTTGTGTTTGCCTTCCCCACTCTGTGTCACCATCACTGTGCACCATTTCACATTTTCTGGTGTCCTTGTGGACTCTTTTCACATTCTGCATCTATTTTTCTGCTGATTATCTCACCCACCATGGTGGTCACTCCATGAGGGAGGGCGTTTGCTTTTCTTGTTGACCACTTACTTCCAAGAACCTGGCACCTCCCAGGGGCTCAGTCAACAAGAGCTGAATGAGTGAATGAATGAATGCCCTAGACCAGGGCTACCCAATAGAACTTTCTGCAAGGATGGACATGTTCTATATCTGTGTGGTCCAACCTGGTGGCCACAGCGATGTGTCCTATGGTTAGCTGAAGTGGCAAATGAACATTCAAGATGTGGCTACTGCCACAGAGAAACTGAATTTGTATTGTATTTTAACTGACTTAAATTTAAATAGCCACATGGATGTTGCAGATACTATATTGGATGCCTCAGCCCTACACCAGCGTAGAAAGCCAAGAAGATATAGTCCCTCTGGTAGTCAGGAAAGAGGAGAGAAAAAACAAAGCCTTTTCTGGGAAGGGAAAGAAAGAAAAAGAAGCTTGGCGTTCTCTGGGGAATGCTGTGGAAGGCTTGCTAATATTATAAGAAGCTCTAGCAGCTGGGGCTGTTGGTAGAAAACGCCAGTTTTTTCCTTAGTTAAGAGGCACCCCACTTTCTGGAGTATGAAGCAATTTGGCAGCTGCACTGAGGAGTCCTGAGGCTCAGGGACCAGAAATGCAGGCACTGCGAGGGTCGTGCTGGGAGGCGTCAATAGCACAGGCTTTCTTCCCCACACCCCCTCGGGCAGCCACACTTCAAAACATGCCTGGGGCTGTATCCAGAGCCGCTGCCAGGAAGGCACTGCCAGCGCCACTCCACCTTCCTCCCAGCAAGTGAGCCCTGTTGTTTCCACTGAAAAGCTCTTGAAAACTTGTGGGTGGCACCTCCCCTTGGGGCATTCCAGCATTTGCTCATGGTGGGGCTACTCGGACTCCTAGGTCCTTCCTAAGAATGTGAAGCTCCAGGGGACAGGGCCTGGCAGGTACCTGATTACATGCCACACCTGGGCAGTCTGCTTAGCTTCCTGGGTCTTGATCTCTCGCACATGGAGTCAGTTGCTAATTCCCACTCTTCTGAGCCGTGAGGAGCAATGAATCAGCAAACCCATGCAAAGCACTTAACGCGTGTCAGGCCCGTGGTAAGGACTCCGTGTTAATGACTACAGCTGACCGCCTCCCTGACCTACTCTCCAGTCTCTCGGGCGTCATCTTGCCCATCTCCCTGTAATTCTCCCTCCACAACAGATCCGGCCATGTGTGTGGTCTGTGCGACAGTAATTCGTGAGCAATAGTGTTTGGGTTTCTTAGGACTACAGCATCCACAGTCCCTAAAAACCCAGAAATTACCCCACAACACATCACAGTAACAATAATGATTAATGAAAATAATCATAATAACCACTAATATATATATATATTTTTTTAATCCTCACCCAAGGATATTTTTCTGTTTATCTTCAGAGCAGGAGGAAGGGAGAGAGCGAGAAACATCAATGTAAGAGGGACACATCGACTGGCTGCCTCCCGCATGACCCCGACCAGGGCAGGAACAAACTGCAACCGAGATACGTGCCCTTGACTGGAATTGAACCCACGACTCTTTGGTCCGCGGGCCGACGCTCTAACCGCTGAGCCAAACCAGCCTGGGCTGTAAACACTAGTATTTATTGAGTATTTACTATGTGCCAGGCACAGTGCTGAGAGTTTTTCATGCATTGTTTCCGATGCTCTTGATGATAACCCTGAATTAGTGTTGCTAATTCACAGAAGAGTCAAGATTAGAGATGGGTAGTCACTTCCCTAAGTTCTCATAGCAATTGCCCAGGACTTAAACCCAGGTCTATGAGGATCCAGAGCCCAGTCCCTTGACCTCCAGGCTATCCTGGTTGTCAGGATGTGAAATATCTATAATGAATACAGACTGCCTTAAGTATAGGGAGAACAAAATTCCTGTGCATCTAGGCGGCAAACAGTACCTAAGGAAAGCGTCTGTGGCTTTCGTGCTAACTAGGAATACTGAATACACAGTAATAACCTCAGCGGAATCTTTCAAGGTTACCAAAGGAAGAGCATGAATCGCTGAAGATGAAAACTGTATTAGTTTCCTGTTGCTGCTGTAACAAATGACCACAAACTTCGTGTCTTTAAACAACCCAAGTTGCTTACAGCGTATTCACACTTCCCAAAAATTAAGATGTTGACATCTCCTGCCCAGAAGTCTGCCCTCTGGTCCCAAAAGATTCATATCCATCTCACATGCAAAGTATATTCACCCCATCCCAACGTCCCCCAACAATCTCAACCCATCACAGAGGAAAATAATGATCATTCATATCAAATGAGTGCTTGCCATGTGGTGAGCACTTGGCTGTGTCAGCCCACTTACTCTTCATACCAGCCCAGTTTAGAGATGAGAAAATCAAGGCTAAAAGAGGTCAAGTGGCCCTGACTGGTTTGGCTCAGCAGTTAGAGCGTCAGCCCGCGGACTAGAGTCACAGGTTCGATTCCGGTCAAGGGCACGTACCTCGGTTGCGGTTCGATCCCTGGCCCTGGTTGGGGTTGTGTGGGAAGCAACCAGTCGATGTGTCTCACTCACACTGATGTCTCTCTCTCTCTCTCTCTCTCTCTCTCTCTCTCTCTCTCTCTCTCTCTCTCTCTCTCTCTCCCTCTCCCATCCTCGCACTCTATGTGAAAAAAAATCAATGGAAAAATATCCTCGGGTGAGGATTAAAAAAAAAAGAGGTCAAGTGATTGGCCCAAGCTTATGGCTGAGCCAGGATTTGAAACCAGGTATACCTAACTCACTCTGCACGAGGTCCAAGTACTCTCAGTACTTCTCAGGTGGGTTTTGAAAAGTGAATTGAATTTAGAAAGTCAACAAGGAGGGGAGAGGGCATTCCAGACAGGAAGATGGCTGGAGCAAAGGCCCAGGGGCAGGAATGCACACCCCACATGCAGAAGTCAGACACAGGCTTGATGGGCAGGAACATGGAGCTCGCACAGGGAAGGAGTGGGGCCAAGACTTGGACATGCAAGTGGAAGTCATATTGAAGACCTCGAGTGACGAGTGACAGAAAGTGACCTTTCTCCTGGAGGAACATGTAAGTCTTGAATGTCAGATTGTGCCGTTCTAGTTGCTTTTCAGGAAATATTTAACTGGAGTGAAGGAAGATGGTATCATGAACTAGTCCTAGCTGTGCGTTTCTCCTCCACATCTCCCCGTGGGACCTTCCCCTGGTCAAGGGGACACGCACGTGTGTCTATCACCTCCGACTGGAAGACAAGCTTCATGAGGGCAGGGATGTCTGTTTTACTCCCTGCTCTGTCCCTGGCACCTAGAGCACGCCTGGCACATAGTGAGTGCTCAATAAATATCTGACGAGTGGATACAGAGAGGGAAAGAATGTTCCTTTTTCTAAGTATTAGAGAATGCTCCTGATGTTACATTGGAAGGGATCCTCTGGGAGCTCAAACCTTTCATTTGTAAGAGACCATTTTTTTAAAAAAGAAAAAGTCTCTTGAGGCATAAAAGTTCATAAAAAAAAAAAAAAATTAGGCCGGCTGGTGTGGCTCAGTGGATTGAACATCACCCCATGGACTGAGAGGTCCTGGTTCGATTCCCGGTCAGGGCACATGCCCGGGTTGCGGGCTCGATCCCCAGTGGGGTGCATGCAGGAGGCAGTGGTAAATGTTTCTCTCTCTCATCAATGTTTCTCTCTCTCCCTTCCTCTCTCTCTAAAAAATCAATAAAAACATATTTTTTTAAAAATTAGGAAGGGTCACTAAGGTGGGAAGAGAGTAGAGAGGGAATGAGACACCACCTAGAGGTCAATGGGGTGTCTGAGGGGACCAGACCCGGGGGGAGGGCCCCACGGAGAGATGTCTGTGTGGTGAGGCAGCCGAACTCTGTCCCTCTGTCCCCGAGTATGCACAGGAAGGTCAGGGCAATGCTTCCTGTCCAGCGATAGCCATCTACATGGACTTGTCACGCTTCCCTATGCTGCAAACCAGTTGCACGTGCTGTCTGCAGAGGGCGTTCTTCCTGCTTCCTCCTGCTTGCTGCCCGTCCAGCAGAAATTACGTCCACCCGTCTCGACACTCTGCACAGCCTTACCCAAAGCTCCAGCAGAGCAGGACGTTCATGGGCTTCACCCCGACCTCAGGCTGGAAGCAGAGTCCCAGAGGCCCGGAGGAGCGGTCCATGAGGGAGAAAGTCCCTTGGGAACCAGGCTTGAGCGGGCGGCACAGGGACATCACCCACTCCCATCACAGCGTGCAGCCTGCAGTTGAAGGCTTCGGAATATTGTAGATTCTCCCCACCCCCGTGACCTCCCACCCTGCCCACAGCCCCCCTTGCTTTCAGAACATGCATTCAAACACCGTGAGCAGCAGCGAAGACGCCGCCTCTCTCCTCGAACAGAACTGTAGAGGCAAACAGAGGAGAGAGGAATCGGGACCAAATCAAACATAACGCACTGCGCCTAAATGAACAGCCCACAGAGCTCCAATCAGGCCACACGGGGGCGGAGAAAAGGGCTCACTGCCCAGCTCTGATTTCAGAATGGTCACTGTTCCACAAAACTCGTGACAGCTTCTCAACCCAAATGGTGTCCACAGCAGTGATCTCCGCCAGATGCAGATCCCATCATCTGGCTGCTTAACCCGTTGCTACAGGTCTTGGATAAAGCCCAAAGGCCTTGGTGTGACACGCAGGAACCCAGGGGCCAGCCCTGCCGACCTCCCCTCCACTGTCCCTCTGTGATGGCTAATTTTATGTGTCAATGTGACTGGGTTAAGGGATGCCCAGATAGTGGGGTGAAACACTCTGGGTGTGTCTGTGAGGGTGTTTCTGAAAGAGGTTAGCATCTGAACCAGCAGGCTGCTTAAATATCACTCTCAGCAATGCATGTGGGCATCATCCAATCCGTTGAGGACCCAAATAAACAAAACAAAAAGGCAAGGCGAATTTGCTCTTTTATTGCAGCTGGGACGCCCATCAGCCCCTGTCCTCAGACATCAGCAAGACTGAAACACACTCCCTTCTTCCCTCCCTACTAAACCCGCTCCTTCTCTCCTCTTAGCCCGCACCTCAACTGTGCTTCCTGGGGGAAACCCGTCGGACCTCCTCACAAGACTAACCCCCCACCACACACCTTGAAGGTACACTCCACCTGCACAGCATTCTCACGGTGGGGGTACCCACTGGTGCCTGCTGAGGACCTGCCTCCCAGCATCGACGGGTGTTCCTGCTTATTCATGATCGGCCTCCCTATGGAATCCCCAGCCCTCAGTGCAGGACCCATCATGTATTAAATGCACAATAAATATTTACTGGATGCATGATGAATGAATGAATGAATGAATGAATGAATGAATGAATGAATGAATAGAAGAAGAAATGAATTTCCAATGCAAGCTGTAAGTTAGAATGCTTTTGATTGCAAGTAAAAGAACTACCAAATCGTGCGCTAGGATTCTGTGCTCCCAGAGGGCTCACTGTAAGTCCTGCGGTAGATGGGGTTGCTCTTGGAATAAAAGCTTTGATGACTACGTCACTTCAAGGTTTCTGATTTTCTGCCCTGCCCATTTGTGGTGGGCAGAGTTCTCAGATGGCCTCTGAGATTCTGGCCCTCCCCGAGTATACGTGCCCTTGTATAGTCCTCTCCCCTTGAGGTTACTAATCAGTTGACTTTGAGTTCAGCAAAAGCCAGATCATCCTGGGTTGGCCTGAACTAACCAGGTGAAGACTTTACAACAAGAAGTCTGAGTTCATCGAAAGGGAGATCATCCTTGGGGGGCCCTACCTAATCAGGTCAATGCTGTAAAGCAAGGAGGTCAGGGGGCCCCCTCTGCTGGCCTGGAAGAAACATCTATGGTGTGAACTGTGTGGAGGCTGTGGGGCAGGTAACTGCAGGTGGCCTCTAGGAACTGCGCAGTCTCCAACCAACACCAGGCAAGAAAATCACATCCTCAGTCATTTGCCCACAAAGACGTGAATTCTGCCAACAACCTGAAGGAGCTTCGAAGAGGACCCAGAGCCTCACGTGAGAATCACAGCCTGGTGAGACCCTGAACTGAGCACCCACCAAACCCGGACCCAGACTTCTGACCCATAGGAGGTACTGTGACACCACAATGAGGTCACAAAGCTGGGATGTTGTAAGCTGGTAATTTGTTATGCAGCCATAGTGACGTACACACATGTATACATACAGAGTCCTTGTTCCTACTTGCAAAGGTCTTCACCCCTGTCCGGCTTTACCTCATCTGTTTCCCGCTCCATAGCAATGCTCCAGCCTCTCTGGCCATCCCCTGTGACTCAAGCAAGACAAGCTGTTTCCATCTGCTCTTTCCTCTGCATGACCCACCCCATCCCCAACCCTAGTCGCCACACAGTTAGGTCTCCTTGTTACCAGATGTCCTTCCGCAGAGGTATCTTCACAGCCCACCCAACCCAGTTCCCCTTTTCCCCTTTACTTCTTGGCACAGTATGTTTCATTGCCCCAGTGCTCTTGAAACTGCAAGTTGGCACCCAGGAAAGGGGCATGAAATCATTTGAGTGAATGGCACTCATAGGGTTTTTCTTCTTCCTTTCTCTCTTTAGAATAGAACACATCAGAGCACATTAACGCATTGCATTGCTTGTAGTAAGGGTTTAATGAAACTTTTGTTTCAGTACATTTGTGTGTGTGTGTGTGTGTGTCAGGACACACTGTCAAATTAAATGGTTACTGTGGGATGAGTTTTAAAAGTTTGCAAAATGCTGCCTTGTTATTTTCATTGTTCATTGTGTTTGTTTATTTGCTTATTGTCTCTCTGAATTGCCCACTGCTGGAATGTGGTCAGCACTTAATATATGTATATTGGATAGACGGTCGGAGGGAGGGAGGGGAAGAAAGAGGGATAGCAGGAAGAGGAAATAGACCAACCCACAGATTTCTCATGATTCTCAAGAGCTGAAATTAAGGCTCTTAAAGGGGCCTCTTTAAAACCACATATGGCTTTACAGCAGGCTTGGCTCCTGCCATAGAAACAGGAAATAATATGAGACACAACCATTGGAAACAGGAAGACAAAATAATTACTTGATCATATGGCTGTACATTTGGAATCCCCGAGGGAATCAACCGGAAAATTCTTAGAAAGTTCTTAGCAAGAGAGCAAGGATTTAGAAAAATGTCTGGATGGTTGAATACAGAGATAAGCATCCATTGTTCCCAGATATGCTGACAAATACCAGATGGTATTATACCAGGTGTATATTATAAGAAGAACATACAGTGAGGCAAGGTTGCTGGGTGAACATCTTCCGTTTGTCTCACATGCCTCCTCCCCACTCTTGTCCATCCGCCCCAACGCTGATCTGAGAGGACGACATCAGTGGGCCCCCTGGCTCTCCAGCTTCCCGGTGGGTTTAGCCAATGGAGGACACCAGCAGGATTTCAGAGGGAGAGCAGAGCATGGGACATGTATTCCCCAACTGCCTTCCCTCCCGATCCCCCTGGCAGGTGAGTATCCCAAAGTTTCCAGTTCCTCTGCAGGAGGCCCTCTCTGCACCACTCTTCAAGGTTCTGGTCTCTGCTCCCTGTTCTTAACTCTTCCGCCCAGGGGTGCTAACTGCCCCCTGTTATTAGCCCAGGAGGTCTCTCCAATACCTTAGGATTTTCCTACAGTCTCCCTCTCCCACACCTTAGTAAATAGTCCATTTATAAACTCTCTTTGATTTATCCCATTTGCGCATGTCTTCTGTTTCCAGCCAGAATTGGAACCTATATTGGGTGTAAGGATTCCATTCCCAGCAGCAAGAGAGAGAGAGAGAGAGAACTAACAAAAATTGATAGGGACCTACACAAGCTTGCCTGAATGGGAAGACTAATTCTTTCCAAATTAACTTATAAGTTTAAGACAGTCCCAATCAAAATTCCAATCATTTTGGGGGGAGGAGTGATAAAATTATTCTGAAATTCCCTGGATTGAGAAATAACCAAGAATACTTAAGAAAAACACTGCAAAATGGGACTCATAGCAGAAATGGATTTCCCATAATAGGGCTACAGTCATTTGAGCACACGAGAAGTACAAGGCTTGACGGACGGACAGAGTTACAGCGTGGACATCCCTGAACCACACCAGAGCATAAACAGAAACATTTATCATAGGCTGAAGGAGGCCTCATAAACCAATGGAATAAGGAAAACTGCTCATAAATTGGTTTCTAGAAAATTGGTTATTCGTGGGAATGTAATCAAGTTAGATCCTCACACATACATCAAGATGAATTCCATATGTATTTAGGATTTAAAATGTAAAAACTGGCCGTAAAAGATTGCAGAACACCTAGATAAACTTTTAGCTGATGTTAAGCTAGGGGAGGCTTTTCTAAGTACAAAATCAATGGGAAACAAATCACCGAGAAGGAGACTGAGTAAACTGATTACATAAAATAAAAATTTTTTAAAATCTCTATTTTAAAACCATCATAAAGAAAATCGAAAGGCAAATGACAAACCTGGAAAATATTCACAACTATGACAGATTAGGACTATCTCCTTCAATATATAAAGAACTCTTTCCAAATCAATAAGAAGAACATTAATGCCCCAATAAAAAACTAAAAATAAAAAAACAAACGCGCTATGAACCTGCAGGGAGAATTCACAGAAAATATATATAAATGGGCAATAAACACAAAATATGTTTCATACCACTTTTCCCATGTCAAATTGGCAACATTTTTTAAAAGATTTGTTGGGGGTGAGGAACACAGGAGGAGGCAGAGAGTGATTTTTTAACAATCTTTCCTAAAAGCAAATTAATAAAATACACTGAGAACCCTTCAAAAGTTTATACAGCATTAGAAAAAAATAGAAATAGAAAAAAAAATCAATCAAAACTATAATAGAAAAAAATCAATCAAAAATGCCCAACTGGAAGGGGAAATTATAAATAAATTATGATCCAACCAAACTATGGAATATTGTAGAAGTATTATATTTTATATTTCCAGATATTTTTTCATGAGAAGAGGATATGTTCAAGAGATAACTTTTTTTTTTTAATCCTCACCTAAGGATATTTTTCCATTTGTCTTCAGATAGAGTGGGAGGGAGGAGTGGGGTGTGAGAGAGAGAGAAACATTGACCGAGAGAGACACATCGATTGGTTGTCTCCCGCACGACCCCAACCAGGGCCAGGGACGAACTGCAACCGAGGTATGTGCCCTTGACCGGAATCGAACCCGAGACTCACTGGTTTGCGGGTTGATGCTCTAACCGCTAAGCCAAACCAGCCAGGGCAAGAGATAACATTTTTTAATCAGGACAAAAAACTATATATGGCACAGTTTCCATTTTCTTTTGAAAGATAATTATATATGTGCATAGATAAAACTGGGAAAAAATATATATGTGCTTTGTAGAAATACATATAGATTTTAAGAAATGAAAGAAAATCAAGCAATGGGATGGTGAGCATTGGTCCAAGGTCATAGATACCTGGCCAGCAAGGGGCGCAGAGGATGGGATGGGGGAGAGTGATGCTATAGTTCAATAGAGGTTATTGTCAAGGACATGGCTTTTATTTGGGGTGGTAGGTTCATGGGTTCTTATTACCTAAACAAAAATATATTAACTATGACGATAAATTATGTGAAATTGCTAATAATCAATTGCTTTTGATGTTCAAAAATGGTGATTTTAATAGTTCATTTTAATGAATAGACAGATGACAGGTGGACAAAACTGGGCAGGACTGAACCAGTGCTGAGATCCTGTCACGATTAAGGACTGTGATGAATTCGATTTTAAAAGGAGAAAGATTCAGGAGTCAGTGCACTGAGATGTCAGTGCTGTTCGTCTCCTGGTGAGATGATTAAGCGGAGTTATTCTTTTCTCCTTTATCTTCTCCTTCCCAAATTTTCTACGAGGAAAATGGAATGTTTTATAGACTTCAAAACACGCATTCGTTTCCTTGCCTTTCTGTCCTGCTCTGATATCTAGTCTTGGCTCAAGAAGACAGAAATCAAGATCCAAGCCCTTGACTCCACCCATGGCTGACGTCCAAGTCCTGGAGTTGAATAATGACTATTAGTAATAATAGAGTAATATCTGCAATAATAACTCATGATTACTGGGCATACCAGGTGCCTGTTTATCTCACTGACTCCTCCCAACCACAAATGAGGAAACTGAGGCTCCAAAGGGTCAGGTGACCTGTCCAAGGTCACAGTGAGTAAATGGCAGAGCTGGGAATTGAGCCCCAGACTCCAGAAACCTCTCTACACTGGCACAGAGATCTGCTAGTCCTCTGAGGTTAAATAAAAGCCAGAAGAAGTTTATTAAGGTAAGAAGAGGCTTTGAGAAAGGGGCTTAACCGCCCCCCCCCAAGATAATAGCTGTGGCGGTGACCCCAGAACATGGGCTGAGGAGAAAGGCGGGGAGCCGAAAGCAGGGTACGGTGTCCAACACAGATCCAGCCGCCTTTCTGGTTCAGAGCCTCAGCTGCTGAAATGAAGCGTATAATAGGGTCTCTGGGTGCTGTGACTCATGCCTGAAACATTTAACTTAAATCAGACTCAAATTCAATTGCTCAGAAATGAGCCCAGGGTTCCCAAGGTGCTGCTCCTCTCCAGAGCTGTCCTAAATATCTTCCCCTGAACCCTGGCATCACCACTCACTCCACTCAGAAGACTCAGAGCCCTCAGCCTCCTCCCCACCATCTCCTGCTCCCCTTCTACTGATCCCCCCAACTCTGAACGTGCTGCCTACTCTTGTACAGCTGTTACTCTGTCTCATCCTCCCCAACACATGCAAACACATTCACACACATGCATGCACACTCACATATGTACCTACACAAACGTGCACACACACTTGTCCAAGCCACCACCCTTCAAGTCTCAGCTTAAATGTCAGAAAGAAAAAAAACAGGAAAGCCTCTGAGATACGCTTTGTTTAGGTCTGGGTCAAATCTCCCTGTTACAAGCTCTCCCAACATTGTGTGGTTTTCTTTTGCAGCACTGACCACATTTGAATTAAATGCATCCCTGGGCAAATGTCTATTTAACATCTGTCTCTCTCACCAGTCCATGAGCTAGCTGCATGGGGGCGGGGACTTTCCATCTTGGGTACCCAGCACATAGCACATAGAGTAAAGGTACACAGAAGTCACTGAAAAATCTAGGGAAAAAAGACATCATCGCATCCATTTTAAAGATAGAGACATTGATCCCACCATGAATCAGCAGTCACTGGGATTCAGCCTTTAATTCCTAAGAGGTGACAGACATTTACCTTGTTAACATTTATAATGGACATTTTCAAATACACACCCAGAAGGGCAAACACTTGCAGACAGCCATGTAGCCATCTTCCAGCTCTACCTGCCACCCATGTTCTGCATTCTTGTTTCACCTGTCTGCCCTTCCCACCTTGACTGATTGGTTAGTTGGTTTTCTTTGAGTATTTTAAAGCAAATTCCAAACATTATGTCCTTTACCCATAAAAAGTTCAATATGCATTCCTAACAAATAAGGGCTTTTAAATACATAACCATGATATCATTGTGACCCCAACATAATCAACAGTGATTCCTTAATAACATCAAATACCAGTCTACCTTCAATGAATTCAGATCTGGAAAATATCTTCTTTTGTTGTTGTTGTTCATCCTCACCCGAGGATATTTTTTCCATTGATTTTTTGGAGAGAGTGGAATGGAGATGGGGACGGGAGAGAGCGAAAAGAGAGAGGGGGGGGGAGAGAAGCATCGATGTGAGCGAGACACATCGATTGGTTGCCTCCCACATGCGCCCCAACTGGTGCTAAGGATCAAACTTGCAACCCAGGTATGTACCCTTGACCAGGAATCAAACCCGCAACCCTTCACTCTAATCACTGACCAACACTGGCCATGGCATGGAAAATATCTTTTAATAATTTGTGTGAATCAGGATCCTAAAAAGGTCCATGCATTACATTTGAGTAACTCTCTTTTAATCCATAATAGTTCGTCTCCTTTTCTTCTGCCCTTCATTTGCTGAAGAACTTGAGTCATAGGCCCTCCTATATTTAACTTTCAGAAATGACTCCCTATCTTGAATCAATGTCTTTAGCAGGGCGCTGTGATGGGGGTTACTGCCGTGGCATTCTGCCCATGCCAGGACTCCCAGCATGACGTCCTGTCCTCTAGACTCTGCAGGTATCACAGACGTCACATCCACTCATGGTTTCAGGTCAGCTCAAAGCAGAGGACACCAGACAGATGCCTGCCTGATCCTGTTCTAGTAAAATGGATCCGAACGCTCAGAGTTTGACAACTGTCCAGAGCTGGGGACCCAGAGGGGCTGCAGCTCCAGAAGGAGGTAGCATGGAGCACCTGGTTTATATAGGACACCATGAAACCAGAACAGGGTAAAATGCCCCCCAAGAAGAAGTCCTTGGGAATCCTCCCCCTTTCTCTGCCACAGATTGGAGAGTTACCTCCAGGGGTAGGTCCTAAATGACCAAACATCTTCTTCTGCAGGTTGACTTTGCTCTCACTTCCGCCTTTGAATGAGCAGAATATTCTCGGACATCCCTGCTGACCCCCCACATGCTCTTGCCTAGAGCCTGTTGTGGCCCTTGGGATGGATGGCCCAGAAAAGCCAGACAACTTGAGACCTTCAAAGGCAAGAAACTGGTACTGGCAACAGAAGGGCCAGGAGGTGGGCCTATATCCAGAGGTGTTGGATAGGACTCTGGACAAGGCAGCTATCCAAACCCCTTTCCAGCAGAGGATCTCTATAAATCATGGTAGAAGTTTACCTCTTTGAGAAAGCAAGTTTAAGAAATCAATCTACTCTCTCCCCTGGAGTCTCCTGGCTTTAAGGAGATAATGAAATGTTCCAACTAAGTAGAAATCACATTCATCTTTGGTTTTTCCAAGACCCAGGTGAGCACATGACTACAAGGGCCGGGTTTCTGAACCTAGCACTGGCTGGAGGATAGTCACTCATTCATTCATCCATTCACCCAGCTACCAGTCCTCCTGATTATCTACTATAGGTTAAGGTCTGGTGGATGTAAGGATAATGATAATCACGATAACATCTAACACTCACCATGTGGTATTGTTCTAGATGCTTTGTTTCATTTGCCCATCATAATGAAGATTGCGACTTGAGTAGGTACTGATATGCCCATCGTATTAGTTATCTATTACCACCTAACAGGTTCTCACAAACTTGGAGGCTTAAAACAACACACACTGTGTCTGGGTACAGCAGCTGGATTCTCTATTTCAGGGTCTCACCAGGCTACAATGCAGATATTCACAGAACTGTGGTCTCATCAGAGATTCGACTGGGGAAAGATCTTCTCCCAAGCCTCCTCAGACTGCTGGCAGGATATATTTCCATGTGGCTTCAGGACCAAGGGTTTTGGTTTCTTGTTGGTGACCACCATCATCTCCCAGAGGCTGCCTGCGTGGCCACATAGGCCTCTCCAGCCTGACCACACAGTCCATAGCAACCTGTTTCTTCCAGGCCAGCCATGGAGACAGAGCAAGCCTCTGGCAAGATGGAGTTTTATAGAACATAACATAATCACAGGAGTGGCATCTCATCATCTTTGCTACATTCTACTAGTTAGAAGCAAGTCGTGGGTCCTGCCCACATTCAAGGGGAGGGTATCCCACAATCATGAACCTGGAGGCAGGAATCCTAAGGACCACCTCAAAGTCTACCCTAAATAAGGCTCAAAGGGCAGGTGAAATTTCCCCTCTGACATACAGCCAAGTGGAGGACCTGGAATCTGAAGTCAAGAATAAAGAACTCCCAGGCCCATGATCTCATCCATAAGTGCATTACTCGGAGAAGCATCACCGCCCGCGAGTTGTCACAGTCTCCCTCACCTACTGCAGAGACAGCAGCAAAACCTTCTGATTCAATTTGGCAAGAGTCCAACAGACAAATAAACAAAGAGCCTGGACTGGGAGGAAGGTCTGCTCTGCCAGTGGCCCTTTGTGCCTGGCCTTAGGATGAGTTAGCCAGACGGAGAAGAGAAGTGAGAGGACATCAGGGGGACGTGACAACAAAGGCCAACACGGGGCAGCCTGAGATGCTGGCATGCTCCAACACTGGCCGAAACCTAAAGAACGAAGGAGGCTTGACAGGACACGGGGCAGAAAGGGCGGGTTGGAAACAGGCTGTGAAGGGTGCTGGACACCTAGCGTGGGACTTGGGGCTCTGGGCAGTGGGAGCCAAGGAGGGGGGTGGGCCAGGGCAGCACCATCAGATGATCGACAAGCCTGGCTGGACACAGGGTGGCTGGTTAGGACATTATGACATTGGTCCAAGCAAGAGATAAAGCAGAGATGCAGTGACAAGAAGAAAAGACAGATTTGAGATAGGTTTCCAGAGGAAGTCAAAAAGTGATCATTTAAATAGAAATTGAGAGCCAGATCCCACAATGGGGGCGAGGGCACAGTGGTTGGCACACCGGGGTCAAAGGAGGGCAGAGAATGGAGAAATACGGGCTCCCTGGAAGAGACATTGTTAAACTCCTATACTAAAGGACGAAGCCAGAACCATAAAGACAAACCCTGCATGATTCCACGTACATGGAGCACCTAGAGGCAGGCAGATCCACAGAGGCAGAAGGTACAATGGGGGCTTCCAGGAGCTGGGGGCAGGGGGTGGGGAGTTGGTGTTTAATGGGGACGGGTTTTCTGTTTGGGAAGCTGAGAAAGTTCTGAAAGTGGATGGTGGTGGCGGCTGCACAACATGTGAATGGAGTTCGTGCCAGTGAATTGTACATTTAAAGGTGGTTAAAATTATTAGCTTTATGTTATGTGTATATTACCGAAACTGTCAGAAAAAAACTCTCTTTGGAAAAGGTGACAGGGAGCCATTGGAAGTAACGGCACAACCGAGCATGGTCCTGACACGGGTGCCCTGGTCTGCTCCACTCCGACAGAAACCATGTTTGCAGGAAGAAACCCCCAGATGCCAACCCTCGGAAAGAGCCATTTATCAAAAGTGACAGTCTAATGGATGTCGCTGCTCACCAGCTCCCTACCCACTCTCTTTGAACCTGGTCAAAATCAAAATCGAGATATATTTGCTTAAAGATTTAAAAGGCAGGAATAAAAGCAAAGAAGGGGAGGGTTAGCTCCTCGAAGACTGTTCTGGCAGGGCTGCCTGGACCCCGTCAGACACCCAGGTGGCCAAGGAACAGCCCTGCTCTTTGAGGAAGCCAGGCCTGGCCCCTTCAGTATTCATCTCATTCATTCATTCATTCATTCATTCATTCATTCATTCATTCATTCAATGAATCACTCTGGGGCTTCCAGGCTGTACCTGTCTCCAATGTTGGGGGCCAGTGACTCAGAACAGCCAGAGCCCAGAAGGTGGGGAGCCAGGAGCAGAGCGAGAGGCCGTGACCACTCTGGGAGGCATCTCCAGGCCGAGGCCCGGGATCCAGGGCCCCACGGTGCCCACTCTCCCGGATCCTGGGCTCACACTCCCAGCTGACTTTTTGCCATCTCTCCTTGAAGGTCTAATCTGCACCTCAGGTTACAGCAGCGCACTCGGCTCTAAGGGTGTGGCAAGTGGCCATTTGATAAGGAGATCAGTACAGAGCAGCCGTCTCGATAGAAACCGGGAGCTGTCGTTCAAGACAATGGAAGGATGACCCCAAAGACAATTAAAATATCATCACAGCCCAGGTGCAGGAGCTGTGGGAGGGGCCGGGGGGTTGTATCAAAGGGCAGGGCCTCGGCTCTGGTTTGTGTGGGCCAGGAAGCCCCTGCCCGGTGCCTCAGGGGTGGGCCCCCCACAGAAAGCTGCAGCTCAGCTTCACCCACAGAGCCACAGGGGCCTTTGGGAGGCAATGAGGTCATGAGTGTGGAGCCTTCATGAACGGGGTTCGTGCCCTCATGAAAGAGACTCCAGAGAGCTCCTTCATCCCTTCTACCAGGTGAGGACACAGCGAGAAGACTGACATCGACGAACCAGGAAGCGGGTCCTCACCAGACACTGAATCAGCCTCCAGAGCTGGGAGAAATAAGTTCCGGTTGTTTACAAGCCACCTGAATGGACTATGACACTCCCCTAAAGCCTCCAGAAAGCAACAGCCCTGCCAATGCCTTGATTCTAGTCCCCAAAACACCCATTATGGACTCTTGACCTCCAGAACTATAAGAGATTAAATGTGTGTCGTTTTAAGCCATACGGTTGAGGTAATTTGTTACAGCAGCAATAAGAAACTAATACATCAAGTTGCTTCAAAACTTCATGTCAAGTGGCTTCCCAAAGAATAAAACACCGTGTGTACTTGGTTCCGTTTCTAGGAAATGTTCCTGTAGTCTGATTGGGATGGCATGAAGGATAAAGGATAGAAAATAAAAAGACCTTGCACCAGTTGGCTGAGCTTCTCACCAGCCAGGATGCTGGATTGACCACCGTAGGGCAAGTCTAGCTTCAGGTATGGCTTAATCAGACCTCACAAGATGCCACCAGGATCCAGTCTTCTCTCTCCACGCCTAGCTTCTGCTCCTCCAGGTGGGCCCTAGTGCCGCCTTATAGTGACAAGTTGGCTGCTGAAGCTCCAGCATCACATGCACTCTCCTTTAAGTCCAGTGGGGAAGAGTAAGCATCTCCTCCCTGACTCCCTGGCTTTGTTTGAGACATGTGCCTATTCTGGAACAAAGTATTTGGTCTGAGGAATGCAGTGTGTGATTGGCTTAGATTCAGATCACTAGGGAAGTGGAATTGGGGCACCATTCCAACCATCTTGAAGCAAAGACGAGAGAGATTTCCACATGGTGATATAGAAACGTATCCACCATGTATTGTTATATTTCATATATAAATAATATATAAAATCCATATTCTTTATATTTACAAGTCATATTTTATATGCATCTGTATTTTATTAAATAATAAATAAATGATATGTAACTCATCAAATATATTGTAAAATATTGATGAGGGCTGACTTTTTAAAATCTGAGTGTTAGTTCATAGGTGTGATTAGTTTGTTAAATTTCATAACCTGTACCCTTTTTATTTGTGCACTTTTGTGTATGTATGTCAAACTTCAATACAAGGGTTTTTTTAAAGAAGCTGCAAATAAACTGTATAGTATGATGCTATTTTTATTTTATTTTGTATATATTTTTATAAATTTCGAGAGAGAGGAAGGGAGAAGGAGAAAGAGATAGAAACATGGATGTGAGACAGAACCATCGATGGGCCACCTCCTGCACGCCCCCTACTGGGGATCGAGCCCACAACCCAGGCATGCGCCCTGACGGGGAATCAAACCCGTGACCTCTTGGTGCATGGGTCGAAACTCAACCACTGAGCCACATTGGCGGGCTGATGCTATTTTTAGAAAGAAGGGGAGGAGAAGTAGGAGAAAAGGAATGAGGAAGAGGAAACAAGGAAGGAATTACAAATAAACACAGAGACAGAGAGAGAAATGCCCAAAAGGATACTGAGTGGCTCCCTCCACTAGGGTGTTGTTCTCCACCAGGGCGCTGTTGCCTCCCAGGAGACACGTTGAGTTGTCACAACTCAGCAGGCAGAGGCCTGCGACTGACATCAAGTGGGTGGAGCCCAGGGATGCTGCTACAGGTCCCACCGTGCACAGGACAGCCGCACAGCAGAGGCGGACCCAGCCCAATGTCAACAGTGCCGAGGCTGGGAAGCCCTGTTACGCAGGTAAAATCTGAGGAAGGAGAGCTGTGGAAGAGGATTTCCACTTTTTCTCCTATTTCATTCTTTGAAGTGTTTACCAAAAAGCATCTTGCCTTTAGTATTAAAAAAAATAAAAGGAAACGCTCCTCACGGGGACAACGTAGATCAGGGGTCAGAAAACTACAGCCACGGCCAAACCGGGTCCCCGCGGATCGGTGCACAGCCATCACTGAAAGGGGTTTTGCACGTCCAGACTCTCACATGTTCCCGGCTCTCCGTCCCCGCACAAGTGCCTTGGCTCTGCTGTTGGCCCACATATTCACTATTGGCCGAAAAGATTTGCTCTCTGGCCTTGGGCAAGGAAAGCTTGCTGACCTCTGACATAGGCCATCACTTATTTTTTTTTAATTTCCCACCAAAGAGCTCCCCCCAACCCCACCCCTGTCCAAACTAACCAACTTGCTACATCTTCTGAGATGCATTCTGGAGAGATGGGTGCAGCAGAAACCACTCGCTACCTCTGCACATCTATTCGTTTTTCTGCTGCTGCTACTGTGGCTGAAAACATGAATTTATTATCTTACAGTTCTGGAGGTCAGAAGTCTGGAATTGGTTCTCACTGAGCTAACACCAAGGTGTTGACAGGGCTGGTTCCTTTGTGGCGGTTCTTGGTAAGAATCCATTTTCTGACCTTTTCCTGCTTCTAGAAGCCACCGGAATTCTCGGGCTCATGGTCCCTTCCTCCATCATGAAAGCCAGAAACGGCTGGTAGCCTGACATCACATCACTCTGACTCTGACTCCCCTGCCTCCCTCTCTCACATTTAAGGACCCTTGTGATTACACAGGGCCCACCCGGATAATTGAGGATAATCTCATCTCAAGGCCAGACAATTAACCTTAATTCCTTCTGCAGCTTAATGCCCCTTTCCTGGGTAGCATAGCATACTCACAGGTTGCAGATATTAGGATGCAGACATCTCCAGCAGGGCATTATTCTGTCTACCACACCAGACACCCACTCCCTGACCCCTCTAAGAAAACCCCAGCCTCCTTTGCAGATAGATGTGGCCAGGTTGTTAAGTTTCCACCAGTCAGATATACACTTAAGTGCCTGTGCAATTTCCAGAAAGTCTTGGAGAGGGAGCACTCCCTTCATAGCACCTCCTCAATTCTGTCTAAAATCAGACGTGATGGCCAGAGCTGCAGCAGCCACACTGGGCCCCGATAACAGTACCTTACAGGCATGACAGAGTGGATAGCTGAAAGAAGCCTAGGTCTGTGATGACTTTATTGACTCATCACACAACCCAGAGGGCCTGCCTTGGACCTATTTATGTAGGAGAAAAAAACACTTATGCATTTAAATATTCATGGGGCAGGAGGAGTGGGCTCTGTTACAGCAAAATGAACTCCCTAACCGTGTCTGAGGATGAAAGCATTCGTTTATTCACGTATCCCTCAACATGCAGGTACGAAGAGCCCGCTGAGTGCAAGTAGGGTGCTAGACGGCGGCTGTGCAAACAGAAACCTGCCACAGTCCTTGGGCCCCAAGGGGTCATGGCCTCACGGGGAGATAGCTCAAGCATAAGCTGCAATACAATGTGGTGCTTGCTTTTTAGAAGTATGACAGTGGGGCTGGAGAGGCATCAGCTCTGCCTGGGAGAGAAGGGAGAAAGTGCAGAGCCTGCAGGTGTTAGAGGGGAAAGAGCCTTCCGGGCAGAGGGGACATCATGGGCAACGGTGAAAATCACACAAGGGCCCAGTGGGGGGCATGATGAGACAGTCAGCAGGTCAACAGCCAAATGGACAGAGTGGTGAGAGCAGGAGAGGTCATTTTGAGGGAAAGTGGATAAAGAGTTGGCTTATATGAAGCTGAAGAGTTGGCTTATATGTTGGGGCCACTAGGAGAAGCCAGCTGGATGGTTGAGCAGTGACAGGGACAGGTATTAAGTGCCTGAGACTATTTTCCTGTTCCCATGAGCCTTCGTGATGCAAATGCTCTCAGGACCCTTCCCCATGCTTCACTCCCCATCACACATCACTCAGTAAAAGAAGACACACCTAGCCCTGGGCTTCCAGAACCTAACTCTTGTCTCTACACCTTCCACATCACAGCGGCTCATTTTAGTTCCTATTTCATTTTCCTGTTGTTACCTTTGACCCCTCAGTTGGTGATTATTAATAAACCTAAATAAAGTAAACTACCCTCATCCACCACTCCCCCCCCAAAAAAGTTGCCGATTTTCAAAGTTCAAAATGGGATCTACAAAATGATCACACAGTCCCTCCCCTAGGCAAAGTGAACTGTTGGCAGGACCTTGAAAGAGGCATCCATCTCCTCCTCTCTTTATATCTGTGGTTCAGATGTGCAAAAATACGGTTCAGCATTTTTGCTCTGATGTGGATCCGTGCACACTCCAGCCCCCGCTTGCCTCCCCAGCCAAGGACGGGGCCAATCAGCCATTGTATCAGCCGGGCTCGCCTCTTGACAGTTTCAATAGTGGGACTGATGGAAGGATTCACAGAACGCAGTCAAAGTCACTGCTAAAGTACAGGGTCAAGGGTGGCCCTAAAAAAGAGCCCATTAAATCAGACGGTGCTCACCTCTCTTCCCTGAGCAGGGAACACAAAACGCAGAGGGAGGCTGCAACCAGACGATGGGCGAGGTGGAGTGGTGAAGAGTCTCAGCGAATCCTGTCATGTCCATGTCACTTTGCTTATGCGGGACACTGGCAGCCCATTAGGCCGCTGAGCCAGGTAATTTAAAGAGGGAAAAGCAGTGAGGCCTTTGAGAGGAATGTCCTCTGAATTACTCTTTCTTTCTTCATACCAATTGCTGCTGTTGTTCAAGCACCCTGTGTTCAGAGGCTGGTTTCGAATCTCCATAATAGCACTGGGTTTGACTATCTTTTGGCAACACTGGATATTCTCTCCACCTGGAAACTGGACATTTTTAGTGCACGTGTAAATATAAAGGCTCTGAGAAGGCCTGCAGAAAAGCAATCAGCATAGCATCAGGAGTAACAGCTCAGTATCTGGAGTGAGACTTTTAATTCTGGCCTTGCCATTTCCTATCATGTAAGCCTGTATAGGGTGGTTGTGAGCATTAAATTACAGAGAGGGGAAAAAACAAAAAGCATGTAAACTATAGTGCCTAGCACGTGGTAAGCTCTTAATACTTATTTGCCAAAATAATAATTATTAATGTTGAGCCCAGTTTTTATTAAAACGCATTTGACTGCTCTATTCTTCTCTCATTGTAACTCCTGTTACATCCTATGAAACTGGTTTTCCTCAAAACATCATTTGCGAAAGATTTCCGTAAGTGGTTTTGTTCTAGTTTGACAGGTATTTAGGCCACATTATGAGCCAAGGACTGTTCTACATGCTTTCCACACGTTAATCCATTTAATCCTCACAACCACCCCCATTGGATGGGGGTAGGTGTGATAAGTAAGCCATTTACAGATGAGGCACAGAGAGAGTAAGTATCTTGCCAAGGTCACAAAGTTAGTGAGTGGCTGGTCTCCAAGTCTCTGATCCATGCCTTTTATGTTGGGAGCTGAAAAATCCAACCCCTGGGAACCTCCTAAAGCTATTTCCCTGTGACCCATCTTCTCCTCTCCCAAACTGTCACAACACCTCATTTGTACCAGGTTCCTCTTCTGCTCAAAAGCCTAGAATGCCTCTTCATCACTGCTCGGGCCAATTTAAATTCATCCCGATTCCAGGCTTTCAATCTGCCCTCCTTGATTGTCCCTCTGCGTGGCCTAGCCTTTCTCTTCCTGGAAAACTCATATTCATCCTTCAAAACCCAGCTGAAAACTCTGGAAGAACTCTCTGAACATGTCCACCCAGGACAGAGTGACTGCCTCAACCTTTATCCCCCTTTCAGCTTTGGAAGAATCTCTATTGGTTGGCATTTGCCAGATTTTTTTTTTTTTTATCCTCACCCGAGGACATTTTTGCATTTATCTTCAGATAGAACGGAAGGGAGAGAGGGAGGAAGAGAGAGAGAGAGAGAAACATCGACGTGACAGAGACACATTGACTGGCTGCCACCCACACAACCCCAACCAGGGCCGGGGACAAACTGCAACCGAGGTTCGTGCCCTTAGTAGGAACCGAACCCGGGACCCTCTGGTCCACGGACTGATGCTCTAACCACTTAGCAACTGGCCAGGGTCATTTGCCAGATTTGATTGCCTGTTGGGCACCCACTGTAGTGGACAGAGAACCCCTCCTTCTGGCTTTCCCTCCCAACTCTAGTCCTTGCAGGGTGTGAACTGACCCCGTGCCAACCCCTGGAATGAGTCTGTGACCCAAGTGTAGCCAATCAGAGCAATGCACTGTCCCGGGCTCCAGGGAGTCCTTGGGGGTAATAACATGACCCAGTGGATGCCAAGGAGGCTTGAGCCCAAGACTCTGAATGGAGTGGCCTGGACACACGTGCTTACTTAACTAAGAGCAGAACGTAGAGCCGGGAAACTAAAGCCTCACGCCACCAGCCCACCTCAGGGAGAGGTGCTTTTTGAGCATAAAGCCAGAGTGGAGGAGAATGGAGAAGAAGGGAAAGGAAGAGGGAAAGAGAACCAACCCGAGTCCCGATGACACTGGTTGAGCCTCTGGATGGGAGCCTTCCCTGGAATAGTTCTGTTCTTCGACGTCTCGGTTATGTGAACCAATACATTTCCTTTTCCACTAAAGAGAGCTAGAGTTGGGGTGCTAGCCCTTCCCAGGCGTGGCTCAGGTCTGAAGAGCCGTCATCTTTCAGCCTGAGCAACTTTTCCTTCCACTCACCCTCCTGGTAGGCCTTTATCCTGAACGCTTGAACACAGTTCCCTTCTACCCCCGAGACACTGCCCTCGCCCCCCCCCCCCCCCCCCGCTTCTCAGCCCATGGGAGAAAGATTCACATCCACGCAGATGGGCGCCACTTATGCATTCATGCATTTCAGATTCCGCCAAGCCCTCAAGGATGCCTTGCGACCCTTCTGTTTCCCTAAGAGAGAATGAAGACTTGTTGGCTGTCTCCATGGCTGTGGAGATCCAGCTATTTCTCAGCAGTTGGAGTGTGAAATTAGGCAGATGGAACATCCAGATAACGGACGATGCTACGTCTGGCGCCCAACAGATAGAGCTGGTTGCTTTACAGCGTGCGGGTAAAGACGGCATCAATTCCAGTCCATTCTTGATCACTAAATGCGTCCCAGCAAAGCAGAAAAGGCATGCACCCTGCAGTCTCTGGGTTCAAATCCCACCCCTGCCACTTACTCTCCGTGCGATCTTAAACGGAGATTTAAGATTTGGGTTTCCCAACCCATAAAATTCACATAAAATACCTCCAAGAAACATTTGGGGAATTCAGAGAAATAAACCACAGTGGCACGTCGTAAGCACTCAATAAATTATCTGATATTTGCTCTTTAATTTCTTCAAACATAAAAAAGACATCCAAAACCTTGCCAACTAAATTGGAACACGGGTTTGACAAATAATTAAATGAGGTCAGCCCAATTTCATTGAGGCTGTTTGGGCGGCCTCGGTGATAAATAAGGCAACTTTTTACAAGCGCATGTATTAGAACCTTAAATTAGTCAAACATAAGGAAGCAGGCAAGAAAAATACAGACTAGGAGGTGAATCCTGTTTGCAAATCAAAACGCGGCAGAAACGGCCACAGATTGCAAATCATAAATTCCACTTTCCAGAAGCTCTGTTCTACGCAGATACCAGAAGGCAAAATAAAAGTTTACTTAAAGATGGAGTTGGCGACGTCGACACAAAAAGGAGAGAGATGAAATGGCATGATTGCACAGCACCATATTCAAACAAGCAGTAATATATAATATCAGACCTTAAATTTTTCAAAGAGCTGAATAACGGTTGAATAGCAGCTGAATTGGAACTGTTCAAGCATTAAAACTAAATGACGTGGCCCCTTCAGTCACTGCATTAGACATAATTCTCTCAAGTGCTTGAATCTCAGTTAACTCTTAGATGGCCTGAAGGACAATACGATATCTCCAAGGTGCCTGAGAAGCACCCTGCACCTTGCGCGGGCACTACTCACAGCGCAGAGCAGGCCTTCTCAAGTGAGGGTGATTTTGCCATCTCGGGGACATTTGGCAATGTCCGGGAACATTTTTGGTTGTCACTGCTGGGGGAGATGAGACTGGTACTGGCAGCTATTGAGCAGAGACCAGGGATGCTGCTAAACCTCCTAAGGGCACAGGACAGACCCCACAACCAAAAATGATCGGCCCCAAATGTTAGTTGTGCCTGGGGTTGAGAAGCCCGGCTCAGGAGTTAGCCGGGCTGCAGTTAGCTGCCTCTACCTGAGGGGTCAGTTACCCTCTCCGAGCCTCAACTCCCTCATGTGTCAAATAAGGGGGACATCATAAGACCTGCGTTCCGGGGTTGTTGAAGATTTTGATGAGGTATTCATAATAATAATGGCTACTGCTCAGACAGCTCTCGCTCTGCACCCGACACTGTGCCGAGAGACTGTACGTGCAGGACTTGATTGCATATTTATAACAACCCTATGCAATAAGTGACACGGCTGGGATTTCACTGCTGGGGGGAGCGGGTTCCAAATCCCCGCAGCCTGCGTCTTGGCCTCTTCATTCTTTATCCTCACAAGGGGCCAAGCATCACCAGGAGTTTGCTGGAGATGCAGGATCCCAGGTCCCACCTCAGAGCAACCGAGTCCGAATCTGCATTTTAGCCATATCTCCGAGTGATTCACCTGCGCATTGAAGTTTGAGAAGCAATAGGCTAAGGACAGTGCCTGGCGCCTAAGTAAACACTAAATAAATAGTAATTATTTGCATTGTCATTATCGTTAATAGCCTACAGAGAGATTCTTAGAGAAAACTCAGACTGAGTCATCACATGCATGGATGTGGCTAAGATCTTATGAAGGAACCTTGTCGACACCAAACACCCCCAAGGGCATCAGGTCTGCCCTGCCTTTTAGGAAGTCTCAGTATGGATAAAGACCAGCTGTCAAAAGGGGAAGAGCTGCCAGCCCAATCCAGCTCTTCTGATTCCTCCATCACTGTTCGTCCTTTAACATCCTGGCCTCTCTCCATGGCTTATCTATTTCACACTATGGTGTGAATGACTTAGGGCACACGCTGCCTCTCCCAGACATATTTGTAAAGCTCAAGCCATACTTTCTGCCTATGTTTGATAGAAGAACCCAGACATCTGCTGCCAAACCTCAAGTCCTGGGTAGTGTTCTCTTCATCTTAGTCACTCCAGGGGTGTAGAATGATGACATCACAAAGCACACTCTGTCTCTCTAGTGTTTCCTACTTTTGAAATTATGTAAATAATGCATGAGTGCATCCTCAGTATAAACTATTCAAATTCTAGACAAAGAGAAAGTCCCTTTTATCAGAGAGAAACCATGGAGGGTTCAAAGCAGACTCTGGACCCAGACTGCCCGGGTTTGAAGCCCAGCTCCACTCCTTACTAGCTGTGTGTCTTTGGACAACTTATTAACTTCTCTGTGACTCAGTTTCCTTGTCTGGGCCTCAAAGATCTGTTCAAGGAGTAAACGTGGCATACCTGAGAAACTTAGTTAGTGCCTGGCACACATTAGGGGTTGCTGCTTCCTGTCACGCCCACTTCTCTGCACAAAGGCAAGCAACTCAGACTTCTGGACCCCTGCTCCCCACAAATACAAATGCACCTTTAGCACGAAGATGACCACACTGGACTTGGGTTCTGCAATCTGCTTTACAGCTGAACCAAGCCATGGGGTATTTTAATACTAGTCACACAGACATAACTCTCATTTTGTTAAACAGCTTTGTATGTCCAACCTTTGGATGGATGCACCAGGGTGTGGGAACCTGTCCCTCCCTGGTGGGCATTGAGATTGTCCCCATCTTTCCCACCGGCAGTGAACTAGACGTGAAGAGGCAGCCAAGCTCCGAGCGTGTCAGACCTGGGAGCAGCCAGGAAGAGGAGCCAGGCAGAAGATGGTCTCATCAGAGCCTCTGCCAAGGACGAGAAGGATGACGACAATCTGGGGCACACTCAAAATAAATAATTGTCCTTAACCCTCTCAGAATGGGGAAGCTCATTGTTAGTCTCGGCTTCCTGTCACAGCTGGTTGCTGTGCCCTTCCACTCCCACGCCCTCAAAGCACCCCTTGGAGGCCATGCCCAGGCTCCCAGGTTTACAACAAATAGGCGCACCTGCCCCACGGTAATTCCTCCCTCGTACAGTGCCCCACGGGCTCACTCTCCAGGGTCCAGGCCAAGCAAAGGGAGCTTCCTCTGGCCAGCGGGGACACGAAAGATGACAAGTACAGCGATTTTATGACTTAGCAGCCAAACCCTGAAATCCAACTCACAATCCTTTTTTTTTTTTTTTTCAGAATTTTTGTTCTCAATTTTTATTAATTTATTTTTGTTACAGATGTTTCTCCTTTTTTCCCCCTAGACACCCTCCTCCCCATCCCACCCCCAACCCCCCAGCATTGTTGTCTATGTCCATTGGTTATGCATACATGCCTATAAGTTCTTTGGTTTATCTCATCCATCCCCCTCCCGCCCCCCCTCCTCTGAGGTTTGTCAGTCTGAACCATACTCCTTTCTATGTCTCCGGGTCTATTTTGTTCATCAGCTTATTTTGTTCATTATATTCCACAAATAAGTGAGATCATGTGGTATTTGTCTTTCTCTGATTGGCTTATTTCGCTTAGCATAATGCTCTCAGAATCCTAATTTATAAAGCAGATAAAAGGTTGAACAGAGCTGGGTGGTTGGAGAGGGGAATGTAGAGCTTTGTCTTCTCCCTTGAGACACCCATTGTCCTCTAGAACACAGTTTATAAACCACTCATGTAGTCTAATTTGTTTTTCAGATTTAGTGGCTAGAGCCCATGGAGGGGAATTATTCACCAAAGACCACACAACAGTAAGTAGCAGAGTCCAGGCCTTGGCCTCCTGACTCCTGACTCCCAGACCACTGTGCTTTCTGCCAACTTCTGCAATGCCTGTGGTTGTTTAGACTAAGGTGTGAATGGTTGTCTCATTCAGATTTCCTGCATCGGGAGTTTCACTAAGAGGTCTAAGTGTAGAAAAGTTAAATAACAACTAGGAAAAAATTATAAACACTGCTTTTATATTTAAAAATTGGATAGAAATGAGAGCCAAATGTGAAATCCACCTGAACTTTTATCATTAAACTGGAGACGAATAAATAAATGTTGCCCCAGTAGTCAATGCCTTCAGACTAATCCCCATATCATCCTCCCTCCAACCCTGGCTTATAACAACATGAACTCACTTTCCCCTGCCACTAAGGTACTCTGGTGGAAAAATTTGAGAACTCCCAAGCTAAAGGAATGACTTTGTAATGGCAAAATTACAGGCAACAGAGTAAGGAAGAGATTTTCAATGGAGAAAGTTCATCCCAAGCTCCTGAAATCTCTCCCATGTATAAAGTCTGCCTAATCCACGATTATCGTAGCAGCAAACGTTTACTGAGCACTTACTGTACGCCCAGCACTATGCTAAACACTTTATGAGGATGAGAACCGGCACTAAAATCATCTCTCATTTCACAGATGACTAAATTGAGGTTCTAGAAGCATAAGCCACCCAAATCTCACAGTCCACTGATGGTAGGAACAGGATCCAGAAACTCTTCCTTCCCGACAGGATGACCAACTGTCTCAGTATGCCTAGGACTGTCCAGTTTTAGCATTGAAAGTACCACATCCCAGAAACCTGCATTCCTGGGCATAACTGGGACGACTGGGCACCCTCGTGGAGGGTCGGCTGAGGCTACTCAGAGAACAGAAATATTTCCTATGAATGTTTAAGTTCTTGGCTGTGGGGTGCCTTTAGCAGTCATCTGGTTAACCAGGGTTTTCCTGAGGAGTTAGAAGAGGGACTGACTCCTGCCTCTGGGCTGGGTGGGATCCCAAGACTGCAGAGGTAGTTGCAGGCGTTGGGGAACGAGCATCCGTGGTTGCACAGCGGGCGCGTCTGATGCATTCCTCTGTGCCCTTTTACCAGGGTGACCAACTGCTCTGTTCTGCCAGGGGCTTTCCCGGGTTAAGCTCCGAAAGTCCCGGGGACTCCCTCGGTCCCAGGTCAACCAGGACACCTTACTTCCCTATTAGAAGCTGGTGCTGAATGTTCCAGGACACACACAACATTGGCAACAGCATGCTCCACGTCTCTGTCTAGTACTTTCTTTCTTTCTTTCTTTTTTCCCTCTTAGATATTTTTAAAGTTTTCTCCACTCAGACTGGCAGGCAACGTGTCTCGCTCTCACTGTGAAAGACTATAGAAAGGGAAAAAAGCATAAAGGTCATTGTGCTTTACAATGAGTCCTTTAAAAAAAATATACAAGACAGAAAAAGAAATTGCCCGCATGGGCTCCTATTAGTGGGAAGTAAGAAAAGGTTCCAAGTGGATAACTGTTCCCCAGAGGAAGCATGTTGACCTGGCTTTGTGTTTCCAACGTGTGTTTAAAATGTTCCCTGAATGTTTCAAAAGTCTTTCTGCATGTTTATTTTCCTTCCCCTGCTAAGAGTCAGAGTTGGGGGCACTTGTTGACAAGTGGGGAGACAGCAGGCCTGGGTGCGGAGTCCTCCCCAAGACTGCAAGCCTGGCCTGGGACTGGGGCGCCCCGCCATTTACAGGCCCCTCTCTGTTCGCATTCAACTCTGGCATCTCCCACGCTGCCTCTCTCCCTCCCTCATTCTCTGCCTCTCCTCCCTCTCCCTCTCCCTCTCCCTCTCCCTCCATCGGCACTCTGCCCTTTCTTTGGGCACTTACTCCTTGTAGCTGGATCACGGGTGTGCTGTGTGCGTCTCCATCACGCCCACTGGTGTGTGGCTCCCACGAGAATGTGTGCTCAGTGAAGGCAGGCGCCCTGTCGTTTGTTCTTGCTCCTATCCCCAGGGCCTCCCCCTGTGCCTGGCAAGTGCAGTCAGCGTTCGGGTGACATTTGTGACTGCATGATTGATGGTTGACTCCCAGCCTCTTTGCTGACCTGCTCCCTGGATGATTAGTGCTTCCTTAGGTCGGGCTCCCTCAGAAGCAGACCTCAAGACAGAGCAGTGCAGGTAGTTTATTTAGGAAGTGATCCCGGAGTGGAGAAGGGAAGGAGCCTAGATAGGGTGTGTCATCAAGCAGGCTACCAATGCGGGCAACTAGGGCTCCATCAGGACTTCGGGGAGAGAATGCAGAACATGCCTCCAAGTTACCCGTTCCCCGCCAAGGCACTCCCCGCTGTCTGCGGGAGCATCATCCCTGACCTTCTGGTCTGCCTGGGCTTGCGATGGAAGGTGGCCCTTTGGCCGAGTGCTGAGTGCTGCCAAAGGACCGCCTTAGAAAGGCCAACAACGGTGAGTACCAAGGGGATAACCGTGAGGTGCCTGCAGCATCTGCCACAAATGGAGACCCCAACCAGCAAGTCCCTGGTGTCTCCGAGATCCTCGTCCTGCTGACAATGTATTTCTGCAGCGTTTTCTCTGTGGGGCATCCTTTCCTCCTTAGAACGCCTTCTCCCTTCGCCTTCCCGATTCTCCTACCACCGCCCTGCCCGCACATCCTGGGTCTCCATCGCTGACTCCTCCCCTACCGTTCTCATCAAGGCAGACAGCCCCGCCCACTGTCCCATCCTCTGCGCGCCCTTCCCTGGGAAAGGCAGCAAACTGGATAGCCAGGCAGGTCACTCCCAACCCCGCCAGGCCCTCACCTGAGCTCCTGCCGCAAGCAGCAGCAGTGGGTAAGATTGTGAGCAGCGGAGGTTGTGAGCTGAAGCATGCTCTCGGGATCAACCTGCCTGGGCTCACACGCTGCCTTCACTCCGCACCAGCTCTGAACTTGGACAAGTTACCAACTATCTCAGAGCGGCCGATAAAGAAAGATCTACCACCAGGGCAGTGGAGAGCACTGAATGAGTTCAACACCAGCACATTAAAGGGCTCAGCAGAGTGCAGGGGTGGGCGAACTCCAGCTGCAGAGCCAATCCAGCCCCCTCCTGTTTCCGTAAATAAGGTTTTATAGGAACAGCCACACCCCTCAGTTTAGACCTGTGGTTGCCTCTGAGTTCCAGTGACAGACTTGAGCAGCTCTGAGAGACCCTTTGGCCCTCAAAGCCAGAGATATTTACTATCTGGGCCTTTAGAGGAAAATGGTGCCAACCCCTGGCACAGTGTCTGGCACATGGCCGGTGCTTACTAGGTATTGGATGTTACAGTATCAGTATTTGCCAGGCTGTGTCAAGCACTTCACATGTGCTGTCTTATCTTGAGTCCTCACTGAATGTTGGTCATTCTTGTTACCCCATTTTACAGATGAGGACAGAGGCCAGGAGTCCCCACAGACATGCCTCACACAGTCCTCTCCTCCTCCCTCCCCCTGGCTCTCCTCCAAGAGCACCCCCTCCCCATCACTATCACTGTCAGCAGCGCCAGAATCTCAGGCTGGAAGCCTTGGGGTCCTCCTTGACTTCTCCCCCCACAAATCCTGGAGATTCATCCTCCACACGCTTCAGCCACAGCCACACCTTTCTCTTCACTCTCATTTCCTCTTCACGTTCCTCCCTAGACCAACATTTCTCAAAGTGGGTTCCTGAGAACACTGGTCCCCAGAAAGGGAGGGGGTTCCACAGTCAATTAACTTGGGGAAATACTGCATGTCAGATGCCCTTCTCAAAGAGTCACAGTGAACATTAACATGGTAAAGGCTCTGAAAAGTCCTGCAAAGAGATCTACTTAATTCTATGTAACCCAGCACTTAGCACACACATGGCTACAAAATCCTTTTTTCCCACTTGATATGTTTCCACCACAGGACACTGATGGGGAACCACTGCCTGGGTCTCTCACCGTGGCTGCCCCTCTGGAATTCCTTACCAGGCTCTCTTCCCTGTCATCTGAACCAGGAATTCATAAACGTCTATAAAGGCCACATAGTAAATATTTTAGGTTTTGTGGATATTACATAGGTGCTTCTGTAACAAGAGAGAAAATACATTTTTATAAACTTTTCATTGGCAGAATTCAAAACTTCAAAATTTAAATTTCGTATAATGTTCACATGTCACGAAGTATTCTTCTCCTTTTGTTTTTTTATTCAGCTCTTTAACAATGTAAAAGTTCTTCTCGCCCTCCCACCAAGTATGGATAAACAGGCAGTGGGCAGGATCTGAAGAGCAGACTGTGGATGCCCAGCCCTGATCTCCCACACACCTCCTAAAATCCGGTCTTACCACCCATGTTAAAACGTGTTCAGAGACTCCCCTTTCCCTTCTAGAATAAATACCAGCTTATCCCCCCACATTCAAAGCCTCTTAGTCTGACCCCCATTCACCTGTTCAGTTTGACTTCCCACCACCCCCTTCACACACCCTTCTGTCTTATGCAGTTACACCTGCTCATTGCTCCTTATGCACACCCATCCTTCCCCGCTCTGTCTTTGCTCACATGACTTCTTCCTCCTGGAACTCTTCCTCACAGTCTCTGTGCATCCAAACACTGTCTGTCCTTCAAGGACAAACTCAAAGGCCACCTCCTCCAGGAAGCCTTCCCTGCTCTCCCCAAGGGGGGTTGATATCTCCTCCCTCGCAAACTCCAGGCCTCTTTATGTCCATATCACATATGGTACTGGACATTATATATCTAAAATTGTGAGTACACATCTCTCTGACCCAGTAAACTGCACATGACATGATACCCTGAAGCTGCAAAAATAGGCTCCCACGAGTAATACCAAAGCTGAGAGTCTCAGAGTGTGATGGTTCTGCTAAGAAAAACTCTTCCTCAGTCTCCTCCCCCCTCCATCCAATCCCTCATCTTCCCCATATAGGTCCCCACACATTTCAGAAGTGGGGAGGGCTGGTATTAAGACATGGAAGGTATTTCTTTAAACTCCGAAAAGGTTGAAGTGGAAAAGGTCAAGAAGAGGTTGGTCTGTGTCTGGAAATTTCCTCTACTGGTGGTTTTTCTCCCCACCTTTGGAAACATAATAGAAGCCAAGGTCATACCAATACACAGGGTTTAAATAGTGAGCGTGTCTGGACGCAAAAAGTACACTATCTTGAAATGGTATCATGCAGGTCAACACAACCCAGCCGAGGAATGCTCTTATTTACTAATCTCGCCTCTCTATGTGAGATAAAGTGGTTTCGCTAATGAGAGTTGACCTAGACCTCAGGGGAAACCTATCAGATGGATACACAGCAACCTTAAGAGACACGATTCCATCTGAAACCCATTCTATTCTGATTGACAGGAGAGACGGAAGGTGATCCCACAGCAGGGGAGAGTTGGGCCACAGTGATGTAGGCATCACCTCCATCGCCATAGAAACGTGGGCCACAGGTGGAGCAATCAAAGTCTTTGATCTTCTCTCTTTTATCCATACACCCAATAAATAGATCTCACTGCCCACTATCACCACCATCTTTTAGGGGAGAGATGGTGGCTGGTATTAAAGAGGCTTTCACTTGGTTGATTCATGTGGATATACTCAGGAAAATTTGAGATAAGGTTCTGCAATTTATTACAGTTATCCCACAGAAACTTCTGACCCAGAGCATCATCCTAGCAGTCTCAGCTGATAGCCAATGAGCCCTCAAATTGAATATTGGCTGAACCCACTCCAAAGTCCATTTAAAATGTCTTCAAAGGTGTTTCATCTTAGGACACGTTGGACCCCACAGTCCTAAAAAGAAATATCGCAAGTCAGCACCCATGTCCCACCCACTTTTGCTTTCACGAGCCTTATCTTGATAGAAGTGTTCCCTTCTGCAGACAGCTGCACTTGCTATTTATTCCACTAAAAACGTGCAGTGAGAACAGCCACCCACCATGTTCCAGGTAGGAAGGAAAGCTTTCCTCGTGAGAAATCTGCCATCTCACCAACCTACAGTGAACTCCCATTTACACTGAAGGGGATAGAAGAAGCTGGATTAAAAAGCATAGAACTTTCTTTCTCTTTCACATAAGAGCCTGGGAATACACAGGACTGATGTGGCACAAGGGCCCAGCTCCTTCCCCCAGATCCTGACCACCCCCTTAACACATGGCCAAAATGGCTCAGTGCCAAGTCTATGTTTCATCAGAGAGTATGGTGAATGGAGAAGGGCCTGGCACACTCTCCCCGTGGAAACCATCCAGGACCTGCACACGTTTCCCTGTTCACATTCCCTCCACTAGAACTTAGTTTCATGACCACACCTAGCTTTAAGGGAGGCAGATATTCTCTAGAGCTGCCGCAGCAAAATGCCACAGCCTGTACCTCTTGCTAAGCAGCCCCAAGCCCAGTATTAGTGGCACCAGCCTCAGTTCAAAGCTTAGTCTCTTCCAGGTGCCTCCAAGCCCAACACAAGTGGCAACCACCTGCAGATCACTTTGTAGCTCATACCAGGCACAGAGAGCAGCTGACCTTGGCCTGCACCAGAGCCCCTCCCAAGAGGCCCCAGAACCAACACACTCAGTGGCCAGCTTCAGACCGCACCAGAGCACCACCCAACCACCTCCACAAATAACACACCCAAAAGGCAGACTCAGCATGCACCAGAGCCCCACTAAAGCAAATCCTGCTCGATGGGGTCAGCTCCTTCACAACAGGTCCTCAACTATAGTCACAGCCATTCCTCACAGCTAAACAGCCTAAGGGTCAATCCCTACCATTGAGGTGCCAACATCAATCAAGGTTCAACTACAACAGGAAGGCACACACAACCCACACAAAGGACCCACCTAGAGCACCCAGCTCAGGTGACCAGGGAGATTGTGCCACTGGGCCCCACAGGACACATATTACATAAGGCCACTCTATCAAGACCAGGAGACACAGCTCTTCCTAATACATAGAAACAAACACAGAAGGGCAAACAAATGAGGAGACAAGGAAACATGTCTCAAATGAAAGAACAGAACAAAACTCCAGAAAAAGAACAAAACAAAATGGAGACAATCTACTAGATGCAGAGTCCAAACACTGGTTATAAGGATGCTCAGTGAACTTAGGGCAGAGTAGATTAACTCAGGAAGAACTTTAACAAATATATAGGGAAAAAAGAAAAAAACATTAAAAAGTGGATATAGAAAACATAAAAAAGACCCAGTCAGAAATGAAGAATAAAATAACTAAAATGAAGAATACATTAGAGGGAATCAACAGTAGATTGGATGAAATGGAAGACTGAATCGGCGATTTGGAAGACAAGGTAGTGAAAAACACCCAATTAGAACACCAAAAAGAAAAAGAAAAAGAATCCAAAAAATGAGGATAGTAGAAGGAGCCTCTGGGACAACTTTAAGTGTACCAACATTTGCATCATTAGGGGTACCAGAAGGAGAAGAGAGAGAGAGAGAGAAATTGAAAACCTATTTGAAGAATAATGACAGAAAACTTTCCTAATCTGGTGAAGGAAATAGACAAGTCCAGGAAGTGCAGGGTCTCAAACAAGATGAACCCAAAGAGGCCCACACCAAGACACATCATAATTAAACTTCCAAAGGTTAAAGACAGAAAAAGAGAATCTTAAAAGCAGCAAGAGAAAAGCAGTTAGTTACCTATAAGGGAGCTCCCATAAGACTGTCATCTGATTTCTCAACAGAAGGGACTGGCATGACATATTCAAAGTGATGAAAAGAAATGACTTACAGTCAAGATTACTCTACACAGGAAGGCTATAATTTAGACTCAAAGGACAGATAAGGAGCTTCCCAGACAAGAAGATGCTAAAGGAGTTCATCACCACCAAACCAGTATTACAAGAAATGTCAAAAGGTGAAGAAGAAGAAGAAGAAATATGAATAAAAAAAGTAGTAACTACATACCTATCAATAATAACTTTAAATGTAAATGGATTAAATGCTCCAATCAAAATACATAGAGTGGCTGAATGGATAAGAAAATAAGAACTTTATATATATATTGTCTATAAGAAACCTACTTCAGAATGAAAGACGCATACAGATTGAAAATAAAGGGATGGAAAAAGATATTCCATGCAAATGGAAATGAAAAAATGAAGCTGGGGTAGCAATACTTACTTCAGACATAATAGACTTTAAAACAAAGGCTATATAATAAGAGACAAAGAAGGACCCAGCAATTCCACTTCTGTGGAATTTTGGATCAATATCCAAAGAAAGCCAAAACACTAATTTGAAAAGACATATGCCTCTCTATATTTTTTGCAGCATTATTTACAATAGCCAAGATATGGAAGCAACCTGAGTGTCCATCAACAAATGAATGGATAAAGAAATAGTACATACATACAATGGAATATTACTCAGCAATAATAAAAAAATGAAATCTTGCCATTTATGACAACACAGATGGACCTAGAGATTATTATGCTAAGTGAAATAATTCAGGCAGAGAAAGACAAACACCATATGATTTCACTTATATGTGGAATCTAAAGACAAAATAAATGAGCAAATAAGACAGAAACAAACTCTCAGATACAAAGAACATTTTCATGGTTGCCAGATGAGAGGGAGTGGTTAGGGAGATGGGTGAAAAGGGTGAAGGGATTAAGAAATACAAATTGCCAGTTATAAAATTAGTCACGGGGATGTAAAGTACAGCATAGGGCATGTAGTCAATAATATTGTAATAACTATGTATGGTGTCAGGTGCATAGTAGATTTATTAGGGTGATCACTTTGTAAGGTATTTAAATGTCTAATCACTAGGTTCGACACCTGAAACTAATATATTGTGTGTCAACAAGAATTGGGGGAAAAAACATTTTTTTTTAAAAAAGAGGCCACTCATTAAGGCACTTAGTGCAGTGCCTGGCACTAAGCCGGTCCTTTGTAAATGCTAGTGATCGGGGAGACACGTTTATCTGTCAGCTGCTTGTCCCTGGTTATTCCAAGTGTTCTAACCTCATGAGAATAATGAAGGCTGGGATACCAATGGAACATTGTTTTAAAAGTATAAAGCCCCAGGGGACTTCCGGTCAAGATGGCGGCGTAGGTAAAAGCGGTATCGCATCCTCCCACAACCACATCAAAGTTACAACTAAACGACAGAACAACCATCATTCAAAATCGCCCAAAATCAAGCTGAAAGGAAGTCCTACAACTACGAAATTAAAGAAGAAGCTGCATCGAGACTGGTAGGAGGGTCAGAGACACGACGGGCTGGTCCCACACCCGCGTGTGGCGGATAAAAATCAGGAGGATACCTCGGCTGGGAAGGTCCTCCCTGAGGACTGAGGGGTCCCTGTCCTACACCAAGCACCCAGCTCAGGGTTCCAGTGCCAGGAAGAGAATCCCCATAACCTATGGCTGGAAAAACCAGCGGGAACTGAGGCTGAGGCGGCTGGAGCCCCCAGCCAACTCCTCTTAAAGGGCCCGCACACAGACTTACTCAGACTCGCACCCTCCAGGCTCCGCATGTGGGAGGGAGCCTGAAAGGCATCAGAGTCATATGGGGAAGAACTGAGCTGTTTGGCATTGGAGCAAGGGCTGGAGAGGCAGCTTTCTCATGGACAGACGTGCTATCAGAGGCCTTTGTTCCTTTGGTGAGCCCTTCCCTGGGCTGGCAGACGCCGCCATATCTGGGACTCCAGCAACCTGGCTCACACTGTGTGCCCCACCCTAGTGATTCCCTGAGGCCCCACCCCACCCAACTTTCAGGCCCACCCAAGCTGTTGCCAGTTGCTTGACCATAGGATGGGTCTGTCTTGGATCCTGCTTCAGCTTTTCCTAAATTCTTTCAAACAAGCAGCATCCGGTCTCAGCTAGCCCCATACCTCTCGCTAAGCAATACATAGAAACAAACACAGGGAGGCAGCCAAAATGAGGAGACAAAGAAACAGGTCCCAAATGAAAGAACAGAACAGAACTCCAGGAAAAGAACTAAGTGAAATGGAGTTAAGCAACCTAACAGATGCTGAGTTCAAAACACTGCTTATAAGGATGCTCAATGGACTTAGTGAGAACCTCAGTGAACTTAGTGAGAACCTCAGTGAACTTAGTGAGGGCCTCAAGAGCATAAAAAAGGACCAGTCAGAAATGATGGAATCACAGTCAGAAATGAAGGAGGCACTAACTGAAATAAAGAATAGTTTACACAGATTCAATAGTAGAGTAGGTAAATCCAAGAAGCAAACCATCAATTTGGAATATAAGGAAGCAAAAAACACCCAATCAGAACAGCAAAACGAAAAAAGAATCCAAAGAAATGAGGATAGTGTAAGGAGCCTCTGAGACAACTTCAAGCGTGCCAACATTCGCATCTTGGGGGTGCCAGAAGGAGAAGAAAGAGAACAAGAAATCGAAAACCTATTTGAAACAATAATGGCAGAAAACTTCCCGAACTTGGTGAAGGAAACAGACATACAAGTCCAGGAAGCACAGAGAATCCCAAACAAGATGAACCCCAAGAGGCCCACACCAAGACACATCATCATCAAAATGCAAA
This sequence comes from Tadarida brasiliensis, assembly GCA_030848825.1. Lineage (NCBI taxonomy): Eukaryota > Metazoa > Chordata > Mammalia > Chiroptera > Molossidae > Tadarida > Tadarida brasiliensis. The sequence goes on from CM061258.1 coordinate 113,294,184, forward strand.
AGGTTCAAGACAAAGAGAGAAACTTAAAAGCAGCAAGAGAAAAGCAATTAGTTACCTACAAGGGAGTTCCCATCAGAATATCAGCTGATTTCTCAAAAGAAACTTTGCAAGCCAGAAGGGAGTGGCAAGAAATATTCAGAGTGATGAAAAGAAAGAACCTACAACCAAGAGTATTCTATCCTGCAAAGCTGTCATTTAGAATCGATGGCCATATAAAGAGTTTCCCAGCTCGGGAGAAGAAATGGCGGTGGAGTGAATGGAAGCTACACAGACGATCTCCCAGGATCAAACGGGAATTACAACTAAAATAAAGACAAATCATCGGGAAAAAGCAACCGAAAAGCAGCGGGAGAGGACCATACAACCAGGGACACTGAATGAGCCTGGTAGGATCTGCGGAGGCGCGTGAGGGTGGCGGACTGGGAGCCCACGGACAGCAGCGGCCTTGGCTGTGAGCAGCGGCCTTAGCTGGGAGCAGCGGCCTTGGCTGTGAGCAGCGGCCTTGGCTGGGAGCAGCGGCCTTGGCTGGGAGCAGCGGCCTTGGCTGGGAGCCGCGGCGGCGGCGCCCACCCTCGGGGTTAAGAGCCCCAGCTGCTCCACAGCGCAGAGGGCCGGGACAGAGCGCTAAATAGCCACAGCCACTCACCTGGGGCTCCAGCAGAGGGAGGGCGGACTGGACTGGAACTCTGAGGGGACACCTGGGATTTGGAGGGCGCTCAGAGTTTGTGCTGAGCTGTGGCCACAAAGGACAGTGGTGGCCAGCCCCTCCTTCCCGGTTGCACAGACCAGCAGCCAAGTTTGCTCCTTCCTGGAGCTGTGGAAGCCCTCCCTCGGAGATTCCCAGGTGAGGTAAAGAGGTAAAGAAATGCAAATTGAGGCTCATTAACAACCAGCATTGGCCCCACCCTCGGGAAATCCTCTTACACTGTAAACATCTGAGGGAGTTTCTCATTCAACTGAGATCCTAAGGCTTTTCAAGTAACTGAGGCTAATAGCCTCCAGGCAAAAAGCTAGAACCTAACTAAACCTTTCCTGAGCTTGCAAATCTACCCAGGAAAGTGAGACTTGACAGTGGTGTTGAAGGAGGGCCCTCCACACTCATCCAAACCCAGTAGAGGGAGCCACAAATAGCAGAACACCAACACCCACAGGGAAAATTTGGCAGGCTCCAAAACCCACTGAGATAGCAAAAATGGTGAAACAAAGAAACAGATCCCAAATGAAAGAACAAGAGAACTCCACCAAAGATGAGATAAATGAAATGCAGCTAAGCAAATTATCAGAGGTAGAGTTCCGAGCCATGATCTTGAGGAAACTAAACAGCATGAGTAAGGACATCAACACCATGAGTAAAGATATAGAAACACTGAAAACCAACCAAGTGGAAATGAAGAATGACATAGCAGAAATAAAGAACACATTGGAAGGATTGACCAGCAGAGTAGAGGAAGCAGAGGACCGGATCAGTGAATTAGAAGACAGAGTAGAAAAAATCAATCAATCAGAAAACCAAAAGGAAAAAACAATGAAAAAACAGGAAGATAGCTTAAGAGAACTGTGGGACAACTGGAAACGTAATAACATTTGCATTATTGGAGTCCCCGAAGAAGAAGAAAATGAGCAAGGGTTAGAGAATATATTTGAAGAAATAGTGACAGAAAACTTTCCTAACCTGGTGAAGGAAGAAAGCATTCAAGTTCAAGAAGCACAGAGAGCCCCAAGTAAGAAGAACCCAAACAGGCCCACACCAAGACACATAATAATTAAAATGCCAAAAATTAAAGACAAAGAGAGAATCCTAAAGGCAGCAAGAGATAAGCAACAGGTTACCTACAAAGGAAACCACATTAGGCTATCATCTGACTTCTCAACAGAAACACTACAGGCCAGAAGGGAATGGCATGAAGTAATCAAGGTCATGAAAAACAAGGATCTGAATCCAAGACTACTCTATCCAGCAAGGCTATCATTCAAAATAGAAGGTCAAATAAAGAGTTTCCCAGACAAAAAAAAAGGCTAAGGGAATATATTAGCACCAAACCAGCACTGCAAGACATGTTAAAAGGACTGCTATAATTATTAGAAGAAATAGAAAGATAATTAGAACCACACTATACAAAAATGGCAATGAATAAGTACATATCAATAATCACCTTAAATGTAAATGGACTGAATGCTCCGATAAAAAGACACAGAGTAGCTGACTGGATAAGAAAGCATGATTCACACATATGTTGTTTACAAGAGACCCACCTCACAACAAAAGACTCACATAGGTTGAAAGTAAAGGGATGGAAAAAAATCTTCCAAGCAAACGGAAAGGAAAAAAAAGCTGGGGTAGCAATACTCATATCTGATAAATTAGATTTCAAATTGAAGACCATAACTACAGACAAAGAAGGCCACTACATAATATTGAAAGGGTCTATCCAACAGGAAGATATAACCTTGGTAAACATATATGCACCCAATATAGGAGCACCAAAATATATTAAAAATCTTCTGGAGGACTTCAAAGGAGAAATCGACCGCAATACAATCATAGCAGGAGACTTCAACACCCCACTGACATCACTGGATAGATCATCTAGACAAAAAATCAACAAGGAAACAGAGACTCTAAATGAAGCACTAGACCAAATGGATTTAATAGATATATACAGAGAATTACACCCCAAAACTGCAGAATTCACATTCTTCTCAAGTGCACATGGGACATTCTCAAAGATAGACCATATGTTAGGGCACAAACTAAGTCTCTACAAGTTCAAGAAGATTGAAATCCTATCAAGCATCTTCTCAGACCACAATGGCATGAAACTAGAAATCAATTGCAACAAGAACATGCAAAAACATATGAACACATGGAGGCTAAATAGCATGTTACTGAACAATGAATGGGTTACCATGGAGATCAAGGAAGAATTTAAAAAATTTCTGGAAACCAATGAAAATGAACACACAACAACGCAAAATCTATGGGATACTGCGAAAGCAGTTCTGAGAGGGAAGTTCATAGCACTACAGGCCCACCTTAAGAAAGAAGAAAAATTTCTAATTGACTACCTAACCTCACAACTTAAAGAACTAGAAAGCAAACAAAAAGAAAACCCTAGAGCAAGTAGAAGGAAGGAAATAGTAAAGATCAGAGCAGAAATAAACGACATGGAGACCAAAAAAAACAATTTAAAGGATCAATAAAACAAAGAGCTGGTTTTTTGAAAAGATAAACAAGATTGATGGACCCTTAGCTAGACTCACCAAGAAACAGAGAGAGAGAACCCAAATACACAAAATCAGAAATGAAAGAGGAGAAGTAACAACTGACACCACAGAAATACAAAGGATCATTAGCAAATACTATGAACATTTATATGGCAACAAATTCGACAATCTAAGCAAAATGGACACATTTCTAGAAACACATAGTCTCCCAAAACTGAATCGGACAGAGATAGAAAATTTGAACAGGCCAATAACAACGAAGGAAATTGAAGATGTAATCAAGACTCTCCCAGCAAACAAAAGCCCAGGCCCTGACGGCTTCACGGGAGAGTTTTACCGAACATTCAAAGAAGAACTAACACCCATTCTCCTCAAACTATTTCAAAAAATTCAAGAAGAAGGAAGACTTCCAAACTCGTTTTATGAGGCCAGCATAATTCTAATCCCAAAACCAGAAAAAGACACTACAAAGAAAGAAAATTACAGGCCAATATCCCTGATGAACATAGATGCCAAAATCCTTAACAAAATACTAGCAAATCGGATCCAGCAATACATCAAAAAAATTATTCACCATGACCAAGTGGGATTCATCCCAGGGATGCAAGGCTGGTACAATATATGCAAATCAATAAATGTGATACACCATATAAACAAAATGAAAGATAAAAACCATATGATCATATCAATAGATGCTGAAAAAGCATTTGACAAAATCCAGCACCCATTTCTGATAAAAACGCTCAGCAATTTGGGAATAGAGGGATCATATCTCAACATTATAAAGGCCATATATGAAAGACCTACAGCCAACATCATACTCAATGGACAAAAACTAAAAGCATTTCCCTTAAGAACAGGAACAAGACAAGGATGCCCACTTTCACCACTCTTATTTAACATAGTACTGGAAGTCTTAGCCACAGCAATCAGACGTGAAGAAAAAATAAAAGGGATCCAAATTGGAAAGGAGGAAGTGAAACTGTCATTATTCACAGATGACATGATATTATACATAGAAAACCCTAAAGACTCCATCAAAAATCTACTAGACTTAATAAATGAATTTGGCAAAGTAGCAGGATACAAAATTAATGTCAAGAAATCGACGGCATTCTTATACACTAATGATGAACTCACAGAAAGAGAAACTAAAAAAACAATCCCATTTACCATCACGGCAAAAAAATTAAGATACCTAGGAATAAACTTAACCAAAGAAGTAAAGGACCTATTTGCAGAAAACTACAAGACATTGAAAAAAGAAATAGAGGAAGATATAAAAAAGTGGAAGCACATACCTTGTTCATGGATTGGAAGAATTAACATCATTAAAATGTCCATACTACCCAAAGCAATCTACAGATTTAATGCAATCCCCATCAAAATACCAACGACATATTTCACAGAACTAGAACAAATACTTCAGAAGTTCATATGGAACAAAAAAAGACCCCGAATAGCTACAGCAATCTTGAAAAAGAAGGACAAAGTAGGAGGGATCACAATACCGGACATCAGGTTATACTACAAAGCTACTGTAATCAAAACAGCCTGGTACTGGCACAAGAACAGGCACATAGACCAGTGGAACAGAACAGAGAATCCGGAAATTGACCCAAGACATTATGCTCAATTAATATTTGACAAAGGTGGTAAGAGCATACAATGGAGTAAAGACAGCCTCTTCAATAAATGGTGTTGGGAAAATTGGACAGCTACATGCAAAAAAATGAAACTAGAGCATCACAAGAATAAACTCAAAATGGATAAAAGACTTAAATGTGACTCATGAATCCATAAAAATCCTAGAAGAAAATGTAGGCAACAAAATTTCAGACATCATACGCAGCAAAATTTTCACTGATATATCACCTAAGGCAACAGAAACAAAGGAAAAAATGAACACATGGGACTACATCAAACTCAAAAGCTTCTGCACAGCAAAAGAAACAACCATCAAAGTGGAAAGGCAACCCACTGTATGGGAGAGCATAATTGCCTATGATATATCAGATAAGGGACTAATTTCCAAAATATATAGAGTGCTCATACATCTCAACAAAAGGAAGACAAAGAACCCAATTAAAAAATGGGCAGAGGAACTAAATAGACACCTCTCCAAACAGGACATACAAACGGCCAAGAGACATATGAAGAAATGCTCAACTTCACTAATCATCAGAGAGATGCAAATTAAAACAACAATGAGGTATCACCTCACACCTGTCAGAATAGCTGCCATCAACAAAGCATCAAACAACAAGTGTTGGCGAGGGTGTGGAGAAAAGGGGACTTTAGTACACTGCTGGTGGGAGTGCAGACTGGTGCAGCCACTATGGAAAACACTATGGTGTTACCTCAAAAAATTAAAAATTGAATTACCATTTGACCCAGTGATCCCACTCCTAGGAATATACCCTAAGAAGCCTGAAACACCAATCAGAAAGAATACATGTACCCCCATGTTCATAGCAGCGCTATTTACAATAGCTAAGATCTGGAAACAGCCCAAGTGTCCATCAGTAGATGAATGGATAAAAAAGCTGTGGTACATATACACAATGGAGTACTATGCAGCTGTAAGAAAGAACGATCTCTTATCCTTTGTGTCGACATGGGAGGACCTGGAAACTATTATCCTAAGTGAAACAAGCCAAGCAGAGAAAGACAAATATATGATCTCACTTATTTCTGGAATATAATGAACATAACAGTGTGAGGAGCAGGGTAGTCCCAGGGACGTGGAAGTGGGGTACAGACTGACATTTGCCAGAAGAGGGGGTGGGGGAGCGGAGCGATGAACACAGAACTTGTACGCATGTACTCATAACCAATGGACATGGACAACAAAAATGGGGACGGGGCAGGGAGGGAGGGGGAGGAGGTTGTCAATGGGGGAAAAATGGAGAAACATCTGTAACAAAAGTAAATTAATAATAAAAAAATATATAATAAAAAAAAAAAAGTTTCCCAGACAAGGAAAAGCTAAAGGAGTTCATCACCACCAAATCATTATTGTATGAAATATTGAAGGGTCTTCTTGAAGAAAAAGATAAAAAAATATGAACAAACAAAATGGCAATAAATACATATCTATCAACAATTGAATCTACAAACAAAATGAACAGGCAGAACATAAACATTCTCATAGATACAGAGAACTTTTGTTGGATACCAGATGGGTGGGGGCTGAGGGGAGGGGTTAAAAGGTGAAGGGATTAAGAAGTACAAATTGGTTGTTAGACTGACAAACCTCAAAGGGAAGGGGGGTTGGGGGGTGGGAAGAAATAAACCAAAGAATTTATATGTATATATGCATAACCAATGGACACAGACAACAGTGTGGGGAAAAGCAGGAGGGGGGCAGGAATGGGGAGGAGGGGGGCAATGGGGGAAAAATGAGGAACATCTTTAATACATTCAACAATAAAGATAAGTTAATATATATATATATATATATATATATATATATATATATATATAAAGCCCTGCCCTGGCAGGTTTTGCTTAGCAGTTAGAGCGTCAGCCCGCAGACCAAAAAGTCTCTGGTTCGATTCCAGTGAAGGGCACATATCTCGGTTTCTGCTTGGTCCATGTCCCTGGCCAGGGTCATGTGGGAGGCAGCCAATTGGTGTGTCTCTCTCACGTCGATGTCTCTCTCTCTCTCTCTCTCTCTCTCTCTCTCTCTCTCTCTCTCTCCCTCCCTCCCTCCTTCCTTCCCACTCTGACGATAAATGGAAAAATGTCCTCAGGTGAGGATTTTAAATAAATGAAAATGTAAAGCCCTGCGTTCTCTTCTTCAGTGCTCTTGAGAATAATGCAAGGAAAGTGGGCTGAAGTTACAGCAGGAAGAGGGAAGAAGCCAAGGACACCCTCCTTGCTCATATTATGTAAAAACTGAAATGCGTTGGCAAGGGATGGCCTTTCTTGACAAGAGACTGGGTGCTTGCAGGTCTAGGAATGGAGAGGAGACCCCAGAAGGCCCTGAATTAGATTTAAAGGAAAGGAATCAAGGCCAAGACCTCCTGCTTACAGAGGTCACGGGAACCATGACTCCAAGGGTCCACCTCTTCCTGCCCTTTGTGAGGGCCGGTTACTTAAAAAATGGCATTTGGGGGTTTGTTTCTCTCTTTTTTTTTTTTGTAATTTTTTTCTTTATTGATTTTAGAGAGAGAGGAAGGGAGAGGGAGAGAAAGACAGAAACATCGATGAGAGAGAATATCTATCAGCCGCCTCCTGCATGCCCCCCACTGGGGATCAGGCCCACAACCTGGGCATGTGCCCTGACCGGGAATCGAACCGGCGACCTCTTGTGCATGGGTTGATGCTCAACCAGTGAGCCACACAGGCCGGGCAGGGGTTTTGTTTCTTAAACAGAGTTCAGAAAATATGTACCACTGATGGTGAGAGTTTTTAAAAAGCACATACCATGGTTTATTAAATCACTGGAAATAAAAGCTAAGCGAGAGTTACTAAATTAGATTACCTTATATGAAACAAACATACTTTCATCTAAAGTTCCTCTAAACAGATGTTATTTCCCCTCGCTGTAAAGGTAGGCTATTTTCTTTATTACTCTTTACTCAAGAAAAACAGAGGAGGAGGGGGTTGCCAACCCACATGGGTCAGTTGCCTCGGCATTGCAAAGCAATTTTTATCAGCATTAATACTGCAATATCCAAGCAGAAGAAATTGGGAGTTTTCCTTGTACCAGAACAGAACTGAGGGATGAAAATGCAGTCGCAAGCTCGAGGAAAGTTATTGTGAAATCTGCTCAAGCTTTGCATTTCTCCAATGATTCAAGATAATCACATTAGCAGCTTGAAACGTTATGCAGTGACATCATTCAAACAGATAGCTCCCAGAGGTTGGATATGAGACCAGGGAATTAGCATCCATCACACATTTATGACAAATCTAATGGTCTGACCTGATTTGTTACTAGTTGGAGCTCATGTGGGTCTCTCTGACTCTGACCACCTTTCTCATTTAACGACCCTCCTGGCTTAGAAGGTCCCCCATGGAATCCATAACACCTCATTGGAATAAAAAATGGGAAACTCCTGATAACTCAAGGTCAAATGAGTGAAGTGTGGATCTTCCACTGTCCAAGGTTCCGTCAAAGAGCAAGTGAAAAAAACCTCTCCTGTTTCAAAGAGTGGTTTAAACCTCACCAGCCTGTAGGTGAAGTGTTGCAACTCTGGAAACAAACAGATCCAGGTCTGAGACCCTATTCTGACACGTTCTGGATGTCAGACCCTGCTCACCTGCTCTAACTCTTGGGGTGATTGTGAGAATTAAATAAAATTATGTGTGTGTGTGTGTGTGTGTGTGTGTGTATACACACACATTTGAAATATTGAGCACAATGTTTGGCACAGAACAAAACTTGAATAAATAGTATCTAGGGCTGTTACTATTTCTAGTACAAGTAAGACTTGAAATATTGCAAGTCAGGGAAGGTTTGTAAGAATCTAATACTCCAAAGACATTATTGATGTCACTCTGGTTCTTTCTTCCCTATTGTCCACATAGCAGATGCCCTTGGAGCCCATACCCTCTTAGGCCAACTCAGTGGTCACCTTCTGGGGACAGTTCCACCCACACCAATGGATCTCTACCCCAAGAACCTGCTTCTCTCTGCCTAGGAGCATGGAACATGGAGCTCAGCCTGTGTTCTGGGCAGGCTGGGGGCTACAGAGAGTGACACCCCCTGGAGGGACACTCAACCAGTGAGAGATGACAGTGGGTGGACTTCAGATGGGAAAATTTAGGGGTGTTCTGCGCCATCCCCCAGAGCTTCCCAGCAGGATGGAACATGGGTTGCCCACCACAGTAAGCTGCTCACTGACCATCCCTTCACTGTCTTCCTTCCTTCTGTCTCTCTGCCCAGCCCCTCATCATGGGACCACCCCAAATAAACCCTTACGTTCAAATCCTCCTCTCAGGGCCTGCTTTGGGGTAAACCCAAATTAAGACAATCCAAAGGAGGCTTCTTCCTCCTTGTCATCTCCCCAGCTTCTCACGCACCCCATCAGTCACCGTGGCATATGGAGGGAGCTCAGGCCGGGGCACTTGACAGTATGGGTTCAAATCCCAACTCTGCCACTTCTTAGCCATGTAAACAAGTTAACTCCCTCTCTGGACGTCCACTCCCTATCTGAAAGGCAATACCTACCTCATGCGGGTTTTAGTGAAGATTCTGGCACAGAGTGGGCTCCATCCTTGTAGCTTTTTATTAGCCAGCTGCAGCTCCCTAAAGAGAAGTAGGGACCCAAGGTTTCCGGTGGTGCCTGGAGAACGTGAGTGCTCGGCACAGAGAATGAATTCAAAAGAGCAGAGTTTCAAGGAATTGTTGGGGAGATATTTTTACACAGAGTGATTATCGTGACGTGGAGCAAAACCTTCCCCAGGAAAATAACAGGCTGGTTCTATTGCCAGAGCATCAGCACGAGGGGCCAGAGAAGCTGCTTCCTTGGCCCAGACCTTACTTGCCATTGGCAACCTCTCATCGGAGCTGGAATATTTCTTAGGTGTTGCCAAGGCGATAGGCGACTTGTTTATTTTTCTAGAAAATGAGTCACTGCTGCACAACAACTTTTCAGTTGTCAAGAAAGGGGACACAAAAAGCTGAACGCAAGGGTTCTGTGCTCTTCCTGTTCCCCCAGGAGAGGGTCGACGCAGTCACGCCTCAGCCCAGCACTTGGCTGGGACTTCTAGAGCGAGTTGTCCCAAATAAATGTGAAGGAAACTTAAAAATTAATGAAGTTATGGGCAACCAGAGCAGTGACATTTTTCACAACACCCTCCAACGCTTTCCTAATTAGAGGGATCTGGATGCTGGTTTGTTTCTGGTGCCTCACCTGGGGGATTCCTGAGGGAGGTTAGGAAGAACTACCAGCTTGAGGCTGGCTTTTCCTTCTCTTGGAAAAACAGACAGTTCCGTTGTGAATTCAACTGTGGGCCCTCTAGTCGAGATGAAGCTCCAGCCGGGATGACAAGTGAGACATCTGGGGGCTGCGATTCAGGGGAGAGCTCCGTTGGCATGTGTGGTTCACCTGGGCAAACGTGTTGGCAGAAAAATGAGCGGATGGAATCATCCAAGCAACCCAGAGATGAAGTATCCTGAGAGCCCCTGGCAGCCCAAGGCAGACACCCCTACCTCTTCCAGTCCTGATGAAATAACAATTACACAGGCAGGGTCCCTGCCCCAAGGACATAGGCGTGGGAGGGAGACAGACAAGCAAATAATTAGACAAGTAATTTCCAATTATGTTCAAGAAGAGCCACCGTTCTGAACGACAAGGTGCTACCCAATCTTGAGGGTTGGGAAAGCTCAGATCCCTGAGACCTGAAGGGTGAGGAGTTCTCCAGACAACAGAAAGGGGGAGGATGTTCCAGCAGAGGAGAGAGCCTGTGTGGGAGGCCTGAACTCCACGCACGTTTGAGGCACTGAAAGAGGACTCTCATAACTGAAGCCAGAGGTGGGAGGGCAAAATTAACACGGTAACTTACGCAACGCGCCTGGCACACAGTAGGTTTTCATTCATTGAGATATTCATCGTGGGGTTGTCTTTAGCAGCTCTGTGAATGAAGCACTATTTTGGCATTTTCCACCTGCTGTTAATACTGTTCTCAGAGTGCACAGCTGATTCCAGTGGTCGCCCCTGGACTGTGTGTTATAACAAGGCCCCACCCTGCAGCCCCAGAAGTGCCTTCTCTGTGCCTCGGTGGCCGCCCAGGCTGCATGGAGGACACGCAGGCGCACCTGAGCGTGGCTCACCTGTGATGGACCCAGCAAGAAAGCAACCTGGCACAGAGCAGAGAAGCCCTGGGTAACCAGGACCACTGCTCAGTGGAGAGTCCAGCAACCATTTACCTTCATTCCACCCCCAGGCTGGCTTTATGGGTACACCAGCTTGCAGTCACACAGGGCCCACTCAACGCTCTGCTGACCCCATCTTAAAATTCTTCCTTTTTTATTTATTTATTTTAATTTTCTAAATATATTTTCATTGATTTTAGAGAGAGAGGAAGGGAGAGGGAGAGAAAGAAACATCGATGAGAGAGAAGCATTGATTGGGCCTCCTGCATGCCCCCTACTGGGATTGAGCCTGCAACCCAGACATGTGCCTGGACTGGGAATCAAACCAGTGAGCTCACCGTGCATAGGACGATGCTCAACCAACTGAGCCACACCAGCCGGGCAAAATTCTTCCTTTTTTAAACAAGAGGCCTCACGATATTATTCTGCACTGGACCCTGCCAATTACACGGCTGCCCCTGCCTCTCCCCAAGCAGCTGACCCAAGTGCATCCCCTTTCCAGTCCCTGACGGCCCCTTTTACAAGCAGAATGATGGTCAAAAGAGCAAAGCTGTTTCTTTCTAATAAATACCTCTGAGGCTCTTTCAGAACCTGGCCCTCTGGGCAGCTACCCAGTTGGCGCACTCCACCACTGATTTCTGGGGCCAAAAACTGCTGGGATCCCTGGACAGCAACTGTACTCGTATTTACAGCTCTTCCTTTCACCATGTGGGACAGATCGGCAGCCTCAGAAGACAGGAGCACACCACAATAGGAGCAGTAATGCTGGACCCAGACAGACTTGGGTTCAAATCCCAACTCTGCCTTTGACCCACTGGGCGACCTTGGGTGAGACACGTAACCTCTCCCAGGCCTCCGTTTCCTCTAAATCTCTAACCATGAAATGAACAGAACGGCAGCATTGTTGTGGAGGTTAAATGAGTCCATGGATGTAGAGTGTTCTGCACACAGTAAGTCTCTTTACCAGCCTTTCTAGGGGCGCCCCCGTCTCTCCCTGCCCTGTGTGCCGTCCTGGTGTGGGTATCAGCCAGGGTACACCCCTCGCCACCACAGAAGCCAAAGGCAGCTCCAGATGCTTTTCCCACTAGAGCTTCCTCTTGGGGTGATCACACAGCTCGGGGAACAGGCACATGACACAAACTCTGTCATCTTCCCTGAGCTGAGCTGGAGCCGCAGAGGTGCGAGACCCTGGCTTGTGTTCAGTGACCCATCGATCGTCCGGACACCGCTGGAGGGCACTGCCAGCTGCGGCGACCCCCTGGAGCTGTCTAGTTGTCCAGCCTTCACTCAACCTTGTGAGTTTCCCCACGTCCTTCCAACAAGCCCCCTCTGGCTTACATGAGTCACAGCAGTTCCTGTTGTTTGCAACCAAAGATTCTAACTTAGACACCGTTCTAGAGTGAGTGTGGGCAGACACACAGATTTTTAACTAACTCAACCCAGGTAGCACAAAGCTGATTGCTGCAAGAAAGTGGGGTGCAGTCTCTCCCAGTACCGGCGCGGTGAGAGACGCGTGTATGCCCCAGGACGCCTCCTGGCAGGCGCCAGCCCAGTGCCTTTCCTCCCACAGGAAAACACTTGCACATTCAGTCTCAAGCTACAGAACACAGAAAACACAGAGCTACCTGGTGCTGACATGCTCCTGAGCAGAGAGGCCCCCAGCCCTGACCTCGGAAGGAGCCTGTCCACTAATTATCCCTCACCCTCCGGCCTTCCCACAGCAGGTCAGCAGTGCGCGGAGCTGGCCAGGCGAGCGCTCCCCAGCCTGCTGCCTCTGCAGAGGGAGACGGAGGCTGCAGACCAGGGGGTGATTAGGAGGCAACGGAGCAATGTCCACAACCGTCTCTGCCCCCAAAGCAGGGGTTTGATCTGCAGGGCAGTGATCACTCCGCCCTCACAGTCTTTGAACAAGCCGATGCCCGTGAGCGATCATCTTACTAAACGCTCATGTAAATTTATGTTTTAGATTGCTTTCCCACTGGAACAAAGACTCTGGAGTGCGAACAGAGAAAAAGAATCTCCAAGAAACATCAAATAGGAGAACTGGAAAGTCCCTAAGAGATCATTCATTTCAGCATCCCCCCCTCCCTTTGTGAGAAAACGGTGGCCCACAGAGGAGACTATTTACTCAAGATCTGATATGGGTTGAATTGTGTCCCCGCCAAAAAAAAAAGTCCTCGTGTTGAAGTCCTAACTCCCAGTACCTCGGAATGTGACCTTATTTGGAAATAGGGTCATTGCAGAGATATTTAGTTAGGTTTAGTAAGGTTATACTGGAGTAGGGTGAGCTTACTCCAGTATGACTGTGTCCTTATAAAAAGGAGAAACTTGAGCCTGGCCAGTGTGGCTCCGTGGTTAGAGTGTCAGCCCACAGACCAGAGGGTCGCAGGTTCGATTCCCAGTCAAGGGCTCGTACCTGGGTTGCAGGTCCAATCGTGGTCCTGGTTGGGGCATGTGGGAGGCACCCAATCAATGTGTCTCTCTCACATCGATGTTTCTCTCTATATATCCTCAGGTGACAATTTTTTAAAAAGGAGAAACCTGAAGACAGACATGCACACAGGGAAACGCCATGTGAAGATGAAGGCAGTGATCAGGGCGATACATCTACAAACCAAGGAACGTCAAGAATGCCAGCCATCAGCCAGAAGGGGAGAGGCATCGAACAGACTCCTCCTCACTGCTCTCAGAGGACGCCAACCCTGCCCAAACCTTGATCTTGGACTGCCAGCCTCCAGAACTCTAAGACAATAAATTTCTGTTGGCTAAGCCACCCAGTTTGTGGTACTTAGTCTGACAGTCCTATGGAATTAGTAAAGTCCCCTAGCAAATTTTAATGTATTAAAAATGTATTATTGGTTCAGTATGGTTCAGTGGTTGAGCATTGACCCATGCACCAAGAGGTCGCTGGTTCGATTCCCGGTCAGGGCACATGCCCAGGTTGTGGGCCAAATGCCCAGTGGGGGGGGCATGCAGGAGGCGGCTAATCGATGTTCTCTCTCATTGATGTTTCTATCTTTCTCTCCCTCTCCCTTCCTCTCTCTCTAAATTCAATAAAGAAAAAAAATTTTTTTAATAAAATAAAAACATATTATTAGTAGTATTATTTATTATTATCATTTTATATGGTTTATATTCCATTTCATTCTATCAAGGATTTTGAACAACACTTAAAGAACAGGTGAAAAATACACATATTTAAATGAGAAATAAGAACCTGGAAAAATAAAAAATGAAATAAGTTAAGACCAGAAGGTAAAATGAGACTCACGAATTCCTACCCAATTACTGGTTATACCACAAATTGGTCTGTAAGCTTCCTATTAGACAAAGCCAAAATAGAAATATGATCAAGCAAAAGAAAAAAATCTTCCTCAGTGCTGAACAATAAAAAACAGGATGCTGAGAAATTTCACAGGTGATAGCTTCAACAGCACCCCAACAGCAAATGGAATAACAATTGTATAAAGTAAGAGATTTAGCCAGAAAGTCATTGCCGGAACAAGAGTTGCACTTGGAACTCCTACATCCCATGTGGGATTCTCTCTTTCATCCATTCAACAAATCTTTCTTGCATGCCACCTATGTGCCAGGTGCAGGGGACACATGATGAACAAGATACAAAGTGGCTGCAAGAAGCCTGTTAGCTGGTCTCTGGAACCTCGTGGAGGAGGCAGACACGTAGACATTTCTCATGCCCGGGGACGCTGCCAGACCTCAGGGCTGGGCTGGAACCAAAGCCTGGGGTGTGGTCCATGGACCCACAGCATCTCCTGGGAGCTTGTTAGACATACAGACTACCAGGCCCACCCCAGACCTATTGAATCGGACTTGCATTTTCATAAGATCCTGGGGGGCTCATAGGCACATTAAAGTTTCAGATGCACTGCTGTGGGAAATCCAAAATAGTCTCCTCCTCCTCCTCTTTTTCTCCTCTTCCTTCTTTCCCTTTCTCTCTTTCTCTCCTGTATATCTGAATATGTGCTTCATTTTTCTTTCCTTGTAGACTGGTTCTTCTGTCCCCTCATCTATAACACAGAAGCCATGGCTACCCTGCACCTGCCTACATCCCAGGGTGAGCTGTGGCTCCCTGTTTTCAGTCCCAGCTGTAAGTTCCTGGCAGAGGCCTCTGATTGGTCCAGACTTGGTCATGTGCTCATCCCTGGCCCAATCAGCTGTGGCCAAGGAGCATGGCAACACAGAACAGAATGACTGCAGTGAACCATGTGGCCATGGGTGGGGGGTGCAGACCCCAAAACAGGGAGGGGCTCAGAGAGCCATGCCAAGAGGTGCACTCAGTAAATGCTCATGGGGTTCACGTTTGGGCAGTGGCCAAGCCTGCTGTGAAGAGCACGGCTCTGGATCAGGCTACCTGTGTTCCACTCCTAGCTCACAGGTTTTGAGCTGTGTGGCCGAGGGTAAGTTGCTTAAACCATAGCCTCGGTCTCATCATCTATCAGATGGAAAAAGTAATAGGACATAACTTCCCTGGGTCCCTGTGAAGCCTGAATGAAATAACTTACGTAAAGCACTCAGCTCAGTGCCTAGTAACAAAGCAAGAGCTCAATAAATATCAGCTATCACTGTTAGCACTGCTAGTGCTTGTTAAGTTTGCTGTTTTCTGCCATGACCTTGATACTAGATTCCTTTTGGTGTCCAGTCATTCGTCCAACAAGTATGTTTTGGTTTTGCATTGCTACTTTGTTCCTGACATCATGCCAGGAGCTAGGGACACAACCAAGAGACAAAAGTCCTGCCTAGAGACACTGACACCCCAATACTTCTTTCCCCAAAGCACATGTAACCCTGGTCCTAGAGGGGACTTTATGAAGGTGACCTTAAGGAGACATGAGCATAGCTGTACATAACCTTGAGTCACGATGAGAGATAGTCCTTGTAGAGTTTGCTGTCATAACAAATTGTCACAAGCTCATTGACTTAAAACAACAGAAATATATTCTCTCACAATTCTAGAGGCCAGAAATCCAAAATCGAGGTGTTGGAAGGGTTGGTTCGTTTTGGAGGTTCAGAGGGAGGATCCATTTTATGCCTCCTCTAGCTGCTGGCAATTCTTGGTGTCCTTGGCTTGTGGGTGCATTGTTACCAGTGGGGTGAGGTCCGTTTCCACACCTGTTGCTGGTGGGAGTGGAATTCTTGTGATATCCTGAGAAGAGGAATTTTGAGACTCGCATGGGAGGATGAGGCATTGTAAAAAGCTTTATTTCTACGGAATCAAACCCCTGAGTTTCCAAGGTCCCATTTCCCTCAGTCCTCCCCCCAGGAAGAAGTCCCGTTTTGCCTTTAGCAGGGCTAAAATCAAAGTCAGTGTCCAGAGCTTCCGTTCCATGTTGGAATAATCCAACCCAGCATCAGGCTGGCTTAGTTTGTGCTCCCAGCTGCAGTCCATTGTATGTGGGGTCTGCAGGGCCACGGGGCTATGGAGGAGACACGGGCGAATGCCAGGAAGCTAAGAAAGTCAAGAGAGCTGCAAGCCAAGAGCCAAGAGTGACAAGCAAGTGAGCACCTTTGTTTAGGGGATTATGTGTTCCCAAATTTTCATGGGCTTGCAGTGCCCTGCCCATTCTGGCCAATGAGCTCTGTTCCCAGGTTTGATTGACAAGTACCTTCCCTAAGTTACCCCAACTTCACTGGGCATGTGTTTATCTCCCTTTTGTTGGACCCTTCCCCCAGTGACCTGCAGGGAATGGGCCAGTGGTTCTCTGAGGAGTGTGAAATTTCAGCTTCCTGATGAAGCTGCCCAAATGACATGCCTATAATGTCTTGCCTTCCTTTTGCTCCTTTCCTATTATTAATAACTAGCTCGTTACAATGGTATCAGTCCCCGACTTGCCAGGGGCAAGACCCTGGCAGCAATTTTCCTCGGTGGCTTTGCTCTCCTCCAATCTTCACATGGCCTTTCTCTCCATGCATCTATGGTCTCAAGTTTCCCTCTCCTTTCTGAGGATACTGATCATGGAATTCAAGGCCCACCCTAAACCCAAGATGATCTCATCCTGGTATCTTGAACTTAATTACATCTACAAAGACCTTATTTCCACATAAAGTCACATTCCCAGGTACTGGGGGTTAGGACTTGAACATATCTTTTGGGGGACACTATTCAGTCTAGTATAGTCCCCTTCCAACTCTCCTTCCGTTTTCCCACTTAGATCAAGTCTGTCTGTGCATGCAATGTCCTTAACATCTCTTCAAAGCTGGCCAGCCCCCATGGTTAAGCCCGGCTTCAACTGGCCTCAGGCTCTGAGTCTTGAGAAAGCAAAGTCAGCCGGTTAGGATTACACATAGCTTTGCAATCCTCACTGGGTTCCTCTGCCAGCTCACGTGCACAGCAGCCCTTTTGGGAGGGGTACTACTGTAACCCTACCGCACACAAGAAAACCGGGGCCTAACAAGGTGAAGCAACTTGCCTAAGGCCACCAAGCGATGCAGGCAGGGTGCCCTGTACACCCTCAGTTTCAGCACGTATCTCTGTGCTCTGCAATTACGCATCCTGCAGCTTCTCCTCCCAGACGCCAGTCCTTGTAGAGCAAAGACTGTGCCCTTTTGCCTTAGCACCCCGGCACCTCGTGCAACCGTGCAGGAGTGGGCACGAGCATCCCTGGATGTCCCGAGCGGGTGCTCAGTGGTCCACAGAATGAAGCCCGGCATTTTATTCCTCACTCAATGGGAAATTGGTTTCCAGCCTGGGTTTCAAGCAGGAAGTGACTCTTCTCATCAAAGTGACTTTAAAATGTGTCTCCATTAACATCACCGATGATGGCACATGCTGACATCATGTGCTTTTTGACATGACGCACCGAGAAGGACACAGCATCGTTTATGCAGTAATCCTGCCAAAAATGTCTCACCTCAATGTAATCAGGAGGCTGCGATCACACAAATCCATCCTGCACTTGCAAACGGGATGTTCTGCCAACATCTGACCCAGACCGTTTAAAAAATATGGAGAGCATAGCACACACACACACATACACATGCATACACACTAGTACCTACACACATGCAAATACATACACAAACACATAATACATGCATACATACTCACCCATACATACACACATGCATACAAATCTGCATCCATACACAGACTCACACAAATACAAAAACATATGTACACCCACTCAGACGCATGCATGCGCACACATACATGTACACACATGCACGTTCTCACATACATACATATGTGCACTCACACACAAAGGCTGGGGAATTTCTCCAGAGTAAAGAATCTTTAAAAATATGAAAACTGCCCTGGCCGGTTTGGCTCAGCGGTTAGAGCGTCAGCCTGCGGTCCAGAAAGACCCGGGTTCGGTTCCCGCTAAGGGCATGTACCGCGGTTGCAGTTTGTCCCCGGCCCTGGTTGGTTGTGCGGGTGGCAGCCACTCGATGTGTCCCTTTCACGTCGATGTTTCTCTCTCTCTCCCCCTCTCTCTCCCTCCCACTCTATCTGAACAAAAAATGAAAAAAAATAAAAAAATAAAAAAAATAAAAATATGAAAACTAAATGCAATGTATTGTCTTTGATTGGATGCTAGAATGTCTTAAAGGCAGCCATAAAGAATATTATTAGGACTTGGCTATGGAACGTATATTAAGTAAGAGTATTATATCATCATTAAATTTATTGAGTGTGATCATTGCATTGTAGTCATGTAGGAGAATGTCCTTGATCTTAGGTGATATGTAATCAAGTGTTCAAGAGTGAAATGTCATAATATCTACTTACTCTCAATTTAGTCTAATGAAAAGTGTATATGTGTGTGTGTGGAGAGAAAGAGAGGGAGGGAGGGAGGGAGAGAGAGAAAGATCCAATAAGGGAAAATATTTAACAACCAGCGAAAGATATTGTACTGTGTTTGCTTCTTTTCTCTAGAGTTGATATTTTTTTAGATGAAAAGTTAGGCAAAAGATACCTAAGAATGGAATTGCTGGGTTATACAATCACTGTAAGCTAAACTTTTTTCCAGAACACCAAACTGTTTTCCACAGCAACTACATACTGTTTTGCATTCCCACCAGCAATGGATGAGGGTTTCAGTTTCCCACCAGCAATGGATGAGGGTTTCAGTTTCCCCAGATCCTGACCAGCGCTTGTCGCTGCCCGGCGTCTTCACTACAGCGCCCTAGCGGCACCGGGGGCGCTTCCGGTTGGCACTTGCCTAACGGACTCGTGATGCTGAGCATCTTCTCGTGGGCTTGTTGGCCATCTTGATGGAAATGCTCCAAAACAAGATCATGGTAAAGGTCACACAACTCTGTAAATTTACTAAAAATCGTTGAGTTGTGCACTTACAGTGAGTGGATTTTATGGTATGCAAAGTATCCTTCGATAATCCCGTGCTTTTTTTTAAGAAGGGGCAATCAATCAGTCAGCATCACTCCTGGCTGGGGAGAAGACAAACCACTAATGACAATGTGATCGTGGCTGAGTTCTCGCAGACACCAACGACGCCACCGAGAGAAATAATGAGGGTCATACAGCAGTGTCCCGGGCCTGGAAGACGAAGGGGTCCCAGCTGACTTCCTCCCTCGGCCACATTAGTTAGAGGTTCTTATCAGTTCCTAAGTTCATGGGCATAAAGTAAATTGCACACAAGTCTCCATGGAAAGGAAAGGCTCAACCATTTTCAACAAAATCTTTTATCATCATCTTAACACCTGAATCTACGCTATTACACAGAAGTCCGGGGACTCTGGGACCTGCCCGGAGCCCCACCATTGACAGCCGTTTGACAAGATGGTTCAAACCCTGGTGTCAGACAGCCCCCGTTTCTCCCTCCCGCTAGCCACGTGACCCATCACTTCACTCCTCCGGGCCTCACTTCCCTTCTCTCTAAAGGGGGTGTGATAAATGTATCTACCTCATGGGGAGGTTGGAAGATGAAATGACATCATGTGTAAGCTCTGGCACAGGGCTCAACAGATAACAACCATCATCATTTACTTAACCGCTACCCATAAAGTGCTTGGAACAGTGCCTGGACACAGTAAGGTGACGTCAATCAATACAACGTTATTGATGCAGTCAGGATCCTGACTCCAACTGCAGGCAGATTCGGGGCAGCGGGCTCCCCCCAGAGACGCTCATCTTAACAAGACTTGGGCCTCCCCCCGCCCCGTGAACATGGTGCCTGGCTCATAGTCATTGCTTAATAAATGCTGGGTAGGTGAGCGATGGCTTCTCGTGCACACATGAACAGCAGCAGCTGATGTTTCTATAACACTCGCCGTGCTCCGTCTGCTGAGCTCATTTATTCCACCACCACAACCTTTCAAGGTGCTGTATTTTCCAGAAGTGGGGCCGAGGTTCCAGTAGATGGAGCAACTTGCAGGAGGAACTACACACGTCTAGCAAATGGCAACAGTGGCATAAGAACCAGATGGTGCTGGACCAGAACCATGCCCTGAACCATCACACGGTCCTGGGGACCCCTCAGCTTCCACCCCTGGAGGAGATCAGCCTGACGCATCCCGTGTATCCCCCGGAGCTCACAGCCAGGGACCAGGACATCCCCACGGAGGAAAGAAGCCACGCTCAGGCCACGCCAGCCAACAACGTGTTTCATGCCCCATTTGCCTCCGAAGTTATGAGCTTCCTGTCAACGCCCAGACTTGGTCTGAGTTTCTCATGACGAAAGGGCTCCCGAATCACTCTCCTAACCAGGCAGCTGCTGTTTCCCAGTCCCTCCTGACAGCAAGTGCATACATTATGCACACGCAGGGAAGCAAAACCCTCTGAAAAGATCATTTTTCTTGAAAGTTAAAAGATCCACTTCTACCCAGGGCTTTCATTTCCTCTCACTCAAGCAGCGGTTCTATTAAAGCCAAATTACACCACAGAAATGGCTGTGGCGTGTACATCAGCAGATCAATTTATTTAATTAGTGTGGGTAACTCTAGAGGAGTGAAAAATGCCTCGTGGGGGGAACGAACACAGGCGAGTGGGGACTGGAGGGTGTGGCAAATGCCTTCCTGGCTGGGCTGTCTCCTCTGCAGAGCATTTCGGGACGTGGGCCACGGCAACCCTGGCCCAGCTCAGCTCCGGGGGTCCCACCATGCAGAGGCAAGGAGGTTTTCTTTTTGTGTGTGCGTGGTAAGAGTACGACATACCATGAGCTGTACCCTCTTGAATTTTTTTTTCTTTATTGATTTTAGAGAGAGAGGAAGGGAGAGGGAGAGAGAGACAGAAACATCGATGAGAGAGACCATTGATTAGCCGCCTCCTGCATGCCCCCCCACTGGGGATTTGGCCCACAACCTGGGCATGTGCCCTGAGCGGGAATCGAACTGGCGACCTCCTGGTGCATGGGTCGATGCTCAGTCACTGAGCCACACCAGCCGGGCCCCTCTTGAATTTGTAAGTGTCCTATGTAGTATTGTTAAGTACAGACACAATGTGTACGTGTCTGGAACTTACTCATCATGCATAACTGAAACTTGATGCCCACGGAACAGCAGCTCCCACTGCCTCCTCCCCTCAGCCCCTGGCCACTGCCCTTCCACTCTCTGCTTCCATGATTCCACATGGAAGTGAGTTGTGCACCACTGGTCCTTCTGTGACTGGCTTATTTCACTTAGCATAACGTCTCCCAGCTTCATCCATGTTGTTGCATGTGGCAGGAAGCCTATCTTTTTTAGGATATTCCATCGCAGATTTCCAGTGTTGGCAAGGATGTGGAGAGACTGGAAGCCTTGCACACTGTTGGTGGGAGTGTAAAATGGTGCAGCCCTTGGAAACCAGTATGGAGTTTCCTCAAAGAATCACAAATAAAACTATTATATGATCCAGCAATGCTACTTCTGGGTATATGTCCGAAAGATTCAAATGAGGATCTCAAAGAGACGTCCGCACTCCCATGTCCCATGTTCGCTGCAGTGCTATTCAAAACCGCCCAGCATGGGGTCCACCTCAGCGTCCACAGACTGACGGCTGGATAAAGAGAAGGCAGTGAGGTTTTCAAAACAGCGCCGGGTGTGGGAATTTTCACAGAGTGGTCCTCTCCGCGGAACAGGAGTCCTCATTCCTAACTCACGAAGAGCGCACATCCATTGCGTGCATTTGTTGAGTGCCTGCTGTTTGCATAATTACTTATCCCACGCCTGCCTTTACTGTCAGGCTGCAACTCCGTGAGGGGGTGAAGGGCCAGTGCCACGGAGCCGGCCAGCCTGCATCTGAACACAAGCTGTCCCACTTCCCTGAGGTGCCATCTTGGACAAGGTGCTTAGCCTCTCGGTGTCTTCACTTCTTCGTCTATAAACGGGCTGTGATCACGGTGTCTGTACTTCATATGGCTACTGAAATAAAACAGTCTTTGCTAAATGCTTAACACGGGGTGTGGGACGTAGTGTGTTCTCAGCAAATTTTACCTATTAAGAGTAGCCATTAATGTTATTCCAATGCCTAGTAATCAATACACATCCAATAAATATTTGTTGAATGTATAGATAGATGGATTGGGAATGGGATAAAATGGAATGAAACAGATGGGTGAGTAAATGGATGGGTGAATGGATGGATGGGTGGGTGGATGGACAGATGGATGCATGACTGAGGGGGGGTGGATGGGTGAATGAATAGTAGTTTCGTAGGTGTATGGTGTCAATAGAAGACATATGACATAACTGTTGCCTTCAATGATAATTATTACCTCTTCTATGTATCTAGTGCTTTGTCATGTATAGAGAGGCATCTTGTACTATCTCTGACATAGGCTAATAGTTCATCTTACAGACGCTGAAAGTATGACTCAAGGAGGCTGAGTTCATTCATTCATTCAACAAGCATTTGCTGAGCACCTGCTATGTATCAGACACAGCACCAAACAAAGCAAAGATCCCTGCCTCCATGAAGCTTATGCTCTAGTTGGAAAGACAATCACAGACAAATAAGGAAAATATATATGAAGAAGCAGGAAGCAGGAAGAGGGGATGCAAGGTGCCAGGAGGTGGATAGAATTGCAATTTTTAATAGGGTAGCCAGGTGAGGTCTCACCGAAAATGTGTCGCCATCGCAAAGGCCCGAAGGAGGTGAGAGGTGAGCCACCCAGGTGTCTGGGAGAGGGAGCAGCCAGTGCACACACCAGACAGCCACTGAAAGTGACAGGGCCTTACCATGTGCCAGGTCCTGTTCTCAGAACTGAACATTTGATCGGTTATTAAACCCTCACATCAGCTCCTGAGGGAGGTGCTGTTATCATCCCCACTGTGCAGATGCGAAAACTGAGGAGCAGAAAGACAAAGTCACTTGACAAAAGAGCTGGGACTGAGCTGAGGCAGCTCAGCTCCAGAGGCCATGCTCTTATCCATTAAACATCCTTGGACAAGCCAGTGGCATGCCTTAGAAAACAGCAAAGCCAGGCCCTGACCTAACTCCCCTCCCAGGGCATGTTCCACTCTACTATGCTGCCTTTACAACCTAGAGGAGAAGCAACACATGTACACAGAAAAAAGCAAATGGCTTAGTGCAAGCGCCAGCAGGAGCTCCAGACGCAACATGACGTGAGGAGCACTTTGTTAGGGAAACGAAAGGCCCATCACGCTCCCTGCACAGCACCCTCCCCTCCTCAGCCAGCAGGTGAAATCCTCTGCATCCCTTGAGACGTAGTTAAAATGTCATCACTTTCCGTGGTTCTCTACAAGTAATCCCTCCTTCATTTCTACTCCCATGACGATGCGTATAATAATAGTGATTTAAATCAGACAACTGAGTGCCCACGACGTGCCACAGCCCTGTAAGGTGGGCGCTGTTTTTGTTCCATCTATGGCTGGTTGCACTGAGCGTGGGCACAGACTTGCACAAGGCCACCCGGAGAGGAGGGGCCCACTGCAGGACTGGAACCCGTCTGCCCCCAGAGCCCGGGGGCTGCGCAGGGCGATGCGGTGTGGCAGAGTCGTCTGTATGTCCATCTGTCTCCTTCTCTATGCTGCAGGCCACTGGGCGGCAGAGAGCCTCTGAGTTTCCAAGTCCCAGCACGGATCTTGGAAGGCACGAAGCAAGCACTTGGGGACTGTCCTCTATCCCATGCTGTTCCACATGTGTCTGGGGAAGCACGGCTCCCTGGTAGTCACACAGGGATAATTAGCAGCTTTCCTCCACACAGTATGGCTTGGGGAGTTCTGGAAGGTCCACCTATCCTAAAATATCTCCCCCACCAGCCCACCAAAGCGCCATTAGCATCCTTCTTTAAGCCTAGGTATCACATCCAGAAGGCCCCTTGTTAACATGTGAACCTGGAGGGAGGGGGGTGGTATGTGGTGTATTAACCCATCAGCTCCCGTCACGCTCTCTCGTGGATTGGAAGGAAACTCCTAGACTGAGTGAGTGGCGTCCTGTGCAGGGCCCCACAGGCAGGGCCAAATGCAGACTCAGTAATCAAATCTTCGTAACGCTGCTGCTTCACACCAACATAAATCCTCTGTCGAGAGGCAAAGAGATATACAGAGCTGTGCCCGGAGGTTGGGAGCCGCTAAATCGGAGCTGAAGCTCGTAGTTTGGCTGTTGGTGGAGCTGGAGGGTGGCTGACCTCTCCCGGCCTGTGTCTGCACACATGGATGAACAGGGTGTCTAGATGGGGTGTTCTGTGCTATCTTGTTTTGAGGGGCACTCTGGGGAGGAAGGAAATGAGGAGAGGAGAAAGCATGGCATCTGTTTCTCGTGGGACTCCTTGGCCTTGCTTGGTCTTGGGGAGACTCTGGGCCCCTGTGGAGCTGCTGTGGGGCCTGGGTGACAAAGTGCATTGAGGACTGGGGAGGAACTGGCCCTCTTTCAATCTAGAATACAGCCCTGCCTCTCACTTCAAGGATGGGCCATTTAAGGAGCGTCAAGAGTCAGCCCCCTTTGAGCGTGGACAGCAATGCCATCATGATGGTGACTGCAATGGGCAGGAAGATGAATGGGCATTTGTAAAACTCACACTGGAAGAAAGAGGAATTCTTCAAAGTTGGACCTGGATGTCCCGTGTACATAGGTTGAGGCAAAAGCATGAACTTGGGCCACTAATATTAGCACGCCTCCATCAGTATCATCAGTGGGGGGAGCTGGAGATGTTGCAACGACACATCTGCCTCCTTAAAGCATGAGCTGTGCGCATGCTTGTTAAATCAAGTTGGAGAATTTTGTCTACTTTTTTCAGTAAAGTTCTATTTTACCAGCAAAATATAACTACTGGAACTTTTAATGGATATAATCTGGAAGGCAGCTAAAGTCCACGTTGCAGTTGAGACTTCCAGCCGAGTTCCCCCAACACGGCCTGCTGTCAGGGTGTCCTCACGGCCGAGAAAACGTCCCTACGAGGGAACACAGCCTTTTGAGTATGAAATCTGTACGTCTAACCAGAGAAAAGGTATCACAGGTCGCTGAGCTGGTAGGTTTCGAATTGGAGAAGGGGTGGAGGTATTTCAGGAGGAACGAGGTGGGCAGCAAGGAGCGTGATTCAGCTGGGCGTGCGGCCTTTACTCCGTGGGAAGATTTTTTTAGCTTGCTCTGCAATCAGGTCACTCTTGCAGCCAAAATGACTCAGCTTTACAGCTCCTCCCAGTGACACAGATGATGGAGAACACAGAACTGACCAAAGGATGGGGCACCTAGGTAGCGAGGGGAAGGGCAGGAACGGGCGCAGAGAATCAAGACTAGTGAACTAGGTGACTAGCAGTAGGTGTTTGCAGAGGCTGTTGTGGGGGAAAAAATACTGACAATAAAAACTGATCTTAATATGAACCCTCGAACAAGTGAAAACAGCAATAGGAACATGACAGAAGCATTAGCACTCCACCCCAGCACAGACCAGCAGGGGGAAGAGGAGGATTGTGCTGTGTAAGGGTCAGCAGGGCACGCCAGCCCAGACCCACAGAAAGGCTAGAGTCTCAGTTACACGTGCCCAAGGGTTTTTACCATTTCCTTAGAGAGAAACAAGGATACATTTATACCAGAAATCCACTGCATAGAATTCACACTACAAAAATAAGTACCCCTAAGTGAACTGCTTAGTAAAATATATAGGTTATCACTCGAGTGTGTGTCCTTGTTATCAAATAACCTTTTGCCATATTGGAAAGTCCTGAGTTGAATAATCCTCCAAACATTGTTAGATACGAAGACAGGAACCATGTCAACTTTGTTTCACTGTTTAATTGCGGAATTGGCACCCAGAGTGCATTTGTATCAGTGGGATGCTTCTGGATGAAAGTAATTTTTAAAACTCAGAGAAATGAAAGTGTTAAAGGGAATTTAATGACTTTTTGTTTGTTTTTTTATTCCTCACTTCAGGATTTTTTTCCATTTATCATCAGATAGAGTGGGAGGGAGGGAGAGAGAGAGACAGAGGGAAACATCGATGTGATAGAGCCACATCGACTGGCTGCCTCCCGCTCGACCTGACCAGGGCTGGGGACGAACTGCAGCCGAGGTACGTGCCCTTGACAGGAATTGAGCCCGCGACTCATTGGTCCATTTGCCGACGCTCTAACCGCTAAGCCAAACCGGCCAGGGCTTTAATGACTCTTTAACCAAAAAGTACAGTGGCAGGTCTTCAGGTATGCTCTGATCAAGCAACAATGTCACCAAACACTGTCTCTTTCCCTCTCTCTACTCCACCCCTCTTCTTGGGGACCAGATGGATATCAACAGCAGCTAGGGCCACATGTTTCCTCATGTCCAGTGGGGGAGGAACAAAAGTCCTGAGCCTCACTCTGATTGGACCATTCTAGGTTGTGTGCCCACACTTTATCACTCAATGTGGTCATGGAATGCCAGTGAGTGGCATGCCTAACCCTGAACCAATCACTGGGGTAAAGGAGGAGGAATTGCCCATATTTCTTTGGTCTAATCAGGGCCCTTCACTGAGTGCAGGGTTGGGGTCACTCCCTGCCCCACACACATACAAAGTGCATGGTTCTGCTACACGATAGGAGAGTAGCAGGTGTTGGAAAAACAGCCACATGTCCACAATAAGGAAAACAGGTAAGTGGCTCGCGATGCTGGAAGTTGCTTCACCAATCCTAATTAGGGTCTGGGTGTGCATCAAGGAGGCCAAAAGAGATGAAAGAAGCTTTCAGCTGCAAGAAGTGACTGTCCAAGTCTTCCGTCATGACTCGCTCTAGGGCCAGCTCTGCTTCCCCAGACTGGAAGGGAGAACTGCTTCCCAGGGGAGTGGGGGCATTTAGCATTGTCGAGTCATTTTCCTGTTCCAGGGCCTGAGCTAAGGATTTACACACACTGCCCCCTTTACACCCTGCAAGAACGTAGTAACGTAGGATATGTTATTATCTTCCTTTTACAAATAGAACAACCAAGGTCCATGGAGGTTAGATGACGTTCCCAAGGTCTGGGAACAGGAAGGCATACGGTCCAAGCCCTCTGTATTAACCACAAACCCACTACCCACAGGGGCCCTCCTCTGTAGCCCCCCAAGGCAATCTCAGTCCCTTGACTTTGACGGAGTCACTCAAAGTCTGGGGCTTGCCACCAGGATGGATCCAGGTTTCTAAAGCCAAGGTTGCTGAGTCTCCTCCAAACTCAACAGATGGCTGCAAAGTTCACCTTTGGAGCTGGTGGTCACCCCAGACCTCAGCAAAATAACTGTGTGAGGGGAAAGGGCAAATAGTAACCCAGCAATCAGGAGGTAAAAAATTGTGCCTGTCCAGTAGATCAGCATGTACCATCTGCCCAAGCTCTGGAATAAAAATTAAGACAAAGGCTGCACTGAAGGGCATAACCAGCACCGTGCCCCCCACTGAACCTTTTCCATGTGGGTCAGAGGGGACGACAGGACTTGACGTGTTCTCTTCCCAAAGGCCAGCTCAAATCCACCTCCTTCAGGACGTCCTCCATGACCCCAGTCCTGGCAGGGAGCCCTTTCCTCTTGAAAACTCTATTAGACAACTTACCCAGCAACTCCTCTGGGACGTCTAACTGGCCCCTCAAACTGAACATGGTCCCAAGAGAACTCCATGACCCTTCCCAAAAAATGAGCCTCTTCCAGTCTCTTCCATCTCCACAAATGGGGCCACGGTCTGCCCAATGGGTCCAGCAAGGCCAGCAGCCTAATGTGAGAGACCCAGGAGAAAAGCGAAGGACAGGAGCCCCTGTTCAAAGTTATTATGAATTTCAAGATGGTAACAACAGAGATCACACCGAGCACTGGGCCTTCCGAGTGCTGGGCCCTGCGTCAGTGCACAGCTTGCCTGTCCGTGGTGCTGGCCCTGGGCTCAAGCCAGAAACCTACAAGATACCCCCAAAACCTATGAGACATCTCCACGTCCAATCTATCAGCAAGTCCTGTCAGCCCCAACTCTAAGTACATCCTGAATCCAACCACTTTGCCCCAGCCCCATCCTGACCACCTCCTTCTAGCTACTGTGATCTCTCTCCTGGATTGTGTGGAAACAGCCTCCTAAATGGGTTTCCTGCCTCTCTGTTGTCCCCAAACAGCCTATTCTTCAAAAAGCAGCCAGTATAAGTGTTCAACTTAAATCAGACCAGGTCCTTACCTACTCAAAACTCTACTGTGGCTTCCCATGAGGCTTAAAGCAAAATCTGAACTCCTTACCATGATATAAAAGGCCCTGCATGGTCTGGCCTTGGTCACCCTATCCAACCTCATTCCCCCTTACTCCAGCTACACTGGCCTCTTTGTTGGACCTCAGACACACCAAGCTCGTTCCTGTCTCAGGGCCTTTGCACTTGCTGTTCCCTCTGCCTGGAACACTCTTTCCCCAGATAGTCAGGTGTATTTTAATTATTTGGCCCACTCGTATCATATAGGCCTCTGCTCAACTGTCATCTCCTCAGAGAAGACTTCCCTGAAACCTTTTCTAAAGTAGCCACATACCTCCCTCACTTTCTTCCCACCTACCCAGCTTTGTTTTTCTCCTGAGCACTTATCAGTACCAGGACCTGTTGATTGTTGTGCTTATTTGCTATTTTGTCTCCTGTGCTGGAGTAGGTATTTGATCAGTCTTACGTATTGATCACTTGTCCAGAGCCTTGGACAGTGCTAGGTATACAGTGAACATTCTATAAATTAATTCATTGAATTAATTATGTACCATTTTAAATTATCCATTGCTGTTCCATGTCTTGATTTATATCAACTTCAGTGGAAGTTTCCTAGGGGCAAGGGCCAGTTCATATTTCTAAAACCGTCAAAATGTAAAACTCAAGTCCCACAAACAAAATGCTTCGTGAATGTGTTCATTAACTATTACCCAAAACTTCTATTCTCCTGGTTCAGGAATGACCGATGTCATCAATCCCCACTCTGTGCCTATGGCAGGCATCACTAACAGATCACAGAATTATTCCCCACTAACACAGGACATAGTCTCAGAATCATCCTCAAAACAGCCTTCCAAGAAACCTTGACTACTGATAAAAGTTTATGCTTAAAGCAATATCGTTTTGGCATCTCTATACTAACTTAACCATATGAGGAAACATCTGAAAGTCACTAATATGGTCCAACTGCCTCTCCCACACATTTTTAATACATGGTCTCTGGCAGGCAGAGGACATGACATCAATGCAGCCATCCATGTGCTCTGAGTTTATAGACAAACACGAACAACAGCCCACATGTGGAAATTTGCTTTTTAACATAATTCAGCCTAGAGTAAGTTATACTTTAGTGAAGAAGTTCACTTAAAATAAAATGTCAGAAAAACAATGCATGGATGGATTACAAAGTTCAGATTCCTTACTTATCCTAAGGTAATTCAAACCTAGTTTCGTACTGATTTTACTGACACTACTCACCGGGAAAACAGACCACCTGCCTTTCTTCACTCCTTTCTGAACAGCTTAGAATTGACATGGAATCCATCCAAGGTCTAGTGGGATTCGCAGGGCCACCTGAAATTTTGGATGTGGGTCTTCTCCTCACCCTCCCATCATCCTGCAGCCACCTTGGGTCCTGTGGCTCCTTCTCAGTCCCCCAGCAAGAAAAGCTCCCCCAGTTGGCTCCCAAGCCATCCTTGTCTGAGCTCAGTGGCCCAAGCTAGAAGGCTCCTGTTCACCCCTGACCCCTGTGCCCTATTTCTCTCTGAGGACTCACTGTCAAGGCTGGCTCTAACCTTTGGTGAAATTTAAATCCTTCACCATGAGCTAACATGATTCTGGTCTCTTAATGACCATTACCTTTGTTAAGGCCATTTTAGTTGGAAGTAACAAATCCACCTGACCGGGTTTAAATCAGCATTTTGTGTTAGTGGCACAGTTATAACAAAGTAAATATTACAGTAACAGTAATATCTCATGCAACCTGAGGGCAGGAGAGGCAGATTCCAGGAGGAAGTGGAAGGAGAAGCTGGAAGGCTATCACAAAGGTGACTGTCACTGCCTCTCTGGGATCAGATGATCTTAGCTTTCTCCAGGTTTCCTTCATTTTCTTTCTACAAATCAGCTGTCCCTACTTCTCCTTGGCAAGAAATGGCCAACTCACAGCTCTCAAGTTCACATGGAGAAGCAATGGCAGAACGTAACAAGCATCTCTACCTCCTGATTATAAATTCCCAGGACAGTGAATCTGATTGGTTCAGCTTGGGTCATGTGCCCATCTCCGGACCAACAATTTATGGCCATGGAATAAAACATGCCTACCCAGGCATATTATGGGAGTTTTCATTCTCATAGAAAAGGAGCTGTGGCCTGAGCAGACCCTTCAAAAAGGATTAGTGACAACCAGAGTGACCAGCACCATCTTTCAGAACCCGCTCTGCCTTGTGTTACCCTCCACCCTTAGACAAAGGCTGTAACTTATTTGTGCTTCAAAGACCCAGTCCCCTTCTTGCCTTCTCAGAGTTTCTATATTAAGTCATCAGGCCATTCCTAGTTCTCCATTATTTGATCAGCCACAGAGTTCATGAGTCTGGAGAAGAATTCACCTCTTCCACGGTAACTTTATGAATTCATCCCACTGACTTACATAGCCTAGAGGTAAGGTGATCATGGTTTCCAAACCAGACATTCAACTATATCTAATAAGCAGATATTTACTGAGCACCAACTCTATGCCAGGAAGTAGGGTACAAGACTGACAGAAATATTAGGTCACATAGTCTGATGAGGGGCTATTTTTAATTTATGCCTTTACTTATGAAAAAAAAAAAAAACAAGCCTTTAAAGGATCTATAAATTAATTCATACACTTAGCAAATCACCTTGTCTGAACATATATTATGGAATCGGAATTAACTGGTTAAACCTGACCCATGCACTCACCAACACCCAGGTGATGCCCCCAAGAATAGGAAAGTGGTCTTTGGGAACACTCACCATTACCCTTTTACAGTATCAAAAAAACCTTAAACGCATTCCAACGGGCCACCATCCCTGCATGGGAAGAGGAGTTTCTCACAGACCCAGTCAACAGCCCCACAGGCCGAAGCCTCGGCGAAAGGAAGTCCTCCCCTCACCTGAACCCTAGGCACTGTCAAACCCCAGCTGTCGGGCAGCTGTTCCTGGGTCAGCCATCTCCTCAGCTCTGCAAATGGCTCCTCTGCTCCCCACCCGCTTGGAGAGCAAATACCAAGAGTGTGGCTTCCTTTCTCCAGCTGGGCTCGGAAAGCAATTAATTTGGTGCCTCTTAAATCTCCCTGAGCTCCAGCAAGGAAGGTACTTACGGCTGTAGGATGCAGCCATTGAGAGAAGAGAAGGCATCTCGTATGTCCCCAATGGCAGGAGGAATCTATAAATCCATTAGCTCTGGCATCTGAGAAGATAAATAAGTCTTTTGAAAAGCCACAAGCACCATTTAAAGTCCATCTAAGAGTCGTGAAGCTGGGCGCGAGGCAGAAGGAGAGGGGGCCAGCTCCCCAAGCCCCACGGGCTTCTGGAGGCAGCTATGCCCGTAGGAAGGTTATGCTCCTCCTTCAGCTTCATGAATGAGCCGTCACTCCCCATCTCACAGGGCAGCCAAGCAGACATGCTTCACAGAGGAAGGTAAAGAGAGAGGTTGCCTGGCACAGGCCAGGAGGGAAGTTCAAGTGTGCACCTCCTGCCCCTACCCGAGAGGGTGCATGACCGGCGTCAAGCTGTCCACAGTCTTGATCACCGACAGACCATACATGCCCAGACCAACGAGCCTGGAGAGGGACGGCACCATGCATGCTCTCAGCCAATCCCCAGAACAAGCCCGTAAGGGAAGTCCTGTATCATCCCTGGTTTACAGGTGAGAAGACTGGGAACTTAGAGAGGGGCATTAGCTTGCCCAATGTCACAAGGATAATAAGGAATAGACTCCAGGGCCTGTCTGGATTGAGAACCTGTGCCCTGAATCACTATCACAAAAGTGAGGGAAATGCCCAGGAAAAGACCCAGCCTCCAGCTTCCCTAGTCCTCGCCTGCTTCTAGGGTCACAGTGCTGCCCCCCTCTGTTAGAGAGCAGCAGGACAGGCCTTCTGTTGATCCTTCCAGCCCCCACGATGGGAAGAAGACCTGCATCTTAAAAGACAGATGAGTCGCAACCCACGAGAGTGAGCAGTGAAGATTTCAGTCTCTGGAGCCACGTCTCCTGGGGTTAAATCCTCACCGTGGTACCTTGGGGGAGTCACTTAATCTCGCTGAACCTCAGTCTTCTCACCTGTGGAATGGGGCAAATGATAACCTGTACATCACACCTGGCTAGAGCATTCAATGAAACAAGGAATGCCAAGTTCTTGGCCGAGTGCTTGGCTCAAAGAAAGAGTCCAGAGATGGCAGATAATATCATCACCATGACCAACACCCAAAGTTTCAACAGTCTGAGAACACCCTATGACGGGCTCCCCTCACTCACGCATGCAACCGGTACTTACCAAACACCTGCTAAGTGCCAGGCAGTAATGCTGGGTCTTCTGGACACAGCAGTGAGCAAAGACAGATGCAGTCTCTGCCCTCACCAAGCTTACCATCTAGTGGGAGAGACCCAAAAAAAAGCTGATACTTTCCCATTTTGTCTCCTAATCTGGTTGCTCATGTGCAATGGAGAAAATGGAGTAAACAAAGCCACTGCCCCCAAAGCTTGAAATGATGGAAAAACTTCGGACCCCACCTTTCTCCCTCCCAATATGAACCCCTAGAAGACCCAGGAGCCCCCAGAGTTTCACCTCTGTCCCCCACCAGCAAGCCTCAGACTGCACTCAACCCATTCAATAAACAATTTACCCAACAAATAAACCAAATATATCTGTGATATATTGTGAATTCCTTTGAACCTATAAGAAAAAGGAACAGAACCCAAGTTTGTTTTTTGTTGTTGTTTTTTAATTGCAAAAGAGGTAAATTGGCAATTCAGGGGGAAAACACGACCACAGCATCAATAAATATAAGAAATTTATATTACCCGGTCTCAGCAAGGATGTGAGGCAAGAGACACCCCAAACACTGGCAGTGAGAGCAGAAGCTGAAACAATTACTTTTGGAGGGCACTTTGGCAGGGTTTGCCGCTGAAATTATGCATACCCTTTGAATCAGCAAAGTAAGTCCACTCGGCATCTGTCCCATGGGAACATGCAAACCAGTGAACAAAACTGTCCTGTCCCTGAGATTCCAAAATGGCGGCGGAGTGAATGGAAGCTACACAGACCATCTCCCAGGACCAAACTGGAAATACAACTAAAATAAAGTCAAATCATCGGGGAAAAAGCAACAGAAAAGCAGCTTGCGAGGACCATACAACCAGGGACACTGAATCGATCCTGGTAGGATTGGGGAGGCGCGAGAGGGGGGGCTAGGAGCCCACGGACAGCAGCGGCCTTAGTCGGGAGCGGCACCCGCCCTCGGGGTTAAAGCCCGAGCCAGCTCCACAGCGCACAGCCGGGACAGAGCGCTAAAATAGCCACAGTCACTCACCTTGGGATCCAGCAGAGGGAGGGCGGACTGGACTGGAACTGTGTGGGGACACTCGGGATTTGGAGGGCGCTCAGAACTTTTGCTGAGTTTCCGCCACGCAGGACTGTGGCCTGGCCGTCTTACTCCATCCCAGGGCTCTGGGGAGAGGCAGCAGCCCCTCCCTGGGAGATCCAGCCACACCCTAGTGGGCCATTGAAATGCAAATCGAGGCTCATTAACTACCAGCATCTACCCCACCCTCGGGAAATCCTCTCACTCTGAACACCTGAGGGAGGTTTTCATTCAACTGAGAACCCAAGGCTCTTCAAGTAACCAGGACTAATAGCCTCTAGGCAAAAAGCTAGAGGATAACTGAACCTTTCCTGGGCTTGCAACTCTACCCAGGAAAGTAAGACTCGACAGTGGTGTATAACGTGGGTCCTCTCACGCTCATCCAAACCCAGTACAGGGAGCCACAAACAGCAGAACACCAACATCCACAGGGAAAATTTGGCAGGCTCCAAAAACCACTGAGATAGCCAAAATGGTAAAACAATGAAACAGATGCCAAATGAAAGAACAAGAGACCTCCAATGAAGATGAGATAAATGAAATGGAGTTAAGCAAGTTAACAGAGCTAGAATTCAGAGCCATGATCTTGAGGAAGCTCAACAGCATGTGTAAGGACATCAACACCATGAGCAAAGACATAGAAATATTGAAAATAAATCAATTGGAAATGAAGAATGACATAGCAGAAATGAAGAACACATTGGAAGGACTAAATAGCAGAGTAGAAGAAGCTGAGGACCGGATCAGTGAATTAGAAGACAGGGTAGAAAAAATCAACCAATCAGAAAACCAAAAGGAAAAAACAATGAAAAAACAGGAAGACAGCTTAAGAGAACTGTGAGACAACTGGAAACGTAATAATATTCGCATCATAGGAGTCGCCGAAGAAGAAGAAAATGAGAAAGGGTTAGAGAATATATTTGAAGAAATAGTGACAGAAAATTTCCCTAATTTGGTGAAGGAAGAAGGCATTCAAGTTCAAGAAGCACAGAGAGTCCCAAGTAAGAAGAACCCAAACAGGCCCACACCAAGACACATAGTAATTAAAATGCCAAAAATTAAAGACAAAGAGAGAATCCTAAAGGCAGCAAGAGATAAGCAACAGGTTACCTACAAAGGAACCCCCATAAGGCTATCAGCTGACTTCTCCATAGAAACACTACAGGCCAGAAGGGAATGGCATGAAATAATCAAGGTCATGAAAAACAAGGATCTGAACCCAAGACTACTCTACCCAGCAAGGCTATCATTCAAAATAGAAGGTCAAATAAAGAGCTTCCCAGACAAAAAAAGGCTAAGGGAATACATTAGCACCAAACCAGCACTGCAAGAAATGTTAAAAGGACTGCTGTAATTAGTAGAAGAAATAGAAAGGAAAATAGAAACACACTAAACAAAAATGGCAATAAGTAAGTACATATCAGTAATCACCTTAAATGTAAATGGACTGAACGCCCCGATCAAAAGACACAGAGTAGCGGATTGGATAAGAAAGCATGACCCATATATATGTTGTTTACAAGAGACCCACCTCACAACAAAAGACTCACATAGGCTGAAAGTGAAGGGATGGAAAAAATCTTCCAAGCAAACAGAAAGGAAAAAAAAGTTGGGGTAGCAATACTCATATCTGATAAAATAGATTTTAAAATGAAGGCCATAACTAGAGACAAAGAAGGCCACTACATAATATTGAAAGGATCTATCCAACAGGAAGATATAACCTTGGTAAACATATATGCACCCATTATAGGAGCACCAAAATACATTAAAAATCTTCTGGAGGACTTCAAAGGAGAAATCGACAGCAATACAGTCATAGCAGGGGACTTCAACACCCCGCTGACATCACTGGATAGATCCTCTAGACAAAAAATTAACAAGGAAACAGAGACTCTAAATGAAGCACTAGACCAAATGGATTTAATAGATATTTACAGAGAATTACACCCCACAACTACAGAATTCACATTCTTCTCAAGTGCACATGGGACATTCTCAAAGATAGACCACATGTTAGGACACAAACGAAGTCTCTACAAGTTCAAGAAGATTGAAATCATATCAAGCATCTTCTCAGATCACAATGGCATGAAACTAGAAATCAATTGCAAAAAGAACATGCAAAGACATTTGAATACATGGAGGCTAAATAGCATGTTATTAAACAATGAATGGGTTACCAAGGAGATCAAGGAAGAAATTAAAAACTTTCTGGAAACGAATGAAAATGAACACACAACAACACAAAATCTGTGGGATGCAGCGAAAGCAGTTCTGAGAGGGAAGTTCATAGCACTACAGGCCCACCTCAAGAAACAAGAAAAATTTCTAATAGACTTTCTAACCTCACAACTTGAAGAACTAGAAAGCAAACAAAAGGAAAACCCCAGAGCAAGTAGAAGGAAGGAAATAGTAAAGATCAGAGCAGAAATAAACGACATGGAGACCAAAAAAACAATTCAAAGGATCAATGAAACAAAGAGCTGGTTTTTTGAAAAGATAAACAAGATTGATGGACCCTTAGCTAGACTCACCAAGAAACAAAGAGAGAGCACCCAAATACACAAAATCAGAAACGAAAGAGGAGAAGTAACAACTTACCCCACAGAAATACAAAGGATCGTTAACAAACACTATGAACATTTATATGGCAACAAATTCGACAATCTAAGCAAAATGGACAAATTTCTAGAAACACACAGTCTCCCAAAACTGGACCGGGAAGAGATAGAAAACTTGAACAGACCAATAACAACCAAGGAAATTGAAGATGTAATCAAGACTCTCCCAGCAAACAAAAGCCCAGGCCCGGACAGCTTCACGGGGGAGTTTTACCGAACATTCAAAGAAGAACTAACACCCATTCTTCTCAAACTATTTCTAAAAATTCAAGAAGAAGGAAGACTTCCAAACTCATTTTATGAGGCCAGCATAATTCTAATTCCAAAACCAGAAAAAGACACTACCAAGAAAGAAAACTACAGGCCAATATCCCTGATGAACATAGATGCCAAAATCCTGAACAAAATACTAGCAAGCCGGATCCAGCAATACATCAAAAAAAATTATTCACCATGACCAAGTGGGATTCATCCCAGGGATGCAAGGCTGGTTCAATATTCGCAAATCAATAAATGTGATACACCACATAAACAAAATGAAAGATAAAAACCACATGATCATATCAATAGACGCTGAAAAAGCATTCGACAAAATTCAGCACCCATTTCTGATAAAAACGCTCAGCAATTTGGGAATAGAGGGATCATATCTCAACATTATAAAGGCCATATATGAAAGACCTACAGCCAACATCATACTCAATGGGCAAAAACTAAAAACATTTCCCTTAAGAACAGGAACAAGACAGGGATGCCCACTTTCGCCACTCTTATTTAACATAGTACTGGAAGTCTTAGCCACAGCAATCAGACGTGAAGAAAAAATAAAAGGAATCCAAATTGGAAAGGAGGAAGTGAAACTGTCATTATTCGCAGACGATATGATATTATATATAGAAAACCCTAAAGACTCCATCAAAAATCTACTAGACTTAATAAATGAATTTGGCAAAGTAGCAGGATACAAAATTAACGTCAAGAAATCAGCAGCATTCTTATACACCAATGATGAACTCACGGAAAGAGAAACTAAAAAAACAATTCCATTTACCATCACGGCAAAAAAATTAAGATACCTAGGAATAAACTTAACCAAAGAAGTAAAGGACCTATTTGCAGAAAACTACAGGACATTGAAAAAAGAAACAGAGGAAGATATAAAAAAGTGGAAGCACATACCTTGTTCATGGATTGGAAGAATTAACATCATTAAAATGTCCATATTACCCAAAGCAATCTATAGATTCAATGCAATCCCCATCAAAATACCAGTGACATATTTCACAGAACTAGAACAAATATTTCAAAAGTTCATATGGAACCAAAAAAGACCCCGAATAGCCACAGCAATCTTGAAAAAGAAGGACAAAGTAGGTGGGATCACAATACCGGATATCAGCTTATACTACAAAGCTACTGTAATCAAAACACAAGATACTGGTACTGGCACAAGAACAGGCATATAGACCAGTGGAACAGAACAGAGAATCCGGAAATTGACCCAAGACATTATGCTCAATTAATATTTGACAAAGGTGGCAAGAGCATACAATGGAATAAAGACAGCCTCTTTAATAAATGGTGTTGGGAAAATTGGACAGCTACATGCAAAAAAATGAAACTAGACCATCAACTTACACCATACACAAGAATAAACTCAAAATGGATAAAAGACTTAAATGTGACTCGTGAATCCATAAAAATCCTAGAAGAAAATGTAGGCAACAAAATTTCGGACATCATACGCAGTAGAATCTTCACTGATACATCACCTAAGGCAACAGAAACAAAGGGAAAAATGAACACATGGGACTACATCAAACTCAAAAGCTTCTGCACAGCAAAAGAAACAACCATCAAAACATAGGGAACCCACTCTATGGGAGAGCATAATTGCCAATGATACATCAGATAAGGGGTTAATTTCCAAAATATACAGAGTGCTCATACAACTCAACAAAAGGAAGACAAAGAACCCAATTAAAAAATGGGCAGAGGAACTAAATAGACACCTCTCCAAAAAGGACATACAAATGGCTAAGAGACATATGAAGAAATGCTCAACATCACTAATCATCAGAGAGATGCAAATTAAAACAACAATGAGGTATCACCTCACACCTGTCAGAATGGCCGCCATCAACAAATCATCAAACAACAAGTGTTGGCGAGGGTGTGGAGAAAAGGGGACTCTAGTACACTGCTGGTGGGAATGCAGACTGGTGCAGCCACTGTGGAAAACACTATGGTGTTACCTCAAAAAATTAAAAATTGAATTGCCATTTGACCCAGTGATCCCACTTCTAGGAATATACCCTAAGAAGCCTGAAACACCAATCAGAAAAAATACATGTACCCCTATGTTCATAGCAGCACTATTTACAATAGCTAAGATCTGGAAACAGCCCAAGTGTTCATCAGTGGATGAATGGATAAAAAAGCTATGGTACATATACACAATGGAGTACTATGCAGCTGTAAGAAAGAAAGATCTCTTATCCTTTGAGACGACATGGAGGGACCTCGAGAGTATTATCCTAAGTGAAACAAGCCAAGCAGAGAAAGACAAATATCACATGATCTCACTTATTTTTGGAATACAATGAACATAACAGTCTGAGGAACAGGGTAGACCCAGAGATGTGGAAGTAGGGTATAAACTGACACCCCTCAGAAGAGGGGGTGGGGGGGGAGGAACTGACACCCCTCAGAAGAGGGGGTGGGGGGGAGGGAAGAGATAAACCACAGAACTTATGCATAAGTGATGGACATAGACAACAAAGCTGGGGACAGGGTGGGGGGATGGGGAGGAGGGTGTCAATGGGGAAAAAAGGAGAAACATCTGTAAAAATAAAAAAATAAAAATAAATAAATAAATAAATAAATAAATAAATAAATAAATAAAATAAAAAAAACTGTCCTGTCCCTGCTCCTCATTGGAACCTCATTTAGAATAGCAACAAGAACATAGGACAGGGGCTAAGTGTCCACCAGCAGAGACCTGGTGAAACAAACTGAGTCCGTTTGTTCATACAATGCAATGCTATGCAGCTGTTTTTGC
Organism: Tadarida brasiliensis; assembly: GCA_030848825.1. Taxonomy (NCBI): domain Eukaryota; kingdom Metazoa; phylum Chordata; class Mammalia; order Chiroptera; family Molossidae; genus Tadarida; species Tadarida brasiliensis. The sequence continues at coordinate 113,333,819 of CM061258.1, forward strand.
AAAGGAGTTAACCAGAGAGAAGGAAGTCTACAATGTACTGTGAAGTGGGAAAGCAAACGGCAACACCATACGGATATTGGCCTGTCTCTGTCGTTGTGGGTACGTGCATTATGCTGGCAAAGAAAAAAATCTAGAAGTTCCACACCAAATTGTGAAACGTGGTTACCCTTGAGGAGTGGGGTTTGGTGAAGAACAGGGAAAGCTTCCAGTTTTTACCTTCTACATTGTTGGTTTCCTTTTTTTTTTAAATTTTGCAGCACTCTTACAATGTGAAAAAGAATGTGTGGTAAATTTACTAAAAGACCACTGAAATGTACTTAAAATGGGTGAATTTTATGGGTATGTAAATTATGCCTCAATGAAGTTGTTTAAGAGAAAAAGAAGTTACATATTTGCTCAATAAGTAACAGTATTTGTTGAGCAACTACTGTGTGCCAGGCGCTCTTCAAGGCATTGGGGAGAGAATAATAAATAAGATACAGTTCTGGCCCTCATGAAGCATACATTCTAATAGGAAGTATTTTATTGTATAAAATTATCTTCTATTAGAATATTTTATTTTATTTGCTGTCTCAGGTACATAAGATATATAATAGAAAATAAATACATATTTTTTAAACATATGACCATGCTTAGCATACTAAGACATAAGAAGACATAAAGAATAAAAAATAATAACATCTGCCCTGGCCGGTTTGGCTCAGCAGTTAGAGCGTCGGCCTGAGGACTGAAGGGTCCAGGGTTCAATTCCTGGTCAAGGGTACGTACCTGGGTTTCAGTTCTGATCCCCAGCCCCAGTCAGGTTGTGTGGGAGGCAACCAAATGATGTGTCTCTCTCACATCAATGTTTCTCTCTTTCTCTTCCTCCCTCCCTTCCACTCTATCTAAAAATCAATGAAAAAATATCCTCAGGTGAGGATTAACAAAAATAATAATAATAATAATAATAATACTATCTAACTCCTGGAAAGCACATCTCAGTTTCCCAGTGTTCTCCTATCCCTCCCCTGACCAACTCAGAGAGAATCCAATGAGACGTCACCCTGCTCCCAAGCTGAGGAGACAAATGCATCGAAGGTCATGCAGCCGAGACGAGAATAAAATCATGTTCCAATTAGATGTCACCAGGCACCACATGGTGAAATACCAAATGCGTGACCCAGAAAGTAAGCCTCAGAAAGGTCACTATAAATGGGAAGGGCCCCAGGAAGCTGCAGGGGAAGGTGGTCAGAGGCTGAGAGGCATCTGTCCCAGGGGGAGCAAAAAGGGACATCTGTCCTGGACCAAAACACACAAAGGGCTCCCATTTAGACTTTCCACATTACCTCCAAGTTCTATTATACAGAAGCACACACATGCACGGACAGCATTGAGAGACAAAGTGTCGTCATTGTCCCACTGCAAGCTTGTTTCCCATTGCCAGACCACATTGCTCATGGTACCCTATAAATTGATTTATTCTTTTTGTTGTTGTTGTTAATCCTCACCTGAGGATATTTTTCCATTGATTTTTAGATAGAGTGAAAGGGAGAGGAGAGAAAGAGAAACACTGATGTGAGAGAGACACATCAGTTGGTTGCCTCCCACATGACCCCGACTGGGGATCGAACCTGCAACCGAAGTACGACGTGCCCTTGATCGGGAATCAAACCCACAACTCTTCAGTCCTCGGGCCGATGCTCTAACCACTGAGCCGAACCGGGGCTGAATTGATTTATTCTTATAAATCCTATATGATAAAGAGAACAACTGGATTCCATATATTTGTGTATTTTTGTGCTGAGTGTGGCAAAAGTTTAAATTGTCAAAGGTACACTTTTAAAATATACCACAGCTTTTGAAATCCTATTTTGAAATCATTTCTTCTCCTCCCCCTCTTCCTTCCTTCCTTCCTTCTTCCTTCTTCTATTCCTTGTTCATCTTCTCTAATTTGCTAGAATTCTCCAAATCTGGACATGGCCCAGACATCTCTTAACCCCTGGAAGAAGCTCCAGACCTGAGCTGGTCCCTGGAGAGGACTTGCCTCTGTGAGAGAATCTAGGGCCCCTGGAGGCATGTTGTTAATCTTTTTTTTTTTTAAATCCTCACCTGAGGACATGCCCAGAAAGAGGAAGGGAGAGAGAGAGAGGAAGGGGGAGAGAGGGAGAGAAGGAGAGAAACATCTGAGCAGGAGAGAAACATTGATCAGTTGCCCTCCGTAGGCTCCCTGCTCCTGGACCAGGGATCAAACCCAGAACCCAGGTATGTGCCCTGACCAGAATGGAACCGGCAACCCTGCGGTGCGAGGGAAGATGCTCAGCCAGCTGAGCCACTCCGGCTGGGCCCCTGGAGGCATTTTTGCATTTGCAGGGCTTGGATCAAACCCAGAGGAGGCAGAGAAGGGCAGAGGAGTGAGGAGTCTTTCTCATTGCCTATATAGTCAGGGACTCAGCAAACTTTCCCTGCAAAGGGCCAGAGAGGACTATTTCAAGCTTTCAGTCTGTCTCGGTCACTCAGCTCGGCACTGTCCGTGAAAGCTGCCCCACACGCTATGCAGATGAACGGGCGCCGCTGTGCTCCAGGAAAACTTTCCACAAACAGGCCTCGGATCAGATTGGGAGGGCAGACTGTAGTGTGCCAATTCTTGTATTTGCTGATGAATTTCTCTTTCTAATGTGGTTCGGTTAAAGAAAGCTTGTCCCTACCTGGCAACTTAGAAACTGGGTGTAGAGGTACTGGATTACTGACCTTCACCTGGAGGTCGGGCCATATCTGCAAAGAAGGTGATAACACAGGGAAGGCAACACATGGCAGAATGAGGGTCTGGGTGATCTCAGTGGTAAAATAAAGGCATCGTATATCAGTTTGATTAAATTATTACAGTTCAATGCTTCCTCCTGCTAATTGCTATATTTCACTGCATCTAAGATGCCATCCGTTTTAAAACACAGTGTTATGGTAGGAACCCCTAAGAAAAATAAAGCACTGAAAATTAAACTATGACATGTCATCCTGATTTGAGATATATGTATATCAAAATTAAGGAGACAAGGGGGAAGTATGTCTTAGAACCACTGAAATATGGCATGTCCCCCCTTGACTAACACAAATTTAGTGTCCTAGGATTATATCTCCTTTTTAAAACAGGTTTACTGAAATACAATCCACATACCATACAATTCACCTATTTAAAGTGTACAATTCAATGGTCACAGATTTATACAACCATCCCCACAATTAATTTTAGGATATTTTCATTACCGCCAAAAAGAAACCCCACACTCCCTAGCCCTCACCCTCCAGGCCCCCAGCCTTAAGCAGCCACTAATATACTTTCTATCTACCAACTGATGAATGAGTCAATAAATTTGGTATATCAAGATGATGGAATATTATTCAGAAATGAAAAGAAATAAAATACTGACACATGCTACAACATGAATGAACCTTGAAAATTTAATACCAAACAAAAGAAGCCAGACACAAAAAGCCACATAATATATTATTTCATTTACCTAAAATGTCCAGAATGCATCTCTTCTTCATGGACCCGACGCCAACTCAATTCTGTAGTGCATAAGAGTTGTAGAGCCATAATAGCAAAAATGCCAGTTACTGCCCTGGCTCAGATGGTAGGAGCACTGATCAATTCCCGGTCAGGGCACATACCTAGGTTGCAGGTTTGATCCTCAGCCCGGGTTGGGGCATGTGTGGGAAGCATCCGATCGATGCTTCTCTCACATCGATGTTTATATTTCTCTCTCTCTCAAAAAAAAAAAAAAAAAAGTCAATGAAAACATCCTCAGGTGAGGATTTAAAAAAAAAAAAAAAGCTAGTTACTAATGTTCAATGTTCAGAATCAATCTATAGACAGAGAAGAGAAGATAAATGCTACAATAAACCTTGACAACGTGAAAGTAATAGTAAGCAGGCTGGGGAGCGAGGAGGGATGGAAGGAAATCTAGAGATATCAATTTCCTTGTCTTGTCTGTTACGGAGTCAAGAAATACTGCCTCACGCTGATTAATACAAAGTGCATTATCTCAAGCTATAAAATTAATCATTAGAAGAGAGGGAGATGAAAATGGGGATGAGCAGAAAGGTATAGGAAGACAGAATGAGCTCAAGTCTATACCTTTCATTCATTTATTCCTATTCATTTCATTCATTCCATAAATGTTTATGCTGAGCTGGAGGCACAAGGCCAGGAGGGTCTATAGCTCCTCCCTGCCAAGTGCATGTCTCTTCAGTGACTCCAAAAAGGCTGAGGTGCTGACCGCCTGTGGTGGGCTGCAGTGATGCCCCACCCCTTCACCTGCTCCTACAGCCATACCCTTTGGCCATATGACTTTGCAGTTTCTCCCACTAACAAGGTGGAGCCTAGCTCCCTACCCCTTGACTTGCGATCGGCCATGTGTCTGACTTGTGGATAGACTGTCAACAGATTTGCTGTTACCAAAGGTTTGAAAAGAGTGTAGGTGATGGGGCTCTGCCATTACCTTAAGAACATGCCCAGGCTAGCCCACTGGTCCCAAAATAGATGGGGAGACATATCAAAGATGTGGAATAAAACCAACCACCCCGCCAAGACACATCTGAGTTGTCCCACCCCTACTTGACTCTCAGACACATGAATGAGGAACTGAGTGGGACCTGGAACCAAGACAGAGTGTGACTTTTTCTCTGGAGTCGGGTGGTCTCATCTCTATGAGGATTTCACATCTCCCCCTCTGATTCCCAGATGTAAAAATCTGATTGGCCCAGCTTGAATTTGGTGGCCACTCTTGAGCCAATCAACTGTGGCCAGGAGGTGGGCTTCAGTGACTGGCTGGCATCTCAGCTTGAGTGTAAGACCAGCCAGGACTCAGCAAGCGCCCGACATTTCTGTATTACTGTATATCTATCATGTGCAGACCTGGGGCTTGGTAGACCTCAAAAAGTATATGTTTAATTGAATAAAATAGCCTAGAAAGACCTCTGTGGGCTGTGTTTGTAGACATGAGCAATTATTTGCCTTCAAGGCCAAATTTTCCTTGAAGGCACTGTATCAGTTTGCTAGAGCTGCGATAACGAAACACTCCAGGCTGGGCGGCTTAAACAACAGAATTTTTTTTCCTCGCAGTTCTGGAGGCTGGATGTCCTGGATCAGGGTACCAGCAAAGGTAGTTTCTGGTGAGGCCTCTCTCCTTGGCAGTCTTCCTGCTATGTCCTCACGTGGTCTTGCTTCCGTGTGTGCGTCCCTGGTATTCCCTGTGTGTCCAAGTTCCCTCTTCTTCTAAGGACACCAATCAGATTGGTTGAGGATCCACCCTAACAAACTCATTTTAACTTGACTACCTCTGCAAAGGCCCTGTCTCCAATACAGACACATTCAGACTCTGGCTCAGGGTTCAGAGCTTAAACATATAAACTGGGCGGAAGGGCACAATTCAGCCCAAAAAGGCACAAGGGGCTCAGATTTAGCCTGAGAAATTGCTGGCCCCCAGTGCCTGACTCCTAGGCAACTTGGGGCCCTGTGTAGTTTAGATCTTTCTGGTCCCCATGAAGGGCCTTCAGCTCTTGTGCAGTCTCTCTCCCTCTCCCCGAGGGTTCTCCTCATCCTTAGAAACACCCGCAGTGAGAAAGATGTGAAATCAGGGAAGGATGAACCGTTTGTAAGCTTTACTTCCGAGCATTCCCAGACCACAGACCCCGGCTGCTGGATGATAAGAGATGTTTTAACTACGGACGAGGCTGCAGTGGCTTTATGAGGGGTGCTAAGAAGAAAATTATCTTCTTGGATTTCATTTTCATTTTGGTTTAATGAGGTAAGAGACTCTCGTTTTGCAAAGTAGGGCAGCTGGCTGCTGAGACCAGGGATTTGGGTAGGGGGATGCTGCTCGGCTATTTCCAAAGTTAGGAAGTGGGGAGGTGGGGGGAGGGTGTTTGCCAATCAAGGTCCCAGGAACCGATTTGGAAGGCTGGCATTTCTCTCTGAGGGCTAAAATTAAGCAGTGGCAGCTGCAAGGTTAACATTTGTGAATTTCCAAGCCAGGCAGTGTCAAGATTTGAATTAATCCAGTGAATGCTCTTTTAATTGGACCCAGCTTGAGATGATTCTGTTTCATTTCCTTGGACTCAAGGACTATTCCTATTTTAAACTTGGATTCTTAAGAGTGGTTCTCAAACTTTAGGGTGCTTGGGAATCACCTGTGGAGCTGTGGGCCATGCAGAGTTCCCAGCGCCTCCCCCCAGGTATGCAGATGCTGCAGACTAGGGCAGGGTCCTGGGCAGGGTCTGTTAGCAGATGGGTGCAGGGTCTTGCCTATTGCCCAAGTCCCAGGGCATTTTGATACAAGGGGTCTATAACCCAGACTTTTGGAATCTATGGATGGAATTGTACTCCATGATCACTCAGAAACTGCCGTTCCCAGTTCTTTCACAAGTAACAGCAAACACTCGTCTCCTGGGTCAGCACTCTGGCTCCTTGCCCCCATCCACTTGTCCCATAACACTCTGTCACTTTTAACACACTCCAATGACCAATATCTCCCCGAACCAGAACAGCAGCCCTACAAGGCAGAGATTTTAATGTTTGTTCATTGCCATATCCCCAGTTCCCAGCACAGGGCCCAGTACACAGACAGTGCTTACCCAGTACAGGGTGGGGCAAAGTAGGTTTACAGTTGTTCGTATGGAAAATAATACAATCATCAATAAATAATAATACAAGAATAAACTCTGTATTTTGCGTACTCACAACTGTAAACCTACTTTTGCCCCAACCTGTATTACTGAATTAATTAACTAATTAATATCTTGAGTCCATGCTGTGCTTTCTGTTGAGATGTTAGATTAATCATTTCGATGACTGATATTACAATGGAATTAGCAGATAGTACCAAACGGGAAGAACATTTCTGATATTTTCCCTCCCCCGTTCACTGCTAGACATCATCATCATCAAGGCTTTACATTAACAGACTCTGCTTTCAAATGTTTCTCTTTATGCCCTGGCTGGTTTGGCTCAGCGGTTTGAGCATTGGCCCATGGACCAAAGAGTCGCAGTTTCGATTCCAGTCAAGGGCACATACTTGGGTTTCGGTTCATCCTTGTCTGTGGTTGGGGTCATGCAGGAAGCAGCCAGTCGATGTGTCCCTCTCATATCAATGTTTCTCTCTCTCTTCCTCTCTCCCTCCCTCCCATTCTATCTGAAGATAAATGGAAAAATATGTTTGGGTGAGGATTAAAAAGTAAAATATAAATAAAATGTTTCTCTTTCTAACAAAGACTGATTACCTCTGCTAAACAAGCATGCCCACAGACCTCAGAGGAGTCACAGCCCCTAAAATCTAGCTAGGGAAGGTGAAGACTGTCTGCTTTCCACGTTCTGTCTAGAATGAGATGCAGGGCACGCACATCAGGGGGTCTGTCTGGGCACAGCCCATTTGTAATGTCAGAGGATGGGGAAGTCCTTGTTGGGCAAATAAATGCACCAGAAAGCTGGCCTCCTACATAGTATCTTCCTGTAACTTCCTGTGTCCTTCCTATAACTCCTCCATATCCTCAGGTATGTGGGTTGGGCCCAAAGTCGGGGAGAGGGACTTCGAAATTTATTATTTTTGGTGCTAAACTGTGGAAGCCTCTCTCTGAGTCTCTTTGGAGGGAGAATGACCTGGCCTCATAGATGTGCCAGGGTTGATAAAGTTTGGGAGTCTACTAGTCACATTCTCTCTGAATTTTCTTTACCCCAGGACCCTAGGGGCCCAGCCACAAGATCAGGGTGAGTCTTGGAAATACAAAGGGTTAAAGGAGTTCAGAGATGCTATTACACACCTATTAGAATGGCTAAAATAAAATAAAAACACTGACAATACCAAGTGCTGACAAGGCTTCAGAGCAACTGGAATCCTCAGATATTGCTGAGAGGGATGTGAAATGATACAGCCACTATGGGAAACAGTCTGGCATTTGTTATAAAGTTAAATAGACACAATATGATGCAGCAATTCCTCTCACAGGTCTTTATCCTAGAGCAAGACACATGTATGTGTATACAGAGACCTGAACATGAATGTTTAAAGCAGCTCTAGGAATGATTGCCCAAAACTGGAAACAAACCCAACGACCTTCAGTGGGTGAATGGGTAAACAATCTGTGGTACATCCATGCAACACAATATGACTCAGCTATGAAAAGGAACTATTAATAAACACAACAACTTGTATGATTCTCAAAAGTATAATGCTAAAGGGAAAAAAGCTATTCTGAAGGGTTTACATATTGCATAGTTTCGTTTATAGGGCATTCTTGAAAAGACAAAAGTACAGGGACAGAAAACAGGCCTGTGGTTGCCAGAGGTTGGGATGAGAGGGAGAGTATGCCTACAAAGGGGTGGGATTAGAGAGTTTGGGGGTGATAGAGCTGTTCTGTATCCTGATTGTAGTGGTGGATACACGAATCTGTACAGTCGGCCCTCGTCTATCACCGTCAATCAGTTCCAGACTCTACCGCGATAAATGAATTTCTGCGAAGTAGGATTCTTTATGTATATACAGTCGTCCCTCAAATATAGTATAATATTTGAAAAAACCGCGAAGCCGCGAAAGTCAAAGCGCGAAGTGGCGAGGGACGACTGTACATAGAACTGTACACCTCCCCAAAAGTCCATGTTATCATGCGTTAATTTAGAAATTAAATAAAAAATGAACATGGCAGAAAATCTGCTGGATTGCGCTAAATTCAGCTTTCACACCACTGCGCAGGACCAGGAGCTTGTCAAATAAAAGTAAGTGCAGACACAAAGAACCAAGTGAGTCTCGTGTTCCCGCACGTCAGAAACAGGGCCAGGACTTGTACCTTCTCCGAGTAATGGGGGAAAGGCGACAGAGCGGGAAAGGGGGGTGGGAGCACAGGGGGAGGGTATGAAGGAGGAAGAAAAAGAGATGATGCGTAGGAAATCAGTGCTTCTCAGACTCCAGTGGGCATGGAGACCGCCTGAGCGCGTTGCTGAGACGCAGGTTCTGATAAGCAGGTCTGGGCGGTGCGGAGAGTCTGAATTCCGAAGGAGCTCCCACGCGATGCTGCTGCGGCTGGACCGAGACCCCAGGGTGAGGAGCCAGGCACTGGGCAGAAGGACTCTGCACTTAGCTAAGAGACTCAGCCATAGAAGAGGCATGTGGCTGCCTGGGCCCGTCTCACCTGAGGCCACGTGAAAGCACTTTGAAAACCGCAAGCGCCGTACACATGTAATGTGATAAGGTCCATCAAAATAACACAGTATCTACCAGCATCACAAAACTCAGTGCCTGATGAAGGGGTTAAAACTAAACCCGGCCTGAGCTCAGATCCCATGGTGCCTGACACCCGGACATGTTTATCCCCAATCCGCGTCACAGGGACTGCGGTGATGGGCAGATTTTCACAGATCCGTCCGCAAGGCTGCGTGTGAGTCCCTGTGCGGTGCTGGGTAGGGTTTGGGGGAGGGATGCCGAAGTTCATCAGCGGGCTGCTGAAGCCCGGCTGGCTTATTAACATACAAATAACTGAGTTTTACTTTCCAGAGCTTCCAGTACAGCAATGCTAATGAAGCTATTGCTTTAAAAGTCCATCTCCTCTAAAACGTCTAATTAATCTGATGCTTGCGAAGGTGCACAGAACAAAGCGTCCGCCGCTGTGGGGCAGAGAATGAGGCGAGGGGGCTGGTGTGGGGCCAGATGTTTCGGGTGCCAGGGGACCCAGACAATTAACGTGAGCAAGGTGGGAGGGAAAGGCCGGTCCAGCAGTGTTCTCCAAACTGCAGGCCGTGACCCATTTGTGGGTCATGAAATCAATTCAGCGGGTCATGACTGGCAACTTTTTTTAATCAAATGGAAAAATAAGAAGGGGAAAAGAAAGAAAGGGAAGAATATGCATTGCAGATAATAAAGGCAAGTATTATATAGATATAGTTCACACATGTATGGACCGAGTCACCAAGAAAATGCAATTTTTAAAATACATACATAAATCACATTTTCATATGCCAAGATTGCTCTAAGTGTTTTGAGAACATTAAACCATTTATTTGATCCTTATAAGGTAAATATTTCTATTGCATTTTATCTTGGAGGAAACTGAGGCACAGAGAGGTAGAAAAACCTGCCCAAGGATACACAGCTAGTGAATGGGGATTCAAGTCGGACTTCAGAGCCCACAATCTCAACAAAACTCTAGGTCCCAAGGACTTCAGACTCCAAGGATAAACGTTCAGGAGAGGGAGGCACCCACGCGTGCTAGAATAATAAAAGCTAATAGCAATTGCTACCATTGGGGTGTGATCCCTACTCTGCTAAGTGTTCCACAAGCATTAGCACATCCAACCCTCGAAATAAATGAAATGAGGCGGGCCCTATGATCACCCTCATTTTTCAGATCATAAACTGAGGGTCAGAGAAAGACAACGATTCACCCAAGGTCACAGAGCTAGGAAGTGAGACCGTGGGGGGAGGTGTCGGGGCACCGCAGGATCCGAGCTTGTCCTTGAAGGATGGAGATCTGGAGACTCAAGTGTCCTGTTGCACGGAGCTCTCGAAGAGGATAAAAGGCCTTGAGCAAGGGTGTTTCAACCACTAGGAGTCTCTTTGCTTGAGAGGGATGGATCAGTTCCCAAGCTGCCTTCAGAATAGCCTCGCTGGGGGCGTCAAGGGTGCCTCCCAGGACAGGAGCACTGCTCGGTGAGAAACACTCATGCAGATGCGGACAGTGAGCCTCCCACTCCCAGGGAGCCCAGCCTAGCACCCAGATGTGTGCACCAGTGAGTTAGACTGCAATCTGCTGGGCAATCTGAGAGACCCTTCAACCATCTACCCTGCTAGGGCTTTTTCTTCTGCTCTGGATTTGTTTTTATATGCTTTTTCTTGGAAGCTCCCAGAGCTGGAAAGAACCCCAAATGCACTCTGTCAAAAGCAAAACCAGACCTGGAAAATATAGGTAAGAGCTCAAGCTTTGGTGGTCAGGTCCCATTTATCCTCTGAAGCAACACGCTTCAGCTCTCTGAGTCTCGGTCTTCATCTGCAAACCGGGGACAGCCCAGGACCCACAGCGGATGGTAGATATGGAAGATGAAACAAGCAAAAGACTCTGGAGGGCCCAGCAGGGTGGCCGGACACAGGGAGCGCTCAGTGGGCCATTCATTAGTGATTGGTGCCAGTGTCAGGAAGGGTAACACGATGTGAGGTCCCGGCTCCTTTCCGCAGTGGTCTCCCTGGAGGAAGATGGACCCAAAACCCTCTCCCCTGACTCTGGTTATCACAGAACTGCAGAAGCAGCGTGTCACGCACACTCTCTCCTGTGCTGCCAATGATCCACATTTCAACCAGTGGCCATTTTGCCCCCACCCCACCCCGCCTTGGGGACACTTGGCAATGTCTGGAGACACTTTGGGTTGAAGATGTTAGTGGTATTTAGTGGGTAGAAGTCAGGGATGCTGTTCAACATCCTACAGCGCACGGGACGCCCCTCAACAAGGATAATCTGACCACAAACGTCGACAGTGCCGAGTTTAAAAAACCTGTGTCTAGCCAAAATGCATCCAGTCCCCAGTGCTTGGATGCAAACAAGTTACAGTGTCTCTGAGACCCAAGAAAGACAGGGCCAGCAACAGCAGCAACATCTAGAAATCAACACTTCTGCCCACGGACGGAAGGTCCCAGGAGCCGTCCAACTCCCTGCCGTGGCAGAGGGCAGCTTGCAGCGGTGACAAGCCAGAGGCAGGGCGGCCACTGGGGCAGCACCAGGGAGAATAATATAACAGTGGGCTCAGCTGTACACACACATCCCAGAGCCTCGTCATAGCTGGGGCTTCCTGGTGACTCCCTAGAGGCTCCAGCCGCCTCTATCTAAAGCTCAGGGCATCAGGCTGTGGTTCTAACTTGGAGAGAGGTTAGCACACACACCCTGCAGACTCCAGGCCATTTCCTATCAGTCACACTGGGAAAACCATGACTGCATCTGCCTGGCAACATCATTTCTACGTCCTCTCTGGTCAGATTCTGAACTAAGGAGTGCTAGGGACCTCTCTCTCTCTCTCTCTCTCTCTCTGTCTCTCTCTCTCTCTCTCTCGACACATTTCACAGACTGCAGCAAAAAGGAGAGCAGCTCTGGTGCCTGAGATGTAATGAGTTTTATGGAACCCTTGAGCCCTCTCAAAGATTTATAAGAAAAAGAAGATAGAGACTTTGGAGGGCCTTGTTCCGCACCTATTGTTTTCTATTCTGGGCTTTCTATAAACTCTAGCAAAGCACTAAACTTGCTCAACACAATTGCTCCTGCTCTCTGCCTAAATACTGAAAGTTCCCATCTGTACCAATACACTTCTCAACTCTGTCTTTGCCAAGAATGATATCCTCACCCAGTTTTAGCTCATTAAAGCTTACTTATCCCTCAAGATACAATCCAGGCACAATCTCCTCCAGAACCCTTCTCTGAACCCCCAGAATGGGCTAAGTGATTTTCCTCTGTGCCCCCCCAGAAGCCCTGTGCACACCTGTGGCAGAGAAAGAACACTGCCATGTGTTCACCAAGCCCCATTTCCTTTTGCTCCTGGGCACATAGCTAAACTACATTTCCCAGCCTCCCTTGCAGTAAGGCCATATGACTACATTCTGGCCAACAGAAGGTGGAAAGAAGTGATGTCAGCCCTTGAAGAGATGACCCATAAAAACCTCCCTTGATATCTTTCAGGCTCTCTCTTTCCCTATCTGCTGGGTGGATGCAGAGAACACCGAAGTCCAGAGGATGATTTAGGCACGGAATGGAAGGAACCTGGATCCCTGAGTGACTGTACGGAAAGCTGTTCAGTTAGCACCACCATGAACTGTCATGTGGGCAACAAACTTCTGTTATGCAAGTTACCAAGATTTTTGAGTTGTTACTACAGCAGCTAGTGTGACTTTCCCTCTGTCTTTGAATTTAATATATGTCACTGAAATGGTCCATCTCCCCCACCAGTGGAAACTCATCCAGGACAAGGTCCATGAGCCTTGATCATCCCTCTGCCCCTAGCACCCAGCAAAGAGCCTGACCCAGAACTGGTGCCCAATAAGAGTGTCCCTAAGAGGGCTCCTAGGATTCCAGATGAAAGATCATAGGGCTGATAAAAACAGCCCTCGCATGGCTGTTGTTGGAAAAGAAGGAAATGAAAAATCCAGTGGGGAAGCAAATGGTCAGAGCCTGCTGGGATAGGGCTGTATGCCAAAGACAAATCAAGAGCAAACTGCAAGGGCAGTGAATAATTTGGGAGTGGCCACCTGGCTCACAATGACCCCCTTTCTCTGGGAACAATATCCCCATTCTACAGAGGTGGGCCCCTCTCTATAAGTCATATTTGTACTTCATGACCCCCCACATTCCACTACCAATTGGACCTGAGGTCCATCTATAACCCAAGCTGGACCAATCAGTCTCTCTCCTTGGTTATCCGGAACTGAGTTAGACAGACGCTCAAAACATATACACAGGGCAGTATAGACTGTAACCTGCACACTCGGGAGCTGTGGACACCACCTTCCTTCATGTGGATGAGAAACAGAGCAGCCGGCCTGCAGAGAAGGAAGATAAAGCATATATCCAGAGAGAGGCAGAGATGAGAGACAGAGGGGGAAGATGCCAGGTCCCTGAGCGTTTTCTAACCCCCAGTTCCGATCTCTTCCAGAGGCCCAGCTGCATTCTTGCCCTTGATTCCAGGGGTGTATATTTTTATTGCCATATAACAAGTTACCACAATTGCAGTGGCTCAAAACAACACCCGTGTATTCGCCCTCAGTCCTGTAGGTCCAAAGGCTGGCATAGCATGATGGGGCTCTCTGCTCAAGGCTGAAGTCAAGGTGTCAGCCTGGGTGAATTCATGTCTGGAGGCTCTAGGGAAAATCCACTTCCGAGCTCATTCTTGATGTTGGCAAATTTTAATTCCTTGTTGACTGTCATGCAGGGGCCACTCTCAGTTCCTATGCGTCACTCACATTCCTTACCGTGTGGCCACCTCAATCTCAAGCCAGCAACAGTGGGCCAAGAAGTCCTTCTCATGCTTCACATCTGACTGCCCTTCTGCAACCAGAGAAAACCTCTGCTTCAAAGGGTGAGTGTGGGTCGGGCCCACCTGGATAAGCTCCCTATCTCAAGGTCAAGATTGAGATAAGCTCCCAACTCAAGGTCAAGATTGAGATAAGCTCCCAACTCAAGATTGAGATAAGCTCCCTATCTCAAGGTCAAGATTGAGATAAGCTCCCAACTCAAGGTCAAGATTGAGATAAGCTCCCAACTCAAGGTCAAGATTGAGATAAGCTCCCTATCTCAAGGTCAAGATTGAGATAAGCTCCCAACTCAAGATTGAGATAAGCTCCCTATCTCAAGGTCAAGATTGAGATAAGCTCCCTATCTCAAGGTCAACTGATTTGGGACCTTAGTTACATCTGCAAAATTCCTTTACTGCAGTGGCTAGATTTGTGTTTGAATAACTGGGAGAAGGTGCATGAATAGCAAGGGCAGGAATCTTGAGGAACCATCTTGGAATTCTACCCTACTGAGAAACCTGTCTCCAGAAGATAAAGTCTCCTTCAGCTTAAGTCAACACAGAGAGGTTTCTATTATTTCCAACTAAATAATTTCAAACAATCCACAGAGTAAGGGGTGGGCAGGGCTTGCTTACCCTGCATGGGAAACGTGAGAGGCCAAATTCAGGAGTGCTGGTGGATTTAACATCAGTCAGTGAGGATAACCTGCTTAAAGCATCTCTAGGATCCAAACCTACGGATATCCACATGAATTTCCCAGAACATGACTCTGCTCTTTTATATCAGAGACCCAGGGCTGCCTTCATTAACCAGCCATCTACTGCCTCTTAAAAAGTAATTTTTAGAGACAGAAAGTAGAGTAGGGGCTACCAAGCCCTGTGCAGAGAGAGGAAAGGGCAGTTATTGCTTAATGGATCCAGAGTTTCTATCTCAGATGATGAAAAAAATTGGAAATAGCCCTGGCCAGTTTGGCTCAGCGGTTAGAGCGTTGGCCTGCGGTCCAGAGAGACCCGGGTTCAGTTCCTGCTAAGGGCACGTACCTCGGTTGCAGTTTGTCTCCGGCCCTGGTTGGGTCGTGCGGGTGGCGGCCACTCGATGTGTCCCTTTCACGTCGATGTTTCTCTCTCTTCCTCTCTCTCCCTCCCACTCTATCTGAACAAAAAATAAAAAAGTGTCCTTGGGTGAGGATAAAAAAAAAAAAAATTGGAAATAAATAGTGTTGATGGTTGCACAACAGTGTGAATGTACTTAATGCTACTTAACACTTAAAATGGTTCAAATGGCAAATTTTATTTTATATATATATATATATATATATATATATATATACTCACAGTTTTTTAAAGAAAAAGGTAATATGATGCCTGAAAAAGAGGAGGGACGGAGAGAAAGTGTCCTAAGGAAGTTACACTTGACTTGAGATGTAAAGAATGAATCAGAGCTAAGTGGGTAAAGACAGCATTCCTTGCAAAGGGCAGCATGTGCGGAGAAGGGGTGGGGGCTTTTCAGTCTAGGAGCCGAAAGGCAGCCAGAGAAAGCAAGGGGTACAGTGGTGCATCTCTAGTGGCTAGAGAACCTAAAGAGGGTAGGACTTGAAACCACAGGGGCCAGATGGCATCTGTCTCAAAATTCCTCCTTGTCCACCAACAGGTGACTCTCCAAATTCAGGCGCATGAGTACGTATGATGGGCCTTCTTTGTACTCTAGTTTCGGGATGCTTCTGAAGGTTCTAGATGATGTGAGGGCACAGACTGTTGGACATCCCAGAGTGACCACCCCATGTGGTCTCGGGGAAAAAGGCAGCAAGTTCCACCCCTCAGCCCGCCTACCAAAGGGAACAAGGCAGGACTACGATCGTGCAATTACCTTCTCGGTTTCTCAAAGAACAATCTCCCCAGCAGAGCAAATTTAAAAGGCCCTGAATTAATGCAAAAGCACTCACTGCACTTAACAAACGAAGTCCCTGCTAAACAAATGTCAGCCTGGACTGGGACGCTTGTCCCCTGCCACCACAGAGTCCCTGAAACAGAGGGAAGTCATCCCAGCACAAAACACCTGCAAAGGTAGCTCAGGGCCCAGCTATACAAGACCATTCCCCACGAACCCCCAAGGCACCCCCATCATTTCAACTCATGGGAACTGGGAAAAATCACAGCAGTGCCCTTTAACACTGTTTACATAGACGATGTAGGAATTCTAAGCACATTCTTCTGTCTTCGTTTAATCACCAGTGATTATGCAGCCTGTGGGGCAATAATGGTGGAATTAAACATGGAAATGCTAATTCTGACTTAAGACATTTCACCTGGACAGATGGGTGGGCTTCTCCCTCCTCCTTTAGCAGATGGGCCCCACTGAAAGTTTATATCCAGTCTCTCCCCCCATACAACTCCCCTCCATCAGCCCCCAGCTCTACAGATGGCTCTATCCGTACATTTCATTTTATACGTTTTCCAAATGGTTCCATCATGATGCATGAGGCTCAAGAACCCAAATAAATTTCTCAAGCAGAGAAACCAGCTCCTGATACCAGCTGGCCAGCTCCTCGGAATGGCATGCATGAGAGAAGGCACCTCACAGAGGCCACAGTGTCCTTTCTGGGGCCACATCATGACCTTTGAGGGTCCAAGGCACTTTTGCCTTTGTGGGTTCCTTTCCTGATTAAAAAGTATATATAAAAATTATACCTTTTCCTGTGTTGATATAAGGATGAATGTATCACTATTACATATCAACCTAAAAGTTCTCTTTTTTCCTTCTGATCTTAAAAGAAATTAGAGCATTTCCAGCAGCCTAGCACTGTGCCTGCTGTTCCTAGTGGAGAAATGGGCCCTGATGCTTCTCGTCCCAGACGCCCCAGGAGAGGGGCTGCTCCAGAGCCAGAGCCCGAACATGCCATGGGATGGGGGCTCCACTGCTCTGCCTCCCTGAACTCCCCTAGGGAGCACCCCACATTTCCCTAACAAACAACGGCTACATATCCACCCAAAAGCTGCTTTCCTCCGGGGTCAGCAGGACCCACATTCTGAAGTCAGAATGCCTATGCTTAAACCCCAGCTCTATCAAGTACCAACTGCATAACCTTGGCCACGTGACTTTGCTTCTCCAGGCCACAGTGTCCTTGGACATGAGCGGGGAGAACACAGCACCTGCCTCGCCAGACTGCCAGGAGGACTGAATGGGGTAAAACATGGAAGGTGCTCTGTGAATGATCCATGGCTTTGTGTAATTAGTGGTGGTGCTAGTGTTCTTAGGTCATGGGCCCCTCTTGAGAATCTGATGGGAGTTGTTACCTTACCCAGAGAAAGGACATACAAAATGTCCCATACATTTCAGGGCCGCTTAGACCATCACACCACCTACCCTCAATCTCTAAAACCCACCCAGCCCTGGATCATCTTTGAAGCCATGGACCCATATTTAGACAACCCTGTTAGTCCCATAGGAAAGGGCCTGGCGAATAAGGTGAGGACCAGACTAAGATCCCCCAAAACAAGAATGGCACCAATGCTAAGATTCACAGTGCTGTGGGGACAGCCATATGCAGGCAGCCCTGTCACCTGGTCCTTGCTCCCCTCGTCAACTGCCACGACTTGGGGCCACCCCAGAAGACTGCAGAGAGAAGGCAGCCTCATGCATTGCAGTGAATGGAGTACCCGGCCCATGTTCAAATCCTGCCAATGGCAGTGCGCGGTTTTCAGCAATTAGCATCACTGCCCCTGCCTTCATTCCCTCGTCTCTAAAGAGAGGACACCAGTATGTGCCTTTCCAGGTGGCCATGGAGACGAAATCAAACAGGTCATGGAAAGCAACCAGCTCAGAGCCTGGCACAAAATGGAAGCACATCTCCTCATGGGCCAGCCAAGCTCCCTGCCGCACTTGGGGGAATAGTCACTAAACATCATTAAACAAATAAATGCCTGCTGCTCCTCCTGCTGGAGCGTGCTAAACGAAGTCACTCATGTGACAAGTGGCAAGATTGCAAATCCCATCCTGCAACTGGCAGCGTCTGTTCTTGTACCTCTCTATTCTGGGCTCGTATCTGAAAACACTCTTTAGTTTTCTGTGTCCACAGGATCTTATCAAGTTCAAAACATCTTTGCAGGTCCACATGGGTCCCTCTGTGAAGCTCAGTGTCAGCTGCTGTAAAGGATGACATGTTTCTCTCTGGGGAGCCCCCAGAGCCTTCTATGTTAATCTAATGTACCCCATGTCATTTATCATTTAAGTCAGGTCTTTCCAATTAGGAGAAAATCCAATCGAAGTTTCAACAGCCCTGGAATAAGACTGCCTATGTGTTCTGAGATGTGCCCCAAAGAAAGTCTCCTCCCACCCAAAGTAGATTCCGCTCATAACATATGGCCTATATTATTTAATAGAATATCCCAAACATGCTTTCCTTGTTGGTAAAATCTACCTGGTTATTTTTTATAGAATGAAATGACAAACTGGGCCTTTGTGTAATTCATATGAGGTTTCATTCATGATGCTCCTCAACAGTTACTGAGCGTCTTCCAGAAGGCAACAGAATATGGTCCCTGCCCTTGCGGGGCTCGTGGTTTGCTGGGGAGGACAAATGTGTCCACAAGTTATTGCAGTACTGTGGTAAGGAGCTCGTAACCATGGGCGTCTAGAGAGGGAACGCACCAGAACTGCTTCCCTTGAACCTGGGGGCTTGCTGAAGCCGGACTGATAACAAGGAGGGGCCGAGGTCTCTGCAACCACTCCCCATTATGGGTATAGTTTGTCTGTGTACGTTTCTTCTGAAAAACAAAGCAAACCACCAAAGAGTAAACACAGATGGGTTTAACAGTACCACAGCCTGGTGTGAGAGTCCCAGTTGTTCCACACCCTCACCAATACTTGGTCTTGTTGCTGTTTTTTTGTGTGTTTTTTCCCCACCACTGTGAGGTACGTGTGGTAGCGCCCCCTGGTGGTTTTCGTCTGCATGTTCCCCGTGAGCAATCGTGCGGAGCATCTTTTCATACATAACATACATTTTCTGTGAAGTGCCTCCTCAAATCGGTGCCCATTTTTTTCCTATGGATTAGCCATCTTTTTCTAAATGATTTATGGGAATTAATTACACATCTTAAATATAAGTCTTCTGTCAGATAATCATATGGAAAATGCTTATCCTCTCTCCGTGCCTGCCTTTTTCCTCTCTTAAGTGTCCTTTGAAAAACTGAAGTTCTTAGTTTCAATAAGACCTAATTTATCGATATTTCTTTATGGTTAGTATACTTGGTTCTAAGAAACCTTTGCCTGCCCCAAGGTCGTGAACATAGTCTCTGTTCTCCATTAGAAATGTTATTGTTTTAAACTTTCACAGGTAAACCTAAAATCCAACTGGAAGTGGTTTTTTGTTAATGGTAAGGTAAGAGTCCAGACGAATGTTTTTCCAATATATGTTTTTCCAGTGGACCCTAGGCATTTACTGAGAAGCATCCTCTCCCGCTGCCCCAAAGCACCTTTTCAATATAAATAAAATGTTTGTGTGAGGGGGGAAATAATAATAATGTAAACTCCAGATATTAAAAAAGAAAGAAAAGGTAGATGATGGCACAAGAAGAAATTAATTTCTCAGATCTAGTCAGATTCTACTATGTACATTGTCACCCTCCCACTCCCGTTCAAGTATCTCATAAATCAAGAATGGGCTCCAGCCTCATGCAGACTTGGGGGTGTGGTCTCTGCCCTCAAATCTCTAGCCCAGCTGAAACAACACTGGCGAGTGTGACTTCTCCCCTCCTTCTACTGGTAAGGAAACAGAGACCCCTAGATGCTGAATAATGTTCACAGTACCCGGAAAATGTTGACACTTTTCACCTCTGCACTCTGCTGCCCAGGCCTGGGCAGACTGGAAGAGATCTGGGGAGGAGGTGATGTCAGAGCTGAAGCTTAGGCGAAAAATAGGAACAGCAGCACATCCGTGGTTCCGGGCTCCCTAGATGCTCAGAGTGAGCACAGAGGACCCAGCAGCTTCCCTGGAATCACAGGAGCAGGAGAAGCTGTGGCTCCGGTTTGAATGAAAGAACGATGCCCCCGACACGTCTAACACAGTCAGGCAGGTAAACACAGTCTCTAGGAATCAGGTGGGCTGTGGTTTTATGTCTGTGAGTATCTATGCACATAGGGTATCATTTAATAAAATTGATTTTCTGATGTTTTATCACGTGACAAAGTCACCCCACCCCACATATAATCATTTAAAAATGCTGAATGACATTATCAGATTTTAGATGGCTCGGACACATGACAAAGCATTTTGACCCCCGAGGTAAAACTGCAGGATGAATTAACTGTGCTGTTACTCACTGTGGAGTGCAAGTACTCGGTTCTCTCTAGTTCTGTCTGAGAGCACTGTCATCAATCATTACATGTATCTAAGTGAAAAATAATGACACAGAGAGAGAGAGAAACAGAATTTGAGAGAGAGTTTTTATGAAACCCTAAGTGGGACTTCTGGTTCAAACGGAAGACCATGTACATGCATTTATCTTCTCCTAAAAACCCACTCAGGGGTGGGGAACCTTTTTTCTGCCAAGGGCCATTTGGGTATTTATAATATTATTCGAGGGCCATACAAAATTATCAACTTAAAAATTAGCCTGCTCTATTTGGTCAGGCTAATTTGGTGAGGCTGTGACGTCAGCTGGTATTGATTTCACGGGCCTTCTACGGCCCGCAGGCCGGACGTTCCCCACCCCTGGAAGGAATTTTTAAAGCCATGGACAGATATGCAAGATTTAAAAGAAAAAGAGGGGGACCATCTGTTAAAGACAGATTTTAATAAAGCGCTGGAGCACAGCTGAGGAAGGGGAAACAGGAAGCAGGATGGAGGAAACTCCAGCCGAGACAGCAGGAAAAAGGAGAGGGATTGGCCAAGGAAGAAGCCAATTTGCCTTCAGAAGCCCAGAGAGCCTCCAAGCCTGGGGATAACAAGCCCAGCCAAACCCCTGCATCCAGCAGGGGAGACCCAAGATTACAGCTGTGCAGTGTAGATTGGACCAGCGAGGATCTGAGAAAAAACAAAAGAGGAAAGCTGTAACCATAAATATAAGAAACATCTTGAAAAAAATGTAAGGCACAACAAAGGCAAATAGTTCAAAGGAAGAAAAAAAGGGGCGAGGGGCGAGAGCTAAAATGTCATCTCAGTACTTCCATAAACTTCTCTGCTAGTTTTTTTTTCTCTCCTTTATTGATTTTTTAGAGAGAGAGGAAGGGAGAGGGAGAGAGAGATAGAAACATCGATGAGAGAGAACATCGACTGGCCGCCTCCTGCATGCCCCCCACTGGGGATCGGACCCACAACCTGGGCATGTGCCCTGATCGGGAATCGAACTGGTGACCTCTTGGTGCATGGGTCGATGCTCAACCACTGAGCCACACCAGCCGGACATCTGCTCTTTTGTTTTACCAAAAGCACATGCTACTTTTGTAATTTTGTTAAGTGGGGGATGGGGAGGACGGCAGGGAGAGAATCAGGAGCGTAGAAGGTACTGGGCAGGTGGATGTAAACAGATGAAAGAGAAGAGAGGAAAGGTCTGCACACCTGAATGCCCAAAAGTCTGATCTGAGCGCAGAAAGGGGACTTGTCAAATGCTACCCACAGGCCCGCCAGGCATGAAATGCAAGCGCAGTAATGACAGTGACTAGCCTGGGGACCCACCAACTGAAATTTAATAAGCGAGTAACCAATTCCATTGCCAGGCCCCAGGAATAGCCGGGTTTTTTCGCTGAGAAGCTTAAGTGGAAGTGAAAATTCTAGTTTCATATTTCTGCTCCAACCAGCCAACCGAAATTGCCCAAGTTTTGCTGAGGTGCAGCCAGGGGAGAAGCAAAATAAGCCTCACCACCCCCCACCCCATGGCTGCTGCTTCTAGAAACGATTCTTCTTGCTTTACACCAAATTATTCCTGCAAACCCTGATGATAGAAAAGAATATGGAGGAGATTAAAGCCGGTTCCGCCCCAGCAATGATCTGATACTTTGCCCTGAGGTCTTGCAGAGGGCAGAGCAGACCGATGGGGGCCACAGCAGATACAGAGCATAAAGGAAGCCAGGTAGTGCAAGGTGGGGCAGAAAAGGCATGCTCTCTAGGAAATGACCCTTACTTTCCTCTGCCAAGCTTTGCTGTGCATCTAACTTAATCTTTTATGATAAATCTCTGATCATCAGAATTCTACAAGATCCCTCCACTTGAAAAGGAGAGTCTGGGATACTGGTAGAAGTTGCTATCTGCAAAAGATACTGGTAGATTTTCTTTACTCATCATTCTAAAATGTAAGTGTAACTTCCTGTTTAGAACCAGCTACCCATCACCAAGACTGTAGAGCATGAGCCAGATGTGTATACATAGTAACAACAGCAACAGCGTACATTTAGCACTTTCTGCATGCCAGGGGTCGTTCTAGGCACTCTACATATACTAACTCAATTATACCTCCTAATAACCCTGTGAGGTAGGAACTATCATTATCTCATTTTATAGACGAGAAAATAAGGCACAGAGAGGTTAAGTAATTTGTCCAAGGTCACACAGCTAAAAAGTGGTAGAGCCAGGATTCAAAACCAAGCAGTTTGACTTCAAGTCTGCCTCTTAACATCTCTACTTGCATGTTCAATAGGTATCTCAAACTTAATATGTCATAGATGAACTCTTAATATCATCCCAATTCTATCCTTTCCCTCCCTGCCCCAGAAAATAAAAAACGTGTTTCTCCCTAACTCTTCCTTATCTCAGGTAATAATAATAACTCCATCCTCAATTGCTCAGGCCAAAACCCTGATCAAATCTCTGATCATCAGAGGCATCCTTGACTCGTCTGTTATTATCAAACCAATTCACAACCAATCTGTCAGGAAATCCCACCTCCAAAATCCATTCAGAATTTACCGCTGCTCACCATCTCCACTGGCCTAAGCCACCATCATCTCCTCCATTATTGCAATAGCCTCCTCATTGAGTTCCCTGTCAACCCTGCTCCCTCAAACTCTTCTGAACCCTAAAGTGGAAGTCAAATGATGCCACTTCTGTGTGCAAACCCACCAAGCCAAAGTTCGGTCAATGGCTTCAAGGCCCTCGGCAGCCTTCCAACCCTCCTCATCTATCGTTCTCCCTTTTGCTTTCCACCGAAGCCACACTAGCCGCGTCGCTCTTCTTGAACACAAGCAAAGTGCTCTGATCTCAGGGCCTTTGCACCTGCTACTCTCTCTGCCCAGCATGTCTTTCCCTGTTATCAACATGTCTCACTACCTCATCTCCTCCATGTTCAGACATCATTCTTTCATCCCTGGCCATCTTACTGACACTGAAACCCTTCAACCCTGCAACCTACTATGTACCTTCTCTGCTTCATTTTTCTCTGGAACACCTATCGCCTAGAATAGTATTTAGTGCAGAGTAGGTGCCCAATAAATATCTCTTTAATTGATGAATAAATAGAGCACCATCCCTGATAGCAAACTCCATGTTTCTCAAAATGTCAATAGGTGCTATTTTTTTTTTAAGTGAGCCCAATTATGCACACTGCTTCACTCCAGTGATGCAGAGATCCTTTACTGGTCTCAGTGTATACCATTTCCTAAATTTGCCTGATGTCGAAACTGTTTTGTCAGGTTAGTGTTACTTGGAAAATTCAAGGTAAAGAGACTCAGGAGGACCTAGCTAGAGTAAGAAAGTGAGGAGAGAACTCTAGTGAGGGACGGCAAAGATATTTCCATTTACACGCCAGCTCCAACACAGTGACAATGATTTCCCAGAGTGCTATATGGAGAAGGATCCTGGAGATCTCACCAGAACAGGAGCTAGGCTCGATTAGTAATGCCTGCACAGTGCACAGCAGGAGGGGACAGCATCACAGGTGTTTGCCTTTCCTGCTCAGGGCATTTCTGACAAATCCAGAAGGAACAGTGAAATGGGATTTCACATTTCGTCTTCTTCGGCCTTTATTTTCACAAGAAATTTCCTGCAAGGATGAGAAATACGAAGAAGGAAGATTTCATAAAATGTCACAGATCTCAACACCAGGTTTCTGAAAGCTGCTCTGTCTTGTTAATCATTGGTCTTGAAAGAAGTCATGGGAAATATATAGAGATACAGAGCTAAGGAGAAAAACAGCACCCAGTGTTTACCATCAGCCTTCCCATCAGTCAGCCTCCACAGAAGTGAGCACCACCCCTACCCCAGGAAAGACAGAGCCGAGTGTTTCAGAGACTCCATGGGAAGAATCCCCACTAGGATTTGGCTGATCACAACAGAAGCCCATGCAGTGCAGGGCTCAGAACAGGAAAGCTTGATGTTTTTCAATATGAGCTCTAACTTCCGTAACTCAGTGTAGCAGGAGAAACAGCCCCCATGCAGACTCAAAAACATATCACACTAACTCAGTCCCAGACTGATCCGACCAGACCAGCATCTGTGAGGCCACTGGTTCAGACTTCTCCACGCAGGGCAGTTATCACTCAGCCCCAGACCCCTTGCAAGCCCACCTAGAGAACAGCACACACACCATGTGAATTAAAACTTCCTTGGGAAAAGTAAAACTCCTCCAAATCAATAAGCAAAAGATAGCTCATTGAAAAACAGGGAAAGACATGAAGAGGCCAATTTCAGGAAACCAGATCCAAGTTTGCAATAACCCCACGAAGAGATTCAAAATCACCGGGAATAGGGAAAATGCAAATGCAAATCCCTTCACTTGGCTAACTTCCACCTGTCCTCCAGACCTAAGCTGAAATTTTTCTGCCCCAGAGATGCTATTTTCTTCATAGCTCTCATCACCAGTTACGATGGATGTATGTGTGTTTAATTTCTGTCTTTCCTGCTAGCCTGAGCTCTCCATGAGGGAGCAACAATATCTGATTTATTCACCACTATGTCCCCAAGACTTAGAAGAGTGTCTGGCAATAGCAGGTACTTAACAAATATTTGTTTGATGAATGAGTGAATGAATGAATGAATGAATGAATGAATGAATGAATGAAAAATGAATGAACACAGCACAATTAGATCTTTGCAGCAGCCCTGGGATGGAATTTCACATTCAAGTTTATGAGGGACATCTGTAATACTTTCAACAATAAAGATTTTAAAAATGAATAAAAGAGTGAGAGGAACGAGGGCTGTTCCAAGCCCCACACACCTATCTAGAGATAAACGCAAGAGGATTGCCTAACACCTTTCCACAGGAGTATCACTGGGGAGCCTGCTGATTTAATGTTCCTCAAAGGTGTAGTGGAAGATGCTACCGATGTGTAAATTCTCCCAAAACTTAAGCCTTTAAATTCTACTGCATAGGGACTGTCAGAAAGCAATATTTTGTGAGCTACGGATTCCAATAAAATTCACTCTGCGATGATGAAGCCTTCCTTGGTAGCCTAAGGGCTGATATATGAATAATCTGCCAGCATTATGCCATGTCACTTAAACATTCCTTTGGAGATTTGTCAGAAAAAAAATTTAAGTAAAATTAAAGTTCAAATGGAAATGAAAAATTAAGTTATGATCAAATCTATAATCTCATATTGGATTTTTTTTTACTTAGCGAAAAATCCCATTTAAGTTTTCCTGTTTTGTATTTATGGATCCAAACTGAGGTATCCCCACTGTGACTTGTTCAAAAGGCTTATATGCAGGGTTTGGGCCTCCTTCCTTATTTAGACGCTGAACTTAGCTCCAGGGGGGAAACAAACGGCATCTCAGTTTCTATGAGCAATCCAATTTTAATCATTTTTGCTTTATTGGAATTTTCATAGGAGTCCAGGTACTCCTATGAAATTCAGAATTAATCTAAGTCATAAACAAAGTAAAAATGGAAAGAAATGGAGTGAATGATAATTTAATACCTATAAGCCATGGCTCTTTTTTCCTAAAATGTACACCATGGTTATGGGGTGGGATGGGGGGACTAAAGTATTGCTTGGAATCAAATCCCTTGAAGTCAGAAGCATGTCTAAAGTTTATCTAAAACGCTGGTGTCTGTAACTCCCACAAACAGCTTTTCTCCTGGTTTCAGAATGTTCCCTGTCACTTATCAAACTGAGAGAAGCAGCTGTGATGGAGAGAGAGGTGACAGCAAGCTGAAGTCTAGAAGCCCCTGGAGAGAGCCATAGTTTGACCATGGAAATGAAATGCACACTCCAAAAGACTAGCATTTCCACAGACTGAGCCCTGTCTGCATAAAATCCTCTGCCGGTGTGGCTCACGAGCTACAGCCTGACAGAAAATCCCAGAGAGAGCACGAATGACATCCAATGTGCCCTGTGCTGTGGAGATCCATCAACACCATGATGCTTGTATTAATAAAACTAGTGAAGCATCCTCTCTAGTGTCTGGCAGTGTCTCTGAGTCTAAACTTAAGACAGTTTATTTTCCTGAATCAGAAATAATAAAGAGTATTTTCTAACAAAGTTTTCTATCTCAACTAAACAGACATTTCAAAAAGCACACACATAGAATACTAAGAAATAATTTATTAAGCCAAAAGAAGGTGGGAAAGAAGAAATGGAGGAACAGAGGATACAAATAGAAAATAAAACCCAAGATAGTAGAGTTAAACCCAACTATATCTGTAATTACATTAACTGTAAATGGCCTAAACACTCCATGTAAAAGGCACAGATTGATAGTTTGAACTAAAAAGCAAGCCCTGGTCAGTTGGCTCAGAGTTTAGAGCATCAGCCCACAGACCAAAGAGTCATAGGTTCTGTTCCCAGTCAAGGGCACATATCTCAATTGAAAGTTTGATCTCCGGCCCCAGTCAGGGTCGTGCAGGAGGCAACCAGTCGATATGTCTCTCTCACATCAATATTTCTCTCTCTCGAGGCTCTCTGGAGCACGCCCATGCCTTTCTTCCCTCTCAGGCACAGGCATCTTTACTTCCCTCTCCTAAACTCTAAGAGTTTCCATGAGACTTGCAACCAAGGGAGCATTGGGTAGCAGCAGCAGCTCTTTCCAGGCTAACCCCTTGAATCTGTCTCCAAGGCCCCTTTCTCTCTGTTTTTCAGTGAGCTAACAGCAGCCTCGCCTTGGCTAACTTCTTTTCTGTAATGTTTCTAGAGAGCCAAAGCAGAGCACTGCCTAGGTTCTCTCCTGTTGCTTCTTTTACCCCAAGCCCTTCCTTTGTTTCACTCTCCCTGGCTCTAATAAAACATAAAAAAATATTTCTCTCTCTCTCCTTCCCACTCTATCTACAAAAAAAAAAAATACCCTCAGGTAAGGATTAAAAAATAATAATAATAAAAAGCAAGATTAAACCATATATTATTTATAAGAAACACAGCAAAAGAGAGAGGAGAAAAAGGATGTGCAAGATGGAAGCCAGAGTTATTTTGTATCCCATCACTTTTTCCATATTCTATTCATTACAAGTGATTTGCTCTAGTGGAGGAGATTATACAAGAAGCAGAGATAGCCCTGGCTGGATGCTCAGTTGGTTGAAACATTGTCCCATACACCAAAAAAGGCTGTAGGTTCAATTCCCAGTCAGGGCACATACCTAGATTATGGGTTTGATCTGCGGTCAGGGCACATAATGGGGTGCAACCGACTGATGTTTCTCTTCTCTCTCTCTCTCTCTCTCTCTCTCTCTCTCTCTCTCTCTCTCTCTCTCTCTCTTTCTCTCTCCCCCCTTTCCTCTCTCTCTCCCAAATCAATAAAAACATATCCTCAGAGATGAAGATTTAAAAAAAGAAGCAGAGACCGTTGGAAGTCATTTTAGAGGTTGTCTACCACAGACAAATCTAACAAGAGTAATCAAGGAAAAGAGAGGAGAAAAAAAACACAAATTACCATTATCAGAAATTAAGGAGCTGATAACAGTACAGATCATATAAATACTAAAAGAGTAATGAGATAAAATGAACAACATTGTGTCAATAAATTCAACAACCTAGATAGAATCGATACATTCCTTGAAAGATACAAATACCAAAATTGAAAAAAAGAAGAATTAGAAAATATGGATAGCCCTATAGCTATTAAACAAATTTAATCCATAATTTAATATTTTCCCACAAAGAAAAGCCCAGTCTCAGATGTTTTCACTGGTAAATTCTATCAAAAATTTAACAAAAAAATAATATAAATATTATACACACTCTTTCAGAAAATAATAGAAAAAGAACACTTCCAACTCATTTTATGAGGCCAGGTACATACCAACACACACCAAAAAAAAAAAAAAAATCACACATCAATATTCTTCATAAATATTGATGCAAAAATTCTAAATAAAATATTTGCAAATTAAATCCAGCATTGTATAAAAAGGATAATTCAACATGACCAAATGAGGTTTATCTCAGGAATGCAAAATTGGTTCAACATTCAAAAAGCAATTAGTGTAATTCATCACATAAAAAAAAACTGAGAAAAATCATACAATTGCTCTCAATGGATGCAGGAAAATCATTTGACAAAATGTAATACTCATTCATGATTATTTTAAAAACCCTCGTCTAACTAGAAATGGAAAAAAAACTTCTTCGATCTGATAAAAGGCACCTATTTAAAAACCTCTAGTTAACATCATATTTAATGGTAAAACAATAAGCTTTTGCTTACGATCAGTAATAAGGCAAAAATGTCCATTATCATCATCTCTATTCAACATTTTACTAAAAGTCAAGAAAAATAAAGCATGAAAAATAAATAAAATCATAAAGATCATTTCTTACTATAAGGCAAGAAAAATAAGATCATAAAGATCACAGGAAAAGAAGTAAAACTGTCATTATTTACAAATAACATGATTGTGTGCACAGAAAAACCTATGAAAGCTACAGAAAGTTAACCAGAATTAATGAGTTTAGCAATATTTCTAGATACAAGGTTAATATATAGAAGTCAAATTTTATATACTAGCAATAAACAATTGGAAAATAAACATTTAAAATATATATTATTTAAAATGGTATCAAAAGACATCAAACAACTAGAAATAAATCTGAAAGATTTACAAGACCTCTATACTGAAAATTATTTAAAAACCCAAATAAATGGGTTTCAGAGGGAGAATACAGAGTATTTAAGACATAGTAGCACCTAATAAAAGTTTATTCTTAACATAGTCATAAAGATGAGAGAGAATCAAAGAGGGGATAACTTTATCACATTATAACGGAACTATTATTTTATGCTAAGTCTGTGTATCGCCTACAATCAGCATTTGGTGCACCTAAAATCTCCAGCAATATTCTGTCCCAAAGTGGGAAACATGGGCCTCAAGTCTAAATTCTTCCATTGAACTCGGAGCTCCCTGAAGATCAGGGAATGTGTGTTGTTGATTTTTACATCCTTCCTGAAACCAAGCACAATATCTGGCTGAAAGCATTAACATATTTTTCATTAAATGGACTCAAGGGGTACTGGAGATGTAAACATCTCTCAAGTGGGAAACTGGGATGCAGACTTTTTAAACAGAAAGGGAACCTCTCTCTTGCTCTTTCAGTGAAGAACTAAGAGACCAATGTTACAGAGGTCACCAGGGACATAGCCCCTCAACGATATCTCAAACTTGGGTAAAGATGCTGTGCGTTTTTTTGGTTTTGTTTTTTGTTGTTTTTTGAATGTCACGTCCAACTTTAACACCCAGTGAATTTAGTGCATGCTTCAGGTGAGTCAAAGTGGAAAAGGACACAGAGCCCAGGGTTAGATCTCCAAGGTGGGATGAAGGAGGTATCTGTGAGAATAGCATTAGAAGATCTCAGGAGGAACTTTGGGGCCAAAGAGGGAGGTGCCTTTCATAGCCAGGAGACCAATGATAATAATATTAGCAATGGTAACAGTGACAATAAATAACAATGAAGTTAATGTTTACTAAGCCTTTACTTTACCAAGAGCTTTTCATGCATCCTCTTATTTAATCCTCACTGTAATCCTATGAAGTAGCAAGCATGTTTATCTCCATTTTATAGATGGAAAACTATGGCAGACTCCCACCTGTTGGTACGCCCACATTTTGCGTAATCCCTCCCCATGAGTGTGGACGAGACCGGTGACTTGCTTCTAACCAATAGAATACGGCAAAGAGGATGGGA
This sequence comes from Tadarida brasiliensis, assembly GCA_030848825.1. Lineage (NCBI taxonomy): Eukaryota > Metazoa > Chordata > Mammalia > Chiroptera > Molossidae > Tadarida > Tadarida brasiliensis. The sequence continues at coordinate 113,363,872 of CM061258.1, forward strand.
TGTGGTTGTCGGATAAGATTGAAAACGTGTTACTAAGAGACTCTTCTTCTGGCTGCTTTGGAGAAGCCAGCTGCGTGTAGTGGGCTACCATAATGAAGACGTAACAAGGAACTGAGAAAAGCCTCCAGTCAACAGCCAGCCAGAAACCAAGGCCCTGATACTAGCAGCATGCAAGGGACTGAAGGCTGCTACCAACCACGGAGCTCAGAAACAGACCCATTACCACCTGAGCCTCAGAATGAGAACACAGCCGGGCCAACACCTTGCGTTGCAGCCTTGTGAGACCATGAGCAGAGGACCCAGCTAAGCTGTGCCTGGATTCCGGACCTACAGAAATGATGCCCTAATGAATGTGTGTCATTCTGAGCCATTGAGTTTGTGATAATATTATTACAAAACAATAGACAACTAATATAAAAAATGAGGCTTGCATAACTGACATACCTCCAGAAGATATAGAACTTGAATTTTAACCTGATTTCAGGGAAACCTGTCCTGGGAGAAAGTTACGCAGGGCTGTGATGACTCTCCTCTTTCTACCTAGGAGTCTCCTAGACTTATGTCAAACATGTGACCCCAGCTACCTGTGCCAAATGTATTTCTGGCCCGGCCGGTGTGGCTCAGTGGTTGAGTGTTGACCCTGCATCAAGAAGTCACCGGTTCGGTTCCCGGTCAGGACACATGCCCAGGGACACATTTTAGCTGAGGGGCATGCAGGAAGCGGCCAATCGATGTTCTCTCTCATCGATGTTTCTATCTCTCTCTCCCTCTCTCTTCCTCTCTCGTTGAAATCAATAAAGAAAAAAAAAGTTTAATGTATTTGTGACGAGCAAAGGAGCACTGTGTGCTCTTTCCTTCACTGAGAGCTTATGAAAAGAACCACTTCTGTCTTCTTCATGCTACAGGCACAGGGCAACAGCGTGGTGGCTGACACATGGAGGGGCCCACTTGTGAATGAAAGACAGGAGAACAGTGGGAAAACCTGAGCCTGCAAAAGTTCTCAGATCACTGTGCACTTGCTGGTCTCCTGGGGTGACGGTGAAATATGTACAGTCCTGCACCCCACTCTAAGATTCTGACTTGATAGGTCAGAGTTGGAGAGAGAGGAGCTACACAGTTAAGGGTCCCAGGGCATCTGATGAAGCTGATCTTTAGACTGCATTGTAAAAATGACCCCCACACACGTGAAGGAAGATGGAAAGGCTAGAGGCTAGAAGTGAACACAAGTTGGACATGAAAGGGTCGACTCTAGGAGTGCTCAGCTGCACTGCACATTGGAATCATCTGAGAGCTTTTCAAATCCCAGGGCCTGAGCTCCACACCCCAGGTGGATTGTTTCAGAACCTTTGAGGATGGAACATAGACATCAGTATTTTTATTAAGTGACTGAGGTCAAATGTATATGACATAGAGTGTACATACAATTCAGTATCACTTAGTATATTCACGCTTAATATAGCTCCAAAACATCTCCACCATGCCAAAAGGAAACCGCACACCCATTAAACCACCACACCCCACTCCACTCCCTCCAGCTCCTGGAGACCACTAAGCTGCTTTCTGTCTCAATGGATTTGCCTATGCTCGATATTTCATGTAACTGTATCATATTATATACAATATATATAATAACAAAAAGGTGGAAGCAACCCAAATGTCCATCAACGCATGTAAGGATAAACAAAATGTTGTCTATCCACGTGATGAAATATTATTCAGCCTTAAAAAAGGAATGAAGTGCCGACGCAGGCTATAACCTGGATGGACCTCGAAAATGCTACACTGGGGAATCGCAGGGGATTCCAAGGTGCAGCCAAGGTTGGGACCCACTGGTCTAAGCAATGGATACAGTTCAGGCTGAACTAAATAAGGCAGTCAGAGGGGAGGGACATTTAATTGGGGATGACCATTTGTGGATGTCCAGCAGCTGAAGAGATGGGGGTGAGGTGTGACCACAGCAACCCCAGTCTCAGAGCGTGGGGACACATTTTAGCTCCTCTTGATCCTCAGCCGGTTGATATGTTTCATGGGTTCTGCAGTTCTAGGACACGGGAGGCCAAGGAACCCAGTGAGAGGTCATTTGGAAAGAAAATTAGTGCTATTTCCCCTTAAGGTATAAAGAGGTATACGGAGGTCAGCCTTGATCCCAGCCATGGCCCAACCTAACTTTCCAAATTCCTTCTGAAACTTGACGAGGCCCTTCCAGCAAACCCAAGGCTCTGCCCCAAAGTCAAAGTGGGACACCCCAGAGTTCATTTAAGAGGAATGAGCTTTCAAAACCAGCTCTGGTGCTCTTAGCAAACTAGAATCACCCTGAATGACTTCCCTTCCCAATCAGGGGAAGTGACAGTGTCGGGCCCCCCAGAGTCTACGGGCATTAGGTTTTAATGGAAAATATGGTTGTGTCACTCACAGGAAAAGCAAATCACAGCCCACACTGGACCTGAGGCTTAATAACAGGGATGAGTGTTAGTGCAGCTTTCCACGGAATATTAAACCAGAGAAAATCAGCAGTGAAGCTCCCAGTGACATTTCTGCCAAGCGATTTGAGGGAAAATCAACAGAAGCAACCCTTAACTTCGCCTTCTCTGCACAAGGGCCTCAGTTGGCAACACCAAATGTGCTCATTGCTGGGGTCTTGCAAATCAAAGCAAGGTGAGCGCTGATTGCCCTCCCGCCGCAGGCCAAAAGTGGATTTAGACAAAAATAATAGCAGTGGCACAAATCTGAACAGATGTAACTCCCCCACAGCAATCCAGATTATTTTAATATGCTTTCTCGGTGGCATTCCGTATTTCTCACAAAAGCAAATGAACACCCTCTGCCATGAATTAAAACAAAGAATTAATACATTCAGGACATGGGTGGGGGGTGGGAGTTGCTGTCTGTAGAAGCACATACTGCAAATGGCATTTCAGAGTCTAGACAGCTTCATCATAGATGCCAACACTCGCGTTCACAGGGACCTCAAGGAGTCAGACCAGAGGATGCACTTGGCAGTTAGCTTCAAGCTTCTTTTTTTTATCCTCACCAAAAGACATTTTTTCATATTTTGTTCAGATAGAGTGAAAAGGAGAGAGAGGAAGAGAGAGAGAGCAACATCAACGTGAAAGGGACACATCGAGTGCTGCCTCCCACACCACCCCAACCAGGGCCGGGGACAAACTGCAACCGAGGTACGTGCCCTTAGCGGGAACTGAACCCAGGTCTCTCTGGACCACGGCCCGACGCTCTAACCGCTGAGCCAAACCGGCCAGGGCGCTTCAAGCTTCTTGCTCCCACCTTTCCCCTCCAAGCCTCTAGCCCACCCAGCCCACATTCAATGACCAAGTCCTGTTGAGTTTACCTCCTAAACCTCTCTGGAATCCATTCCTGGCTCTGCCACACTTCTGACACCATCATGAACTGGCTGTTTGACTGTGTACATCTTTCTGGAGCATGGGTTATCTCATTTCACCCTTACAATGGCCCTTTATTTCACTGCTGGGCAGGTAAGTGGGATCCCGTGGTGACGCAGGTAGCGTGTGGTTCCAACACCTTAACACGAGACCTGCGCGGCCCAGCACCTCCCTTCTCCAGCCCCCTTCCTGATGCTTCCACTCGCCTGCCAGGCTCCAGCCACACCAGCCTCTTTGAAGTCCCTCAAATCTGCTACATTCCTTTCAACCTCAGGGCCTTCACACGTGCTGTTCTTTGCCCTGAAATGCTGTTCCGACACTTCTTCAGTGCCATTTCATCAATACGTATTTTTTTATGTATTAAAAATATAATGCACATACCAGACAATTTACCCATTAAAAATGTACAATTCAATGGTTTTTAATATATTCACAGAGTTAGGTAACCATCACCACAATCAATTTTAGCACATATTTATCACCCCCCCCAAAAAAAACACCCATATCTACTAGCAGGCACCTCCCATCTCCCACCCCAGCCCCTGGCAAGGACTAATCTTTCTGTCCCTATAGACTTGCCTATTATGAACATAACATATCACTGGAACCATACAACAGGTGGTCTTGCGTATCTGGCTTCTCTCACTCAATATAATGTTTTTAAGGTTCTTCCACAATGTAGCATGTGTCAATGGTTCATTCCTTTTTATGGGATGAGTGATATTCCATCACATGGAGAGACCACATTCTGTGCATCTGTTCACCAGCTAGTAAACATTCGGGCTGTTTGCACTTTTTGACTCTTGTGAATAGTGCTGCTATAACACAGGCATACACATTTTGTGCGGACACATCTTCATTCCTCTTGGGCACATACCTAAGAGTGGAATTTCTCGATCATATGATCACTCTGTTTAACCTTTTGAGGAGCTGCCAGATTATTAAAGGAGCTTTTGCTGGCCATCTCCTCATTTGTATATCTTCTTCACACCCCTTACTTCTCGTTCAGAGCGGCTGTGACAAACACAGTGACCTGGATAACTCTCAGCTTGGTTCCTATAACCCCCTCGGACCATCAATGTCCAATAGAAATATGATGCACTCACATATTCACTTTTACATTTTGTAGTAGTCACATTTTTTTTTAATCCTCACCCAAGAATACTTTTCCATTGATTTTTCTAGATAGAGTGGGAGGGAGGGAGAGAGAGAGAAAAACATCAATGTGAGAGAGACACATCGATCGTCGGCCTCCCACACAACCCTGACCAGGACCAAGGATCAAACCTGCAACCTAGGTACATACCTTTGACCAAGAATCAAACCCACGACTCTTTGGTCCGCAGGCCAATGCTCTAACCACTAGCCACACTGGTCAGGGCTAGTCACATTTTTTTAAAAAGGCAAAACAAAACAGGTGAAGGTAATTTTAAGAATATCATTTATTTAACCAAATACATCTAAAATAATGTTTCAGCATGTATTATTTTTTAAATATTAATGAAACATTTTACATTCTTTTTTATTGATTTTAGACAAAGAGGAAGAGAGGGAGGGAGATTTGTTTTTCCACTTATTTTTGCATTCATTGGTTGCTCCATGTATGTGCCCTGACCGGGGATAAAACCCACAACCTTGGACAATACTCCAACCAACTGAGCTACTGGGCCAGGGCCCATTCTTTTTTTTTTTTTTTTTTAAGTCTTCAAACTTCTAGCATGTACTGTACACTTCCAGAACATCTCAACTGTGACTCACCACTACTCACATACTCAATAACTACCCGTGGCTCGTGGCTACCTTCCTGGACGGTGCACCTCTAAACTGCTCACTCCCTGAGGCAGGGACCTGCCTGCTTTTGCCCATTATTCAGTCTCCGTGCCCAGGACATAACAGGCACCCCATGAATATTTGTTGGAAACTGATAAATGAGTCCACCCCAAGCTCCACTCCTCCAAAAATAATTTCAAAAACTGAACATTCACATACATCCACCTGATCTTTTCAGCAACTTGAATTTGTTAAGGAAAGAGAAGGAGATGCGGGACTGTTCTGTGCAATGCTGTGGGTTACGAGGACCTTCCACCGTTCAGGCAAATAGTGTCTTTGTTGAGGCCGGAACCATTTAACTCAAAGAGTCCTTTAAAATATGATTATGTTTTATTTTACAGTATGATCCACTTTGAAAGGGCGGAGTGGCTGTCTGGAGAAGCCTATTTAATTTCCTCCCTTTATTTAGAGTGTTGGTTAATGTTATTATAAAGAGAAGTAGCTCCAACAAGTAGATGTGTACACACACACACACACACACACACACACACACACAGCCATGGGACAAGTGGATCTAATAACCAGCCTTCTTTGTGGTGAGGAAACAATTACCAGCATGTAAAAGCCCATATATATATATATATATTCAACCATCCTCACTCCCTGCAAAATTCAAATCTACAATTGATTTACTTCCTAGGCTCTTGAAACCAACTTTGTCAAAATTACTCAGGAATGACTTGATGCCAAGCATTACCCCTTGGGTACTCAGGACAAGGCAAGTCAGCCATGATCTATGTGGAGTTAGCCATACACGATTATACTCAGACCTAGAACATAGGGATGCCCTGCTACAGTCCCTCCACAGTCAGGTCCCCATTGCCTGGGCTGCAGCCAGGAGTATTCAGACACAGGTGCATGAGCCAAATATTTCTTAAATGTTATTGATGGTTAAGGGGTTAGAGTGGATTACGGGCATTAATGGACCCAATCCTTCACAATGCCCTATGTCCAGGCCCTTTGCCATATGACTTTGCTGTTCTTCGCACTGAAGAGTCTCGGTCTGTTTCTCTAGAGCTTGATGGTGGGCTTAGTCATGGGTCTTGCCTTGGCCAATGGAATGTTGGTCTGTGTTATATGACCAAAAGCTCGATCTTTCTTGCTCCCTTATGCCTACGCCATCACCATTAGAACCTATCCAGGCCAGCAGCTGGTCCCGGGGGAAGATGGGAGACTAGGAGCACAGCAGAGCTCCCCAGATGAGCCCACCCTAGATCAACCAACCATCCGCTGACCTGCACATCCAACATGGCTGCTACATTAAGCCACTGATTGGCAGCGGCGTGTGACACAGCAGTTTTGTGACAATAGATAACTGATCCAAGGGTGACTGTCCCTTACCTCTGCAGGTTTCAACCAAATTTGAACAGACAGCTAGATGGGGACCCTCCTATTGCCTTTATTTTAGCAAAGTGGACCAGAGAGCTAGTTTGGCCCTGACACCATCAGCTACCTACCCAGAAACCGGTTACTCCGTCCTTCTTCCTTGTTAACAGAACTATTTTACTCAGGTACCAGGCTGCCTTGTTTCTCAGGACATGTTGGCCCAGACCCAGGGAATAAATCATGATTGGTTTAAACGGAGTTTGGCAAACGGCAGCCCAAGGGCCAAGTCTGGCCCACCGACTGTTTTTGTAAATAAGCTTTGGTTGGCACAAAGCCAGGCAACTTGTTTACTCATTGTCTGTGGCTACTTTCACGCTCCAATGGCAGGGTTGAATAGTTGCAACAAAGGTTGTATGGGCCAAAAAGCCTAAAATATTACCATTGTTTACAGAAAAAGTTTGCTGTTCCCTAGTCTAAGACTTAGATTCTAAACTAACCCTACTAATCAAACCCCCTCTGCCTGTCACTGGTTTAGGACTGGTCCCAAGATCCCACTCTGACCATTCTGTTGAGGGGCTCCCCACTCCCTGTCAGCCCAGGGCTGATGTGGCTGGGGTGTAGGAAGTTTGCTGGGAAGAGACTTTAGCACAGAAATATGCAGAAAGACACCATGCCCCTTCCACCTTGCCTCTGGGTGTTGTCACGTGAGGACCCCATATTTGGATAGCGGCAGCCTCTGTGACCACCAGGAGAAAGGCAACAGCATCGCAGAAAAGTCAAACAGGCAACCCGTTGTCTTGAGCTATTCAGTTGGCAAAACCTGGAATTGGCTATCTCTAGTCTTAAAACGTGAGACTATGATAAGTCCCCGTTGTTCAAAATGAGTGACCAGTCACTTGCTGGCTGGCTCTGCAGAGGCATTGACCCAAAAGCCTGGAACGAGGTGGGGACCCCACCACCACAGCTTAGACAAAGTGACCCACCACTAATACAAGAACTTGGCCAGACAGAGTTAGCGTTCCCTCGGTCTGGCTGACCAGATCAACTTGTCCTCTCACAGAAACGTGCAGAGAAACAGAGAGGCCTCTGTCCCAGCTCATCCCTGAGAGGGCAGAAGTGATGTGGCACCTCCTTCCTCTACGGGACGAATGGGGGAAACGGGACAGGGCCAGGCACGAGACATGCAGCAGTGGATGTGATGCTTCGGAGCTGTCGTCTGTGGACCCAGTAGAAACTGCATTTCTAGACTCTGGGCTTAAGAATGGAAACTTGACCCTGGCCAGTGTGGCTCTGTGGTTAGAGCAAACTGAAGGGTCACGGGTTTAATTCCCGGTCAAGGGTATGTACCTGGGCTGTAGGTTCGATCCCTGGTCCCGGTAGGGGCACATGCAGGAGGCAACCAATTAATGTGCCTCTCTCACATTGATGTTTCCCTCCCTCCCTCCCTTCCACTCTATCTGAAAATCAATGGAAAAAATATCCTCGGGTGAGGATTAACAGAAAGAAAAAACAAAGGAATGGAACCTTGAGTTACGTCTGCTAGCGTTCTCCTTCCCTCCAAACCAGAGGGAATACATTTTGTTCCACCACATCCAGGTGTAAGAAATGTCACGGTCCTATTTCTGGAACTCCAGTTAACTCTGCTGCAAGCCCCCGTATGGCCGGCAGGTGGGGAATGCGATCTTGTCATCATCGGGGCTTCTTTCTCTTTTCCGTGAGCTTACCCTAGAACTCGGGCGTACCTGTTGTTGGAAAGCCAGGCAGGAACTAGGTCCCTGGAGGTCGTCCTTATTGCAGCTGCTCCCAATCTATTCACCATTTGAGGTCATCTGCTACAAGAAGACCCTCGTATGATCGTTCCACTGCCACTGGCCACAGGCTCGGCCACCCTCATGCGACAGGTCTCCACTATACCTGGAAACTCCAGAAAGTCTCCTCTCAATCTCAACTTCCTCTGAGATCGAACCACTCCTGCTTGTTCACCTCTAAACACAGGTGCCAGCTCCTGCCATCACTCCAAACCTTGGCGATGACCCAGCTAAACCCTCCTCAGTGGGCCTCAGACACCAAAGCTCTTCCCTTTTCCTTTAAGGGAGAAATGCAAGGGTCTCTTCAGAAGCCCAATGGTGGCCTCTTTTCTGAGAGGCTGAGAGTGGGAACCACACCTTCTTGTTCAAGCGCTGTGTTTATCTTGCTCACCCCTGTATCCCTGGTATCTGGCACATAGTAGGTGCTGCCAGTGTCTGTTGAACTGAACTCTTGAGGTTAAAGCTATAGGTAGAAACGTACCAAGCAACAGGCTGGAAAACCAACCAAAGAATAAAAATTCAAGCAACCATGGCTTTGAGCTGTGCACACACAGAATCAGGCCAAGTTTGGGCAATTTTAAAACAACTGCCATTTGCCTCCAAACTGGCATCAGCTCTGGAAGCCTCCCTCTGCCTCTTAAAGAGAGCCAGTTCCTCTTTCTTTAAGTACGCAGAGTTCTTCCCCAGCCTACAAAGGACCGGCATCCACTCCCCTGCCGCCAGCCAAGGGCTGCCGCCAGCCAAGGGCTGCAGCCGGGTGCCAAGGGTTTGATAGTTAAGTAGTATGTTTTATAGGGGAAAACAAAATAACATCCACATCAATCTGTAATTACTACCACTTTCCAGAAGGCCAGTCCCATTTGCAGATCCCTCTGCATGTCAAGCACTGACATGAGTTCAACTACACGTTTTTGGGATTGGTTGCAGAGAAGAGTAAAGGGACTCTGCAAGATAAAGGGACAAGAATCAAAAGTCCCAGACCAATCCAGGAGGGAGGAGGTAAGTAGGAAACAGAGGGGCAGACAAAGTGAGAGAAGTCAAGGAATTGGTCAAGATCAAGTGTGGAGTGCTGTGACCCTCTCCACGGCCCCAAATCTCAACAAGTCAACAAAACCGATCAGTGCTCAGTGCAGATGGTTGAAGCTTGTGGAAATCGAAGCAGGGACCATGTCTCTAGTCATCAGAGTGCAGAGAGAGGCAGCAGGCATAGACTAAAGTGCCCAGGAGGCTGGGGGGGGTTCTGAGACATTGAGCCTCCGCCCCAGTCTCAGCAGAAATCTCAGGCAGGACTTCAGACTTCCATGTCATGACATTTGTGGACTTGAGCACACTGGCTCCCAAGTACATACCCCCAGTATATCTGCCAACTCCACCACTTCCTACTGGGGCTTTGGACAAGTTACTGAATTTCCTCTAAAACCTCAGTGTCTCATCTCTGACGCAGAAGTCATTCTGTCTCCCCCCTAAGGAAGTTATTGTGAGAGTAACAGGAGACAATGAGAGTAAAGGTGTTCAGCACAATTGCCAGAAATACGATGAGCTCTCCATAAACACGAGCCATCATCACCACGACTCCAGACTTCAGAAGAAAGAACATTCCCTGTGAACACAACGGGCCCCAAACCAGGCCAAACAGCAGAATCCCCCCCGGGATATCCAAGCCCTACCGCAGACCTACTGAGTCACAATCACTGGAGGCAGGGCCCAAGAATCTGTATTTTCAAAGCCCATCAAAAATGATCAACAGAACATTGGGCTTTTTTTTTTTTTTACATTTGAATGACTTTTAGTATAGTCACAGATATGTAAAATCATTACCCAGTCAATGTTAGAACATTTTATCACCTCAAACAGAAATCCCATACCCTCCTCCCACTCCCTCACCAGCCCTAGGCAACCACTAATTTCTGTCTCTATAGATTTCCCTGCTATTGACTTTCACATGAATTAAATCATATAATATGTGCCTTTTGTGCCTGGCTTCTTTCACTCAGCATCATGTTTTCAAAGTTCATTCATGTTGTAGCAGGTATCAGAACTCCACTCCTTTTTATATTCATTCTCTGTGTATAGCACATTTTATTTATCTGTTCATCTGTTGATGGGTATTTGGGTGATTTCCACCTTTTGGCTTTGGCTGCTATGAATGAAGCTACCATAAATATTGATATAAAAGTTTCTGTATGCACCTATGTTTTTATTTCTGAATAGACGTATCTCCAAGGAAGATATACAAATGACCAATACGTATATGAAAAAACACTCAACATCATTACCCACTGGAGAAATGCAAATCAAAACCACAATGAGATACCACTTCACACCCACTGGGGTAATAAAAAAGACAGACAATAACCAGTGTTGGTGAGAATGTGGAGACACTGGAACCCCCATACACTGCTGATGGGAATGTAAATGATGCAGCCTCTTTGGAAAACAGTCTGGCAGTTCCTCCAACATTTCAATATAGAGTTAGCATATGACGCAGCAATTTCACTTCTCGGTATCGACCAACTTGGGCTCTTTTAATCAGTGGAAAATGAACTATCAGTACTTGGCAAGAACAGAGAGAAGAGAAAGGAGAGAGAGGGGAGTCGCAAACAGCCTTCACAACAGGAGCTCATTGCTATCTGCCTTTCCCAGTGGGAACATCTCACTTTGATGAATGATTCTCAGGTGGAAGACACAATTCTTTATAACTTGTGGCCCCTCGATGACTTCATCAGCTGCCCACGGATGAAACCATGCTCTGTTCCAGCCCTGCGGGAAGACATGCTGGGATGGACCTGGTGAGCACGGACTTTATGAAAGATGAAGGGACTTTTCAAGTAATGTTGACTGTACTGCATTTTTTTGCTTCACCCACTGATTTGAGAACCTCCTGCATAAGACCTGACTTTCCTGCACCTTTTATTGGTTCTAAGTAAATTTCCAGTTCAACATATTCTAGAGATGATTTGCTGAGAAACAAATCTCTCTCTCAAGAAAAAAAAAATGCTAAGAATATGGGCATAGTTGCACTGCAGAGTTAATACAAATTGCATTCGTATATATTAAACACAAAACATTTCGATGTGTAATGAAAAAAGCGTCCTTTATTCTTTTATAGGCTGCAGGATGAGGTCTATCAAGGCGCTTGCCTTGTGTTAGGGTAGAGTCACCTCTGACGAGTTTCATTTCACAGCCATCTCTTTAACCTCCTATCCCGGCAAGTTCTAGGCACACAGGGGTTCCATACATGTTTGCTGATTCCAGAAACCGTGGATATCCCCAAGAAACTGGCCAAATTCCCCAGGCTCACTGTGACGTCTCCATCTCAACTCAAACCCTACGTGTGGCCATTGCTGCAGAACCCCTGTTTATATGGACACAGGTCTTGTGCTGTAGGCAAGGTTCCAGCACATCCATTCAGAAAGCTCTGTGCTTTGGCATTTCACGCGTGTCACTGCTCTTGCCCTCAGAGGAGGTCTCACCCTTCCATGGAACTAGCAAACCCCATTACATGTGCATGTATGCACACCCCCCCACCCCTTGGCCCATACTCTGAAAGGCTCGTCTCGGTGACCCCCTCATGGTCATCTGACAGCAGTTCCAATTAAGGTGATCAGCCTTCATGCCAATCATTTGATTCTGCAAATCATTCCTCTTACGACTGATTTTTTTCATGCTTTGTTGAATTATAACATCCATGTAGAAATGTACACGCAGAAGAGGCCGACTCAACAAATTTCCTACAAACGGAACGTACTCATACGACCAACACCCAGATCCAGAAACAGAGCGCTACAGCCCCTCCCAGACCCCCCCTCCAGCTGCTCCTCAGCCTCGACTCCTTTCACCTGATCTGTGCTTCACCTTAAGCGGTGGTTCTCAACTGGAGGCCATTCTGCCCGCCAGGGGACACGGGGCAAGGTCTGGGGATATGTTTGGTTGCCAGAACCTGGGGGAAAGTGTGTTACTGGCAGCTACTGGGTAGACTCCAGAGATGCTGTTGAACATCCGACAGTGCCCAGGACAACCCCGCAACAGGGAAATACCCAACCTAAAACGTCAACGGTGTCTCGGCTGAGAAACCCTGGCGCAAAGAGAACCACACACTACCTGTGCTTTTGTGCTGTGATCAATTTTAACCCTGTGATCTGACCACTTAATAGAAAGCAGATATGTCATTTGGAGGCAGGTAGAATTCCAAACGAAGAGAACCCAGCGCTGCCCACACAACCGGCGTCTTTAGAGCTGGGGTTTTTATTTCAATTCTTTCTGTCTCATTTTCGAGTGATTTTTCTTAAAATGGCATCCCCTGGGCGCAAGGCTGAGGTTCACACCCACACAGGTACACACTGTCGTTTACATGAAGACATCCACCCACAGACACACGCACACACACACACACATACACACACACACACCGTCAAAGATGGAGAGCAAACTTCATAACTTCATAAGAGCAATTTTCTTTCGGTTGAACTGGGAAAAAATATGATCTAATTACGTCCTTAGTTGAGAATCCCTCGTACTAAATCCAACTGGGTGTGTTTGCGTGATTGAGGTGTTTAATTTGGGGGAGCCATGAAGCAGAAGCATGGCGGTGCTTTCATGTACAAGCACAGCACCCTTCGGAAGGGCTGGGATGCCACAGCCGCACCAGGCGCCTTCAAACGCCAGCGAGGGCTCGATGGCTGCACCCGAGCCCAGGGGGCGGTGGCTGCGAGCACCACACTGTGGTTCTTTAAGCTGCTGATTCCCACGTTTTTCTATTCCTTAAACCAGTAACATTAATTAATTAATTAATTTTTTAAAACGCCTTTTGGGAGGGTAAGAAAGGACTTCCTTAGACTACCAATTTCACCCCACACACACACCAAAAATAAACTGTCACTCTAGATTAGGTTTTGCCACAGTAGCTAGCAACGCCTGAGTCGCCATGACTTAAACAGCAGGGCTTGCTGTCCTCACATGTCAAGGAGCGGAGGGGTGGAAGGAGCTCTGTTTCCACCGTGACTTCCTCTAGGGCTCAGACTAATCAAGGTCCTGGCACCTGTCGGGGCAGCGGAGGGAAGATGCCGAAGACCAGGGACCAGGAATGCAGCGCTCCGGCCTGGAAGTGACACACCTCACTTGTGCTCCCACTGGCCACTGGCCAGGACCAGTCCCACCCCCCACCACTGAAATGGGGGAAGGAGGTGTAATCCTCCCACGGCCAAAAAGGAGAGGAGAACTGGCTATCAATATTAGAAATTCCTACCCCATGGCATTTATAAAAGATTTAAAAAATCTGAAAACACCCCCCAAAAATAATAGAACAGATATAATTTCAGAATAAAGAACAACCTCCAAAAAAAAGAACAACCAGCCAGCCTTCTTTCCCCACAACATTTTCCCAGGTCTTTTTTTTTTTTCTTTCCATGTCATCCTCGATCCATGAACATTTTATACAGAACTGTCCTGGTACAAGGAACATGGAAAAGGCCCCCAGGACAGAGCAGAGTCCTCCTTAGGGAAGGTCTGACCGGCCAGGATGCTCACCTCCTCACCACCGATGAGCAGACTTCAGGGGAGCATCCCCGCATCCCAGCCTTCAACAGAGGGCCTTTGTGCTAATGCCCTCGCTTCGATCTTCATCATCCCAGCAAAGCCATCTGGTCTCAGAGTCTCAAATTCCCACTCTAGCTACATTCTCCCATCTTCCTCCTCTCCCGCCCCACAGCCCTTCCAAACCTGTTCTTCACAACCTCGTGACCCCTTCCTGCTCTGAGTCCCTCATCAGCCTTCACCCTGTAGCCATCCCCAGTTCCTCCCGTTTCTTTTCCTTCCGTTACATTCATGCAACATTCGGTTTGGTACTTGTTTTTTAAATCCCATTTGGTCTGATCAGAATTGCCTGTCCATCTCTCTAGCCATCCTTCTATCTGCAAACAGGTTTAGTCTGGGATGATGTTCACTTAATATTAAGGAAGTTTATTTTGTGGGGCAGTAGGATTTGAGGTGATTCTTCTTTGTGTCTTGTACTTTTCCATATTCCTTGAATTTCTTTGTAAACGATGTTTTGTTAAAAAATAATTAAGGTTTTTTGTGTGTCTTTATTGATTTTAGAGAGAGAGGAAGGAAGAGGGAGAGAAACATTGATGAGAAAGAACATCGAATGGCTATCTCCTGCATGCCCCCCACTGGGGATCGGGCCCACAACCTGGGCATGTGCCCTGACCCCGAATCAAACCGGCGACCTCTTGATGCATGGGTCGATGCTCAACCACTGAGCTACACCGGCCAGGCTCAAGGTATTATTTTATTAATCTAGTCTGCATTACACTTATTCATATATTCATCTAATCTGCCTCTTTGATTACAAACTTCTTGAGTTACCAGTTCATTTTGTGACCCCAGCCCCGGATATCCTGATCCAAAAGGGTGGGACCTAGGAACCTACCTGTTTAGAAAGTATCGATAATTCTCTTGCAGGCCGACTACAGGCTGAGAAGCCCTGGTGAACTCCCCTCAGGGAAGAGAGCCCTACAGTTTATTTTCCTGTTGAGCACAGGACACAGCTGAAGTACTATCCAGTCAGCACAAAGCATGACACTGATCACGTGTGTAAGAGGAACCCAGGAACGGTTTGAAAGGTTGAGGACCCGAAAGGAGGCTCTTCTCCCAGATGCCAAGTCCCCACCTCACACTCGGTGGTAACTGATGACGACACCTGTTCTTCCAGCCTCAGTGTCCCGTAGTTTTGTTCAGTAGAAGCACCTCCATCCCCAAATCCAGTCCCAGTTACACACACAGCTCTCCTCTGGCTACTCTGCTAGTACCCACTCCAGCGGAGAACGCAGAACGGCCTCCGCGTGGTGTGTAACGCAAGTGAGAACGAGGTCCCTTAGCTGAGGGTGACACTGAAGTCTTTCCCAGGAAGGCTTTGGGCAGCTCCGCCCACCCATAACCTCAGTCCGCGTGGAGCTGAGTCCTCTGCTCAGGCTGCACGGGCTTCCATAAGAGTAAATCTCACCGACTCCCACCAAATGCAGAACTTTCCTTTTAACAAAGATGCACGACTCGCACACAATGTGCGCGCACGCAACGCCGTTCCATTGGGCACCATCGTAAAGCTTGGTTCACTGGCGCAAACACGAGTGAGAGATGACTGGACATCGAGGAGCTTACATTCCAAGGGAGAGGCTGACCTGAACACAGGTAATGACGATAAAACGAGATGGAGCAGAAGAGACAGACTTGAAGTGTAAGCAAAGGAGCGCCGAGGACTGGTTCCCAAACTGCACCCACGAGCCAGGCCGGCTGCACGAGACTCTCCTGGGAGCTTTTGTAAACAGATTCAAGCAGAGCCCCGAGCATCAGAATCTCTGGGAGCCGCCCCAGGAATTGGTATATTTGATAAACACCCTCCCCGCACATGATTCTGACGTTCTGAAGGGTTGAGGGAATATGGAACTATGCAAAACACCAAAGAAGGCACTAAAATAAACCTGTAAATGTTGACTACTGTGCCAGACACTGTGTGGGCACCTCACCTGCATGATCCCAGTACTAAGAATACCCTGCAAGGGAAGCATTTGTGGGAATGACCGCGGGGTTTGTTAGCACCTGAAATACTTGAACTCCGCCCTGCTGGTCACCAACCAGGCGGGAGTCCCCTTGCAAGCTACAGTACAATATGTCCCATTTTCCAAGGGCACCGGGGTCCAGAGATGTTAAACAATCTCCCAGAGTCTTCAAAGCTTGTAACTATAAAAAATCCGGGCTTCAAACCCAAATCTGTGACTCCAAAGATGTTTCCACTTTCTTCAACCCCTAAGCCATCCAAGTTGTAGAAATGACTGAATCCACCCAACATCTATTTTTGTTTTAGATGCTGTCTTAGGTCCCTCTGTGATATTAGGGCTGTTTCTTACAGAGCAACCTGTAGAGAGAACCCAAAGTAGTTCCCCCATGGAAGGCCCCACACAGTCAGAGAGTCCGGAGTCCGGGGTCCCGGCCCTGTGTCTATACCTTCCTTGGTTTTCCCTGGGTGTAAAACAACAATCTTTTAAAGATTCTCTCCCCCAGCAGAGACATGGAGGAAAGGCTAACACCATTCACTTTTTTGGTATAGACAGTTACAGGGTCAAATGATGGTTTCACAGGATAGAAAAAACATCAGTCACACAACACTTTGCATTCAAATAGAATGTTTTCATTTTCGAAGGGCCCTCACTTGCCCTAGAATCCTATCCTCCTACCAGTCCTGGGAAAGCAGCAGGCTTGGCATTCCTAACCCCACTCCCCAGGCAGGAGACCAAGGCACAGGCTTGCCAGATGCCACACAGGGAGCGTGATGATGGGTGATGGCCACGGTCATTGCCAGCCCCTAGCCTAACTAGCCACTCCCAGATCTGGTAGACTGCCAGCAGGGGTTTGGGGTCAGGGTGTCATTCATCTCTGCAAGTGGGGACCAGAACCCAACCCTACAAGGCCCTGGTTCCTCGGCCACCCCTATCTGAGGTCTCTAGGTGAGATGCCAACTGCTACCCACCCAGCAAGCCTCGGCTGGTGCAGCATTGAGGAGCTGCAAGGAAACTGAGACCCTCTCTGAAAGGAGTTCACTCACGGACCAAACAGTTGCCCGGCCGGCAGTGGTTGAGCGTAGACCCATGCACCAAGAGGTCACCGGTTCGATTCCTGGTCAGGGCACATGCCCAGGTTGTGGGCCCGATCCCCAGTGGGGGGCATGCAGGAGGCAGCCAATCGATGTTCTCTATCATCTCATCAATGTTTCTATCTCTCTCTCCCTCTCCCTTCCTCTCTCTCTAAAATCAATAAAGGAAAAAACATTTTTTTAAAAAGGACTAAACAGTCATTTCTTCTAACAACACAGAACAGGTTCCTGAGTGATATTCCCCATGAAACACTGTCCTGGACTCAGAGGCCAAGTCCAGTGTCCCCCCTGACAGCCCCTCAGCCCGCTGGACACAAATGCACCCTCGAGCTTGTGAGGACTTAAGCCGTGATCAAACATCAAGAGCCCCACAGAACCTGCAAAAGGGAAAGAGGCAGCTTTCTTCCAAACCTGTGGTAGGTACAACGGGGGGTCTTTCAGATGGAAATCAAGCAGCCCTTCACCAGCCTCACCCCGCCAGAGTGAGAGCAGATGAACCAGGTGTGCTGGGGGCTCAAGTTCACGTGCTCGTGGACAAGTTCACGGTGGAAATAACGGGCTTCATTTGTTTGGCAAAACACCGGGTGGTTTCATCGTCGGGAGGGAGGAGTGTCTAAAGCAGCCGCACTGTGGCTGTTGGCCCAGGTTTTCTGGAAGGGGGGGGGGGGACAAGGGCTTCCTTTGCTGGGCAGGCCCCTCGCAGAGGGAGCTGGGAAGCTTTGCAGCCATCTGCGTTCTGTTTGCATCTCTCGTCTGGCTGGGCGCTATGCTCCAAACAAAGGCAGATGGGGCAGCTCTGGCCCCTGTGTCTGGAGAGAGATGGGAAGGCAACCAAGGGAGGTGGCGGGGAGAGGCTGGGGATGGAGCATCCTATCCCACAGCCTCTGAGCCACTGAAGCAGCCCAGGAGGGTCTCCTCAACTCATCCCCATCCAGGCACCTACAGACATACAGAACATCTCAGATACACCAACACACACTGACAACCCCACACAGGACTGCCAGACGTAGCAAGTAAAAAGACAGGACGCCAGTTAAACTTCGATTTCCAATAAAGGACAAATCATTTGTAATGTAAGTATATCCCCAATATTGCATTGGGAGGAACTTATACCAAACAAATTTGTTACCTTGTAAGTCCAGTTTAACTGGACTCCTGCATTTAACCTGGCAACCCAGATCCCAACACAACCTAGGGCTTGAAAACTCCCAGAGAAAGTCATATACACGCAAGAACACAAACAAGCACATGAACACGCACATGTACAGACCCACCTGCCTTCCAGCATCCAGAGTAAAGGAGAGAGCAAGAGCCAAAATGAGGACCCCCCCCCCCCAGTTTCCTGTCTTCTGTCTCTAGGCTCAGAACAAGCAGAGTCCCTGCCACCTGGGGGCCACTCGGCATCCAGGTCCAAGATGGGGGTGGAAGTGCCCTGAGACAGCAGGACAATGGGCGGCACCTGTCCAGGCCCGGCTTCGGGGCTCCAGCCTGAAAGACACAGCAGAGCCCTGGGGGCCTCGGCAAGTACAGGCAAGGGGCAGGGGCTCTAAGGCTGCAGGCTCCTCCTGGAGCCCAGCAGCTGGGGACTTACTGGGAGCCCCATTTCCTTTCATCTGCTGCCACACCTCGGCCCCAGTCCACACCTCACTGAGCATTTAGTGGGCAGCACTAAGGGCCTGGTGCTAGGCTCAGTACCAAAGACCAAGCTCCTGGGTTTTTTTGTTTTGTTTTTTTAATTGTTTTATTATGTATTTGTGGACTTTTTAGAGAGAGAGGGAGGGAGAGAGAGATCGAAACATCCATGTGAAACAGAAACATCCATCGGCTGCCTCCTGCACACCCCCGACTGGGGAATCGAACTGGGACCTCTCAGTGCATGGGATGACTCTCAATCCACTGAGCCACACTGGCTGGCCAAGACATAGCTCCTGTTAAAGACACAGTCCAGCGCAATGAAAGCTCACCAATGACCTGCCCGGCACTCGCCGAATGCCCATAGCCAAGCATGTGGACGTGGTGGTGACTTCGCTGAATCCTCCCAGCAACCCTAGGAGGTAGCCGTTATTATTATAGTTATCATTATATTGCTCAAGGACACACAGGTAGGAGGTGGCAAGGCCTAAAGGAGGCAAATGCCGACCTTGGAACTTGCAGTAACAGCACCAAGAATGTTTGGGAAAGCAAACTTTTTCTGGGGTGAGGCCACTTAACAGAGTCCGAAGCCAGAGTCCTGCCAGGAGAGATTGGGGGGTGAGGGGAGGCTGGGACCCTTTTAGGAGGATGACCCTGGCAGAGGATGGCACCATGAGCCTTGGGGAGCTAGGAGGCAGGGAGATAGTTAACCAGCATGTGACTTCAGCACAGACCACCCTCTGACCTGACTCTCCTGCTTCTAGGAACATCTTAGAGAAATCCAGGCACGGAGCACCAAGTGACGAGTGCCCGGATACGCATCACCACACCATTTGCAACAGGGAGGAAGCAGAAGCCATTCAATGACTGTCGGCATAGGGCGGGTAAATAAAGTGCAATGCAGCCACACAGGGAACGACTACCTTGAGAGGAGGTGGAGCCAGGTCCCCGTGTGAGATGATGCTAAACATACATCACTGAGTGAAAAGGGGGCTTTCCCAAACCACAAATACAGCATTATCCTATTTTTATTTTTAAAAGATTAAAATTAAATGATCTATGTGCAAATATACACACTTGCATACACATAGAGAAAGTTGTGGAAGACCATACCTCAACCCTCCTGGTCACCTCTGAGAAGCAAGATTGAAGAGAACCACATAAAGGAGGACTTGAGCTTTTGGTGTTGCTGATAAGCAGAACAAAAGCAAGAAATTATTCTCAGGCCATGTAGACTTTCATCCAGCCCACTTCCTAGAGGCCAGGGCTTACAACTCCATCAGGACAACACGGAACACAGAATCCAAAAGGAAATGAAGAGGGCAGCCACACGCCTTCCAACGGAAGCCAACAAGTTCCCAGATCACAAAGTCTTCCTCACCCAGACACGAAAGACATAAAGCCAGAGCAAAGATCCAAGCCTTGCTCCGGTTTCTCCAGGATGCAGGGCTGAGAGGCAAGGCCGGGCTGTGCAAGTCAGGGGTGCGGGGACTGGACAGGAGGGAGCACAGAGGCAAGGAAACTCGAGGGGTGTCCCCCCACGGCTCCCAAAGGCCATGGGAACACAAAGCTGCACAAAGCCCCCTCCAGGTTGTTTCTGTGACGCCCTGGAACACAGTGAGAGACACCAAGGAGAAGGAAAACCAGCACACTGAGAATGCCCACCACACCTGGAGCATGCTAAAGGCGTCTGCCCTTCTCTGTGTTCCTGAAAAGCCCAGCTTTCTCCTTTGTGTCTTCAGGGTCCTTGCTCTGCATGCCAGCTCTCCTCTCTTCCTCTTTGCCTCTGCCTTCCTGTTGGAACCTCCTCCCTGGCAGCTCTTCCCAGGCCCCCTCCCCCTCCAGGGCTGTACTCTCAGACCCCAGCCTGCCTGGGACCCCTGCTTCTCAGCTGGTGAGGGCCAGGGCGCCAAATGCAGCCAAGACTCTCTGTAGAAAAAAAGGAGGTGACCCTGTGGGCTGTGAGTAACCTGACAACTTCCTGCTGGGGCTGGAAAGAAGGGAACAGGCCCGCCCCTCAGAGGAACCGCCCCACAAACACGGGGCGCTCCCACGTCTCGGGGATCTGGGCCGGTGGTCAGAAGTCCTGTCACCTCCATGTGCACTTGCCTGCAAGGAGGGCCGTGCAGGAAGCTTTGTGTTGCCGAGAGAACAAAAAAAGGAAATTAAATGCACCATCTGCTTATTAGCAAGAGCTTTTGAGGCAGATGCTTAAATATGCATGCCCAGACATTATAAAACTTCAGGGGAAATGTTCATTTCAATAACCCGAGTTCTTGTGCTTGCAAAAACCATCTTTCTTTTCTCTTTCTTCTTGGTGATTTGGTTCCTCAGAGTCACAGCAACGTGAAGGGTGATCTCTTGGATGTTGGTAGCTGTATAAAGTAGAACCCCAAACCCATCTTAGGGAGATGCTCAGGAGAGAGGCAACAAGTCACCATTCCTTCCCTCCTTTCTATCCTCCATCCCAAAATCGATGGCACAGGGTGAGAAAAGGCTGCTCGGAACCCCAGTTCTTGACACCAAAGAACCACAAAGTTGAGAGTAGGGTAACTGTCGCCCTCGCCTCTATGGAGTCCTACAAGTTAAGCATTTGCTGCAACCCCACTCCAGAACTGTGTGCATTTCCAGAGTAGCTATACTGATGCCCCCATGGGACACCATGGTGGGTACAAAGCCCCTTAACCTGAGACTCTCAGGGTAAATGGTTTCAGCATTGTGGGCCATACAGTCTCTGTTCCAACCATTCAACTCTTCCACTGTAGCAGGAAAATAACCACAGACAATACTACATGAATGGATGTGGCTATGTGTCAATAAAACTTTATTTACAAACACAGGCAGGGGGCCAGATTTGGCCCTTGGACCAGAGTCTGTCTCCTCCATTACAGTAGGGTCTCCAGGAGAACAGGGACTGATCCAACTTAGAGACCAGCACCTAGCCCAGCACTTGGCACAAAGCTGCTGCTCAAATATTTGGAGAAGGGATGAGAAAGGCAAATGGCCCGCAGTGTAGTGAGGTGAGGACCTCCCAATGGCACCACCTTTGCAGAGGAACATAGAAAGGGCAGGGCTCCCCATCAAGGCTGGGTCTTCTTCCAAGGTAATGTGGAAGTGACAGCCAAGCACTGTGGGGAGGACAGAGGCTTTGGAGTCGTGCACACAAACTACAGTTCTGCAAAAGAGTCAAGACCGTAAGCATCCTGTGTTTCACTGCACACACCCTGGCTGGGTGCTGGAGTGCCCAGACTTAAGGTGAATCTTTGTACCCCCCACAATTGGCCTCTTTAAAATTCCAGCAACAGCTGATAAGCATGATCTATTAAACCCAATGGGCTCTCTTCAACGAAACTGAGCCTCGTCCTTCTCCCTCTCCTGTCCGTGGGGCCACATGTCCTCTACCCGCTGCTCCTCTGACCCTTCTCATGGATTCTTCTCCTCTCATCACTCAGAGTTCCCTGGGCTTATACCAAGCCCCTTCTTTTGCCACTCTACTCTCTCCCCAGTCAATCAAAGGTGTTTCCATGTCTACATCTACACTGGTGACTCCAGCCCCAGACCCATCTATGTTAGACATTGCCACGTGGGTCCCAGAGCAACCTCAGCCAGAGTCCAAATTCAAATGCATGGTCTTCCCTGCCATTCTGGATATCAACTTGACCCTGCATCCTTCTCACTCCCAATACCCAATAGATGCCCAAATCCTTTAGAATGTATCTCATAAGCTTTCCTCAGTTTAGGTGCACAACTCCACCACCACCACCACCACCACCATTGTCCAGGCCACCAGCCCACCCCACCCCCCAACAGAAAGCCTGGTCCCAGTCCCCAGACTGGTCTCCTTCCTGCTCCTTGAGCCACCAAGTCATGCTCCAGAGGACACAGAGGGACAACTACCTTACTGAAATTTTAAAAATTAGAAGGACATTGGCCTGCAGTCCAAGTCTGTCCAGCTGAAAAGCCCAAATCGAGCTCCAGTTGGCCAGAATTGGGGTTAAATATTCCCGAAATGATTAAAGCCAAGGGGCAAAACACAGCTCACACTCCAAAACTGCTGCAGGCAGAGACACCCCCCTCCCCGAAGAAGTCTGATCCATCCAGTACGTGGCCTGTGCCTCTCTGTTCTAGCTGAAAGGAACACTCTCCATGCCTTCTTCCTTCTCTAAGGACCCTCCACCAACTGCACCCCACTTCTGGCCCTTGGAGAATGAGGAAACCCTCTACTGTATCCCACCCACACACTGTAGTCCTCAGAAGCTAGCCTCACAAACTATAGGACAGCCGAGGCAGACACACTAGGTTCCAGTGGGCGGCCACGTCTGCATGCCAGTTGAGATCTTTGCCAGGGAAAGATCTATATCTTGGCAGAGAACGCCTCAGCCCTGGAGAGTCCAGCTGTGCTCAAATGGGAATCCTGAAACCCAGATGTTGGTCCAAACACCCTGCCTGTGCAAGCCAGCTTCGGAATTCTCTGGTGTGGGGGTGAGCCTCAAGTGCCATCTGCTCTGCCCACCCATGCCCCTGCCTCCTGGAATCCTGGACCTGACAAAGGGGGGGATCTGGGGGAGAACAGTGAGTTCCATGTGGAAAGCCAAGGTGTTGCCCAAATCCAATCTGAGTTTTAGGTGGATGATATTCCCCCCTTGCACTTCGCGAGTGGATAGGGGATGAAGGATGGAGTGTGATTCACCCAGATAATTTAAACAGTGAAACTGACCACTTGTTTTGTGCTTTTTCCCTATCTGAATGCTATAAGCATTCTGCATTTATTGCCTTGTTATTTTACTGAATGCCCACATAATCTTGCATTGAGACTGCATCTCATTATCTCCGTTTTGCAGATGATGAAACTGAGGCCCACAAGGCCTCATAGCTTATAAGTGGTACAGAAGGGACCCAAACTCAACACCCACACTCTGAAACATTTTGCAAGGGTAGACAGTGGCTCTCAGCCCAGGTGATTTCACCCTGCCTCCCCTCTCCTGGGGACATTTTTGGTTGTCATAACTGGAGAGGGGGCAATGCTATCAGCATCCAGTGGGCAGAGGCCAGGGATGCTGCTAAGCATCCTACAGGACACCAGACAGCCCCACAACAGAACTATCTGGCCAAATGTCAACAGTGCCAAAGTGGAGACACCCAGGTGCAGACAATCACCAGCAAGAAGGGCAAGACCTGCAGTCTGGACACACCCCTCCTAGAAGCCCCATGCTGGTGATAACCTGCCACTCCGGTCTCAACCCCAGGGCCTCTTGAGTGCAGAGTCCACGCAGGAATTCTGGGATTCCGATGAGTTGCTACCCGTGAAAGTTCAGCTCTGCACAGCACAACCCAGAAATCTACGCCAAGCTGCCTGATCTTAGGAAGAGCTGAACAATAACTGAGGATGATAACCACTTACCTAGGAGAGACTTTTCTCTTCCTCCAGGAAGAGCTGTGGGTAGAACTCTCCCTGGGGTCACTCTAAAGCAGAGGTGGGGAACCTTTTTTCTGCCAAGGGCCATTCGGATATTTATAACATCATTCACAGGCCATACAAAATTATCAACTGAAAAATTAGCCTGCTCCATTTGGTCAGGCTAATTTGGTGAGGCATGTGATGTGAGCTGGTATTGATTTCGCGGGCCTCACATGGCCTGCGGGCTGGACGTTCCCCACCCCTGCTAAAGGAACCAATAAAGGCTCTGGGAGGACTGGTTTTCTGATGCCATCTCAACAGCACTTGTCCTGAAGGGGGCTGAAGGAATCGGAAACTTGTGAGGCCTGGTGGAGGGTCAGCCCTCACTAGACACACACCTCTTTCCACCACAACTCCAGCAGGGCTCAGGCACTGAGAGGTCTCCTTGGGCTCCAGGTGACCTCCTGAATGCATCCCCTATCAATCACCAGAGGAGGCAACCCCCTCCTTAAAGACAGGGATGAGCCCGGGAGCCGTTCTGAGGGACAACTGGCCCCAGATGTTTTATCCTTACAAACATCTGGATACAATACGGACAGGGAGGTGATGCCCATGCAACTTCCAAAGAGAAAAGCCCAAAATGATCTGCATCTAAACATAAGCTGCTATTCAAGAACAAGGATGTTCTGGACAGTTCAGCCCAGTAATGGTCTATACAGACAAACCTCGTGTAGAGAAAAGCACGCTGTTCTCCTCGGCCCATCTGGATGTGGTCTATGAGAGAGGAAGTGGGCTCTGCTCAAAGAAACTGCTGCTTCTCCTGCGCCAGCCCGAAACTGCTTCCTGGTTCTTTAAAGGAAACAATCCTGTAGAAACTAAAAAGGGGGAGGAATCTACCTGACGGGCATTGCAGGCAGCCCAGGCTGTGGCCAACCTTTAAACTTGAAAACCAAGATGCCATGTCCATGAGACACCGCTGCCCCCAGGAGATCCAGGTGCCCCCAAAGGAGAGAGCAGCTTTCAGACTCAGGAAACAAGAACAATTTCTGTCCAGTTACGACATAACCCTTCAAACCGTGGGATCCCCGTTTCCCTTTGTGTACCAAAAAGTTCGGTGAGATTTCTGCCTTCTAAAGATTTCATCATCTGCACATAATTCCTTCAACCTCCAGAAAGCATTTAACACAGAGATTCTGGCCCAAGACCTTCGTCTCTTGTCATGCACCCCAGAACCAAACATGGCAGCAGGCAAGCTGCACGGAGGGAATTTCAGGACTAAATCACATTTATTGAGTACGTGCAATGTGCCAGGTGCAATGCTAAGTGCCTTCTATGGATAATCTTTACTTAATCTCGGGATTAATAACCCCACGAAATGAGGCCTGTTAACATATCCATTTCGCCGACGAGGATACTAAGTCTCAGAGACATGAAGTAACCTGTGCCGGGTTGCCCAGCTAAGGAGGGCCAGAGCTGGGATTCCAAGCCCAGTGGTCTGGCTCCAAATCCACATGTCTAAGCATACCACTGTACTTGGTCGCTTCACTCCACCCTAGTATCCTGGTCTTTGGCAAAGTTCCATGTAAGAGGGAGGTGCCAGGAGGAGGGAGGGGCTCTCACAGTAAAAGTTTCACAGCGTGGCACTGCCCCCGCAGTTGTGTTTCAGACACAGGACCTCTCCTCCCACACTGCGACACTATTCCCTTCTCATCCTCTCCACGGCGTGTCCCAGGAAGCCTTCCAAAAGCATTATCCTTCTCCTGCGATCTCAGAGAGGAAGTCCCCTGATTTTGGTGTCCAGGTGGCCCAGGATCTGAACACCATGACAGCCACAGCCTTCCCCCTCGAAGGAGGCTGCTGCTGCTGCATGGATTGGGGAGAAAGAAGGAGAACACTCCCTCATGGGGCTCCACAGTCACTAATCAAATTTTAAAGATGAGCTTAGCCAAGCAAATGGTCAAGAATAAAAACATTTGGAAGAAACAAAAAGGTCAACCCCATTACTCATCAAAAACTCTCAAGGTGGCAGCCCTCGCCGTGGGGACAGCGGTTCACTAATGCACATCTGTCCTCCAGACACTTGTGTCCCCCGATGTAAGGTCAGCCAGGTCACAGATGGAAGATTCCAGGACCGGGGGTTCAGGCTGGCCACGGAGATCCAGCCCACACACGCCTAATGACTCACCCACAAACATACACAACAAATCACCCTCACACATACCCTCAGCCAGCAGAGACCAGAGGCAGGCAGCGCCCAGGAGTGTGCACAGAACTTTGCCTCTGTCCCTTTCTGAAGGGATGGGGAGAGGAGAGTGATGTGAGGGGTGGAAGCCACCTGCCTTCTCCCTGAACTTTCCCTGCCCAACCAGAATGGGAGCAATGACAGGAAGATGCCAGGCAGGTGAGGGGCTCGGGAGCTGCTGCCAGCCCACACACGCTGACAGGGCAGGTTTCTCAGAGCCTGTGCCCGGGTACTTCCCACCCAAGCCCCCTTACCAGGTGAGAGGCACACACAACCAGAGAAGTCCCAGAGAGACGCCTAAAACAGTGCTGTCCAGGAAAGGGGTGCAGGGTGAGGGCTGCTCAGAGCAAGCCCACCTCCTTCACCTTCTGGGGCCCCCAGGACACAGAGATTTCCCCTCCCCTTTTCAACCAACCCTGGAGCCCAGGGGTCTCCCAGCCAGCAACGACGTCAAGGAGAACCAGCAAGTCCGTGCTACATAAACAAGAAGGGAGTTGCCATCAATATCGGAACATCTAGTTTCTCAGGAGGTCCCCACAAGCTGTCACACCATGCCCGCCCGCAGGAGTTGCTGCCCAATTACCAACTTGGACCTGACGGCGGACAGATGGGGAACGTCCCTGCCACCCCCCAGCCGCATCCCTCCTGCGCCCCTGCTCACTTACACTTCTGCCTTCGACACCTGTCTGGGTGGCCGTCTCTTCCCTGCCCAGGCGTGGAGCGTCTCCTCCCTCCTCCTGCGCTGCGCTGCCTCCTTCCAGCCCCAGCCTCAACCTCTTCTCCTCCGGAGGGGCATCCTCCTCCTCCCGCCTCTGCCGGCCGTCCCTGCCTCTGAGCTTGCCCGAGTCTTCGGGGCTGCCGGAAGGGCTGGCCATGGCTCCTTGGGGGTTCTGCCTGCACTTGAGGAAAAGGAAGGACCCAGCAGCCTCCGAACCCAGCGGCCTGTCGACGGGAGATGGGGCTTCTGAGCGCGGCCTCGGTGGGTTCGCACCGCGCGGCTCAGAGCTGGACTACTCGGTAGACCACTCCTGTCTCTCTGCCGCCCCCTGCTGGCTACTCGCGCGCACCGCGGGCACGCGTGGAAGAGGCCTGCGCGGGTCTCACCTGCCAGGGGACAGACCACTCGCTCTCCCCTGCCCAGCCCACTCTGGCAAAGCCCTGGCCCCAGGTTGAACCCAGTGGTCTCCCTGCCCAAGGAAGGGAGGAGAGAAGGGACAGAGAGACGTCCGCTTCTCCAACGCCCTGCCAGGATGGACACTCTGGTCTCTGGTGCTATTCTGCATTGTGAATAATTTGGAGGTGGCTGGAAAAAGGAGGCTGCTCGAAAAGCATTGAGATTTTGGCCTGAAGGATGACATGCTTAATGCACAGGCATCACCTTTCAAAGCTGTGCTTACCTATCAAGGATGTTTATCAAGCATCTATGGGCCAGGCACGGCCATGCAGGAGGGGGTATAACAACGATCATGGCAGGCATTTTCTCTGCCCCTGTGGAGCTCAGCACCTGGTGGGGAAGGTGGTGACTGATTGACATTGTCAACAGGGCAAAGGACTGCAAAGATGTGCTGGGAACTGGGGACCTACGAGAGAAGGGCCTCTTGCCAGGTCTGGGGCTGGGAGAGGGGCAGAGGAGTGACCACTGAATGGAGACTATAAGATGAGCAGTTCTCAGCCACGTGACAGGTGTTCAGGCAGAGGCGACAGCACATGCAACACGGGCTGGGAGAAAGGCAGCAAGAAGCCTGTGGGGCTGCAGCAAGGCGGTCGAGGGAACAGCAGTGTGGTGGTGGAGCGGTTGCTGGAGACCAGGCACGCGAGATCACACCAGCTAGAGGACCACTGCAGGGCTCAGCAGCAGTGCAGACGGACAGACTTGAACCAGGAGGTATTTTGCAGACATGGAGGTGATTTGCCCAGTGCTCAGTGCAGGCGAGTGCACACCAGGCTCCTCTGTTCCCTGAGCTGCCCCGACCAAGCGTCCAGACCATACTCTAATTGCTGTTTAACTGTTGCCCCACCTCCCCAATTGCCTCTGCCTTGTCCATGATTTTAATTTTAAAAGCTATCACAGTTTGGGAGGGGCACATAGTAGGTGCTCAAGAAACATGTGTTGGGTGGGTAAATGGACTGCTCCCACCAAGGGTTCTCTGCATCCTACAGCTTCCCCTTCTTGCTCCAGCACCTTCCTCTCTCCTCCATCTCTTCCTCTCCCACAACAAATAATTCTAATAACCACTGATAGGCTTTGAGACTCTCTTCTATTACTTCCCACATATTAACTCATCTGAATGCCACAATAACCCTGTTATTATCCCACTATACAGAGGAAGAGACTGAGGCATAAAAAGGTAAATGACAGGCCCAAGGCACACTATAATGGGAACTGCTGCCATTGGATTGGGAAACCTAAATGCAATGAGAATCATTGGAACCCAGAGTGACAGGGGCCAAGTGGAGACACTCGACCAGCAACGGCAAGTTGGTGTGGTTATTGTAATGAACAGCAAAGTCAAAGCAGCAGTCAGAAGAGTCTGACTCCTCCTGACCTATGGCATTGGCTAGCTGATCATGATGTTCCTAGAAATGAAATAGACAGGAAGCCTACTATATTCTTACTTGATCTGTATACACAGAAGAGTTCTAGGTCAAGTGAACAAACTTCTAAATGGAATCGCAAGAAAACAGTCATGACTCTCCCAGTCCATTCCCAGACTTGAGCCAGTTCACAGACCCAGAACCCCTTGAATGAAGAGGAGTTCGGGTCCCCTTGAAGAAGGAGCCTGGTACACTGCCAAAATGTATGCTATTAATCTTCCTCCCAGCATTCCCTAAAGGGACCTACAGCCTTTCACCAGAGAGCCTGCACTGGGGAACAGGAAGTGACCAGACCTTTCCAAGATCAATGGACACAGGCTACAGGCTCTGTACTGACACTAATTCCAGGAGACCCAAATGTCACTGGGGTCCACCAGTCAGAGTAGGGCTTATGGAGGTCAGGTGACCAACAGAGTTTTCGCTCAAGTCCACCTCCCAGTGCGCCCAGCGGGTGTCCACACCCATCCTATGGTTACTATACAGTGGCAGGGCTGGGTTTAAACCCAGGGTGTCCAACTTAATGGCTGTGCTGCAAACCACAAAAAGTGTCAACCCCATTTCTGAAGCATTAGGAAAACTGGGGATAATCAAAAGGTCATAGAGCCTGTCATCAAAAGAACGGGCACACGTTTTCTAAGCCAGTGGGGCTGAATTCCCCCAGGAAGCACTCCTCAACTTCCCAGCAGCAAGACCCAGAAGGTGAGGGAAAGGTCAGACAAAGGGAAGCCCTTTTACCCTCACCTGGGAAAATGTCTGCAAATTATTTGGGAAGCTACCTCAGGTACAGAAAATATAAGTAATAAAACAACAACCTAAAGTGATGGAAACTGTGAAAGAGGGTATAGGCTATTTGAAGAAAGACACACCCTCCGATTGGTGGGGCCTTTGGACTGCCATCCTAACCCACACACCCAGAGAAAGTGCGTTTGACCCCAAAAAGAGCCTTGGGTCCTCCCAAAAGCAGAGCCCAACACAAGCATTCAAATGCAAGTAGTTTATTTTGGAGGTGATTTCAGGAAAATCTGTAGACTGGGGACATTGGGAGGGAGAAGAGAGGGCAGCTGATAAAGGGGTTGCTGTCAACCAAGTTACCCCTGTGGATACCCAGAGCTTATCCAACTGGGAGAAAGTATAGACGGTGCACCTCAGAGTTATCCCAACTGAGGGTACAGGAGCTGGGGTATTCACCCACCAAGTATCAGCATCTAGACTGACAGCTACTCTCCGGAGGGCCTTAATTCCCAAGCACTTCTGGCAAAGTGGGAGTTGGTAGCCATAGAGAGCCTCAGGCAAAGACAAGTCAGCATGTGCAGAAGTGGCGAGAGCAAGGGATGCGTTCAAGGGTCCCAACAACACCTGCCTCGGAGCCTAACCCTGCAGTGGCCAAGCTGGCTCCAGCCAGAAGGAGGTAAGCAGGGTGGAATCAGGAGAACTTTGGGTGGAGAAGCTCCTTTGGCAGGTCATCCCTCCACAGTGGGTTAGAAGGGGGGTTAGCTCAGCTGGGGCTCCGGGGTCAGAGCTCGACTGGGGTTCTGGCTCCGCTCCTAGCCACATAACCTCAAATGGGGAAACTGAACTTGGGGAGCTTCAGTTTCCTCTTTGGAAAATGGGCTTCACAGCACCTCATGGGATTATTGTGAGAAATGAACAAAATTGTGCATAGAAAGCTCTTAGCCTGGCATATCATAAGGGCTAAAAAGAGTGTCCATTTTTAAATATCATTAACTCATGTGTTTTCTTATAGAGAAGACAAGTCTGGCCCTGAAGTTAGAGGGTCCTGAGGCTTCCAGATGTGACAGCAAGGAGAAGGAGGGAGACAGAACACGGATGAGACTAACAGCCAAAGGCAGGAAGTCAGAGGCAGGGCTGGGGTGGGGGGGGGACAGTTGCACCCTGCCCTGCAGTCAGGTCTGCCACAAGAAGCTCTGAGTCTGACATCTTAAGCTGGTCATGAATTAGGGCAGGAGGAGCATAAAACCCACAGCTTCCCTGCTGAAATCCCTCTTCCCACTAATGCCCCCCTTAGGTTGTTTGCTGAGGGCCAGGGCTCCATCAAGATGAGTCAAGCATTCTCCCCATCCCAGCTATCGGGGCACTGACCCCATGAGGGAAGACCCCTGGTCCCAAGGCATTGATTATTCCTCTCCAAAGGGAAATCACAACACGGGTATTGACCCTTCCAAACCCATAACTTCTTCGGGCAACTGCTCCAAAAGCCATGTAGCATCTGGTGCCACCTACACACCACCTACAGCATGTTCATGGGCTGTCAGCCATGACCCTCAGTGTCAGCCAGGACCCCCAGTGTCAGCCAGGACCCCCAGTGTCAGCCATGACCCCCAATGTCAGCCATGACCCCCAATGTCAGCCATGACCCCCAGTGTCAGCCATGACCCCCAGTGTCAGCCATGACCACCAGTGTCAGCCAGGACCGTCAGTGTCAGCCATGACCCCCAATGTCAGCCATGATCCCCAGTGTCAGCCAGGACCACCAGTGTCAGCCAGGACCCTCAGTGTCAGCCATGATCCCCAGTGTCAGCCAGGACCCCCAGTGTCAGCCAGGACCCCCAGTGTCAGCCAGGACCCTCAGTGTCAGCCATGATCCCCAGTGTCAGCCAGGACCACCAGTGTCAGCCATGACCCCCAGTGTCAGCCAGGACCCTCAGTGTCAGCCAGGACCCTCAGTGTCAGCCAGGACCCTCAGTGTCAGCCAGGACCACCAGTGTCAGCCATGATCCCCAGTGTCAGCCAGGACCCTCAGTGTCATCCAGGACCCCCAGTGTCAGCCATGACCCCCAATGATAATCATGACCCCCAATGACAGCCATGACCCCCAGTGTCAGCCCCAACCCCCAATGTCAGCCATGACCTCCAGTGTCAGCCATGACCCCCAATGACAACCGTGAATGTCAATATACTGAACTGAAAAATCAGGGTCGGTGCTGTTCTGCACCATTGCTGAGACTCCCATAGATCCTATCTTACTTCCTTCAGTGGTCACTGGGGACAGGGTGGCTGTCTTCTTCCAAATTATCCCCCCAGGTGCCACATATCTTTGCTTATCGTCCCCCTGCTTCTATTTCATTTAGAACACATGTGTGTCAGTATGTCCTGCACCTGTAAATTACATGGGGACCCATAGTTCTACCAGGACCATCAACAAGGTTTCCATCAGCCCTACTGTGAGGACATAATCCTGCAGGTGGTTTATTCCTAATTTAAAATTTTCTGGTTATATTATCAAGACGCAAGTGATAATATAACAAGATTCCAACAAGTCACCAGATTCCAGGTTGAAAATTTTCACTATTTTGCCCATCTTGTCTTTAATTCTGGGATGTGACTAGAACCTTGTGTGTTTCTTCTTCTCCTCCCAAGTATCCTTTCAATCCAGCTCTTTGTCTACCTAAATAATTCAGGCATAGTGTTTCTGAGGGTCTCTTCCACAACCCCAGCACCCAAATTTTCCCCTCCTTGGCTCTGGACGAAATTGGTGAGCAGGCATCTGCCAGGACAAGGCGGAAACATCGGACGTCAACATGTATCTAAACCATTCCTGCCAGCCCTTCCTAGAGGCACCTTGGGTGCATGAACATTTGTTCCGACCATCCAACTCTTCCCTCCTCTTGTTCTCACTAAATGGTGTGTGCTGTGTCCCACTGTTTCTGCCATGGGATGCTGACTGCTGTAAGAGCCTTTTAACACACGTACAATGCTCACCACAAAGATGAATGCCTGCCTCCACCTTGGCACGACTGCACCATAAATTGCAGAGTCTGTAGACGAGAGCGTTGAAGGCAGTGTCCACGCAGCCTGTGTGCACGAGGCAGCACTGGGAGAGCAGGAGGACAGTGCCCCCACCCCCCAACACCATCATCTTGAGCCAGGGCCACGGGGCAGAAATGGGAGTGAGCACAGCGTGTCCTGGAGCAGGCAGAGGTCCTGAGCTCAGAAGCTTCTGGACAGACTCACAGCCAAGCCATCTGGGGCCCTCAGACTCTCAACATCTCACTATCACCAGAGCTTGACATCTAAGGGCTTTTTTTGTGTGAGTCAGGTTTTTTCCCAGACAACTCTATGTCACTGTGTGAAGGGGAGATTTAAATTATTTTTCTGTGGGCAATAGGATAAAAACCCATAATAGCTCAGGAACTACTGAACCACTGAAATTGTATGTACATATTTCCTTTTTTCCCAGAAGATAGGATTCTGCATTTAAATTTACAAAGAGTTCCATGATCCCCCAAAAGGAAGAAACAACAAACTGTGCATGTACTCCAGTATTCAATATACCTTGATTTTGAACATGACCAAGGAAAGGAGGAAAGGAGAAATGCCCTCGGATGCCTCCATTGTGTGAGGCCTTTATATGAACTATCTAATTTCTTTCTCATCCTAATTCTATGAAGTACTTATTATCAGCAGCCCCATTTTTAAGATAAAGAGACTGGGGACAGAGTACAAGTTACTTCCACATGCCATCCAGTTGATTAGAACCATGGTAACAATATTAGCAAAGTAATAATAGCTGA
This sequence comes from Tadarida brasiliensis, assembly GCA_030848825.1. Lineage (NCBI taxonomy): Eukaryota > Metazoa > Chordata > Mammalia > Chiroptera > Molossidae > Tadarida > Tadarida brasiliensis. The sequence goes on from CM061258.1 coordinate 113,397,277, forward strand.
TGTCTTTAAGAGCCTACTATGTGCCAGGCACTGTCCTAAACACTTTACTTATGTTAGCTAATTAAATCTTCACTACAAGCCATTGAGGTGGATATTATTATTATTTTCATTATTGTCATTAATATCCTCATTTTAGATGAGGAAGCTGAAGCTCTGAGAAGTTAAATAACCGATCTAGGATCGCCCAACTCGTAAGGGATGGAGCTGGGACTTGCAACTCAATTGTCTGCCTCAAGCCCAGACTCTAAACCTCTCAGGGATACCACCTCCCAGAACTTTCTGGCAATCTCTATAATATCAGACTGACTTGACTGTTTAGGACCAGCAAAGATCGGGATATGCTTTGTAATAATCCCAGGGTTAACATTAGCAAGAGCCTCATCCTTACTTCTCTCTTGTGTTCAAACACAACTCACCACCCAGGAGCCTCCACATCCATATTAGTAACAAAACAAGAGGTGAAGAAAGTTCATGCCAGAGCCCAGTGAGTGATGGAAATCAGGTTTAAACCCAGTGCATCTGTCTCCTGGGCCTGAGCGCTAAGCCATGATGCTCCACCTGTCCAACGTCTTATCTTCCTGCATGGAAAGCCCTGGGCTTATTGCAGAGCAGCGAGTCCCTGGAAGACCCATGTGAGGCACAGAGGGCAGATGGCAAGCCCTGGTTATCTCCAGAAGATTGTACCAGAGACCACCAAAAAGCAACCACATGGGTTGAGAGAGGCCCTTGATTATCCAAATAGAGTAGGAAATTCCCCATCCCTTGGGCCAAGCAAGGAGCCAAAGACTCCTAAGACAGAACAGAGGTGTCTTTCATCTTTCCTCGCACAGAGCTGCCAACACTCAGAAAGTCCCAGTGGGCAAGGGCACCTGTGTTTGTGTCCCAGCTCTGCTATTATACTGCTTTATGGGCATGAGTAAAATCATTTTCTAAGCAATGGCTCCATGTTGAGTAGAATTCATACAGTAATAATAACCCCTGTTCTTACACACACACACACACACACACACACACACACACACACACACCTGGGGAGGTGAATGAAAATGCTTGCAAAAATATATATGTGTTATCTCCCTATTGTGAGCCTGTGGCATCTGACCCCTTATCTAGGCAGAAGTCATTCCACTGTTACCTGTACACAAACATCTTTTTTCTCTATTAACTCCTCTCTCTCTCTCTCTCTCTCTCTCTCTCTCTCTCATTTTCTCTATTCCTCCTAGGCTTTTACCTATTTTATCAATGCATAATCCCTGATGAACCTAGCCACATATCCTTTTTCTTGCTGACTGGGTCACCTCTTTACAATACTTTGCAGCCAGACTGGACCTCAGCACCATGGCCAGAGCAAATCTCTCCCTTTCCTTCAGGGCAGTAGATGACTGGATTTCTCTCTCTCTCTCTCTAATACTCAATTTATCAATTTTTTATTACAGATGTCCTTCCTTTTTTCCCCATTGAAACCCTCCACCTCTCTCCCATCACCCCCCTTCATATTGTTTGTCTGTGTCCATTGGTTATGCATACGTGCATATAAATTCTTTGGTTTATCTCTTCCTGTGCCCCACACACTTCCCTCTGAGGTTTGTCAGTCTGTTCCCTACTTCCATGTCTCTGCATCTATTTTGTTCATCAGCTTATTTTGTTCATCATATTCCACAAATAAGTGAGATCATATATTTGTCCTTCTCTGATTGGCTTATTTCACTCAGCATAATACTCTCCAGGTCCCTCCATGTCGTCTCAATGGGTAAGAGATCTTTCTTACAGCTGCATAGTATTCCATTGTGAAATGTACCACAGCTTTTTTATCCACTCATCTACTGATGGACACTTGGGCTGTTTCCAGATCTTAGCAATTGTAAGTAGTGCTGCTATGAACATAGGGGTACATATATTCTTTCTGATTGGTGTTTCAGGCTTCTTAGGATATATTCCTAGAAGTGGAATCACTGGGACAAATGGCAGTTCTATTTCTAATTTTTTGAGGAAACACCATATTGTTTTCCATAGTGGCTGCACCAGTCTGCATTCCCACCAGCAGTGTACTAGAGTCCCCTTTTCTCCACACCCTCGCCAGCACTTGTTGTTTGAGGATTTGTTGATGGCAGCCATTCTGGCAGGTGTGAGGTGATACCTCATAGTCATTTTAATTTGCATCTCTCTGATGATTAGTGATATTGAGCATTTTTTCATATGTCTCTTGGTCATTTCTATGTCCTCTTTGGAGAAGTGTCTATTCAGGTACTCTGCCCATTTTTTAATTGGATTGATTGTCTTCCTTTTGTTGAGTTGTATGAGTACTTTATATATTTTGGAAATTAACCTCTTATCTGGTGATGCATCATTGGCAAATATATTCTCTCATACAGTGGGTTCTCTTTTCATTTTGATGCTAGTTTCTTTTGCTGTGCAGAAGCTTGTTAGTTTGATGTAGTCCCATTTACTAATTTTTTCCTTTGTTTCTCTTGCCCTAGGCGATGTATTGGTGAAAATTCTGCTACATGTGATATCTAAGATTTTGCTGCCTACATTTTCTTCTAGGATTTTTATGATTTCACAAGTGACATTTAAGTCTTTTATCCATTTTTAGTTTATTCTTGTGTGTGGTGTAAGTTGGCGGTCTAGTTTCTTTTTTTTTTTTTTTTTTTTTTTTTCCATGTAGCTGTCCAATTTTCCCAGCATCATTTATTGAAGAGACTGTCTTTACTCCATTGTATGCTCTTGCCTCCTTTGTCAAACATTAATTGAACATAATGTCTTCGGAGATGACTGGATTTTTGACTCACTCTCTCTCCCCATCCATCACTCTCACACCCTCTTGCACCCCTTCTTTTTTCCCTCCTTCTCTCCCTCTTTCTTCCCTCTCCTTCTCTTCCCCTCTAATTCTATTTGAGCACACCTGTGGTGATATCAAAGTTGTGCCCAAGGAGGAAAGTCTCTATGACGGATACAGGGACACAATCCAGCTGGCCAAGAAAACACAGCTTGTGTAGGTACCAGGCACCAGCACCACCTGGAGATGCCTTGTCTCAGCTCTGATGGCTGACTGATTTGGGCACTGAGCCCCTATAGAAGGGACAAGGGATAAAAGGGGTTAAAATACTGGAGTCTACACTGCATTTACTGGTCCCAGGATGAACTCCAAACATGACATTCTCCATCCCAGTCCAAAGCAGGGAAAATCTTGGGGGAATAAATAGGCTGAGAAGCAAGGATTCAGATTCTTTCTTACCACCCACCCACACTTGCTACCATCTCTTACTTGCAACTGAGAAAGGAGAGTCCGTGTTATGTGTACCCAAGTAACCGGCTTGGTGTACATAGACACTGTGGGGGAGGCAGGGAGGGTTAGGTAAAGAGGGAAGTGTCCATGAACAACCCTAGCAATAAGATGAGATGCAGGCCAAGTCAGTCTAAGAGCAGAAACAACAACCAATATTATCCACCTGTGAAGAGGTCCATTACCTTGTGCAAATAATTCTAAAAGAGCGAACATTTTTGAACAGTTGATATAGCCAGGCACTGCTAATTGCTTTATATGCATCACGCTATCCGATTATGACAACTCTATGAGGTAGGCACTATTTCCATTAGACAGATGAGAACACTGAAGCTCAGAGAGGTTGAGTAACTTGATAAGAGTCACACAGCTAGTAAGCGACAGACACAAGCATAAGCATTTAAAAGGCAAAAGTAACATGGTTGAAAGGGCAGAAATTAGTCCTATGCAGAGATGTTCAATGAATTGGGGTTTAGCAAGTTTAGAAATTCTTTTCCCCCTATCCTTCAATCTCAAGAAAAAAATTTTATAAAGACAATGATGAAGCCCTGGCCGGTTTGGCTCAGCGGTTAGAGCGTCGGCCTGCGGACCAGAGAGTCCCGGGTTTGGTTCCCGCTGGGGGCACGTGCCTCGGTTGCAGTTTGTCCCCGGCCCCAGTTGGGGTCATGTGGGTGGCAACCAGTCCATGTGTGTCTCTCACATCGATGTTTCTCTCTCTCTCTTCCTCCCTCTCTCCCTCCCACTCTATCTGAAGATAAATGCAAAAATGTCCTTGGGTGAGGATTAAAAATTTTTTAAAAAGACAATGATGGCCCTGGCTGGTTTGGCTCAGCGGTTAGAGCGTCGGCCTGCAGTCCAGAGAGACCCAGGTTTGGTTCCCACTAGGGGCATGTACCTCGGTTGCAGTTTGTCCCCGGCCCTGGTTGGTCGTGCGGGTGGCAGCCACTCGATGTGTCTCTTTCACGTCGATGTTTCTCTCTCTCTCTCTCTCCCTCTCTCTCCCTCCCACTCTATCTGAACAAAAAATGAAAAAATGTCCTCGGGAGAGGATTAAAAAAAAAAATGATGATGAGTTCTCTGCGTGTATGGTGTTGCAAAGGAAAGGAAATAGACTTAAATCAAAATATAAGTTTTTTAACTGGATAAATGATAGGCCTTACCTTACAGGGGGTATTCTTTCAGCCAGGACATTGATGTTGTGTTGCAAATAGCACCAAACGGGTTGCTGGGAGACTTGAATTTGAATTCTGACTCTCCCACTAACCTGACAAGCTGCTTCAGTTCTCTAGGTCTTAGCCTCCCTCCACTCCACCTGCCCTCCAGCTGCCAAAAAGGAGGGACTCCAACCAGGCTAGCTGATGATTATTCCGGCTACGGCAGCTTGTGTTCCCATAAGGTGCTCCATAACGAGGCTTCCTTCCCCGCAAGAGCCGTAAAAGAGGAAGCACTGGACCCTCTCTCCCCACCCAGGAGCTGAAGGAGCAGGATGTGCCCAGCAACCCATGGGGGCCACCTCCGACTTCAGTCCCCAGGAAAATGCTCGCTGAGTAGGCCTGAAGTGCCAGTTGATCTCCAGTCCCCTCTAAAGCTACCCCCTTCAGGTACTAATCCATCAGCTGGGTTTCCTGGGGAAAGAGAACTCATTCTTAAGCTCTCTTTTATGGCTTTTACCCAGAATTGATTTGAATAAATCAGCCTAATGCTCTCTCTACAATGGAACCAATTGTAAAAGAGCTTTATTTGCTCTGCTTTCAAAGCAGGTTGGAGCTACCGTCTTCCTCTTCCAGGCTGATGGGGTGGGGGGAGAAAACAGGCACAATGAATTCAGTAAAAGAGGATTCCTCGAAAGGAGGGGACCCAAAGCCCAGCCAGGATTCCCCAGCAAAAAGGTCCCCTGCAGGAACCACATCTGGAGAAGGAGGCCCGAGGTGACCAGATGGAATTTATCTGCTCCTAATGCTAATGCTTAGAGATAATACCTGCTGTGCTCACCCAGAGGCTTGGAGAAGCAAGCTTTCCCTGAAATCTTGTTTCCCTGGCTCTTCTGATTTCTCATCTCTCCGAAAGGACACAGTAAGAGCTAACCTCCACTGAGCTCTGCCAATGTACCAGGCACTGTACCAAGTCTCAAAGGCATCCCCAATTCAACAATCCCAGCTTCAGGAGTTTTCTTTCGATACTGCAAATACCCCCAAAGTCTTGCCTGCCTCAGGACCTTTGCATGTGCCATCCCCTCTGTCTGTTTTTAATCCCCACCCCCACCCCCGCACCCAGCTCTGCAAGGCTGGCTCCTTCTCTTCTTAACATCTCTTCTCCAACGCCACCTCCTCCCAGGGACCTTCCACAAACACCCCCATATACATGAGATCATCAACTATTATTCTCACATGGATCATCCAGTATTTTTCCCCATATCACTTTATAGCATAGAAGCAAGATGATTTCCTGTTTAGGGATGCAGATTTGGGAGTCAGGGACCTGTGGATGAATCTTCACTTCTCCTCTTATTAGAGGTTGACTTTGAGCATGTTACTTAACCATTCTGTGCCTCAGCTTGTCACCTAAAGAGTGGAGGTTATAAAAGTTGCTGTAAAGATTAACAGAGCTGACGTCAGTAAGGTGCTTAGAAACATGCCTGGCATGCAGTAAGCACACCATAGACATTTGCTGTTGTTTGTGTTGTGACTATTTGATTTCTATCTGTCTCCCCACAAGCCTGGGTGCTCCAAGAGCACAGAGCTTGGTCACCCTGTCCCTCACGACAGCCCCAGGGCCTAGTTCAGTGCCTGGCACACTTGAGTACTAAAAAATTACTTGTTGAAGGAGTGGGAACTTTGTTTATGTGTTGTATTGTGTTCACTTCATGCAGGCTTTAAAGACACAAAGCAAAAGTGGTGCTGATTTTTACCATTTTACAGATGGAAAAATTAAGGCTAGAAACCTTGATTTATCCCAGCCTGGCCAATCAGGTGGGGAGAGCCCACGTGGCCAGCACTTTTCCCACCAGAGAACAGGAAGCATAAACCCAGGACTGTCCCCTCTCCCTCTGGGACAGAGGCCACCACACCCTAGCAATGAGGGTGTCACCGCTCAGTTCAGGGACCAGGGAATGAGGTTTCAGCACTGCCTGCCACCTTCCCTGCCCAGGGCCTCCCGATGAGCTACAAGGATCAGGCCAAGGGCCCTGGAGGATGGTGCAAAAAGGGGACGAAGGAGCAGTACTGAGGTTGAGGGCTCAGAGGGCCCTCACTCTTGAATGATCAGAATGTCTCCCACCCAGGGGAGCACACTCATGTAGCAGTTTGACCTTCACAATCAAGTGGAGGTCGAGACCACACATACTTTTGTTCGCTGTTATCCCAGCACTCTTGGGATAGAGCAGCCCTTGATAATTATCTGTTGAATGAGTGAATGAATAAACTGATGGTCGAATGAATGAAAGGTTGACTAAACAGTCACAGCAATAATGATTACCCTTCTTTGTCCATCGTTCCTCTTCCTCTCCCTAACTCCTGATTTGGGGGGAGGCAGAGCTTTTTAATAGCTAAGAGGGCCGACTTTGAAACCAAATTGTCTTGGTTCAAATCCCAGCTCCACCACTTACTAACTGTGTGACATTGAACAAGTTATCTAGTCCCTCTGTGCCTCAGTTTCCCCACCTATAGCATGGGGGTGTTCGTCCCTTCCTGGTGAGACTGTGAGGATTAGAGTTCATGCATGTACGGCACTTGGAACGGTGTCTGGCTCACAGCAAGTCCTCACCGTAAGTGCTGGCTGTTACTACTACCATACTGTCTTTTCTCCGTATGTTTATTATTTTCAGCCTTATTTGTTTTGCCTCTTGCTATAAGCTTCCTTGAGCCCTTTGGAGAAGAGGCAGAACACAAATCAATTTAATAAATGAACGACTCAAACAGAACATTTAAAAGGTGGACTTAATCTAACAGATTTTCTCCTAACAAGACACACTTGCAAATGAAACTGTCTAATTTGGTAATCTCTTCTGAAATGTTAAATGCTCATACCGTCTGCCCCAGGAACCTCACTTCTAGGGATTGATCCTAGCGCCACACGCACAGGAGTGAGCCAAGGTGGTGTGCAAGGGAATTCACTGCAGCATCATTTGGGAAAGCAAATGACTGGAACCATCAGATATGTCCACACACGGAAGATGAGCTAAATAAATTTATGGTGTGCTATAAAGCAGAATATATGCAGCTACTAAAAAACGAAGCAACGTTTTTATTTACTGACATGGAAAATCTCCAAGACGTAGATATTGTTGACGAAGAAAAAGGAGTTGCAGAATGCTCTTTAGAGCCTGACTTCATCTGCGCTTCTAAATACACACACACATACATGCGCTCACACATACATACACACATACACGCACACACACACCAGCCGTTATCCACATTTTACCGATGAAGAAACTGAGGCTCAGAACCCTAAGGTCCCGCGGCCAGGAAATGACAACCTACGCTCTTCCCACTCTGCCTTGTGACAGGGTCTCTGCACAAAGAGACACACGAGATCTGAGCCGCAGAGCTTTGAGGAGCAACCCTGGTGACAGATCAAGAGAAACTACAACAGCCAAAAGCTCCGGCATTGAGCAGAGCCTCGGGGTACGAACTGGCTCTTTTCCTAGGTTAATCCCAATGTCTTACTGTATCTCTCTTTCTGAACTCGCCACTGGGGATAACAATTTCCAAAAACGTGCCGTTCTCCAAAACAATAACTAAGAGGTGAAAATGTTAAAAAACAAAATGTAGTGTAGCATGCTACAACATGGATGAACCTTGACAACATGCTTAGTGAAAGAAGACAGACACACAAAGACAACTCTCTTGTGAATCCACTTACGTGAGGTGCCTGGGGGTCACGCTCCTAGGCACAGCAGAGTGGTCGCGGGGGGAGAGGAGACGGAGTTGATGTTTCATGGGTGCAGAGGCTCCGTGTGAGAACGTGAAAAGCCCTGGAGGTGGATCGTGGTGATGGTTGCACATCAATGTGAACAAAATGGTTAAAATGGTACATTTTATGTTACGGATATTTTATCACCAACAAAAAAAGTTTCACAAACATACTGTTCTCCTAAACCACGTGGATAAAACCTGAGGGAGATGCGTGGGATCTAAGTCAAAGACAACAGAGGTCCAGCTGTGAGTACCACCCACCCACTCCTCACCCCCAGCGGCCCCACCCTACCCCCTGCCTTCAACCCGAAGCAGTTGGTCAAAACTCTTTTGGCTTAATTTTCTTTGAGAAAACATTTTATCCTAAATCAATGGATCCATAACAATTATTAATTACTTCCAAATTTGGTCAAAAGACTGAACAGTGGCCTCATGGCAGCACTCTTGAGTCCCAAATTCACACTCTCCTGCTCTGAGCACATTTTCCACAAATAGTAATTTCCACTCTGGCATATGACCCTGGTTTGAGGTAACTTGAAGGATGTATAGCTTGCCCTCATGATATCACCCTCAAATTTTTAAGGTGTGTCCCCCAAACCACTGAGGTTCGCTCAGTGACCAATGACCCACAGATTCATTCAAATCTGTTTGAACCTTGTACTGCTTAGAACTCTCTTGAAGTCAAGTAACAGAAAATCCAGAGTAGCTGGCTCAGCCAGTAAGGAAATTTGTGTGGTCTGCTCACACAAATAGTAGGCCAGTGGCGGGGCAGGCGCCAGGGGCATTATGCATTTGGATGATTCCATCAAGATCCCAGATTCTTTCCATCTCCCTCCTCTGCCAACTTCAATCTGCACTCCATCCTGCGGCTGGTTCCCTGTCTGGTCACAGCATGGCTATGATGTCATTTGGGGCTCCATCCTCCACTTTCACTCCCAGGAGGATGCAGAGAAACCCTCTCCCTCACACAGGAAATGTAAATGCCCTTCAGCATAACTAGGTCAACTTTAGGACATGTTAACCAGATAGATAACTGTCACCAAAGTAATGGCATGGACCAATCAGCCTAACTCCGGGGTCAGCAAACTATAGTCTGCAGGTCAAATCTGGCCCACCACCTGGTTTTATAAATAAAGTTTTATTGGCACACAGCTATGTCTATTCATTCATATATTGTCATGGCTACTTTCTCCCTACAATGGCAGAATTGAGTGGTTATAACAGAGATCTTCTTAGATATGTCCATTCCTATACCAATCAATGAGGCCAGCAGGATGGAGCCCTCTGGTTGGACAAACTTGAGTCAAGTGACCACCCTGAACCACATGAATGGAACCAGACTGCTCTGCAAGTGGGAGAGAATTGCTCACCAAAGGAAGAGGTGCTGACCTGCCCTTTGTACCAACAGTCAACAAGCACATCTAAAGAACGTAGGAATGTATAGGGCCAGGTGGGTACTTGAAATATCGGGGAACCACCCAGTAAAGTGCATGATTGTCTACCCACTATGCTGTACATCTGCAAGTGATATAGAATTATATTCAATGCAAACTGTGGTTGACAAAAAAGAACCCAGGAAATCACACAGGGTTCTAAGTAGGTCACTAAGAGTGGTGCTCTAGGACCCCAAACCTTGCAAGGGAGTGACAAGTAAAAAAAAAATACTTTGGCCTGGCCGGTGTGGCTTAACAGTTGAGCGTTGACCCATGCATCAAGAGTTCACCGGTTCGATTCCCGGTCAGGGCACATGCCCAGGTTGTGGGCCCGATCCCCAGTAGGGGATATGCAGGAGGCGGCCGATTGATGTTCTCAGTCATCGACGTTACTATCTCTCTCTCCCTCTCCCTTCATCTCTCTAAAATCAATAAAGAAAAAAAAATACTTTGATGCCTTGGGCACCCTCTCCTTAGCTTTTCTCTACCCATAGAAGAACTATAGCCAATCCCTAATTCCAAAATGATAGCTAGGTGAGCTGTTTGTTTGTTCGTTTTGATGCAGTAAAGAAAGATGTGAGCTCCAGGATCTCTTGGGGGGCTTCCAGATAAAGAACCATGTGGTTAAAATTCACTCTTGGATCCCACGCTCACAACAAATGCAATCATGCTTTATACATCTGGCATCGAAAAACAGTAATCTTTTAGCAAGTTTGAAATCTCACTTGGTGTATTTTTCTCATCTGTCACCAGAACTTAAAATTCAACCTGAAAATACTCCTGAGTTAGTAGGGAGCTCAACAATATTTCTGCCCTAATTCTTGTACCTCAGCCCCAGCGATGTCTGGGAGTGCACGGTGACTCCTTGCTGGGAAAATACTGCATTTGTCCCTTCCATAGTGCGGGCTGTTGCTCACCATATGCAGTGAGGTTTTTCCAAAACAAGGAAGAAATATATCCCCTTTACTCTATAACCCAAGAAGAAAATAAAACACAGATTCTCCCAAATAGGAGAAGGTTGGATGGTGCTTGTTATTCTCAGCTTCAAGGCTGCATTGATTACTTCTGGACCAAAAAAAATAGTTCCGTTTCTAATATACAGTCACTCCACATCAGATTTATATGCTTGAGTTTAAAGGAAGCCAAGTAAAGTTATCTGTTGTTGTTGTACCTGATTAACCTCAATACACAATCCTACGAATCAATAGTTAATTAAAAATGTGGCACTGTCTATGCAATTAAGTGACCTCATCCCTCTGCAAACACTACCCACATTGTATATTATTTAGCTAAAGCCATGCAGGCCACCCTCTAGAGGGACAATGTAGGATTACACAGACAAGAAAATAAACATATTTCCAAAGTATGTCTACCCAGAAACCTCAAATGTAATATTCTGACTGTGCTTACAATTCAAGGCATCTCTTAGAAGTTGCCTGTTTGGTCTACAGAGCTTCTCAGGTCTTGGAATCATTTCCTCCTGTGGCCACAGCCCACATCTTCTGCGTAGTCAAGATTTGTGAAGATGCTCCCATGGTAACTGGAAGTACTAGGTTTCCATTTTCAAAATGTCTCCAAGCCGAGAGCCTAAGAATTCACTCTTACCCTGATCTCATAGTCACCCATGCCTTCAAAACTACAAATAATCAAGAACAATATGGCAAAACTGATTTATTTGTCATTTCTTGGTTACTGATAACTCTCTGTGGGTTTCTTTGTTTTAACTTCATGCTCATTTCTGCCATAACAAAACCGTATATCTTATTGATAAATGTATTGGTGGCCTACCTTATTCCAAAGAGGAGTTGAAGTGGCTAAGAAATAGTGCATTGCAAACAGCTTTGTCAGAATCACCCACTGTGGTAGACCCAATCCACAGTGATTTCTCTTGGTGGCCTCGTCTGTGCTACCACTCCCCACCCCAGGATCTTCTGGTAACAGGTGCACCCACCCCAACCCTGGACTCAAGTTGGGCCAATCATAGTACCCCAAATTCCTGGTCTACATGTGGACAACTGGCCCATCACAACCCTTTCCTGGGAATTTTCACATTAGAGCTGAGAAAGGGAAGTCCGTTCCCTTCCTGACAATAAAGCCTTAAGGATGAATGCCGAAGACACTTCTGCCAAGATCCCCACCATATATAAAAAGTTACATCTAAAGTAGGAAGTGGGGAAAACAAGATATAGAGGTGAGAATGAGAGAGAAAATGAACAAGAGAGAGCTGCTCCATGGTCTGGTTATATCAACCAATACATTCCCTTTTCTGTTTCAGTGAGTTAGATGCAGAACTCTGGAAGAATACCTCATGAATAGATGAAGACAAGACACCCATCCTTCTGGCCTTTAGTGAAATCAATGTTCACATATTTTAACTGGTCCTTGACACCCAACTTAGCTGACAGAAACCAAAAGACCAAGAATCTCACCAGCCAAGAGCAAAGGCTGTTGGTTCCTGCCCCTCCATCCTTCTCAGTTGTAGTAGCTAGGGAAGACTCCACTCCTATCTTTAAAATTTTTTTATCTTTATTGATTTTAGAGACAGAGGAAGGGAGAGGGAGATACAGAAGAAGAAGAGGGAGAGAGAAAAACATCGATGAGAGAGAACATCGACTGGCTGCCTCCTGCACACCCCCCACTGGGGATCAGGCCTACAACCTGGGTATGTGCCCTGACCGGGAATTGAACCAGTGACCTCTTGGTGTATGGGTCAACGCTCAACCTCTGAGCCACACCAGCTGGGCTCCACTCCTATCTTTAAACCAACCTCTATCCAAGAAACCAGGTAATCAGGGGTACCAGATCACACCTCTTGAACTACTTAGGATTGGGTGTCTGGAAACATGGGCTTGGCACTTCATGCTTGCCAATGGGCAATGGGCTACCTAAAGAGAAGAGCATCCTAGGACGTAGGGAAGGAAGTTGGGTATTCAAATAATCTAGGCAGAGAGAAAGGACCTGAGGGTCCCAGGGGGATGGGAGTTTCAAAGAAGAATGAGAAGAGGCTGAGGGGACTGCCTATGGAGTTGACATAGTACCTGAAGCCATTTTAGAGGGAGCCTGCAGCCTCAGGCATAGGCATTGAAGATGTCAACCCAGTTTGGGCAAGTAAGCTCAGGTGCACCAACCATCATTCCTGGAAGCCACCTTGCTGCTGCAGAGTTATTTGCAGTGGCCCTGGGATAAGCTTGGGGGAGCCACCTGCATGCCCAACAAGCCACAGACTCCCAGTCTTTATTAACAATAGCTAACAAGTTCTGAGCACTTTCTAGGTGCCAGGAACTGTGATGAGAGCTAATCAGGCATCATATCAATTAATTATTACAATAATCCTTTGAGGTGTGGATTCCATTTTATCTCCATATCACAGATGAGGAGACTAAGATTCAGAGAAAGTAAGTCACTTTCACCAAGTCAGTGTTTCAGCCAGGATTCCAGGTGAGTTCTTTCTGACTCCAAAGTCACTATGCCAAGGTGAACCTCTGCCCAGACCCTTCCAGCTCCCCCCGCCACATACACACAGGAGACTACTCTATTGCCCACACCGTCAGGCATGGGATAGCACTGTTTTCCCAATTCTCAGAGCACCAAAATTGGATCAGGATAAGCACTGGTTCAAAACTGCAGCTGGTAGCCCTACTCCCATGGCTAGACCACCTTAGATAGCATCACCAGCCCAAACCCTACTATATTATACAGTCCCCTCTGTATATGGTCATTGAAAACACTGGTATTCATCACCCCTTCTGCTCAGTCTCCCTGGCCCTTCTCATCAGCCCACCCCAGGGAAGTCCAGAATGCCTCATGGTCAAATCCACTCACATACTGACAAAGGGTCACAATTTTCCATCTCAAGTTCAGAGCCCAGGTCTTCACTGGGCACAAACAAGAGGATGCTTTGGCTTATTTCCAATAAAATGAAAGTACAGAGCAGAGGAGAAACCAGGAAGACCAGGCCTGAGGCTACATCATGTCCCATAAATGACAAATGCTGTACACTCATGTCAGAAAGCCAAGGCTATAAAAGCCACAAGTGAATTAGGAATGGGTCCAAAGTGCTGATGTCATGTGAGAACATCTTTATGTAGCACTGCTGCCTTGCGACGAGGCTGGCGCTCCCCTCCTGGTAAGACAAAGTTCTCAGACCCTGGTGATGCTTCCCTTCAGGAGAAGATGATAGAGAAAAGGCAGAATGAATTCTGAAGTCACTACTTCTCTCAAAGAACCCTGGGTGGACAGGGAACGCTGCCACTCTCTCATTCTCCATGAAAAGCATTCCAAGAAAGAGGGGATAGTGGACATTTGTCGGTCTGTGGTTGACACCAACATTAGCATCCAGATCTGTCTTTGGGGGTGTCAACATAAGTTTGCTGTCACCAATCTAATGCTAACCGGAGTCCCCAATCTGGGTTGCAGTAAAAGGAGAAATTTTATTCAGGTAAACAGTTTGCAAACCAGGGAGGAGGCCTGCTTATATAGAGAAAGTGCCAGCTCCCCCAACACACCCCCATCCCTGATTGGTCCATTTTATGCAAATGAGAAATCCTAATTTGCACAGTTTGATTGGTCCAAACAGCACCGTCCTGAATGGTCAGAATCATGAATCCTGATTTGTCATTATGGAGCCTCTCTGATTGGTCAGTAAAGATGCAAATGAGGATATAGCTGTGCAGTTTCAATTGGACAGGGTAGGTTTCAGCCCATTGGTTGAAATACGATTCCAGGAACTCCTTTGGAAGGTTCAGCTAAGAGGGCAGGAACACAGGAGGTTGAAGGTTTAGTCTTCTGCTTTGCTGATATGCATTGTGTGTGACAGGCCTCTGCAAACAATGGCGGCTAGCCTTTTATTTTTTTCTCTTTATTGATTTTTAGAGAGAGAAATAGAAACATCAATGAGAGAGAACATCGATTGGCCGCCTCCTGCATGCCCCCCACTGGGGATTGGGCCCACAACCTGGACATGTACCCTGACCAGGTATCAAACCGGCGACCTCTTGGTGCATGAGTTGACACTCAACTGCTGAGCCACACCAGCCAGGCTGGCTGCTAGACTTTGATTATTAATGTGGGCCCTGTTAACTACAAGGAGTTATTTTTGGTAGGTATATTCCTTCTCCAGGTCAACAGGAAGAAGTCTTCACTGTGTACAGCCTTGGCAGGGGGAACATCCTAAAATCCATTTCCCACTGCCAATCCCCTTCCCAAACACCCATGATGCTTGCTACCAGGGCTCTGACTCTTGAAAAAGTGTTGCAAAAACAGAGGTCAGTTCTATCCCAGTGGATAGCTCTAGCTGGCTGGCTCCAAACCCCCTTCCCGTCCTGCCACACACAATCCTGTCCATCCCGCAAGCCTGGTCCCACAGCTGTCTGTGTATTCTGCAAGCCCCCACAAAAAACTTGCAATGAACTCCCTTCTTACTTCATAAACGAGGTTAGTTGCTGTTGCTTGCAGCCAAGAATCCTGACTGATGCACCCTTCATTGTGTTCATTGTATTTTGTTTTCAGAGCCAGCAGCCCCGAGGATATTTCAAACTGAGGGCATTGGTGCCATTCTATATAAAGGAACCAGAAACCATGTAGATGCTTGCCAGGAAGAAGTGCTTACAGATGCTTGAGGAAAGGTGCACAATCGTGATATATTGAGTGAGGCCCAAACTGGGGGTCCAAGTCCTCTCTTTCATACCTCAGTGCCTCCACACATGCTTTCCCCTGGCTTTCCATCTGGCTAACACCCACCCCTCATCCAAGTCTCAGCCTAAGTGTCACTTCCTCAGAACTATAAGTTTCAGGATAGAGGGACCAGGGCTATTTTTCTCACCACTCTCCCCACAGCTTATACTAGGCATTCCAAAAAACATTTGTGAAGGAATTCACATTCATGGGATAGAATCATCCATCTAAATTATTATTATTATTATTATTATTATTATTATTATTATTAAACCCTCACAACACCCATGAGGTAGATATTATCATCCCTACTTTACAGGTGAGGAATCTGAGAAACAAGGAGGTTAAGGAATTTGCCTTAAGTAACCTAGATGATACAGGGTGGAAAGGGGATCTGAACCCGAGCGTTCTGATTTCAGAGGATTCTTAATTGCAGGGGCTTTATGCAAAGTAGATGTTCTCATTATTGCTGTTCAATAAACCTCCCCAAAATTTAGTGGCTTGAAAAAAATACATCATTTGTTCCACTAACAAATTTGTGATTTGGGCAGAGCTCCACAGGAAAAGCACATGTATGCTCTTCACGGTATCAGCTGGCATGTCTTGAGTGGGGGCTGAAGGGACCACTCAAGACGGTTCACTCCAGTGTCAGCTGAGAACTGCAGGTCTGCGGCCTGGAGGGGTCCTCTCCACATGGGCCTTGCCATGAGCTACTTGGGCTTCCTCACAGCATGGCGGCTGAATTCAAAGTGTGAGCTTGTAAAGACAACCAGGAGGAAGCTACACAGGCTCTTCTAACTGAGCCTCCAAAGTCACAGAGAGCCACTGCCACCACATCCTATTTGTGGAAACAGTCAGATTCAAAGGGAGGGAAAGTACTCCACCTCTCCATGGGGGTGTGACAAAATTCCAGAAGAATCCTTAGGGTGGGAAATACTATTGTGGCCACCTTCTCAGAGAATACAGTCTGCCACCACAAACAGTATGCTGCATGACTCCATCAAGCTGTCCTCATTTACAAACCCGGCTTGAAAATAACCGCCTCCAACGAGCCGCCCCCAGGGACCCTCCCTGAAAGTTTAGAAAAATGGCTAGACTCAAAGAAAAGAAGCTAAGATAAGTAAAAGCCACTCACGGGGCAGGCATAAGGGAGAGAGTCTTCCCTCACAACATCTACATATTTGCACTTCATTTCCTTACAATGCCTGAAGCTCTACTAATTAGAAACTCATTTGAGATAACTAGTAACCAATTTAAGAATGCAAAGACCTTGGGAGCTGGCCACAGTCCTCCAAACAGTCCAGTAATTGATTTCATCAAGGATTTCCTCCCAGCCCCTGCTGAGAGGCAGTTGCAAGGAGAGACTGGGCACTGGGTCACTCTGTTGCTAAAAGCACTTCTGGATAGAGACCTAGGTAAAGAGCACACGGGTGCAGCAGAGGCGGTTGGGAGGTAAGCTGATTTCTGTGTCTGAACAAGCTTCCCGGTCTGGGCTCTGCAAATATAGCCCCAATCAGGCTACAAGATGTGGCAGCAGCATTTACACTCGGTCACTCCTGGTGGGCCCAGCCACTTTTCAAAATACCCTTGCACAGCCGTGCAGAGCGCGGCTCCACTGGAGCCGGCAGGGCCATAACTCACGCTGTCACCACTCCCCTCAAACCTCTTCTGTAAGCACTTTTAATCAATGCAACAGGAATAAACATTTGCTGCAGACTGGCAATGTGCAGTGAGGAACATGGTTCCGCTTAGCTCAGAAAGCAAAACCTTCCGGCTGTTTGCACTTGGGAGAGCCCACAGGAAAAGCCCTCCACACTGGCAAGGCTGCCAGCCTGGGCACATTTTCCCCAACGGGGTGAGTCTCTCTGTCGGAGTTAAAATGCACTCTGAGGTGTCATCCATCAAAAGCACGGTTCTCGGTTGACTTTTCAAAGCATCACTGCTCTCTAAGGGGTCCCAGTGTGGCAGGATAGTAAGAAGCTAGGAAAATCCCTGGGCAAGCAGAATGGGGAAACTGAGACAAGAAAATTAAACACAGCCAAACAGTTTGGGCAACTTACAGCCCACTTGTGAATCGCAAGAACTTATCTTCTCTAACCAAGGACACTTGAGAGTAAATGGTTCATACCTTCCTCCCTAACCAGAGAATAAACAGCTTAAATCACCCTGGCCTGGGAAAATAGAGAACAAAGACCCAATTGATGCCATTTGTGCCAGCCAAACCCAAGGACAGATGACGATGGGGAACAAATAACAAAAACCCCATTGAAGCCAGGCAGACCTAAGATAAAAGTAAAACAAACCAAAGAATAATCCAAACCTCCCCTGTGACTCTACCGCGATAAATGAATTTCCGCGAAGTGGGATTCTTTATTTACACCGTCGTCCCTCCCCACTTCGCGCTTCGACGGACGCGGCTTCACTCCATCGTGGTTTTTTCAAATACTATACAGTACGCTCATTTTGATGCATCAGCATATTAAAAATGCACCTGGAAAGCTGATGAATATTCCATTGAATGCCTCCCCTAAGATTCTTGCTGGCAGGAAAAAAGAAGCCCTCAGGACAAAAACTCAAAGCAGGCTCACTCTAGAGCATGCCTGTGCCCCTTCCTGGGCATGAACTTTTTATTTCTAAGGGTCCCCACGAGACTTGCAACTAGGGGAGCAGTGGGCAGTGGCAGCTCGACCCGGGCTCACCCCCTGGTCCTGTCTCCAAGGCCCCCTTTCCTCTGACTTCCCAGGAGCTATAGCAGCCCACCCTGGCTCAATGCTTTCCTGTAACATTTCTAGAGCCAGAGCAGAGCACCGCCCAGGCTGTCCTCTGTTGTTTCTTCTACCCTAATTTCTTCCTTTGTTTCGCTGTCCCCAGCATTAGTAAACATACTCTCAAACCCATCTGGACTCGTCTTGTGAAATCTTTCGTACACGAAGTCAAGAACACAGACACTACAGGCCGGCCGGAGACAGACCCGCTCCGGGCAGGTCCCTGTCCGGAAACAACCAGCCCTGCCCTGCAAGCCCCCAGGTGACTTAGATGAGCTTAGATGAGACAGCAAGAGGATTCAGGGTGGATTTCAGTTCAGCATCTTAGAGTTGCTGCATGGGGATAAAATTTTTTTCCCCAAGCTGTGGGCTAACCTCTTGTTTGTAATCTGGTGTAGTCCGTGGGAACTTGGAAACTGATTTCCAGTGGAATCAGCAAGGGCACTGCGGTGAATACGAGTCTAACAACTGGTTAATATTAACATTAACAAGAGTTGGAAGCTGCACTGAGAATTAGCTCAATTCCATCCTCCTGGGAGCTCTAGGAATTGGGCACCATTGCAATTCCCACTTTACATAAGCAAAACAGATCTCAAAGAGGTTAAATAACTCATCCAAGGTCACACAGCTAGTGAGTAGTGGAGCTAGGACTCAAAATCATTCTTTCTTCCCCAAAGCCTGTGCTTGAAATCATTCTGCCAGTGAGATGCAGAGAGCAGTCACTCACTCCGGATGGGGGTGGGGTGATACAGGTTGATGGCCGTAGAGGGGAAATACAGCAGGTCAGGGAGTAAAAGCAGGTGTGGGGGAGGAGAGGCATCATGGCATCACATGTCTGTGAGACGCACACGGCTCTTCCTCCCGAGACAGCATGAACAGAAGCCCAAGGATTCAGATCAAAGTGCAACTTGAGAGAGTAGCAGTGTGAAAGCAGAGGGGAGTCACAGGGGTGCTTAAGGCAGCTATGAGAGAGAGAGAGAGAGAGAGAGAGAGAGAGAGAGAGAGAGAGAGAGAGAGAGAGAGAGAGAGAAGAAGGAGGAGGAGGAGGAGGAGGAGGAGGAGGAGGAGGAGGAGGAGGAGGAGGAGGTATGAGGTGCTCAGAATCTCTAGGCTTCTTAAAAATGCAGGTTCTTGTGTATTGGTAAACCTCAAAAACATTTGCTAAGTGAAAGAAATCAGGCACAAAAGGCCACATATTATGAGATTCCATTTATGTGAAATGTCCAGAATAGGTCAGTCCATAGAGACCGAGGCAGATGAGTGTTGCCAGGGGCTGGGCAGGGGAGTGAAGACTGACTGTGAATGGGTGTGGGGTATCTCCTTGGAGTGATGGAAAAGCTCTGGAAAAAATAAAAGTTGCAGTGATGGTCGTATAACATAGTGAATGTATTAAATTGTACACTTTCAAATGGTTAAAATGATAAATTTTATGTTAAAGTATTTACCACAATAAAAAAAAATGCAGATTCCAGTTTCACCATTCATTTAACAGGTACTTACTGGATGCTCTCTATGTGCTGAGCACTGTCCTGGGTGCTGGAGGTAGCCATGAATAAAACAGGCCAAAATTCTGCTCTCATGGAGCTGACATTCTAGTAGGTGGAACTGAAAATAAACAAGATGAATGCTTTAAATGTGAGTGCATTCGAGATGGAAGTGGAGGCGAAAACAAAGCGGGGAGGGGGAGTGTGGGAGGAAGTGTGCGTATTGCCACTGTAGACAGGGAGGCTGGGAAAGGCTTGCTGAAAGGTGAGAGAGCTGAAGGGAGGGGCAGAGCGAGCGGTGTGGATGTCTGGGGAACTGTTCCAGGCAGGGGGAACAAGTACAAAGGCCCTGAGGCAGAGGCAGACCTGGTATGATCATGGAGCAGAGAGGAGGCCACTGTGGCTGGAGCAGAGGGAGTGATGGGGAGAGTGGTAGCAGATGAGAACGGAGAGGAGGCAATTAGGGGCCAGGCCATATGGGGCCTTGTGGGTTATAGTCGGAGCTTCAGCTTCAACTCTAAGTGAGATGGGGGGCACCAAAGGGTTCTGAACAGAGAACTGATATGACCTGAATTCCGTGTTAAAAGGATCTCTCTAGCTGCTCTAGGAGAATAGACTCTGGGAGGACAAGGGCAGAAGCAGGAGGAGACTGGTGCTGAAAAGGGGCTGGATTCTGGATATATTCTGAAGAGGGAGCAATTCATTGACTTTAAAAGTGGGCCACAGGAGTTAGCATTTGTAACAAGCTTCCAGGGAATTCTAAGTCAGCCTGAAGTTGAAGAATCTCAGGTTTAAGTTAACCTTTTGTTGCCCAGACGGTGTGGCTCAGTGCTTGAGCATTGACCCATGTACCAAGAGGTCGCTGGTTCGATTCCTGGTCAGGGCACATGCCCAGGTTGTGGGCCTGATCCCCAGTGGGGGGGCATGCAGGAGGCGGCCAATCGATGTTCTCTCTCATCAATGTTTCTATCTCTCTCTCCCTTTCCCTTCCTCTCTCTCTAAAATCAATAATGAAAAAAAAATTTTTTTAATAAGTTAACCTTTTGTTCCCTATTTTGGGAAATGCCTACTGAATTTTCCCCAAGCCAACTCAGAATGGATGCTAGAAAGGACATTCTCCAACATCAGAACATGTGTGCACAACCCTAAGCAGACCACATGGTATGTGGGAAACAACACAAGCTTGGTCAAAGGTCAGGTACTGGAAGTACAACGGTGGACCACCATGGGCCCTCTCCTCAGTGAGCCTTGCATTTCATGAGGGAAATAAACAGTTTAAAAAATCATTTATGACTCATAAATGAAAGTACTATGATGAGGGTCCTCATGGGGCAGTGGGAGCACATGAAAGGGGCACCTAATCTAGTATCAGGTGGTCAGAAAGACTTCCCCTGTCAAACAACCTTTCAGTTGAAGACTAGAAGGTGTCCAGGTGAACAAGGAAGAGGGTGGAAGATTGCTCCGAGCAGAGGGAAGAGCATATGCAAAGACAGAGAGCTGAAAGTATTTGAGAAGACGAAAGAAGTTCATATAATTCTAAGAGTACAGGCTGAGGAATGTAGAAGTTGGAGCCAAATCAAAATGGTTCTTGTCAGCCATGTTTGTCGTATAGACAAAGGGAGCCAGGAGGTGTCATTAAGTAGAGGAGTACCCACCATCTTTGTGCTATAAAAGAGAAGTCTGGCTGGAGGATGGATGGAATGGATAGCAAGGAGAACAGGTGGGAGGCTGCAGTAACCCGAGTGAGACACGATTGTCCGCTGCACCAACGTTTTGGTGATGTGGATGGAGAGGACAGATAGATTAACTTGATCGAGGAAGGAAGAGGAATACAGGTGGCATCTGAGTTTTTTGGAAGCTTGGTGAATCATGGGGTGAGTTGGACCTGATGAAAACAGGCAGAAGAGGAAATCAGAAGAGGAAGGGTAAGCTGAGGTCAAGTTCAAGGAGGACGTCCAAGTGGATATGACCAGTGGGCAGTGGATATGCCAGAGCAGAGTCATACAGAGTTCTGGAATGTAAATAAGAAAATGTAAGGACCTTGGGAGTAGGTGATCCCCCTCGCCAAAAAAAAGGTGTGGAGGAATAAGAATAGAACCTAGGGGAGAGATTCATGATTAAAACCAGCCAACCATCAGACATCTTCCCAGAAAACACTGATTGAAGGTCTTAGTATGAGTTATTCAAGATCATATATAAAGATCATATATAAAAATAACTGCTGGAAGTTCTCAAAACATGTAATGCTGCTTTTTAAAAAAATAAATTAAGAATAAAAAACAGGAGTTCAGCTATTGCACAGACACTAGAGCAATTTTCCAGCAAGCGTCTATCAAACAAGAATCTGAACTGACTCAAGAGGGTGTCACATCAAGTGTAAGAATCCAATTCCATTGTCTGTAAGAGCCTTTCTACCAGGTACAAGACCCTAATCCAGGTGAAGTGATTTTCTTTTGATTAACAGGCTGGAAATACACAGGTTGTTGGTTTTTGAGATTCCCTTCCCTGCGTCTTGATACCAGCTGTGAATAATTTTCAGAGTCAAAAAGCTCCCAACCGTCAAAATAAAAATGACACTCGGTCACAGAGGAGGCAGATTATAGGTCAATCACCTTGATTATTTTTTAACTGTGAGAAGCCATTAATGTTACTGAATAAGCAAATCTGTTTGCATAACCAGATTTTTATAGGCTACTGGGAATAAAGGTTTTCCTAAGTGGATGATTTGTACAATGATAGCCTTTGGGTCTTCGATGGAACAGCTCTGATGAGGAAATGTTCCTTTAATTATGTGGAAGGCCAATTACCACGTTATAGCCACATTGTTTTGCAGATTGCATATAATTTCACCATTTCCATAGCTTCAGCACTATAATTCTGGAGAAAACGCAAGCACCAAGAAGACACTTGAGGCACATTATGCTGGAGATGAAGATGTTTTAGTGAATTCAATTTAAGCTACAACATTAAAGTTATTTTGTTGAATAAAACATAATGCAATAATGAGCTTGTGTATGTCAACTCTATAGTGGAGGCAATAATAGCTAGAGAGAGAGCATCCCCTTTCCCCTTTTTCATGCTCATTAGAGTAATAGATAATGCTATGGAGAGACCCTTTCTCTAATATGTGCTTCTTCTCAGGTTAATGTGTTTCCTGCAACTATGCTTCAGGAAAAAAAAAGGGTGGGAGGGCAGTGAGGGACTAATTTGGAAGCCATTCACTGAAGTGCTACTATTTGATGTTTTTTATCCGCTGAGATTTCTTGTTCCCAATGCCAACCTGGAAAGGGCTTTCTTGAGACACTTAGATTAATCACTATCTTTACATACTTAGCGCTAGGAGATTGTGAGGAGAAACTGAACGAATCAGTAGAGTGAAGAGAGAGGAAGAACATGATGGCAGAAAGGCGAAGCTGTTGCAATGTCTGTCTCAATTCTGCCACTTATTAATGGAACCAATGGCTTCCCCTGTCTAGGACTCAGTTGTTCTTGTCTGTAAAATAGAGGATTAGGAGGGTCTTCGAGGCCCCTGAAAGTACTACCAGTCCATGACCCCACCTATCTATAAAATACTTTCCATTCATACTAATAAGAGAGTACCATGACTACTTTGCCAAGAAGATACAATAACCATCAAGCTGAATACACCAAACAACATAGCCTAGAACTGTGTAAGCAAAAACTGAGAAGGTTATATGGGAAGACAGACAAATCCCCAATAAGACTAAGACTGTTTTGCACACTCTCAGTGTTCCGGGTGCAGTGCCATGTTCACCACTCCTTTCCTCTTTCTGGACATGCAGGAAGACATTTCCCAGCATCCCACGTGGTTACATTGGGACCACATGAGTGCATTTCCACCAACAGAAATGTAAGAAATCACATGTCACTTCTGGTCCAAGATAATTAAAAGTAAGCGTGGGCCTGGCTGGTGTGGCTCAGTGGTTTAGCGTTGACCCATGCACCAAGAGGTCACAGGTTCGATTCCCAGTCAGAGCACGTGCCTAGGTTGTGGGCCTGATCCCCAGTGGGGGGCATGCAGGAGGCGGCCAATCAATGTTCTCTCTCATCAATGTTTCTCTCTCTCACTCCCTCTCCCTCTCTTTCTAAAAAAAGCAATAAAGGGGGGGGGGGAAAGTAAGCATGGATTCTCCATGCTTCTTCTTTTTCCCATCCATGTGGTTACAAGTGAAAAACTCTGTGATGGCAGAATTACAAGATGGAAACCTCCCAAATCCCTGAAACACTGTTGGATGAAGGCCACCAAGGAGCCCCTTACTTGCATTGCACTGTGACTTGGATGATAAATAAATTGTTGTTTTGTGGAACCTCAGCATTTTCAGGGTTTATTAGTCACAGCAGTATTGTCTCGTGTTTCCCTGACTAATATATAAGGTTCAGAGAGATCTAGCAGACAGAAAAAGAAGTGAGACTTCAATTACATTGCTAACCTTGATTATTTATTGTGAAAATCAATCAAGGAAACCTCACTTACAGTGGAGTCAGAAAGCCTGAAGGGGGAGCTCTCAAGCACTACCACTCCACAGGAATCACTCCAACAGGAAGAAACATCAATTCTAGGCAAAACAGGAAGAGACATACCTTGCATTCCCAATGAAGTGTCTCTGTTTTACTACCCCAGCAGGAGGAAGATTTTTCTCCTCACCCAGCAATAAGACCAGCCAATGGGAACCACTGCAACTCAGCCAATGAGGAGCCCATCACCACCCTGAACTCTCTTTTTCCTCTAATGGACTTTCTGTTCAAAACAGCTCCACCCAACTTCCTCCTTTTTTTCTATAAAGTAACTGTTCTCTCCTTTGTTTGCTAGACTTGCCTATAGTTTTTGCTATACAATGCTCATCCCCAATTGCAATTCTCTGCTATTCCTGAATCAACCCAATTTTTGCTGGTGAAAATAACTGGCTGGGGGTTTTTTTTGTTTGTTTTGGGGGGAGGGGGTTGTAAATAATAATAGCCATCATTTATTTTATACTTGCCAAGCACTTTACAAACATTGCCTCATTTACACAGCCTCATGAAGTAAGCATTTGTTTCTGTTTTACATGATTAAGTGAGTCTTAGACATCCTAGGCATGTTGGCCCGGGTTACATAGCTATTGGGTGATAAAGCCAGAACTGAAGCTCACTTTATTTATTTTTTTTTCCAATTTTTATTAATTTATTTTTGTTACAGATGTTTCTCCTTTTTCCCCCTTAGACACCCTCCTCCCCATCCTGCCCCCCCACCCCCCTGCATTGTTGTCTATGTCCATTGGTCATGCATATATGCATATAAGTTCTTTGGTTCACCTCCTCCATCCCCCCGCCCCCCTATTCTGAGGTTTGTCAGTCTGAACCATACTCCTTCCTATGTCTCTGGGTCTATTTCGTTCATCATCCCACCTTGTTCATTATATTCCACAAATAAGTGAGATCATGTGGTATTTGTCTTTCTCTGATTGGCTTATTTCGCTTAGCATAATACTCTCGAGGTCCCTCCCTGGCTGTTTTATTTTTAAGGTCAATAACATTTAAAACTGAAATCTCTCTCCTAAAAAAACTGATCATCCACATTGCTTTTCAGCATTCATGGCACATTTTTAAACAAAAAATGATCAAACGTTAGTCCATCAGGGAAATCTCAACATAATCCACTATATAATTGTCATTGTACCGACCAGTTTCTGACCATAATACAGCAAAATTAGAAATCAACTATAAAAAATATATATAGCTAAACACTACATACATGTGGAAAATTTTAAATATACTCCTGAATAATTCATGAGTTACAGGAGAAATCACAATAGAAATGACTAAATATTTATAACTGAGTAACAACAGAACTTTATATATATGCCCTTTTCATATGGATTCGTTCAGCTCGTTGGCTTTGCCTTCATCGTGTTATTCTCAGAGGCAGCAGTTATTCCACCCCTACTTTTATTGCAACCTATAATTGATGAGAACATGCCTCTTTCTTCTGGAGAGCTAAACACTGCTGAATTATTCCGCAACACAACCGTGGAAAATGCAACTATGTATTATTGGGGTGGAGGTGGGGGATGGTGAGCACGCACACACTTGCAAACTTGTCCAAAGACAGAGAGAAACAATCACTCAGGCAGCTCTTTCCTGGTGCTGAGCATCCAGACAGAAACGAAACATTAATCACTGAGCCATCTCAATACTTTCATCTTATTTTAACTTTTGGTAGCAGGTCGCAATTGAGAGAAAGAAAATAAAGTGATGAGAAGGTAAGATAGTGAACACACATGTGTAAAAGAAAATGATGAGACCAGATTGTGTATTTATCTCTCTTTATTTCTTCAGGCCATTTACCTTATCGTATACCAAGGGACAAAGTACAAACGTGTTCGTGGGGTGGTGCCCTAGACATAGAGCCACCATGCAGGCTAGCGCTGTGTGGCAAGGGTACGCTCAGGGAATTGTGTGCAGGAAGGAATTTTGGACATGGGTTCCCACTCACACTTCTTTTTTGTCTCTTAGGAACCAGTTGAATTTCTGATGGAGTTTCTTTACAATAGTGGTGCCTGGTTCGGGGTCAGGCAGGGCAGGGGCTGGTCAAACCCTCCCCATTCTGCCCAGAGGTGTGGGGGAAGGAATAGAAACAAAAAGTTTAGGGCTGAGGCCACTGCTATGCCCTAGATACAACAACTAGGAAAATCATGTTAATCAAGGAAACAAAAATCCCTCTATACACTGAGATACTACAATCTTTCTTTTTTTTTGATACTACACTCATAAAAAATCAAATGAACAAAAATAAGGTGCCTAAGCCACCGCTCTCAGGATAACAACAGCCTGTCCACTCTGGGATGTGATTGCTGTAATTGGAGTTCCTTGATCAGTCCTGGACCCAGCCATCACTCAGAAACAATGGTTCAATACCTACTGTGTGCCAGGTACCACTTCGGGCACTGAGGATAAAGCAGTGAGCAAGACAGACAAAAAGCATGGGTCTCATGGGGTCTACAGTCTAGTTGAAGAAGACACAGACAATAAACAAGTTAATATATTAACATGTGTCATTGATATATCATGTATGGAATTCCTTAATATATAGTTATATCTAATTAAGATATAGTAATATAATATAATATGTATAAATAACTATATTTTAAGACATTACATATGCACATATTTTATAGTTAACTAGAGAGTTAGATAGTTGGTTGGTTAGTTAGTTATAAGTGCTAAGGGGAAAGTAAAGCAAGAAAGGGAAAAGGAGGGCCAGGTGGGTGCCGTGTTAGCTCGGTGGCCAGGGAAGGCTTTGTTAAAGTATTCCCTGAAGGCCAGGGTCAAGCCCTGCAGCTCTCTTAGGGGAAGATCATTCCAGGTGGAGGGAACAGCAAGAGTGAGTGCCCTGAGGCTTGGTTTGTTGCAGGATCACCAGGAGCAGGGGAGGGAGGGCAGAGCAGCAGGCTGTGGGAGACTTTGCTTTGCCCCTGTAAGATGGAGCCACTGGGGCGCTATGAGCACAGGAGTGACACATTCAGATGGCTGCATGGGGGTGAGGGAAGAGGGTTGTTACAGAAGCATAAGGACCAGTCAGAGGGTGCTGTAATAACTCAGAGGAGAGATGAGGAGAGCCTGGAGCAGGGGTGGGGAGGCAAAGGCAGAGAGAAGCCCTTAGGAATCGCTGGTGAGAATCACTGCTAGGATGGGAAGGGGGATGTGGATCTCAGAAGTGATTATTTTCTATGTCCTTTCTGTACCTTCTTTTTCCCTGTCTTGCAGTTGGGCACAGCGTCACCTGGCCGGCTGCCCTGAGATGTTTTGTTACGTTCTGTGACCAAAAAGTCCTCGTGACGCTAAGGAGCTAACACTCATAGCTTTGCCAGGAAAATGACTTACCAACCCAATGACACTGTCGTAAATGCCACGCCCTCCAGTTCCCTAAGAGAAAGTCCATCCTCTGCCGGGATGTGAGTGCTAAAGAAAACCTCCTGCTCCCCACAGAGCCAGCCTCCTCGAAGCCAGTCCCCACTTGGATCAGAAACGTGGTGTGAAAATTTGATTAGACACGATATCAACGTTCTGGTGTTGCTACAGAGAAGGCTCTCACTTGCTGATAATGTTCAGATATAGCAGGTCAAAAGTACTTTTTTTATTGCTTTGGGCTCTCACTCAGTATCAGAGTTCCAAAGCAGCTGGCTGAGTCAGCTCATTCCCAACCACTCAACCTTCCAGAATATCATCTCCGAAAATCTGCAGTGCAATGCTGATTTCTGAGACCATCCTCTGGGTGAAAAGGAACTGTCTCCAGCAGGCGGAGGGGAGTAAGCAGATGGCAGATGGCAGACACCTGGGCTCTCCCAGGTGGAGGGTCACCTTCCGAGGGACACAGCTATTCCAAATGTAACATCTGGGAAGGATCCTCCTCTCAGTTAAGCTCTACCACAAGAATCTCATTAACAGATGTGGCCATGTTTATAACTGTTAAATCTCTCCTTTGGAATATATGAGTCTGGGTTTTGCTTCTAAATAACTGAGGTGCTTGGTGGGGGAGGGAGCATGGGCAGGGTGTAGATGAAACAAGATTGGCCATGAGTTGGTAATTGTTAGTGTTGAATTGTGTGATGGGTACACAGTGTGCATGAAACTATTCTCTATTTTTTTATATCTCTGAAATTTTCTGTAATAAAATGTAAGCACTCAGAGCAATTTGACAATATTTAATAAATACACACCCTTTGACTCAGTAATTACACCTCTTGAAATTTGCCAGATATACTAGCGAAGGTGCCAAATAACATGTTACTCCTTGCAGCACTGGCTGTAAGAGCAAGAGGCTGGAAACAAGCTAAGTGTTCACCAAGAGGGGGTTGGCTAAGTAAATTATGGCACATCCAAACAATGGAATAGTATCTATGCAGCTGAGAAAAGGAAAGGAACACTGCACCCTAACATGGGACAATCTCCAAGATAAATTGTAATGGGCAGAATAATGCTCCCCCAAAAGATGTCCATGTTCTTATCCCTGGAACCTAAGAATATGTGTGTTACCTTACATGACAAAAGGGACTTTGCAGGTGTGATTAAATTAAGGATTTTGAAATCAGATTAGTCTGGATTATCCAGTTGAGTCCAATGCAATCAAAAAAGTTCTTATAATAACAGAGTCAGAGAGGCATTTCAAGATGTTATGCTGCTGGCTTCAAAGACAGAGGAAGAGGCCATGAGCCTAGGAATGCAGGCAGCCTCTAGAAGCTAGAAAAGGCAAGAAAACCACTAGATTTTTAGCCCCGTGAGGCCCATTCAGGGTTTCTGGACTCCAGACTGTATAAAAATAAATTAGCATTGTTTGAAGTACTAAATTTTTGGTAATTCATTATTGCAGCAATAGAAAACCAGCATATAATTTAAATGGAAAAGGCAAGGTGCAAAACAGTGTTTATAATGAGCTATCACTCATACGAGATGGATAGGTATGGGTGTAGATATAGATAGAGATATATCTGTATAAATACAGATACACTTTCTGGAAGGAGACTAGAAATTGGTAATACAGTTTGCCTGTGGGGAGAATGGTTGGCAAAGAAAAAGGGATGGAAGGGTGACTTTTCAATGTGTACCCTGTCTTAATCCATTCAGGCTGCTATAACAAAATACCATAGATGGGACGGTTTATAAACAACAGAGATTCATTCCTCACTGTTCTGGAGGCTGGGAAGTCCAGATTAAGGTGCTGACAGATTCAGTGTCTGGTGAGGACCTGCTTCCTGGTTCATAGCTGGTGTCTTCTCTGAGTCCTCACATGGCAGAAGGAGCCAGGCAGCTCTCTGGAGTCTCTTTTATAAGGGCATTAAGGAGGGCTATACCCTTATGACTTAATCATGGCCCAAATGCCCCACCTCCTTATACCATCACATTGGGGGTTTCAACATATGAATTGGGGGGTTAGGGAGTACAAACATTTAGTCTATAGCAACCCCTTTGTATCTTTTGAATGTTACACCATTTGAATATACTGGCTAGTGAAAACAATAAAATTTCATTTGAAATAAACCCCTCTCCATTACCATAGCATATAGACGTTCAAGGTTCAGATTATTTAAATTGTATAAACTCAAGAAACATAGAAACAGAGGGATCACTACCCAGTGGTTTGGGCTCATGAAAGACCTGTGGTATCTGGGAAGGAGAGACAAAAACGGGAGGAAAATCTCACTGGGTTTCATTGGCTACCTGGCACTCACCAACTCAAAGGGAGTCAGCCAGTGGCCCCTTTCAAGACGATTCAAAAAGGAAATCTCTCCCAAATAATATATAAGCCCATATTACAGTCCTTCTCCAGTCTCCTCTGGAGTCTGCCCCCTCCCAACACCCAACACACCCCAAAATAGCAGCTGGAACAAGCTCTGATGCCACCTAGAGCATGTCCTGGAGCCCAGTCCGTCCTCCAGTGCTCCAAGCAGGCCCCAGCTAGACTCTTCAACACCCCTCACTCTAACTAAAAAACTCCTCAGTTCTTCTGACTTTATGTATTGGCTGGGGAAACAGTGAAAAACTATAATAGCCCCAGGCAAAAATAGCTTCCAGACCTAAAGTGATTAGCTTTATGAAAGCCATTATGCACTTTTATGGCCATTTCAAAGCTATTGAGTCTTGAGGAAACCTAGCACAGAATGAGGAGTAGAAGTGAAAGTTTTTGATTATCCAAGTTCATTCAAATTCTAATTTGAATATTAAAACTTGCCATGATTACTATGTGGCCCCTGTACCATCAGATCTTTTTAAGCTTTACTCATATTGTGCTCAAAATCAGGGCTGTGGAGAAATGAAAATAGTGATGACTCAAGGAATAAAGGTTGGTCCCGGTGTCACCAATCCCTGGGGGGTTTCTCCTCTCTCACCTTTGTACCTGAATCACAGCATCAACCAGATATTACCACTTATCTCTTGCACAACCAGGATGAGGCAGCTGCAGACACACCCAGACTCAAAGACTATGAACTAGGGTCCAGAATGAGATCCTGACAACTCAGAAAGATACAGAGAAACATTCACTGAGCACTGTTATCAGCAGGACACACTGCAAAATATCTCACTTGTATTAACTCATTTTCTCATCTCAGCAATCCTATGAGATCAGTACTGTTATTACCGACCAGATTTGTCAATGAGTGGCAGGGCACATTCCATCTAGTGATTCAGCCACTCTGCCATACCACCTCCTGGATCAATGTATGTTTCTCTTCTAAAGTATATAAAACTAGTCATTTGGGATTTCTTAGGTATGGTATGGACATATCTTACTTGGATGGACAGGGTCTGGACAGGATGGGATCAGGCTTGGGTTCTGGAAGTAGACCATCTGGGTTCAACCTTGGCCCTGACAATGCTCCTTGTGTCATCGCAAATGAGAGTCTTTTATTATTTTTTATTAAGATATGAGTATTAATTATTATGTATTAAGATCTTATTATTATTAAGATATGATTCATATACCTTAATATTCACCATCTTAAAGTGCACACACAGTTCAGTGGTTTTTAATATATTCACAGAGCTGTGCAATAACTACCATTCATCAGTTGATGGAAATTTGGGGGTGTTTCCACTTTTTGGCTAATATAAATAATGTAGCTATGAACATTTGTGTACAAGTTTCTGTGTAGACCTCCAGCTCCAAGGCATAACTCAGAAATGCACGAGGGGTGGAGGGATTGAGAAAAAGAGAGAGAGAGAGAGAGAGAGAGAGAGAGAGAGAGAGAAAGAACTCATGGAATGGACAACAATGTGGTGATTGCTGGGGGAGGGGGAGGGGTGGTGGTAGAGGGCATAGAGGGAATAAATGGTGATGGGAAAAATAAAATAAATAAAAAGAAAAAGAAAATTTCGAAGAAGAAGGAGGAGGAGAAATGCATGAGAGCAGTCAGCACTTTCTCTCCTGAGAAGACTTTTGTGGGTGAGTGCTTGGATGTGGCGTCTCAAACTGGCCCGATCATGCCATTCACTTTCTTAAGAACCTCCAGTGTCTCCCCATTACACAAAGATAATGTGGAAAGGAGGAAGTAGATGGGAGGGGGCATCTACACGAAATAAGTTTGGGCAGGAGTTGGTAATTACTGAAGTCAGGTGAGTGAGGACTCATTTTACTATTCTCTCTATTTTTGCATATGTTTGAAATTTTCTGTCATAAAGAGTTTGTTCAAATGAGGTCATCTTTATGTACTCTCTTGGAAAGAAGTCCATGATATATTCTAAAGCAAAAGAAACAGCTAGTTGAAAATGCATGCATGACTCTCCACGATCCGGCCTCAACCTATTTCCTTGAATGATCACTAATTGTTGGAAAGATTCCAATTATTCTGGATAAGCTCCTTTGAACTCAAGCAGATATGGTACCTCCTTGTGCTGTCTGTGTGACCTTAGAAAACCACTTTACCTCTAAGCCTAAGGATCCTCGTCTTTATAGTGGAGGAGATAATGGCTCCCTTCCAGCATTGCTGTGGTTATTGAATGAGAATATAATTGAAGAGTATCTGGCACAACTGCTGGCATACCAGGGGTCACCTTTTTTTTTTTTAAGGTGGATAGTAAAGCCCAGCCAGTGTGGCTCAGTGGTTGAGCATCGACCCATGCACCAAGAGGTCGCCGGTTTGATTCCCGGTCAGGGCACATGCCCAGGTTGTGGGCCAAATGCCCAGTGGGGGGCATGCAGGAGGCGGCCAATCAATGTTCTCTCTCATCGATGTTTCTATCTCTCTCTCTCCCTCTCCCTTCCTCCCTCTCTAAAATCAATAAAGATTAAAAAAAAATTTTTTTAATAAATAAAGGTGAATAGTAAATATCTTAGGTCTTGTGGGCCATAGCATCTTTATTTCAATTGCTCAAGGCTGTAGTTTTAGTGCGGCAACCATACACCATATTTAAACTAATGTGCATGGCTGTGTTCCAATAAAACTTTATTTACAAAAGCAGGTGATAGGCCAGTTTGGGCTGAGGGCTGTAGTTTGCCAATCCCTGCACCAGTTAATAAATATCTCTTGTGTTCACCTATAATGTCTAATTCCTGACCACACAAGATTCCTCACAATTCCCTACACACAACCCTGCACCCTCACCTGATGCCTCCACTCAAGCTAGTGCACCATCCCAGAATGTCCTGTGTGAACATCCTGCCTCCTTTGTGGAGACTCGCCTGGATTCCCCATGCTCTGAAGGCTCCCAAAGCCCATACATGTACCCCTGTCCATGCATGTCCACACCATCTCGTGGTGAGTGGTTTACAATTCTCCCTTCCAAACTGAAACCCCTATAGTCCTTAGATCCTCAGGGATCCACAGCACACAGCACATCGCAGGTTATCAGTACATGTTTATGGAAAAACTCAGTACTGATCTGCACATAGAACAGGATGACGGAGTCTCACAGGTATGAGGTGTGAAAGCCAGACAAAGAAGAATCCCTACCAGATGGTTCCAGTTATACGAAGTCTGAGAAGAGGCAAAATGTATCAATGACGATAGAAATCAGAACACATGATTGATTACCTTGGGTGGAGAGAGAGGTTCTAATCAGGAAGGGACCCAACAGAAACTTCCAGGTGTTGAAAAGGTTCTATATCATCATCTCGGTGGTATATCAGTTTGCTATGCTGCCATAACAAATTGCCACAAAGTGAGTGGCTTACGACAACAAAAGTGTGTCGCCTCACAGTTTGGAGGCCAGAAGTCCAAGATAAAGGTGTCAGCAGGGCCATGCTCTCTCTTTCTCTCTCTCTCTGATGGCTCTAGGGGAGACACCCTCCATGCCTCCTCCAGCTTCCAGTGGTTGCCAGCAATCTTGACTTTCTTAGCTTGTAGACTGAGGCACCATT
This sequence comes from Tadarida brasiliensis, assembly GCA_030848825.1. Classification (NCBI taxonomy): domain Eukaryota; kingdom Metazoa; phylum Chordata; class Mammalia; order Chiroptera; family Molossidae; genus Tadarida; species Tadarida brasiliensis. The sequence continues at coordinate 113,430,683 of CM061258.1, forward strand.
TTCATGTGTGCCTTCTTCACGTGGTCTTCTCCCTGTGTCCAAATGTCCTTCTTTTTATAAGGACACCAGTCATTTTGGAGTAAGGGCCCACTCCAATCCAGTATGATCTCATCTTAACAAATTCCATCTGCAACAACCAGTTTTGAAATCAGGTCACATTCTGAGGTTCTGAGGGTTACGACTTCAACATAACTTTTGGGGGGACACAATTCAACTCACAACGATGGGTGTACTCGTGTGTAAAATATCATCAAATTGCACATTTAAGATGAGTGCACTTCATCATATAAGTATTACGTCTCCATAAATCAAAAATTTTTTAAAAATAAGCAATAGGCAACAAGTCACACATCTCTGTCAACATCTGAGAAACAAAGCCAGTAATAATACCCTCTGCTCATGGAGAAGGTAGTTGTTTTTTAAAATATTCTTTTTCCCCCTCACTTATGGCATTGGACAGGCACTCCCTCCCCATAAAATCTTCCAGGGCTCCCGGGATGTGCCTTTTCCCGAGGTCGGGGAGAGACTGATGGTGACGCAGCCGTCGTTTTTACAGTGAAGCTGCCTTGAAATTAGCAGACCAGCCAGCTGCTCACTTTCCACCCTCACGTGCCGCCCTTGGCAGTCGAGAAGCAATTTTCAAAGGCTGATTACACATTCTTTTTTATTGGTGCCATGTTTGTAGTATTCGCTGTCCCCAGCTGGTGCCACAGTAGGTGATGTAAGGAGATGTATGAATAATGGATATAACAGCCTCGGAGTCATCAGCGAACCTCACTGCCAAAACAGGAAGGAACAGCAGGCCGAGACCATGGATGGAGGGGAAAGTGGGGAAAATGCATATTCCTGCCCAGTTTTCCCTGAAAACTGTGGGCTATGGTTGGCTTGAAGATGAGCAAGTGGAATCTTCATCCAGCCCTAGAAAAAGCTCCCAAGAACATATGGGGTATTCAAACACAGCAAACCCACATCCAGAAATTGAACCTACAAAAATACAGTCACAGATGTACAAATATTTATGGACAATAATGTTGATTTCAGTACTGTCCTAATTGGGGAGAAAAAATTAACGCTACTGAATTAATAGTGTTTCTCCAGAAAGTCACCCTCTTGGGGCACGAGCCTTCTAAACAAAAGCTGCCTGAGACAGTCCTTGACGTGAGTTGATACACGAAGGTCTTGCGTGATAAACAAGATGATATCACTTGTTGCAGTGAGATTGAATGTAGTGGAATAGAAGAGCATAATGGGTAAGTTGGTGATTTGTTTGGAAAAGTTGGAGGGTTGTTTGTCCATGGGTTGAGGCCCTCCTCAGCTCTTTCTTTCTTGCTTATGTCTATAGAAACTAAATAAAAGACATGCTTGCTTTCCCAGCCAGCTTTGTAGTTAGGGCCGGCCATGTGACTCAGTCTTGACCAATGAGATATAAAGGGAGATCTCCTGGGAAAGATATCTATCTCCTCCTTCATAGGAAGACCAACCTCTCCCTCCCACTGTTCCTCTTCTTTTCTCCTCCTCTTCCTTCTTCCTTTTTTTTTTTTAAATCCTCACCTGAAGATATTTTTCCATTTATCTTCAGATAGAGTGGGAGGGCGGGAGAGAGAGGGTGAGAGAGAGAAACATCGATGTGAGAGAGACACATCGATTGGTTGCCTCCCGCAAGACCTCGACCAGGGCCAGGGACCGAACCACAACCAAGGCACGTGCCCTTGACCAGAATCAAACCCTCAACTCTTTGGTCCACAGGCCAACACTCTAACTGCTGAGCCAAATTGGCCAGGGCTCCTCCTCCTTCTTCTTCTCTCCTTCTTCCTCTTCCTCTTCTCCTCTTCTTCCTCCTCCTTCTGCTCCTCCTTCTTCTCCTTCTCCTCCTTCTTTCTCTCTCTCTTTCTCTCCCTCTCTCTCTCTCTCTCTCTCTCTCTCTCTCTCTCACACACACACACACATACACACGCACACACACACACACACACACAAATACCCTTGGTCATCCCCAACCTCCTTACTCACATTTCACACCTTTGGATGGAACTGTGTAAAGATTTCCTGCTTGGGCCACAGCAGCCATCTTGCAACCATGAGGGAAAAACCAAGAAAACTGCAGAATCCCCAAACCAGAACCTTGATATCATGGGCCTACTGCCAGAAACACCAATCTTCAGGTTTCTGTGGATCTTCCCACCCACCTGGGTTCTCAGTTGTTTGCAGGTGAATGCTCCCTAACTGCCCTGTGGCTTAGCCTATGGCTGCCTAAAAGCCACAGGAACACCTATTGAGCCTCCAAAAAGTCCTGGCCCTTTGCCTGGGGCAACTGAAAGTACCAGTACTCCCCGTAGTGAGCTGAAATGTATCCCCCTAAAAAATCATGTCTAGCCTAAACCTCAGAATATGACCTTATTTGAAAATAGGCTCTTTGCAGATACAACTGAGGTAAGAACTGAGATGAGATCATTAGGATGGGCCCAAAATCCAATGAAAGAAAGTGTCCTTATAAGAAATAGAAAAGACATGCAGATATTCAGGGAAGAAGGCCATGTAAAGACAGAGGCAGAGATCGGGGTGATGCAGCCACAAGTCAAGGAATGCCAGGAGCCACCGAAAGCTGGAAGCAGCAGGAAGGATTCTCCCCTAGAGCCTCCCAAGGAAGCATGACCCTACCAACACCTCGGTCTCAGACTTCTGGCCTCCAGAACTGTGAGAGAATAAATTTATGTTGTTTTTAGGCACCCAGTTGTGATGTGTTGGGACAGCCCCAAGAAACAACAATACTCACTCAAATCTGGTCTGTGGCCCTAACATTTGCTGGGACCCATTGGTGTGCCTCCCTGACCCAGTGGCCTGAACCACACCCTTCTTGGGGCCTCTCAGGCTATGGGATGACCACTCTGCCCCCACCCCATAGCCTGCAAACCTCATGCCTTCCTGCCTGGCTCAGAGACCCATCTCTTCCTCCCCCTGGGTCTGGAAGTGGCAGGAGGCAGTAAAGAAGCATGCTTTTGTTTTACTCAAGACTAGAGGGTCTGTGTCCTCAAAGGGTCTCTCCTTCAGAGGAGAAAGAAAAACACTTTCATTTAATTCCACATTTACAACTAGAAAAATATATCTTTACCTAGATTAAACATAGCTGAAATGCCCATTCATAGGAGATGGGCTAAATAAATTATGGTATACTTTTCAGTGGAGTATCACATAGCAGTTAAAAAGGAATCACGTGTACTGATATATTTATAAATGCAGTGATGTTTGGGATTTTCTTCAAAATAATGTGGAAAGGAGGAAGTAGATGGGAGGGGGTATCTACACGAAATAAGTTTGGGCAGGAGTTGGCAATTACTGAAGTGGGGGGAGGGGGGACTCATTTTACTATTCTCTCTACTTTTGCGTATGTTTGGAAGTTTCTGTCATAAAGAGTTTGTTCAAATGAGGCCATCTTTACGTACTCTCTTGGAAAAAAGTCCATGATATATTCTAAAGTAAAAGAAAACAGCTGAAAAAGCATGTATACAATATAATCCCATTGATTTGTGTGTGTATTTATATGAATATAAGTATGGAGAATAATCTACAATTATTACTACAGATAATAACTATAAGATCTCTAATGATTTAATTATCAAATCTATAAATTATGAAATAATCTATACAACAAACCCAATAATGATTATAAAATTTGCCTGGCTGTCGTTCTCTGTCATATCACCGTTTCTTTTCCTTAATAGCATTTCTTGTGAATGTGTAATTACACATTCACCGGCCTGCGCATATGAATCACTCCATAACTATTTAACCAGTGGGTGTCGACTTCCCTTCCTTATACCTGTGGAGCTCAAGAACTTGCTGAATTCACCAAATAAACAAGTGGACCTAAGGAGGCTCTGGAAGTTATTACCATTCCAGAGCAGTTTATTATTTATTCTCTTAAAACAGAAATTCTACTCTTGGCCAAATAGCCTGTGGGCTCAAGTGCAAAATTATAACATGAAGGCCGGCCTTGGGAACAACGGGGGAAGCTGCAAACAAGATCACAGCCTTGAAATCGATCAACATAAAAACCCTGAAAGGCTTTCCCACCAGGAAAAGTCTATTTTGAAAGAAGTATTTTGCTGAGACCCAGAGGTCGGCTCACAGTGGGGGTGGAGGGTATGCTAAAGCCAGGGGCAGTGGGGAGAGGGGGCACTCCACCAGAAAGGATCTGTCTTGGCTGGGGTTCACTCTGACAAGTTCAGCTCAAGTTGTCAGAAGGCTACTGTGAACCAGGCCTGAAGTGATCGTGTTGGCTCACCACAGGGTACAGCAGCCACATCTGAGGTCAGAGTTCTAGCTTTCTCTACCCATATTGCAAATTTAAAGAGGTGCGCCATGAATGCCCCTCTCAGCTGGGATGGGAGGAGCAGGAGAAGAAGGAAAGTTTGCCCAACCCCAGCACACATCACCGCCCACCCACCACTGATCCATAAACTTTGCAGTACAAGATACAGGCTGAGAGCCGGGGCACTGATGCCAACAGACCTGGATTCCAGTCCTGGCTCAGAAACTAAGCTTGGCCGAATAGCTTCAATTCTCTAAGCCTCAGCTTCCTCACCTGTAAAATGGAGCTGATGACGGTTCCTGCTGGGCAAGGCTGATGTGAGGATTCAATGAGATGGCATGCCTAAGGTGGTTGAAGCACATGATGTCCCAGAAGCAGACCCCCTTTGATAGGGATTTGGGCACAAGTAGTTAATATGGGAGGTGATCCTAAGAACCACTGATAGGGGAGTGGAGACATGAGACAGTGACAGGAAGAAGCCAATACTGGAGGTCTGATGAGCAGGTCCCTGCTATGGGCATCTGGGGCTCGACTGCATGGGAAACTCAGAAACACTACATGGAGCAAGTCCCAGAAGCTTCTCCCCGAAGGGGAAGGAAGTTAGGGGATTATCCACCAATACCTGCCTGTGGTTGACTGGGGACCGCTCCCAGTGTGGTAACTTCCTGGTACATCTGGCCTATCCCATGGACTGGCTGAGCAAGTAGGTGGTCATGGGTGCGGGAAGGAGCTCTGTGCACAGAGGAATGTGAGTGCTGAGCCCTGAAGTGGAGCCCCAGCAGTCTGCTACAGCTGCATAGCTACTGGGGTTGAATCCTAACACCACCACCTGCCAGCTATAGGGCCTTGAGGCAGGGTTCCGAGATTATAACCAAGGCTGTTGGCAGAACATGAGGAAATGAAGGTGGGCAGCAAAGGTCACTGCACTGGGCCATGGTGATCATTCAAAAAGTCAACCCAGTCATCTCTGAGAAACACAAGTGCTTTGTGATATAAAACACGAGTATATTGTATAAGCAAGACAACCACCCACAGACAGGTGAAATGACCCAGCTGACGTGCAGAAAGAACCCTGTCTCATCAACAGCAATGATCCTCCTGTGCACCAGGTCACCAGGGAGAGTTGATAAAAATGCAGACCCTTGGGCTCCAGCACCAGAGATTCTAATACTGCAGGTCCCTGGCTGGGCCCAGGAATCTGCATTTTAGCAAGCTCTAGGTGATTTGATGCAGATGGGCAAAGGACAACATTTGGAGAAATACGGTGCTAATAGAGCCCAAGGCATTGTTTTTTCAGATCACCTGGCAATACCAAGTGGGTAAGCGACACCTTAAGGGAGAGGTCACTATTCAGCAGTTGAAACGAGGGCACATGCATGAACACTCACACAATGCACTTACATGCGCACATCAACAATATCAACAAAGAAGGCTTGGAACACCAACTGTGTTTACTCAACAAAAGAAATGACTCTGCTCTCAACATACTCCAGAAATTATCAAAGAATAATGCATAAGCTCTATGATCACCACAACCACCACCACCTCCCCCCACCAAAAAAACTCTTGAGAACAGCCAAGGTTAATGAGGCTGGTGGTTAACTGCTGAGTAAGTGCTGGCCACGCAAGTTAAACTGCCTGAAGGAGGATTCAATTTATGAGTCCAATTTTTCCAGGAGCACAAAGAAGAATGCACAAGAAGAGAGGCCAGACGCCACAGGCCTGGGTGAGAAGGAGCCACGACAGGGTTCCACCAAGCTGTACTTGGAATTTGGTCCAGGGAGGGCAGCTGGCTCTCCAAATGCCTTTGTTTCCTCTCCATCAGACTTGCTCTTTTCCCGCTCCATCTACTGAGCCAAAGGCAGCACAGGGAACCTCTCCCAAGCTTTCTGTCACATTGAGCAAAGCTCCCTACTCCCTGCTTGTAAACGTGAAGGTAGCTATGGTTCCCACCTGTCCTACTTAGCTCCCCTCCCCCATCCATCCCCAGGCAGTGGGCAGACAGGCTAGGTTCAATGAGTGTCAGCTGGGGAATATCTCTTCTGATGTGCACAGTGGTAGCAAAGATCCTTGAAAACTTTACTACTCAAAGTGAGGTTCTCAGGCCAACAGCACCAACTCAGGAGCTCGTCAGAAATGCAGAACCTCAGGTCCACCCCACACCCACTGAATCAGAATCTGCATTTTAATAAGATCCCTAGGCGACTTGTCTGTACACATCAAAGGTCCCCAGTGTCCTCAGAATAGAACGTGACATGCTCTCCATGTGTAGGGACATCTGCCTTAGAAAGTTTGGGGGTGGGGGGATTGCAGACCTTAGCTATCTCTGTGGCAGTCATTCTATGTCTCCCTGGAGATGGCGCTCAGACCTTTTCTCCAGTATATATTTCTTTCACTATTAATATGAAATTGGTCATTTCCATATGGTCCCAAAACAAACACAATTGTGTGTGGCAATTTGCAGCGATGATTTTACTTACTTTTAAACTTCTTTCATGAGGTCTCAGGTGGTTAGACCACAGCTTTGTTTGGTTTTGCCTGTTTTTACATTTTTGTTCACTAGTTACCAATATTTTAAAATGAGGATTTTCCACTTTTTAAAAAATCTGATTGCTAACTTCTACTAAAAAAATCAGAACACACCCAAAAATAAAAGATGGCGGTGGGCAAGACCTGAGGGAGGGTGAGCGCGTGAGAGAGTGAGCTAGTGTGTGAGAGAGTGTGAGTGGACGTGAAGGTGGACGACCAAACTCGTGCAGTGAGGAGACACGGAGCAGCAGATTCCTGTGCTGTGGACAGAGAGCAGCCGGCTACCGTGCTGCAGGGCGCTTCTCCCTGCACCATGGGGAGGTCTCACCATCTTGGAAGATCCGGGGTCTTCCCTGGGAGGAGGCAGTGGGAGTGGCTAGAGCCCGCAACCTGAGCTCACCAGTGCATCTGGCACCATCAGACCAGTGGACACCCTGTGTCAACACAGACCAGTGCACAGTAGCGGAGCTGCCAAGGTGCCGGTTGCAGAAGCCACAAACGGCCGGGAGCCCAGCACCATCCCCCACAGTAGCAGCCCGATCAGAGTAGAGATATACCCCCAACAACAGAGACTCAGGAGCAGACATCCATCCCCAGGCAACAGAAGCACAGACCAGCAGCTGAGACCCATCCCCAAAAACTACAGCAAAGGCTGAGCAGGAGCTGAGCCCCACGGGGCAGCAGCACTCCCCAGCCGCCAGCAGCGGGACCTGGAGCTCCATCAGGGCTTGTGCAACACAGCGGCCCACAAGAGCAGTGGTGAGCCAGGGATCCATAGGGGCCTGTGTGACCCAGTGGCCCACAAGAGCGTTGTGGAGCCGGGGGCCCAGACGGACCTGTGTGACCCAGCCACCCAAGGTGGGGGCAGGGAGTGTGGCTCCAAGAGGGCCTGAGCGATACAGCTACAGGTGGCACCAGCGACCAGCGGGGAACACAGCTTCAGAGGGGCCCACGCAATCCAGCAGCAGCACCTACCAGGACACACCAATACCAGCCCCCGGTAGTCAATCCTCCAGGATCCACAGCAGGCAAGAGATGACACTCAACAGAACAGTCTGGGAGGCACAATAGCCTTATTTGACATACAGTGAGCTGCCTACACATCCAAACATCCCTCACCAGGTCTAGAGCTACCAGACGGTTAAAATGGGGAGACAAAGAAACAACACCCAAGGGAAAGAAAAAGAGGAATCACTAGAAAAAGGAACTACAGGAAATGGAAGAAAGCAACCTGTCAGATAAAGAATTCAAAGCAATGATTTTAAGGTTGCTCAAACAATTTGGTGAGAACTACAAGCAACTTAATAAGAATTATGAAGAGCTCACTGGAACTACTTCAGCTTTAAAAAAGAGGTAGAAGCTACACATAAAGAGGTAGAAGCTATGCATAAAAATCAAGAGGAAATAAAGAATGACATAGCTGTTATGAAAAATAGCTTAGAAGGGTTCAATAGTAGATTAGAAGAAGCTGAAGACCGAATCAGCGACTTAGAAGACAAGGTAGAGAAAAACACCCAAATAGAACAGCAAATGGAAAAAAAGTTTTAAAAACAGGAGGAGAGTTTAAGGGAGCTGTGGGACAATACAAAACGTAACAACATTCATATAATAGGGGTACCAGAAGGAGAAGAATCAGAGAAAGGAATAGAGAACCTGTTTGAAGAAATAATGACAGAAAACTTCCCTAAACTGGTAAAGGAAAAAGTCACACAAGTCCAGGAAACACAGAGCATTCCAAGCAAGATGAACCACCGAAGACCCACAGCTAGACACATCATAATAAAAATGGCAAACATTAAAAACAAAGAAAGAATCTTAAAGGAAGCAAGACAGAGACAGAAAGTTACCTACAAGGGAGCTCTCATTAGACTGTCAGCTGATTTCTCAATAGAAATGCTGCAGGCCAGAAGGGAGTGACATGAAGTGTACAAAGTAATGCAAGGCAAGGGTCTGAATCCAAGTCTACTCTATCCAGCAAGGCTGTCATTCAAAATTGAAGGAGAAATAAAGAGCTTCATGCATAAAAGAAAGCTAAAGGAATTTACCACCACCAAACCCGCACTGCAAGAAATGCTGAAGGGACTGTTGTAAGAAGAAGAAGAAACAGAAAGAGAGAGAGGAACACAGGCATAAAATTAAAATGGCAACTAATAACTATCTATCAATAATTACCTTAAATATAAATGGCTTAAATGCTCCAATCAAAAGACATAGGGTAGCTGATTGGATAAGAAAACACAACCCATATATATGCTGTCTACAAGAGACCCATCTCACAACAAAAAACTCACACAGGATGAATGTGACGGGATGGAAAAAAATTTTCCAAGCAAATGGAAACGAAAAAAAAAAAGCTGGGGTAGTAATACTCATATCTGACAAGATAAACTTCAAAACGAGGGCCATAATAAGAGACAGAGAAGGTCACCATGTAATATTAAAAGGATCAATCCAACAAGAGGATATAACACTGGTAAACATATACACACCAAATACGGGAGCACCAAAATATATTTAAAAACTTCTGGAGGACTTCAAGAGAGAGATCAATAACAATACGATGATAGTAGGTGACTTTAACACACCACTGACACCACTGGATAGATCTTCTAGACAAAAAATTAACAAGTACATAGAGTCCTTACAAGACAAACTAGATCAGTTGGACTTCATTGATATTTACAGAACATTTCACCCCAAAGCTGCAGAATATACATTCTTCTCAAGTGCACATGGGACATTCTCAAAGATAGAACACATGTTAGGACACAAAGCAAGTCTCTACATATTCAAGAAGAATGAAATCATATCGAGCATCTTCTCAGATTACAGTGGCATGAAACTAGAACTCAATTACAATAAAAACACACAAAAATATTCAAACACTTGGAGGCTAAATAGGTTATTAAACAATGAATGGGTTACTAACGAGATCAAGGAAGAAATTAAAAACTTCCTGGAAACCAATGAAAACAAACACACAACAACACACAGTCTAAGGGACACAGCAAAAGCAGTCCTGAAAGGGAAGTTCATAGCACTACAGGCCTACCTCAAGAAACAAGAAAATTTTCTAATTGGCTTTCTAACCCTACAACTTAAAGAACTAGAAAGTAAACAAAAAGAAAAACCCAGAGCTAGTAGGAGGAAGGAAATAGTAAAGGTCAGAGCAGAAATAAACGACATAAAGACCAAAAAAACAATTCAAAAGATCAATGAAACAAAAAGCTGGTTCTTTGAAAAGATAGACAAGATCGATGGACCTTTAGCCAGACTCACCAAGAAACTAAAAGAGAGGAACCAAATAAACAAAATCAGAAATGAAAGCGGAGAAGTAACAACTGACACCACAGAAATACAAACTATCATAGAAACATACTATGAACAATTATACGCCAACAAGTTGGACAATCTAAGAGATATGGACAAATTTCTAGAAACACACAGCCTCCCAAAACTGAACCAGGAAGAGATAGAAAACTTGAACAGACCAATAACAACAAAGGAAATTGAAGATGTAATTAAGAAACTCTCAGCAAACAAAAGCCCAGGCCCAGATGGCTTCACGGGGGAGTTTTACTGAACATTCAAAGAAGATCTAATACCCATTCTCCTCAAGCTATTCCAAAAAATCCAAGAAGACGGAACACTTCCAAACTCATTTTATGAGGCCAGCATAATCCTAATTCCAAAACCGGATAAAGACACTACAAAGAAAGAAAACTACAGGCCAATATCCCTGATGAACACAGATGCCAAAATCCTTAACAAAATATTAGCAAATCGGATCTAGCAATACATCAAAAAAATTATTCATCATGACCAAGTGGGATTTATCCCACGGATGCAAGGATGGTACAACATTCACAAATCAATAAATGTGATACACCACATAAACAAAATGAAAGATAAAAACCATATAATCATATCAATAGACACTAAAAAAGCATTCGACAAAATCCAGCACCCATTTCTGATAAAAACGTCCAGCAATGTGGGAATAGAGGGATCATATCTCAACATAATAAAGGCCATATATGAAAAACCTACAGCCAACATCATACTCAATGGGCAAAAACTAAAAGCATTCCCCTTAAGAACAGGAACAAGATAGGGATGCCCACTTTTGCCACTCTTATTCAACATATTACTGGAAGTCTTAGCCACAACAATTAGACATGAAGGAAAAATAAAAGGGATCCAAATTGAAAAGGAATAAGTGAAGCTGTCATTATTTGCAGATGACATGATATTGTACATAGAAAATCCTAAAGACTCCATCAAAAATCTACTAGACTTACTAAATGAATTTGGCAAAGTAGCAGGATACAAAATTAATGTCAACAAATTGACAGCATTCTTATACACCAGTGATTAACTCAATCCCATTTACCATTGCAGCAAAAAAATTAAGATACCTAGGAATAAACTTAACCAAAGAAGTAAAGGACAGAAAACTACAGGTCATTGAAAAAAGAAATAGAGGAAGGTATAAAAAAGTGGAAGCACATACCTTGTTCATGGATTGGAAGAATTAACATCATTAAAATTCCATACTACCCAAAGCAATCTATAGATTCAATGCAATCCCCATCAAAATACCAACGACATATTTCACAGAACTGGAACAAACATTCCAGAAGTCTATATGAAACCAAGAAGGACCCGAAGAGCCTCAGCAAACTTGGAAAAAAAAAAAAAAAAAAGAACAAAGTAGGAGGGATCATATTACCAGATATCAGGTTATACTACAAAGCCACTGTAATCAAAACAGCCTGGTACTGGCACAAGAACAGACAGATAGATCAATGGAACAGAACAGAGAACCCAGAAATTGACCCAAGACAATATGCTCAATTAATATTTGACAAAGGTGGCAAGAGCATACAGTGGAGTCAAGACAGTCTCTTCAATAAATGGTGCTGGGAAAATTGGACAGCTACTTGCAAAAACATGAAGCTAGACCACCAACTTGAACCATATACAAGAATAAAATCAAAATGGATAAAAGACTTAAATGTAACTCGTGAATCCATAAAAATTCTAGAAGAAAATGTAGGCAACAAAATTTCAGACATCATATGCAGCAGAATTTTCACTGATACATCACCTAAGGCAAGAGAAACAAAGAAAAAAATGAACACATGAGACTACATCAAACTAAAAAGCTTCTGCACAGCAAAAGAAGCATCAAAATGGAAAGGGAACCTACCATATGGGAGACCATAATTGCCAATGATGCATCAGATAAGGGATTAATTTCCAAAATATATAGAGTACTCATACAACTCAACAAAAGGAAGACAAAGAACCCAATTAAAAAATGGGCAGAGGACCTAAATAGACACCTCTCCAACCAGGACATACAAATGGCCAAGAAACATATGAAAAAATGCTCAACGTCACTAATCATCAGAGAGATGCAAATTAAAACAACTATGAAGTATCACTTCACACCTGTCAGAATGGCTGCCATCAACAAATTATCAAACAACAAGTGTTGGCGAGGGTGTGGAGAAAAGGGGACTCTAGTACACTGCTGGTGGGAATGCAGACTGGTGCAGCCACTGTGGAAAACACTATGGTGTTACCTCAGAAAATTAAAAATTGAACTTCCATTTGGCCCAGTGATCCCACTTCTAGGAACATACCCTAAGAAGCCTGAAACACCAATCAGAAAGAACATATGTACCCCTATGTTCATAGCAGCACTATTTACAATAGCTAAGATCTGGAAACAACCCAAGTGTCCATCAGTAGATGAGTGGATAAAAAAGCTGTGGTACATGTACACAATGGAATACTATGTAGCTGTAAGAAAGAAAGATCTCTTATCATTTGAGACGACATGGGAGGACCTGGAGAGTATTATGCTAACTGAAACAAGCCAAGCAGAGAAAGACAAATATCACATGATCTCACTTATTTGTGGAATATAATGAACTAAACAAAGTGATGAACAAAATTGACCCAGAGACATAGAGGTAGGGTACAGACTGACAAACCCCAGAAGAGGGGGTGTTAAGGGGGAAGAGATAAATGACAGAACTTATATGCATGTATGCATAACCAATGGACATAGACAACAAAGCTGGGGAAGGGGGGGGGGAATGGGGAGGAGGGTGTCAATGGGAGAAAAAGGAGAAACATCTGTAACAAAAGCAAATTAATAAAAATAATTTAAAAATAAAAATAAAATAAAATGCATATTCCCTTTGATCTGGCAAAAAAAAAAAAAAAAATCATAACACAGGGGATTCCAACATGGCGACGGGAAGGACCAGAGTGAGGGTGACAGTGTTAGTGGATGAGCATGTGTGAGAGAGAGTGTGCATGGGTGTGAGTGTGGGTGGGCAGCTGTCTGTCCATGGGGGAATCCAGACCAGGCTGTTTGGAAGCTTCAGGCAGAGGGAACTGCCAGCAACAGAAGCGTGCTCCCCAGCCCGGCTCTTCTCCCCACTCAGGATCAGAGAGCAGGGCATTTTGGAAGATCCATAGCGTCCTCCTTGGGAGGAGGCTGCAGGGAATGGCACATGCCCAGTGCCTGGTGGCCACAGATAGACCACCCCCAGCCCCACAGCCTCTCCTCTGGCAGCAGAGGTCCCCACCACCCTTGCAGGACCCACTAGCAGCAGAGGGACCTGCAGCCTCTGCCAGAACTACCAACAGCAGAGGACTCTGCCACCACTGCAGGTCCCACCAGCAGCAGAGAGCCACCAGCCCTTTTGCAGCCATGAGCTGCTGGCACCGCAGGCTCCCCTACACCCCCATCCCCCACCCCTGCAGCAGAGAGCCCCCATCCCACTGGCCCCACTGCAGCAAAGAGGTGCTGGCCCCCCTGCTGCTGCTGCTGAGAGCCACTAGTGCCGCCAGATGACTGGACTAGACCTGAGATCCAGCTTACACGACCTGCTACCACCCAATGCCCCTGGACAACTGACCTGCTCACACAACCTGGCCCACCCCCACCTGGCCCCAGACCACCAGATGATAAAATGGTGAGACAAAGAAACAACCTCAAATGAAAAAAAAAAAGGAGGAATCGCCAGAAAAGGAACTAAATGAAATGGAGTAAGCTAGTTGTCAGATAAAGAATTCAAAGGAATGGTTATAAGGGTGCTCAAACAACTTAGTAAGACTTATAAGCAACTCAATGACAATTAAAAAGAACTCAGTGGAAACTACATCAGCATGAAAAAAGAGGTAGAAGCTAAGAATAAAAACAAAGTGGAAATGAAGAATGACATAGCTGAAATAAAAAATACATGGAGCCCTGGACAGTTTGGCTTAGTGGTTAGAGTGTCAGCCCATGGACCAAAGAGTCACAGGTTCAATTCCAGTCAAGGGCATGTACCTCGGTTGTGGTTTGTCCCCAGCCCTGGTCAGGGTCGTGCGGGAGGCCATCAGTCGATGTGTCCCTCTCACATTGATGTTTTCTCTCTCTCTTCCTCTCTCTCCCTCCTGCCCACTCTATCTGAAGATAAATAGAAAAATATCTTAGGGTGAGGATTTAAAAAAAATTTTTTTAAATACCCTGGAAGAATTCAATAGTAGATTAGAAGAAGCTAAAGACCGAATCAGTGAGTTAGAAGACAAGGTAGAAAAGAACATCCAATTAGAGCAGCAAATGAAAAAAAAAATTTAAAAAGCAAGAGGAGAGTTTAAGGGAGCTTTGGGACAACATGAAATGTAACATTCTCATCATAGGGGTACCAAAGGAGAGGAACTGGGGAAAGGAATAGAGAACCTGTTTATTTATTTTTTTTTTTTTTTATCCTCACCTGAGGACATTTTTTCATTTTTTGTTCAGATAGAGTGGGAGGGAGAGAGAGGAAGAGAGAGAGAGAGAGAAACATCGACGTGAAAGGGACACATCGAGTGGCTGCCACCCGCACAACCAACCAGGGCTGGGGACAAACTGCAACCGAGGTACATGCCCCTAGCGGGAACCGAACCCGGGTCTCTCTGGACCACAGGCCGATGCTCTAACCGCTGAGCCAAACTGGCCAGGGCGAGAACCTGTTTAAAGAAATAATGACAGAAAACTTCCCTAACCTGCTGAAGAAAAAGTCACACAAGTCCAGGAAACACAGAGAGTTCGAATTAAGATGAACCAAAAAAGACCCACACCTAGACACATCATAATTAAAATAGCAAACGTTAAAGACAAAAAAAAGAATCTTAAAGGCAGCAAGAGAGAGACAGAAAGTTACCTACAAGGAAGCTCCCATTAGACTGTCAGCTGATTTCTCAATAAAAACACTACAGGCCAGAAGTGAGTGGCATGAAGTATACAAAGTAATGAAAAGCAAGAGGCTAAATCCAAGATTACTCTACCCAGCAAGGCTATCATTCATAATTGAAGGGGAAATAAAGAGCTTCACAAAAAAAAAAAAAAAAAAAAAAAAAGGCTAAAGGAGTTTACTACCACCAAACCAGCGTTGCAAGAAATGTTAAAGGGACTATTGTAAAAAGAAGAAGAAATAGAGAGAGAGAGAGGAACACAGGCATAAAGAATAAAAAGGTCAACAAATAAGTACCTATCAATAATAAACTTAAATGTAAATGGCTTAAATGCTCCAATCAAAAGATGTAGAGTAGCTGAATGGATAAGAAAACATGGCTCTTACATATGCTGTCTACAAGAGACCTACCTCAGAACAAAAGACTCACATAGAATGAAAGTGAAGGGATGGCATTTTTTTTTTTATTCCTCACCTGAGGATATTTGTTTTTACTTATTATCAGGTAGAGTGGGAGGGAGGGAGAGAGAGAGAGACAGAGAGAAACATTAATATGACAGAGCTACATCAACTGGTTGCCTCCCACACAACCCAACCAGGGCTGGGAACAAACCACAACTGAGATATGTGCCCTTGACCGGAATCTAACCCTCAACTCATTGGTCCACAGCTAACACTTTAACCACTGAGCCAAACTGGCCAGGGTGGGATGGCATTTTTATACACCAATAATGAACACTCAGAAAGAGAAACTATAAAAAACATCCCATTTACCATTGCAACAAAAAAATTAAGATACCTAGGAATAAGCTTAACCAAGGAGGTAAAAGACCTGTTCTTAGAAAACTATAGGACATTGAAATAGAGGAAGGTATCAAAAAGTGGAAGCATATACCATGTTCATGAATTAGAAGAATCAACATCATGAAAATGTTCATACCACCCAAAGCAATCTATAGATTCAATGCAATCCCTATTAAAATTCCAATGGCAGCCTGGCCAGTGTGGCTCACTGGTTGAGCATCGACCCATGCACCAAGAGGTTCTGGTCAGGGCACATGTCCAGGTTGTGGGCTCAATCCCCAGTGGGGGTGGGGGGGCATGCAGGAGATGGCCAATCGATGTTCTCTCTCATCAATGTTTATATCTCTCTCTCCCTCTACCTTCCTCTCTCTCTAAAAAAATCAATGAAGAAAAAAATTAAAATACCAATGGCATATTTCGCAGATCTAGAACAAATACTCCAACCGTTTATATGGAACCAAAAAAGACCCCAAATAGCCACAGCATTCTTGAAAAAGAAGAACAAAGTTGGAGGGATCACAATTCCGGATATCAGGTTATACTACAAAGCCACTGTAATCAAAACAGCCTGGTACTGGCACAAGAACAGGCATATAGATCAATGGAACAGAATGGAGAACCCAGAAATTGAGCCAAGACATTTTGCTCAATTAATATTTGACAAAGGAGGCAAGAGCATGCAATGGAGTAAATACAGTCTCTTCAATAAATGGTGCTAGGAAAATTGGACAGCTACATGCAAAAAAAAAAAAAAATGAAACTATACCACCAACTTACACCCTACACAAGAATAAACTCAAAATGAATAAAAGACTTAAATGTAACTCATGAAACCACAAAAATTCTAGAAGAAAATGTAGGCAGCAGACATCACATGTAGCAGAATTTTCACCAATACATCATCTAGGGCAAGAGAAACAAAAGAAAAAATAATAATAAATGTGACTACATCAAACTAAAAAGCTTCCACACAGCAAAAACAACAACAACAAAAAAGCATCAAAATGAAAAGGAATCCCACTGTATGGGAGAATATATTTGCCAATGATACATCACTGGATGAGGGGCTAATTTCCAAAATACATAAAGTATTCATACAACTCAACAAAAGGAAGACAAACAATCCAATTTTAAAAAAGGGCAGAGGACTTCTGGTCAAGATGGTGGCGTAGGTAAACACGGTATTGCGTCCTCCCACAACCACATCAAAGTTACAACTAATCTACAGAACAACCATCATTCAAAACTGCCTGACATAGAGCTGAATGGAAGTCCTACAACTACAAAATTAAAAGAAGAAGCCTCATCCAGACTGGTAGGAGGGCAGAGGCGCAACGGGCTGGTCCCACACCCACGTGTGGTGGATAAAAATTAGGAGGATACCTTGGCTGGGAAGGTCCTCCCTGAGGACTGAGGGGTCCCTGTCCCACACCAGGCACCCAGCTCAGGGTTCCAGTGCCAGGAAGAGAAGTCCCAATAACTTCTGGCTGGAAAACCAGCGGGAACTGAGGCTGAGACAGCTGGAGCCCCCGGCAGTTCCTCTTAAAGGGCCCGCGCACAGACTTACTCGGACTCGCACCCACCAGGCTCCAGAGTGCAGGAGGCAGCTTGAAAGGCACCAGAGTCATATGGGGAAGAACTGAGTTGTTTGGCATTGGAGCAAGGGCTGGAGAGGCAGCTTTCTTCTGGACAGACATGCTATCAGAGGCCTTTGTTCCTTTGGTGAGCCCTTCCCTGGGCTGGCAGACGCCGCCATATCTGGGACTCCAGCTACCTGGCTCACACTGTTGGCCCCGCCCTGGTGATTCCCTGAGAACCCGCCCCACCCAACTTTCAGGCCCACCCAAGCTGTTGCCAGTTGCTTGACCATAGGATTGGCCTGTGTTGGATCCTGCTTCAGCTTTTCCTAAATTCTTTCAAACAAGCAGCATCTGGTCTCAGCTAGCCCCATACCTCTCGCTAAGTAATACATAGAAACAAACACAGGGAGGCAGCCAAAATGAGGAGACAAAGAAACAGGTCCCAAATGAAAGAACAGAACTAAACTCCAGGAAAAGAACTAAGTGAAATGGAGTTAAGCAACCTAACAGATGCTGAGTTCAAAATACTGCTTATAAGGATGCTCAATGGACTTAGTGAGAACCTCAGTGAACTTAGTGAGGGCCTCAAGAGCATAAAAAGGGACCAGTCAGAAATGAGGGCTGCACAGTTAGAAATGAAGGAGGCACTAACTGAAATAAAGAATAATTTACACAGAATCAATAGTAGAGTAGGTAAAGCCAAGAAGCAAACCATCGATTTGGAATATAAGGAAGCAAAAAACACCCAATCAGAACAGCAAAAAGAAAAAAGAATCCAAAAAAAATGAGGATAGTGTAAGGAGCCTCTGGGAAAACTTCAAGCATGCCAACATTCGCATCTTGAGGGTGCCAGAAAGAGAAGAGAGAACAAGAAATCGAAAACCTATTTGAAACAATAATGGCAGAAAACTTCCCTAACTTAGTGAAGGAAACAGACATATAAGTCCAGGAAGCACACAGAGTCCCAAACAAGATGAACCACAAGAGGCCCACACCAAGACACATCATCATCAAAATGCAAAAGGTTCAAGACAAAGAGAGAATCTTAAAAGCAGCAAGAGAAAAGCAGTTAGTTACCTACAAGGGAGTTCCCATCAGAATGTCAGCTGATTTCTCAAAAGAAACTTTGCAGGCCAGAAGGGAGTGGCAAGAAATATTCAAAGTGATGAAAAGTGTTGTGGGCCCCAAGGCTAAGGCAACTAGATTCCATTTTATGTGGGCCCCTTGGTTAGGGCGACTGAAGGACTCCATTTTGTCACCAGTGGACATTCCTCGATATTCTTCCCATAATGGGTTGGTTGCCCCTAGACGGGAAGGAATTTCTGCCTAAGGTTATAGTTGCCCCATGTGTTGGGGGCATTTGTGGTTCCCTGAGTATAGGTATTTGCAGGTATTTAATGCTAATTTTGACCTCTGTGATCTCTGTCACTCCCACTATTGTACTGGTTCCCTGAGGGGAGGGAGGCCTATTCTGTTTGTTTGACAAACAGGAGACCCCCGGGCAACTGTTAGATATGGATTTTGACAAATGTTAATCAACTGCTAACCGCTGATATCTGCTTCTGTGAATGCTGCTTGCTTGCTATAAAAGGCTGCCATTTTAGAGGCTCGGGGCTGCAGTTCTCCTCTGAGTAGGTTGGCTGCAGTCCCTGCACAGGTTGCAGGTTAATAAAGCTCCTAAAACTTATAATTTTGGTGTCCGAGTGAGGTTGATCTACTGGGTTACAACATTTGGAGGCCCCAGCGAGATCAACCGTGAGGTCCCCTCTTTTGGGGTCGACCTCCTTGGACTAGGCGGGAGCCTTCCCTCGCCTCAAATTTGTTCTGCATTCGACCCTGAGCCACTTCTGACTCGTCCGGACTCTTTAGGTAAGGAGAGCTCTCTTGGTTTTTGTTCTGTTTGGGATCTCGAGATCGTCCGGGACAGAGCAGGCGGGACGCCGCTCAACTGCTCATCCCCAATTGGGACGGGACGCCGTCTCCAATTTTGGGAGGTGCCGCTTTTGCGTCTCCTCATTTGGTTTGGTTGAAGGAGAGTGGCCACGAGTTGTTTGTCTTTGTCTGTCTTTTGTATTGCGCCAGCTTTTCATTAGTTGTTTGTCTTTGTGTGTCTTTTGTTTTGCACCAGCGTTTCATTCTCTTTCAGCATGGGACAAGGCGGATCGACTTCATCCACCCCGCTCCAATGTCTCCTCTCTAACTTTTCTGATTTCTTTCAGCGTTCTTGTGATTACGGGTCGCCAGCTAACCCTGGTTTTCTAAGGACCCTACGTGAATTGGAATGGCCTACTTTTAAAGTAGACTGGCCATCTGAGGGATCATTTGACCTTTCCCTCCTTCTTGCAGTTCGATCAGTGGTTTATAATGTCCCTCACCCTGATCAACAGGTCTATATTAATGTCTGGATAGATATTGTTACCAACAAGGCTAGTTATGTCAAGAAATTTTCTAAGCCTAAGGGACAGAAATCTATGAAGGCTGTTGATTTGAGGGGAGACTATGCCCTCCGCAGCCTGCCGGCGAAATAAAGTGTTCCTTTACAATTCGGCTGTGCGTCTCTGGTTATCTCGCTGTCAGGTTATAACATTATAGCGAGATCCCTGGTGCTTTAGGACAGCAGGGGATAGACGCCTAGGATGAACGGCCTCTCCCGGTCTGGCCACCGGATACCTGTAGTTCTTCAGGGGTGGTACCCCCTGAGAAGTTCCAGGGCCCCAAAGATCCTACTTGGATTTCCGGTGAGCGGTCGGGAGACGCCAAGATATCCCCAAAAAGATTCTGGTAAATTCTGGTTTGAATTTGGTCCGCCAACTGGGGCGAAAGGGGAGACTGATCACCTCCCCAGCGGCATAGGCGCCGCTCAGGATGGAAAAAATCTGGAAGGAAATTTCTGGTAAGAAATACAGATGGTGTGTGAGTGTGACTGTGTGAATGTAATTGTGTTTGCGTGACCGTGCTCCATGACTTTGGTTACGGAGCCTGAGTGAGTCCTCACCTGAACGGGAGTGGCCAGGTGGACGAAGTGAAAGTTCCTGTCTTGTGTGTCTTCCCTTGTTTTTGTTCTCGTCTGCCTCCCTATTGTGTCTCCCTCAACTTTGTTGCAGTTGGTTTGATCATGGATAGTGGCCCTGGTGCTCAGATGGCCTAATTGGTTTGCATGCTGGGGCACCCTTGGGGAAGGATTTGAGGAGGGTTCTGATTGGGGCACGAATACTGGTAGTGGGCCCCAAACTGGGCCCCAGGGGAGGCCTGGGAAAAGGTAGGGAAGTGCCTGCAGGCCAGAGATAGAGCAAAAGGCCCGCCCGGTGTGGCTGGTGTGGCTCAGTGGTTGAGTGTCAACCCATGCACCAGGGGGTTGCCGGTTCAGTTCCCCGGTCGGGGCACACGCCCAGGTTGTGGGCCGGGTCCCCAGTAGGGGGCATGCAGGAGGCTAATAAGGTGTGGAAGCAAGGTGTAGTGAAAGACTTGAGGAAAGCCGAGAGGGGCTGTGAGTCCTTAAACACTCCCCCACTGTCTTCCGCTACAGCTGTGCTTTGAAGGCCTGGAAAGAGCTCCTAACAAAAGGGTGTGTGTGTGGGAAGAAGGGGGGCTTCACCCCCCCTCGCCCTCCAAGCCCCTGTTGGGGCGGCTTGTGCCGAGGCTGATGTCGTGCACGGGGCCATGCCCTGGGGACACGTGACCCACAGGACACCTTGGCATCTCCCACCGCTGCACGGGCAAGAGAGACCCAGGGTGCGAGGTTTTGGGGCTGCCATGGTCCCTTCAGGCGCTCTTTCGTGCTGCATGCAGCTCACGGAGAAAAAAAGCGGGGGGGGGGAATTTTCTATTTTGTGGCTCGATTGCTACAGGCAGTTAACAGAGTAATAAGTGATTCAGGGGCCAGCCCCACCCCGTCAAACAGGGAAAATGTCTGTCACCCCTGCTCGGGTGTTCCAGCCAGGGTGGAGGCCAGGACTATGATCGGGATCTCTATGGCGCCACCTCGGGGAGTGCGGGGCTGGACCTCTGCCACACCAGAGGTGGGGCCGGAGCTATCCCAGCAGGGGTCTGTGGGCCACTGCCTGGTGGAGCTGTGGGTTTGGTCTTGGGAAGGAATGGTCTCACTGTGGGGGGTTCCAGGTGTTGCCTGGAGTTATTGGTTCTGATTATTTGGGGGGAAATGGGAGTTGTGGCCTGGACCACTAAGGCCATTGTGCAAGTTTTACCTGAAACTAGGATAGCACAAGTTGTAATTTTGCCGCATCAGGTGGCTGGGAAAGTGCTAAAGTGCTATCAAAGGAAACACGGGGAAAGGCAGGGTTCCCCGCCTGGGGTTTGGCGCCCGGGGTTTGGCGCCAGCAAGTTTCCAACAGGCTTCTCTGAACTTTGGGGAGTTGAAAATAGGGATCCCAGGCGCATGCGCGAAGTGCTCTTGGAGAGTTGAAAAAAAAACACTCTGCCCTGTGTTCCCCTTTCCTGCGTCCTTTTGTAAACCTGGGGTCAGAGGAAATTTTCCCATCCCTCTGCCCACGGTGGGACCCAAATACTGCCGTGGGAGGGCTTCCTTGGACACTTTTCACCGTGTTCTCCGGTTAAGCCTATAGGTCCAATTGGTTAAAAAGCTCAAAAGGTAAATAATAATAGGGACACCCCTGGGGAAAAACAGGACGAAAGAATAGCAAAGGTGGTAGTATCAGCCTTAAGGGAAAGAGGACCCATGGAAAACAGCACCCTGGGAAGCACAAGTTGTAATTTTGTGACCCCTAGGAAGGGTCAGGATGGCAGGCCTAGGTTCCAGTTAGGGATACAGAAGACAAGGGCAAAGTCAGGTGTAGAGGAACAGAGTAAAATCTTTAATTTTGAAAATAATAGGGCTGGGGTTCCTTCCAACTGAGCCCGCAGGAGCCAAGAATAACAAGACAATAGGGGACAAACTAGGTTTAGTTTTTTGGTAGGTACTGGTGCAGCAGACTCAGTCCTGACCAAGCCAATGGGCCTCTAACCTACCCCTGGACTTCAAAGAGGACTATAGACTTTGGGAAGAATACTGTGATCTTCTCCAGTGACTGTGCAATTACTGGCCACTGCCACTCCAAGCCATTGGCCATCGATCCTGCCAACCTGCCTCCAGATGATGACCCGGAGAAACCTCTACAGGACTGCCTGCCTGGAGGTAATCGACATAATGCAGACGGCCCGCCAAGACCTCAAGGATGTCCCACTGCCATCATCAGATGAGGTATTGTTCACGGACAGGAGCAGCTATGTCCAGGAAGAAATCAGGTATGCTGGGGCAGCAGTAGTAACTCTGGACCATGTCATCTGGTCACAGTCCTTGAATAGGGGAACTTCAGCCCAACAGGCTGAATTCATAGCCCTAATGCAGGCTCTCTGATGGGGCAAGGGAAAGTCAGTAACAATCTACACTGACAGCAGATACGCCTTTGCCACAGCGCACTTGCATAGCGCCATCTACAGGGTCCGAGGGTTATTAACCTCGGCTGGGAAGGACATCGAAAAGGAAACTCCTGTGAGGCACAGGGAAATCTGCACCAGGAAGCTCGAGAGGCAGCCCTAAAACCAGTGGGGAATGACCTCTCCAGATACACTAGGCCGGAAAATGACTTGGCTGAACAGAAGTAAGCCACCCAAGAACCAAACGGGTGATGGACTCTGCCTGATGGGAGGTTGTTGGTCCCAGAGGCTCTAGGTCGGACTTTAGTCAACCAGCTGCACCAGACTACCCACTTAGGTTACACCAAGTGTAGTGGAACTCCTGAGAGGCAGGTAATGTCCAGTAAGGTCACAGGGAAAGAGAGAAGGCAGAGGGAAGCAGGAATGTGTGGGTCTGAGTAGGGAGGAGGAGAAGGAAAGCTGGGGGATGTGCAGACAGCAGATAGTTGAGCAAGCTCTCAGGTTAATGTCAGGGGAGGGACTAAGAAAGTTGCAGAGGGTCTATGCAAGTTAAAGAAGGATTGTGTAGAGGGAGAGCTTGCCCCTGGTAATAGAATAACAGTCTGGGATGTAGTAAAGGGAGTAACAGGTTTAGGCTACTCCTGACCCTTGGATCAGACAATGGCCCCGCCTATATAGCAAAGAGATATAGGCTATCTCTAAGGGGTTAGGTATAAATTGTAAGCTCAATTATGCTTACCGCCCACAGAGTTCTGGGCAGATAGAGTGAATGAACAGGACCTTAAAGGAAACCTTAACCAATTTTACTTTAGAAACCGGTGAAAACTGGACCACTCTGTTCCCCCTTGCCCTCTTAGTTCTTGCAGGCCCTGCAGTCTGCCCAGAAAGCTGTCCAGAAACACGTCTGCGATGCACTGCCTGTGCCCACCTCGGACCCTGTGCACCCTTTCCAGCCTGGGGACTCGATATGGGCAAAGAAGTTCACCACCCAGGAACTAACTCTGGCCTGGAAGGGACTATACACTGCATCCTGCCTGCACCAACGGCTATCAAGGTCAACGGCATCCCGATCTGGCAGCACCATTCCCGGCTGAGGGGGAAATAGCAAAACGGACTGTTCAGGCCCTTCCAGATAAGACTCTTGTGTTTATTGGGACTTTGATTTTTCTGGTTATGACTGTGCAGGGGAGTTCTTATAGACCTGGGCACCAATGGAACTGAGAACTTAGAAACGGTCCTGCAGAACAGGAGAGGATTAAACCTCTTATTTCTTAAGGGAGGAGGATTATGTGTTGCACTGGGAGAAAAATGCTGTTTTTATGTGAATAATTCAGGGATTATTCAGGAAAATGTATCACTAGTTAGGAAAAATATCGAGGAACAAAAAAGAAAAAGGCGGCAATTTGAAAATTGACTTATATTATGTTTATTCCTAGACTTTGGGCCATGTCTAATAGAGGGCCTCATAAAAACTAAGTTGAGTCAACGATTTGACTTGTCAGGAAAACCAGTGGGGAATGTTGTGGGCCCCAAGGCTAAGGCAACTAGATTCCATTTTATGTGGGCCCCTTGGTTAGGGCGACTGAAGGACTCCATTTTGTCACCAGTGGACATTCCTCGATATTCTTCCCATAATGGGTTGGTTGCCCCTAGACGGGAAGGAATTTCTGCCTAAGGTTATAGTTGCCCCATGTGTTGGGGGCATTTGTGGTTCCCTGAGTATAGGTATTTGCAGGTATTTAATGCTAATTTTGACCTCTGTGATCTCTGTCACTCCCACTATTGTACTGGTTCCCTGAGGGGAGGGAGGCCTATTCTGTTTGTTTGACAAACAGGAGACCCCCGGGCAACTGTTAGATATGGATTTTGACAAATGTTAATCAACTGCTAACCGCTGATATCTGCTTCTGTGAATGCTGCTTGCTTGCTATAAAAGGCTGCCATTTTAGAGGCTCGGGGCTGCAGTTCTCCTCTGAGTAGGTTGGCTGCAGTCCCTGCACAGGTTGCAGGTTAATAAAGCTCCTAAAACTTATAATTTTGGTGTCCGAGTGAGGTTGATCTACTGGGTTACAACAAAAAGCAAGAACCTACAACCAAGATTACTCTATCCTGCAAAGCTTTCATTTAGAATCGATGGCCATACAAAGAGTTTCCCAGACAAGGAAAAGCTAAAGGAGTTCATCACCACCAAACCATTATTATATGAAATGTTGACGGGTCTTCTTGAAGAAAAAGATAAAAAAATATGAACAAACAGAATGGCAATAAGTACGTATCTATCAATAGTTGAATCTACAAACAAAATGAACAAGCAGAACAGAAACATTCTCAAAGATACAGAACTTTTGTTGGTTACCAGATGGGAGGAGGGTTGGGGGAATGGGTGAAAAAGGTGAAGGGATTAAGAAGTACAAATTGGTTGTTAGACTGACAAACCTCAAAGGGAAGGGGGTTTGGGGGTGGGAAGAAATAAACCAAAGAACTTATATGTATATATGCATAACCAATGGACACAGACAACAGTGTGGGGAAAGGCAGGAGGGGGGCGGGAATGGGGAGGAGGGGGGCAATGGGGGAAAAATGAGGAACATCTGTAATACATTCAACAATAAAGATAAGTTTAACAAAAAATAAATAAAAATAAAAAAAGGGCAAAGGACCTGAATAGACACTTCTCCAAAGAGGGCAGACAAATGGCCAAGAGACATATGAAAAAATGCTCAGTGTCACTAATCATTAGAGAGATGCAAATTCAAATACTATGAGGTATCACCTCACACCTGCCAGAACAGCTACCATCAACAAATCATCAAACAAGTGCCGGCGAGGGTGTGGAGAAAAGGGGACTCTAGTATACTGCTGGTGGGAATGCAGACTGGTGCAGCCACTATGGAAAACAATATGGTGTTTCCTCAAAAAATTAAAAAATGGAACTGCCATTTGACCCAGTGATCCCACTTCTAGGAATATATCCTAAGAAGCCTGAAACACCAATTAGAAAGAATATATGTACCCCTATGTTCATAGCAGCACTATTTACAATTGCTAAGATTTGGAAACAGCCCAAGTGTCCATCAGTAGACGAGTGGATTAAAAAGTTGTGGTACATATACATAATGGAATACTATATAGCTGTAAGAAAGAAAGATCTCTTTCCCTTTGAGATGTCATGGAGGGACCTAGAGAGTATTATGCTAAGCAAAATAAGCCAGTCAGAAAAAGACAAGTATCACATGATCTCATTTATTTGTGGAATATAATGAACAAAACAGATGCAGAGACATGGAAGTAGGGAACAGACTGACAAACTTCGTAGGAGAGGGAATAGGGAGTGGAAAGAGATAAACCAAAGAACTTATATGCATATATGCATAACCAAAGGTCAAAGACAATAGTGTGGTGAAGGCAATGGAAGGGGGTGGGAGTGGGGAGGAGGGTGTCAATGGAGGAAAAAAGAGGAACATCTGTAATACATTCAACAATAAAGATAAGTTAAACAAAAAAAATAATAAATAAATAAATAAATAAATAAAACACTTTAACACTTTCAATAATAAAGATAATTTTTTTTTAAATCAGAACACAGGGCACAGCAGCTGAAGCTGAGATGTGGCTGTCCCTCTAGATGGGGACTCTGTTAACCCTGTCCCCATCCAGCCCCTCTGGACAATTGAGTCAGCAGCCCCCGTTATCACCACATTTCTGATATTTACACAGCTTTCTGTAACTAAGGGAACACGTACGTCCCTCTCACATATCCCACCCCTCTATGTTAGTGTCCTGTGGCTGCCATAACAAATTACCCCAAGTCAGTTGCCTTAAGACAACAGAAATTGATTATCTCCCAGGTTCAGAAGCAGAAATTCAAAATCAAGGTGTCAGCAGGGATGGGCTGTCTCTGAACACTCTAAGGGAGGACCCTTCCTCTCTTCCTCCAGCTCTGGTGACTCCTAGTAATGCTTGGTGCTTCCTAGCTTGAAGCTGTCTCACTCCAACCTCTGCCTCCATCGTACATGGCCTGCTCCCTGTGTCTCCTCTGTGTCTCTGTATCTAAATCTTCCTCTTCTTTGTCTTGTGAAGACACCAGTCGTTGGATTAGCCCTCCCCACTACCAATCCAGTATGACCTCATCTTACCTTGATTGCATCTACAGAGACCCCACTTCCAAATAAGGTCATATTCACAGGTACGAGGGTTAGGATTTAGACACAGCTTTTGAGGGGACACAGTCTAACCCACTACACCACTAACTACATCCATCCCCAGCCTCATTTCTCACCCTTCTCCCTGCCATCCCTGCTGTCCACACCACACCCTTGGAAGCTCCACTCTGGCCCCCATGCCTTCACAGGGATGCTTTTTGCGTGTTACCCCTGGCTCCCATGTCCTTCCTACACATCCTCCAGTCTCACGCCAGCCATCACTTCTCTTGGGAAGCCTTTCCCCTGGCCCAGTTGCTCATTAAAGGGACCTCGTCTCTGCCCAAGTTATACCCCATACTTTGAAATTGCCTTTTAAAGCATCTCTCCTAGTACTGTATGTAAACTCCAAGAGGGAAAACAACTGTGTCCATTTGTCCACCATTTTAACTCTAGTACTTGCACTTTGTAGATGTATAGCAAGCACTCAAGTATTTGTTGAATGAATGAATGAATGAATGAATGAATGAATGAATGAATGAGCAACAGAATGAATGAAACAGAGGGAGAAAGGGAGGACACAATAGCATATATCACACCTCAGATTTACAAGGATATATTCTGTGGCAAGAGATACTTTCAACAAAATGCCTTAGACTGCCTTAGATTCTCAAGAACTGGTCAGTGCATCTTATTTCCTCTCTTAATCAATACTGCCCAATCTCAGTGCTGGCTCCTGTCTCATTAACATTTATCAACAATGCTCGATGATATGTGGTCTTTTGCAATTGTTTACCGACTCTGAATTTCAGTTCATCTCACAGGCAGACCATTTAGCATCAGGCGAGGACAGAGGCTGCTTCTAATCTGTATCCCATTGAGTGCACCAGCTTTATCAATGTCATTCCAAACCCAGGCTGGCTGGGGCTCTCCCTCCCTTTTTGGAATTATATCAATTCTAAGAATCCTTCATAAGCCAAGCTGATGCTCCATTTTACTCTATCATGCCACCTTTTTTACTGACAGGGGAGGGTCCTTCTCCATCCTGCCTGGCAATGATGTGCAGGCAAGTGATTTCCATCCATTCTGTGGGGCAGAAGTTGACAAGTACTGAGTGCAGTTTCAAAGTGCAGAATAGAGCTGCATCTGCAGAGGGAGAGAAGGGGCTCAGGTTCTCAGGCTGGCTCAAGACCTCCCTGGGTATTTCCTCCACTGCCGTCCCATTAGGGAGCTGTGGGCATCTGTCCCAGGCCTTTGAAGGGGGTCTCAGAATTGCCCTCTCAGTTCATTCCCTGGAAATGACCTTATTATGCACAAGCTTCTCTGAGAGGAACCTAGAGTCCTCAGGGTCAGTGGCTTTGTGTTTCTAACCGACACTGACTTCTTTCTTGCTTGTTAGCAAGTGTACCCCATGGCCCTGTGAGCAAGAAGAGACTTTTCCTGCACAGGTGGTTGGTAATTTGGTTCTCAGCACATCACACTAGCTTCTCTGGACCTCCTTCTGCACAACTGAGAAAGCATTTGTTTTGCTTCAAAGAGCCTCTGACATCTGGCAGATTCCGGAGGGGAAATATCACCACTTAAAATTTGTCTTCTCTCTGGGTTTCATTTCATTTGAGGTTTGTTTTCCTGTGCCTGCGGTTTACAAAGCCATTTGGAAAGAAAGATCTTGAATATTTCTTTGTTCCCGTGATCCCACCTAATGCTCACCAGCATCTCTGATCATGTCACCTGGCGATGCCACTTACCCCTGGCGGATCTCAGGGTGGGAGGGGAAGGGAGGGCAACTGCAGGCTGTGCCTCAGGAGGAAGAGAGAAGAAGAGTCTAAATGACCTAGTATCGCCTTGGTCTTGGCTGGCTGGGGAGGTACAGCCCCATCAAACACAAAATAGACAAAGTTTTTCACACTTGCCTCTCAGCCTCCTCCATCCCAGCCCAGCACCAGGTTCTCTCAACCTCTGGGCTGTGCTCACACGTGTTCACCACCCGCTCCATCTGTTGTTCCTGGAGGTAATAAGTGGTCTTAGAATTCTAAGATGAACACCAAACTCCCCACTCCTCAAGTGTCCATGCCCGTATAATCTCCTCTTCTTGAGTGTAGGCAGAATCTGCCATTAAGTTACATAACAAAGGGGAAGGAATTTTCAAATGCAGTTAAGGTCCCTAATCAGATGACTTGGGAGTTCATCCAAAGCACCTATCCTCATCAAGTGAGCCCTTTAAAGATGGTGAAGTTTCAGAGATTCACCCCCAGTTTCCAAGGAGAAGCCGACAGCCATGCTGTGGGTTGCCTGCAGAGAAGGGCAGCCTCTAGAAACTGAGGGCCTCAATTCGACAACCACAAGGAACTGAAATCTGCCAACAACCTGAATAAGCTTGGATGAGGACCCTGAGCCACAGATGAGACTCCCCAAATGACACCTTGATTTCAGCCTTGTGAGATCCAGTTGAGTAAGCCCTGCCCAGACTCTTGACCCATGGAAACCATGAAATAATAAATGGATGGTGTTTTAAGCCATTAAGCCACTAAGTTTGTGGTACTATATTACACAGCAATAGAATATTAATATAAAAGTAGCCCTGGCCGGTTTGGCTCAGTGGTTAGAGCATCAGCCCGCAGACCAAAGGGTTGTGGGTTAGATTCCCAGTCAAGGACATGTACCTGGGTTGCAGGTTTGATCTCCAGCCCTAGTCAGGGTCGTGCAGGAGGCAACCAATCGATGTGTCTCTCTCACATCTCTCTCTCTCTCTCTCTCTCTCTCTCTCTCTCTCTCTCTCCCTCTCTCTCTCTCCCTCCCTCCCTTCCACTCTCTCTAAAAGCCAATGGAAAAATATCTTCAGATGAGGATTAACAAAACAAAACCAAAAAAAGAATATTAATATAAAAGTAAACTAACACTTCTGACCAAAAGTGGAAGTTACTGTTATTCCCTCTTACTTAATCATCTTTATCTCAGTCCTGAAAAAAGTAGATGCTATTAACTCCATTTGTTACAGATGAGGCTGAGGCCTAAGAAAGTGATGGAATCTTGCAAAGGTTGCCTTGCTATCTGGTGCTTAAGCTTGAATGCAGCCCCAAGTCCATACAACTAAAGTCCACAATCTTTAAAACACCCACAGAATTTTTCCCCCTCCCTCAGCCTTGCCCTTCAGAAATCTGTTCCTTCAGTGACAGATCCCAATCAAGTGTTAAAAGTTATGAAATCGTGATTTTGACAAAAATTTAGTAACTGCCTACCAAAATTAATAATAATTAGTAATGTTTTTGAACCCATAGTTTTAAGCACTGGGCTATTCCCATTGGGATAGATGGGTATTATTATTATTATTATTATTATTACTGTTACTGTTGGGGAAACTGAAGCATGAAGAAGTAAAGAAACTTGCCAAAGATCACACAGTCAAAAAGCAGTAGAAATAGCAGAGCCCTGCTTTTTCTCGGACAAAATTCTTAAGTCTGACATTCTGAAACAAAATGGTGCACAATAATAGCTCGGAAATGCACGTATCTTCTGCAGGTTAACAGATTACAATTCACTTCAGGGGAATCACAACCAAGGAGCTACATTAAATGAGGTCTTCTGTATAACTGATAGGAGTAGTCAACAAGCCTGTTCACAAACATTTTGGTTGGCCTTCCAGGCACACGGAAGTTGGGCATAACCATGTGATCTATTTTGTCCAATGAAACATGAGCAAATGTAACTTGTGTCACTTCCAGGTGGAAGAGTTAAGAGACTGTGATTTACCACATTCCCTTCCCCCTGCGATGTTGATCAGGATGTATACACAGATTCTTTCATGAGCCTGAATTCCTGAGTGTCTGGAATGGACAGATCACTCCCACAATGCCCAGTCACACACTGGACATGGAACACGACCAAGAATAAACCTTGTTGAGTTGAGCCACTGAGATTGGGTATTGTTGTTACAACAGCATAACCCAAACTGTCCTGACTAATACATTGCCCTAACTAGGGCTTCTTACCAAAAGCAAAGGCATATTAAAAGTTAACAAAAATGCCCTGGCTGGTTTGGCTCAGCGGTTAGAGTGTCGGCCTGCAGTCCAGAGAGACCCGGGTTCGGTTCCCACTAAGGGCACGTACCTCGGTTGCAGTTTGTCCCCGGCCCCGGTTGGGTCGTGCGGGAGGCAGCCACTCGATGTGTCCCTTTCACATCGATGTTTCTCTCTCTCTCTCTCTTCCTCTCTCTCCCTCCCACTCTATCTGAACAAAAAAATGGAAAAATGTCCTCGGGTGAGGATAAAAAAAAAAAAAGTTAACAAAAATGTGATGAAGGCCTGAGGTGAGGTGGGGTAGGGTGGGGTGGGGACTTGGTGGAGGGGGCCAAGGGGGCAGAGGAGATATGGGGGACATCTGTAATACCATCAGCAATAAAATAAATAAGTACAGTTAATGACATAAACAAAAGAGCAAATGCCAATATAATCTGCCACTTTGTCAGGCTAACAAACCCAAACAAAGCCAACAGCCATAAGTTAAAAGAAACAAATCATTAGGTTGAAAACAGAACTGTCAAAACAGACACAACTGACTAATCTAGTGATTGGTGATGAACATCAGGCAAGACACAGATGTTGTCATCATCATCATTTATTGTACGTATAATTGCACATAATGTCTAAGAAAAACACAGTGTTTAAGCTCATTGTCTATAATTCAGAGAAGTCACTCTCCATTTACTTATCCCTTCATTCTGGATTTATTTATTGAGCAACCATTATGTGTCAAGCACTATGTTTGGGTGCTGGTGATACAATGATGAACATACCCCACCCTCAAAGAGCTTATGGGCTATTGGGGGAGACAAGAATAAAAAATTATAAAGAAATATAGAATTTTAAAAAGGAAAGTCCAGCCCTGGCCGGTTTGGCTCAGCGGTTAGAGCGTCGGCCTACGGTCCAGAGAGACCTGGGTTCGGTTCCGCTAGGGGCATGTACCTCGGTTGCAGTTTGTCCCCGGCCCCTGGTTGGGTCGTGCGGGAGGCGGCCACTCGATGTGTCCCTTTCACGTCGATGTTTCTCTCTCTCTTCCTCTCTCTCCCTCCCACTCTATCTGAACAAAAAATGGAAAAATGTCCTCAGGTGAGGATAAAAAAAAAAAAAAAAAAAGGAAAGTCCATGAAGGGAGTAGCAAGAGGCTGAAATGGAGAATGCAGAGCGTCAGGCAAGATGTCTCTGTGTAGATATTTAAGTTAAGACGTAAAGGGTATTAAGAAGCTATTCTGGAGAAGAGCAAAGGAAAATCATTCCCAGGGAACAACGAGTCCTGAGATTGTAAAGGTTGTTCAGTTCAAAGAACCAAAAGGAGGCCAGTGTGACTGAAGGAGGTGGAAAGGTGGGCAGGAGCCAGCAGGAGACTCAAGGTCTTGATTTTACTCTCTGTGCAATGGGAAGCCAAAGCAGGGACACTAAGATCACTTTAGCTCCCAGGTAGGAAATGTGCTGCTAAGGGTTGACAGTGGGATCAGAAAGCAAGTCAGGAGACTGCTGCCATACCTGGCTGAGATATGGTTGGTGTCCTAGGCTAAGGCAGTGACAGCAAAGATGGAGAGAATGGACAACTTGAGATAAAATTCAGAATCACAGGACTTGTTGATGGAGAAAGAGGACAAAGAGGGAAATGCCTGGCTTACTGCCCTGAACAGCTGGGTAGATGGTGGTGCCATTCAAAGAATGAGGAAGGTGTGGGTGGGGCACAGGGATGGAGGGGGACAAAAAGCAAGAGTTTGGCTTTAGTGGCTTTGGACATGCTAAGTGTGAGATGTCAACTTTGCTGACATGTGGGGGTGGGGGAACAAGAAAAACACTGAATGTGTAAATCTGGTGTTCAAAGGAGAAGCCTGAGCTAGAGACAGACATTCAGGGGTCAACAGCCAAGAAATGGCAGCTAAACCTGTGGAAATGGATGGGCTCATCTAGTGAGCAGGTCTATAGAGAGCAGAGAAAAGTGTCAGGACTAGGCTATAAGAACAACCAACATGTCAAAGGCAATTGTGTTGGACAAGCAAAGACCTGATTGCAAGCCATCCTCTACCCCTCAGTCTCTGCATTATGCCAGAGGCTCAGCTTCTGTTGACTTCCAATGAATCCTCACATGTCATTCATTCTTCTAAGACCTTTTCCAAAATCCTCCTTCCATACTTAGTGAAATGAGGTTCTCAACATGCTTGCCTTTTCTTCCTCCCATCCAGTCTAAGCAAAAACTTTTGATTATGAGAGGAATAAAGAAGCCTTTGGTTTCTGTTCTACACTGTTAATTCCATGAATGATTTCTCATTATTCATGCCTGGCAATCTAATTTTCTTCTTTCACCTCTTCCAGCACAGTCATAGCCTTAATTATTGACCTTTTCACTCTCCTGCCACTACCTTTTTCCCTCGTCCAATTCTCAGGAAGTTCTGATCGCAAGGTTATCTTCTGGATCCTCAGCTGAGGATAGACATTGTTTATGTGGATGTCTCTTCTTCTAATCATTATCAAACAAGTCAGAGATCTCTGTGCATCAAATATTAAATTCAAGCTTGACAGATCATGCTTCTGGTTTCTGTCCTTCCAGCTGGTAAATTAACAAGTTTACAACCTTCGCCAAGAAGTCTCACCAAATTTTCACAAGGTCAGAGTTTCCAAGGGTGATGGTCACTCTTGCTCTCTTTCTCCTGCTCAGAATGTGTCATGAGAGAGTGTTACACTGCCACATTTGCAGGATGAGGTATCTTGTTCTAGGGGACACATTTTAAGAGATGGACAAATTAACAGGCATTCAGAAAATGGTTACCACCATGGGGAAAAAAAATCAAAGCTACACCAAAAGCATTGGTCAAAGGAGTTAGAGATGTTCAGGCTGGAGAGAATTTTCTGGAGTAGCAGGGGTAAGAAAACCATGGCCCGTGGGCCAAATCCTCCCTGCCCCCATGTTTTTATAAATAAAGTTTTATTGGAACTCAGGTACATTTATAGTTGTGAGTACGTGAAACACAGAGTTTATTCTTGTATTATTTATTAATTACTGTATTATTTTCCATCCGAACAACTGTAAGCCTCCTTTTGCCCCATCCTGTATTTATTTACAATTATCTATGGCTGCTTTTCATGCAACAGTGGCAGAGTTGAGTCATTGTGAGAGACCATATGGCCTGCAAGAACTAAAATATTTACTCTCTGGCTCATTATAGAAAAAGTCTGCCAACCCAACTCTGGAAAAGGAAGGGAAGGAGGGAGAGAGAGAGGGGAAAGAGAAGGAAATGTGGCTGTATGCACACGTCTGTTGTAAGAAAGAAGCATTTGACTTGTTGAGCATGGCCCAAAATATCAAACAAGGAGCTATAAATTGAAATTACAGAAGATGGAAGTTTTGCCACGTGGTGTGCGACATAATCTCTTCTTCTACATTCTCCTGAAATCTTCAGTGAAATTATTTTACTGAATATTTTGTCAATGCTTCTGAGGTTGCATTAGTGGAGATTTATAGGAGAGCATGTGATATGTGGCATCTGTCTTAACAAAATAGCATATTAGCCCTAGGAGATCTGGGTCCCTTCTGGTTGAGCTAACCCTTCTAGGTATGTGACAGATGTAGGAGGCCATTCCCATCCTACCACCCCTGAGGCCATTTGAGTCTTTGAAAACATGATCTGGCATAACACTTATTTAATCTAACTTAACACTATTACTTAGTCTAACTAACACTATTATTTAGTCTAACACTAAACATGAACCTTGCTGACATAAGCCATAGGAATACATTCTTTAAACTTTTCTTTCATTTCAGATCCTTCTCAGAAATTCCTAAGGCTCAACCACATGTATAATATTCCAGGAGAAAAAATAATTTCTGAGCTTTGGGATTTCCCTGAGGTGGTCCAAATCTGTGAACATTTCATATAAGTTGTCCAAATTTTTGGCACAACACCAAGAGTGAACTGTAATATAAACTATGGACTTTGAGTGACTATGATATGTCAATGTAGGTTCACCAATTGTAACAAATATACAGTTTGTTGGGAGATGTGGATAATGGAGGGAAGCTAGATAGGTGCAGGGGCTGAGAGTATGTGGGAAATCTCTATACCTTCCCCTTGATTTTGCTATGAACTTAAAACTGCTCTAAAAAAAATAAGTCTTTAAACATTTTTTCATAGGCATTTAAAACAAGAAGGACATTGAGAACATGTGAGCTCTAGGTTGGATCCTAGGGACTCATGGATCTTCAGCCAATGGGATATATGCACCCCACATGCTCACACCCTCATGGGCTATTTCTATTACATCCAAAACTTAGTAGTTTTAAACCACAACAACTGATTATTTCTCATGATTCTGTGAGTTGATTGGGCATTTCCTCTGCTGGTCTCACCTGGGCACACTTGTGTGGCTACCTGCTGCTAGAGGTACCGCTGGGCTGGGAGGTCATGACGCCTCGTGCACATGCCTGGGAGTTGGTGCTGGCTGTTGGCCAGGGAACCTGGTTTTCTTCCACATGGCCTCTCATCCTCCAGGGCCCCCATGTCCACACAGCCCTTGAGCAGGATAACCAGGGATTACTTGGTGCTGGTTTCCAAAAGAGCAAAAATAAGGGAAGCTACAAGGGCTCTCAAGGCCTAGGACTAAAAGTTGGACACCATCCCATTTTAGACGTATCCATTGGTCAAAGGAAGTCAAAGCCAGCCCAAATATGAGGGGAGGGAAATAAACTCCACTTCTCAATGGAATGATTCATAATCACATTGCAAAGGGCATTTGTGGGATATTTCACTCATCTTTGAAAGTACTTCTCCTCTCTCTCTCTCTCTCTCTCTCTCCCTCTTTCTCTCTCTCTCTCTCTCTCTCTCTCTCTCTCTCTCTCTCTCTCTCACACACACACACACACACACACACACACACACACATAAACAGGTATATGCAACCCTCCCTTGAGGTGCATCCACTGCCAACCAGAACCTAAACTTGACAGTACTCAATGGAAGAAGAAATTAGACTGTCCTACATGCCAGTCTCTTCTTGCTTAACTTCAGCCTTATCATAAGCAGACCCTATCGGAGTTTATGTCTCTTGAAAAGCCTTATAATTGATATTTGGATCAATCAATAAGTATCTGAATCCATAACAATAGGAAATATTTGGCTCATAGTAGGTTTTTTTTTCCTTTCTGCTAAATCATGCTGTAAGAACCATAATGAAACTTTATATTTAAAAAAAAATTGCCCTGGCTGGTTTGGCTCAGCGGTTAGAGCGTCGGCCTGCGGTCCAGAGAGACCCGGGTTCGGTTCCAGCTAAGGGCATGTACCTCGGTTGCAGTTTGTCCCCGGCCCTGGTTGGTCATGTGGGTGGCAGCCACTCGATGTGTCCCTTTCACGTCGATGTTTCTCTCTCTCTCTCTCTTCCTCTCTCTCCCTCCCACTCTATCTGAACAAAAAATGAAAAAATGTCCACAGGTGAGGATAAAAAAATAAAAAATAAAAAAAATTATTTTAAGCCCTAGTTAACAGGGGCTTAAACCTGTTAACAGATTTAACAGGATACGTCTCTTAATACTTTCGACACAGACGTCTATTATTTTTTTCAGCCTACCCGTTTTCTCTTCTATTGATTCTTATACCTCTTCCTACTCCAGTCACATGGCTCTATTGGGGGCTACTATGTTCCTACATGACTCCACCCCCGCCCCCAGCCATGACTGATTGGTCCAGAGATAGACATCTGACCAGGCCAATCAGAGCTCTTCCCTTGGACTTTTTGTCCTAAGTGAAGCTGGAAAAATATAATCTTTCTCTGTGATGACAGGCACTGTAAAGCAAGAAAAACAGGAGCTTTTGTGACTGCATTCCTCACCATATGGAGAAAACCAGTCCTGAGTGAGAGAAAATTAAGCTGATATGCAAAAAAAAAAAAAAAAGAAAGGCAGACACAGCAATGGAGAGAGATCTGGTGGTATGTGAGTCCCTGGACCATGGAGCCCAGATGCATCCCTGCCTTTCTGCAGAATGACTTCCGATGCCCTGCTCGTAGGCTGTGGGTACTCATCATTCTAGTTGCATGCACCCAAGACTAAAGCACCTTGTGTTGGCCTCCTTCCCTTCCTTAAATCACTTCCCCCTCCCCTTTTGGTGTTCCCTGGGATCATCTCCCAAATAAAGCACTTGTGTGCCCATCCTTGTTTCAGGGTCTGCTTCAGGGGAAAACCAGACCTGAGCATGGTCCCTTTTTTACCTACACTAGTAAGATGCAACCAAGAGTTGCATTACATCATCTGGGATGATTCCTAAAATGTTTGTGGAATTCCCCCACCTCCCCACCAGTGACCATATCATAAATATGTAAATTTATTAACAAAATTTAATGGTATTCTTTGAGCAATCATGAATTTCACAAACTCATTGCACTTCCATAACAGCTCCCCATGACTCATATGTCAGTCATGCAAAAGAAGGTAAGAGTCAGAGACGGCTCTACTGGACTTGCAAGGAAGAGTCTAGTTCAGGGTGGCACTGTTGGGAGATGCTTTTGGAACTGTGGGACCCTCAAGCCTGCATGTCCCACAGCTGAGTACTAGGACAGCTTGGAAACAGTGGCAGGAAGAGATTCACTCTCCTCCATATTTTATCCTCTGAGCTATCCAAAGTGCTCAATAAATATTTGCTAAACAAATAATGGATGTATGCCTTCCAAACCAGAACTTACCAAAGAGAAACCAAGACACACCACAATGCTGTGACCGTAAGCATCACAGTGACTATCATGAGAATTCTCTCTAGCCACCCACCCCCACTAAACTCTGCTGATTACACCAAATGTTGCACTTTAGGGACGTTTCGGTGGACTTGGTGCATGACTGCTGGCTATTTTATCTGCGTTTCCAGAATATAGAGAGGTGTGTGGATTGTCCCCAAAAGGGCCTAACTGATGAGTATACAATTCCCAAAGAGCCAAACCACTTAGTATAAGTATTCATATTCCCTCGGGGAATCTACACACCAGGGACTCAAGGTTCTCTCCAGACCAAAGAGTGCTTGGCCTTGGACAGTCCAATCCTGATATCAACAGTGACTCTCCTCTGGGCCTGGCTGTCTCAGAAATACATTGTTCATTGTCACCAAGGGCATCCAGGGACACAAAATAAGATAACGATTCTTATGTATTGGCCCTCGATTGTCTGTCCCTCCCTCATGCTGGAAGGAGTGCCAAGTCCAATTTGTCCATCACTGGCCTCATCAGATCAGGTAATGAAACTATCAGTAGTAATTTATCATCATACTAAAAGCAACTAACATCTGTTGGGCACTTACTGTTACGAGGGACCCATGTAAGTGCTTAACATGCTGCATTAGCCAGGATAGACTAGGTTATGCCACAGTAACAAATTAACCCCAAAATATCAGTGGCTTGGCAACAGAGGTTGCCTTCCCACATTCCATGTCCACCATGGGTTGGCGGGGACTACACTCCATATGGTCACTCAGAGGCCTAGAATGATGGAAATTCTTCATCTCAACATAAGGCTTCCACAGTTACTGCAGAGAGAGGGGGATGGTTATGCACCAGCCTTTGAAAGCTTTGGGCTGGAAATGACG
The DNA here is from genome assembly GCA_030848825.1 of Tadarida brasiliensis. Classification (NCBI taxonomy): domain Eukaryota; kingdom Metazoa; phylum Chordata; class Mammalia; order Chiroptera; family Molossidae; genus Tadarida; species Tadarida brasiliensis. The sequence continues at coordinate 113,469,271 of CM061258.1, forward strand.
CGTGTGGCTTCCACTCACAGCACATCGGCCATAAATTACAAGGGGTCTAAAAAATGGGGGGAAGCACATGGGTACCCCACGAGCAGTAAGCGTTCCTGCCGACATGCATTATCTCATCGGAGCCTCACAACCTCAGGAAATACATTGTCATTCCTTCTTACAGGGAAGGAAACAGGCATGGAGAGGTTGTGGGCCTGGCCCCAAGGTACGATAGACAGTAAGCAGCAGAGCTGAGATGTAAACACAGGCCTGGCAAGCGTCAAAACACTCTCAACCACGATGCTCCATACTCATCACAAAATTCTATGAATAACCCTCATTTGGCAAAACGCCATGCTAATTAATTATAGCAAAACACTGTGCTAACAACCCAAGTTATGCAAGTACGAGATGAAGCTCCCCTGACACGCCACCCCAAAGATCCAGTCTAAGCAAACGTCTGGAACAGAATTCTCAGGTAACTTCGCAAGAGGGAAATAGATCATCTCATCTGAGTCTGACATCCAGCCTTCAGTCCACCACGTCAAGACAAAATTTACAAAAGCTGAAAACCCGGGAAGCCTGTCACCAGAAAACCCATTGATGACATCTTTATATAATTCACAGAACTTCCTGAAAGTGCAGAGGTGTCACCCATGCACCAACAGGAAAAGGCCGGAGGCAGGGGGAGCTAATTGGAGACTGTCGTCATATCCAAATGAGCGGTTAAGTGAAGGTGCTTCCAAGAGGCTAACTCCTCCCAGCCTGCAAAACTCAAGGCTAGCACCACCTCCTCCAGGAAGCCCTCCTGTGCCCAGCTTCTCGGGTCAGGACCTGCTCCTGTATCACTTCCCACATGCACCTCCAGCAGGGCCCTTCCACTGCACATAACACTTTACTTGTCTCGTGGATTCTGAGCTACACACAGGCAAGCTCTGTGTCTCCCGCACAATAAATACGGAGTGGATGGGGAAAAGCTTACGTGTGTTCAAAGCCATTTGTTCCCTTGAGAAATTTAACCCCCCTGTGCCCAGCAAACACGTAACCAAGTATTAAAACTATAGCTCTGACCTCACTTGCGCTGTGTGACCTTGGAGTGGTCCCATAGCCTCTATACGCTCTTTACTCAGCTACAAAGTAAAAACCACCCCACACATTGTAAAAATTAAGTGGAAAGCGGAGTTATTCAAACCAAGGCCTGTCTACTAATGTTCACAGCAGCACTTTTCACAATAGCCAAAGGTAGAAAAAACCCAAACATCCACCAGCTGGTGAATAGATATATAAAAAGTAAAATACCCACACGACGCAATGTTATTCAGCCATAGAAAGGAATGAAGCACTGATTCATGCCACAGTGTGGATGAGCCTTGAAAGCATTGTGCTCAGTGAAAGAAGCCAGTCACAAAAGACTACGTATTGTAGGGGTCCGCGTATACGAAATATCCAGAATGGTCAATCTGAACAGATAGAAAGCAGATTGGTGGTTGCTGGGGGCTAGAGGAGAGAGGAATGAGGAATGACTAAGGGGTATAGGGTTTCTTTTGGGGATGATGAGGATATTCTGGAACTAGATAGTGGTGATGGTTGTACAATACTGTACATGTACTAAATATCACTGAATTTGTACACTTGCAAATGATTGAAATGGTCAATTTTATCTCATGCGTATTTGACCACAATAATTTTTTTTAATGTTTATGGGGAATTTTCAACTAAGAACCTTCCTAAGATTTTCAAAAATAGTAATTAAATGGGATAGATAAAGTATATACACTTCCCAGCCCCCATGGGCACTTAATCTATGCTGGCTGTTTTCATAATCATTATCAACAATCATTGTATTCCTCAGAAGAATGGGATCTACTGAGCAAAGGAAAGCACCAATCTAATTTGTTCCCCAAATCTTTACAACAGGGGAATTAGTATAAAAGTCCAAAATAGTTCACACAATTTGAGTTTTCTTATTGAGATAAAATACCTAGAAAACATAAAATTTACCATCTTTACCGTTTAGAAGGGCACAGCTCAGTGGCATTGAGTGAGTTCACAGTGCTGTGCAAACCTTCCCAGTTCCATTTCCAGAACCTTTTCATCATGGAAAACGTGTTACACTCCAGGTAATTTGAGCCTCAGCAGAGCTGGGGCAGAATTATCAAGGTGGACTTTGTTCAATCTCAGATAAAAAAGGGAGAAAATGGGAGCGGGCCCATGAACTCTGTGATGTGTGCGTGCGAGGCGCTCGCAGCATGTTGGGGCTCGGGGTCCTCGGGCTGCTGCTGCCTGTCCTACTGGGCTTGGCCAGCGGCCACCCCATCTCAGGCAGGAAGAGCTTCAACAAGCTGCTGCTGATCTCGTTTGATGGCTTCCGCTGGAATTACGACCAAGATGTGGACACCCCCAACCTGGACCGCCTGGCCCGGGAGGGAGTGAAGGCCAAGTACCTCACCCCACCCTTCGTGACAATGACCTCCCCGTCCCACTTCACCACGATCTCAGGTAAGTTCCTCGCTGCAGCCGGTCTGCAAATGCTGGTGGAAGGCCCCGGCATCTGTCATTGCCTGAGGGAGAGCCCATTCTGGCTCCGCTCTGGGGAAACCAAGGCAGCTCGTGCAACTTGGGGTCACCCCCTGGAAGAAGTACTTAGGATAGCCTGGGATCTCGGAGCTGTTTCTAGCACCCTGTGAGCTACCGAGCCCTGACCTACAGACAGGATCCGGATGAGGACTGCAGCCTCTGAAGGGATCTTCATACTCCCAGGCCCACCCCACCCTCCACCCTGCCTTTCACACAGTGGCTGGTGATCTTTTTTTAAAGTAAATCATTAAAAGAATTTTATAAAATAATAAAACCTTAAAGTTTAAATAACTCAATTATATCAGGCAACTCCCCTGCTTAATGCTAGTGAGTTAAAGGGACACCACTGCGCCCTGGCCGGTTTGGCTCAGCAGTTAGAGCATCGGCCCGCGGACCAAAGAGTCGCAGGTTCGATTCCGGTCAAGGGCACATACCTCGGTTGCGGTTCATCCCTGGCCCTGGTCAGGGTCGTGCGGGAGGAAGCCAGTCGATGTGTCCCTCTCACGTCGATGTTTCTCTCTCTCTCCCTCTCTTTCCCTCCCTCCCATTGTATCTGAAGATGAATAGAAAAATATATATATCCTTGGGTAAGGATTGAAAAATAAATAAAAATAGCCCTGGCCGGTTTGGCTCAGCGGTTAGAGCGTCGGCCTGCGGTCCAGAGAGACCCGGGTTCGGTTCCCACTAAGGGCGCGTACCTCGGTTGCAGTTTGTCCCTGGCCCCTGGTGGGTCGTGCGGGAGGCGGCCACTCGATGTGTCCCTTTCACGTTGATGTTTCTCTCTCTTCCTCTCTCTCCCTCCCACTCTATCTGAACAAAAAGTGGAAAAAAAATGTCCTCGCGTGAGGATTAAATAAATAAATAAATAAATAAATATAAAGGGACACCATTGCTCTTTAAAGAGAATGTAATTTTGTCTTTCTGTGGCCCAGAAGGTCCCCAGGGCCTGGCCTCTGGTCTCTCCTGGCCTCTCTCATCTCTCTACCCCTCCAGTGCTTCCCTCCATATCGCAAGGGCCTCCTACCTGCGTCTCCACTCAGCTCCACCTGGCTCAGCACCCTTGCCCGTGCTGGTCTCCCCAGATCCCCTGAGCATGACGTCTACTGGGGCAGACAGACATCAGACAAGCACACACTAATAGATCTCATTACCCCTGGGATACGCACCAAGAAGGAGGAGGAGAGTTTCTCCAGGAGATGGCCAGAGTGGGGTGATTTGAAATTGGAGAGGCAGGAAAGGGGTCTCTGAGATGGGGCCGCTGAGCTGCAAGTGGACGAGACCTCGAGTGACAGGAAGAAGGAAAAGTGTTCTAGGCAGAAGGAACAGCATGTCTGAGGTCTCTGTGACAAGAAGGAACACGGTTGTTCCAGAGTCCCCGTTGCAAAGGAATCCACTATAAGAACAACAGCTTCCGTTTCTCCAGCACGGGCTGCTGTCAGGCACTGTGCTAGGTGCTTTTCCTTCCTGTCTCTAATACAATACTGCAAAGCAGTGTTGTTCCATCCCACAGATGAGAAAACTAAAGCTGAGTAGCTGCCCAGTCCCTCGGCCAGGAAGTGGGGAAGGGAGGAGCCAGGCCTGGAACCAGGGTGCCACACGGAACTGGTTCTGCCCAGTTCTGAGCTGGGAATCCCCAGACATCTCTCACATGGCAGGGAGGGGTGGCCGGCAGCATGAGCCTCACCCCCATTCTGAGAGCCACTGCCTGGGGGTCCAAGGGCAGCTCAAGGAACCTCTGAAATGACATGCATTCGAACTGCTGGTGCCAATTTGGGGGCAGAGGGTTTTATTGTTTCCATCAGACTCTCAAAGGGGCCCTCAAATCAGAAACTTACCAAATAAAGCTGAACAACCACTCAGAGGGAGATTTGCTGAGAGATCTTCCTACATGTAAACTCTTTGAGAGGCTGGTCATTTGGGAACCATTAGCACCAGGAAGCAGGAACTAAATAGCCCTTTTCTGGAGAAAGTAAATACCACTTCCCGGCGGCCTTAACTTCGTAACACTGAAAAGATCTCCCTCAGGCAGAAGGTAGGTCCCTGGACACTGAGAATACGATGGGCACAAAAGATTATAAGGCTCGCCCACTATTTATGCATTCCCAGAGGGCTGTGATGAGAGGGTATAAACAGTGAGAGCAAATTTTTAAAATTACAAAATCACCCAACTCCTCTTCCACGCTTCCTGCCAGTGGGAAATGGAAATGGAACAGCTCCAGCGAAGGGTCATTGAGCAACTTCCAACACAGTCACGAACGCAGGGACATTCTCATGTGGCAGTCGCACTTGTAGGACTTGATCCTACAGGTATGTGTCTGTGCGGTGGAAAACCATATACTTACAAAGTTATTCACTGCATTCGTGTCTGTAACCACAACAGAAAATATCTATCCAGAGGGAAATGGCTGAAGAAAACATATCCATAGAATGGCATACTCTGTCACCTTTAAAAGAAAAAAATGAGGATGGTCTTAGTGCCCAATAAGAAGCCATCTCCAAGACGGATTAAGTAACAAAATCGAGATGCAAAGCATGTGTGTAGCATGCATATACATGTGCATATAATACATATGTGGATGTAGGCACATACGATTGCTTCTTGATGCCTAGAGGACCTCTGGATAAATAAATGAAATTGGTAACACCGGTTCCTCCAGGGAAGGGGCAGGGTGGGAGGGAGGCTTTAAACTGTGTGCCCTGTGTACCTTTTAGATCTTGGACCCTGTGAACATATATAAAAAACAAAGTGCTATAACACCAAAAAATGTTTTTAATTCACCCATTGTGGAAAAGCATGTTCCTGTATCCCCCCTATTTATAACCAGACCTTCCATTTGTTGAGCGGGATTCACTCCGCTGCAACTTAAAACAGGTTTCTCTGCGGACATTCGGGACCAGCTCCTTCTGCGGTGGGGCTGTCCTGGGCACTGCGGGATGCTGAGCAGCCTCCACCCCCTAGCTGCCAGAAGCATTCCCTCCTCCCACTGTGGCAACCAAAATGTCTCCAGACATTGCCCAGTGCCCCTGCTGAAAAACCATGGCCTTGACTGGTGGAGCCCAGTACCTGGCATACGAAAATACCCAGCAGGTACCACGATCATCACGTCCTTCAATTCTCATAACAGTGATGTGAGGTCAGGAAAGTTACCCTCTTTACCGGTGAGATATCCGAGGCTCACAGAATATACAAATCTTCCCTGGGGCAGGAGCAGGATTCCAACTGCCCTGAACAGTCCAGACAATGAGTCTCAGTCCCCGCCCTCCAGCATGACTACAGCCCTCTGATATCTTTGGTTTAATTAAGTAATCATTCCAAATCCCTTTGAACGTTGCCCATCCTCAGAGCTTCCAGGCAACGAGTATATACGCTGAATATGTTGTATCAGTGAAAGAGAGGCCACGGCAGACCCAGCAAAACCGCTGGTATTCGTTCTCGTGAGCTGGGCTCGAGCCGACCTCTGTCTGACTCCAATGTGGAAAAGAATCATCTGTAATAGAAAAAGTAATGGATAAAAATTGGTGCTGCCAGCACCCAAAGACCTCATCAGATTCCAGGGGGTCGGCCTGACACACACTATGATAAAAGAGGCTCTCTTGGCCCAACACCTAATTCACTGGTGTTCTGAAGAACACTCTGAGCAATTTAACGCGGGAGAGAAGAGAGGCGGGGAGCCGCCGCACTGCTTCACATCTCGGCTGACAAGGGCTCGGGGCTGAGAAGCCACATGGCCACCCCTCCAAGCGTCCCACACAGAGTCCAAGGAACCAGAGCCAGGTGGGCCCAGCAGGGAACAAGGCTGGAGAGGCCATGCCCCAGGCGCGGGGCCCCGGAGCAAGCCCCACTGAAACATAGCTGACTTGGCTGCCCAGGTCCCAACCCTGGGCCACCCAGGGCACAGTCCACATCTGGGCAGCAGGGCCTCCTCGTGCTTTGGGGCTGCCAGGTGTGCAGATACCTCAGCCTTCACTGGAGCCAGCATCCCATGACCCTCATCAGTTTCCCTGCCGCGGGTGAAGAAGGTCTTCCAGGCGAGTGTACAGAGTGCTGCCATTGTGTGCATTCTTCCATTCCCCATTACTGAGCCTCTCCACTGGGCCAGGCAGTGGGGATGGTGGCAAGTACACATTTGTGTGTCTCCATGGTCATTCCAGGGCCTGTCCCATGACACGGGCTCACGTCCCTTGTGCTCCTAGATCCCACAAACATTTTGGGGGGCTTGCTTCTGTTTCTCTGTAGTTCCACCAGGGAGAAAGACAAAGAGCCACTTTCCTGGGGATCCTTCAGCCTCTGCTTCCTTTCTCTGACAGCTCAGGGCATCAGACTGGGGAGCTTCGTTCTTACTCACCTGTGTCCCCCAAAACCTTCCTTTGCACCCCAACGCCGCTATGGCTCCCATAAGGAACCAAGCTTATGAAACTCCAAAGCCAGAGGAGTCTCTGCTTTCTACACTTTCTCGCATGGCATCTTGTCCTCGAAGCATGGAGGACAGAAGTCTGGATGTTTGAATGAGAGAAAAGCTAAAGGAGAGAGAATATTTTTTAACTGGTTATTCAAAATATCCCACCTTATCATCTTTCCATTCCAGAAAATCTTTGCATCCTCACAAAGAGTGTGTGTGTGTTTCCTCCAAGTATTTGCCCCCCAGAACCACCTGCAAAGGGGGGAAGTGGGACTTCTGTCTAGGACAGGGGTGGGGAACATCCGGCCCGGGGTTTTATGAGGCCTGCAAAATCACTTGGTCTGACCCTGCCAAGCCAACCACAGGCGGGACTCAAAATTCAATAAATCTAGGAGCTTTTTTCATAGCAACATAAATTTATATGAAGTGAATCATAATAATAATGTGAAGTTTGAGGGACAAGCAAGGAACATCCATTGCGGAGCAGACAGGACACATACGAGTACATGACAGGACAGACACGTATGCTTCTCGTCGGCTGCCCGCAGCCCGTCTGCCTGTGTGCGGTGCCTCAGAGGACAGTCAGTGCCAGGCAGGCCGTGAAAGTGTTAACACACTGTGGAGAAACTACGGAAACTTGGTGATGATGAGATGAGATGCGATGAGATGATTCGTTGCGATGTTGTCGACCTTGCCTCCGATGATTGATCACGATGTTGTCGACTTCCTTGTCAACTTGGACGGTAACTCCAATCCAATCTTTATCCACATCCACAATCAACAATCCCAGCAAAAACTGAATCTCAGATGAAGATTAAAGAAATTACAACACACAGAAAAGACCTCAAGAGTCACTGACAGGAACGTTGGATAAGTTCCAAATCTAAGATGCAGGATTAGAACAGTGATCAAAGTAAAATAATCGTGTCACTGGTGACACACACACTGGATACTTACTAACACTTAAGTGGTGTAATATCCCACAAATGCAGACTACAAAGAAAAGAAAAGTGGATGCAGAGTGTCGATCTTTCCAAGAGAAATGGACAAATGATTTTTTTGTTGACGTCAAAGGCAAACCCATGTGCCTAGTTTGTGGCGATGCATTAGCAGTAATGACAAAAGCCAATCTGGAGTGTCATTACAGCTCAAAACTTGCTAAACTCAATGAATTGGGAGGCCAACTGTGTCTGGATAAAATCAATGCTCTTCAGCGGAGTTTGGAATCACAACAGGCCGCTTTCACTAGGCCTCATTGTGACAGAGACAGCGTTATTCAGACGAGTCACGTAGTGAGCGAGCTAATGGCAGAGAAGCTGAGGCCTCACGTAGAGGACAGTTGGTGAAAGAGTGCGTGGTGGCTGCTGCGGAGTGTTAGCACCAGACAAAGTGAAATTGTTTCAGTGTTAGTTTGTCTGGGAGAACCGTCTCAGATCGGATTCCTGACTTAGCACAAGATATTGGAAAAACACTGAAGGATTCTGCAGGAGATTTCCAATTTTTCTCTCTGGCTTGTGACGAGACAATGGACATAACAAATATGGCCCAACTGGCTGTTTATGTTCATGGATAACTGCAGAGTTTGACACGTGAGAGGAACTGCTGTCACTGGAAGCCATGCATGGCACCACAGGAGGTGAGGACTTGTTTGAGAGACTTGTTTTATCAATGGAGAAACTTGAGCTAACATTTGAAAAGTGAAGTGGCCTTACTACAGATGGAGCTCTACCCTTGGTTGGCTCACAAAAAGGGTTAATGGCATTTGTCAAGAAAGAACTGAATCATCTCAGTCTTGATCCAAGTGATTTAATTACATGCCACTGCATCATACACCAAGAAAGTCTCTGTGCACAGTCACTGGAGCTCAACAATGTGATGTCAACAGTAGTGTCATGCATACATTTTGTGAAAAGCAGAGGGTTTAACAGCCACCAGTTTAAGGAGTTACTGAATGGTCTTGACTCTGAGTAAGGTGATCTATCTTGTTTATCACTGTGAAGTGTGGTGGCTGAGTCGCAGGCACATACTCATGAGGTTTTACAAACTGCGGGATGAAGTCAAGTAGTTCATGGAGATGAAGGGAAAACCTGTCAGGGAACTCGATGATAGCAAGCGGCTGTGTGATTTAGCGTTCATGATAGACATTACCAAGTACCTCTCAGAGCTGAACGTCAAGCTGCAGGGCCCCAGTCAGCTTCTCAGCTCCCTGCTTTCAAACATGAAATCATCTGAAGCTAAATTAAGGCTGTGGAAAGTGCAACTCGAAAGGAATAACGCGGTGCATTTCCCCACTCTGGAAGGACAAAAGCCTTCTACAACACTTGAATATGCTGGTGAATGTGCAAAACTAATTGAGGCATTTAATGAAAGATTCAAGGATGTGAAAAGTAAATAAATGGAATTGAACATCTTTGCTACACAGTTCACTGTGGAACCAGATGATGTGCCTGCTAACCCAGACCACGAAATCATTCAGCTGCAAAGCAATGATGAGCTGAAAGCTAGGTACAACCACCTCCTACTGCTTGAGTTCTATAAACATTACATAAGCAATGATGAATTTCCCACTTTGAGAAAACATGCATTGAAATATGCATTTGTGTTCGGAACAACGTACTGCTACGAGCAGTTCTTTTCAAAACTTACCACTGCAAAGAGTCGACTGTGCTCCGGACTGACTGACGCAAACCCAGAAAGGCAGCTGTGAGCAGCAACATCAATCATCAATACCAGCTAACATCACACGCCTCACCAAAGAACCGTTCCAGCCATCGCATTAGGGGTGAGTTAATTAAATGTTTGACCAACTATAGCAGGCTAACTTTTAAGTTGATAATTTGGTATGGCCTGCAAATGGTATTATAAATATCCAAATGGCCCTAGGCAGAAAAAAGGTTCCCCACCCCTGGTCTAGGATCAAGACTGTGGGGTGACATCCCCTCTCCAGCTCCCCAAGGCTGGGCACTGGGCAGTCCTGCATATTCATCAAGCTCCTCCCCTCCCTCATTTGATGGGCTATGACTTCCTCCAAGATCATTTTCTTCTTCCTACCTGGCTCCATCGCCCCAACCTACCCATCCCCCCACCTCCATGCCACTCACACACACAAAGCAGGGCTTGGCCGCAGCACCTGGAAGTTACTTAAGATGGAAAGATATATTCGTTTTCTATGGCTGCGAAACAAATTACCACAAACTTAGCAGCTTAGAACAATAGCCAGTTATTATCTCCCAGTTTCCATAGGTTAGGAGTCTGAGCATGACTGAGTTCAGGCCTCTGCTCAGGGTCTCACAAGGCTGCAATCAAGGTGAGAGCCAGGCTGGGGTCTCCTCTCAAGCTCACATGGTTTTTGGAAGAAATCATTTCCTTGCAGCTTAGAATTCATGACAGCTTGCTTTGTCAAGGCCAGCAAGAGAGCATCTCTCTCCTCTAGACCCTCTGTTAAGAGTTCACCTGATTAGGTCAGGCCCACCCTGAATAATTTTCCTTTTGATTAACTCAAAGTGAACTGATTAGGGGCCTCAGTTACATCTGCAGAGTCCCTTCAACTTTTTCATATACTATTTGTTAGAAGCAAGCCACAGGCAATGCCCATGTGCAAGGGGAGAAAATTAAACAAGGCATGTATATAGGGGGGACAGAAATCTTGGGGGCCATCTTGGAATTCTGCCTATCTCAAACAGGTCCTTAATGGGGCTCAGATAATCAGGGGTTGAGCATCAGTCTTTGTTTAATGGCAACAGGAAACAGGAGATGGTACCCCAGAGTGGAGCTCCAGAAAGCCCCTAGAATTATGGTCTAACCTCTGAGCCCCAGGGGTCAGTACAAAAGGGGCAATGAGTCACCACAGAGGCTGGACTCCCCACATCACAGTGTGTCATCATGTCAGTATTAGACCCTTCCTGTTGCTTAGGTTAAAACGATGAGGATGATGTTGATGAGGAGGAGGATTTTGAAAAAGAGGAAGAGAGAGAAGGAGAAGAAGAAGGAGGAAGAAGAGGAGGAGAAAGAGGATTATTAATCTGAAACTGATACTGGACACTAAATGGGTCCGAGGCCACCTGTCACTACTTGAGCCAGATTAAGAAGAGACAGGGTTGAATCATAAATGAGCGTTTATTCCAATACTGCCGGCAGTATGGGGAGAGCAGTTAGTCACCCTGTAAATTCTGCTCTGAGACATTTCATTTCAAACAAACTCTTATATAGGGCTAGTGGGTGGAAAAAAGATCTAAAGTTAGTGAGTTCTCAGGGACTGTCTTCTTTCATTGTCCTCACAAAGATTAGCCCGGGAACACTGCCTCTCTTCAGATAGATTCTGTCCTTGATCTGGGCTCCGGGCTGCCTTATCTTCAGGGCTTATTTCTCCTTGTACCATGTTCTTCAGTTTCCCAGGGTCTTAAGCAAATCTCTTTTTTTAGTGACTAGTGAGTAGTTATTAAACAACTGTGATTCTATTTCTATTACGTGCCCCTCCCCTATCAAAACTACTTACATGTTTTTCCTAGGGCTTCCATAACAAAATTCCACAAACTGGGAGGCGTATAGCAACAGAAATTTGTTGTTTAGCAGTTCTGTAGGACAGAAGTCTGAAATCAAAGTGTCATTAGAGCCACACTCCCTATGAAACCCATAGGGAATCCTTCTTTGTCTCTTCTTAGCTTCCTGTGGGTCACAGGAATCTTTGGTGTTCCTTAGCTTGTAGTTCATCACTACAGCCCTCCGTGAAATCCATGGAGTTCTCCCTGTGTCTCTGTCTTCACGTGGCTATCTTCTTATAAGGACACCAGTCATTTGGATTAGGGGCCACCCTACTTCAGTGTGACTTTATCTCTGCAATGGCCCTTTTTCCACATAAGGTCACATTCTGAGGTCCTGGAGTTTAGCTTCAACATATCTTTTTCGAGGAACACAATTCAACTCATAACGGTCATATAACACATAACTCATTGATATCTTCAGGTATGGCTACATCCAGGTTCTCAAATTATGTCATCAAAATAATGTGCGTGTGTGTGTGTGTGTGTGTGTGTGTGCCCCTCCCTCCCTCTTCTCTCTCTCTTTTTTCCTAAGAGTGACCACAAAATTCCCAAGATGACTCTCATTGGGCCAATCTGCTTCTCAAAACCAAATGCTGTGGCCAGGGGTTTGGAATGATGCTGAACACCCAAACTGCAACCACATGCCCACCCACAGGTCAGAGTGGGGGGTAGCAAGTCCTACACAAAGCATGTGGACTGTGAGTGGTGGGCTGGTGGGTCCCCAGTGGAAAATCAGAGGGACGAGCAAGGGAAGAAGGACTGGCAGAAATGACAGAAGCCCACCACACCAGCTTAGGCACGACGGTGCAGGGATGGGGATTTGCTGTCCGGAGACCCTGTACTCAGTACCAAGAAATCACGCCTCTATCTATGGGACTACCCACAGGGCATGGATTCGGTGATCACACTTGCAAACAGCCACCTCCCAGCACTGTCCCTCCACCTCCCTGAACTCTGTCGTTATTCCCCTCAGATCTCACCCAAATGAAGAGCCATTCTCTGAGGGTTAGCAGCTCATTCTGCTAGTTGAAATCACCCAATTCCCTCTCTCTCTTGAGAAGCCTGTACTTACTGTTCCATCACTAGTAATGACAATGAACATTTTTGCAATCTCAGTTTTTATTGCAAAATGATTGAGGACCAGTAAAAGTAAGTTATGCTGTTGAAACTAAGGAAATCCTGCCAAGCAAATGGTGGGTGGATTGGAAGTCTTATGGCGGCACCGTAAATATATTCTCTCCCCCAAGGAACTGACTAAAATTAAGAAGCTATCACCGCTATGTTTCAGACAAAAATCTATCAAAAGCATAAGCCATGATGTTATAATTTGACAATTTTAGATCTAGTCGAATGGATATGGCCCCAGGGTGAAAAGGAGACGCTCCATAACTAGATGGTGGTCAAGAATAGTAAAAGCGAGGTCCTCTCTGTTCAACCTTGTCTCCTTCCTCAAAAGGACACTGGATGGTAGCCTCAGGGCTCCTGCTGACCAGAAATTAAGTCTCTCCCAGTTCCAGAACCTCACCCCAGGGCAACCCCAAAACAGAGCCACCACTTATAGCCACGTAGACTATGTACAGCATAATTCTGAGGGGTCGCTTTCATGAATAACGTGTGGGTGGTGCCCCCTGGAGGTGTGCAGGGCACAAGTCACACAAATAATCCGTAGCTTATATTCCATCCCAAAATCAACCTATAGGAAGTAAAAATGTCCCATAGATGCAATCAGTCATGAGTCCCTCTCCTACATGAGACAAAGGAAGTGTGGCCAAATGCACTTAAGGACTAAATCAGAGTTCCTCAACCTCAGCGCTATCGGGGCCAGATCATTCTTTGTCTTGCGGGGAGGGGCTGTCCTGTGCATTGTAGAGTATTTAGCAGCGTCCCTGGCCTCTGCCTGCTAGATGCCAACAGCATCCCTCCCCAGTGGTGACAACCAAAACTGGCTCCAGACATTGTCAAATGTTTCTTGGGGGATAAAATCACCACCTGGTTGAGAACCCCTGGACTAGATGTATAATATGCTAAGCACATGTAAATCAGAGAGCCAAAGGTCACACATATGACAGTCTAGCCAGTCGGGGGAAAGTCTGCAAGAGATAAGAGAGGTAGGAAAAGAGAAAGGAAATTAAATTCTTGCTGCCAGTAACAATACAAGCCCAGTAGATGTTGTTGGAAACCTAGTCAGAAGCTACTGTAAATGTTAATCAGCTCCTATCCTGCTCCCCCAGCAATAGCTGCCCGCTAAAAAAGTCCTGGAAGTCAATAAAGCCCAAAACACAGGCAAAGAGCAAAGAAACCACTGATTCAGACAAAAAATGTCCCTCTGACATCAGTCGTTCCACAAAAGGAGAAAAAATTGAATCATGAAAAAAATGTGAAGGCTTGGAAACCAGGGTATCTCCTAACTTTTCACTATGGAATTTTCTGCAGAAAACGTAGAGGAAATTGCACAATGAACCACTGTGTAGCCAGCACCAAGCTGCAAGGATTTGTCCACATTTTGCCAACCTAGCTCCATGGTCCCCCTACCAATGCCCCTTTCTTCTTTCCTTCCTTTCTTCCTTCCCTCCTTCCTCCCTTCCTTTCTGGAATCTTTTAAAGCAAATGCCAGGCATGACGTCATTGCATCCACAACACATCAGTCTGCACTTCCAATCCAAGAGTTTGGTTTGGTTTCTACATGACCACCATGCCGTATTTAACAGATTTAACTTGAAGACACTGGAATCCTTGCAAGTGGAGAAAAGATCTAATTGCTACCTCACCATCTCTCCTACTAGTGCTACTCAAATTTGAATGTGTATATGAACCACCTGGGGATCTGGTTAAAATGCAGATTCTGGTTCAGTGGGTATGTGCTGGGGCCTGAGAGTCTGCATTTCTGCCAAGCTCCCAGGTGATGCTGACACTAGGGGTCCATGGAAGGGTCAGCCCCAAACACCGCAGCAACCAAGCAAAAAATCATGACTGCTCTGGATTCCAAGGCCCTGAGTGAGAGGACAGGCTGAAACCGCTTGAGACTGATAGCACACATGTATTAGTTTCCTGTGGCTGCTGTAACAAAGTACCATAAGCTGGTGGCTTAAAGCAACAAAATGTGGAGAGGCCAGAAATCCAGGATCCAGGTGCCAGCAGGGCCATGCGCCCTTCAGAGGTTCTAGGAGAGATCCTCCCTTGCCTCCTCTGGTGGCTGCCAGCATTCCTTGGCTTGTGGCAGCATCACTCCAAGTCTCTGCCTTTCTGGTCACATCGCCTCCTCCTCTCTGTGTCCTCTCCTCTTCTGCTTCCTATAAGGAAATTTGTCTTTGGATTTACAGCCCATACAGATAATCCAGGATGATCTCATCTCAAGATCCTTAACTTAATTACTTCTGCAAAGACCCTCTTTCCAAATAAGGTAACATTGACAGGTTCTGGAGATAAGAATATGATCATATCTTTGGAGGGAAAGAGTCCACTACAGTGGTAAGAGGAAAAAGTGAAGTGAGGAAAAATGCAGAAGCAAGGACAGATCCTGTCTCTGTGACAGCGGCCAGATCAAGGTAGAACTGTGTGTCAACAGGATTCCCAGATGGAACTCAAGAGCAGTCCCTCTGCTTCCAGCTCCTTGGAGAGAGAGCATTTCTGTTTCCGACCGCAGCTTAAAGGAAGAGGTGGGGGTGAGAAAGCCCATTCTCTGCTGGCCTAGTTCCTAAGGAGTCGTGCCTCTGCCTTAGAGCCATTCTCAAGTCTTATTCAAGGATAAAGTGATTTATTGATGGTCATAATTAAAAAGCGATGTCCAAAAGAAGCAGTGTCAGCATTTCTCATTTGCATTTGCACACAAGCAAGAGCAGCTTAGTGAAATGGGTGCCCTCGGATTTTATTTTCTCCATCCAGAGAAGGGGTGCCATCATCTGGTGCTAGCGCTGGGGTCAAGCCTCATTTCTACAGCAGGAGTTGATAAGGTGTTCAATTTCTATTGGTGCACCGAGACACCTATTCTCATTTCAATGCTTTCATTATGTTATCACTGGGTAGCACCCAGGGTTGTAGACTTGGGGTGAATGTGGTTTTGAGCCCCAGTGTAGGCTATTTTCCCCTCAGTGTCTTGGCCGTGGTTCTGAATAAGATTGTCTGCTCACGGTTGGAGCATTGGGTTGATTTAATGTGGTCGGTTGACTTGATTTAGCAGGTGCTCTTCCTCACTGGCTTCATACCAGCTGGTTAATAAGACATTTCCTTCTTTGGTTTTGGGTATGTGAACTTAATGAAGCACTGGACCTTACAAAACAGAAGGAAAATGAAAATACATTTACAGCTTATACGGTAGATTAGTAGATTAGTTCAAAGGAATTATTCAATGACACATAGTAGGTCCTCAAATTATTGTCAAGTAAGTGAATGCATGAAAGTGTGTGGATGCCTAAATGGACTATTTGCAAATATATATACTGTTTTGCCTGAAAATTAGTAGGTAGAAGCTGAGGAAATGGGGGGGGGGGGGGGGCCCGCGGGGCTCTTACTGAGTTATTAAATTATAGTATGCTTTATTTTAATCCTGCTAAAGTATTTTTTCCCAAATTGACTTTGGACTAAATCAAGTTCTGCTTTCTATTTGTTCAGGTCATACCTGGTCATCTGCAAACGGGGTGGGGAGTGGGAGGGAGTTCATTCAATTAAATTCAACAAACATCTGTTGAATGCCTATTACAGGTAAAGCCCTATGCTTTGTGCCAGGGAGGTACCAAAATATATGAGGTGCCGCCCTATTCTCAGCCATGTCAGAGAAAAATGGTTATAAGACACAAACATCCATTCACGCTAGCTCAAGGGAAGGACCCAACTGCAAGGCTCTAATGAGCAAACTCATGGATATGAGAACGAAATTAGAGGCGATTAGAGAGTGGAAACGTCCTCTTTCTGGCTCTCAGAAGCCCAGTGGTCTTTTTTCATCAGCCCCATGGACTTTCTTATCTCTGCTTCTCTCACTCACACCATCTTTCTCTTTCTGCTCATGGTCAACCATGGTAGACAGCAGAGCTCACCACCAGCTGATTAGCTACTGTGTCTCTTGGTTCAAGTCTTGAGAGAGAGAGAAAGAACTAGGTTTCGGGCCAACCAATTGAATATAGGGAGGAGCTGTCACATGGCACAAATACGGTGCCTAGACCCGCCTTTCAGCAGGATTTATGAGTAGGGAGGTTCTAAGAAAGGGTACCTGTGAGCACGGCAGGCACTCCAGAACATACTTTTTCTGTTTTTAACTCTCTCCCCTCCCCCTCAGTTGTAAATACCATGAGCCAATCTAGGGTAGTACTTGGCTCAAAATATTTGAGAAAGGGAAGGAGAAAGGAAAAGTTGGACCAAACTCTGGACTTCATGGTTTCCTAACTTCATTTTGTAAGTTTGAGAAATAAAATGTCAGCTCCTGAGAACCAAAAGAAGGAGTTGAATCTATCTGGGTTTGTTCCCAGACCTGAAATGTTCGGCTGAGTGAATTTACCCACACCTTGGCATAACTGATGTGGTGTGGGAGGCTGCATCGTACCCTGATTAAAGCAAAATTAGCATGCCGCAGGAATCTCACTCACAAGGAGCGCTCATCCCAATTCCTGTTTAACTTGCATAATTACCCCCATCACCAGACTGAAATGGCATGGATGACAGACTCTCAGTACGACAGAGCCAGAAAGGCCCTTGGAAATCGTTAACCTGGCTTGTTTTACAAAAAGGGAAACTGAGGCCCGGAGTGAGAGTGAGGGCTCACAAGAGCCAAGATGAACCCTCTCCTGCAGTCCAGCGGCCCTTGTGCAGCATCACACTGTAGCTCCTTCTGACCCGAGTGAAATCCGCTCCTGTGCAGCTTCCGGAACCCCAGGCACAACCGACAGTGGACCCTTCCCATCGATTTTCCAGCCAGGTCCCTGGTTGTCTCTCCAGAGTAGCAAAGGCAATTTAAGTAAAATGTGAAGGCTGCTCCCTATAGCTGTTTGTTTCTCAGCTTTTCTTCTCCTCTGTCATGTTTCGCCCACATTCCAGAACTGGCCCTTGACTGGGATGAAGAGGCTCGAGCAGCGGGAAGGAGGAATCAGCGGGGCAGTGGGAGCCTCTGCTGGGTCATTAGTGGTCCCCAGCCGCTGGCTGGATTTAGAACATGCCTTTAAGTGTCAGGGTGGAAATAACCCAAATACCACAGAGATGGCTCTCTTTGTGCAATTACTGAAACCAGCCCTGCCGCCAAATGGAAGGGTCATGCTTCCTGAGCTCATTTTAGCTTAGTTGTCTGAAACTTGGGTAACATCGCTTTGAGGGGAAAATGGATTCTATGGTTGGTTCCCCGGCTAGTCTACTGCATTGAAATTATAATTGACCTCTGGGTCTCAGGGTATGCAAGCAGCATCCTTAAGGGACAGGAGGAGGAAGTTTCTCTGTCCATGGCATCCTTTGCTTTCTCCCATCCCTTCTCCCAAGTCCTCCCCGTGGCTCTGGACCCCCAAGCTCTCCCAGATACTGGAGTGAGCCAGGTTTTGATGGCTGCCTGCCCTCCCCCTGGTTCCTTGGTAATGGGACATCTGCTAGAATTAATGCATGTATGTTAATGACTAACACGCATGTGTGAATGACTAACAGCCCCTGAACCAGTAATTCTGGTGTGTCCGTGGGCATTAAAACCACCTGGAGAGCTTGTTAAAACACAGGCTCCCAGACCCCATGCCAGAGGTGAGGATTCAGCAAAGGCTAGAATGGGGACCAGGGAATCTGTGTTTTAACAAGCAACTCAACTGAGTCTAGTGCTGGTGGTAGAGAATAACCATGGGAAAACACTACAACGGGTGAAATGGCGGGTGTTTGTAATCCTAGGGTGATTTGCTTTTTACTGGGCAGGAACATGGAACAGAATCCAGGATAATGCAGGTTTAAAAAGAAAAAGAAAAAGACAAAGTAGAGCCGTTCCCTGGGTGAATTGTCTCTGTGCGTCCATGTCATGTGCTGGGACCAGGACATGACAGGAGAAGCAGGCAGTATAACAAGAAGAGGGCTCACTGCAGGTTCCGGAAGCCTTCCACGACTCATTTGTGAGGCTCGAAAGGTTCTTGCCCCTTCTGGCCACTACCTACCAGGAACAAAGTGCTCCCACTCGAGGTAGTCAACCCCCACTCCTGAGATTCAGTATAGCAGTGATTGAAAGCACCGGCGGTAGATGTTCAACACCATGAGGCACTGAGAAATGCAAGTCAAAAGTACAATAAGATCCCACTTCACACCCACTAGGTTGGCCATCATGAAAAAAAAGGAGAATAATAAGTGTTGGTGAGGATGTAGAGAAATTGGAACCCTTGTACATTGCTGGTGGGAATGGAAAATGGTGCAGCCACTGTGGAAAATAGTTTGGCAGTTCCTCAAACTAGAGAGTTACTATGTAACCCAGCGATTCTAGTCCCAAAAGAATGAAAAGCGGAGACTCAAACAGATGCCTGTACATGAATGTTCATAGCTGCATTATTCACAGTAGACAAAAAAGTGAAAATAACCCAAATGTCCATCAACTGATGAATGGATAAACAAATTCTAGTCTACCTAAACATGGATAGGAATGACGTACAGAAACATGCTACAGAACAGATGGACCTGGAAAACATTGTGTCAATAAAAGAAACCAGACACACAAAAAGTCAATACTGTATGATTCCATTTCTATGAAACGTCCAGAACAGACAAACCCATAGACAGAAAGATTAGTGGCTGGGAATGGAGGAATGTGGGGTGACTACTAATGGATACAGGGTCTCCTTTGGGGACAATGAAAATATCTTGGAACTACAGAGAGGTGATCATTTCACAACGCTGTGACTGCACAAAATGCCACTAAATTGTACACTTTAAAATGTTAATGGTTTATTTTAAATTATGTAAATTTTACCTGAATAAAATAACAAAAATGCACGAGTTATAACCAAACGTCACAGGTTCAAAGCCTGGCTCTGCTGCATGACCTTGAGCAAACTCTGTGCCTCAGTTTCCTGTAAAGGGAGAAATCTCTAAAGGGAACTATAGTAATACCCACTTGCAGGGCTCTTGGGAGAATTACATGAACTAATGTCCCTAAAGGACCTGAGAGAGGTGTTGGCACACGGCATGGTAATGTGTGCTATAATTTCATTACACAAACCCTACCCCTATTACACAGGCAAACCAAGGCCAGGAGGGTTGGGGGTTTGTTCAAGTTCACACGGCAAGTCCAGAAGTCATGGCGGGGTTGGTGCCCAGCTCCCGTGTACTCTAGATCACTGCTCTCCCTCTGACGAACAGTCTGATTTGATCCCTGACCAAGAATCTTGATACTCCAAGGCCCCAACCCCTGGCAGCAGCACAGACTCTTTCCAGTAACCCCACACGCGGCGGGCTGGCTGGCCTAACTACAAGGCGGAGACAACTGTGTAAAGCTTTATAGCAACAACTCTTTTTGCATCTTCCCGGTTGAAAGCCTTGGCCACCCTAGGGGGACTTTATCCACCAGCAACCTGGTGGTGACTCTGACCCAGCAGAGAGCTTTTCCCTTCCCTGTTCCCATGACCATTAATGTCCTTGGACATGAGAGAAATCATCACTATCTTATTACATTCAGCAGGGTCATTCTCTTCCAGGAGGTGGGAGGAATAGGAGCTCAGGTCTCCCCTTAGACTGCCCGCTATGTGCACTCCCCTTGTTCCTGGTTCATTGTAAGATCACAGGGCTTTTTCATAATCAGTTCAATTCCTGTGTCTTCAGGAACAATCTAGATTATTCCTATTCCCCAACATCCACCTTCCTCCCTCAAGTACAGAGAAATTAGTCTACTCTACATCTAGAAATCCCATCTACATCTAGAAATCCTTCCTGATTCCATTGGTTCCCTTGAACAGCATAGCCCATGGGAGTCCTAGAAGAAACCCTGGGAAGTTTGTTGAGAATTTGGCTGGCTGGATGTTCAATATTGAATCAGAGCATCACAAGCAGAAGATAAGAAAAGTAATCCCACAGGAAGTGTCCAAATCCCAGGCTCTTAGCTTCTAGACACAGAATAACCCGAGGAACCTGGCCTCCCTATGCCCTGCCTTCCTTCCTCCTTCATCAGCTTCCACAGCCAACACCAGCTTCCCCCTGGGCTGAGGTCTGTTCCAGGGAGCAGATCCAATCTGGCATGTGTGAGATGTGATAAGCCCTTCCTTTGTGGCTACCAATGTTTGCACCTCCAAAAAGACAAGTCTGAAGCTCCTGGGTGGCCACCTGGAGCCATAGTCCACCAGAAGACATAGGCCAACCAGGAGGATGTTGGGGAAGGTGGTCTTAAAACCACATTAATACCCCTACCCGAATCCATTCATAGAACTTATACCTTCCCTCCTTTATCCCCCAGGTCGCTGGATTGAAGATCACGGAGTCATTCACAACATGATGTTTAACACTGAGACAGGCTGGAAGTACTCCTTCAAGACCACACAGAACAAGACTGAGTGGTGGGACAATGGTGTTCTCCCCCTCTGGATCACAGCCCAGAGACAGGTACAGTCGGAAAACCTAGGCTGGCTTCCAGGGATGTTGCCTCTCATTCTAAGGCACGTGGGATGGAGATTAGAAGTGGGATGGAGATTAGAAGCTGTGTGACCTTAGGCAAGTGATTTAGCCTCTCTAAGCATCTGCTTCCTTAAATGTGTACTAGGGGTCATAATGATGTGCTTATTTAATAGATTTGACATAAGGATTAAATGAGAGATGCGTGAAAAGTGGTGGGCACAGAGGAAATGCTCAGTAACTTTTAGCTGTTATGAATGGAGAAGTCAGGGCGGAGACTGGCTTAATCATGATTGTACCACCAGGGCTCATCATAGGGTCTGGACCCAGCAGCTCTTTAATAAATATCTGTTTATACACTTTCCTCAGACTTAGGCATAAAAGCCCTTAGGAATAAAGTTGACCATTTAATGCATCTTCAGGCCATGCAAAAGCTCTGATGAGAGCATTTTCTTGAAAGGATTCCAGTGGCCATTCATTATTGCTTTGAAAAGGCAGAAATCAGAGCTGTGTGTTCAACTCCCAGCCCCAAAACCTGTTGCCAGCTTTGCGTTTTGTCAGTGAGCTTCCAGTCGTCACTTCAGAAAGGGTCTCTTCTTCCCAAGACACCAGCCTTTGCTCCAAAGCTATCCTGGGTACTGGGGCTCCATCTCGGTGCTCCAAGCCCACACTAAGCATGTCACATTGCAAGGCGGTGTAATGCAACAGCTCAGAGTGCAGTCTGTGGACTCTGACTCCTGTAGCAGCATCCCGGCTGCCTCCACCCTCTCCAGCTGTGTGACCTTGGGCAATGACATCTTCTCTGTGCTTGAGTTGCCCCATCCGTAAAATAAAGATTGTCAGAGTCTCTGCTTCATAGGGTCTTTGGGGGGATTAACTGAAATAATGCCTCTAAGGTGCTTAGATCTAAACATTCAAAAATAATCAGTCCTGCTTATGAATGGAGACTGAATCATTTTAGCACTTCCTCAGCTGGTCACTACAGCTCTAGGCCAGAACTATCCAGTGGAACATTCCATGATGACGGACATGTTCTATCGCACACTGTCCAATACGGAAGCCACTAGCCACATGTGGTTATTGAGCCCTTGAAATATGGCTGGTGAGCCTGAGGAACTGAATTTTAATTGTATTTAAGTTTATTATTTTTTATTTGTTTATCCTCACCCAAGGATATTTTTCCATTGATTTTTAGAGAGAGTGGAAGGGAGGGAGGGAGAGAAAGAGAGAGAGAGAGAGAAACATCAATGTGAGAGAGACACATTGATCAATTGCCTCCCACACAACCCCGACCCTGGGGCTGGGGATCAAACCTGCAACCCAGGTACAGGCCCTTGACCAGAAATGGAGCCCACGACCCTTTGGTCCGTGGGCTGACCCTCTAACCGCTGAGCCAAACCAACCAAGGCTAATTGTATTTAAGTTTAATTAATTTCAGTTTAAATATAAATACATGTAGCTAGGAGCTACCATATTGGACAATTCTCTAGAAGAATCACAGGGCGTTGTCAACGATCCTATCCTGCCTCAGGTTCATTTTATCCCCCTAGCTGTTGGGCCTTAATCTGTCACCATTTTAAACTTTGAGGCATAGACCATGCAAATAAATTCTGTCCTTCTAAGAAAATCATGATCATAACATTATGAGCCAGGAACTGATTTAAGTGCTTTACATATATTAATGTATAACAACTCTGAGGTGGTGCTATGATTATACCCACTTAACAGATGAGTAAATTGAGGCACAGAGCAGTGCCATAACTTCTCAAAGTCACAAAGCCAGTAAGAGGCAGGGCTGAAATTTAAACTCACCCTGGGTTCAGCAACTCTTAACACTTAACCATGACATATTACTTCTGTGGCCAAAACATTTAGCTGTGGATTTCAAAGTAAGTCTTCTATTTGCCTCGCTGCTAGGGAGGTCTGGACGGTCTTCTTTAATTCTCTATTCAAAACCCAGGGCCTCTCTAATCTCTTGCCATGGTTATTTGTTCACTGGCATGGGGCCTCTGGTAGCATTCTCCTTTCCTGTCATTTTTCTTATTCACAGTTCTTGTCTCATTGCCATTTATTTGCAGGACTTTGTTTCTTTCTGCTCAATTCATAATCAGAGTGTTTTTCCTCTTTGCTGAATTCATAAGTGGTTGTGCAAAAAGAGGATCTGGTGCAGGGCCAGGCAACTGACAACACGCCACTCGTTTGGCAAGTGAGTGTCAAATTGGTGTATCTTGTTCTGCCACTGGCATCTCCTGCCACGGGACAGGGCCATCGGCCAGCTTCCCGCAGGGAGCTGGCAGAACAGCTGCTGCAATCAGATCAACCCCGCGGCCCCAGGCCAGCGCCCCAGGAACAGCACTCCAGCTGGCCCCAAATGCTGTTCGGGGGCACATCTGTATTGCCAGGCAGGCTGGAGGAAGGGGGCCTGCCCCGTACCGATCAGTGGGAAAATCCATCCTTCTCCCAACTCTCTTCTCGGTGAGCTTTGTGGAGATTGATACAGGAACCTTTAATATGATTAAAATGTTTTCCTTCAGTGACACTAATGCTGCTGGAGTCCATCAAGATACACAAGAATGGACTTGCGTTGGTGGGCGATGCCTGAAAGATTCCTGACCCCCTTTGTGTCCACTACTCACAGCCCACAAGCATACCCCATTCCAGCAGGACTTCACGGATGGTCAGCGTATAAACCAGAGGCTCCATGTAGAGCAGGCTCGGATTTTCGATGAGCACCTCCAATAACTGAACGTGATCAATGGCTGAGATATTTCACCACGTTCACAAGTCCTAATTCTCAGAGAAAGGCAAGCAGCCATGACTGGGAGACCTAGGAAAACCTAGGGGCATGCTTCGTCTCTCTCTGGAGAAGCTACAGAGTGTAGTAAGCAGTGAGGTGGCAGAGGATGATCTGAGTGAGATCTTCATGGGTGCCAAGAGTCTGCAACAGGACCACAGTAGGCAACTACCAGGAGGGGATTTGGGGAGAGAGTGGGAGGGCAGCTATGGTTCTTGGTTCTCAGTGTAAGCCAGGTCTCCTGGACAATAGCTTGCGAACTTGGAAGAGCTGTGAACAAGATATGCCTAGAATAGCAAGATAATGCATCCCAATATTGGCCCAAACTGTGTCTTTATTATGCATCATAAAGTCTCTAAGAATAACAATCTCTCCTCCAAATAGGGTGGGAGGGGGAGAAAACAGAATCTTGAACATCTAGCTGCCTTCTGCTCAGTGACTCCTCCTAAGCACAGAAAGGCAATGAAAACACCCAGAACCAATTTCGACTTCCAACTTTCAAATACATGGAGCCCATCTCTTTCCACTCAATCGTTCCCTGGAATGACTAACGAACTCCTTTCCCTAAGCCACACATACTCCCCACCAAAGCACAGAGGCCTTCATAAAATATATGCCTTGTGACATTAATTCTGTCACCTGAAGGAAGAGACTAGACAAAATGCAAAACCAAACCGAAACTTTTCCTCTAATTACTGGTTCTGAAGAGTTTGGAGAGTCTGTGCAAAACCCAACAGTCAGGATTTCCCCATAGTACCAACTCTTGTTTTTAAAATGCAACTTAAAAGTAATAGCCACATTGATGCAACACTACACTAAGGGAGAATAATGAACCTAATAAAACTAGCGATTTTCCAATTGCTATTGCTACTGGAAACACTGATTATGCTAATTAAAGGGTAGAATAGTAAATACCAACTCTTTTGCATCCAATTAAGTGCTCAGATTATTTCTCAGAAGTATTTGTTGAAAATAGCACTTTTTATTATCGTGGGTTCCAAATAAACAGAGTCGTGTGTGTGTGTGTGTGTGCACTCACATACACATTTCTCTCTGGAGCTCATTTCATAGAGCAGCAAAACTCCTAAAATTCCCATGGGACCAAGACTACAAAATATCTCTAAAGAAAGTGCTGAGAATACAGCACATGAAAACAATTCCATTTCAAGTTGGGAACATCTGAGATTTTAACATGCAAACGTCAGGAATTCAACTGGATATGCAGGGCAGCCTAAGTCCCTCAGAATATCAATGTCAGTTATTCTAAACAATAAAACAGCCAGCCAAACAACATTCTACAAAATGTTAGAAGTGTCATCCTTCGGGTCAATTCCATACTTGAGAGCAAAGTCAACTTATATGTAATTTAAACAAAGCACCTTCCCTAAAAACTGAGAATTATGTCAATTGCCAATCAGAAATGCAATAAATAAATATTAGAGGATTTGCAAGTTAAAGCAGCCATAGAAATTCTATTATCAAAAGAAATGTACTACCTGTGGAGGTTGTACAAAGAAGATGCTAGAACCCAAAAGAGAAAGAATTTCTGTAACTAGTTCCATAAGTTAATCAGAAGATATGATTCATGCATTCATTCAAGATGTATGTAATCAACAGTTAGCACTTACTCTGAGCCAGGCTTATTCTAGGTCCCAGGAAAAGTGCGGCCAACAAGACAGACATGGTCCCTGATCTCCTTGAGCTCACATTCCAGAGGAAAGAAACAGACAGTAAATAAATTAATAAATCAAGATAATTTCAGATTGGGGAAAGCACTTGAGAGAAAATAAAACTGGATCCACCTAATAGAAAATGAATGCTGGCAGGCAGAGGGGATCATATTTCACCTATAGCTATGGGTAGCAGAGCTCCTGGAGCCTTGCAAAGTATTTAGATGGAGTTTCCTAAAAGCAGGGCCTGAGGCAGGGATTCAGTGCATGTACTGCATTGAGGCAGAGGTGTCCGGAGATGGGAGTAAGGAAAACTGACAGGGCAGGGGGAAGAGCTAAGTGACATGTGGTCCCAGCTGGAGACCAGTTTCAGCCTGACCCCATGGGGAACACTGGAGCATGAATTGAACCCCAGTGTTATCCCACCATGAGACCAGAGAGCTGGTCTCTTGTCCTCCTGTCAATCACTAGCCACAGGCTGCTGGGTGTGGAGGAGCAGTATGAGACACCTTCCCAGGTGACGCAGGATGTGGCTACTTGGGCGAGGGTAATTTTCCAGATAATGAGGCAGCTGAGTCATTAGCAGCCACACCCACAGAAGTGGCTGTGGGTGCCTTGGTCCAGTATGGGGATCTGGATGGGGCACCAATGGCATCCCCTACAACTTCCAAATTGCTTTCCTACTTCTCAAACACACATGGGAAGTTTTGGGGAGGGAGGTTCGTCGTTGTTGTTAATCCTCACCCGAGGATATTTTTTTCCATTGATTTTTAGAGAGAATGGAAGGGAGGGAGGGAAAGGGAGAGAGAAAAAGAGAGAGAGAGAAACATCGATGTGAGAGAGGCATCGATTGGTTGCCTCCTACACACGCCCTGCGCACACCCTGAATGGGGCCAGAGATCAAACCTGCCACCCAGGTCCGTGTCGTTGACCAGGAATCAAAGCCGTGACCCTTTGGTACACAGGCCAACACTCTAACCACTGAGCAACACCTGCCAAAGTACATGGGAAGTTTTGACATTACTCTTGGTTATACCTCTCTGCTTATTTGTTGACAAAATAGCCACAATCTAGGGGCCATTATCCCAAAATTCTTCCCATTTATTCTCCATACTGTCAACACAGTTTAACCACCACCATCCCTTGGTTCTACTGAAGCCAATGAATTTTAAAGTGTTTTTCAAAACATCCAAATATTGGATGATACAGGGAGTGTCTCAGAACAGCCCTCAAGGTAATAGCCTAGCTGAGATGAAGGAAAGTACCTGCTCCCCAAATAAGCAGGCCATTCATTCACTGAACCAAAAATCTATTGAGTGCCTACTATGCGCCCATTCCTGGTTGAGGAGCTGCTTTGCAAAAACAGAACCTATTTAGTGAGATGTGTCCATCTCGTTAACGCATTGGTAAGCATACAGAAAATTATTTTCTTTTCCTAACTATTTTACCAAGCTTTGTCTAAAACCACCTTTCAGCTGAGGAGCAGATCACTTAAGAATATTTTCATGGCCTGGCCAGTATGGCTCAGTGGTTGAGCATCAACCCATGCACCAAGAGGTTACCGATTCAACTCCTGGTCAGGGCACATGTCCAGGTTGTGGGCCCTATCTCCAGTGGGGGGCATGCAGGAGGTGGCCAGTTGATGTTCTCTCACATTGCTGTTTCTATCTCTCTCTCCCTCTCTCTAACATCAATAAAGAAAAAAAAAAGAATATTTTCATGACTTTGCAGTCACTTATATTGTTAAAATAGCCCCATTTCTGAAGACTCAGTTCTGCTCATGGTAGAACGTTCATCTCAAATCCAAATCAAAGCTCTCCTCCCCAGAGGCCCCCTACCTCTCCACAGACCCCACTGGTGGCCCCAGCAGCCTGGAGAAGGAGCATGGCCTGTGCTCTACTCTTTCAGACACATACACCCCTTACCCTGATTTACTCTTTGGAGACAAGGAGAGGAAAAAGATATAAGCTCCTCCCATGACAGATTATAGGGAAGCCATGACCCTTTTCCTATTGGCTGTAATTTGCTGCCCTGTCTAGTTGCCCATGGCCTGACATAGAGGC
This sequence comes from Tadarida brasiliensis, assembly GCA_030848825.1. Lineage (NCBI taxonomy): Eukaryota > Metazoa > Chordata > Mammalia > Chiroptera > Molossidae > Tadarida > Tadarida brasiliensis. Next base: position 113,496,832 of record CM061258.1, read on the forward strand.
GTGAAGGTCACCAGGCCCCACTGACAAGGGTCTCAGTGTCAAGCAGCAATCCCAGGCCTCCCTGGGGCCTTGCAGGACTCAGCTCCATTTCATAGCTGACCCATCTCATTCCTCTGTTGTAAGGAACTCGATGCCCATTCTGCCACTACTGAAGTCCTCGATCTCATCTTCCCTCTGCAGTCCCCAACCCTGGGGTATACAGGCACATTCTAGATTCACCTGCAGCACCCTGCAGGAAACAGACACTACAGGAAATAGTCATTGTCCCCTCTTCACCTGACCATGCTGCCTCGCCCAATGCTCTTTGTCCCTCTCCAGGAAAAATAAAAGCTAAGCTCATTGAACACTTACTAATGTGTTCTACGTGCACTTGGTCCTCACAACCACCCCCATGAAGTGGCATAAGCATCTCCATTTTATAGATGTGGAAACTGAAGTGGAGAGCCTAAGTAAGGTGCATCCAAGTCGTGGGAAAGGATATAACCAGGCAATCCAACATCAGAGCACACTTTTACCTGCCATATTCTTCTGCCTCTGGGCAGGTTGTCATGCCCAGTGGTTGAGCAAACATCTGCACAGGGAACAAGACAGCAGTCTCCTCCTCTTGCAAACACCCCCAAATGTTATAAGCATTAAATATGGGAACCAGTAGGGCAGCTTCTCCCCTCTCCAACAGCCCCAGAGGAAGTCCCAAGATCATATCTCATTAGCCTTGACTGGGACATGGGCCCAAGGCTGAACCAACTACAGTGGCCAGAGAATGCAGTGTCCTCTAGCCAAGCTAGAGCCGCATCCCACATCTGGAGCCAGATGTGGAGACAACATCCCAAACCTGGCATGCAGCAAGGGCAGAGAGGAGAATCTCCAGGAAAAATCAGGGTACTCCGAACTAGCAGACAGGGCAGTGGGTGCTGGGCAAGCAAACATATTAACTGTCCACTACACACACTGGGGAAGGCCTGTGGTGGCTTGTTATATCAGGAGGCAAAGAGTGCCTACCTGTGTCAAAGCACGAAGCCCAGCACTTTATCTTAAAGTTAATTGACTCAACTCTCACAAAAATTGCGTCAACTTTTTGGCATCTTGCATGTAAAAACACTGAAGCATAAGAGGTTAAAGAACTCACTATTACCAACTTAGAAACTCATTTTTCTCCATTCTAAGGAGTTTTTTTTTTTCCATCTCTGAAGTTAGAGTATATTTTCCAATCACTAGAGTGTCATGTTTTAATTGGCAGTATTGTCCTTCCTGTTTGTGCATAAAATAATGGCATGTCTTTCGACTAACGGAGTTTTAGATTTGATGAGATCCTGGTGAAGCCAAGAATAAAATCCAACCCTATCTGACTCCAAAGCCCACATGTTTTCTAAACCTCTGGACGAGGGCAGGGATGTTGACAAGTTGGGCTTTACTTATTATGAAAAAGATATGAGAAGTGGTCCTGATGGAATTTTCTTCTTGTGCTTGCAGGGGAGGAAGACGGCGTCATTCCACTATCCCGGGGGAGGTGCTAAATACAAAGGTGAAGCCGTCCAGAGGTCCCTGGTGGAGTCTTACACTCACCCAGACAGCAATGAGACAGAATGGAGGGAGAACATTGATATTGTTATGAACTGGTTCACTAAGGAAGACTTTGACTTCGTGACTCTATACTATGGAGAGCCAGATAACGTGGGACACAAATACGGGCCCGAGACAGAAAACAGAAGGGTAATTATTCAGCAAATCGACAGAACCATCGGGTACCTGGTGGAAGCCATTGAGAGGCACAGCTTGACTGAGCACCTCAATGTCATCATCACGTCAGACCATGGCATGACAACAGTTAAAAAGAAGCCCAGTGTCACCGAGATCCTCTTGACCAACTATATCAAGTACAAGGACTTGGTGAAGTTTGATATCGTGGACTATGGAGGCTTTGGGATGATCCTGCCCAAACCAGGGCAAGAGGAAGCCCTTTACCAAGCGCTGAAGAATGCACACCCACACCTCAAAGTCTACAAGAAAGAGGAATTTCCAGAACGCTTCCATTTTGCTAAGCATGAGCGGGTCCTGCCACTAGTGCTGTACGCCGACTCTGGTTATAACATCAATGGGGTAAGTTGACTTTAAAATGAATCAAGTCATCTTGGATCTGGGAGACAGCCACTAGGGAAGGACAGTTCTGGAAAACATTAAAACATATGTAAACAAACATTCAGTTGAAACCCACTGTTTTCTATGTGTTCCCACCCCCCACCCACATCCCACCCAACCACCCCTGTCCCATATTACCATTATGCAATAATAATAACAAACATCCCTAACCAATGCTAAGTGTCCAGTGCTGTGCTAAAAACTTAACATGAGTTATTTCGTTTTTGTCTAAAGATAGATGCTCTTATCTCCCTCATTTTAATGAGGACAAAACCAGAGCTAGAGAGGGGTGATTTGGGGATTAGAAGTATAAGGCTGAGGTCTGAACCCAAGCCTGTATACTTTTTTTTCTTTTTCTTATTTTCAATTTTTATTAATTTATTTTTGTTACAGATGTTTCTCCTTTTTCCCCCCTAGACACCCTCCTCTCCATTCTGCCCCCCCAACTTCCCCCCCGGCATTGTTGTCTATGTCCATTGGTTACGCATACATGCATATAAGTTCTTTGGTTTATCTCATCCCTCCCCTCCGCCCCCCTCCTCTGAAGTTTGTCAGTCTGAACCATTTTCCTTTCAATGTCTCTGGGTCTATTTTGTTCATCAGCTTATTTTGTTCATTATATTCCACAGATAAGTGAGATTATGTATTTGTCTTTCTCTGATTGGCTTATTTCACTTAGTATAATACTCTCCAGGTCCCTCCATGTCGTCTCAAAGGATAAGAGATCTTTCTTTCTCACAGCTGCATAGTGTTCCATTGTGTATATGTACCATAGCTTTTTTATCTACTTATCTATGGATGAACACTTGGGCTGTTTCCAGATCTTAGCTATTGTAAATAGTGCTGCTATTGGTGTTTCAGGCTTCTTAGGATATATTCCTAGAAGTGAGATCACTGGGTCAAATGGCAGATCAATTTTTAATTTTTTGAGGAAACACCATATTATTTTCCTTACTGGTTGAACCAGTCTGCATTCCCACCAGCAGTGTGCTGGAGTTCCCTATTCTCCACACCCTCACCAGCACTTGTTGTTTGATGATTTGTTGATGGCGGCCATTCTGACAGGTGTGAGGTGATACCTCATAGTTGTTTTAATTTGCATCTCTCTGATGATTAGTGATGTTGAGCATTTCTTCATATGTCTCTTGGCCATTTGTATGTCCTGGTTGGAGAGATGTCTATTTAGGTCCTCTGCCCATTTTTTAATTGGGTTCTTTGTCTTCCTTTTGTTGAGTTGTACGAACACTCTATATATTATGGAAATTAACCCCTTATCTGATATGATATATGTTGGCAATTATGCTCTCCCATATAGTGGGTTCCCTTTCCATTTTGATGGTTGTTTCTTTTGCTGTGCAGAAGCTTTTTAGTTTGATGTAGTCCATGTATTAATTTTTCCTTTGTTTCTCTTGCCTTAGGCATTGTATCAGTGAAAATTCTGCTCCGTATGATGTCTGAAATTTTGTTGCCTACATTTGCTTCTAGGATTTTTATGGATTCACAAGTCGCATTTAAGTCTTTTATCCATTTTGAATTTATTCTTGTGTATGGTGTAAGTTGGTGGTCTAGTTTCATTTTTTTGCATGTAGCTGTCCAATTTTCCCAACACCATTTATTAAAGAGGCTGTCTTTACTCCATTGTATGCTCTTGCCACCTTTGTCAAATATTAATTGAGCATAAAGTCTTGGGTCAATTTCTGGGTTCTCTGTTCTGTTCCACTGATCTATATGCCTGTTCTTGTGCCAGTACCAGGCTGTTTTGATTACAATGGCTTTGTAATATAACCTGATATCCGGTATTGTGATCCCTCTTACTTTGTCCTTCTTTTTCAAGATTGCTGTGGCTATTCGGGGTCTTTTTTGTTCCATATAAACTTTTGAAGTATTTGTTCTAGTTCTATGAAATATGTCGTTGGTATTTTAATGGGGATTGCATTGAATCTATAGATTGCTTTGGGTAGTATGGAGATTTTAATGATGTTAATTCTTCCAATCCATGAACAAGGTATGTGCTTCCACTTTTTTATATCTTCCTCTATTTCTTTTTCAATGTCCTGTAGTTTTTTGCAAATAGGTCCTTTACTTCTTTGGTTAAGTTTATTCCTAGGTATCTTGATTTTTTTGCCATAATGGTAAATGGGATCGTTTTTTTAGTTTCTTTTTCTGTGAGTTCATTATTGGTGTATAAGAATGCTGTCAATTTCTTGATGTTAATTTTGTATACTGCTACTTTGCCAAATATGTTTATTAAAGCTAGTAGATTTTTTATGGAGTCGTTAGGGTTTTCTATGTACAATATCATGTCATCTGCAAATAATGACAGTTTCACTTCCTCCTTTCCAATTTGGATCCCTTTTATTTTTCCTTCATGTCTGATTGCTGTGACTAAGACTTCCAGTAATATGTTGAATAAGAGTGGCAAAAGTGGGTATCCCTGTCTTGTTCCCATTCTTAAGGGTAATGTTTTTAGTTTTTGCCCATTGAGTATGATGTTGGCTGTAGGTTTTTCATATATGGTCTTTATTATGTCAAGATATGATCCCTCTATTCCCACATTGCTGAGTGTTTTTATCAGAAATGGGTGCTGGATTTTGTCTAATACTTTTTCAGTGTCAATTGATATGATCATATGGTTTTTATCTTTCATTTTGTTTATGTGGTGTATCACATTTATAGATTTGCAAATATTGTACCATCCTTGCATCCCTGGGATGAATCCCACTTGGTCATGGTGAATAATTTTTTTTAATGTATTGCTGGATCCAATTTGCTAATATTTTGTTAAGGATTTTGGCATCTATGTTCATCAGGGATATTGGCCTATAGTTTTCTTTCTTTGTAGTGTCTTTATCTGGTTTTGGAATTAGAATTATGCTGGCCTCATAAAACTTGAATTCTTCTTGAATTTTTTGGAATAGTTTGAGGAGAATGGATGTTAGTTCTTCATTGAATGTTCGGTAAAACTCCCCCATGAAGCCCTGGCCGGTTTGGCTCAGCGGTTAGAGTGTCAGCCTGCGGTCCAGAGAGACCTGGGTTCAGTTCCCGCTAAGGGCACGTACCTCGGTTGCAGTTTGTCCCTGACCCTGGTTGGGTCGTATGGGAGGCAGCCACTCGATGTGTCCCTTTCACGTTGATGTCTCTCTCTCTTTCTCTCTCTCTCTCTCTCTCTCTCTCTCTCTCTCTCTCTCTCTCTCTCTCTTTCTCTCTCTCTCTCTTCCACCCACTCTATCTGAACAAAAAATGGAAAAATGTCCTCAAGTGAGGATAAAACAACAAAAAAACTCCCCCGTGAAGCTGTCCGGGCCAGGTTTTTGTTTGCTGGGAGAGTCTTGATTACATCTTCAATTTTCTTAGTTGTTATTGGTCTGTTCAAGTGTTCTATTTCTCCCCAGTTCATTTTTGGGAGGCTACGTGTTTCTATAAATTTGTCCATTTCACCTAGATTGTCCAATTTGTTGACGTATAATTGTTCATAATATTTGTTAATGATCCTTTGTATTTCAGTGGTGTCCGTTGTTACTTCCCTTTCATTTCTGATTTTGTTTATTTGGGTTCTCTCTCTTTGTTTCTTCTAAGGGTCCATCAATCTTGTTTACCTTTTCAAAGAATCAGCTCTTTGTTTCATTGATCTTTCTAATTGTTTTTTGGTCTCTGTCATTTATTTCTGCTCTGATCTTTACTATTTCTTTCCTTCTACTTGCTCTGGGGTTTTCTTTTTGTTTGCTTTCTAGTTCTTTATGTTGTGAGGTTAGATAGTCTATTAGAAATTTTTCTTGTTTCTTGAGGCAGGCCTGGAGTGCTATGAACTTCCCTCTCAGGACTGCTTTTGCTGCATCCCATAGATTGTGTGTTGTTGTGTGTCATTTTCATTGGTTTCCAGGAAGTTTTTAATTTCTTCCTTGATCTCCTTGGTAACCCATTCATTGTTTAATAACATGCTATTTAGCCTCCATGTGTTTAAATGTTTTTGTGTGTTTTTGTTGTAATTGATTTCTAGTTTCATGCCATTGTGATCTGAGAAGATGCTTGATATGATTTCAGTCTTCTTGAACTTGTAGAGACTTAGTTTGTGTCCTAACATGTGGTCTATCTTTGAGAATGTCCCATGTGCACTTGAGAAGAATGTGAATTCTGAAGTTTTGGGGTATAATTCTCTGTAGATATCTATTAAATACACTTGATCTAGTGCATCATTTAGAGTTTCTGTTTCCTTGTTAATTTTCTGTCTAGAGGATCTATCCAGTGATGTCAGCAGGGTGCTGAAGTCCCCTGCTATGATTGTATTGCTGTCGATTTCTCCTTTGAAGTCCTCCAGAAGTTTTTAAATACATTTTGGTGCTCCTATATTGGGTGCATATATGTTTACCAAGGTTATATCTTCCTGTTGGATAGATCCTTTCAACATTATGTAGCGGTCTTCTTTGTCTCTAGTTATGGCCTTCATTTTGAAATGTATTTTACCAGATATGAGTATTGTTACCCCAGCTTTTTTTCCTTTCCATTTGCTTGGAAGATTTTTTTCCATCCCTTCCCTTTCAACCTATGTGAGTCTTTTGTTGTGAGGTGGGTCTCTTGTAAACAACATATTTATGAGTCATGCTTTCTTATCCAATCAGCTATTCTGTGTCTTTTGATAAGAGCATTCAATCCATTTACATTTAAGGTGATTATTGATATGTACTTATTTATTGCCATTTTTGTTTATTGTGCTTATATTTTTCTTCCTATGTCTTCTACTAATTACAGCAGTCCTTTTAACATTTCTTGCAGTGCTGGTTTGGTGCTAATATATTCCCTTAGCCTTTTTTTTTTTTTTTGTCTGGGAAGCTCTTTATTTGACCTTCTATTTTGAATGATAGCCTTGCTGAATAGAATAGTCTTGGATTCAGATCCTTGTTTTTCATGACCTTCATTACTTCATGCCATTCCCTTCTGGCCTGTAGTGTTTCTGTTGAGAAGTCAGCTGATAGCTTTATGGGGGTTCCTTTGTAGGTAACCTGTTGCTTATCTCTTGCTTCCTTTAGGATTCTCTTTGTCTTTAATTTTTGGCATTTTAATTACTATGTGTCTTAGTGTGGGCCTGTTTGGGCTCTTCTGACTTGGGGCTCTCTGTGCTTCATGAACTTGAATGCCTTTTTCCTTCACCAAGTTAGGGAAGTTTTCTGTCACTATTTCTTCAAATATATTCTCTAACCCTTGCTCATTTTCTTCTTCTTCTGGAACTCCTATGGTGCAGATGTTGTTACGTTTCAAGTTGTCCCACAGTTCTCTTAAGCTGTCTTCCTGTTTTTTCATTGTTTTTTCCTTTTGGTTTTCTGATTGGGTGATTTTTTCTACCCTTGTCTTCTAATGTACTGATCTGGTCCTCAGCTTCCTCTACTCTGCTGGTTATTCCTTCCAATGTGTTCTTTATTTCTGCTATGTCATTCTTCATTTCCAGTTGGTTGGTTTTCAATGTTTCTATATCTTTACTCATGGCGTTGAGCTCTTTACTCATGCTGTTGAGCTTCCTCATTATCATCGATCTGAACCCTATCTCTGATAACTTGCTTAACTGCATTTAATTTATCTCATCTTGAGTAGAATTATCTTGTTCTTTCATTTGGGATTTGTTTCTTTGTTTCACTATTTTTGAGCCTGCCAAATTTTCCCTGTGGGTGTTGGTGTTCCACTGGTTGTGGCTCCCTCTACTGGGTTTGGATGAGTATGGGAGGACCCACATTAAACACCACTTTCAAGTCTTACTTTCCTGGGTAGATTTGCAAGCCCAGAAAAAGTTCAGTTATCTTCTAGTCTTTTCCTGGAGGCTGTTAGTCTCAATTACTTGATGAGCCTTGGGTTGTAGCCCTCAACTGAATGAAAAATTCCCTCAGGTGTTCAGGATAAGAGGATTTCCAGAGGGTGGGCAGATGTTGGCTGTTAATGAGCCTCAATTTGCATTTCTCTGCCTTGCTGAGTGGTGTTAAATTCCTGAGGGCTGTTGCTTCTCCTTGGGGCTCAGGGAAGGGGCTTTTTGAGTAATATGGCTACTGTCCAGTGAGGGAGTGATTCAACAAAAAACTTCCACTGCCCTCTTCCCTCTCCAAGCCCCCAAGTTTCCACACAGTTCCAGTCCAGTTCACCCTCCCTCTGCCAGTGCCCAAGGTGAGTGTCTGTAGCTAATTTAGGGCTCTTCCCCAGCCCTCTGCTCTGTGGAGCCGGCTTGGGATTTTAACCCCAAGGGAGCTGCTCACAGCTAAAACAGCTGCTGTCCGTGGGCTTCCAGCCTGCCCTCTCACACCTCCGCAGTTCCTACCAGGCTTGATTCAGTGTCCTTTTTCCTGTCCCTGGTTATATGGGTCCTCTCCAGCTGCTTTTCTGTTGCTTTTCCCCAATGATTTGTCTTTACTTTAGTTGTAATTCCAATTTGGTCCTGGGAGATGGTCTGTGTCGCTTCCATTCACTCCACCGTCATTTTGGAATCCTCCCCAAGCTGTATACTTTATTATTATGCACAGATCACCAAGAGATTCACCAAAAAAACCACCTCCTGGTTCCCCTTTGTACATATCAAAAAAAAAGAGCAATCCTGTTTACACAAAAATTTATAAACAAATGCTCACAGCATCATTATTCACAGTAACCGAAAGGTGAAAACAACCCAAATGCCTATCAACTGATGAATGGATAAACAAAATGTGGTATATCCATACAGTGGAATATTATGTAGCCAATACAAGGAACAAAGAACTGATACATGCTACAACTTGAATGAATCTCAAGTTCATGTTATGCCCAGTGAAAGAAGTTAGATACTAAGAACCACATATTCTATGATTCCGTTTAAATGAAATGTCCAGAACAGGCAAATCTACGGAGGCAGAACATAGATTGTTGGTTGTCCAGGGCCAGACATGGGGAAGACTTGGGGACAAATGGGGAGTGACTGGGGAAGGCAACAGGGTTTCTTTTTGGAGTGATGAAAATCTTCTAAATTTGATTGTGGTGGTAGCTACATAGTTCTGTGAATACACTAAAAATCATTGAGTTGTACACTTTAAATGGCTAAATTGTATGGTATGTAAATTATATCTCAACAAAGCTGTTATAAAAACCAACAAGTCTAAGGAAGAAAATACCAAAATCAATGCTAATTGTGAGACATAAGTGAAATGGTGTGGTTTTTGTTAACTACTAACCAATAATTCATGGCAGAACAAAGTTGAGATGATGTTTAAACATCACATAACAGAGGACCGACTCAGGTACAGCTTGAAGAACCCCTGTCTAAGGCTGTGAACAGAAGCCAAACATTATAATTATGTTTGCAATCTGTATACTCTCGGCTTGCTACAAGTCCTGAGTATAACAGGTATGGGAAGACTCATTAGGTCATTATGATCTAATGGTGGTGGAAATATTCACAATAAAATGTAAAACTTTGTTGGTATTTTTTTTTTTTATCCTCACCCGAGGACATTTTTTCATTTTTTGTTCAGACAGAGTAGGAGAGAGAGAGAGAGAAACATCGACATGAAAGGGACACATGGAGTGGCTGCCACCCGCATGACCAACCAGGGCCGGGGACAAACCGCAACCGAGGTACATGCCCTTAGCGGGAACTGAACCCGGGTCTCTCCGGACTGCAGGCTGACGCTCTAACCACTGAGCAAAACCAGCCAGGGCAATTTTTTGGTATTTTATAATCCCTCAAGTAGCCCAAAACACTGAGGATGCGTGCCCAAAGCTCAGGCCTCCCCAAGGGGAGATTCCGGAGTCAGTGGCCTCTTTGTAAACCTGCCATCCACCTGCCTACCTTGAGGCGCAGAGTAGAGTGGATGCTATGCTTCTCTCTTCAGGGACTAAGGAGTTTGCAAACCACATGAGGCCCCCACTCAAGCACTTGCTCTTTTTTTCCCCCCCTAAATCCTCACCAGAGGATATTTTTTTCATTGATTTTCAGATAGGGAGAGAGAGAGAGAAACATCAATGTGAGAAAGACACATTGCTTGGTTGCCTCTCAAACGACCCTGACCAGGGCCGGGGATCGAACCTGCAACCCAGGTACGTGCTCTTGACCGGGAATCAAACCCACGACTCTTTGGTCCTCAGGCTGACGCTGTAACTGCTGAGCCAAACTGGCCAGGGCTCAGGCACTTGCTCTTGATGGGCTTCCCCGTGGCCTCAAAGGTCATTGGACTGGTTTCTTTAGCGAGGGTAAGGGAGCCTGAGCTGAGTGAGAGAATCTTTCTGTATTCACCAGGCCAAATATGAGACCAAGTTTTCAAAGTACAGAGCATCACATTTCTTACATGCTAGAAAATCTGTTGGTCCTAAGAAAATATAAACAGTGTTGTGACTATTACTTAGTTATTTGAAAAAGGGCACAGACAAAAACCTATCTGGAATTCATTAAATAATTATCTAGAGTCTTTAATCCCTCCTCTTCAAACCATCCCCCAAAATATAAACACACTTCTATGCTATAAAAAACATACCTGGCTCTAGAACCAGACAGTCTGGGTTCAGATACCTGCTCCAAACCTTGCTACTACATGACTCAGGGCAGGCTCCTCACTTCTCATATCTTCAAAATAGGGGTGATGATAATAGTGCCCTTGCTGGGCCACTGTGAGAGTCAAAAGAGTTAACATATATTGATAAAGCATTCAGAACAACTCATGGTACATAGTAAGCGCTCTACGCTTGAGCTTATTGTTATTGTCACTATTGTTGTCATTATCTTCTCGCTGTTTCTAATGGGTATGCTCTCTTTACTCTCTCTTAAAGATCTTTCATTCCTTGCTCTTCTTCCTGCCACTGCAGAAAGCAGAGTCCTTCCTCATCATTTAAATTTTCAAAGATTTCATGGATCCCACAAGCATTATATTACCTAAGGGGCAGTTTTCTTTCAGTGAATAGGAATCTAAAGTGGCTTTTTTGTTATTTTTCAGCGACTTATAATATATTTCAACAAAGGAGATCACGGCTTTGATAATGAGCACATGGACATGAAGACCATATTCAGAGCTTTTGGGCCAAATTTCAAGAAGAATCACCTGGCTGAGCCTTTTGACAGCATCCATATCTACCCACTCATGTGTAAGCTGCTGGGGGTTACCCCCGAACCTCATAACGGCTCCCTGGCAGTCACCCAGGAAATGCTTGTGGACTCTTACAACCAGCAGCCAGGTGAGATATAAAAACAGCCACCAGAAAATTGGCAGCACAGTCTGTTCTGTCCTGAGCAAGAATAGATTCATAATGGGGTCTCCTAGGGAGGGGGTGAAATCAAGCAGAATAATCCTGTTTCCCTGCAGCTTCGGCACCCCCAGCACAAGATAGCAGCAGCTCTAAAAAGATAGCAGAGGAGGTAGGGATCCCCTGGACGTGCTGGTGACATTTTACATAGTGTCTCTGGGGCAAAGGGAAGTCTCTCCATAGAGGAAGTCAAAGGATAATCCTGCTGATCCTCGGAAATCATGTGCAGTCTGCCCCCAGATGCCCCTTGCAGATACCGAAAATTAGCCTTCCTTCCGTAGCTCTGTGCAAGCTGGTGCCTGGAGAAAAGCTGCTTACCATTTCACTTGTTGCTGAAAAAAGGGGGCAGGGGTTCCTGTAAATGAGGTTGCTAATTCTTAAAACTTCAGAATCGTAAATCTGGCCCCTGGCCAGGTGGATCATTTGGTTGGAGTGCCGTCCCGTACACCAAAATGTTGCGGGTTCGATCCTCCGTTAGGGCAAGTGCAGGAGGCAACCGATTGATGTTTCTCTTTCACCTCGATGTTTCTCTCTCTTTCTCTTCCTCTCTCTCTAAAATCAATAAACATATCCTCAAGTGAGGATTTTTTAAAAATCCTGAATCTGGGTGACATAAAGGAAGAAAGAAAGCATCTCTGGGAATTCAGTTGTTTGCAAACCCTGGCCAGCTTTTCCTCTGCCAGGAGAGACTTAGATACTGCCTGATGATTTATCGAGTGCTTAGAGCAACCATACTCAATCAAAACAGTATAAAGAACAGCTTCTTGCACCCTTCTTCCCTTCTTCCAAGCCACTGCCCACGATCTTGTGAACTTACAAAAAGCAGGTCCTTTTGCAGAAAACTAATTAAATAAATGACCACTTCAAATTATTTAGGATTTTTTTTTTAACTTTAGAGTTTGCTCAACTATTTGGACCCTACTTCTGTCTGGGGTAAGGTGTGTTTGACCATCAGTTATTGATAAGGAGGACATCCTACCAACTGATTTTCAGTGAATTGGCTTCTAGCAAAGTGGTCATTTGGCAAAGTGGTCATTAGGCAAATGGGTCATTTGACAAATAGGTCGTTTAGTAAATCGGCTTTCAATGACTTGCCCTGTAAGATTTCTCTACAGTGAGCACTTTCTTGGGTTAAATGTACATTTCATTTCCATAATTAATATTCACTAGCGCCTGGATGGGAAACTTCCCAGGGACCCAGAAGCGTCTGGACCAGCCTCTTAATAATCAGACAATTAAAAACCATCTGATTTTTTTCAACAGGAGCGGAGATGCAGAGGGCATCTGTTCTCCAAAATACAGCGATAGGTCTTGGGACTGTCACAGGAGTTCTTGCAGTTATATTTGTCACTATCGTGACATACACAGCCATTCGTCGGAAAAAGAAGTGAGTGGCCTTTGGGTTTCCTGTGTTTGGTGCACATTGTAATAATCCATTTCGACCACTTCCTGCCATAGGGGGTCCAGCACTTTGAGAACCCAGCAACCAGAGCCAACTTGGGACCAGGGCTCAGAAGAGACCCCAACTTGGTTTAATAATCTACTGTAATTGTCTCAAAATTCTTAATTTTTAACAAGGACCCTGCATTTTCATTTTGCATGGGACCCCTAGTTATGCACTGGTAATATTCGTTTTCTAGGGCTGCTATAACAAAGTACCACAAACTGTGTGGCTTAAAACAACAGAAATGTATTGTTTCCCAGATCTGGAGGCTATAAATCCAAAATCAAGGGTTGGGCAGGGCCATGGTCCCTCTGAAACCTGTAGGGGAGGGTCCTTCCTTGCCTCTTCTAGCTTCTGGTGGTTGCCAGCAATCCTTGATGTTCTTTCTCCCATCTCTGCCTCCACTGTCCCGCAGCCCCCTTCTCCTTGTGTCTCTGTCTTTTAAGGATACCAGTCATGGGATTTAGGACATCCTGTAATCCAGTATGACCCCACCTTAATTTAATTATATCTACAAAGACTCTATTTCCAAATAAGGTCACATTTCTACGTATCAGCTGTTAGGACTTTTAACATATCTTTTGGGGGAATACAATTCAACCCATAATATTGGTTCTGCCACCAATCAAAGCATTATATGAGCCTGGCCCACCGCTTTCTATATCTCAATAGCTTATCATTAGACTGAGCCTTCCATATTATTACACCCAATCCTGACCATTCTTCTACTTTAACACAGCATGGGGACCTCCTGAACACTATAAACTAAGGAAAGGCGGAACTTTACTTAACCTTAACTCCATTTCAAAGCCCACATTTAACATAATTTATATTTAAACCATAAAATTTTCCTGTAAGTTGAAACATGACCTGTAAAGATCTCCACACCCTGAAGCAAATTTTTAGAAAGAAATCAATTGGTCCTTTTTTACAGAAACCATTATCCATAGGATAGATACAGGGAAAACTGCAATGTACTGATTGAATTGCCATGCCCACAGCATAATTTCTAAAAGGCAACCATTCCATACAGTTAAAAGCATTAGGTTATTATTATTATTATTATTATTATTATCAAAGAAAGCTCAAATCCAGAAGCTGAATCTTTAATTTAGCATGTGCTCACACACATCCCTCCTGCCACAGGAAGGACTACTGGGATATGTCCTAATGCTTTTCTCCATATCAACACCACCTGGAATTGTTACTTGCTGTGTTAACAATGGTTACTTGCTGTGTTAACAATGGTTACTTGCTGCGTTAAACAGCAGTCTAATCTTCACTTACACCTGAACATACCACGCCTTTGAGGTCCATAGAACGTTATACATCCCATCAGTGCCTTGATCCTTCCAGATTCAGACCTGAAATGCATCACCTTTGTCCTCCTGAAAGCCCAACGCTTTGGCCCACTGAGGGTCCTCCCCCCATCTGCTTCCCATCTATGGCACCAGGAAAGGTTGGACCAGCCTAGGTTTATTAATATCTTAGGATAACATCATACAGTGTTACTATGGCATTGACTCTACATGTCCTTTCACTCCTCAGAGGAAAGGTAATTAATAGCTATTATGTGTGTTCATAGAATAAGGCCTGTAGTTATGAGTTGAACTGACCCATTTCCATTGGTTTCCTACTACAGGCAGAGAGCTGATCAAAACATCAAAAGTGAGCCAATACACCTGACCGAGCTTCCAAGAGTCATCCTTTAGGACCAAGACTCAAATCACAGTTGAGACTCATTGTTGTATCACAGGTGGTTCTACCTCCGGACACTGAGACTAAGCGGATTTATGCAACATCTCGGAACCAGAAACCATGGATTCCATGTAAAAACACAGCAATCACCACAGCGCACCTTCTTTATTTAAATCAACAGTGTTGAGGGAATAAAAGATGAACAATTTTTGTGTCAGATCCTGTGCTCATTTGGTTGTGGAAGAAGCACAACAGATAGGAGAGAAGAAATACATTCTATTAGAGTTAATTCTCCTCTCTTGTTCTCATTGCTGAGCAGGGCCTCAGTGTTTCTCGTCTGAAAGGGGTAATGAGATTTAATGTGTCCTCTCATCTACCCTCTGCAAGTATATGTAACAAATTAGCTCTTAAGACGCTTCTAAATGGAGTTTTGTTGAGAGATGTGTAACCGCGTAGACTATGAACACAGTTCGAACTCCAGATGCAGCATTGCTGAGGTGGGAACTGCCTGCCCTGCCTCTCACTCAAGACGTAATAATGTCGAACAGAAATTATTATCGGTTTTGGTTGTTGTTGTTAATCCTCACCCAAGAATATTTTTCCATTGCTTTTTAGATAGAGTGGAAGGGAGGGAGGGGGGGAGAGAAAGAGAGAAACATCGATGTGAGAGGGGCCAGGGTCGGACGACCCCGACTGGGGCCGGAGATCGAACCTGCAACCCAGGGACGTGCCTTTGACCGGGAATTGAACCCATGACCCCATGGTCGGCCAGGGCAATTACCTTTTTCTGTTCCTCCCCATCCCCACCCCCGACCAGGCCACAACACCCAAGAGCCCTCTTCCTCTTCTTTCAGATTCCTTTTTCCTGCCCAGTGAGAACTCCCACTCAGCTCCATGTGCTCGCCGCCTGGCATATAATGCCATCACACCTCTCCAAGTATCTGTGTGCTCATTAGTTCAATGTCTCCCTCCCCAAGACACCCTGAGCCCTGCAGAGCTGGGACCACCCCTGGTTTTTCTGTTGCATCCCCAATGCCTGACATGCCACGCGCATTAAGTGCTTCATAAGTATCTGGTGAACAGAAGTCCCCATGGGTTTGGGACAGACCCCAAAGCTGGGGGAGCCGGAGCTGCGGCCTGCAGCTGGAGGAGGTCACGCAGAGGGCAGGGCTGGGGGAGCCGCGCAGGGCACACGGGGGCTCCTCGCCCCTCTTCTCTGACGTCCCCAAAGTGGGAGGCGATTCTGGGACACAGCCTTGAGAACTGTGGTGTGGGGACCACCGGCACGTGACACCCAAGACAAGACGCTTAAGTAAGCTCCCTTATTAACCTGCCACCTACCATCCGGAGTGGCCTGCCTCTCTTCCGTTTCTCTTGGCCCTCAGTGCGGAAAACAACACCTTGACCTAAGTGCCCTTTTCCAAGCAGAGAGAGCAGCCATGGCCTGAGCCCACGGACCCTGGGCCTGGGAAGGCATCCCCGCACCCTCGAGGGGCAAGAGGTCAGGGTCCCTTTCTGCCCATTCACACCGAGGTGGCGCTGACGGGGACAGGGCTAGGATAAGGCGGCAGGGGAAGCCCCTGACAAAAAGGTCCTCATAAAAGGGCAGGAACAGCGAGAATGAGTACCGGGGTCTCGGCCTCACCGGAAGCTCCCAGGGAAGCGCTCGCAGCTCTGCAGAACCCGAATCGGGCGCCAAGCCCTGACTCCGCCCCCCGGTGCCCTGGCCCCGCCCCTGTCGAGCCTGGCCCCACCCCCCGATCGCAAACCTCGCCCACAGCCCTTCTCCAGGACCCGCCTCGAACCTTCCCCAAGCCCCGCCTCCCAGAGCCCGAGCCCCGCCTGGCCGCGCCCAAGCCCCGCCCCCGACCCCATCGGCCTTCTCGGGCCCGCCTCAAGCCCCGCCCCCAGGCCCGTGAGCCGGCTGGGTGCTTCTCACCGCCTCCAGGCGCCTCCCCGCTCCCGCCCCGCCTCCCGGCCGACGCTGCGGCTGCGCCCCGCCATGGCGCCGGACGACAGCGCGGAGGTCTCGCGCCTGCTGCAGAGTTTCGAGCGCCGCTTCCTGGCGACGCGCGCGCTGCGCTCCTTCCCCTGGCAGGTGGGCGACGGGGCGCGCTGAGGTCGAGCGGTGGGGTGGCGAAGGCCTGGTGAGGGGGGCGCTTCGGGCTCCCACCCCCGCCCTCCCCGCCACGTGCCGGCCTAACCCTAACCTCCGGTCCTCGTCCGCGGGCTGCGCCGGGGCCGCACGGGCTGGCGGCGGAGAGCAGGAGGTGCACCTGCACGCCCCTGGGGAGCCCGCGCTGCACCCGGCTGTCAGCTCCCCCTGCCCTGGGCCCTGCCCGCCCTCGGCTACCTTTGCGGATTGGGTCCCAGGAATTGAAGGAATGCAGCGTTTCCTCCCAACTCCCTTTTCACTCGGGTTTTTAGGGTCATGGACAATTCCCAATAATTTTAATGACTTTTTTTTTTTAGCCAGTTATCAATCTGGCCATTGAGTAACAACTACTGTTGCCCATTTGAACAGTCAGTGGCCTCAGGACAGCTGGAGGTCATGTTTCAATGAGCTCGGTGACTAGGTCACAGACAATCCCCCCACCTACATGCAGACACACACACACACACACACACCAAATGTTTACTAAATGCCTTCCATGAGCCATCAGCATAGGACAAAATCGTTTCAGAGGCAGCTTGAGGCTCTTAAGCCTCTGATGGAAGAGACAGGGAGGAACAAAGCTGGCCAGAAAATAGATGAAAGAGGTCTGGCCTTCCCTGCCCTGGGGACCTGCCCTTGTCACACAGGCCAATGGCGTTGGAGCAGCCTCCTTCTGCCAAGGAGGGGCTTCTAATGACACTGCCTCCTTTATAATTCATGTGCGGTGAGCTCACTGGGGTGACTCAGTTTGGATATGTATTCTAACCGGATCTTCCCCATCTTAAGGGGTGATGGTTATTCATTTGTATTTTATTGACATAAACCGTTTAGCATTCTGAGAGCCCATTTCCGGTCAAAAAAGAATATGTACATTTTTTTAACCTAAAATTTAAACCTTCATAACAGCATCTATGGGACCCAATTCCCTAACAACTAGAATCCTTCACATGAAATGAGTGCGTACTCTGTACCAGGACCATCCCAAATTAATACTTAGGCTGGCCCACACTCATTGTGTTTGACCGACCACAAAGGTTGTTTGACTAGAGAAGAAGTAGAGTGCATCAGTGGAGAAGAGCTCAGACCTGGAAGACAGCCTGCCTGCTTGGAATCCTGGCCCAATCCCATACAAGCTGTGTGACCTTGGGCAAGTGACTGCGCACTTCTGGGCCTCAGTTTTCTTATTAGTAAAACAGGAGATATAATAATGCTTACCTCATAGGGCTGTTGTCAGGAGTACATGAGAATGAAGTACCTGCGGCAGTGCCTGGCTCATGGTAAGTGGATGTAAGTGTTAGCTAGTATTTTTATTCATCACCCAGTGTTTACTGAATGCCTTCCATGAGCCAGGCACGAGGATCAGCAGCATGCAGATGAGGCCTTGCTGAGATAGGAAAGCCAGAGAATAAACACATAAATGAATAAGCAAGAAAATGTCAGGGGATGACAGTGGCTATAAAGTCAACAAAACAAGGAAATTTATCATCAAAGTAGGGGGATCAAGGAAGGCCTCCAAGGGCGTACATTTGAGCTGGGACCTGAATAGTGAAGCAGTGGGCTATGGGAGGTCTAGGGGAGCAGGGAGTACAAACGTTCTACCAGTGAGGGCAAGCTGCTGCAAGAAGGTCAGTGTGGCTGGAGTGGCATCAGCAGAGATGGGATGGGGTGGCGGCAGAGGCAGTGAGAGAGAGGGGCCAGGGCCGGTCTTGTAGCCTTTTAGGGTGTGATAAGTTGTTCTGGAGAAATGAAGTGATTTGCCCAGTGTCACACACCAATCAAGCAGTCTGCCTGATTCTGGAGCCTGAGCTCAGTCCCGACTGGAGTCACCTGCAGGAGAGGACAGTATGTAGCTGGGCCTGTCAGCTGCACATTCTGCATGTCCGCTGTAACTCGGATGTCAAGTCCAAGGCAAGCCCATCTATGCGGATGTCATGGATAGCTGTAATTCCTGGCTGACCAGTACAGCCACCAAGCTAGCCTGTGACCCAGACAAGGCTCAGCAGCCAGAGCTAATGCAAACCAAGAGTCTGTCTCCTGACATTCTTTCTCCAACGCATCCACGTGTAACCTGGGACTTGTCAAGGTCAGGCTTTAGCCGCCTGTGGCTTCCACTTCCAGTTGGCCCCAGATCCCTGAGGAGAGATCACTTAGCACTTTGCCAACATGTCCTATTGCATGTTTAATGTTCCTGTGAAGATGCATTGAGACTTCTCTCTCCCCCACTCTGTCTCCAAATAGAGCCTAGAAGAGAAATTAAGGGACTCGGGTTCTGAGCTGCTGCTGGATATTTTGCAGAAGGTAAGAATCCTCCTGACTTGCCCTTGAGGACATGACAGAAGTGCAGTGGGCATGCTGGTCTCCTTTAAAAAGAAAGACACTGCATTTGGGTGGTAGCACCTCAGAGAACTCTGGCTCTTTTGTTTTCTTAGATGAAGATATCAGAATATACAAAGCCCTACTTCAGAGAAGGGAGTCTGGGGATGTTTTTTAAACTGTCTACAGAGAAATCAAATGACAGCTGTGGGAACATCTAGCATTTGCTCGCTGTTCAGAGACTTCCTTCTTTACATTTAAGGAAAAAATAAGAATGCAAGTCTTGCCCACTTGTGTCTCTTTCCTAGATGTAGATGGGCCCCTGCTTTTTGGAGGTGAGTTTTGGGTTCTAAGGTGCATGTGGGTGAGGGTATATATGGAACCACCACTCGGCCTTGCCTGGCCTGGCCCCAGCCTGCCCCTGGCCATGTGGGTCAAGTGCAGATCACACTGCATCCTGGCTCTCGTCCCTCTGAAGGGTCATGAACCTTTCTTAAAACCCAAAGCTATGGACTCTTCCCCCCAGAAAAAAAATGCACTAGAATATATTTTTCATACAAATTCAAAGGAGTCACAGATCCTCCTCCCACCACTAAGCCCATCTAAGGATCTCAGATTAAGAATTCCTGTGTGCCCTGGCCAGGTGGCTCAGTTGGTCAGAGTGTTGTCCTGTATACCAAAAGGTTCTGGGTTCAATTCCCACTTAGGGCACATATGGAAGGCAACCAGTCGATGCTCTCTCTCACATTGATGGTTCTCTCTCTCTCTCTCCCTCCTTAGCCCTGCTTCGGGTGAGAGGATTAAAAAAAAGAATTCCTGTGTGGAGGGTGAACCAGGAGTATCCATCTGACCACCAAGTGGAGAAGATGGAGCTGTAGCTAGGGAGGACTTCCAGGGCAATCTAGTTAGTATTCAGGACTGGAGCTCAGAGATGTCCAAGGTCATTGTTCATTGTCTTGTAGCCTACTCCGATTCTCACCCCACCTAACACCAGCCAGCTAGAAAGCCCCTGAGCAATGTGTGGGTATTTTGTTGCCCTTGGGTAAAATCGTGTCCCTCCAGCCAATAGCCCCCTCCCCCATAACCTGGTCCCTTGCTCTCATTGCTCCTATCACCCTGCACTCCTTCCCAAGATGCCAGGCTGTGGCTGCCTTGGAGCCTGCATAAACTATTCTCTACCTGAATCTCACTCCCCTGCTCTTTGATTGTCTAGGTTTCTACTAAACTGTCACCCCTGAGAGCCCCCTTTCCCTTCCTCCACGTCCCAGGCAGAGCCCCCATCTTCCTCTGTCCTGGCCATCACAGCACTCATCACGGTCTGGCTCCTGCTCATCTCCTCGGCCTGGGATATGAGCTCCAGGAAGACAGGTGCCAAATCTGCCTCGTTCCCACCATTTGGGCTCTTGCCTCTTCCATGAAGCCAGACAATCCCACATGTGTCCTTACTACAAACTCTAATTCATGCTGGCTGCCCTAGGAAGGGTATGCCTTAATCCAGTCCAGCTGCTATAACAGAATACCATAGACTGAGTGACTTATAAACAACAGGAATTTATTTCTCACAGTTTGGGAGACTGGGAAGTCCAAGACCAAGGTGCCAGCAGGTCCAGTGTCTGGTGAGGGTCTGCTTCCTGGTTCATAGAGGTTCATCTTCTCCTTGTATCCTCACATGGTAGAAGGCATAATGGGGCTCTTTGGGGTCTCTCTAATTCCATTCATGGGGGCTCTACCTTCATGACCTAATCACCTCCCAACAGCCCCACCTCATAAAACCATCGCATTGGGTGTTAGATTTAACATATGAATTTGGGGAGACAGACATTCAGTCGATAGCAGGGTGTTACCTTGGGTCGCTGTGCCTCATGTTCCTGCCCAGAATGGGCATTAGAAACACTGCCACAGTCTGTGCTCCTGCAGGAGAGAATTTTTTAGAAAAGGGCTTATTCTGAAGACTTACTCTGTCAGGTGCATGAGGATCACTGGAGCCGGAACCCTTGTGTCTGTACATGTCTTTGAGAAGGGATCGGGTCACTGGGCTTTGCCCTGTGTTTACTTAGAGCTCACGGGAGACTTAAGGCTGGGTCTCTCCAGCAACTCACATGTGTCCTTTGTCACAGACCGTGAAACACCCTCTGTGCGTGAAGCATCCACCGTCTGTGAAGTATGCCCGGTGCTTTCTCTCAGAGCTCATCAGAAAGGTCAGTAGTGGGCACTGTCAGTTCAGTAGCCAGACAGCGTCTGGGACTTGGCTGGTTCTCCAGAAGTGGGCCCCGCTTTGCCTATTGAAACCCATATCCATCCCATGCCCTTTGCCTACTCTGCAAAGCTCCGTATGGCAGGTGTTCCCTGGGCAACTGTCTCCTAGCAGGGCTCGACCAGTGAGAGGCCATGGAGGGCAGGAGGAAGGGGAAAGCTAAGGTGTGTCTCCTCTGCTTCACGGGTTCTCCGGCAGCGGCTGCACCTCCTCTGTGGTCCCTGTGCAGGTTCTCATTTCTGCCGGGAAGCCCTGAGCACCGCATCCCCACTTTCTCCCTCTGTTCTGCCACCTGAGAGGTTTTGACGGTTTCCTGCTGTTGCCAGTCTCTGGATTGGTGCACTGTCCCTGTTGGAAGGTTTAGGTGTTTTAGTGCCTTTATAACTAGTTCCCCTCACTACCTTTCCCCCAGTGAACTACCTGGAATGGCTCTTTTCCTGGTACAGGATGGATTTTAACGATGAGCCCAAATTTGCTGAGTTTCGTGTTAGCCTGGACTTCAGAAAGGCGAGTCCTAGGGGCCAGTAGCAGACCTGACTTGTTTGGCCTAAATACAAGGGCCAAGCCTCACCCAGTTTTAGCACGTAGAATGATCCTGGCTGCTCCGTTACCGCCATCCCCAGTTCTCCCCAGCATGGCGCATCTAGCAGTTACCAGTAGGTCTCCCCCGCACCACCAGAAGTGTGGCCACCTGATGCCACCCCACCCCCATGGGGCGCAGGACAGGAGCTTGCCCGCTGATGAAGCAACACCCTGAAGTGTGGAGTGCCCATCCTGTGGTTTTTGCCTGGGCCCACTTAAAAGTACCAATTTTGTTCTCCATCCAGGACATCATGGTCGAAGGGCCGAGCTCTCTGTCCCTGTCATGCGGCAGCTGCCTAAACTACACCTTAGTCTCACCCTCACCCTCTCTACACCTCTTTGAGATATCCCAGGTCCCCGCACCGAGTGAATTTTTTATATGTCAGGTGGCCTTTATTATATCAATCCATCTCAAACTGCCCCTCCACGTTTGGTGAAACTCCTCCAGCTATTTCTAGAAGTCAGAGTAAAAGCAGCTAGACAGGACCTTTGTGTGACTCACGAGGGGCAGTGTCTAATGCTCTCGTTGAAACGCTCTCCCCACCCACCTCCAGCATGAAGCTGTTCATGAAGAGCCTTTGGATGAACTGTATGAGGCGCTGGCAGAGACCCTGACAGCCAAGGAGCCCCCGCAGTGTCACCGGAGCTATCTGTTGGTAGGGGCCGTGTGCCTTCCTCCCCACACAGGCCAGACACCCACCTCTGCACACACAGTCCAAACTGGGCTCCAGTCAGCTTCCCATGGCTTCAGATCCTGACTCATCAGCTCTGTGGTCTTATATGGAGTCAGTTAACCTCCCTGAGCCTTAGTTTCTTCATTGGTAAATCAAGCGCTTTGACAAATAATAGTATCTATCTTATGGGGTGGCTTGCAGTTAAATTAGGTAATGCATAGTATTTACACAGCAAGGACCTGGTGCTCAGTCCCCAATGAACACTTGATGGGTGGATGTTACAGGACAGCAGTCACTTCCCACTCTCCCCATCACCATCCTCACCAGCCTGGACCAGTGCCATACATAGCCTTCTGACTGGTCTTCCAGCTTCTTGCCCCACAAAAATCCATACAGCATACAACAGCCAGAGGGATCTTGGATGTTTTTGTCTGTTTTTAACCTTTTACTATAAAATAAAACATAGATATAGAAAACCACACAAAAGAAATATACAAGCTTATTGAATCGATGCAAGGCAGCCACCATGGTAACTGCCACTCCAGTCAAGGGACAGAAGTTTGGCAGCCAGCCCACAAGGCCCCCATCTGACCTATCCCTCTTCCAGCCCTCAGTCCCTGCAAAAAAGTAGCCACCATTTCCCTTTCAGACTAATCACTCTGAGGTTTTGTCACTGCCCTGTCCCCCTCTGACACTAGCGTTTCATCTTGCCCATTCTCCATCCCAGCTCTTCCTTCTCCTGTCAGTGCCTCCTCTGAACAGCCCTCCGCAGGCTGGCTTTTGGTTGCACACGTGCTATTCAGCTTGTTCCTCCATCCTGTTTCCCAAAAATTGGTGTCTGGATTCAAAGGCCCACTCAGATTCATGTCTCTTTGATTGCTTTGGCAAGAATACAATGTGGGGTTCATATCTGTTTCTCGTCCTCTTAATGACCTTGGTTATGGATACCCAAAGCATAGACTATTCATTCCCTGGAGGATGCAAAAGGGTGATTTCCCAATTCTGTCATTTTGCTTTCATTCACTAACTGGAGAAATTTTATGAGGAGGTGCCTCCCATCATCCACTATTTGATTACTCACAGGTACACCTTGTGGAGAAAAGGCTGGATACAGGCTTGATCTTTTCAAGACAATGACTCTGTTTCCCGTCATCCCCAGAAGGGGTTCAATCCATGCAAACCATGTCCTTATGGAAGCTTAAAATGTGCTATTTTGAGCCACTTTGAATAGGCTTCTGAGCCCTTCAACATTACCCTACCAGTTTTCTTGCTTTATTTTTTGTCAAGCTTCTCCAGACTTATCTTGTATATTTCCTGTCCCAGATCAGGAATCAGCCATGTCTTCAACAAGCCTCTCGTTTCTTTTAGAGGGAAATGATATTTAGGGACTGTAATCTGGGCATTAGGGTGCTCATGCTACAGTGTAGGTCTTTCCAGTGAACAGAACTGGGATGTGAGTAGTGATATATATAGCCATACTTTGTTGTTGTTAATCCTCACCCAAGGATACTTCCCATTGATTTTTAGAGAGTGTAGAAGGGAAGGAGGGAGGGGGAGAGAAAGAAACATCAATGTGAGAGAGAGAGACATCAATCAGTTGCCTCCCACACTCACCCAGGTCAGGGCCAGGAATCAAACCTGTAAGCCAGGTACGTGCCTTTGACCTGGAATTGAACCTGCGACCCTTCGGTGCGTGGGCCACACCAGCTAGAGCTGTATATCCATACTTTTAAAAATAGAATACCCCTTGCCCTGACCGGTTTGGCTCAGCGGTTAGAGCATCAGCCTGTGGTCCAGAGAGACCTGGGTTCGGTTCCCGCTGGGGGCATGTACTTCGGTTGCAGTTTGTCCCCGGCCCTGGTCGGTCGTGCAGGTGGCGGCTACTCAATGTGTCGCCTTTGCATCGATGTTTCTCTCTCTCTCTCTTCCTCTCTCTCCCTCCCACTCTATCTGAACAAAAAATGAAAGGGTGTCCTTGGGTGAGGATAAAAAAAAAAATAGAATACCTCGCCCTGGCCGGTTTGGCTCAGCGGTTAGAGCATCTGCCTGCAGACAGGAGAGTCCTGGGTTTGGTTCCTGCTAAGGGCACGTACCTCGGTTGCAGTTTGTCCCCGGCCCCCGTTGGGGTCATGTGGGTGGCAACCACTCGATGTGTCTCTTTTCCTCCCTCTCTCCCTCCCGCTCTATCTGAAGATACATGCAAAAATGTCCTCGGGTGAGGATAAAAATAAAATAGAATACCTCATGAGTCCATGTTGATATATATATTTTTAATGTGTTTTTTTAATTGATTTTTTAGAGAGGAAGGGAGAGAGAGATAGAAACATCAATGAGAGAGAAATATCGATCAGCTGCCTCCTGCAGGTCCCCTACGGGGGATCGAGCTTGAAACCCCGGCATGTTCCCTTGACTAGGAATTGAACCAGGACCTCTCAGCCCATGCAACAACAATCCACTGAGCCACACCGGCCAGGCTTTTTTTTTTTAATCCTCACCCAAGGATACTTTTCCTTTTCCGTTAGAGTGGGAGGGAGAGAGAGAGAAAGAGAAAAACAGTGATGTGAGAGAGACACATGGATTGGCTGCCTCCCGCACAACCCCAACCAGGGTTGAGGATCGAACCTGCAACCAAAGTACGTGCCCTTGACTGGGAATCGAACCCTTTGGTCCACAAGCCTACTCTCTAACCACTGAGCCGAACCGGCCAGGGCCATGTTGATATTTCTGATTCAAAATCAGAACTGCAGTGTTCTTTTTTTTTTTTCATTGAATTTTTTAGGGGTGACATTGGTTCACAAAACCATATTGGTTTCAAGTCAACAAAACATCACCCTGGCTGGGTAGCTCAGTTGGTTAGAGCGTCATCCCAATACACCAAGGTTGCAGATATGATCCCTGGTCAGGGCACATACACCAATCAACCAATGAATGTATAAATAAGTAGAACAACTAATGTTTCTCTCTGTCTCTCCCTGCCTCTCTCTCAAATCAATAAATAAAAACTTTTTAAAAATTCAACAAAATATTATCTGTGCACTGCATTATGTGCCCATAGCCCCAAGCCAAAACATTTTTTTTAATGTTTTTATTGATTTCAGAGAGAGGAAGGGAGAGGGAGAGATAGAAACATTGATGACATCCTTCAGCTGCCTCCTGATGCCCCCCACTCGGGATCGAGCCCACAATCTGGGTATGTGCCCTGATAGGGAATCGAACCAGTGATCTCCTGGTGCATGGGATGATGCTCAATCAACTGAGCCATACTGGCCAGGACAAAAAGTCTCTTTTTGTCCCTACTTTTCCCCCTCTTTGCCCTCCTCACCTGCCCCCACCCCACTTTCCCTCTGGCTGTCACCACACTGTTGTCTGTATCCGTCTATATGATGTGTGTGTGTGTGTGTGTGTGTGCGCGCGCGCGCGCGCGCTTAATCCCTTCACCTTTCATCCAGCCTCCCAAACCCCTCCCTCTGACAGCTGTCAGTCTCAGAACTGCAGGGTTTTACTCAGCCTCTTCACAGTGCATCTGTATCTCCTTTCTCCTACACTGGAAATTCTGGTTCCCAAGACCACAGGGGATAATGATGAGATATCCCCCAACTGCCTGTTTGCTATATCCCAAATACTCATGCAGCCATCTCAGAACTACAGCTGATCCTGTCCACCAATTACGGCTACTGAAAACTGTAAAATTGTTATATTATCCCCATTCTCCCTCATTTTGTTTGTTTGTTGCCGTTACCATAACTACATTGTCATCATAAAGGCATTACATAGTATTACCACAAACTTAGCAGTTTAAAGCAACATAAATTGTATTGTCTTAGAGTTCTGTAGGTCAGAAGTCTGGTGGGCTCAGCTGGGTTCTCATCTTTGAGTCACAGCGCAAAATTCAGGGTGTCAGCAGGGCTGGGCCCTAGAGGAGAGCCTGCTTCCGGGCTCATGCAGGTCATTGGCACAATTTCATTTCCTGTGGCTGCAGGACTCAGGTTCCATTTCCTTTCTGGCTCTTGGCTGGCAGTTGTTCTCGGCTTCCAGAGGCCGCCCCCTGTTCCCTGACTCATGGCCCCTTCATCACCAAAGCCAGCAGCAGCGGGTCAAGATCCTCTTGCAATTCAAATCTTTCCTGCCTCTTTTTCCTCTGCATCTCTGTCTTCAGCCAGGGGGAAAAAAATGCTCTACTTTTAAGAGTTCAGAGGATGAGATTGGTCTCACCCAGATAATCTAGGATCATTTCTCCATCTCAAATTCTGTAACCGTAAGCACATCTTCTGAGTCCCTTTGCCTTCTAACAACACAGTCACAGGGTCCCGGGGTTAGGGCATAGACATTACTGACCTAGCACACATTCCGTAATCTCTTTGTGTTCAGTCTGTATGTCTTTAGAGCTCCCCTCAATCCACGTGTCGGCGTCCCTCAAGCCATTTTGGTTGTCTGAGGTTCGTTCTCTAGTAGATTCTTTAAGAAGGGCTTCTGGGATTGACCTTCCCAGAGTCCTTACATGGTGATAACAACTTGAGCCTTTTGTACTTGAATTCTGACTCACATTTTCTCTCCTTGAGTTTCTTAAACATGTTTTTCCATTTTCTTTGGCATAAAGCATTGCTGTGGAAAAGCCTGATGATAACCTAATTTTCTCTCCCTTTCATGCTACATGCCTTTTTCTCTTAGCTGGCCAAAGGATCTTCTTTCTTTGAAGTTTAGTCATTTTACTAGAATGTGTCTTGGGTTGATTGTTCTGGGCTGGTGATCTCAGGCGCAGTGTGTGTACATACGCCTTCAATATTTCATTAAAAAGCACCTGAAAATGGGTGGCTTATACAAAAGAAATGTATCGCCTCACAGTTCTGGAAGCTGTAGCTCCACAGTCGGGATGTTGGCAGGGGTGCCAGGGAAGGCTGTGTTCTGGGCCTGGCTCCTCGGCTTGCAGATGGCCACCTTCTCCCTGTGTCTCTTCACAGCATCGTCCTCCGTGGTGTTTCAGTGTCCTGATTTCCTCCTCTTACAAGGACGCAGTCAGACTGGATTAGGGCCCACCCAATGACATTATTTTAACTTGATTCCCTTTGTAAATACTCCATCTCCAAGTAAGGCCACATTCAGAGGTGCTGGGGGTTAGGGCTTCAGCATATGAATTGGGAGGGAGGGGAGACACAGTTCATCCCACAGCAATCACTTAATTTCTGTTTTAAAAATCACTTCATGTCCAGCTGGTGTGGCTCAGTTGGTTGAGCGTCGACCCATGCACCAAGAGGTCACCAGTTTGATTCCTGGTCAAGGCACATGCCCGGGTTGTGGGCTCGATCCCCAGGAGGGGGCATGCAGGAGGCCGCCAATCGATGTTTCTCTCTCATCAATGTTTCTCTCTCTCTCCCTTCCTCTCTATCTAAAAATCAATAAAAAACATGTTTTTTAATCACTTCATTTCACCCTGGCAGGTGTGACTCAGTGGTTAGAGCATTGGCCCACACACTGAAGGGTCACCGGTTTGATTCCCTGTCAGAGGAATGTTTTCATTCTCATGTTCCTTCGAGTAATCTTTATTTCTGAAATGATGTTTTCTGTATTGTCACACATATCTGAGTGTTTCTAGTTGCCATCAGGCCTCGTCCCAGGTCCCTCACACAGACCTGTGACTCAGGTGGTCAGATTCCCCCCTAAGTGTGCTTGCCATTCTTGGCTGGCCGCTGCTTTCCCAGTGAATGCCTGTTGGCCCTGGTTTCTCCTGTCCTCAGGTCAGCCACATGCCCCACTGCTTCCCTCTTCTATGTCCACAGACACACTGAGCATGAGGGTTGTGTCTGTTTGTGGTTTTCCCTCACCTGTTGATAGTTTCAGGCTCACAGAGATACCTTGTAAATGTTGTCCCTACTTCACTGCTCTGTCTGTTCTTATATGGGGATTCAGGAAGATTCAAAAGTACACTGCAGCCATCTTCCCCAAATTCCCCTAAGTGATTCCCTGATTTGAGGTAAATCAGATCGTGTCACCCACCTGCTTATTACCCACCAGTGGCTTCCCTTTGCTCACATGCCCTGCTCCAGCCTTTCTCTCTTGTCTGGTCCCTTCTGCTCTCCCTGTGCTCCAGCCCCATGGTCTTTCTCTTTCTTAAACTCACTAACTGCATTGCTGCCTCAGGGCCTTTGCACTTGCTCTGCCTAAAATACTCTCCCCGCAGAACCTCACATGCCTCACTTATCCTTTTCACCCAGATCTCGGATTATATGTCACCTCCTCAAACAGGCTGTCCCTGACCAATCTATCTGAAACAGACCTCCCCTTCCCCACCCCCAGTCTTTATAGAAGACTGGGGATGGGTGGTTGCATGTTGGAAGTGCCATTCTCAGCAGCCCCGGGTTGGAGAACACATTTCAAGACTGGATGTTCTATGAAGCACATGCCGGCAAGCCAAGCGTGGGGTCCCCCACCTGCTTTGGTAATGGGAATGACAGGAAACTCCAAAGGCTAGAGAATTCCCCAGCCCCAGATGTCAGGCTGAACTCAGTGAGCCCCACACACTGAGAGTTGTAACTTGTTTTTGTTAATAACTTTAGGTTCACAGAAAGCTGCAAAAATAGTACAGGAAGGTCCCATGTGCCCTTTCCCCGGTTTCCCCCCGCGGAAACCTTACACCCAGCAGTATCAGCCTGGACACTGACACTGGCACAGTGCCAATTCTCCATCATTCACCACGTGGGGGTCTGCGCAGGCACCATCACAGTCAGACCGCCCTCAGGCCACCCCTTTATAGTTACACCCGTTCCCCGTCCCCATCCCTACCCCAGGCGTCCCTACCACTGATCTGTTTCTCCATCTCCACAATTCTGTAATTTTGAGAATGTTAGATAAATGGAATCACACAGTATGAGTGATTCTGAGATTGGCTTTTCTCATGCAGCATAACGCCCTTGCAATCCATCCAGGTTGGCACACGTGTCAACAATTTACTTTTTATTGCTGTGTAGTATTCCATGGCATGGACGTACCAGTTTATTTAGCCATCCACCTGTTGTGATTTTTTTTTTTCTCTTTAACACCAGCTCCTTGTCTTCTGGTAGCTGGATTATTCTCTACCTGTCTCCATCCAGCCTTCCGGGGACTCGGTCACGCTCTCTGAGAGCACAGCCATCGTGTCCCATGGCACCACCGGCCTGGTCACATGGAATGCCGCACTCTACCTTGCAGAATGGGCCATAGAGAACCCAGAGGCTTTCACTCACAGGTGACCTCAGGGCACAGGGCAGGGCACCGAGGCGGGTTTGCCCCGGCACAATTGCGGACACGTGTCCCCTTCTCCCACTCAGGACTGTCTTAGAGCTCGGCAGTGGCGCCGGCCTCACGGGCTTGGCCATTTGCAAGGTGTGCCGTCCTAGAGCATACGTCTTCAGCGACTGCCACAGCCATGTCCTTGAGCAGCTCCGAGGGAACGTCCTTCTCAACGGTCTCTTGTTGGAGCCAGACGTCACTGCCCCTGCGCAGCACCCAGGACACAACACCCACAACTCAGAGAGCCCTAGGGTGACGGTGGCACAGCTGGACTGGGACATTGTGACGGCCCCTCAGCTCGCCGCCTTCCAGCCAGACGTCGTCGTCGCAGCAGGTACTGCCGAGCCCCAGCCGCTGGAGCCCGTGGCTTCCCTGTGGCTCCACCCAGCTCTCGGCTTGGGCCCGTGGACTCTGCACGGGCAGAGGAGTATGGTGGGACATCTGGAAGGGTCACTGTGTGCCTGCAGGGTGACATCAAAGCACAGGTGTGCCTCTTGGGTGCCCTAAAGCCACCGTCCTCCTGTTCGGGAAAATGGCCACACGCACTCCCGTTGTCATGGTTCCGTCAGGTGAGTGAACCTGGCTCTTCCCAGCAAGGCCTGGGTGAACAGAGCAGGGCCCAGGGCGCCATGCCAGTCTGACCTATCAGCCAGGCCACCGTCTACTAGACGGACTTTCGTGTCCCTCTCCAGCAGCCTGGGGGAGGCCGCTCAGCTGCCACCTGGAACCTAAATCGGGTAGCTAGAGCAGCCCCATCTTCAGGTGGAGGGGGTGGGAAACGGCCGTGGCAGCCTTGTCCTTTCAGGGCCACAAAAAATGGCACCATTTTCCCAGGACCATGTCCGATTCCTCTTTGTGTCATGGGCACCGATGGGCTTAGGGTCCGACTGTAGTGGTGCTGAGTTGGGGACGGCGCTCTGAGTGCCCCCACCTGTCAGCGCTGGCTTCCCTCTGCTCTGGCCCTGTGGAGAAGAGCTCCTGCATGTTTCGTCCCGGGTGCACACCCGTGTCTTTCAGAAAAGTCCCCACGGAGGGTCTACCCACTTCTAGTGCAAGGACAAGGCCCTTGAGAGGAGGCATTTGGCTTGGCCACCAACAGACCCCTCATTCTCTGCTGAGCTCACCCCGTCCCCATCTGGCTGACAGCGCCTCTAGTCCTGGGCCACAGCCCTGGGACCCACAGGCACACAGCGGCCAGAACGCAGAGCCTGAGCAGCACGCCCCAAGGTGCACCCATCCCTGCAAGCCTGGCTGCGGGCAGCGGCGAGCTTGACCCCCGCACTGCAGAGAGCAGAGCAGCAGGCCCCTGGGATCGAGAAGTCTGAAGCAGACTCAGGGTTTGCTTCATTAACGTCTTCTAAATAGGCCATAAGCAAAGAATTGATTTTTATTTAAAGAAACAGCAGTGAGTCCTGGGTATTTTTCAGTTGTTGCCTTGTTTTTCAGCAGCTTGTATTCTCTCCTAAGGTTTTTCTTTTTTTCACCCACATAACTTTCTTTCCGTCTAATAGAACTGCCGCCTTCCCAGCCCCCGCCCTGCTGCCGCGGCTGGCACAGCCCAGCGCCCTCCATTCCGGGGTCCTGAGCCCAGAGGGAGTCCCTGTCGGTAACCTGGGTTTCGTTGCAGATGTGCTGTACTGCCCAGAGACCATCCACTCCCTGGTCAGGGTCCTGCAGAGGCTCTCTGCTTGCCAGAAGGACCAGCGGGCACCTGACGCCTACGTTGCCTTCACCATCCGCAACCCGGAGACATGCCAGCTGTTCACCACTGAGCTAGGTGAGCTCTGGGACCCCAGGACGGGCTGCTCTCTCGGAGAGGCCCTCGAGGCCTGCAGGGCCACTGCGCAGGCCCCACACGAGACTCCAGTGAGGCAGAATCAGGGAAGTAAAAGAATGGAGTCCAGCCCTGGCTGGTTTGACTCAGCAGTTAGAGTGCTGGCCTGAGGACCGAAGGGTTGTGGGTTCTATTCCTGGTCAAGGGCATGTACCTGGGTTGCAGGTTCTATCCCCGGCCCTGGTTGGGGTCACGAGGGAGGTAACCAATCAATGTGTCTCTCACATCAATGTTTCTCTCTCTCCCTCCCTTCTATTCTATCTAAAAATATCAATGGAAAAATATCCTTGAGTGAGGATTAAAAAATAACAATAATAATAATAATATCACCTCTATATTAATGTTCATATGGTGGGGAATCTGGAAGAATATACACTAGTTAACAGTTGTTATATTGGACGGCAGGATTATAGATGCTCCTGCACTTTTATGTCTCATATTTCCTTTTTAAACATTAATTTTTAATTCAATAAAGAACTGATGACAAAATGACCCTCACCAACGGCTCTTCAGACATTTGCTCATGAAGAGGACAAGAGCCCCTTCAGATTCGTGCCCAGCCTTTGTGAGGAGGCACCAGGCTGAACAGTCGGACAGAGCAGGTTCAGATCTTGGCTGCACCTGGTGACAGGGTGGAGGACAGGTGCAGAGAACTACAGGGAACCAAGATAGGCCATGACCTTCCAGGGATGGGCGTGGCCTGATGGGCAGAGGCAGCAAACCTGTCAGGAGCTGTTTAAAAACACAATTCCTGGTCCTGCCCCAGAGGCTGGTTCTACGTGTCTGGATGGGGCTTGAAAATCCGGTTTGTACACACACACGCACGCACACCCAGGCCTGTCCTGCAGCCCTGCACTGATAGGGTGGTGTCCTATCCCCAAACCCCATCATCCTGAGACATACATTCTCTGTTTCCAGGCAAGGCTGGGATCTCATGGGAAACGGCGCCTCGTCACAACCAGAAATTATTTCCCTATGAAGAGCACTCAGAGACAGCAATTCTGAAACTAATACTATAGGTTCACAAACGTTTTTGAAAATTAAATCACCTGGGAAAGAATTTGTATGTGGGAAAGCTGATAGAACTTTCACTGGACTTCAGTGTTTGAAGAATGTTAAATTCGGAATCAGGAGCCACCAACTGTGTTCTAATAAAATATAAACAGTTCGCCTGGCCAGTGTGGCTCAGTGGTTGAGCGTCAACCCATGCATCAAGAGGTCACCGGTTCAATTCCTGGTCAGGACACATGCCCAGGTTGTGGGCCAAATCCCTAGGGAGTGCAAATCAATGTTCTCTCTCGTCGATGTTTCTATCTCTCCCTCTCCCTTCCTCTCTCTAAAATCAATAAGAAAAAAAAATTTTTTTTAAATAAAAATATATATATTTCAAGTTCAAGTGTGGGGGTGCCCCTTTCTGTCAGCAGTTCTGGTTCATAAGCAGATCACCATGAACCAGAAATGAACATTTTGGCTCAGTAAGGAGAAACATGTACCAAGTATGCTTCCCCCATCTGGACACATCTCATAGAGCCAAGCCCGTGGTGCTCGTGGCCCCTCTGCTTCCAGTGGGGTGGGCGGAGGGGCCTGTGTCAAGGCAGGAATCAAAATGTTAGGGACATGACAGCAGATGCTGAGACAGGCATACACCAGGAGACAAAAACAGGGACAGAGATGCTGAGTAGGCCACAGGCAAATAACAGAAAAGTAATAAATGGGAAAAGAAAAGAAAGGAGAGAAAGCAGTGACCCAGGGCCCCCAAAGAAGAAACCAGGCTGAACCAGTTTCCTGGGCCACAAATTCCTGGTCATTAAAATAACTTCATTCCTTCCCCCCGCCGGTCTGGCTCAGCAGTTGGAGCATAGCCCTGTGGACCAACGGGTTGCAGGTTCGATTCTGGTCAAAGGCATGTACCTGTTTCGGGTTCAATCCCCGGCCCCAGTCGTGGGTCATGCAGGAGGCAACCATTAATCAATGTGTCTCTCACACTGATGTTTCTATCTTCCCCCCATCCACTCTAAAAGTCAATGGGAAAATGTCCTCTGGTGAGGATTAACAAAAAAAATAACTTCATTCCAAGCCCAACACTGACATTTCTTCAGCCTGTCTGGTAAGCCTACCCAGCTGCTCAGATGTGCCGGGCCGCCACGTCCCTGTGCTACACAGGCCACATGAGTGCCACAGGTAGTGCCGTGGGAGCTCCCTCCCGAGGTTAGGTGCGAGGCAGACACCTCCTCTCCCAACTTGAGGAAGATGTGGGACTCAAGAAACCCTTAGCACAAACCCTCCCCTTAACCGTCCCTATCACCCAACCCCTTTTGCCCTTGACAATGCGAGAAGAGCAGTGAAATGGTTTTCATAGATTTCCTTTTGACAGTTTACACTGGAACCAACACTTCACTTGGTGGACAACCTTCTCCATCTTATTGAGAATTCCATTTGTGGCCCTTTGGTTTGAGATTTCGCCTCCATTCCTGACGTGTGTTAATACTGTCTGTGATACCAGTGCATACAACACTCCACTATGAACACAGGCCCCAGACCGGCTGGCTGGACGTGTTTAATTCATTCTCAAAAAAAAAACAGGAAGTGATGGGACTTCCAGCAGATTCTGTGTGGAGTGGACCTCCCGAAACTGGAGGCTGAGAGAGCAGCGAGCCTGAGAAAAGCACATCCCCCGGTCCGAGGTGCGACTGAACGCCAGCGGTGGGAAGCCACCGACACCAACACCCATTACATGGAAACTTCTCGCTGCCCTCACCTCTGTGTCCTGAATTGAGACTGTGTTTGGCAACTTAGAAATGACCATAGGATTTTTTATTGACCTAAACAGTCATGAAACTGCCAAAATTCGCCTCCTGAATAAAGTTTAGAGGAGGGAAAAATAACTTCATTCCAACAGTGGTACCTGCTGCTGTCCTTTCGAGTGCCATCCACTGGGAGGCGCTGCTCTACACAGTGTGCCCAGGGGCTGGGCAGCAGCTGAAGAGGCTGGAGGAGGGAAGTAGACCTGGTTTCTGGTGAGAAGGGTAGGAGAGCAGGGGGAGAGGGGTTCACATCAGCGTCAGGGTCCTTCATTATGACATCCAGTACCAGGACATGCTCAGAGGGGTTCAGTCTTTGGCCCAAGGGGTCATGTGTCCGTAAGCAAAGGGAGAACTGTCTGTTTCCAGCTCTCGTTCCAACGAAGCTGCTTGGACTCCTGAAGGTTCTTCCGGAATTGGTTCAGTTTGCCAGCAGGATGAGGAAACTTTGAGAAAAGCATCTAGAAGAAAAATGAAGACCAAAACTTCCCTCGTCGCTGCTTCCTGCCCCACACCTGCCCAGCAGCCTGGACCCCTGCCACACCCCAAACACCAGATGTCAGGCCAGTGACTGAAACCCTCCTCTGGCTGCACTCCCACCACCAGTGTCCTGGGGCCTCCAGTGGCCTCCCTGCGCCAGCCGGCCCAGCTTCCACACAGCATGGCAAACTGATTCAAACATCTCTGACCCCAACATCCCCAACCCAGCCAGCCCTCTCCCTCTCCAGGCATACTGGAGCCCTCACACCCCAGCCATGTTCCATCTACCCTGCTCCTACCTGACAGCTCGGCCAAGCTCGTGCTCACCATCCACACACTGACCTGCAGTAGCCCCCGGCCTCAGCCACGCTGTTCCTTCCACCAAGAGCGCCCACCCCTCAGTCTCTGCCCAGCACCGTCCAGCCCGTGGGCTGGGAACAAGACAATGTGTTCTTTCCAGTTTTGCTAAACTGTCAGGCCTTCCACCTGTTTTTGTAAATAAAATTTTACTGGAACAGTCACACAGATTTTTCTAGCTGGGCCTTTCCAGAAAGCTTGTCACCCATGGTCTCAACTGTCAGAAATGATGATATATTACTTTTTGCAGTAAGAAATAAGTATCCTTTGAAGACTCCTGCCCATCTTGCAAGGCTGCTCTAGGAAGCTCCCTTCACTCTCACGCTCCCTCCCGATACCCAGTCGCTCCCTAAGTGACACACACAGTCCACCTGTGCATCGTCATCTGCGTGGTATAAGCTCACAAACCCAGGCGGCAGGTGGGCTGTGCCTTAATTCCCCAGGGCCCACGGAGGCCCAGCCTCTGGGACCGCTGCTCCCTCCTGCTACTTTTCACCCAGACCCAGCACAGGCCCGCTGGGCTGCAGGAGCAAGGAATCCGGGAGCGAGGCTCAGGGCCAGCCTGAAGCCCTGTAAGCCCTGGCATGGGGGCAGACGCGGCTACCTGCAGCTGAGCTGCCAGTTCCTCCGCGTCCTCGAAGACCAGGCCATTTTCCTCGTGTTTCACAAGCTCGTGTAAGCTGCAGAGAGAATCGAGGGAGGCCTGAGAGCTGCCTGGAGAAGACACCAGAACCCCATGGTGCCCATCCAGACCCCCACGCCACCATTCCCCACCCACAGGCTAAGCTAGGGGTCGGGAACAGTCAGTCTGGTTCCAATGAACCTATTCGTAGATTTGATGTCTGAATAGAAAGTAGACCTGGGAAAATACACATCAAAAATCCAAACCAGCCTGGCCGGTGTGGCTCAGTGGTTGAGCGTCAACTCATGAACCAAGAGGTCACCAGTTCGATTCCTGGTCGGGGCACAGGCCCAGGTTGTGGGCCAAATCCCCAGTGGGGGGCATGCAGGAGGCAGCCAATCGATGTTCTCTCTCATCGATGTTTCTATCTCTATCTCCCTCTCTCTCTAAAATTAATAAAGGGGAAAAAAATTTTTTTAAAAAGAAACATCAATAAGAGAGAATATCAATTGGCCGCCTCCTGCACGCTCCCCACTGGGGATTTGGCCCACAACCTGGGCCTGTGCCCCGAATGGGAATCGAACCGGTAACCTCTTGGTGCATGAGTTGATGCTCAACCACTGAGCCACACCAGCCGGACTCTCATCAGTGTTTCTCTCTCTCTCCCTCTCCCTTCCTCTCTCTCTAAAATCAATATAGAAAAAAAATTGTTTTTAACCCAAACCAATTCGGGGACAGAGGGGCAGTGAACAGGGATCTGGATCTTTTCTACTCTGTGCTCTTTTCAGTGAGAACATGCTCAGTGGGTTCTGCATTTTTCTCTTAATTGCACGGCAGAGAAACAAGGTATAAGGCAACCCCGTTGGAGGTAGGCTCAGCACATTAGAGGTGACTTTCCTGAGTAACCCAGCGTGCAGAGCTCAGCTCACACAAGGGTCTAACATCCTGATTTCCCTTTCAGAGGCTGGCTCCCGAGCTCATGGAAGGGCACCGTTTCTAGAGCCTCTTCTAACACTGTCCTCTCCAAACACCCAGGAAGAGTGGAGACAGAATTACACTCACTTAACTGATCTGGATAAGAGTAAATGAGCTCAGACGAAAGAGACAGAGGAATAAATCATGTAAACCGTGTGGGCAATTCCAGCCACCACTTCATCCTTTGAGCACAAGCCCCAAGTTGAGTATTTAGGACACGTAGTTTTCGTTCACAGGAGCTGTAAGTGGAAGCCAATTCCTGCAGTGGGACTCTGCCCATCCAAGAGGACTCCTACTCCCCGGGGCCCCTGGCTGAGCTGCAGACCGGGAGGTGGAGCCTTTCTGGGGAGCAGCTCTGACCACACTGGTTCCCACAAGCTGCCGACTGGAGAACCTAACCCCCTCCAGGAAGATGCAGTCTCCGCTCTTACCACCGGAAGTTCAGGGCACACACAGGCAGGCAGCATCCGAACATGTCCACCACCTTCATGGGCAGGTCCAGGCCACTGGACGACTTGTGCAGGCAGATGCCCAGGTCTGCTGACCCTGCCGGGTGCGGGGGCCATCAGAGTACTAGCCATGCTCCCTGTGACCACACATGCTGCAAGGACTGTGGGTCAACGCCTCTGGTGGGGGGTGGAAAGTGGAAAACACTCCCAACCCCACATACAACTGGCTGGAGTTGGCCAAGCAGCCTGGTGCAGGGTGGGGACATAGCGGTGTCTAATCCTGGCCACTCAGCCCTGTCTGAAAACTACCTGCCTATCAATAACATTTTAATTTAAACTGACTCCCTTTTTCTACTTAACCACTATTTTAAAAGAACCCACAGTGCCCTGGCTGGTTTTGCTCAGTGGTTAGAGCATCAGCCCATGGACCAAAGAGTCGTGAGTTCGATTCCCAGTCAAGGGCACATACCTGGGTTGCAGGTCCAACTCCTGGCTCCAGTCCAGGTCGTGCAGGAGGCAACCAATCAATGCATCTCTCACACCGATGTTACGCTCTCTCTCTCCCTCCCTTCCTCCCTCCCACTCTATCTAAAATCAATGGAAAAAATATCCTGGGGTGAGGATTAAAAATAATTAATTAATTAAAAGAACCCATAGCACTTATGCTGAGTGGGCTCAGAGTTTCTGCACGGGGTGATGTTTTGGAAGCAGACAGGAGTGGTGACTGCACAGCACTGTGAATGTAATTCACGCCACTGAGCTGTATGTACACTTAAAACGGAAAAATGGTTAAAATGGCAAACTCTGTTATATATATTTCATCATAATAATTAGAAAAAGTACCCACAGCAGACATAACAGAAAACCAGCTGTCACTGAGAAAATAAAGCCAAATAAACAACTTCGCATCACTAAATACTGGCTGGAAATGCTGCCTGCCGAAGGCTCCCTGCCCAGGGCTGCTGACTGGCTGCTGGACGAGGAGCCTTAGAGACGTACCAGCACCGAGCCAGCTCCTCCCTCCCCAGAGCAACGAAGACAGGAAGAGGAGGGGAGGGCAATCTTGCTGGAAGAGTCAACACTGTTGAACACGTCTTTTCTGCTCTGCCCTCCCACACTCTGGAACAGTGGGCCCCAACCCAAGCCCAAGCCCAGCCCTTCTGCCCGAACGGAAGAGCAGGACTGAATGGAGGGCGTGGAGGCTAAGAGGACATAACCCTCTTGGAAGACGTTGGCAACCAGCTCTCCTCTCTGGGCAGGGAGGAGCTGGCACACCAGGAAACAGCCCCGTGTCCTGGAGTTCGGCCAATAGCTCCTCCCGATGGCTTTTAATTTTTAAAGGGTTGCCAAAACAAAGAACATGCAGCAGAGACCAGGAAACGTTTACAATCTGGCCATTTGCAGAAAAGTCTGTTCCTCCAGGGCTAAAGTATTCCCTTTTAAACCTCAGCCCCCTCCCTGCAGGCCTCATCAGGAATCCTTACCTAGAAGCCGGGGGTAATCCTCAGCCTCCAGCCATGGCGTACACACTTGGATGTACTGGAAATGCTTCCGGCCAATGACACGGCTGTAATACTCTTTCAGAGGCCCTTTGCCTTGCAGAGAAAATCCGAGTTACTGCACTGGGCCCACCTCTGGCTCCACCCCATGGCCCCAGGCCTGCAGCGCCCGAGAAGCCCCTGCAAAGGTGTGAGCAGGAGGCCCACACTCCGCAGCTCCAACCAAGCTCTGATCTGGCCGTTTCCAGAAACAACCCCCCAGGGGTGTGTCCCCTGACCGCTGAGGCCACGGCAACCTGCACCCAGCAGGCTGTGAACGTGGCCAGGATAAACTCTGGCCGGGCACCAGAGTGCCAACCAGACACAGCTTCTCACATGCACTGCCCCTGTACCCAGCCAGGTGCCCCAGGTGGCTTGGAATGTGCAGTGGGCTCCTGCCACCTGGGAGCCCAGGGCCAGGAAGAGGGGAGCACATGAGGAGGGACAGCTGGCCCAGGGCCCTCCTCCGACCCCAGCTCTCTGCTTCTCTCCCCACTGGAAAAAATCTTATGTCAGACAGTGGCCTCTTTCTTTGAAAAAAACAACAACAAAAAGAACCTGCAAACCAGTGCAGAAGTGAAAAGCTCAGAATCTCTGAAGCTGTGCTGATATTTAAAGCCTGACTCCATGCCCTGCTGTGAGGCCCCTCTGAGCCTCAGTTTCCCCCTCTGTCAAATGGGTGTAGAAAACCCTATGAGGATTAAGGAAACAAGGAGCATTGTGTATCCGATGTAGGAAAGGCACACAAGAAAGGCAGGTGCCTTCCCCCCTCGCCACTGCCTCAAGCTAAATACAGGAGCAGGGAGGGTCCCAGGCTGTACCTGTTATCACACAGACCAGAGAAGGCAAGCTTTCTCCATTCAGGATCAGCTGTTCAAACTCTGTGTTTAAGAAAATAAATACATGGTAACCAGGATTATTAGTCAGGGGAGGGAGTGGGGGAGGGGAAGGAAGAGGAAGAGTTTCCAGACACATGATCACTGTCCCAGAGGTAGCACTTCAGTTCTAGGGCCTGGTCACTCAGTGACCCAAATGGGGACTCAGGGTCGCCACCTCCACCACCAGAGTGCTCGGGCTGGCCCACCCTGCAGCCCTGGGGGCAGGAACACTCTGCAGAGGACACCACGCAAGGCTCAGTGAGCACCTCGCAGTTCAACGGCCCCTGACAAGCCCAGCTCCTGGTCAGCCACACACCTACTTTCTAACGCTGCCAGCAAGATGGAGAAGTCTTCGTCCTCTACAAGAGAAGAGAGCTAAGTGTCAGGGCTGGTGTCTAGATGCCCCCCACCCAGTTCCATGCCCTCCCCTTT
Organism: Tadarida brasiliensis; assembly: GCA_030848825.1. Taxonomy (NCBI): domain Eukaryota; kingdom Metazoa; phylum Chordata; class Mammalia; order Chiroptera; family Molossidae; genus Tadarida; species Tadarida brasiliensis. The sequence continues at coordinate 113,536,957 of CM061258.1, forward strand.
CTCATCAGGGTCACAGGGCACCCCGAACACATGTGGGGCACAGGCCTGGCAGGGAGGAGACTGCAGGCTCAGACAGGCGCTCGTACATGCCCCAAGTGCCCAGCAGGGTTCTGAGACCTGTCCAGCTCGTGCTGCTGACCAACAGGGCTGGCCGCCCACGAAGATGTGTCACCATCCCACTCTTAACATTCCGCTCCGTGAAGGTCGACCTCTCCGTGGCCTGGTCCGAGGGTTCTGAGCTGAAGGAGCAGAGACAGAGCCTGTGAGGTGTCACGGAGTAGGCCCACAGGCCCCAGGACGGCCGTCTCCCGCCAGAGCAAGGCCCAGAGGCTCCTGAAGGCCAGGGTATGGCCATGTCAGAGACACCAAGCCGACCCTACTAACCTAGGCCTGAGCGCAGACAAGTGCCTTCCTTTCTTTATCGATATTTATTTGTTGCTCGGTGCTGAGGTCACAACAGCAGACAAGACCCTCCTTTACCAGCTTACTGTTCTTATCATTCCCTCAACTTAGGATGAGGATGCTGTGACCTCCCAACTGGCTCCCAGGTTACTGAAAGAGCTTCTCAAAGGGCCTTTGCTTAGCCCTGAGACACCCCACAGACCACACAGGCCCACAGACCCCGCCACCGGGTCAGGAACCTGCGGGCAGGAGGGTAAAGACGCCCACAGCCTTGCGCAGGACAATATTTCCTTAAATAGCCAGAGACTGAATACTTCAGGCTTTGGGGGCCATTCGATCTCCTTTGTAACAGCTCCGCTGTTGTAGTGTGGAAGCAGCTATGGACAATGCGTGAATGAATGAATGGGCTGCGCTCCAATAAAACTTTATTTACAAACAGGCAGTGGGCCTGCAGCCATAGTTAGCCAACCCATGGATTAGTGGATTCCCAGGTCTACAGAGAAGAGATGGGAGAGAAGCCAGGAAAGCAGCGAACACAAGAGAAGATGGAAGATGGGAGACCCACCTGGCCCCGAACACAGAGTAGGTGCGGCCCAGTTTCATAAAGAGCTGGTGTTGCAGGTCCAAGGGCGTCTCTTTAAAGAAGGATGCTGGCTTGTCGTAGACAGTCACAGCTCTGCAATGAGATCATTGGGAGGCTTTAGGAGGAGTGGAGAATGGCCTAAGGAATAGAAGCCCCAGGAGGATCTGGAAAAAGGGCACTTAGGGGACCCAAGTCTCAGAAAATGACAATAAGAAGCTATGAATTACTTGGGGAAGCAGAGAAAGAAGTTCTAGCATCAAAACTGCCTGGGCTGTCTGGCTGGCTGGGAAAAAAACTCCAGCTCCTCCTCCCCCAGCTTCCCAAAGGAAATAACCACCTCCCAGGCCCCTGGGTATTTCCAGATGCCTCGCCAACAGGACACAGCAGGCACTGCAGCTGGGACCAACTGAGCTGGGACCCACCGAGCTGGGACCCCTTGCCCCTAACCCAGGTTCCTACTTGATGCCCCAGTTCTCTGCCAGGTCTTCCCGCATCTCACTGGTCACACACAGGTTCAGATGGGAGAGACGCCCGCAAAGCTTCTCGTACCTGAAAAGACAAATGGTTGGTTAGCCCGGAGCCCTGGGCCAGACCCCACACTCATAACTACCATGTGACTCAAAACCTTTCCATACAGCAGAGGCTACAGAGCTGGGGTCTCCCAAATCAGGTCACTGGTGAGGCAATTTCCCAGGGTTTGTACTACCTGAGTCCCGCCTGTGCTGTTGTTTCCTTTACACCTGTCTTTACATTGTATTGTTTTGCATCTTAAATATAAGTACTTTCAAAGGTAACTATATAGTGCTACAGAAGGGAAAATCCAGTCTCTCTTACCACAAAAAGAAGAAATACAATAAAGTCTCCACTATTAAATTTTAGCCACAGGGCACAGTTCCCTGCAAAGGCTGTGGAACTGAGGATGCTCCTAATGTGTTCCAAAGAAAGTTTGGCAAATGTTAGAGAGGCATTAACAACGGATTAGCTCCAAACTGAGACTGGCAACCTGATGACAGGGCAGGACGGAAAGAGAACCGGAAAGGGGGAATGAGTGACTTCAGGTTGACACCGTTGGTGTATCAGGGCTTGTTCCTAACTCAGGATGCAGAGAAAGCTCCGCAACTGGATGGCCTGGATTTTGGTCCTCACACTTATTAGCTGTGTGGCAAGAAGCATAATGGTTTTCAGCCTCAGTTTCCTGGCTTTCAAAAGGGGGGCAATGCTGGCTGGTTTGGCTCAGCGGTTAGAGCGTCAGCCCACAGACCAAAGAGTCACGGGTTCGATTCCAGTCCATGGCACGTACCTTGGTTGCGGTTCATCCCCAGCACTGCTCGGGGTTGTGCGGGAGGCAACCAGTCAATGTGTCTCTCTCACATCGATGTTTTTCTCTCTCTCCCTCCCTCCCACTCTACCTGAAGATAAATAGAAAAATATCTTCGGGTGAGGATTAAAAAATAAATAAATAAATAAATAAATAAATAAATAAATAAATAAATAAATAAATAAAAGGGGGACAATGTAAACTGAATGGGATAAAGGACTTGGCCTGAGCCTGGCATGCAGCAAGTGCTCAATAACTGCTGCTGCCACCAGCACTGTTACCACCATCAAGGAATGACCCATCGGGGAAAGGTGGCAGCTGAAAGCTTGAGGCTGCAAGTCCCCACAGAAGCAGGTGTTACACACTGAGGCTCAGAACAGATTAATTATTCCTGCTCCAGGTCAAACTTGCTACCACAGGCCCTTCTTTCCTCTCCCTGTCTCATCAGCCACAGCAAACTGTGGCCTGTGTCCCTATCTTCCAGCAGCAGCCCCAGTTTTGATTTGGAGATCTAGTGTGGGTGCACCTGGGATCCCAGCTCTCCCAGTGGAGCACTCGTCCCAAGCCTGAGACAATGGGGTACCACAGCTCCCAGCCTCGGTGGGGGGGTAAGAGCATGGCAGGTGAGCAGCTGCCAATCAGAGGCTCACTCTCTCCACTGATCCTGAAGAGGTAAGGCTGAAAGCAAGGGGAGCCCCCAGAACCTGAGAAATACCTCTGAGAGGGAGTGTGGAGAGATGAGAGGGGTCCTGATGACACCCTTTTTGAGATCAAAGTCAGTCATTTCTCTGGACTCTTGTTTCATGAGCCAACAGATGCCGTCCTTTGTTTGCTTAGGCCTGTTTCTGTCACTTTTAACCAGCATCAGCCCCATTCCACAGCCTAGCCCATACCCCACAAGAGTATATAAGGAACAGGCTTCACTGAGTCTCCGCACAGGCCCTTCTTCCAACCGAAGTTTAGGAAAGGTATCAGCACCATCCTCCCAGGCCCTCACCACTTAGCCAGCAGAACAAGGCAGTGGCTGGGGCCATGTACCAGACCCATAATGGAGTAGCCATAGTTGTGCCAGTCAATGACGAGCTTGCTCCCACAGAGGCAGCCCACAAACCAGCAGACAGCAATGGCGGGCAGACCCGGGGGGTTCTGGAAAAAAGAGAGACTTGAGTGAAGAGGAGGAAACCAGACCATCATTGACAATAAACTGAGTGCGACATACATGACTGATAAGCAGAAGACCATCTTCTTCACTAAAAAAGGTATAAATAGTCATAAAAGAAACAAAACTGACCAACCTGAAAAGTCCAAGATCATCAATAATCAAGGAGACAACAAATGAAACAAGAAGGTACATTTAGTTTCAGGGGTGGGGAATGTCCAGCCCGCGGGCCACATAAGGCCTGCAAAAGCAATACCAGCTCACATCACACGCCTCACCAAATTAGCCTGACCAAATAGAGCAGGCTAATTTTTAAGTTGATAATTTTGTATGGCCCACAAATGATGTTATAAATATCCAAATGGCCCTTGGCAGAAAAAAGGTTCCCCACCCGAGTGGAAGTTAAAACACCTAACAATGCCCTGACTGGTTTGGCTCAGTGGTTAGAGCGTCAGCCTGCGGACCGAAGAGTCGTGGGTTCAATTCCCAGTCACATACGTCAGTTGCAGGTTTGATCCTCAGCCCCAGTCGGAGTTGTGTAGGAGGCAACTGATCAATATGTCTCTCTCACATCGATGTTTCTTTCTCTTTCTCTTTCTCTCTCTCTCTCTCTCTCTCTCTCTCTCTCTCTCTCTCTCTCTCTTCCTCCCTCCCTCCCACTCTATCTAAAAATCAATAGAAAAATATCCTTGGGTGAGGATTAAAAATATAATAAAATAAAAAATATTTTAAAACACCTAACAGCTAGTGGTGGTGTGGATGTACAGGAAGAGGCCGCCCCTTGCGGGGGGGAGTAAATTGGCCCGACCTTATTCTAGGACTACCTAGGAGCACACAACATTTTAAGGTGCATGAGTTTTGACCTAGCACTTCTACCCCTATGAATTTATCCCAAGAAAGAGAATGGACCCATGCAAAAAAAACATATCTTCAATGATGCTCTTTACCACACTATTTGTAAAAGTGAAAAAAAAAAAAAATTAGGAAGAATCTGAGTGTCCATTAAAATGAGACTAAATAAATAGGTTAGGGTACATCAGTCAATTAAAATAAGGTGCTTCTATATGTTAAAAAGTGAAGGGAAGAGGTTAGGAGCTTAACTCCAAAGCCAGACTGAATACCTAGTTCAAACCCTGCCTCCAGCACTTCCTAGCTGTGTGACAATGGGCTATTTACTGAACTTCTCTGGGTCTAGGTCTCCTCATCTCTAAAATGTAAGTAGTATAAGAACCTATTTCTTAGTACTGTTGTGAGTGATTAAATGAGTTAATACATGTAAAACTCTTAGATGTTTAATAAGTACAATGTAAGACATCTGTAATGACATAGAAAAATAGACTGGATGGGTAACATAAATAGAATGGACACATACCATAGACTCCTACTCATATTCTCAAAATTTATACACACATAAAGATGTGTGATTTATTTACCAACCTGTGCACTTTTAAAGGCTGGAAAATAAAGAAAACGGTTAATAGTGATTCTCACAGAAAGAAGCAGGGGTGACATATACCTGGAGAAGGATGTAGGCCGCTGGCTCGCTGCACATCAACTTCCACAGCAAGTGCACCGCCTGAAATACAACTTTGACTCCATACTGAAGAATGTGCAGCCCAACTGCAAGTGAAAAAAGAGCTATCACTTCAAGGAGTTCTTGGCAATTTGCAGGACCGCCCACCCCGCAACACACACAGATTCAGAGGAATCTGGAGTTTATTGCATCCTACCTGCAAGTCTCTGAAGTTCTGTCAAACGCACAATCTGAATTCTGTCATTCTGCAACAGCTCGTCGTAGGGTTTGGAGTCTGAAAGAAATGTCTGCTTTAATGAACCAGACAGGATGATCTAATTTAAAGTCAGATGACCCGCCAGCTTAGGCAAAATAGTGGAGAGTATTTTGGAATATAGGACTTTACTGAACAGCTCTTTGTTCCTCAATAGCTGGAACAGAGAATGAGGCCAATTCCTGCCCAGATTCCACTAGACTGCCCACAGAGGAAGGGCCTGAATCTTATCCACCTTTAGGTAACACAATGCCTGGCACATAGTAGGCCCTCAAACGGATCTAGATTCCATGGATGGTGGAGACCCCTATGAAGTCCCACTCCACCCCCTCACCCTAAGAGAGCAAACTCTAAACAGGGACCAAAGGCAACTAGTGCTATTATTACTGCTTACCCTGATATAAAAGTGAGCTACCCTTTATCTAAAGATGTCAACAGCTACCCTTTATCTAAAGATGGAGGAAGCTGGAGGAACACACACTCATGATCCTGCACAACCAGAGGGAAAAAGCTGGACATGCTGTGCAAATGAAAAACATCTCCTGCCTGCAGAGCTCTGCAAAGAGGAATGCAGAGGAGACAAGCTGCCTGTCTCCTCAGACACACCCTGACGAGTCGCCTCAGAAATGTGGTTACCAGTACTGGCCCTGGAGTCACACGCATCTGGGTTCCAGTGTGTCTTTCCACTTACTAGGAGGATTAAATGAGAACTATGCAATGGTTCATTTAGCTTAGCACTGTCCTGGCATTTGGCAGGCGCTCCCTTAAAGCTCGATTAGGCTGTTCCTAGAAACCCACCCAGCAGAGCCTGGGCAGAAACCTGGAAACAGTTGTCTAGGCCAGAAGCAGGCTCGTCCAATCTCGGAGAGCTGCCCGGGGGAGGAGAGAGAAAAGGGGCGTCCTCGCCCTGGCCCCTCTGGGGTGATCAAAGCTGAGAGAGCTGCCTCCTTCCCAGAGCCCCGCACTCACTGCAGTACCCCAGGAGGGTCACGGAAAAGCCCCACTTGGCCAATGACAGCGCGTGGTACTGCATTCGGGGGCTGCGGCCCACATCGCCCAGCACCACGACGATCACGTGCCGGGCCGAGCGCCCCCGCAGCCAGCGCTTCCACGCGATGAGCAGCAGCAGCGGCAACCCTATGGCCAGCACCAGAGCGGCCACGTAGGGGGCAGCCATCTTGGCCCGCCGGCCGAAGTCACGTGGCCTCGCTCCCGCAGGCGGGCGCGCCGCGCGCAGCCGCAGATTGAGCCCCGAGTTGGGCGGGGAAAAGGCCGGCGAGGGCGTGGTTCCCTGAGTGGCAGCCGGGGGAACCCAGGGAGAGTCCCTGAGGTCCAAGAATTAGTTGTATTAAGGTAAAGTGTTCACCATATGGGGATCTAGGAACATTATTTTTTGTTGTTAATCCTCACCCGAGGATAGGATATTTTTTCCTTTTTTTTTTTTTTTTTTTTTTTTTTAGAGAGAGTGGGAGGGGAAGAGAGAAAGAAAAACATCCACGTGTCTTTCTCACACTGATTGGTTTCCTCCCCCACGCCCTCTCTCCCCCCAGGGCGTGGATCGAACCTTCACATGCCCTTGACCGGTGCCCTTGACCAGGAATCGGCCGTGACCCTTCTGTGCAGGGGCCACGCTCTAACCCCTGAGCCACACCACCCTGGGCTAGGAACATTTTATTTCAAAGTTCTAAGATAACTTCACAATATAGTGAGACAACAATTTGGATGACTCTCATAAGCATAATGTTAAAAAAAGAGGCCAGATGCCAAAGAGTAAATGCTGGCTGGTTCCATTTACATAAAATGAGAACTCATCTTCCATCTTCCCAGCTTTCAGTCAGACCCGAAGAGATGCTCCTGGAAGTACTTCACGACGGTTGCCCAAGGAGAACCCCAAGTTCCGTCCAAACTTGTATTGGTCGGTGATGGTGACACTGGGAAACCTCATCTGGTGAAGTGGAGAAGTATGTAGCCACCTTGGGTGTTGCAGTCCATCCCCACCTGTTCCACACCAACAGAGGGCCTGTTAAGTTCAATGTGTGGGGTGCAGCAGGCCAGGAGAAGTTGGGGGCACTGAGAGACGGCTATTATAATGTTTGATGTAACTTCCAGACCTCCTCACAAGAATGTGCCTTACTGACATAGTGGTCTGGTACAAGTGTGTGAAAACATCCCCTTCGTGTTGTGTGGCAAGAAAGTGGATATTAAGGACAGGAAAGTTGAGGCAAAATCAGTTGTCTTCCACCCAAAGAAGAATCTTCAGTGCTACAACATTCCTGCCAAAAGTAACTACAATTTTGAAAGCCCTTCCTCTGGCTTGCTACAAAACTGATTGGAGACCCTAACTTGGAGTTTGTCACGTGCCTGCCCTTGCCCCCCAGAGGTGCTCGTGGACCCAGCTGTAGCAGCAGAATATGAGCACGATCCAGAGACTGCCCAGACCACGGCTCTCCCAGATGAGGAGGGTGACCTGTGAGAATGGGAAGCTGGAACCCAGAGTCAGAAGTCTAGTTTCATAGGCAACTGTCCCGTGATGTCAGTGGTGCAACATGTTTGCCACTTTATTATAGAGCTAAGCAGAACCTGTGCTTGATCTTTGGGATGCTGAAGGAGATGAATGGGCTTCGGAGTGAATGTGGCAGTTCAAGAAACACCTTCATATTTTTTGGACCTGCATATTTAGCTGTTTTGGAATGCAGTTGTTTCCTCACTGAGTTTCCTTATTGAGTTTGGTGAAACCTGTATATTACTGTCATTCCCATTCCTTTTTGTTTAGAATCAAAATAAAGTTGAATTTTAAATATCTAAAAAAATAATCATCTCTGCTGTCAGAAGTCAGGGGAATGACCTGAGAGTCAGGAAGTGAGTGGGAGGGGGTAATGGGGAGCTGGGGGGTGGGAGTGGTCATGTTCTGTTTCTGGATCTGGGTGCTCCGAATGTAATGTGTTCCATTTGGGAAAATTCATCTGGCAGCAAACTTATCTGTCTTTCAGAGTGTACGTTGTACTTGAATAAAACATTTAAAATATAAAGAGAAAGGGAAGAGGAAAGGACAAAGAAGATAGTAATCACCATAATGATTTTAAGTATCCAGAGTATTGAGGGAAAATTTCCCCTCTAACCCTCCAATTTCACCTCCCGAAGTAGCCACACTACAGAGTTTAGTGTGTGTCCGTGTGACAGCCTTTTGACTTTGAAAGGGGTCCCCTTGCTGAGAAACATCGAGAACATGTTGATGAAGCCACCCCCACTGCCCTGCCTTGGGAGCTGCCCCAGAACCTGCAGAGCACCCAACACAGCCACCACTCACCCTCAGACCTGCCTCACCCAGTTTTGCATTCCACAAAGAAACAAAACAGCACCTCCTCCCTGCATAAGAGCCTGGACGTGTTAGTGCCCACTAGGCAGGGCAGCACCATGCTGATGCGCTTCCCCGGTGCTTCTGGGGAAACACCAGACTTTGCACGTTTCTCACTTGGTTCTCACAATAGCCCTATGATTCCCCTTTTCACAGATAAGGACACTGACGGTCACACCATTAATGAATATGTGGCAGAGGCAGGGCTTGAAACCTGAGCTGAAGAGAGGAAGGAAGGCCGAGTAAGTATGTGCTGATGGGAAGGATGGGCAGACAGACACCGTGGGCAGCCTCATTATTCCCTCAGTTACCAGCGAGGCCCTGCCTTTAGTTGCACGTTCCCTGCCCACTCCTTCCACCCTCTGTTGGGATGAGCCTGGGATCTGGAGACCTCAGCCTCGTGTGTTCCTTGATCTTGAGCAAGTCACTTTCCATCAATTGGCTTTCCTGACCTGTAAATTAAGGGAGGGGACTTCACATCTGAGAGCGCCCTCTTGCTCTGATGAGCTAAGAGGATGAGGACCAGGCACCACGGTTATGACAGAGTGAACACCTCGCTATGGAAGGTGAAACCGCAACTGGAAATAAAGTTGGGAACATTTCACTAGGGAGAGAGGAGCAAGGTGCATCGCCAGCCAGCCCTGCTTATCCTCCTCGTCCCATTGATATACATCACACGTGAAATGCAGTCCTTCCAAAGGTCAGGGGGATACTGTTTCCCCTTCCAGAGATGGGAGGTGAACCCCGGCAGGATTACCTGATGCTGAAGATGTCGACCCAGGAACTGGCATCCCTGCACCACCCGATACTAGCTGTGAGGCAGTGGGTCACAATTAGTCACTTACCCCTCAGAGCCAAAGGTGTTCTTTAAAGTACAAAAGGGGCCCGGCTGGTGTGGCTTAGCGGTTGAGCATCGACCCTTGCACCAAGATGTCCATGGTTCAATTCCCAGTCAGGGCACGTGCCCAGGTTGCGGGCTTGGTCCCCAGCAGGGGGTGAGCAGGAGGCGGCCGATTGATGTTGACACTTCTCTCTCTCTCATTGATGTTCCTATCTCTCCCTCTCCCTTCCTCTCTCCCTCTAAAAAAATAAATAACATTTTTTTGAAGTATAAAAGGGAATAAGAATAGTATCCACTTCAGGGTCTCTGTAAGGATTCACAGAAATGATGATAGTGACAAGCTTCACCTGGAACATTCATTTTCTTTTTTTTTTTTTTTTATCCTCACCTGAGGACATCTTTTTCATTTTTTGTTCAGATAGAGTGGGAGGGAGAGAGAGAGAGAGAAACATCGACGTGAAAGGGACACATCGAGTGGCTGCCACCCGCACGACCAACCAGGGCCGGGGACAAACTGCAACCGAGGTACATGCCCTTAGCGGGAACCGAACCCGGGTCTCTCTGTACTGCAGGCCGACGCTCCAACCGCTGAGCCAAACCGGCCAGGGCAGAACATTCATTTTCAATGGCACACTCAAGAGGGCAAAAAATGGTTATCGGGGAGCAAAGAAAAACCTACTCTTTTATGTATAAAACCCAGATACATACAGTGCATAAACAAATATACAATATATCTGCAGTATAAAAATTTCATGGGAGCCCTGGCCGGTTTTGCTCAGTGGTTAGAGCATCAGCCTGCAGACCAGAGAGTCCTGGGTTCAGTTCCCGCTAAGAGCACATACCTCGGTTGCAGTTTGTCCCCGGCCCCGGATAGGGTCATGTGGGTGGCAACCAGTCGATGTGTCTCTCTCACATCGATGTTTCCCTCTCTCTCTCCCTTTCTATCTGAAGATAAATGCAAACATGTCCTCGGGTGAGGATTACAAAAAAAAAAAAAAAAAATTTCATGGGAGTTCCGCACAAAAAAACTTGTGCATGGGGGCCCTCATATATCACTGGTGGGAATGTAAAATGGTGCAGCCACTGTGGAAAATCATTTGGTAGTTTCTCAATAGTTAAACATAAAACATACCACGTGACCCAGCAATTGCATCCTGGGTTTATACCCAACAGAATTGAAGACAGGTTTTCAAACAAAAACGTATAAATGAATGTTTATATCAGCATTATTCACAATAGCAGAAAGATGGAAACAACTCAAATGTCCATCAACTGATGAGTGGATAAAATGGGATTCATCTACACAATGGAATATTATTCAGCCATAAAAAGGAATGAAGCACTGATTCATACTGCAGCATGAATGAAACTGGAAAACATTATGCTGACAATACTTCGAGCTCCTTCTTTCCAACTGGGGTCTGGCATAATGGCTCCCGCAAAGCCAGGTGGCATGCAAGACTGTTCTGCCATCAATGAGGTCGTGACCAGAGAATATACCATCAACATTCACAAGCACATTCATGGAGTGGGTTTCAAGAAGAGTGCCCCTCTCTCTCTCTTTCTTTCAATTTCTCTCTCTCTCTCCCTCCTTCCCTCCCTTCCTCCCTTGTACACACACACACACACACACACACCTAGAAAGGCCATGTGAGGCTATAACGAGGTGGCAGCCTTCTGTAAGCTAGGAGTAGAGATCTCACCAGAAATCAATAGATAGCTGGACCCTTGATCTTGACTTCCAGTCTCCAAGCCGTGAGAAAATAAAGTTCTGTTATTTAAGCCACTCATTGTGATATTTTGTCACGGCAGCCCGAGCTGACTAATTACAACCCTGTTTCTCTTGTCATCGGGGGAATCTAAAGACATTTATTCTAGCTCTCTCAGCCACTTCTGCCGGCTGTGGAAACAGTCGGATGACATCTAACTCCAAGGGCAGTTGTAAAAAAAAGAAGCAGCGTGCCCCTCAGGCACTCAAAGAGATCCAGAAAGTTCCTGTGAAGTAAGAGGGGAACTCCAGATGTCCGCATTGACACCAGGCTCAACAAAGCTGTCTGGGCCAAAGGAATATAGAATGTCCCCTGCGGTAACCGGGTGCCATTGTCCAGAACACGTAATTCTGACGCAGATGTGCAAACAAGCTCCACACGCTGGTTACCTATGTACCTGTCACCACTTTCAAAAATCTACAAACAGTTAATGTGGATGAGAACTAACTGCTGATTGTCCAATAAAGTTGTACAACTGCCACACACACAAAAGAAGAAGAAGAAAGAACCTGTTATGCTACATGTAAGGACAGAAAACAAGCTTTTCTTTTTTTATGATTTTTTTCCCCACAGTTTATGAGAAGCACCTGGTGATTAAACATGGAGATTGCTGGCATCTACAACTTCAATCCGCCTTTCTACCCAACTGAAAGGGGCAGGAAAGAATATTAGAATGACTAGAAAAGATTAGAAGAGTAAGAAAACTAATCATTGTGGGGCACTCGCCATAGTTAGAAAAATATCCATCATCCTTTACAGTGTTCATCGTGATTGCGTTGTTCTGATTTCAAGAAAAGCTCGTTCTGGCCTGGCTAGGAGGTGTGTGCCTCCAGAGTTTACCTCGGGAATGCTGTCCGTGCTCCTAATGTGAGGACAAGGGGGACTCCCTGACATCACGGAAAGATGGACAGCCTGATTATCGGAACACTGGCCCCGTGACTGCGGCTCACTGGCGACCAGCCCCTCCAGCCCCTCGCCTGCATTCCTTCTCTCCTTTTCTTTTTCTTCTTTTTTTTTTTTTTTTTTGGTATGTGCCCCTAGCGGGAACCGAACCCAGGACTCTCTGGTCCGCAGGCTGACGCTACAACGGCTGAGCCAAACCAGCCAGGGCCCTTCTCTCCTTCTCCCCAGGCATATTTTCCAGGCTAAAGAAGATATACGGAACCCCCCGGCACATCTGCCCTTCACTCCCACAAGCCCCCAATAAAAGACAACGCACTCTCTCCGCTCTGCCCTTGTATTGCCAGTCAGTGCTTGGGCCCTTTCCCTATGTGAGGAGAGTAAAATAAATGTCCTCCCTTTTCTCTCTCCTCTCAGTTGTGAATTATTTCATAAGCCTGCGTCACCGGCCCAAATAAAACCCTAACACTACATGGAGGAAGTCAAACACAAAAGGTCACATAGTGTATGATTCTGCTTTGTGAAATGTCCAGAATAGGCAAGCCCATAGAAGTGGAAAGTAGACTGTGATTGCCAGGGCTGGAGGGCTGAGGGGGTGAGGGGAATGGGGAGTGTCTGCAAGTAGGTATGGGGTTTCCTTCTGGGGTGATGAAAATATTCAAGAATAAGACAGTGGTGGTGGTTGCACAACTTCGTGAATATACTTTAAAAGGCACTGCCTGGCCCGGCCGGTGTGGCACAGTGGTTGAGCGTTGACCCATGCACCAAGAGGTCGCAGGTTCGAATCCCGGTCAGGGCACATGCCCAGGTTGTGGGCCAAATGCCCAGTAGGGGGCATGCAGGAGGTGGCCAATCGATGTTCTCTCTCATCGATGTTTCTATCTCTCTCTCCCTCTCCCTTCTTCTCTATTTAAAGTCAATAAAGAAAAAAATAAGTAAATAAAAAATAAAATTCACTGCCGTATACTTTAAAAGGGTGCATTTTATGGTATGTGAATTATATCCCAATAAATCTGATATTCTTAAACATTCCGGAAAAAAACATCTAAAAAGACTGGGAGTCAGAGATGCAGGGAAGGGTAAGAAGGGAATGAAAATGTTGAGAAACCCTGACCCACAGCCTGCCCACAAGGAGCATCAGACATGTGAGTGTGGCGGTATTTTTATCATTTCTACGGATCCGTCATCTCTTAACCGAAGCCCCGGGGCCAGGTATGTTTCTGAATTCAGAATTTTCTGAGTTTTAGAAAGGTAATGTGGCGTACATACACATGGCAGTCGGGCAAGGTTTGGGATGGCACCCGATACACCAACAGTGAAATGTCCACAGGGAGACAGACGTGCTGCCACACGGAGCGAGCCACCTGAGGGCCCTAAGTCCTCACTGTCCAACAGGGACACACGTGTGGCTGTCGGGCTCCTGACGGTGGCCCGCCGAGCTGAAATGTGCCCCCACCCCAGATTTTAAAGACTTTGTACAAGAAAAATAATATTTTTGAAAGAATGTAAAAATCCTTTTTGCATTGATTACAAGTTGAAAAGGTAATATTTTGGATCTACTGGATTAAATAGATCGTTAAAATTCATTTCACCTGCTTCTCAGTGTTTTTTTTAATGTGGCTACTAGAACATGTGTAAGTGGCCATGTGGCTTGTCTTTGTGGCTCATATTCTGTTTCCACTGGACCGGTGTCACTCCAACGAGCCTTCTGTCCATTTGGGGCGTGTGTGCCCTCAGATGAGTTTATGCCAAACTTATTTTTTAAAAACAACAACTTTGCATTTCAGTGTTTTGGGATTTCTGCATTGTAATTGCAATTGCTAGATCAAAGATGCAGCCCGTGGGCCTGGAGAATCCGGTGAGAAGGAAAGGGTGGGAGCCCCTCTCCCCAGCCTTTGGCCCGCTGGCTCCATATCCAGGCCTGGCCTGACTGATGGGCCCCCCACCCCGCAGTCAGTCCCCTGCAGCTGCCCTTCCCAGAGCCCTCGACTGGGCCACCCCGGCTGCTGGGTCAGCCCTGCCCAGCCACTTGTCTGAGCTCTGCAGGAGGAAGGGGAGGGGAGGCAGGAGGAGGCGCGTGGGGGCGGGCTGGCCCCGCTGAAGCACTCCACCAGCCTCAAGCAGAAGCCAGCCATGTCCAGCCTGGGGCTCCTGCTCCTGCTCCTGGCACCGCCGGTGTTGCCCTCCACACTGCCACCGCTGGACACCCCAGAGGGCAAGGCCACCGTCGCCGACCTCATCCTCTCGGCACTAGAGAGAGCCACCTCCTTCTTGAAGAAGAGGCTGCCCGAAATCAACCTGGACGGCGTGGTGGGGTTCCGGGTGCTGGAAGGTGGGTGTGCTTTCGTTCCCCTGGACTGGCCACCAGGAAAACCAGTTCTCCGTCTGTCACCTGCCTGCTGCACTCTGGGACCTGGCCACCTTCTGGTTTAACCATAAGGAAAGAGGGGTGGGGGCTGGCTTGCTTCTTCTGGGTGTCTAGGGGCCCTGCTGTCACCAAATTGTTTAGAAGTAGGGAGGATTCAAAGGCCGCATGAGAAAAAATTAGGAAAGTATTATTTTCCTGGGAGGAAATGATCTATTTGATAGTCCCTCCCTCCTGACATGCCATGAACAAGGTGGGCAGAGGGCGTGTGCCCTTTGTAGGGGTATCTATGGGAGGGCAGCCATGGACAAAACCAGGGACCTCCAAGATAGGTTCCAGTCCCATGCCCCCCCACTTCCAGCCAAAGCCACCAGGAAGCTCCAAGAATAGAGCCAACTGTTTGTTCAGCTTTGAGAAATACAAGATCCCTGAGGAGGGACCAGGAGACAGGCCAAGGCAAACAGGGAGACACCCCACACACACAGTGAGTTGCAGTAAGCCCCTCCCCACAGGCCACCCTAAGTGACAAAGAGCCAACTGCATGTCAGCCTGGGGCTCTAGCTGGCCCCCTCCGCGTTGCCAGGGCAGCTTCGGGCCCACCAGGACTCCAGGCCCCAGCAGGAGGGGCTCTGGGACAAAGACATCTCCTTTCTCTCTGGCCGCCACCATTCTCTCCCACCCCGCAGGGCCACAGTGGGCCCGTCCTCAGGGCACCTTTGTGAGAACTGGAAAAAGGCACCCCCTTCCTCAGGTCACTTGACTGCCACCTGCTGGAAAAGCATCTTGGACATATACAAAGCCAGGGCGTGTGCTGTCCTCGCGCGATGCACAGCTGCCCAGCTGCACAGGCTGGGTCTTCGCCCTGCAGTCGGAGTCCCTCCCTTGTCCTTCTCTCCTGTCCCCCTAATTAATACTAACAGCTAAACTTTAGTAAGTGCTTACTTTGCACTGTGGACAATGCTAAGTCCTCTCATGCCTTCACGCAATCCATCCCTATAACCCCATCCTTCAAGAAGTAGGGACTGTCATGATCCCTGTTTTACAGATGAAAGTGAAGTGGAGAGAAATTAAATGGCTCTTTGGTCACCCAACAAAAAAGCATTAGAGTCAGAATTTGAACCCAGGCCCACCTCCAGATATCTTAACCACCCAAACCTTCTGTCACTCTAGCGCCACCCCCATGTCCCCGCTGAGCCCCACAAAGGCCTGATTTCCCTAAACTCAGCGAATGCTTTCCCTCAAGCTGGAGGAGGCAGAGAGGCTCGGTAAGGGTTATGTCCTAGATCTTTGTTCCTGTCCACGTGGCTCGTCAGACGGTGGAATGAGTGCTCTCTGTTCCCTCGCAGCGCAGCTGGAAGGTGCCCAGGAGGAGTGGGCCCGGGACCCCCGGCTGCAGCCACAGAGCCTGCGCGTGGGGAGGCTGGCTCGGCAGCTGGCGCCTCTCCTCCACCAATCCATTTTCCACCTCAAGCTGAGTGACCCCCAGTACCTGAGAGGTAATGGCATGGGGTGGAGTCCCATTTCTTCAGGAGCACAGCCTCTGGGGCTATTACTGAAATAACCTAGTGAGGCTCCCAGTGCAAAGGGAGGGTCCGGAACAGCTCGTAACCCCAGAGCGCCACAGGCTGACCCTGGGGAATGTCTGTTCATCCTTGACTTCAGACGGAGACGACCTCTCCCACCCACGCAGAGGGGCTGGAAAGTAGGGAACGAGCCGCTCCTCCTTTGTTCAGCTTGTGTCCGGGCTTGGGGACCTTCATCCTAGGCCAGAGGGAATGGGAGGTGGGAGTCTAGGCGGCCATTCTGCCCTTTGCACAGCAGCTATCAGCGTCTTGCTAGCATCTGTCTTGTGCCTCATTAAGCTAGGAGTTCCTTCTCCTCGTCAGTCTTGAGGTGTCCTACCAAAGGCCCCGTCCTGTGAGCCTGCTGAGCCCACCTGAATTGTTCGAGGGGCGGGGAGGGGATTAGAAAACCTACTCACCGTGCTCATCTGCCCCTGTCTCCCAGGCTCCCGGCTCATGCCAGGCCCCGCTGCACACGACCACAGCCCAGGCTCCGAGCCGGGCCTCCCTCTCTGCTGAGCCGGGCCTCCCTCTCTGCCGGGGGGATCCTCCACCTCTCTCAGGCCTGGTCCCTGAGACCCTCCCAGCTCATGCCTTCCTAAGAAGCCCTTTGGCTGGGTATCTCTGTTGCAAGAGCTTCACTTTCTAACCAAACTGAAGGAACCAACTAACCCTTTTTACCCATCTCAGGCTTCCACGGAAGCAGTGGATTTAACCAAAGCCAGTCCCAACATTGTTCTAGTGATTTTTATTTTTATTTTTGAATAGATAAAGAGTTTCCCAAGTGTTTCAAATGCAATGCCCAACCAGCAGGCAAGGCTTAGAGCCCTGAGCAGACAGCCACGTGTGGTCAGGGATGCCCGGGGAGGGTCACCCCGTTCCTTGGCTCCGAGCCACGGAGCCTGGGGGGCGGTTGAGCATAGCATGGCCCACTGCTCCTGGGTCTCTTCCCCCACCCCTTCTTTCTGCCAGAGTTCCAGCCAACCGTCCAGCCTGGATTTTGGAAGCTCCCACATGTCTGGACACACACCAACACCTCCATGGTGTACCCCACGTTCGAGCCTGAGGACTCCTTCTCAGAGGAACGCAGTGACCTGTGCATGGTGCAGCTGCTGGGAACTGGGTGGGCCTCCTGTGCTTGCCCCGCTTCCTGAAAACCCCAAAGTGCCTTTTCTCTGCCCATCCTGTTCAACTAGCTCTCCAAGTCCCCAAGGGTTTATACAAAACCGGGAGAGCTCCCCCAGAGCCGCCCTGACACCGCCCTCTCCCCTCCCACCCCCATCACATGTGAGTTGGCCTCCACTCTCCACCCGAGGCTGCCAACCTAGTCCAGCCACCCCCCATCTCTGCCCTCCCACCCTCACCTCCTGACTGGTCTCCGCACACCAGAGGGACCCACACGTGAACACCCCATCCCGTGTGAAGCTTCCTGTTGTTTTCAGGACAAAGCCCTATCTCCTACCACCCTTCCAAGTCCCCAGGCCCCTCTGGTCCAACCCTGAGGGACACCCTCCCATTGTAAGCCCGTCCCTTTGCCAAGAATACCCCTCTAGGGGCCCCCTCCCACCCCGCCCTGCCCCGCCCCACTCCTGGGCCTAAGTAACTGCTCACAGTTGAGAACCAGCCCCAGCATCCTTCTCCCCTGACCCTGCTGCCTGAGGCTGACCTCCCAGTGAGGGGCTGCCTCCCCTAACATCACCGTAGCCCCAGATGCAATATACATTTGTTTTATGGTTCTGTTCCCCGGCCCAGCTGCAGGTCTGGAGAACAGGACCCGAGCCTAGTGTAGTTCCCCATTTCATCCTGCTGAGCCCTGGCCTTAGAGCATGTTCCCAGGGCAGCCCGAGATGCATGGATCCACGGGCAGAGGGGCAGCAGGTGCGCAGGCCCCCGTCCTCTCAGCATCCTTCAGGGAGGTGTTTGGGCTCAAAGAAGGTCTGAGCTCCGTGCAGCGAGGGACCCGCCCATTGCCCCATCCCTTTTATGGGGCAGGCCTGGCGCAGGGGGACTGGACATGCTGGGCCCAAACCCCAAGCTGTCTGGGTGCACAGTTCCCATGGAGCAATGGGAAGTTGCAGCCTCCAGTGGCTCCTCCAACCCAAGATGGCTCCAGGTCACCTCCCTGTGCTGGGGGTACCGATTTAGCCAATCAAAACACAGACACCTGTGTTTTATCTAGCAGCCCCTTGTGGTCAGCTGGGTGCCTTAAACCTACAGGGTTCTAATAACCAGTGGGGGAATCAGGACCAGGGAAGGCTCCAGGCCTTCAGGCTTCCTTTAGGACACCCTTCACAGCCTGGAACCACCTCTCCCCCAGGACAGACAGCAGCCAGCCCTGCAAACTCTCAGACTTCTGCAGGACCCTCATGACAAAGCCTGGCTGCTCAGGCTACTGCCTGTCCCACCAGCTGCTCTTCTTCCTCTCGGCCAGAATGGTGAGTGCCGTGGCCACGCCCCAGGAGGTGAAGGGAGATCAAAGGGGCCATGTGGTCTTGTATGCTACACGCTGGGAAAATGAGCAGATTTCTGGAATTGTGTTTCAGACACCAGGAAGGAGAAATGAGAGTAGCCTGCCATCCACTGGCTATAACATCTAACCGAACTGGTTGTGTGTGTGTGTGGCGGGGGGCGGAGGGGGGGTGATTGGGGTTCTGTTGGACAGAGAGCTTTGCATGCTGACCTGGATCGTGAGCATCAGAAAAACAAAAAGGGAGTCAAAGAGAAGCAACAGAAAGAATTCAGTAAATACCCACGAATGGAAAGGGACTTAGGCTAAAGTTGACAGTTGCTTCCAGGAGACCAATTCAACACCAAAGCAGCCCGCCCCACCTCCCCAGCACCCAACACGCTTCCAGGCCCAAGAGCTCAAACTTTGCTAAATAATACTGATCATTTAAAAACACCTATATTTCTTTATACAGAGAGGTAGGGATCATTGTCTGTACTCAAAAATGTTATTTAAACATGCGGAAATGTTCGCAGAAAAGGGACTTGCTGGTTTTAACAGATTCTTTTATTATTACTTATTTGCAAACCATCACAGACCAGTATTTTTGTAAATACAATACACACCAAATGACGAGGAACATTATTTTGACTATTAGATTCGACAGGTAGAAAGTTACCCTGACACATTTAGAAGTTTCTAAAGCCTGTTCTCACCTCCCATCCTCTTCCAGTATGCGTGGCCCACCCACCCTTTGAATAGCACTGAAGCCACCAGCCTGTCAGTCTGGAATCACAGCTAGCGGCTATAGAGTGCCCCCTAGTGTTGGGCATCCTGTCTAGTGTGGTATCACCCAACTGTGTGAGGGCCCGCCCCTCCAGTGCAGTTCCCAGCAGCAATGCCCTTTCCTTGTGAAGACCCTTGAGGCTCCAGAAGGTTAACTTGGTGGGCCAAGGTCACACAGCTCCTAAGTGGGAGAGCCAGGACTCAAACCCAGATCCCTCTGAGCCCCAGTGACTGGGCCTCCAACAGGCTGGGAGTGTGGGTGGGGAAGAAATTCTGGGAAAAGGGGAAAGACCTGACCCAAAGGTAGCAACTTGCAGGACCATCTCAGAACTGCAAGTCTTCCCAGAACAGAGCGCACCTCCGTCACCTGTACCACCAACGTCCTTTGTCCCCGCAGAAGGGATGCACGAGGGGGCTGTTCGGCCAGAGCCAGCACTACATGAACCTGTTCTGTGCCAACATGATGGACCTGAACCGGAGAGCTGAAGCCATCGGATATGCCTACCCCACGCGGGACATCTTCATGGAGAACAGTGGGCATTCCTGTCTAGGGGCCGAGCAGCAGGGGGTCCCTTGTAACGGGCAAGCACTCACAGAGCAGGGCTGCCAGATTTAGCAAATAAAAGTCCAGGATGCCCAGGTACATTTGAACTTCACATAAACACTGCATACTCTTTTAGTATAAATGTATCCCAAATATTGCACGAGCTATACTTACACTTAAATTTTTTAATTTGTGGTTTATCGGAAACTCGAATTTAACTGGGCATCCTGTCTTTTATCTGCCATTGTTTTGACTGCTTTTGATTTTTAATTTTTTTTTTTTAATCCTCACCCGAGGACATTTTTTGCATTTATCTTCAGATAGAGCAGGAGGGGGAGAGGGAGGAACGGAGAGAGAGAAACATCAGTGTGAGAGAGACACATTGAGTGGTTGCCACCCACACGACCCTAACGGGGCCCAGGGACAAACTGCAACTGAGGTACGTGCCCTTAGCGGGAACCGAACCCGGGACTCTCTGGTCTGCGGGTCGATGTTCTAACCGCTGAGCCAAACTGGCCAGGGCTTGACTGCTTTTGGCAGCCTTTGGGGCAGGAAGCAGTCCAGATAGAGCTCTGGATGGACTGACTGGCAAACGGTTGGTCAAAACCTCAGAGCTGAGGCAGGAAGGGGGTCCCCGGGTGGCCGCTTCTTGGCTTCAGTGTCCAGATCCCTCTCGTGATCCTGACTGTAGATTCGCTTCAAACAAGGTCCTAAGTGAGAGGCGGGACCCAGACCTGGGAGCCCCTGCTCGCTAAAGCAGGGTCTCAGGGCTGCCTCCTGTCGGCCACTACACTGGGCACTCACCTCCTGGCACTGCCTGGCCCTGGTCGGAGGAGGTAGATGGCCCTGTAGTGGCCTGGGGGGGTGGGAGGAGGTAAGCTTGTGGGAGCAGGGCTGCAGAGGGCCCTCTGTGCTTGCTTCTAGTCATGCTCTGTGGAATCGGTGGCTTCTCCGACTTCTACAAGCTTCGGTGGCTGGAGGCCATTCTCAGCTGGCAGAAGCTGCAGGAAGGATGCTTTGGGAGGACTGGTGAGCTACCTTTGGCCCTGGCTGGGAGCAGAGGGTGGTGGGGGTCAGCACGTTCTAGACCAGATGGGGAAAGGATGTGGTGGGGTGAGGGAAACCAGGAGAGATTTGCAACACCCGTGTGCATGTACACACACAAACATGGAAGTGGGCTCAGAACTTTGGAAGCCAAAACTTTGCAGGACCGGAGGCAGTCAAGTTGGCCCCCTGCACCTGCATTAACAAACTCATTCCTTCAACGAGTATTCCCTGAGCACCTACTGTGTGCCAGACACTGTGCTAGGCTCCAGATCAGCTAGGGCACTGTTTAGGCAGAACCCACCCAACCCAACCAATAAGTGAAATACGTTCAAGTTCTGAAAGGGCTGAGAAGGAAAAGAACATCAGCCCTGGCCAGCATGGCTCAGTTGGTTGGGTGTTGTCCCATACACCGAAAGGTTGCTGCTTAGATCCCCAGTCAGGGCACACGCCCAGGTGCGGGCTCGATCCCTGGTAGGGGGCATGCAGGTGGCAGCCAATGGATGTTTCTCTCTCATCGATGTTTCTATCTCTCTCTCCCTTCCTCTCTCTCTAAAAATCAATAAACTATTCCTTTTAAAAAAAAAAAAAAAAAAAAAGAACATCAAGGAAGATTCTTCAGGCAGAGTGTCCAGGGGAGATGTCTGGGAGGGGTGACATAGGAGCGAAGGGAGAAAGAGGCAGTCCCTTCCAGCTGGGTGACACTGGACAGCTGGTCCTCATTGGAGTAACTTGCTTTACCTCTCTGAACCTCAATTTCCCTGTCTGTACATAAATGGGCACGATTCCTTTCTAAGCTGTGAGGGGCAGGCACCATACGTGTGAAACCACCCGGCCTGGCCTGGGTACAGAGGAGACCCCCAATAACTGCTGGCATCCTAAATGAAATGCTGTGATGCTCTGACAATGTTTTTGAAATAAGAGAGTCTGCTTTTGAAACAGAAGAGTTCGTGAAATGAAGAATCTCGGGCCCACAGACCTATAGATTCAGCAGGTGGGGGTGGGGCTCTGGAACCTGCATTAAAAAAAAATTTTTTTTCCAATTGCAGCTGACATACACTATCATATTAGTTTCATGAACCTGCTTTTTTTTTTTTTTTTTTTGTTAATCCTCACCAGAGGATATATTTTTTCCATTGATTATTTTAGAGAGAATGGAAGTGGGGATGGGGGAGAGAGAGACACACATCCGATTGCTTGCCCCGACTGGGGCCGAGGATGGAACCTGCAACCCAGGTACATGCCCTTGACCGGGAATCGAACCTGAGACCAGTCGGTGTGCAGGCTGACGCTCTAACCACTGAGTAACACCAGCCAGGGCATGAACCTGCTTTTTTTTTTTTTAATCCTCACCTGAGGATATTTTTCTATTTTTCATCAGATAGAGTGAGAGGGAAGGAGAGGGAGAGAAACATCGATGTGAGAGGGACACATAGACTGGTTGCCTCCTACATGACCCGACCAGGGCCAGGGATGAACCACAACCGAGGTACGTGTCCTTGACCGGAATCGAACCCGTGACTCATTGGTCTGTGGGCCAATGCTCTAACTGCTGAGCCAAACCGGCCAAGGCAAACCTGCATTTTTAATGAGCTCCTTTGGCCATTCAGGTGTGGGTGGTTGGAGGACCACAATTCGAGAAATACCAGTAGGTGACAAATTTAGGCCATGGGCAGGGTCTGCAGATAGGTGCTCACGGAAACTTCTGGAAGAGCCTCCACATCCAAGGGAGGGGCGGGGTGGTTTGAGGTGTTGGGGGGGGGCAGGGGGGTTAGCAAGTAATGTTTAAACTCCAGCTTGAGAAGTTCATCTCTCACTCTTCTCCCAGATGCTGAAGATGAGGAACGACCTAAAGTCATTCAACACCAACAGCATAATTTGAGAAGAGTAAAGAGGCGAGAAAAACAATTTGCAGGTAATAAAAATACCCAAGGGACCTTCCTGGCATGAAACAGAGATGTTCCAGAAAGGCCACACGCAGATGGCCCTCCGTGGAAAACAGGCCCCAGCACCACTGAAGGGGCCGGATCAAAGGGCACTTGCGTTTGGGAGGGGGGGAAGAGTAGGAGTCCCTGATACCCTCCCCTTGGGAAGTGGGGAGTCCAGAGATATCGTCTCAGTAAAGGGAACACAAAAGAGAAGTCACAGAGACAACACCTCTCCATCAAAGTCCAATCAGGAGAACAGAACCCGCAGGTGAAACCTCCCAGGAGGGAATTGAATATAGAGAACTTGTCTCACAAAGAGGTGAGAAAACCCAGAGATGAACCACTGCAGGATATCACCGCCCCTCCCTGGAGGTGGTGTTAGCAGAACCTTCAGGAGCTGGACACAGAGGAGACAGAGGGGGAGAAACACTTCAGCTTCTCGCCTAGCTCCACCTGTGCCTGCTGGTGGTGGGCAAGGCAGCCTGGGAAATGTAGTTCGAAGAGGCCAGTGCCCTGGGATTTGGAGCAATGAAAGGCAGGGAGGGAATCTGGAAGTCAGCATGCAAGTAACCAGCACAATCCCAGGGGCCACATGTCCTGGTGTCCCCGGCTTCCACCTGTTGTCCTGGTGCCATTATAAACAGTACCCCTTTTCCTCCCCAAAGCGTCCTGGTTGAAATGATAAGTTATGTGGTCAGCCCACCAATTCAGGGAGGCTGAGAATAGGCTATAACTACATGGGCAAGAAAGGGAAGACATAACATGGAATAAAGGAGTGGAGAGACAGAGGGAGAAAGAAGGAAGAGGGGACTTGATTACCATCTCTCTATTAATAAAAATAAGGAATCGCAAGGCAAACGCAGGAAGGGAAATGGAACGGCCAGCTCAGAGTAATGTCCAGCGTATGCTGGGGATGATTTCAGTGACTGATGTCTCACTGGCACCTCCACCACAGCCTCATCACCTACCTGCAGACCAACCAGAGAGGGGAGTGGAATCACAAATCCAATGGGTCCATTTTGCAGCTGCCCCCAGGAGTCGGGCAGGACAAGGGAGAGACTCTCAGGAGGCTCCTAGAGGCCCCCTGCCCTGGCTAGGCCTGCCTGACACGGAGGGGACGGGGGCTGCCTATGGCGGGAGGTAGGGAGCCTGCCTTGCTGGTCGACCAGCAGCCTAGAAAGCTGCCCGAGAGGGAGAGCAACACGCTCCTTCTTCCACTTTTGGCGCACACCCATGGAGATGAAGAGCACAGGATCTGAAGGCAGGCTGTCTGGGTTTGAATGTGGTTCCACCCTCATTCACTGCGGGACTCACTCAACCTCTCTGAGCCTCAGTTTTCTCGTCTGTAAAATGGAACCCAAAAAGTGAGTCCTTCAAAGGGCCATTGAGGTTAATATCAGATCATGTGCAAAGCTCTCCCCACAGAATTTGGCGTAGGGTAGGCCACCGATTAGCGTGGACTGCCAGGGTGAGTAATTAGGCTTTGAAATCTTCACTCTCCCTCCCTCCAAGGGGCCTGGCTGGGGTTCTTTTCTCCAAGTTTGTGAAGGGAGAGGAAAGTCTTGGCTCCCTGCACCTGCCCAGAGACGGAAGGTGGGCGGTCCAGTTTGAGTTCAGAGAACATCTAAGGGGTTCCTGCTTCTGGCAGGTGCTCACATGGGACCCGTAGGCCCCAGGCAGCAATGAGGGAGGCTGTCGGGCTCCAGAAACGAGCTGTAGAATTACCAGGGCTGGGAGCTCAGCTCTGCTACCTGAACCAGTTTCCCCGAATGTGAAACGGGGCCATGAGGTGTTGAAGGTCTCGGAGGGCCTGAGACCAAGGAAAACAGGAAGGAGCTGGACAAGGGTGTGGCCTCAGGTCAGACCCCCCAGGAGGGGGCTCGAGCATGAATCACACCACAGAGTCACACCCCAAGACAGGGGCTTGGCTTTTGTGCCCCTGTATTACTGTCATTGGGAGGAGGTGTAACCTCCCAGATGGCTGGAGACATTTCTCTGGAGAAGGGAGCCATGAGCGGCCAACACAGAGCAGCTGGGTGCTCAACCCGGCAGAGGGGAGCTGCGGCATCAGGGCGGCTGGGGGAAGATCTGAAAAGCACTCATGATGGAACTGTGGCCCCACCTGGCACTCACAGCGGGGGGAATCTGTCTCTATCCCTAGACGGCTGCTCCTCCCACAACACAGCCATGGCCGTGGGGTCCCTGGGCGGCTTCCTCTACGCCCTGGCACAGTACCCCCCGGCAAACGGAGATCTGCGGCAAGCCACACTGGCACCACCAGCGGCCACCAACACAGAGGGCTCCCTTCCTGCCACCCCAGGAAGATGAAACCCACGCCTGTCATCCTTCCTTCCTGACATCCTGGGTCACCGCCGAGAAGGCGGCAGCTGAGAGGGCACAGGGCCTGGGGAGGGTGCCGGGGTGATCGAGGCATGGCCAGGCGAATAAACTCAGAGTGCAGTTGAGTAGGGAGTTGAGCCTTGTTTCTCAGCCTTTGGACAAGTTCTGAGTCTTCAACCCCACTCGACACAAATGCGAAGGAGACCCGTAAACCTGAGTCTTAAAGGCAATGTGTTCACACGCCAACTGTTACAGCTTCCTCAGGGGGAGAAATAAGGGTCTTGAAACATAAGTCATGACCTAGAACTCGAGACAGGGGCAGGCAAGGCAGCACATGACATCTTTACATCCTACGCAGAAACCTCCGTGATGGCGTGAAGTCACATGGTGTCAGTCACGCCATGGCACCAACGGCCGTGTGGCGTCATGGTGAACTGCGTGTTCTGGGCCCTGGCTGCCTGAGTCCAAGTCCCAGTTCGCACTCATTAGCTCAGTGTCCCTGGGCAGTCACTCAGTGTCTCTGTGGCTCTGTCCTCACCAGTACAACTGGGACAATTAGAGCTCCTACCTCAATGCCAGCTCCACGGCTGCGAGAGTTACGTTTGCAGAGTACTGAGAACGGCACCTGTGCCGGGGTGAGTGCCAGGGAAGGATTTCCTGCTACCACAGCGGTGGGATGTCAGGTTACATGGGGGCTTGTCCCCACACAGGGGGAAGGGGCAGCTGACTTGCCAGTGTTTCTGTTACCCCAGTTTGTGGCTCTTCCCACGTGTCCTAAACACGCCAGCGTGTTTGAGCAATGACCTTCTGGAACTTTATTATGGGTCCGGGCCCTGTCTGTGGTGCTGATTTCAGGCTGACATCAGACGGGCATCAAAACCAGATTCCAGCCCTGGCCAGTGTGGCTCAGTTGCTTGAGCATCATCCCAGGCATCGAAGGGTTGCCGGTTCGATTCCCAGTCAGGGCACGTGCGGGAGGCAACCCAATTGGTGTCTCTCTCTCACATCGATGCTTCTCTTTCCCTCTCCCTTCCTTTCTCTAAAATTCAAGAACAAACTTTTAAAAATTAGATTCCAGGGTAGAAAAATCAGCTAAAAACCCGGTCCTTGGGCCGGAAGGCTCTTGGAGTTCATCATCTTGCTTCACTTCAAAGTAGGAAATCGCTGCTGAACTTCCTTATGTGACAGTGTAGTCGTATTTGAGGATCTGAATTAAAATACCCAGGGGGCGGAGTTCTTCTAAATCTCTCCTTGGGGAGTTTCCTCTGCCTGCTCCCCTTTGCCGCTGCCCCTGGAAGCTTTCCCGAAACTGCTCTTAAGTTGTCAGACCCACAGGAACATCCGGATTCTGTTGATGAGTTTGACTTGCTTTTGAGGTTGTAGTTTTCTTGGGGAGCCAGGGGCCAGAATTTAATAGCCCCTTGGCTCTCTGTGTGCGTCAAGATGTCTTTCACATTGCCTCGTGAACAACCAAGACAGGCACACAACCAGGTTAGGGGCGAGTCGTGTCTCACCTCCCCATCCTCCCGGAATTCAGCTGCATTAGTCGCTGGGGCCTCACTGGTCCTTTTTAGAAGGCGTAAGTTACCAAACCAGGGAAGGAATGACTCCCGGGGAAACCGGAGCCCACGAGTCGCTCTCAAGAAGCAGTAACCCTAATGCAAAACGGGGAAAGTCATGAGTCACACCTTTCTCGGTCGAGTCACCTCAGTGTGAATCGGTTTGTGGGAACGATTTCTGCAGGACAGTTGTCTGAAACCAGATCTGAGAGAAGAACCAAGGGAAGAAAAATCTCCATTGGCGAGAGCCGAGATGAGCTCAAGCATCCACTCTTTCCCATTTTCTCTCTCAGCGACATGCCTCTTCGTCCCCCTCGAATACCGCTGGTCAGGGAGACCGGGTCAGGCGTCATTTCCCTTCTTTGTTCTGTCTGGATTACCCGCTCTGCTCCCAGCCCCCAATTCAGTTAAGGCTGTATTTGACCTTTAAGATTCCACTGGAAGGTCACTTGTCCCGTGAAATCTTCTCCCACCCTCCCACCTACCTCCCTACTTCTTTTATATACAGCTCTTTTGGCACTGTATTCTGGCATTTATCTATGTACTTGTTGATTCTATCATCAAATTGTAAACTAGGGCATGGACAGTCTCTTGTTCCTCTTCATGTGCCCAGTTCCTACGAAACTGCCTGGAACACAGACTGATAAATGTTTGTGGAACTAAATGGGGGGAGGGGTTGTACAGACGCTTTGGATTGTTGTGTCCAAGTCCTAGCTAGCGGAAGAGACCTTGGGTTATGAGCATTGTTGAGTCTGATCTGGCCAGCCAGCAGCCCCCAAACTCCACACAGAATGAGGGGGCCCCTAACGTCACCCCCGCAAGACAACAGAACCTCCTGCCTCTCAAAACCTCGAAGCCGGTTCTAGGATATTGTAAATACCCTCATAGCACTGTAAAGAACAGATACAGAGCACAACACAAACATAAGAAAATGATCTTAGTTTATAATTCTTAAAAAGGTTTCGTAGCCCCGATTGGTGTGGCTCAGTTGATCGGGCATTTGTCACATGCACCAAAAGTTTGCTGGTTCAATTCCCAGTCAGGGCACATGCTGGGCTGCAGGTTCTTTCTCTCCCTCTCCCTTGCTCTCTCTCTCTAAAAAGCAATAAAAAAAAAATCTTAAAAAATAGAAAAAGGTTTTATAGCCCGGCCGGTGTGGCTCAGTGGCTGAACATCGACCTATGCACTAAGAGGTCACTGGTTCAATTCCTGGTCAGGGAACATGCCCGGGTTGTGGGCCCAATCCCAGTGGGGGGCATGCAGGAGGCGGCCAGTCGATGTTCTCT
Organism: Tadarida brasiliensis; assembly: GCA_030848825.1. Taxonomy (NCBI): domain Eukaryota; kingdom Metazoa; phylum Chordata; class Mammalia; order Chiroptera; family Molossidae; genus Tadarida; species Tadarida brasiliensis. The sequence goes on from CM061258.1 coordinate 113,564,931, forward strand.
CTCATCAATGTTTCTATCTATCTCTCCCTCTCCCTTCCTCTCTAAAATCAATAAAAGAAAAAATGTATATATTTTTTAATCCTCACCTGAGGATATTTTTCTATTTATCTTCAAATAGAGTGGGAGAGAGGGTGGGAGAGAGAGGGAGAGATAAACATCGATGTGAGAGGAACACATCGACTGGTTGCCTCCTGCATGACCTCAACCAGGGCTGGGGACCAACCACGACCAAGGTACATGCCCTTGACCAGAATCGAACCCGGGACTCTTTGGTCCGACGCTCTTAACCGCTGAGCCAAACCAGCCAGGGCAAGAAAAAAAATATTTAAAAAATAAAATAAAAAGGTTTTATAAAAAACAGCTTTGATTTTCCAGACTCCAAAACAAACATGCATCCCCACCTGAGAAAGAAGTTGCTTCTGGGCCGGAGAGCAGAGGCCTATGAGCTCATGCTTCGGAACCATCTTCTTACAGCTGTGTGACCATGGCCCAAGGCTGCCCTGCGTCTCCACCTCCTTGTCTGTATAAAGGGTAACTTAATGACACCCACCTTCTAGGATTCACGAGGGCATCCGATAAAATGGTGCAGGTAGGCCCCTTGCAGAGCGCCTGAGGTTTAGATGGGCTCCAGTGGTCGTCAAGCGTGAGTTTCCTTATAAAACCCAGTATCCACACCGCCTCTGGGGTTCTATCAGTCACCTATTATTACCAGCAAATGACATCCCCCCACCCATTCGTTCATTGAACATTCATTAAGAGCCTGCTGTGTGCCAAGCTGTGCTCTGGGCACAGGAAATGCAGCTGAGAACACAATGACCCTGCCCCATCCATTAATTCAAGAAATATCATGAAGCACCTACTGTGTGCCCGGCACTGTGCAAAGAGCTGGGGGAAAGCGGTGGTCTCTGCCCTCATGGATGTGCCAGTCAAGGCAGGAGACAGACATTAGGAAACAGCTTCAAGCAAGCAGGCTGAGCTTACGGTAGGGAAAGACTGGGTGCCCTGCTTAAACATTTTATTCTTTCCCTCAACTCAGAATCACGTACCAACGCACACACGTTGTTGGCGTCCTAGGTTAGTGGAGGGAGCGCAGAGACACTCGCTGCATTCTACGCTCAGTCAGAAAGCCTGCTGACTGCGTGAGAAAGCTCAGCATCAACAGAGGCCCCTTCAGGAAGTGTGTGCCCCACGGCTAAACAGAGTGTAGACACTCAGACGTCCGAGAGCCTGTGGACTGAGGGCTCAAGGAGTCCACACACCCCGGCACCCCCCCTGTCAGCCTCAGGCGGAACGCCCTCCCTGCGGTTGGCAGTCACTCCCGTTCCCACCCACCCCCAGCTCCAGGCAGCCACTCATCTGCTTTCTGTCTGCAAATTTGCCTTTTTCAGACATTTAATACAAATAAAACCACTCGTCCAAACTTGGGGGGGGAGGGCGGTGATTAAAATGTCCTAAAAGTGCAGTAAGGTGATGCTGAGATATCCCTATACATTTAAGTGTACACTTAAAACAAGTAAATCTTATCTTATGATCTATAAACTATACCTCAATAAAACTGTCTGAAAAAAAAGTCAGTGGCTTCCTATTTCACTTGGGCTAAAATCCAAACTTCTTTGCCTTGAGCCCTGTGGGATGTGGTGTTGGCCTGGCCCTCCCACCTCAACCCTCCCCTGGCTCTGCTCTCCTTGCTGACTGACCCTCCTCCTCCTCGCGCCAAGCTCCAAGCTCTGCCCCACCTCCTGGCACCAAGCTCTGCAGTACCCTCTGCTTGAAAGGCTCTGGCCCCCATCTCCCCACAACTGCCCCTTCTTTCCTATTCTTTATGTCTCTGACAAAATAGGCTCACAGAGGCCTGCCTTCCCCGTCACCCAGGTGACATTGTTCTCTTTCTTCTTCCCAGCTCTCACCACGCTTGCATTGTTTAGTGTCTGTTTCCCCATTAAAATCTAAGATCCAGCCCGGCCAGTGTGGCTCAGTGGTTGAGCATCAACCCATGCACCAAGAGGTCACTGGTTCGATTCCCAGTCAGGGCACATGCCCAGGTTGTGGGCCAAATCCCCAGTAGGGGGCATGCAGGAGGCGGCCAATCAATGTTCTCTTTCATCGATGTTTCCATCTCTCTCTCCCTCTCCCTTCCTCTCTCTCGTAATAAAGAAAAAAAATTTTTTTTTTAATCTAAGATCCCGGAGGGCAGGGCCAGTATGTCTGTTTTATCAGCATCTGGCACACAGAGGAGCTCAATCTACTGAATCCACAAATGACGACGGAACCTGGAGGAGGATGCTAAGAGGGGACCAAGGTATTCCAAATAAAAAAACAAATGTGGGCTTGGCCGGCTTGGCTCCGTGGTTAGAGCGTCAGCCCTCTGACCGACGGGCACGTATCCGGCCCCAGTTGGGGTCGTGCAGGAGGCAACCAGTCGATGTGTCTCTCTCACACCGATGTTTCTCTCCCTCCCTTCCACTCTCTCTAAAAAACAAAAAGCAATGGAAAAATATCCTTGGGTGAGGATTCACACACACACAAAAAGATAAACTGAGGCATATTTGAAATTTTAAGAGTTTATTTAAGCAAAAATCAATTCAAATCACACAGCACCAAGCTGGTAGTGGTTAGGGGCACGTGGCCACAGCGGCCAGGCGAAGACTCCCACTGAGAAAGTGGGGAAACAACACAAGGAAATTGATTGGCTGCAGCTTAAAGCCTAGTTCAGTGTTTATTTCCTTAGCATTTTTATTTCATAACCTTGAGGCATTTACAGGTTTAAGTTTTGGTCTACTTACCTGGTAGACAGCCATGGCATTACAGCCCTGTTAGACCTCCTCTCAGTTCAAATGGACAATTTCTGTGGCACTTATGTGCTTAGAACAACTTGGCAGAGGAGTAACAAACATCAAAGCAGGGAGAAGACCAAAGGTCAGAACCTGCCGGAGACTGCTTGCCTCTGGCCAACTCCTTAGTTGACACCGATCTTTCCAATTCTTAGTTGACCCAGAGGAAAGAGGACCTCAGAAGCTCGGAGGTGGGTGGCAGGCCTCGCTGATGGTTTTTGGCAGCCTGAATATGAAGAGGAGAAAGACCTAATTCCATCACATCATATATATCTGCGTCAGGCCAGGTCATTTCATCCCCGAGAGGAGCAGTCATTCGGAATGTGGTTAACTGAAGTGAACTAACTCTGGTTCTCCCACAAGCCTCAGAGATGGTCTCGGGTCCCCTCTGACGTCGCTGACTATTAGTTCAGAAATTAGGATGTCAGCAAGGCTCTGAAGCCTCGAGGGAAGAATCTGTCCCGTCCCTCTCTCCTAGTTCCCGGCGGTTGCCAGCCATCCTTGGCGTTCCTTGGCTTGTAGCTGCCTCACTCCAGTCTCTGCCTGTCTTCACATGGCCACCTTCCCTCTGTATCTCTGTGTGTCTCTTTTCTTAAGGACACCAGTCAGACTGGATTTAGGGCCCATTCTACTCCAGTATCATCTCATCTTAACTAATCACATCTGCAAAGATCCTGCTTCCAAAGAAGGTCACATTCTATGGTTCTGGGAAGAATGTGAATTTGAGGGGACGCTATCCAACCCAGTACACCGAGCTTCAGTGGCTCTTAGGAATAGTGGCTCAAAGAGGGGCCTGAGTTCAAGCACTCATCGTACTGACTGGGCAGAAAGGGTCTGGACTGGCCCTGAGTACCCATGGCACCCAAGGCCAACCAGACTTCTGCTGGCTCCAAGGTGGCCCGTGGACTGCATTGGCACCAACAGGTGCCACTGAACCCTGGACACTGCCCTGGACCAGAGGCCTGAAAAGAAGTATCCTCTGGAGAGACTTCCGGTCAAGAAGGTGGTGTAGGTAAACGCGGTATCGTGTCCTCCCACAACCATCAAAATTACAACTAAACTACAGCACAACCATCCTTCAGAACCGCCTGAAATTGAGCTGAATGGAAGTCCTACAACTACGAAATTAAAGAAGCAGCCGCATGGAGACTGGTAGGAGGGGCAGAGACGCGACGGGCTGGTCCCACACCCACGTGTGGCGGATAAAAATTAGGAGGACACCTCGGCTGGGAAGGTCCTCCCTGAGGAGTGAAGGGTCCCAGTCCCACACCAGGCGCCCAGCTCAGGGTTCCAGTGCCAGGAAGAGAAGTCCCCATAACTTCTGGCTGGAAAACCAGCGGGAACTGAGGCTGAGGGAGGCTGAGGCTGCGGGAGCCCCCGGCAGCTCCTCTTAAAGGACCCGTGCAGGAACTTACTCGGACTTGCTCCCTCTAAGCTCAGAGGGGAGGCAGCTTGAAAGACACCAGAGACATATGGGGAAGAACTAAGCTGTTTGGCCTTCAGACCAGGGCTGGAGAGGCAGCTTTCTCCCAGACAGACGTGCTGGCAGAGGCCTCTGTTCCTTGGTGAGCCCTTTCCCAGGGTGGCAGATGGCCAGCCGCCATATCTGGGACTCCAGCAACCTGGCTCACACTATTGGCCCCGCCCTGGTGATTCCCTGAGGCCCTGCCCCACCCAACTTTCGGGCCCACCCAAGCTGTTTCCAAAGGCTTTACCATAGGATTGGTCTGTCTTGGATCCTGCTTCAGATTTTCCTAAAATCTCTCAAACAAGCAGCATCTGGTCTCAGCTAGCCCCATACCTCTCGTTAAGTGGCCCCAGGCCTGGCACTGGAAGCAGCCAGCCTTGGTTCACAACTTAGCTTTTCTTGGGCACCTCCAAGCCCAGCACAAGCAGCAGCCATGGGCAGATCACTGTTAAAAAAAATTTCAACTGCGAAAGTTTGGGGATCTAATTGGCTGTACTAAATGATTCTGAAATCGGGCAGCATCCCATCTAGCAACTACAAAGTAAAAGATCTGAGCCGGCGGGAGATCACATCCACAACACAAGGCCAATGTAGAGCCAAATGGCTTTATTGCATACGCCTGGGTGCAGGCGGGCTGAACTAAGAAGGGTTCAGCCCCGAATTGGGGTTGGGGTGTTGGTGATATACCTCCTTTTAGCTTCCCGCAGTTCTGCTGATGTACTTTATCTGGCCCATTGTCCACCTTAAAGTAGGGCTGGTCTGGTATCTCATCAGGCATCTGCTGGGTTATCCATTGCCTTGCCCACAATCCAGATAAACCTTATCCGAACTCAACAGAAGGCTGAGCAAGGTCATGCAAGCAACACAATTTCCAGTTTCCGCCTTTTGCAAACTTTTACCCTTACCCTTTAAAATATTACTAACCCTTTCATTCCCACCTTATAATGATGATAAAAAAGGGAAAAGGGGCGAAGTTTCTCTTTGTCTACTTCCTGCAGGTGTGGAGTCGTCGTGGACTCCTAAAAAGAATGTGTTAGATAACTTCTTGGGGAATGGGGCAGTAGGGTCCTTTTACCTGTGCTAGAACTAATTGTCCAGCTGTCTGGTTGACTAGAATTTGCAGTCGATTTTGTACAAACCTAGTAATCAGGCGCAAGAGGCAGGGTCCGAAAAGCAATAATAAGAAGGCTAATACTAGGGGGTCTATGAAGGGGAGTAGCCAGGTTAGTTTAGGCAAGGCTGCTTCTATACTTGTCCAGATAGATTGGGCTAGGTGATCCTGACTAAATTCTTTTAGCCACTGGGCATTGTCTAGAATTCGTTGTGTCCTCTCCTCGACCTGGCCGGCTGAGTTAACAAGATGCAACAGAAGCAACAAGATGTGTTTGCTATCATGCATATGCTCCCTTCTTTAGCTAGTAAATAATCTAGTGCAATGCGATTATCTAATACCATGCAGGCAAGAGAGTCGAGGGATTTGGAAAGAAGCTTGAAATTTTCACCTGTATCTTTACCTATATTTGCCATGGTGGCAGTTATGTTTTTGCTGTTGTGGCATTATAGTCATTCCTCCCACGAGGCCCACAGTGGTAATTGCAGCTATGATTCCTGCTATGAGGGGTCTGACTCCCCTTTTGCCCTATGATGGCTTTTGGGCTCAGGGCTTGATGAGGTTGAATTAGGGATGAAGGAATGGATTAAGGTATTGGCTGGGGTGACATATCCCACTGTCCATAAGCCACCCTGTTTTGCTGGGTTTAGGCATTGAATAGCAATTCCTCTCCTGGGGGCAGAAATGTCTAGTGCACCTAAAAACATCATTCCCGCTGGTAGGCAAAGTAATCCAGTCATATTTGGGCTGGTGTTTGATAGGGAGGTGTTTGATAGACCCACAGTAAGGCTCGAATGATTAAACCATGATAGAGGGAGGAGAGGGCTAGTGAGAATCAAGATCAAGTGAGCTTTTGCCCTTCTGCTCCAGGGGAGGTTTCTATCCTCCCTGAGATTGCCTTAGGACACCTGCATTATCGATTGACAAGTATACCACCGAGTCAAACTCCCCACCTGGCACTGTCCCCAGAGCAGGTCACGCCCAGCTGGAGCAGTGAAGAGCTTGGCACCAGGAGTGAGACCCCCCTCAGGGCTCTTCTCCCTTCCCCCGCCTCAATGGGTCAGTGGAAAAAACGATAAGAGTAGTGGAACTTCAGCGGTGGCCCACATGGGGAGGAGGAGCACTGGGGGCTTTTGTTAGGAGAGGAAGTAGATTCTTGGAGGAGACAAAGTAAAGAATGAGAGTGGTTGGTAGGGAGAGAAGGAGTAAAGGTTAAAGTAGCATGGAGTTTAGAAAGAATGTCCCACCCTAACAAGGAAGTGGGGCAGGCTGGTAATGCAAGAAAAGAGTGGAGAAAGATATAAGGGCCCAAAGAATAAGTTGAGTGTCTGGGTTGCCCTGTGTTGCGATATTTGGCCATCAATTCCCACAACTGAAACCCCAGTGTCGAAGAGGTCCCCTGAACTCGGGGAGGGCAGAGTAGGCTGTCCCGGTATTAATTAAAAAATGAAATTGGCCTACCTGCTACCATCAGAGTTACCCGAGGTTCAGAGTTCAAGATGACAGTCGGGGCGTCCATTCCTGGGCACCTTCAGTCTTCAGCCCAGCCGTGAGGCCAATCAGATCAAGGCCTGGATTGCCCGATCCACCAGCCCGAGGAAGGGATGAGGACCGACTCTGCGCAGTCTGTCCGCAGTCCGACTTCCAGTGGGGCCCGCCACATTGAGGACATGGCTTAGGCGGTGGTCGGGGGTTGGGACATTGTCTCGCCCAATGGCCAGTCTGATTACACCTAAAGCAGAGACCTTGGGGTCCGCTCTGCTGACTCTGGTGGGTGCCCTTCTTCTGTCTCCTGAAGGGGGTTTGCTGACCCCTTTGATTAGTGGGGGCTCTGATGGCAGAGGCAAGCATTTGGAATTCTGCTATTCTTTGCTGTTTCGCTTCTTCGTCACGATTATTGAACACCCTAAAGGCTAGATTTTGAAGTTCTCGTTGAGGGGTTTGAGGGCCATCTTCAAGTTTTTATAACTTTCTAATGTCTGGAGCCGACTGAGAGATAAATCTCAGGTTTAAAATGACAGTCCCTTCTGGGCTAGTGGGATCTAAGTTAGTATATCTTCTCATAGCCTGTGTAAGGCGGGATAGAAAGGTTGCAGGGTTTTCATTCCTTTCCTGGATTATTTCAGAGTAAAGGATCCTAGTCTTTTATTTATTGGGGACAAGTCTGAGAGAGAGAAGGGGATATAAACTCTGACAATCCCTTCAGCTCCCGCTACTTCCCTCGGGGGGCATTCTAAAATGGGGGCTGAGGTAGGGGACTGACAGGGACCAGAGATGGTTCCCGATCATGTGTGTGAGGGAGTTGGAGCCGGAGTAGGAGGTTCAGGGTAGGGTGGGGCCCACAGAAGGGGCTGGAGGAGAAGGCCCTGCCGGTGGGGCTGAGGGAGGAGGTGGTGGAGCAAGATCAGCTGGGTCAAAGGAGGAAACAGGAGAAGTTAGTGCGCTGTCTTCAGAAGGAGGTTTAAGAGGACTAGAGTGCAGCAGGAAGATTTGGGAGGGGGAGCAAGAGTCACATAAAGAGGGGCATGTTCTGAGTGCAAAAAAAGGCCTGGATGTAAGGAACCTCAGACCATTTTCCTTGCCTTTGACAGAAATTGTCTAGGTTGGTAGAATGTCGAAAGTGCTGTTTTAGGCTATTGTGACCCACTGTACTGAGGCCATGCAGTGTTTCAGTAAAAAATGAGTTGTGGAGAGACGATCACACAGGAGTGACCAAGGGACCTGGCTCTCATGCCCTGGATGGATGACCTTGGGACGTAGGTCCTGAGCGCACCCTAGGGTCTGTAGATTTTTTAGGAGACATCCTAGGGGTGTTGTCTCATGTTGCAGTGTGAGATGTCGCGGCCTAGCGGTCCAACGGATACACTAGAGGAAGAAGAAGGCGTCCCTCCCTTCTCCCCTAGAGTAGAGAGACGTGCAACTCACCTATACCAGGCGTCCCTAGATATATGGTGAGCTGAGGGAACCCGGTTCCCGAGGAGCGTGTCCTGACCAGCGCTGGATTTCGGAGGGACAATCACACAGTAGTGACCGAGAGCCCAGCTCTCATGTCCCGGACGGGGGATAACGAGACAGCCCGAAGAATCAGACCGGTAGGCAAAAAACACTCACCAGTGAATTAGTGTCTGGTGTTGATGCTGGATCGGCAGGAAAGGTTTGAGGTCCGGTATCCGGCTGAGGATGTGATCGATCCCGGTCTGACAGGAGGCCCGGAGGACTCCGGGGGCCCGCCGTTGCCCCCTATGCGGGATCCTCACAGACCTCCTAGGTTTCGGCACCAAATAAAAGGTCTGAGCCGGCTGGAGATCACATCCACAACACAAGGCCAATGTAGAGCCAAATGGCTTTATTGCATACGCCTGGGTGCAGGCGGGCTGAACTGAGAAGGGTTCAGCCCCGAATTGGGGTTGGGGTGTTGGTTATATACCTTCCTTTTAGCTTCCCGCAGTTCTGCTGATGTACTTTATCTGGCCCACTGTCCACCTTAAAGTAGGGCTGGTCTGGTATCTCATCAGGCATGTGCTGGTTTATCCATTGCCTTGCGCACAATCCAGATAAACCTTATCCTAAACCTTATCCATACTCAACAAAAGGCTGAGCCAAGGTCATGCAAGCAACACAATTTCCAGTTTCCGCCTTTTGCAAACTTTTACCTTTACCCTTTAAAACATTACTAACCCTTTCACAAAGGAGCTCAGAGATGTACAGAATGAACAGCTTTTACAGGCAGAAGGGGGAAAAGAGTGGATTGTTTCAGGCAAAATCACCTCCTTCAACAGACAAAAAGGGTCCATTAGGCACATGTAGATATAAGAACATCCAAACCTGTAGAGAATTTTTATAATTTATTTGACCCAAACAGAGGATATGACTGGAAGCAAGATCTCAACAGACAGAAAAATGCTTCAGAGAATAACAATTTGCAGTTGCTTTTGTGCATTTGCCATTAAGGAGGGATCATAAGGAAGATTAAATGAATGTGGGAGAAAGCAATGCAGGGATTGGATTATAGGATAGTTAAGATCTGTGCTCACTTGCCCTGGCCAGTTTGACTCAGAGGTTAGAGCATCGGCCCACGGACAGAGTGAATGGAAGCTTCACAGACTGTCTCCCAGGACCAAACTGGAATTACAACGAAAATAAAGACAAGTCATCAGGAAAAACCAACTGAAGAGCAGCTGGAGAGAACCCTTATAACCAGGGACGGAAAGAGGACACCAAATTGAACTTGGTAGGAACTTCAGAGGTACAAGAGGGCTGGCTGGGTACCCACAGGCAGCAGCTGAGGGCTGTCTTAGCTGTGAGCAATTCCCTCTGAGAAGTTGGAGGTTAAAACCCCAAGCCGGCTCCCCAGCGCAGAGCAGCGGAGCAGGGAAAGGCTCCCACATAACACCTGGCTGAGGAATTCAGAAGAGTAGAGGTGCTAGGAACACCAGCACTTCCCTGAAGGGCCAGGGCACTAAATCAGCTACAGCCACTCACCTTGGGCTCCAGCAAAGGGAGGGCAAACTGAACTGAAACTGTGTGAAGAGAGTCAGGGTTCATGGCACTGGGGAGAGAGCTGGGAAGGAAGACATTGGGAGTTTTATGCTGAATCGCTCCTTCATAGACCAGTAGTCATATTACTCAAAGAGCCCCTTCCCAGAGCCCTGGAGAGAAGCAATGGCCCCTCCCTCAGGAATTTAACACCACCCAGTTAGAGAAATGCAAATTGAGGCTCATTAACAGCTAGAGTCTGCCAGCAAGCAAGGCGGGTGTGTGTGTGTGTGTGTGTGTGTGTGTGTGTGTAAGAAGCCTCTTGAAATTTGGACCCAACTCTCAGTGTTGGGGGTCCTGGCTCTGAGGGCTGAGCTGTGAAGGCTGAGGCCTGAGTTCCTATGCTGAGCCCCTCCCCCATGGCTTCAGTAACCATCTCTTTCAAGTAGCCCTCTGTTTTAGCCTGGGGGAGAAGCAGCTGCCCCTCCCTTGGGAATTTAACACTACCCTGTAGCTCTGGGGACTGAGTGTGAAGGCAGAGGCCAAGACCCCCATGCTGAGCCAACAATCCACACCTCAGAAACCACTTTCTTATCAAAGCAACTTTAACCCAGGGGAAAGCAATTGCCCCACCCACTGGAAATCCTCATACCCTGTCCACCTGAGGGATTTTTCATTCAGCTGAGGGCTAAAACCCAAGGCTCATCAAGTAACTGAGACTAATAGCCTGCAAGCAAAAGCTATAGGAGAACTGAATTTTTGCTTGGCCTGGGAATCTACTCAGGAAAGTAAGACTTGACATAGGTGTTTAACATGGGCCCTCCCACAGTCATCCAAACCCAGTAGAGGGAACCACAGTCAGTAGAACACCAACACCCACAGGGAAAATTTGGCAGGCTCCAAAACCCATTGAGACAGCCAAAATGGTGAAACAAAGAAACAAAACCCAAATAAAAGAACAAGAGAATTCTACAGAAGAAGGGATAAATGAAATAGAATTAAGCAAGTTAACATAGGTAGAGTTCAGAGTAATGATTATGAGGAAGCTCAACAGCATCAGTAAAGAAAAGGGGACTCTAGTACACTGCTGGAGGGAATGCAGACTGGTGCAGCCATTATGGAAAACAATATGGTATTTCCTCAAAAAATTAAAAATGGAACTGCCATTTGACCCAGTGATCCCACTTCTTGGAATATATCCTAAGAAGCCTGAAACACCAGTCAGGAAGAATATATGCACCCCTATTTTCATAGCAGCACTATTTTCAATAGCTAAGAACTGGAAACAGTCCACATACCCATCAACAGATGAGTGGATAAAAAAGCTGTGGCACATTTACACAATGGAATACAATGCAGCTGTAAGAAAGAGAGATCTCTTACCCTTTGACATGACATGGAGGGACCAGGAGAGTATTATGCTAAGCAAAATAAGCCAGTCAGAGAAAGACAAGTACCACATGATCTCACTTATTTGTGGAATATAATGAACAAAATAAGTTGTCCACCAAAAGAGATCTGGAATCATAGAAGTAGGGAACAGACTGACAAACCTCAGAAGGATACGGGGTGGGAGGGGAGGGGAGAGATAAATCAAAGAACTTATATGCATATATGCACAACCAATCAACACAGACACTCGGCTGGGGAAGGCAGGAGGGGGGTGGGAGCGGAAAGGAAGGGGTCAATGGGGAAAAAAGGGGGACATCTGTAATACTTTCAACAATAAAAAAGAAAAAGAAAAGAATTTGTGATCAGGTCACAAATGAGGTTATTGTCCACAGAACCACTTTTTTGTCTACACCCATCACCTCTGTAGTGCTGACCAGAAAAATCCATAATGACAGGTTAAGATTACTTTCCAGATAGGGTCTGAAATTGCAGGTAGGTTAGGTATTAAGACTCTAGTTGGTGATGTGGGGCCTAGCACAAATGACTTCATTTTGGGCCTCTTGTTTCTTTTTAATATGACATTATAGAAACAGTTAACAAAATCTGAATGTGAACTGTGGATTAGTTAATAGAACTCTACCAATTTGAAACGTCCTGATTCTACTTGGCCTGTGGTTATGCAAGAAAATGTCCGTGTTGGTATAAAATACAAAGTGAATTATGGAGGTGAAAGATCATGATGTCTGCAACCTGGCTGCAAATGGTTCAGGAAAAATGCATATGAATAAAATACACATACTGGCAGCAAGTGGCAAACATTAACAATTGGTAAAAATAAAGGTATACCGGAGTTCTTTACACTGCTCTGGCAACTTCTGTAAGGTTGAAATTACATCGACATTAGAAGTTCCCGCCACCACCTCAACGCCACGCACCCTTCCAAAATGGCACAGTAAATTACCGGACGAGATCCAGCCACAGCCATACCCGAGGGAAGGTACCAACTCCGTCAGAGCTGAAAGCTGCCTCCAGAGGTCTAGACTAGAGTAACGTGGGTCGAGCCCACGTGACCTGAGGCCCGAGTCCAACATGGCGGCCTCCATGGGTCGCTGGCTTCTCTTCCTTATGCTGCTCAGCTTCCTCTGGGAGGCGTCCGGCGGCTTCGGTTGGGGGTGAGTACAGCTCCCGGGGATGGTGGCGGGTAAGCCACGTCCGGGGGTCCCCCTGCCCGGGCCACAGCCCCCCAGGCTCACGGCCGCCCGTACCCCGCAGGGCCTCCCTGGATGACGACTTGCTGCTGCCCTACTCCCGCGCGCGCGCGCGCTCCGCCCGGGACTGCGCGAGGGTGCGCGTCGGCAGGCGCGAGCACGAGAGCTGGCCGCCTTCCCCCGCGACCCCCGGCGCCCGCGGCCCCGCGGTGCGCACCTTCGTCTCGCATTTCGCCGGCCGCGCCGTGAGCGGCCACCTGACGCGGGTCGCCGAGCCCCTGCGCACCTTCTCGGTGCTGGAGCCCGGGGGGCCCGGCGGCTGCGCGTCCAGGCGCCGCGCCACCGTGGAAGAGACGGCGGGGGCGGCCGGCTGCAGCGTCGCCCAGAACGGCGGCTTTTTCCGCATGGACACCGGCGAGTGCCTGGGGAACGTGGTGAGCGACGGGCGGCGGGTGAGCAGCGCCGGGGGGATACAGAACGCGCAGTTCGGGATCCGCCGCGACGGCACCCTGGTCACCGGGTGAGGAGGCAGGGAGTCCCGTGACTGTCGTGGGTAGAGGGCCTGAAGTTTAGGTTGTATCTGTACTGTCACGTTCAGCTCACCTAACCAAGCCGAGCATCCGTTTCCTCATCTGCAGAATAGGATGAGGAATACCCTCCTTGCACGTTTTAGTCGTCAGCCACTATGACTGAGCGCTTGCTTTGTGTCGGGCAGTGTGCCGTGTATTGGGGATATATATAGCAGTGAAAGAGCACTGTGTAGCTTTTGCCTTCATGGACCTCTCCCATTACGAGGAAAAATAAACAAAAGCCGGGGAGATAGTTAAGATGAATTCAGATCGTGTATGTGCAGTGAAGCAATGAATACGGTGAACTGATTGTAAATAGAGTGTTGATTTTAGGGAAGGAGATCAGGAAAGTTGTTTGAGAAGGTGACCTTTGAGTAAGTGAACCTCACACCTTCCCTTTGTTCAGGTACCTGTCTGAAGAGGAGGTACTGGACACTGAGAATCCATTTGTGCAGCTGCTGAGTGGGGTCGTGTGGCTGATTCGAAATGGAAGCATCTACATCAATGAGAGCCAGGCGGCTGAGTGCGATGAGACACAGGAGACAGGTGGAGTGGGGGTGGCAGCAGTGCTCCTGAGAACCAGGACCAGAGGAGTCATGGGGAAGTCTTTCAATAAGTACTATTCTATGTACTAGGCATCAGGGATTGAGACAGATAAGGTGCCTGCTCAATACAGAAGAGAGAAAATAGATATATAATTTGCTAAAAAGAAGTGGTAAGAAAGAATAAAGTTGGGAGGAAGAGGATAGGTGGAGGAAAGGAGGTACAAGCAAGGAAATGGACAAGTGCTGCTAAAATGTTCATGGACCAACAGCGTCTGTGTCACCCAGGAGGTTGTTATAAATGCAAAACTTCAGGCTTCCCTCAAACCTACAGGATCAGAATCCCTGGGGTTGAGGCCCAAGCTCGTGTTTTAACAAACCCCCTGGGTGATTTTGATGGACACTCAAGTGTGAAAACCACTGGGATGTGGAATGCTGGGTCAGGGAATGGACACTGTGACCCTAATGTGGAAATGGGCTATTTTAGACTGAGCAGTCAAGGATGGCCTCACGGAGACAGTTTATATGAGAAGGCGCAAGCTATGACAGAAGCTGAGGAGAATGACAGTCCAGCCAGAGGGAACAGAAAGTGGCTGAGGGTGATGAGAGGGAAGCCCCAGGAGATGATGTAAGAGCACAGGCCAGGATGGTCATGCTGGGCCTTGGTAAGGTGTTTGAGTATTGCTCTAAGAACAGTGGAAGCCATAAGAAGTTTTTCACCTGGAAGCTGACATGACTTGGTTTACACTTAAGAAGAGCCCTTTGGCTTCTATGTGAGATTGGAATGGGGCAGTGGGGAGGCGGGGAAACTCTGGATGGCATGGACTGGCAGGAAGTGGCAGACTGAGCCTAGAAGGCCTCCCGAAGGGCCACTGATCAGCCCAGCTGCTTCTCTTTCAGGTCCCTTCAGCAAATTTGTGAATGTGATATCAGCCAGGACAGCTGTGGGCCATGACCGAAAGGGGCAGCTGGTGCTCTTTCATGCAGATGGGCAGACAGAGCAGCGGGGGTGAGTACCAGGAATCAGAGCCTCTGGATCTGGGCTGAGTCCTGCTTTGAGGAACTTGCACCCAGTGGCTGCTCTCAGACAGCCAACTGTTCCCTGGGGATGTTCACACCCATCTGTTCCCTGCCTTCCCATGGTCTGTACCACTTCTAAGAACTCATCATCCTCCACACACTTCGTCTCAGTCTCCCCAGTTTAGGCCTCCTCCCTCCTGAGTCTCAGGTGGGGTGAAAGGAAATCATCACAGATTTAGCAGGGAGAAGACCTTGATTCCAGTGCCTGCTCAGCTATCTGCCAGCTCTGTGGCCATAGACAAGTCACTCAACTCCTCTGAGCCACAGTTTCGTGCTCTGTAAAGAGCAATTGTGCTATTGCTGTGTTACAAATGGGCACCCATTTGTTACATCATGGTTCTGTAAGTCAGGAGTCCAGAGGGCTCACTGGGCTCTGTGTTCAGGGTATCCCACGGACAGAGTCAAGCTGTTGGCCAGGCAGGACACTTAACTGGAGCTTCTGGGAAAGAACCCTCTTCCCAGCTCATTTAGGTTGCTGGCAGAATGCAGTTCCTTGCAGTTGTAGGACTGACGTCTTAGTGTCCTTGTTGGCCTCCAGCTGGAGCCTCAGCTCCTACGGATGCACACATTCCTCCTCATGTGTACCCTCCCCATCTTCAAGCCAGCAGAGTTGTATCAAATCCCTCGTATTTCCAATTTCTCACTTTCTCTTCCACCACTAGCCAGAGAAAGTTCTCTGCCTTTTTTTTTAATCTTCACCCGAGGATATGCATTTTTTTAATTGATTTTTAGAGAGAGAGTGAAAAACATCAATGTGAGAGAGCAACATCGATTGGCTGCCTCTGGTATGCGCCCCGACCAGGGCATGTGCCCTGACCAGGAATCAAACCCTCAACCTTTTGGCATACGCACAATGCTCCAACCAACTGAACCACCCAGCCAGGGCAAGTTCTCTGCTTTTAAGGGCTCTTGTGATTCCATTGGGCCCACCCAGATAACCCAGGACAGGGCCCCATTTGTGGACATCTGTGCCATGTAGCATAATGTAATCATGTAATCAATGATCTCTCATTGTATTCACAGATTTGGGGATTAGGATGGGGCATCTTTGGGGAGCCGTTTAGCAATGTACCTACCACCATGGAAAGTACAAATTAAAGCGGAAATGGTGGTGGGCACTCTCAGCAGTGCTGCTCTTGTGCTGCAGCATTAACCTGCAGGAGATGGCGGAGTTCCTGCTGAAACAGGACGTGGTCAACGCCATCAACCTGGATGGAGGGGGCTCCGCTACCTTTGTGCTCAATGGAACCTTGGCCAGTTACCCGTCAGATCACTGGTAAACACACCAGAGTCCCCTTCTTGAGGTCTAAGTCCAAGCCTATCCCTGGCTCTTTCAATAAATACTGAGTACCTGCTATGTGCCAGGCCCTGGGGATTCAACAGTGAGCAGGAAGAGCTGAGGTCCCTGCCTCTCGCTGCTTACAGGAAGTATACATAGTGTACCGGTACTACCTAAGCTAGTGAAAGGGGGTTGATTAGTCAGGAAAACCCTCTGAGGGTAATGAAGCATGAGCAGAGATCTAAAGGAGGAGGAGGTGGGTAGGCAGGGAGGGTAGAAGAACAGCATGTGCAAAGGCCCTGGGGTGAGAGGGACTGTGGAGGTTGGGAAGAATCTATAAAAGTCTGGAGATGGGACAGTGGAGAAAGGCAGCACTCATAAACTGCCGTAAGGGGTTTGAGGGGCTGGCTGGGGATGGTCAGCACCACAGCTTCTCTTCAAGCACTGTGTCCCCTTGCAGCGAGGACAACATGTGGCGCTGTCCCCGAAGTGTGTCCACTGTGGTGTGTGTGCATAAGCCCCGCTGCCAGCCACCTGACTGCAACGGCCATGGGACCTGTGTGGAGGGACACTGCCAGTGCATGGGGCACTTCTGGCGGGGCGCCGCCTGCGACAAGCTGGACTGTGGCCCCTCCAACTGCAGCCAGCATGGGCTATGCACAGAGAGTGAGCGAGGGCTCTGGGGAGGCAGCTTTACCCAGGCTCCCAGCTCTCCCTGCCCAGGTCTGCCTGGGCCCTTACTGACCTTCTCGGTCTTGTCTTGGCAGCTGGCTGCCGCTGCGAAGCTGGATGGACAGGGTCCAACTGCAGTGAAGGTAAAAGCCACTAGGCCCACCCCGCCCCAGCCCCCGGGCGCACAGGGAGAGGGTGAGTGTGGCAGCTGCCTTCATCCTCACCTCTTAGTCTGCACGTCGCTTGCCTCTTGTCTCTCGCTCTCGCCCCACATGTAAATCACTACATCGGTGTCCTGGGGTCCTACAACAAATCCTACAGCCTGGGCAACTTAAAACAGGAATTGTTCTCTCACACTTCTGGAGGCCAGAACCCCAAAATCAAGGTGTCGTCAGAGGCATGCTCCCTCTGAAAGGTCTAGGGGAGGATCCTTCCTACCTCTTCCAGCTCCTGGTGGCTCCCAGCATTCCTTGGCTTGTGGCCACATCTCTCCAGTCTCTGCCCTCGTCTTCACATGGCCTCCCTGTGTGTTCAGTCTCCCTCTCTGTTATCTTACCAAGGAGCCCTGGTCACTGGATTTAGGGCTCACCCTAAATCTAAAATGATCTCATCTCAAGATCCTTAACTTATGTGTATCTGCAAAGACATTTCCAAACAAGTTTCCATTTACAGGTTCTAGGAATTAGGGTGTGTCTTTTGGGGGAACACAGTTTTAACCCGCTGCAACCATCCACAGCTTAAATCCTGCAGTGGCTTTCTTTCACACTTAGTGAAAAACCCAAACTGCTCAGTGTGAGCTGCCAGGCCCTGGGTGCCCCATCCCCTCCCCGCTCACTGTGCTGACTCTGCTCCTCCTGAGTCTCAGCCTAATATCATGTCCTCAGAGGCCTCCCCACCTCCCCGCCCCCTCAGTGGTTTGCTGCTGCCAAGAGGTCACATCCCTGCGGTACTTGTCCCCGCTTGTACTTTGACAGTTGCTTTCTAGCTTGCTGGTCACCTGACCTCTTAGACTTGAAGCTCCATCAGGGCACAGTCTCAGGCAGAGTCTCAGTTACTGGCGTGTTCTCAGTAACTATCTGTTGGGAGAAGGTGTGAGCCTGAAGGCCACTCAGGGTGACTGAGGTTCATATGCAACCCTGTTTGCCCCAGCCTGGGAGCGATAGGGCCAGATTTTGCAAAGATCTCCCTTCCCCCATCCCAGCTTGCAGCAATGGCTCCTTCGGGGAGGACTGTGCCAAGAAGTGCCAGTGCCAGAATGGAGCTGCCTGTGACCCAGTTCGGGGGACCTGCACCTGTGCCCCTGGCTTCACTGGAGACAGCTGTGTTCAGGGTAAGCTAGATGGGCCCCTGAGTCAGCCAGGAGGGAGCACCTCCAGATCTGGCCTGGGGGTGTGTGGGAGGTGCACCTCTCTCTTAGCCCGGCTCTCTGCACACCTGGGGCCTATCCTGGCAGTTCAGACAGAAGCCCTGTCCCTGGCGCCTCCACTTCTACTTTCCTGTCTCCTCACTGCAGAGTGTCCCCTCGGCTGGCACGGGCCAGGCTGCCAGAGCCCTTGTGAGTGTGAGCACCAGTGTCCCTGTGACCCCCAGACCGGCAGCTGCAACCTCACCCTGGTGCCCACCCTGAGCAGCATTCTCTCCCAAGGTACAGCCCCTCCCAAGCCCCCTGGAGGCAGGAGGGGGCAGACCCGACCCTCCTGGATCCTCAGCCTCACCCTGGTGTCTTTCAGTGAAGCAGTGTGTCCAGCCGCCCCAGGTCACCCTGCAGACAAGAGAACTCTCCCTTCTCACTGGGTAGGTGCTTTGATGGGACCTGGGGCAGGGGGGAAGGAGACCCCCTCCCTCTGCTGGGCAAGGCTAGCAGGTAGCAGCTGAGCACCCAGGCGACATTTCTCCATTGGGAGCATAGGGAGCGGCACAGCTGATGTTTAAAGGGAGATGGTGAGCCCTCGCCGGTTGGCTCAGCGGTTAGAGCGTCGGCCTGCGGTCCAGAGAGACCCGGGTTCGGTTCCTGCTAAGGGCATGTACCTCGGTTGCAGTTTGTCCCCTGGTTGGTCGTGCGGGTGGCAGCCACTCGATGTGTCCCTTTCACATCGATGTTTCTCTCTCTCTCTTCCTCTCTCTCCCTCCCACTCTATCTGAACAAAAAATGAAAAAATGTCCTCGGGTGAGGATAAAAAAAAAAAAAAATAATAATAATAATAATAAAGGGAGATGGTGAGAAGGACCCTGGCAGCACCCTGGTGGGAGTCGAGGGGGCTGGGCGTGGGCTTCCTGTTGTTGGTCATGACACTCACAGGTTGGTCTCAGCTCCCAGTCCAGAAGCACCAGGCCCCTAGGAACGTGCATTATTCCTCAGGCACCTGCGTGCACTCAGGCCCTGTGTTGAGGTTTGCTTTTCAAACCTGCCCTCAGGGAGGAGGGTGTATGATGAGAGTGCTGGACTCTACCCCTGGAGTTTCTGCCTCAGTGAGTCTGGGAGGAGCCCAAGCATCTGCATTCCAGGCGATGCTGACACTGATGGTCCGGGGACCTGCTTTGAGAACCCCGCTCCTTGTGGTTCTCACCCGCCATGGCCCAGGCCTAGGTGCCTGCCTGACCCGCCCCGCCCCAGCCCCCTCTGGAGGTGGAAACCAGGTGTGGTATGAATGAAGAGCTCCCCAGCATTGTCCCAGAGGCAGTCCCTGGGAGCTCGTCAGTACTGCAGACGCCAGGTCCCTCCTGGGGATCCTGGCCCAGTGAGTCTGGGCGGAGTGAGGCCCGGAGAAGACTGAAATGTGCTTTCAGAATGCACCAGCGTGGGGCAGGAGCTCCAGCCCCTGGCCTTAAGCTCAGCTCCTCGGGTGTGAGACTTTGAGGGCCCTTGCTCCCCGCCCAGACCTAGAACCCGCTGGCAGCCACCTGCTGTGTCTGCTTTGGGGTCCCTGGAGCAGAGTCCAGCCTCTTGTCAGCAACCCTCCCGTGGAGCACAGGGTGCAAACTGATGCCTCCCGGGGCTGGATTAGCTCATTTGAGTTGGTCTTCACAATTTAAAAATTTATTAAAAATTTTTAAATTTATTTTCAACATTTTTTAAAATTTATTTTTAATCCTTACTCCATTGAGTTTTAGATAGAGTGGAGAAGGGAGAAAGAGAAACATCGATTGGTTGCCTCCTGCACGACCCCAGCTAGGGCTGGGGATCGAACCTGCAACCCGACTAGGGCCGGGGATCGCTCTTGACTGGGAGTCAAACCTGAGACCCTTCGGTCCTTGGGCTGATGCTCTAACCACTGAGCAAAACGGCCAGGGCCACAATTTAACATCTTAAAGATTTGTTAACAACATCTGAAAATCAGTAACACTCACGTAAAAACCTTTTTTAAAAATGGTTTCTCTTGAAATATCAGGAGATGTGGCAGCACCAGCTGCAACCCACATAGCAGCGGTCCCCACTGCTCCCCGAACATGTGTCTGGAGTTGCCTCAGCCCCACAAGGCCCATTTGCTCCTTGAGAGGCCCTGTGTGGCCCCTGTTGTGGGTGGAAAAGCAAAGTGAGAGGGAGGAACATCCTCCGACACTCCTACAGCCCTGAATCCGCCCGACAGTCCCCGTTCAGGATTTCTCTCCTGTCTCCAGGACCACCTGGCTGGCCCTCACCCTGGTCCTGGTTTTCCTTCTGCTGATCAGCACGGTGGCGAACGTGTCCTTGCTCCTCAGCTGCAGAGCGGAGCGGAGCCGGCACCTGGATGGGTCCTATGTCTACCATCCGCTGCAGGAGATGAATGGGGAGCTCTCAGCTGCCGAGAAGGAGCAGCCGGGTGATGCCCACAACCCCTTCAAGGACTGAAACCTCCAGCTGCCCACCGCGGCCTGTTCTGGAGGCTCCTTTCAACGCCAGCCCGGCTTCTGCGGGGCAGAGTCCAAGGCCACTGACTCTGGGTGGTCCCAGCCCCAGTGCCAAGCCAAGCTTCTGATAGCACCTGTGCCTCAGCCCCGCACCTGGCCCTCGGCCTGTGCCTGGATGTCTGCCGTGGCACGAGCAACCTGAGCAATAGTGTTCCCAGGGAGAGGCTGCCTCCTTTCCCGCCTGCCTGTGTCTGCTGCCCGCAAGGCCCGTCCCCCAAGGGCCTCTGCCAAAGAGCCTCCAGCCTCCTGGGGCAGGGGCCACTAGTGAACGGAACTCACCATGACCACCACGTGACCAAGTGGCAGGGTCCAGCCAGCCCCACTGGACTGGTGTGGATTAAAGAGAATGGCCACATCACGGAACCTTTCTCTATAGACCTCGTCACCTTTGCCAACTAGAATTCAATTTCCTATCACAGGAAACTCCTTAGAAGGGACAGGGGATGAAATGTTTACAGGCTTTCTATTTTGTCATCCTACTGCCAAGAGGGTTTTTCTACCACTTGAATAAATTGGGATAATTAAAAGAGCCCCTAGCAGTAGCTGAATTCTGAATTCTGGGCTCAGGGCCCTCCTGAGTCTTAACAGGTGGGGCCGCGTTACCTAAGTCAGGCGTGGTGAACGGGCAGCGCTGAGCACCTCCAGCTCCCTGCTGTATTCTGTTTAGTTCAGGGCTTCTCATTTTAATGTGTGCGAGTCACCTGGAGATCTCATTAAAATGCAGATTCTGCCCTGGGGCTGAGATTTCTAAGTCTAACAAGCTCCCAGGTGGTGCTGAGGCTGCCCCTGACCACACTTTGAACAGAAAAGGTTTCGTGCACACTGTATTTTCATAGAATTTAGATTAGTTACCAGTGTTTAAAAGTCAAGAGATTAACAACTCCAGGTTTCTGGTTTCTCTCTAATAGAGAGAGCGCCCGGCTGATGCCCTCCTGAGGCAACAGCTTGCCAGAGCTGAAAGTCTGCAGCCCCCTTGGCCCTCCGTCCATCGCAGCCCCAGCAGCCGACTCCCCCCACTGGCCACCTCCCAGCCTTGTGAGTATCAGTTTGTAACTTGTGGCCATGAAGGGTCTTCAGGAAGTGCCTGGCGGCCCCCCTGCCCCTTGAATATGTATCACACTGTGCTTAGCAGCTGTTTGGGAGGGGAGATGGGGGAGGTGCCACCGCTTTCAGGAGGCCTTCAGACAGACCCGTGCATGGGACGGCTTTCATGCTTCTGTGCCCCCCCAGTTCATATGTTGAAGCCCTAACCCCCAGTGTGGTGGTATCAGGAAGTGGGGCCTTTGGTTTAGTTAGATGAGGTTGTGAGGGTGGTGCCCTCCTGATGGGATTGGCACACAGCAAGAGGAAGTCACACAAAGGGAGTTGGCAGTGTCTACAAGCCAAGCCCTCACCAGGAGCCAAGCGTGCCAGCACCTTGATCTTGGACTCCCAGCCTCCAGCTGTGAGGAAGAGTGCCTTGTGTCTGAGCCACCCAGTCTGTGGTGTGTAACAGCCGCCGAGCGGACTAAGACGTGGCGTAACCAGTAGTGGCTATCTGGTGCCACCTAACAAACCAGTCTAAAACTTGGTGGCGTAAAGTAACCACCAGATGGCCCTGGCCAGTTTGGCTCAACAGTTGGAGCACCGGAGCGTCAGCCCATGGACCAAAGAGTCTTGGGTTCGATTCCAGCCAAGGGCACATACCTCAGTTGCAAGTTGGTCCCTGGCCCTGGTCAGGGTCATGCGGGAGGCAGCCAATCGATGTTTCTCCCTCCAACCCTATCTGAAGATAAATGGAAAAATATCCTCGGGTGAGGATTTTTAAAAAGCAACAACCAGTTATTGCTTATTGTGAAAAATAATTATTTCTCAGGATTCTAGGGTCAACTGGGTGATTCTGTTGATCTGGGCTAGGGTTAGCGATTTCAGCAGGGCTCACTTGTGCGAGCTCGGGGCTGGTCTGGGAGGGCCAGAGCTGAGGATGTAGTTCTGTTTCACATGGTGTCACCCTCCAGGAGGCTGCTTAGGCCTCAATCAAGGTGGAGGGAGACAAGGATTCCAGAAGAGAAGCGTGCAAGGCCTTTTAAAGCCTCGGCTCAGAATTGGCAAAAGCTCAGTTCCACCACATTCTATCAGATCAAGTCCCCAGGCCTGCTGGATTTCAGGGGAAAGGAGACAGACTCCACTCCTTCATGAGAGGAGCTGCAAAGGGACAGAGAAGCAGCCCATCACTGCAATCGAGTTACTATAAAGCGGGTCTAGTTTCACTTTAGAAAGGAGGAATTCAGAATAGTGAACTATCATAGGCCAGTTCTCAGCCTCCAAGTTCCTGTAAGGATATGTCTGAGGGTCTGTGTGTCTGTCTGTCTCCTGAAGATAGGGATAGGTAAGTGGAGAGCCGCTGTGCCAGCCTGGGACGTTCCGTACAGGGTGCTACGTTTCAGTCCTCTGGCCTGTGCCACAGGCTAAAGTCTGTCATTGACCTTGAGCAGGTCTGCTCAGGCACCTAGTGAACCCGCAGCCCACACAGCTTGCCAAGGCGCCAAAGGTTCCACCCCCTTGCTCAGCCCCACTGCTGGGTTGTGCCCCAAGTTGGAGGGAGGAAAGGGATGGCAGCAGGGCATTCTCACCATGCCTGGGAACTTAGGGACAGCCGCTTGTTCAAGGAACCAGGTGAATGCTGCAAGCTTTAATTCCTCATCCCTGAAACGTGAGCAACCAAGTCCACGCGTTCCTCCAGGGAGCTTGTGTTGCAACTCCACCTGAAGGTTCATTTTGTATTTTGCTTTCTTTTAATGCACCGAGCAGCCCCGGGCTGCTTTGATGTTCAAGGGTAGGACACGGTGGCAAGAGCGCAAGCAAGTTCTCAGGCACCTTAGGCTCATTTTGGCATATTCCTAAGGCGCAGTTCCCGGGCCCGGCTGCAGGTCAGAATGTTCCCCAGGAATGTTCTAGGATTGCAGACTTCCAGATCCCACTCCAGACCCACTGAATCCGAAGATCAGAAGCAGAGGGGTCCGGGCACCTACAGGGAGCACCCCTAGAGGCTCTGAGGCAACAGGCTGCGGGAAGTCTTGTCCTGAGAGCTCCAGCCTCTGCAGAGGGCTCCCCTCTCTGTCCTTGGCCATGCTCGAAGCCGAGTTGAACGTTTCAGTTCTGTGCACGGCTTGCTGGATTTCAGGCCCGAGGGAGAGCCTGAAGAGGACTACTCATGGCATGCCAGAGGGCCCCTGGGTCAGTAACTGGGACACGTTTGCCTTCTCTGTGGCCCCAAGGATTTTTTTTTTTTTAAGTTTGTCATGGGGGTATCTATTATCTTTGCCCGATATCCAGTCCCTCTTTTTTTTTTTTCTTTTTTGTTAATCCTCACCCGAGGATATTTTTCCATTAGCTTTTAGATAGAGTGGGGGGTGGGGAGGTGGGAGAAACATCAATGTAAGAGAGACATTGATTGGTTGCCTCGCACATGACCCCATCCAAGGCCAGAGATCAAACCTGCAACCCTGGTACGTGCCCTTGACTAGAATCGAACCCTCGACCCTTTGGACCGCGAGCCAATGCTCTAAACACTGAGCCAAAACAGCCAGGCCTAGTCCCTCTTTTAGTAACTGCCCCGTCTGAGACTGAGTCCTCCCAGCAGCAGAACCTGAGACAAGGATGTGAAGGCAAGTAGTATATTTGGGGGTGACCCCAAGAATCCTTGGTTGGGAGACAGGGAAATGAGGGGAGAAGGGAAAGCAGGCTGTACATGGTACATTAATGAGCAGCTGCCCACTGTGGGCAGGCAGGCTCACCCCACTGGGGCCTCTGGGAGAGTAGAGAATACCTGTGCCACCCACAGGCGGGGGAGGAGGGACCTGGCGTGTTTATCAGCCAATTCTCCTTTACCATAGGTTAGGGCTGCTCCTGGGGGCTAACTCAGCCTGCTCTGCACAGGGGCCAGGTGAGCTCAAGGTGGCCACTGGAGAGAAAATTGGCGCTGTCGTGCATCCGGGTGCCCTTTGGGTGAGCGTCCAGGGAAGGTGGGCAGGGCACCAAGGGCCAAAACCACAAGCTCCGTCGGGTTGCTCTGGGCACTGCCTCTTCCCCATTCTCCACCCCCTCCCTCCAATCCAGTGGCACCAGCGAATGGTTCGGACGGGCCTATGGCCCAGTTGGCCAGTCAGAGCTCACCCTGGAACTTCTGCTGGAACGGGGGACAGAAACTCTCCACTGGGAGTGTCCAGCTTCCAGGGTCTGGGCCACATGGAGGAGGAAAGCGAGCCAACATGGAGAATTGAACCGAGAGAAAGGGGATATCATTTGAGCCCCTAGGTGCAGCTATGCCTGACGCCAGGGCCGTTCTTGGAGTCCCCAGTTAGGTGGACCAGTAAATCCCCATTTTTGCTTGAGGCAGATTATGTTAGATTTGGGGGTCTCTGGCAACACAAGGAGTCCGACGTTCATAACGTGCCATTCAAGGAGAGGCACATTTTGGACTCGGGCATTTCTAGAGTCAGCTGGGACATGGAGCAAAAAATGGCCGAGGTGTTAATCCCTCCCTGTGGTGGTGGGGACACGTGTGACAGAGCTGAGGTCATGAAGCTTCAGGACTGTGGGCTGGGGTTAGCATGGTCTGGTTGCAGCAGCGCCTGGATCTCCCTAGCTCACGGTGCCGATGGTCCTGACGGCCTGACGTGGAACCTGGGAGTTCTGTGTGACACCTAGCTCAGCTGCTGGGATTCTCTTCATCATACTTTAGCATCAGGAAAGACTCCAGAAAAAAGTTCCAATTCCAGAGCCAGAGGGTGGGCAATGGACACAGTTCAAGGGCGATGCCACAGCTTTCAACACGCTCTCGAAGGGGTCTGTCTCAGGAAAATCTTGGCTCCAGAAAACTCTTAAGTCAGAGGTTTCAAATTGTGCTTTCTGGGGACCCCCCATTCCTCACAAATGCCTTGCTGGGGGGAGGCACTGAAGGGAGGGGAGCAACAGCCACCTCCGATGCCCTCAAGGGCTGCCCAGTGCCTTTCCCTCCCGCTCCTTCCAGGCCCGGCCCCAACTCCCACACCAGTGCCCTGAGACCCTCCGCAGAGGCCCCAGAGGTCTGCCTTGGACGCAGCCCTGGCCTCGGAGGAAGGGTTGGTCCCAGAAGCAGTCTCTGGGCCACAGGGAGCCCTGGCATGTTCTCTCCAGACCCGAATCCCAGGGGTCCTGGGGAGGCGATTCTGTGGAGACAGTCGTCAGCAGTGACCTGCTCACCTGCCTCAGGGAGCTCTGTCTTTCTCAACACCTGCCACACCCCTGGGTCAGCTGGCTGTTCCTCTGAGAGTCCTCACACCCAGCTCCAGCGAAATCCACGGAAGGGGCACAGGGAATGAGTGAGCGCACTGTACCGAGTGGGCTGCGAGTGGGCTACTTCCTCTCCCTCAGATGTGTTGGGCAGGCTGGGTAACAGAAGCTGGGGTGGACAGGTGGCCCTAATACTGTCACAGAAAGGAACCCCGCCTCCTCTGCTCCCCAGTCTTTGGCCTCCTGCTTCAAAACAAGGGAGCCTTTTCAGAATCCCATGCGAGCCACAGCCGGCACCCCTGCTGAGTCCCAGCAGAGCTCCTGGGAAGGACAGGTGTTGCCCTGGAAAGGGCCCCTCCCCCTGCTGACATTAGGACGGTAGCTATCCTCAGATGCAGTGCCGGGACTTGGGTAAAGTGCCAGAGGTCAGCCCAGGAAGATGGGCGGCAGGGCCCTCCTTCACCTTCACCTGGACGCCTGGCAAACAGAACCCAGAACCTACCCCCAAGATTCCAAGCCAGCTGCGCTGAGTGGGCCCCAGGGGTATGCACGTAACACCACGGATAAACGGCACGTGTGTCTGTTTATGTGCTGTATGCATCTGCAGCGGGTTGAATAGTGTCCCCCCAAACTCACATCCACCCAGAACCTCCTAATGTGGCCTTACTTGGAAGTAGGGTCTTTGCAGATGTAATTAGTTAAGGACCTCGAGATGAGATCACCCTGGAGCAGTGTGGGCCCTATATCCAATGGCTGGTGTCCTAACAAGAAAGGAGACACGGGAGAGAGGGCCATGGAAAGATGGAGGCGGAGACAGGAGTGACGTGGCCACCAGCCAGGGACAACAGGAGCCACCAGAAGCTGGACGAGGCAGCAGGGTCCTCCCCTGAGCCTGCTGGCCCTTTGATTCCAGAACTTGGAGAGAATCAACTTGTTTTAAGCCACCTCATTTGCGGTAATGTGTTACAGCATCCCCAGGAAACTAACAGGTCCGTGCTTTATATATAAAAAATGTGTCCCCTTCCCCAAGAACCAATTTGCAACCCCTGAGGGCGATACAACCCCTGTTGAGAAGGCTCTAGAGTCTTAGAAACAGCAGCTGGGTAATTCTTGAACAAGTGGAGGGAAATCTCCAGGGGTTTAGGAAGTAGACAAGTAGAGGTATGTCCAAATCGGAAACATTTAATGCTTCTGGTTGGAGCAAATATCAGGCCCACAAGAAACCCCATGTTTTACGGGCTGAAACAGACTGTGTGGAAAAGTATTACACTATTCCCATTGAACAAGTCATGTTACAGGGGAGAAATCCCAGGGCGTACAGGGTAGGGGAAAAGTCTCACACTCCCCGTATTTCAACCTGTGGGGAGAAGCGTCTCTAGCTGGTTGAGGGAGACACCACTCTGAATGGGGCTGTTCCAGGTGAGTGGATTTGTCCAGAAAATGCAAGCAGTTTCTGAAAGGCAAAGTCAGAGTGAAATAATATCCCGACACCTACTATTCTCTGGATGCACCTGGCTCTGAGCCTTCTGTCCCAGGAAAAACAGTGACGGGCATCCTCTGGAAGGAGTCTGCAGTCTTTGGGTGAGAAGGATTAAATAACCAGAATAACCTCTGACTTTCTGTGAGCTGGGTGCTGGGCGGTGGACTTCACAGCCCCTCTTTCGTTTCATCCCACTACAACCCAATGAATGAGGTAGGCACTGCTGTCCCCATTTCACAGATGAGGGAACGGGCACAGAGAGGTTAAGTCACCTGCTGGAGGTTACACAGCTGGGTTTGAACCCCAGCCTGTCTAAATTTTAAGACCCCGTTTCCTAAACCCAGGGCCTGGGCAGGTCCTGTTGCAAATGGGTCACAACAGGTTAATGAACAAGCTGGAGAGAAAAGCCAAGCCAAGGAGTTTCCAGCCCTGGGGTCCAGGGAAATTAAGAAGCCCAGAGCTTGGCAGCCCTCGGATTTTTAATTCCAAGCCTCTCAAAGGTATGAAGATGGTGCATTGATTGATGATGTTCCAATGTGGGCCCCAGAGACCTTCAGCACAGGAGGACTGTAGCAGACACCGTAGCCATCTGCTTCTCTGGAACAGCTCCCTTTGTCCTTGGGTGACTGGTCCTCCCCCCGCCTACTGGCATTTCTGGGGGGAATGTCAATCACAGAGCCTCCACCCACTTGGCCAGTACTTGGCCAGGAGTGAACATGCAACTCCATGCAGGGCCAATCCAAGCCCTCTGTGGGATTTGAAATGGAAAGAGTGTCTCTCGCCTGGCCGGTGTGGCTCAGTGGATTGAGTGCTGTCCCATGGACTGAGAGGTTCCGGTTCAATTCCCGGTCAGGGCACAGGCCCAGGTTGTGGGCCCAATCCCCAGTAGGGGGCATGCAGGAGGCAGCATATCAATGTTTATCACATAGGTGTTTCTATCTCTCTCTCCCTTCTTCTCTCTCTAAAAAAGAAGAAGAAGAAAGAGTGTCTCTCTCGGCCTTAGAGATGGTGAGCTCTGTGGTTGTAGGCTAGCGGATGCTGGCAGCCACCTCCCACCAGAGGAGGGGATGAGGCCGGTGTGCAAAGAGATGCAGAGCCAAGAGGCCTGGGTGAGGCTGAGAGGGGGTGGGGGTAGCTCTGACGGGAAGACTGAGGCCCCTTGCTCTCCTGTAAAAGCTGGACTGATCCTGACGGCTGACCCTTGTCTCTGAAAAGGCAGATCCGGGTTCCAGTTTTCAAAAGCTATTTCTAACCCCAAGTCAAGGAAGGGGCTTCTCCCTCCTTCACTGGGTGCTAGTCTCAGACAATAAGTGTGCAGGGAGTGCTGGGGCAGCTTACCCCAGAAATGCTTCTAGGATAACACGTAGTTTTCAGAGGCAAGCTAGAAATTCGTCTAAAGACAGTTGACAGTATCGCAAACTGCGCTCAGCAGTAAGTGCCTGGTCACGTGGGAGCAACCCGTTTTGAGAATGTCTCGTCTCCCTGCCCCTCTCCCTCACATGTTCACACCCCGTGCAGGATGCAGCTCGGGTTATGTTCCCAGACCTGAGAAGCACACGGAGAGCCAGAGGGGACGTCTCCTTCCCTCGGCTCCAGGGTTGGGGTTGAGGTTGGTGTGGAAGTGAGCTTGCTCTTCCCGCCCCATCGTGCCAAGCCTGCAGGGAGGCGACAATTCCCACGGTGATAGGTCCACCCCTTGGGCAAGGCCCAGTGACTGGGTGTTGACCAGAGATCACTCCCAGCTGTAAGCAAGGTTATGAGATCAAAGTCACGCTGAGCCTCTAGGCCCCAGACTGGCGCCCCGGCCGCCTGCCAAGCCATTCCAGGGAGGTCTCTCCCAGGCAGACAGTGCAAGTGGGTGACGTGGGCTAGGGGTGGGTCTAGAGAAGGGTGGGGACTGGCGTGGCCCATCCAGGTAACAACTGTGTTTGTTGCCTTTATGTGGCAATAGTGGCCCTGTTTTGCCAATACTCCCACCTGCCTAAGGGAAGCCAGACATCCCGAGTTCTGGGTGAAATGCCCCAATTTTTAAATCACTCTATAGGCAAGAAACAAAAACACTAAAGGCAGGCCAGATCAGACTGCAGGCTGCCACCTGGTGACCTCTGACCTTTTTGTCTTTTTGGAGGCCCAGGAAAGGAAAAGAGAAATGTCCTCAGGCCCCACAGATTTACAAAACTCTCCCATGTAGGAAGTCAGGGAAAGTCTGTCAATATTGGAGCTGGTTCCGGGAGTCAGATTTGACCCAGGCCAGACAGACACAACCAAGCCCTGGTGCCAGGCTGAGATCCTGTATCCAGCCCTACGTGAAGCAAGCCCTCCTGGACCACCAGTTACACGTGGATCTCCGTGACTTAGAACCAAAAAGACTCATAATTAAAGAGCTCCCAGGAGAGAAAGGGAGCTCCCGAGGAACTGCTTCATCACTGCCTGAAACTTAGCAGAAACCCTGCGCCTTCCCACACTCTTCAAGTTCAGGCTGGTCGGGGTGAGGCCTGACAGGCCAAGCGCTAGGAAAATGGATTTCAAGTCCAGGGTGGGCTGCTCCCCCAGAAAGCAAAGCCTGTAACTCATATAACTGTTCACTGTACCTGTCTTGGGACACAGAGCATCACTATGGAATCAGATGGTATGATGAACATCTGTCATTTTTGTTTGCCCAGTATTCTTTCCCTCTTCTTCTTGGGGGACCCCAATATTCCTAGAGGCCCCTTGTGCTTTCTAGGCCAGGGGTTGGCTCCAGGGACAAGCATGTGGTCCAGGCTGGCCAATCACTGCACTCTAGCTCCCCATACAGTGATTGGTCCAGACTGGACAGAGGACCCTGCTGGCCAATCAGTGTTCTCCATTTCCCTGGCAACTGTGATTGGTTCAGGACCCAGGCAGGCTGATTAGACTCCATTCTAGGAGGTTGGAGGAACTTTGGGGCAAAGAAGTTCCTTTCTAGAGCTGAGCTGGGAGGACAGAGGGAAGGAGACACCGCGCCGAAGTGGCTCAGTTGGTTGAGCATTGTCCCATGCACCAAGAGGTCGCTGGTTCAATTCCCAGTCAGGGCACATGCCCAGGTTGAGGGCTCGATCCCCAGCAGAGGGCATGCAGGAGGCAGCTGTTCAAAGTTTCTATCTCTCTCTCCCTCTCCCTTTCTCTCTCTGAAATCAATAAAAACATATTTAAAAAATAAAAAAAAAAGAGAGCCCTGGCAAGTTTGGTTCAGCGGTAGAGCATCAGCCCGCGGACCAATGAGTCGCAGGTTCGATTCCGGCCAAGGGCAGTATCTCAGCTGCAGTTCATCCCTGGCCCTGGTCAGGGTTGTGTGGGAGACAACCAGTTGATATGTGCCTCTCACATCGATGTTTCTCTCTCTCTCCCTTTCTCTCCCTCTCTCCCTCCCACTCTGTCTGAAGATAAATGGAGGAATATCCTCAGGTGAGAATTTAAAAAATAATAATTAAATAAAATTTCAAAAATAGGGAAGGAGCCTCATGAGAATGGGGAAGGTACCTGAGAATGAGGCCATCCCAGGGAAAGCAGAGGCAGAAGTAAAGGGGAGGCTGAGCCTTATGACATCCCTGAGCCCCCACACCAGGCAGACCTGAAGGTGGTCCACCCACTCCTCGGCTTTTCATTACACAAAGCCCGGTGGAGATAGTTCTGCCTTAGAGACTCCCACCACACACAGGCCAAGAGCTGAATCATTGCTGTCAGCTCCAGACACCCCAACTTTGGCAGCGTCCTGAGCCCGCTGCAGACCACATGGTCCCCGGTCGTGCAGCAAGCTGGCTTCTGGTGGTAGACACTTGAGGATGTGGTAGGCGAGTGGGATGCCCCGCAGGGCTCAGTCCTGGCTATCTGGAGACCAGGGAGCTGCTGTGGGACTGGCCAGAGGAGGAGGAGGTGGCAGCGCTGAGCTGGGAGAAACGGCTGGTGCAGGATTCCAGGCTGGACATGGAGCCCCTGGGGAGGAAAAACGTAGCATAAATATTACCTTCTGGTGGAGACACAGCCCTGGGGCCCACACACGGGGTGGGGAAACTGGTGATGCTGCAAATGAGGCCCCAAGGCTCTTTCCCTGAGGCTGGTAAACACCCCAGGTGCAGAGGGCAAGTGCAGAGAGACAGCAAGTGAGGCCAAGATGAGAAATGAAGCTCCTCCCATTTCCCTGACCCCGTACCCCCAAGCAGAGCCCAGCCTGCCGCAACCGTTCAGGGGTTTCCCCAAACTGGGGACCCAGCATAGCCCAGAGGGCATCCCACAGCCTAGGGAGTCCCCAGTCCCATCTCCAACCTCACCCCCCACCTGCTTTCAGCTCCTCTGACACCGCCTCCCCTGACTTGGGACAGTTGCATGTCTGTGCCTCCTGCCAGAAGTCTTTCTCTCCTGCCCACCTTGTCTAGTTCACGCCCACTTCAAACTTCTGAGTAGAACCGTCCAGAACGTTCTGTGATGATGGACATATATCTGCTCTTCAATCACAGTGGCCACTGGCCACTCCAAATATGGCTGTTGAGACTGAGGAGCGGAGTTCGTAATTGCACGTCCTTCTGAGAGCCAAGTTTAAGGTGCTACCTGTGGCGAGTAGTTATTGGGCTGGACAGTGCGGCTCCGGGGGCTGGCTACTCAAAGTGCGGCGGAACCAGCAGCACCACCGTTTCCTGGGCTTGTTCAAGCATGCACGCTCGGGCTGCAGTTTGACAAGCCCCACAGGTGATTTGTCAAACTAGATCTCAACTCCAGTATCACTTCCCAGACACCTCCCCACATCCCTGCCTACCCTGGGCCAGGCCCCTTGCTCTGTGCTCTGACAGCACCGTGTTCGGACCTCTAGCACCTTTTGGCTATGTGACCTTGGCTAAGGACTCCAGGCTGGAATACCTGTGTGGCATCCATCACTCCTCATAATTACACACAGGTGTGGGCTCCTGCTCCATGACAGCAGACCCTGTCTGTCTGGTCCCCAGCCCCTCAGGGCCCAGCCTGCTGCCTGCCCACTGAGGTCAGGAAACAGCCCTTGAAGTGTTTCTCTCATGAGGCTAATGAAGGGCAGGGCATCCAGGTTCCCCCACACTGACCAGACAGGCTAGCGAGCAGTGTCCAGTCCACTCCTCTGCCCCCACTTACCCCCCTAGAAGCAGCAGCCCCCAGATGCCTGTCTCTACATGTCTGAGTCCCTCTGGCCAAAACAGGTCAGCTCCCAAACAGAGAATCTCTGGTCCTCTGACAGAGCACGGGGACTCTATTTAGAGAAAAGATGCTGGCCCAGTACTTCTCACACTAGACTGCTTGTGCCCCTAGGACCTTTGGAGCTCTGCCTAGGACGTGGGTCCAGATGCAACAACCTCCTGGATTCTCAATTTAACTCCATGGTAAATATATTGTAATTATAAACAACTCCATTATTTTTAGTTTGATGTAGTCCCATTTGTTTCTTTTTGCTTTTGTTTTCCTTGATGGAGGTGACATATCCAAAAAGATATTGCTAAGACAGTGTCAAAGAGTTTACTACCTATGTTTTCTTCTAGTTTTATGGTTTCAGGTCTCACATTTAACTCTTTAATCCACTTTGAGTTTATTTTTGTATATAGTGTAAGAGAGCGGTCCAGTTTTACTTTTTTGCCTGTGTCTGTCCAGTTTTCCCAATATCACTTACTGAAGGGACTGTCATTTCTCCATTGTATATTCTTACTTCTTCTGTCATAGATTAATTGACCATATAAGTGAGGGTTTATTTCTGGACTCTATATTCTGTTCCATCGTTCGATGTGTCTATTTCTGTGCTGGTACCATGCTGTTTTAATGATCATAGCCTTAGTATAGTTTGATATCAGCAAGCATGATGTTTCCAACTTTGTTCTTCTTTCTTAAGATTGCTTTGGCTATTTGGGATCTTTTGTGGTTCCATATAAATTTAAGGATTATCTGTTCTAGTTATGAGAAGAATGCCATTGGTATTTTGGTGGGGTTTGCATTGAATCTGTAGATGGCTTTAGTTATAAGGGATGTTTTAACAATATTAATCCCTGATCCATGAGCATGGTATATCCTTCCATTTATCTGTGCTCTCTTCAATTTCTTTCTTCAATGTCTTATGGTTTTCAGAGTACAGGTCTTTCAACTCCTTGGTTAAATTTATTCTGAGGTATTTTATGTTCTTTGATGCAATTATAAATGAGGTTGTTTTCTTAATTTCTTCTTCTGATCATTCATTGTGTATAGAAACACAATAGAGCCCTGGCCAGTGTGGCTCAGTTGGTTGAGCATTGTCCCATGCACCAAAAAGTCACTGGTTCTACTCCTGGTCAGAGCACATGCCCAGGTTGTGAGCTCGATCCTTGGTTGGGGTGTGTGCAAGAGGCAACCGACTGATGTTCCGCTCGCTCATCGATGTTTCCCTTTCTTCCTACCTCTCCCGTCCTCTCTTTCTAAAAATCAATAAAAAAAAATTTTTTTAAGGAGACACAATAGATTTTTATATATTAATTTTGTATCCTGCAACTTAACTGAATTCATTTATTAGTTCTAATCATTTTTGGTGGAAACTTTAGGGTTTTTTATATATAGAATCATGTCATCTGCAAATAGTGACAGTTTTACTTCTTCCTTTTTAATTCAGATGTCTTTTATTTCTGTCTTGTCTGATTGCTATGACTAGGGCTTACAATACTGTATTGAATAGAAGTGGTGAAAGTGGGCATCTTTGTCTTGTCTCTGCTCTTAAAGGAAAGGCTTTCTGCTTTGCACCACTGAATATGATGTTAGCTGTGGGTTTGTCATATATAGCCTTTATTATGTTGGGATATGTTTCCTCTATATTCACTTTGTTTTT
Source organism: Tadarida brasiliensis (assembly GCA_030848825.1). NCBI lineage: Eukaryota > Metazoa > Chordata > Mammalia > Chiroptera > Molossidae > Tadarida > Tadarida brasiliensis. Next base: position 113,599,003 of record CM061258.1, read on the forward strand.
ATCATAAATACATGTTGAATTTTCATAAATGCTTTTTCTACATCTATTGAGGTGATCATATGATTTTTATCCTTGGTTTTATTGATGTGATGCATCAGGTTGGGTTTGGGGATATTGAACCATCCTTGCATCCTTGGAATAAATCCCACTTGATCATAGTGTATGATCCTTTTAATGTATTGTTGAATTTAGTTTGCTAATATTTTGTTAAGAATTTTTCCATCTATGTTCATCAGGAATATTGTCTTGTAATTTTCTTCTTCTTCTTTTTTTTTTTGTAGTGTCTTTGTTTGGTTTTGGTATCAAGGTAATGCTGGCCTTGTTGAATGAGCTTGGAAGTGTTCCTTCCTCTTCAATTTTTTGAAATAGTTTGAGAAGGATAGGTGTTAATTCTTTAAATGTTTGATAGAATTCACCTGTGAAGCTGTCCGGTCCTGAACTTTGGTGTGTTGAGAATTTTTTTATTACTGCTTAAATTCTGTTGCTAGTAATTGGTCTAGATTTTCTGTTTCTTCTTACTTCAGTCTTGGAAGGTTGTATGTTCTAGAAATTTATCCATTTCTTCTAAGTTGTCCAACTTGTTGGCATACAATAGTTCATAATATTCTTTAATGATCCTTTGTATTTCTGTGGGGTTGGTGGCAACTTCTCTTTCATTTCTGATTTTATTTATTTGGGTTCTTTGTCTTTTTCTCTTGATGAATTTGGCTAAAGTTTTGTCAATTTATATATCTTTACAAAGAACCAGCTCTTATTTTCATTGATCTTTTCCATTATTTTTATTTTTGTCTCTATTTTGTTTATTTCTACTCTGATCTTTATCGTTTCCTTCCTTCTACTTACTTTTAGTTTTGCTTGTTCTTTTTCTAGTTCCCTTTGGTGTAAAGTTAGGCTGCTTACTTGGGATTGTATCTTGATATAGGCCTAAATAGCTGTGAACTTCCCTCTTAGAACTACTTGAGATACATGCCTTAGGTTTTGGGAAGTTGTGTTGTTGTTGTTTTTATCATTAAAATCTTATTCAAAATATTAAATAATACAATTTCAGATAAGAAAAAAATTACTGCAATGAAACAGTGTAGGTGTATTTGCATTATGCTTCCCTTCCTTGATAGGACAGTAAATTGCCCACCGAGAGAAATGATAGACTGCTCAGATCCTTCCATCTCCACACAAAGTATATGCCCACTCGCTCACCCAGGCTTTGTGAGTAGGTGTTTTATTTCTGCTATTGAGTGCTTACAGAATGCCCAGGTGAAGGGAAGGCTTCTTCCAACCATTTCATCCTCATGACAACCCACAACTTTGGGGCTCCAATGGTCCCCCATTTAACAGAGAGGAAGTCTGAGGCTGAGAGAGGTAAAGTGACTCCCCCAAGGTCACATAGCAACCAGGAAGTACTGGAGGTCTTAACCATTATATTTCCCTGTCTCTCTGAAAGCATCACTTGTTCTATGGAACTCTAGATATGGGGGGAGGTCCAATAGCAGGACCTCAGGCTCCCCCCACCAATTAATCTGGTATGTTGGGCTCTGTCCAGGGTTTCATTTGAGGGGAAGGTTCTGCATCTGAGGCAGAGTTTAGGCATAGTGTCCAATTTCTCACACTAAGGTGATGAACCACTGGAAATTTTTAACAGTACCACTGCCCCACCCCTGGAGAAACTCAGAGGCAAGTAGGGGAGGTGAATGCTATGCCCCCAGCCTGGTCCGGAGGGGAGTTAGGGCCCCCTCTAGACCAGGCCCCCTCTCCCAGCCCTCCTACCTGAAGTCCTCAGATGCCAGCACCTCATAGTAGTAGAGGAGTTTGCACCTGGGGCCGGGGCTGTGCAGGGCCGTCAGTACGTCCTCCACCACATTGCCAGGCGGGCCATGCATTTGCCACTGGAGCAGGTAGATGCCAGGCCACCGGGTCACATGGGAGCCCTGAAACAGCAACCAGACCTGAGGCTCTGGTCCTCCTGGGGACAGAGACCCCTTCTAAACCAGCCCACCCTCAAGTCCTTCCTCTAAGAGCCTCCCGAAGCCATCCTTGCTCCCCCTCCACTGTTACCCCCTTATCCCTAGTAGCTGAGCGTCTCTCTCTGAATATGGGGGTGGGAGGTCAAGGCCTGGGGGTGCGGTTTGCTTAACTGCCTGGATTTTGCTGGGTTTTTGTTCTGCTGAGTGGGCTTTGCACACTGAGGAGTTCTGGAGAGGGATCTGGGAGGGGACTCTCACAGGTGGTTAGAGCTTGTTGAGAGCTGAGAGAGAACGAGAGAGGGCGGTATTAGCTGTTATAAGAAGAGCAACCTCAGAGAAGGGCTGGGATGTACAATGGGACCCCAGGGGTGCTGGTGTGCTAGACTCCCCATAGACCCTTCAGTAAGGTCTGCAGTGCTCACCAGTGTTTGTGTGTGTGAATATGCATATGTGTGCACACATGTGGGAGTGTGTATGCAGGCATATGAGTGTGTGTGTGAGCATGTGTGAGTGCATGTGTGTGTGTGTATATGTGTGTGAGTGTATGTATATGTGAGTGAGTGCTTAGGTGTAGGGGGTAAGTGTGTGTTGGGGGCCTGTGATGTTCGACCTGCAAGCACTAGCCTCATGGATGATGTGAGGTCAGTAGGGTGGCTCATGGTGGTGCCAGGTGTGCGTTCTGTTCCCGGACCTACAGTTTCTGGAACATGACTGGGCATCAGAGATCACCAGGAGAGGATGAGGGGTGCAGATCGCAGGCCCCACACCCATAGGTTCTGAGTCACCCTGCCAGGCTTGGGGCCTGGAAACCTGCATCTTTGGCAGGAGTCCCAGAGGATTCTGAGGCAGGGGTCCTGAGGTCCAGGTCCTGCATCTGCCAGGATCTGTCTGTCTCCCCCACTGTCCCACAGGGTACCTGAAGCCGAGAACCAGGTCCTGTCTGTCCACTGCTGTGCCCCCAGAGCCCTGGCATGCAGTGAACACTCAGTCCTGCATGATGAATGAATAAATGAACCAAGGAATTCGAACCTGGATGCTCTCCCCTTCCCGGCAGATGAGGGGGGCCTCCACGCGGCTGTAATCTGCGCCCAGGGCCCCGCCTCTGTCCACCAGCTGCCCACTGGCCCTGGCCCCAGGCTCCGGGGGGCCCAGCTTGGGTGCCTGCTTGGCATAGTACAGGCTGAACACCACATCCCCTCGTAGGATGTCGAAGTCCCAGGTGATGACTGACTCCCCCTCCAGAATCTCCACCACAACCTGCATGGGGACAGGCAAGGTCTGAGAATGGAGCCCCTCTGAAACGCCTGGGGGGTCCCACACTGCCTTGGGGGCTGACCCACAGCCACTGACTGACAGACAAGAAGGTGCAAGAGGCTGGCAGGCCACTCTGTCGGGCCCTGCATGTCCAGGCTGGAATAGACTGTGGCTGAAACAGCCTCTTAGCTTAGATGTGTGCCCATGTCCATCCCGCCCACACCCCTCCTCACAGGTTTCTCCTGAGAGCTTGCCCTCCACAAACTGCTAGCATGAAAACCCTCATTTCTGGCTCTGCTCTGGGGGACCGTGACCTATAATGACATCCCAGCCCAGTGGGCCCTCCCAGGCCAGAGCCCCAGAACCTCGTGGGGGGCCCCGCGGAGCACGCTGGCCGACTGGTAGGTCTCTCTCCACTGGTGCAGCTGTTCTGCCTGCTCCTGTTCCTCTTCCGTCAGATAGAGGGACTTGGGGACCAGCCCTCCTTCGGGGACATTACACTGAGGGACAAAGACAAAGGTGGCAGGTCAGGGCCCAGCCAGGCCTGACTGACCCACAGAAGGGTGTTCTGTGACCCCTGAAACCACACTTATAACAGCGATCTCTTAGTGAGCTGGGCACTAGCCTTCCTTGACCCCATGTAACTCCCTGAACCACAACAATGCAGTAGGAACTATTATTCTTCCCATTTCACAGAGGAGGAAAACAGAGGCTCAGAGAAGTAAGGCAGCAGAGGTCACGCAGCAGAAAGGGGCTGAGCCACGGCGCAAGCCTGTTACCAGGCTCCCAGGCGCATGCTCCTTACCGCTGTGCTGGTTCTTGCGGGCCCATTTTAAATGTCACGCAGACATATCGCCACAAGTGGAGAAAATGGGCAAGCTTGGCAAAATTCCTAGGAAATCTGGTTTTTTACCTCCAAATCATGCAAGCGTGCTGTTTGGTATTTCTATTAGAGAAGGGAGAGGGGCCTGCCCTCCCACAGCCAGATGAGATAAGACATCTGTGACCAGGGTCACCCTGCTTATCTTCTCACCCCCCAGGTGGGGCAAAAAGGGGGCTAGGGCCACCTCCCCTGGAAGCAGTGGCCCAATCATCCCACGCCCTGTGGTTGTGAGTTGGGGATAAATCCCTTTGGGCACACCGGCTCTGGGATCTAGGCCTCTGGGACATTTGAGTCACATCCCCCTGGAGCAGAGGATGCAAACGGTAAACTCTGACTGTATCCTAGCAACCTAGACTTGGATGGGGACTACAGGATGGGTAAGCCTTTGACTGGCCCGGTCACTGGACTTCTGGAAACTCTGTCTTGCTGGGGGCCCTCCTTCAGAGAAGAGTCGCCTCTGTTTGGGGCAGCTTCTAAAACAAGCCCTGCCTCAGCACTCCGGGCCCTCCGAGGCCACAGCCCGCTCCTCCTCCCGCCCAGGGCCCCGGCAGCCTCACCATGCACTCTCCCCCGAGGAAGTCGGGGATCACTTCCTTATCCAGGTAGTCGACGAGGCCTCCAGGGCCCTGGTAATTGCTGCCACTGTAGATGAGGAATTTCTGCCTGGTGTTCTCGTTGATAAAGGGGCTGATCTGAAATGGGGGAGATGAGGCAAGATGGAAAGTTGTATTTTATTGATTTTTATTTTTATATTTTTTAGGGAGAGAGAGATAGAAACATCGATGTGAGAGAGAAACATCAATCGGCTGCCTCCTGCGCGTTCCCTACTGGGGATCGAGCCCACAATCCGGGCATGTGCCCTGACCGGGAATCGAACAAGGACCTCTCAGTCCATGGGACGATGCTCAATCCACTGAGCCACACCGGCCGGGCAGGAAAGTTGTATTTTTTATTGAGATCTAACTCACGCACCACAGAATTAACCACACTAAAGGAAACGATTCAGTGGCTTTTAGTTCATTCACTCTGTTGCGCACCCGTCACTTCTAATTCCAAGACGTTTTCATCCCCCCAAAAGGACACCCCACCCCCATTAGCAGTCACTCTCCCCCACCCCCCAGCCCCTGGAAAACACCAATCTGCTTTGTCTCTATAGTTTTGCCTATTCTGGACATTTTGCATAAATGGATATGGTATGAGGCCTTTTATGTCTGGCTTCTTCCATTTAGCATGATGTTTTCTTCTCCCACGTGTAGCATTGTCTGTGCTTCCTTTTTATGGCTGAGTACTATTCCACTGTGTGGATGGCCATGTTTGGTTTGTCCCAGATGGAATTTCAACACTGGGCTGAGCTGCATGTTGATCGAGTTTTTCTTTTTTCTTTTTTGTTAATTCTCACCCAAGAATATTTTTCCATTGATTTTTAGATATCAATGGAGATACAACTTTAGAGTGGAAGGGAGGGAGGGAGGAAGGAAGGGAGAGGGAGAGAGAGATCAATGTCAACTGGTTGCCTCCCACACAACCCCAGCCAGGGCCAGGGATGGAACATAGAACCAAGGTGCGTGCCCTTGCCCGAGACTCAAACCAGAGCCCAACCGGTCAGGGCACGATCAGGTTTTTCATGACATCCTCACAGCTGGTGTGGTGTCTGATTCAATAAATAGGGAGGAAGGGAGGGCTGGAGGGAGGGAGGGATGGAGGAAGCACTGAAGCCCTAGCATGGTAGGACACAGGCCAGTTCAGCAAGGAACGCTGCAGGCAAAAGACTGATTGGAAACTGGGATCCCACCTGTGTGGTCACTCTCCTTCAGCCCCCACCCTGGAGGCAGTCTCCTGCTCCATCTGGTGTGGCCAGTGAGGGGGCAGCAGCGGAGATGGGAGGTGGGTACTTCTACTGCCACCACTTCCCACCTCAGTGCCCCCGGAAGCCACAGCCCCGCCCTCGCGCCTGCTCCCGCTCCATGGGCTCTGGTAACCAGGCCAGCCCTCCTCTTGCCCCCCAGCCCTGGAGTGTCAGGGCTTACTGCGGCGGCTGGTCCCCAGGGGCCTCTCCATCCGGCCCACACCTCTGCCAGGAGCTCCTTCATGTCATCCCACCCGTCCATGTGTGCCATCTGGGCGAATCCGCCTTCCAGCCAGGACCCCAACTGACTGGTTCCCACCCCTACCCAATGTACATCCTCTTAGGAAATCTCCAAATGGCATAAAGAACAGAAAGATCAGGACGTTTCAGGGGGAAAAGCTTTAGTAGCAGGTCCCGCCTGTCCCTCCCACAGCTCCTGCTCCCAGCCTGGCTTTGACTTAGTCACAGAAGCCAGAGAACTTTCTACCCCAGAAGTCTGCTCATCCTGTCTTGCTGACAATCCTCTAGGGCTCCCTACTGCCCCAGGACAAGGTCCCACCATCACCACAGCCTGGACTCGGCAGGCGCTGGTCCCCGAACATCCGTCTTCCCAGCCTCCTCAGGGCCACCGGCCGTTTTGCTGCTTTTTGCTCCAGCCCCTGGACAGGTTCTTCAGTTCCTCTAAAGCGCAGTCGTGCCTGCAGGCCTCTGCCCGTGCTGTGCAGGCCGCCCCCCATCCCCTTCCCTCTGCCCTGCATGACTCCTGCTGCTTGCTCAGGGCTCAGCCACAAGCTGCCTCCTCAGCGGGACCCTCCTCAGTCCCCCAGTCCAAACCACCCCTGCATCACCCCTCCCTGGCTGAGTCTCTCCCAGGACCCTGAATGTCCTCACGCCCTCGTCACTGGGCACCAGGAAGCATTTACTTGTGTGGGGTTATCTGGTTTATCTCTCCCCAGCCCACTGGCCTGTGCTCTCTGAGTCCTCAGGGCCTGGAAGACGAGCCTGGCACACAGTAGGTGCTTAGTAAAACACTGAGTCCATTTAACTTTCAACTCTTAAATCTCTATCCTGATCAAACCACTTCTCAGGCTTTTGTGGGCACTGAACACACACACACACACACACCCGGCACTGGGTAAGATGCCAACTCTGAGTCTGTAGGATTGGGAGGGGCCTCAGGACAGTGGTTTTCAACTGCAAGTGCCAACTTGTCAGGGTTGTGCAATCAGTTTAGCGCATTATGGCCTTGGCCAGTTTGGCTCAGCAGTTAGAGCGTCAGCCTGTGGACTGAAGGGTCTCGGGTTCGATTCCCAGTCAAGGGCATGTACCTGGGTTGCAGGTTTGATCCTGGCCCTGGTCAGGATAATGGGGGAGGCAACGAATTGATGTGTCTCTCTCTCCCTCCCTTCCTTCCACTCTGTCTAAAAAAAACAAAAAACAAACAAGACATTATAGCTTTAAAAAAATGTTAGCACATTATAACTAACGTGTGTGTGTGTGTGTGTGTGTGTGTGTGTGTGTGTGTGTGTGTGTCTGCACACATGCATGTGCAGGGTTGCAACATAAAGTGTATTTCTTGCCCTGGCCGGTGTGGCTCAGTGGACTGAGTGTTGTCCCATGGACTGAGAGGTCCCAGTTCGATTCCCGGTCAGGGCACATGCCCGGGTTGCGGCCTGGCAGGGGGTGTGCAGGAGGCAGCCAGTCGATGTTTCTCACATCGGTGTTTCTCTCTCTCTCTCTCTCAAAAAATCTACAAAAACATATTTTAAAAAAAAAGAAATATCTAGAATATGTAAATCCATAGAGACACAAAGCAGGCTCATGGTTGCCAGGAGCTGGGGAGAGGAGGGAGGGCGGCTAACGGTTCCTTTGGGGGTGATGAAAATGTTCTAGAATTAGGTAGCGGTGACGGTTGCACAATTCCGTGAATTTTCTAAAAACCACTGACTTGTGTGCTTCAACGGGGTGAACTCTGTGGTGTGTGACTCAGAAGAAATGACACAGGACAAGCAGGCAGAGCAGCTCACGCAGGGGCCCCTCCCATCTCAGGCCCCGCTCTTACCAGCGCCCACAGCACAGGGAAGACGCGGGGGGCGCGCACGATGAGCAGCCGGCCCAGGGTCTCGGGGTAGTTGTCCTCGACCACCTCAATCATCCGCAGAAGGGCCTTCACCCCCGGCCGCCACAGGTGCCGCATATTGAGCCCTTCCAGGTCCACCAGGCAGGTCCAGGAGCTGCGGCAGACACGGGCCCCCTCACTCCACCTTGCTCTGCCCCCTCTCAGGGTCCCCATCACCCTCCGCAGGGACCCAGGGGCTGACAGACAGGGATGGACAGAGGCTCAGTGAGGCAGGGCTGGGAGCAGAAGGGACAGGGGCCACAGGACACTCCTGGATCCTGCCACATGCTGAGGCCACGTGGCAGAGGCTCAGAGCGTGGACTCTGAGGCTGAGCACCCGAGTTCAAGTGTCACCTTCACCCTTGAGAGCTGTGTAACATGGGCAACTTCCTCCTCATCAGTGGCAATGACAGTAACAGTCCCCTGCTCAAGCAACTGTTGTCAGGACTAAATGAGACGGCGTAGGCAAGGGTCTCTGCCAGGACAGGCACATAGCACCCACTCTGTGAAAGCTAGTTGTTACTACTGATTGGTTAAAAGATGCTGTGACGAAATAGAGCACACATTCCTGGGTTCAAATCCCAGCTTGGCCACCTGCTGTGTGGCTTTGACTAAGTTACTTAACCTCTCTGGGCCTCCATTTCATTAGTACTAATTCATTAGGAAAATAACCATTTTACGGCTGCACTAGCTCCTGGGAGCCTTCCCATCCCAGCTGTGTTCCCTTCGCCCTGTCATCTGAGCCATCTGCGGTGGACTCTGCTTCTGGCCAGGACCCTGATGGATTGATTCCCCACCCCGCCCCAGTATATGTCCCCTTAGGAAAGCACCAAACAGCAAAGGAATGTAACTTTCACAAAGACCAGGATAATTTGGGATAAACGCTGCAGCAGCAGGTCCTGCCTGTTCTTTCTCCCTAGGGGCGTGATAAGATCGACACGAATCAAGGTGCTCAGAAGAGTACCTGCTACACGGTAAGTTCTATATACATGTTTGCATGATCTCTTATCAGTTATAGTTTTTGATAACCCATAAAGGGGCACTAGAACTAGTGATACTATTCCCACTTTACAGAAGGGCAGAGGGTCAGTGCCTTTGGGGGCGACGCCGCCGTGAGTACTGGCGTGGGAAACTGAGTTCAGGCATAGAAGTCGGCAGGGGGGGAGGTTCACAGAGGCACAGCAGGTCACTGGATGTGCCAGGACAGCTGCGAGTCTGCGTGCCTGGGAGACAGAGCCCAGGTGGAATGTGGGGTGGGGAGGTAGGTGGTCCCAAAAAGCAAAGGCCGGGAGGATGTGTGACACGGGCCTGAGCCAGACAGGAAGAGGTTCAAACCCCGGCTCTGCCACTCACCCGCTGAGCAGCCTTGGGAGAGAGAGCATCAGTGCTCTGAGCCTCAGTCTCCCCCTCCATAAAGAACAGGGCCGACACAGTCCCTGCCTCACAAGGTCATTATGAGAATCAAGTGAGGACATTTCTGTGGAGCGCCAGGCTCAGTGCGCCTGGGCTGTTTTTGCTATTCAGGGGACCTCGTCCCTGGCGGGGTTCTTGCCTGATGGGACGGCCAAACTGTTTGGTGTTCCCTTCACACCTCTTCTGTCCTTCCTCGTTGACAGAAAGAACCTGGAAGGCAGAGAATGTGCTGGCGAGCAGTCCGTTGGCTGCTCACTGCAGGCAGCCCCAGGGGCTCCAGGCACGGGGACCCCACTCACATGCTGCAGCAGCGCCTCCTCCCCCACGGCCTTCATCAAGCCTTTGGTGTCCATGTGGCCCAGGCGCAGGATGTACAGGGGGCGGCCGTCTTTGCAAAGAGAGGGAACGCAATTTAGGGAAGGCTGGTGAGAGCTCAGGTCAGAGCCGTGACGAGAACTGACCTTCCTCAGAGAAGAAGGTGCCAGTCCATCCGTTATTTACTAACACCCTGCCTGTTCCTGAGAGGGGTCGGTACCAGCTATGGCGAAAGAAACAACGCACGTGTTAAAAAACACGGTGTACACCATAAAGGAAACTGGGTGGTGAGGGGCATAAGGGAACTCTCCGTATGACCTTTGCAACTATTCTTTATTTTTAATAATTTTTTTTCTTTATTGATTTTTAGAGAGAGAGGAAGGGAGAGGGAGAGAGAGATAGAAACATCAATGAGAAAGAACATCGACTGGCCGCCTCCTGCATGCCCCCCACTGGGGATTGGGCCCACAACCTGGGCATGTGTCCTGACCGGGAATCGAACCAGCGACCTCTTGGTGCATGGGTCGACACTCAACCACTGAGCCACACTGGCCGGGCTGATCTTTGCAACTATTCTGAAAACCCAAAACTGTTCTAACATTAAAAGTTTAGTCTAAAAACTTTAAAAAAGAGGAGATGAACCATAATGAAGGAGAATGGAAAGAGTAGATAAAAGTTGGCTATTAGTTTTCTGTCAGCCAAAGCAAAAGGAAAAATAAAGAATCATATACTAACACAGTCGATTCTTGTCGTTCACGTTAGTTGTTCTGTAAAGTCACCTTGAGTACTGAATTAGTGGATACGGACCCATTGCTTCTAGGAAAAACACAGGGTTGGGTTCCTGAGAGCCTCTAGTCATAACATTTTTATCAACCGATCAATACATAACCTTGTTTTCTGTGTTTCTGTTTAAGGACACCTCGTTTAGTGTATATAGTTGATTCAGTAACACGAACCCCAGGCCGGCAGCACGATAATGCATATCTGAATGAATCTAACACCCACTTTCTCTTTAAGGCACATCACAGATGTCTTGCACTTAGAAACACAAGACAGCGCCTGTGCACTATGCTTGGGGGCCATTGTAAACAGCAAAAGCACATAAATGCAAAAAATGTGGCAGTAAGTAGACTGCATAAAGGTCGCCTGTTCACAGCAGGAGCTGAAGAGGAAGGCGGAAAGATGTCTGATCCAACCTCAGCGGGGCACGTGCAGGTCCGGCAACTCGGATCTTTTTGCCTCTCTGCACATGTCCGTGAATGACCACAAACGCTTCCTGAGTATTGATTTGGGGGCTATAAATAAACTTTAGTGGGTAAACAAACTCACAGCTATGCAATACATGAATAACAAGGACCAACTGTATATGAAAAGACAGTGTCCCAACCAGTCCTTCAGGAAAGTCAAGCATTTGCTCTAATCAACACACAGTTGACCCTTGAACAACAAGGTTTGAACTGCACAGATCCATTTGTATGTGGATTTTTTTTTTTCCGATAAATATACAGTCAGCCCTCCAGATGCCTGGGTTTTACATCCATGGATTCAACCATCAGCAGATCAATGGCCCGTCATCAGGAATCTGACGATGCAGACGGCCAACTACATGCACTGTTCTGCCCCAGTTTATGTAAGGGACTTGAGCATCTGTGGATCCTGGTATCCTCAGGGAGTCCTAGAACAATCCGCTGCAGATACCAAAGGACAACTATCGTTAAGTTTCAGGGGAATCAAAAGGTATACGTCCGTCGCCTGGCCAGTGTGGCTCAGTGGATTGAGCATCCTCCCATGGACTGAGAGGTCCCGGTTCCATTCCTGGTCAGGGCACATGCCCAGGTTGCGGGCTCGATCCCCAGTAGGGAGTGTGCAGGAGGCAGCCAATCAACGTTTCTATCTCTCTCTCCCTTCCTCTCTAAAAAATCAATAAAACATATATTTTTTTAAAAGTTAGCCCGGCCGGTGTGGCTCACTGGTTGAGTGTCGACCCATGCACCAAGAGGTTGCTGGTTGGATTCCCGGTCAGGGCACATGCCCAGGTTGTGGGCCCAATCCCCAGTAGAGGGCATGCAGGAGGCAGCCAACTGATGTTCTCTCTCATCAATGTTTCTCTCTGTCTCTCCTTTCCTCTCTCTAAAATCAATAAAGAAAAAATATATATTTTTAAAAGTTATACATGGACTTTCAACTGCATGAGGGGGTTGGCGCCTCTAACCCCCGTACTATTCAAGGGTCAAATGTATATGAATTTTTATATAAAGGGCATTGAAAATCATAATAGGCACTGACTTCAATGGCAATTCAATTTTGAAAATCCAAAGCTATTCATAGTGGGTTGAATAATATCCCTCCAAAATTCATGTCCACCCATAACTTCATAATGTGGCCTTATTTGAAAGCAGGGTCTTTGCAGATGTAATTAGTTAAGGATCGAGATGAGATCACCCTGGATCAGTGTGGGTCCTACATCCAATGACCAGGGGTCTTTATAAGAGGAGAGGACACAGAGGATGCACAGAGAGGAAGGCCATATGAAGACAGAGGCAGAGACTAGAGTTATACTGCCAAGCCAAGCAACACCTGGGGCCACCAGAAGTTCTAAGAGATAAGGACGGAGTCTCCCCTAGGGCCTACAGAGGGATCACGGCCTGCTGACAGCTTGATTTCAGACTTCTGGCCTCCAGAACTGGGAGAGAATAAACTTCTGTTGTTTTAAGCCACCCAGTTGGAGGTTATTTGCTCTGGCAGCCCCAGGACAATATTTGCCTCAAACCCAGCTCTGCCATCTTCATGGCTGGGTTGTCATCTCTAGATGCCCAGAAAAGTCCAAAGGAAAAATAAGAAGCATGAAAAGTGGTATTCACAGTGCATTCGGCAGTGACTGACGTGTGCACTCTTTACGTTATGGAGGTCGAGGAACGCACCTGTGTCCTGGTAGTGCCAGCCCCCTGCATAGAACTCCTCCAGGAGGGCAGGGGGGTGCCAGGTCTGAAGGAGAAGATCCACCTGGTGCTGCTTTCGCCAGCTCAAGGACTGGCACAGCATCTCCCGGGCCTTGTCCAGGTGGAAGTCACGAGCCCGCAGGAACCGAAGGATGTGCTGATCTTTGGGAATCTGAGAGAAGGAGGAGCAACCCAGAGAATGGCATTCTCTAACCCAGTAGATAAAATTATAGAAAATGAATCTCCTGTCGCATCTAAAAATATTTAGCTGGGGAAAGGACCATATGCATCCACAAGCCCGGGACTGCTAGCAGCTACCAGAATCCAGGAGAGAGAGAACAGATTCTCCCCCAGAGCTTCCAGAAGGAACCAGCCCTGCTCTCACCTTGGTCTCAGACATCCGGCCTCCAGAACTGGGAGAGAATAAACGTCTGTTGTTCTAAGCCACCCATTTCGTGGCATTGTGTTTCAGCAGTCCCAGGAAATGAATACACCCCTCTTAACGGTTTGTTATATGAGCCAATAAATAATCCCCCCCCCACTTTTTTTGCCTTGTTCAAGCTGCATACCTGCCACAAATAACCCGAAGAGTCAAACTGATCACTGAGGTGACAAACTAAGACCCCACCAGCTCTCCTTCCTTCCTTCTGGCAAATATCAACAATCAAGGAAAATCCAGCCCCAACCAGAAGCACCCTTCACTGGGTGCGCATTCTGAGGCAGACAGGACTCCAAGCACTTTACACGGATTCCCTTTCATTCATTCCGGGAGGCGAATGCTAACATTATCCCCATTTTACAGATGAGGAAACGGGGGCCAACAGGTTATATCACAGCCCAACAGTGACTCCCTTGTCTGCCCCACAAAGTGGGGAGGAAGGGCCAGCAACTCATGACTAAGCAGGAAGTTCTTATTCAACAGAATTGAATGTCAAGTCCATGCTTGGGACCCAAATGCATGTGGACCTTCATGGGATGGCGCTTAGAGGCTAAAGGCAAAATCCACATGCCATCAAAAAAAAATCAACCCTTGCAAGTTATTAATCTCTTTTATTTATTTTTTTTATTTTTAAACTCATCTTTATTGTTGAATGTATTACAGATGCCCCCCTTTTCCCCCATTGACCCCCTCCTCCCCAATCCTGCCCCCCTCCTGCCTTCCCCACACTATGGTCTGTGTCCATTGGTTATGCATATATGCATAGAAGTTCTTTGGTTTATCTCATCTCGCCCCCCTTCCCTTTGAGGTTCATCAGTCTAACAACCAATTTGTAATTTTTTTTTTTATCCTCCCCCGAGGATATCTCTTTTTTTTTTTTTTTTTTCTATTTATCATCAGATAGAATGGGAGGGAGGGAGAGAGAGAGAAAGAAAGAAACATTGATGTGAGAGGGACACACTGACTGGTTGCCTCCTGCACAACCCCAACCAGGGCCGGGTACGAACTGCAACTGAGGTACGTGCCCTTGGCTGGAATCGAACCCGAGACTCATTGGTCCAGAGGCTGACACTCTAACCGCTGAGCCAAACCAGCCAGGGCCAATTTGCACTTCTTAATAATTAATCTCTTTTAAAAGGAACAGTGTACATGGTTTTGTAACAACAATGGTTATCAATTGGAGGTGACTATGCCCCACAGGGGACATTTGGTGAAGTCTGGAGCCATTTTTGGTTGTCACAACTAGGGGAGAAGAGCTCGTGGCATGTAGTGGGTGGAGGTCAGGGATGCTGCTCAAAACCCTACAGTGCATAGGACAGCCCCCATCATAATTGTCTGGCCTAAAATGTCAACACTGCCAAATCAGTGATAGAGTGCAGCATGCGTTACAGACCTATGAGACAGTATGCAATGAAAAGAAGGCAAAGTCTAAGTATCTTGCATTGTTAATTACACGAACTAATTTCCCTGGCCCTTCCTCCCCAGTGCCTGGGGCTGGACAGCTATAACTGAATACGCGTCTGCTCCTGCTGGCCCCAGCCCTGCACCCACCTACCTTGCCTTTGTGTGTCTCCTGCAGCCAGTGTCGAAGCTGAATCAGGCAGCTCTCCTGCATGGGCGTGAGATGGCCCAGGCACTTCTCAATGTAGTCTGCATCAAGCTTGTCCCCTGCAAGAGAAGAAGCGGGGCTTCAGGACAAGAGGGAGATGCTGTGTCTCTTTAGAACCTTGTCCACCCTTTCTGGAACCCATACCTTACTGGCCACCTTGGATCTGAAAAGCAGTTCCAAACCACATAGTAGCCCCTTCACCAGAAGACAGCCACATGGGCTCCAGATCCATTTCCAGGGTGGTTCTGAAAGTCATGCTGGGACAAGCCTGGATCTCACAATGGCAAGTGATATGTCCCCTTTGACCTTTGGAAATGGGAATAATCCCCACCTTCTGGAGCTGTCCTACCTCCTGAATATTTTTTTCCATCACCCCACTCCCTCCCCTTTGGCAAGCATCAGCTTGTTCTCTGTATCTATAGGTCTGTTTCTATTGTGGTTTTTGTTTGTTTGCTTGCTTGCTTGCTTGTTTGTTTTATTTTTTTTATTTTTTTAATCCTTACCTGAGGATATTTTTCTATTTATCTTCAGATAGAGTGGGGGGGGGGGGGGGAGAGAGAAACATCAATGTGAGAGAGACACATCAACTGGTTGCCTCCTGCATGACCCCAACTGGGGCCTGGGATCGACCTGCAACCAAGTCACATACCCTTGACTAGAACTGAACCTGTGACTCTTTGGTCTGAGGGCCGATGCTCTAACCACTAAGCAAAACTGACTAGGGCCTATTGTGTTTTATTTACTCATTTGTTTTGTTCTAGATTCCACATATAAGTGAAATCATATTTTCTTTCTCTGTTTGACTTTTTTCACTTAGCATAATACCCCTCTAGGTCCACCCATGTTGTTGCAAATGGTAAGATTTCATTCTTTTTTTTTTTTTTTTCCTCACCCAAGGACATTTTTGCATTTTATCTTCAGATAGAGCAGGAGGGAGAGAGGAAGGAAGAGAGAGAGAGAAACATCGATGTGAGAGAGACACATCGAGTGGTTGCCACCCACACAACCCCAACCAGGGCCGGGGACAAACTGCAACCAAGGTACGTGCCCTAAGCGGAAACCGAACCCAGGACTCTGGTCCACAGGCCGATGCTCTGACCGCTGAGCCAAACCAGCCAGGGCAGATTTCATTCTTTTTATTGCTGAATAATATTCCACTGTATATAAGTACCATATCTTTATCTATTTGTCTATCAATAGACACTTAGGTTGCTTCCATATTTTGGCTATTACTAGTAATGCTCCAATGAACATGGGGGCACATATATCTTTTTTAGTGGGTTTTTTCCTTCAGACAAATACTCAGAAGAGGAATTGCTGGGTCATATGATAGTTCTATTTTTAATTTTTTGAGGAAACTCCATGCTGTTTTCCATAGTAGCTGTACCAATCTGCAATCCCACCAACAGAGCATGAGGGAGGGTTTCTTTTTCTCCACATCCTCACCAACGCTTGTTGTTTATTGACTTACTGATGGTAGCCATTCTGACAGATGTGAGGTGACATCTCATTGTGGTTTTAATTTGCATTTCCCTGATGGTTAGTGATGGTGAGCATCTTTTCATCTGTCTACTGGCCATCTGTATGTCACTTTTGGAGAACTGTCTAGTCAGGCCCTCTGCCAATTTTTTAATCGGATTGTTTGGGGGTTTTGGTGGTAAGTTGTATGAATTCCTTATTTTGGATATTAACCTCTTATCAGATGTATCATTTGTGAATATGTTCTCACATTCAGTAGGTTGCTTTGTTGATGGTTTCCTTTGCTGTGCAAAATTTTTTAGTTTGATGTCAGTCCCATTTGTTTGTTTTTTCTTTTGTTTCCCTTGCTTGAGGAGATCTATACAGAAACATATTACTAAGAGTGATGTCAAAGAGTTTACTGCCTATGTTTTCTTCTAAAATTTTTATGGTTTCAAGTCTTACATTTAAGTTATTAATCCATTTTTAGTTTATTTTTGTATATGGTATAAGAAAGTAGTCCAATTTCATTTTTTGCATGTATCTGTACGGTTTTCCCAACACCACTTATTGAAGAAACTGTCTTTACCCCATTGTATATCTTTCCCTCCTTTGTTGTAGATTAATTGACCATATAAACGAGGATTTACTTCTGGGCTCTCTACTCTATTCCATTGATCTATATGTCTGTTTTTATGAAAGTGTCATATTGTTTTGATCATTGTAGCTTTATAGAATAGTTTCATATCAGGGAGCATGATACCTCCCACTTTGTTCTTTCTCAAAATTTATTTGGCTATTTGCAGTCTTTTGTGGTTTCATATAAAGTTTAAGATTAGTTGTTCTAATTCTGAGAAGAATGCCATTGATATTTTAATAGGGATTGCATTGTATCTGTATATTGCTTTAGATCAGTGGTTCTCAACCTGTGGGTCATGACCCCTTTGGGGGTCGAACAACCCTTTCACAGGGGTCGCCTAAGACATAACAGTAGCAAAATTACAGTTATGAAGTAGCAACGAAAATAATTTTATGTTTGGGGGTCACCACAACATGAGGAACTATATTAAAGGGTCGCGGCATTAGGAAGGTTGAGAACCACTGCTTTAGATAGTAAGGACATTTTCACAATATTAATCCTTCCAATCCATGAGCAAGGTATATCCTTCCGTTTATCTGTATCCTCAATTTCTTTCTTCAGTGTCTCACAGTTTTCTTATGGAGTACAGGTCTTTCACTTCTTTGGTTAAATTTATTCCTAGGTATTTAATGCTCCTTGATGCAATTGTAAGTAGGATTGTTTTCTTAATTTCTCCTTCTGATCATTTGTCATTGGAGTAAAGATTATTAACAATATGACATGCATCGTCTCAGTGAGTTCTCCCAACACCCCTGTGAGGCGGGCATCACTATTCTTCCCACTTCAGAGAAGACAAAACTGAGACTGAGAGAGGGTAAGTAAAGTCAAATGAGTGAATGCATGTCGTGTGCCCAGCATAACAGCCGGTTGATAAATACCAGTTTCCTTTGCCTTCCCACCGCCCCAGGCCCCTTGTGGGGTGTGAAGCTTTTGGTAGACAGAGCCCTGACCCCCAAATACAGCCCATAACTCCACAGATCATTTCCACTGTTCAACCCCATCTCACACAGTTGGGCTGTTTGGGGTCAGCATGTGCAGGCATCTAGCGGCTGGGCTCCAACCTGAGGCCCTGTGGCCCACTCTTAGCTGTTGGGGTGGCAGGTGCCAGCACGGCGAGGCATCTCAGTGTGTTATCTTCTCAGCAGTGGATGGAGACCCTCTTCGAGGAGCAGCCCCGTGGGCATAGCTCATTTTGTGTGCAGATGACACAATAAGAAAACCAATGGAATGTCTGCACACCCAGCAGCAGGACCCAGTGCTTCCTTCCAAAACAAAGCCCAGGGCTGGGGGTCATGCCATCTGCTCTGGAAGACATCTGGGTAACCAGAGGCAGGAGGGATGCTGGAGGGGGGGGGGTGCTGTCCAGACCCTGAAACACCCACAGAGAGATCAAAAGCAGAGATGTTGGAGGCTGGTAAGGGGGCCTGGTGGCAGGGTGGAGGGTGGGGGGCGGTAAGGAAGGACTGAGGGAGAAAACACAAGGGAGGCAGGAGATACCAGCATTCTTCTCCAGGCAGCTGTGAAGGCCCTTTCTCCTGAACACAAAGGCTCAGTGATTCAGAGCAGGGAGGAAAGGGCATGACTGTGACTTCCACCAGCCATCCTGAGTACCAGCCCTGCTATGGACAGCGCAGACGGAGAAGGAAGGAAAGGCCTCCGCAGAGGGCGTGCCCTGCAGAGTGTGTGCGCGGGAAGAGCAGTGTTGTAAAAAAAATATATATATATATATATATATTTTTTTTTATCCTCACCCAAGGACATTTTTCCATTTTGTTCAGATAGAGTGGGAGGGAGAGAGGGAAGAAGAGAGAGAGAGAAACATCGACGTGAAAGGGACACATTGAGTGGCTGCCTCCTGCACAACCAACCAGCGCTGGGGACAAACTGCAACCGAGGTACGTGCCCTTAGCGGGAACCGAACCCGGGTCTCTCTGGACCGCAGGCCAACGCTCTAACCGCTGAGCAAAACCGGCCAGGGCTAAAAATATTTTATAAATGCATGTACAATAGTAGCCAGCTAGTACACACAGTTGGTGCAGAATATATTTTTGTTGTTCTTGTTGTTAATCCTCACCCAAGGATATTTTTTCCCATTGATTTTTAGAGAGAGTGGAAGGGAGGGAGGGAGAAAGAGAAACATTGATGTGAGAAACACAGCGATTAGTGCTGGCCGGTTTGGCTCAGCGGTTAGAGCGTCGGCCCACGGACCAGAGAGTCCCGGGTTCGGTTCCCGCTAAGGGCACGTACCTCGGTCGCAGTTTGTCCCCGACCCCGGTTGGGGTTGTGTGGGTGGTGGCCAGTCAATGTGTCTCTCTCACATCGATGTTTCTCTCTCTCTCTCTTCCTCCTTCTCTCCCTCCCGCTCTATCTGAAGATGAATGCAAAAATGTCCTCTGGTGAGGATAAAAAAATAAATTAAAAATAAATTAATTAATTAATTAAAAAGAGAAACACAGCGATTGGTTGCTTCCCACACAACCCCAACCAGGCCAGGGATCGAACCTGCAACCCAGGTACGTTCCCTTGACCGGAATCGAACCCGAGACACTTTGGTCCACAGGCCAATGATCTAACTAACCACTAAGCCAAATCAGCCAGGACCAGAATAAATATTTGTTAAACAAATGAATTGTGTTCTTCCTAAACACAGCCCCAGATGTGTTTTTGGTTACACGGTGTTTCTGTAAGTCAAGCAAGCCCTAAGGAGACACTGCAGTGTCGAGAGCACAATTACACGTGGCTAACACTGAATTCAGGGGGTACGTGCAGTTTTTCATCCCAGGTTTCTTATCCTTTAACATCATATTGTGAACATTTTCCATGTCAATAAAAGTCTAAAATATGACAAAGAGCTAATTGCCTTAATATGTAAAGAGCAAGAAATTAATGGGCAAATAGGAAAATGAACAAAGAACAAGAACTGGGATTCACAAAAAAGTTAAATAGTCACTAAACATGAAAAAATAATACTTGACCTCACTCATAGGAAAGAAGTGATCGCTAATTGACTAGTGGACTCTCTTTGCAATTCAGAAGTTTAAAATGTTCAATAATAGTCTTGTGGGGAGCTGAGGTGAAGTCAGGAATAGACATAGCTACACACTGTTGGTGGGAACATTGCCTAGTACAACCTCTTTGCCAGCCTAATTGGTAAATTGACCAAAATTTTAGTTGCACATAACCGTGACTCATCAATTCAATTTTTTAATTATATGTTATGTATATATTCATGCAAATATATTTTTAAAAACAAAGATATACTACATGATTTGCATTTTTTTTTAATGGAAATAACCTAAATATACCTCAGTTGGGGACTAGCTAAATAAACTAATTAAAAATAATCAGCCCAGCCCTGGCTGGTTTGGCTCAGCGGTTAGAGCATCGGCCTGTGGACCAGAGAGTCTCGGGTTCGGTTCCCGCTGAGGGCATGTACCTTGGTTGCAGTTTGTCCCCGGCCCCGGTTGGGGTCGTGTGGGTGGGAGCCACTCAATGTGTCTCTCTCACATCAATGTTTCTCTCTCTCTCTCCCTCCTGCTCTATCTGAAGATAAATGCAAAAATGTCCTCAGGTGAGGATAAAAAAATAAATAAATAAATAATCAGCCCAGCCCAGCCGGTGTGGCTCAGTGGTTGAGCATCCATCCATGCACCAAGAGGTCACTGGTTCGATTCCTGGTTAGGGCACTTGCCCAGGTTGTGGGCCCAATCCCCAGTGAGGGGCATGCAGGAGGCAGCCAATTGATGTTCTCTCTCTTCGATGTTTCCATCTCTCTCTCCCTCTCCCTCTCTCTCTAAAAATCAATAAAGAAAAGAAAAAAAATTTTTTTTAAATCAGCCCAGCCCTGGCCGATTTGGCTCAATAGTTAGAGTGTCAGCCCGCAGACCAATGAGTCACAGGTTCAATTCCATCCAAGGGCACTTACCTCTATTGCGGTTTGTCCCGGCCCTGGTCAGGGTCATTCGGGAAGCAACTAGTCGATGTGTCCCTCTCATGCAGATGTTTCTCTCTCTCCCTCTCTCTCCTTCCCTCCTACTCTATCCGAAGATAAATAGAAAAATATCCTCAGGGGAGGATTAAATAATAATAATAACAACCAGCGCTGCCCTGGCTGGTTTGGCTCGAAGTGTCTTGGGTTCAATTCCCAGTCAAGGGCACATACCTGGTTGCAGGTTTGATCCCCGGACCCAGTAGGGGTCGTGTGGAAGGCAACCAATCAATGTGTCTCTCTCACATTAATCTCTCTCTCTCTCTCTCTCCCTCCTTTCCACTCCATCTAAAAATCAATGGAAAAGTATCCTCAGGTGAGCATAAAAAAAAGATTAAATAAATCAGCCCTGCCTTATGTGGCTCAGTTGGTTGGAATGTCATCCCACATACTGAAAGGTGACAGATTCAATTCCTGATCAGGGTACATACCCAGGCTGTGGGTTTGATCGTAGGTCGAGTGTGTATGGGTGGCAACTGATTGATGTTTCACTCTCACATCAATGTTTCTCTCTCTCTCCCTCTCCCTTCTTCTCTCTCTATAAAGATACATCCTTGGGTGAGGATTTTAAAAAATAATGATAATAACCAATAAATGTTTAGTAATAAATAAGTCATGATATAACCATACCATGAAATACTGCAAAGTGCCAAGACACATGCTCTGATACAGAAAGCTTTTCAAGAAACATTTGTAAGTGAAAAAAACAAAGTATCAGATATAATGTATAATATGCTCTCATTTGTTCAATGTAGGTTATACATGTATGTATGTATGTATGTATGTACATATTATGTATGTATAGATGCCTAGATAGTTTCATAAGCACAAAACTATTGTTACTTCCAAGGAGAGCAAAGGAGTCTTACTTCCTACATGAATCTTCTGAGAAATTTGAATATTTTCCCACCATGATCATGCATTACTCACATAATCTAAAATAGTAATTAAACCAGAGAAAAGGGGAGCCCTAAGGCACCAGATCAGATCAATTCTGGATCTAGAAATAAACCAATTCTGGCTCTTGGGCTCGAAGAGAGAGAGGGCAAAGAAGCACTAAGAGGGAGGAGGCTGAGTCATTCCAGGACCCAGACCTGTCCCTGGGGGGATCCATGGCAATTCTCCCCCCACAGAGTGAGCAAACCCCATGTAGAGTTCCTAGGACTTTGGGCCTCGGCCACAGTCACCTACCGTCAGTACCGACCATCTCTGGAGCGGAACCCTGGGTGCTTCTGAGTCCGTTGACGTCCAGCGAGCTAGGACCTTCCAGCCCAGCCTGGGAGCAGGCATCTTCCTCTCTGACCCGGGCAGGCGTCCACCGGGGAACGTGAGAGATGCCCTGAGAGATGAGCTCATTCAGGTAATGCTCGATCACCTCCTTCCCCTGGTAGCCAGAGAAAACCAAGACACATCAGCACCAGGGCAGGACAGTGGGGTAACCGTGCCAGCGTGGGAGTCACCCCCACCTGGCCCTGGTCCCATCCCTGACACGTGGCTATTGAGCCAGGCCAAAGGGAAATGTTCTGTGAATGTTAAATATGCACCGGATTTGTGAGATTTGGTACCAAATGAAGAATGTAAAATCGTTCCCAGATAAGTTTTATATTGATAACACATTGGACAAAATATATTATTAAAATGGATTTCATCTGTTTCGTTACACTAAAAGGCCTCTACTCAGTGATGCGTGTGAGATCTTTAAACCAAGCAAGGATCATTTTAACCAGGAAAAAGCACCACACAGTGCCCCTTCCGTGTCCACAGAGTTTACACACAAGCCTGGGAACAACCAGGGCAGTGATTATGGTGCCCCCATTACAGGCTTGCTCTCCATCCATCATCTCCTGTACTATGGCCATTGTTAGAATACCCATTCTACAGATGAGGTAGGTTAAGGATCTTGCCTATGTCACATGGGTTGTCAGGTGACAGCGTGGGGTTGAACCAGGGCTGGCAGCCCCCAAGGTCTGTGCACTTCCCTCCCTGTGACCGATGGAGCCCCTCTCTTACCCTCTTGACATTGGCCGTGTACTGCTTCATGGCAATCTTCTCCAAGGCGCTTTCAAAGCCAAAGAAGGACCGGATGTCCAGCGAGGCGGATTGCTCAAAGCAAGTCCACTCTTCATTCTCAGGGTGGACCTGAGAGCAAAGCAGGGGTGATGACACAGTCTCAGGATGGGGGACACCTTGCCCTCCCCCTGGGGCTCTCTCAGTGACCTGGGCCCAGCTAGAGCATGCGGTGCACAGCACTGTCACAGCTGGCCACACCTGAGAGGGTCAGCAGTACCAAGGGCCCCGGCCAGAGTGCAACACAAGGTCCAAAGTGTTAGAGAACAAAGAACCTTCTCAGCAGGGGCTGGAAGAAAGTGGATCTGATGATATCTGTGTTCCTGTCCCTTAAAAATTATATGTAGCCCTGGCTGGTGTGGCTCAGTGGCTACAGCGTGGGCCCGTGCACCTGCTGTTCCCTCACCCAGAACTCATCTCCCAGTCCTCACATCCTTCAGCTCCCAGCTTCAGTGACACCTCCACAGGGAAGCCCCAGGGACACTGTTACCTAAGATAGCACCCTCCTCTTATTTTCCACAATTCTATCTGCTTGACCCCTTCTTAGCATGTGTGACAAAGTTGTAAGTCTATACTGATTTGTTTGGGCTTATTTTCTGGCCTGTGTCTCCCACTGGAATGGAAGTTCCATGAGGGCAACGGTCAGGCCAATTGGTCCACCGCCGGATGCCCCGCACTTGTCAGTGCCTGACACATAGTAGGTGCTCAATCAATATGTACTGGAGAATAATAATAATTATCTTTAATTATATTAAAAGGTAACACATGCCCTGGCCAGTTTGGCTCAGCGGTTAGAGTGTCAGCCCTCGGACCAAAGGGTCAAGGGCACATACCTGGGTTGCAGGTTCGATCCCTGGCCCTGGTGGGGGTTCATGCGGGAGGCAATCAATTGATGTGTCTCTTTCACATCGATGTTTCTCTCTCTCCCTCTCTCTCTCTCTCTCTCTCTCTCTCTCTCTCTCTCTCTCTCCCCTTCCCTCCCTCCCTTCCTCCCTCCCACTCTATCTGAAAATCAATGGAAAAATATCCTCTGGTGAGGATTAAAAAAAAAAGGTAACACATATACAGGACTTAGTATATGCCAGGCACTGGTCTAAGGGGTTTGGATATTTTACTTCCTTTAATCTTCACCACAACCTGTGTGGCAGGTACCATCACTAACCCCATTTTCCAGGTACAGAAATCAGGCAGAGTTTCATGAAGGCAGGAAAGGAAAGAGAGAAGAATGGAGAACGGGGGCCAGTTGCCAGGTTTAGCCAATAAAATGCGGGATGCCCAGTCGCAGTTGAATTCAAGATAAACAACAAATAATATTTTAGTATGTCTCAAGCAATATTTGAGACGACTTAAACCTAAAAAGGGGCGGGGTATCAGCTGTGTATCTGAACTGCAGACGTAAGGAGCGGCCTGCATCTTGTCCCACAGGCCCTGGGAGGGAGGGAGGTGGCCGCACGCGGGGACTCGGGCCGGGTCCCCTGGCCGCGCTCACGGTGTAGCTGCAGTTCTCGTGGACCACCACGCGGCTAGCGAAGGTCTCGTTGTGCGCTTCGATGCGGAGCGTCCTCTCCCTCCAGTTCAGGACGTTCCTCTGCACGAACACCACGTGCTCCACACCAGCGATCTGCAAGGGAAGGGGCAGCGGGCGTGCAGGGGGTGAGGGGTGGGAGCACGAACCCGAGGGCTGGCCCCGTCACCCCGGACCCCGGGATCCCCGCCCCATGACTGCCCACCCTGGGCCGGGATCCCTGACTCCATCTCCCCAGCCCCCATTCCGGGACCCCTGCTCGGCGGGCCACAGTCCCCCACACCGCGCCCAGTCCCAGCCCAGCCTTCCAGCCACGCTCCTTCCGGATCCAGGGGGCCCTCCGAACCAGACCCCACGGCTTAACCCCCTTCCGGCACCAACATACACACACTGGCCCTACCGCCTGGCCCCCAGGCACCCCTCCTCGCTGTCCCCCACCACCCTGTCCGATCGCCGCCTCTGCTTCCCGGCCCCTGGGCGCCCACCTTCCGCAGCAGCCGCGGGGCCTCCACGCGCAGCCGGCAGCTCCGCTCCACCACGTGCACCGCGCCATCCGCGCTGCGGGACTCGCGCAGGACCTCGCTGCCCAAGAAGACAGGGATCTGCGGGCAGGTGGGGAAGCGCTTCTCGTAGGCCTGGGGTGGAGGGGAGTGAGTGCGAGGGGGTGACCAAGGTCCCCCTGCCCTGGCTGGAATGTCCTCTCATTTCTCATTAACGGGTATGGAGAGTGAGACAGACACTCCTGGCCCCTGGGAAGCAAGCGCAGGGACCGCTGCTGTTTTACCAACGAGACCATTTGCCCGCGCGGTGACTTGGCAGGTCACTCTTTGGCTTTACATTTGAGCTTTCACTCTCCGAAGAAAGAGTGGATTTTCCCGGGACATTTTAAAAGAAAGCATCTTTCAGGGGAAACGATTTGAACAAAATCCAACACCAATTCGTGGTAAAAACTCAACAAGCCAGGAGAGAAGGGAACTTCCTCAGCCTGATAAAGGACATCCACAGAAAACCACAGCCAACCTCACACTCAGCGGTGACGGACTGAACACTTTGCCCCTCGGAGCAAGAACAGGGCAAGGCTGTCTGCGCTGGCCGCTTCTATTCAACCTCCTGGAGGTTCTAGCCAGAGCACGTAGGCTACTAAAAGAAAGAAGAGGCATCCAGGTGGGAAGTCGAGAGTCCGTGCCCTGTTCCAGAAGTACCAGAGTTAGAGCCACTGGGGGGCGTGCGGGCATTCGGGGCTGGCGGCGTTCAAGCAGGGTCTGCTCCAAGCGCCTGTCGCAGCCCACATGCCCTGGAATCAGAGTCAAAGCGAGCTCCAAATATAGTGCCGGCATCTGAGGACACACACTTCCACCCCCATCCCTCCCTGCGGAAAGGCGGCACCCACCCAGCTCTGACTGGCAGTGGCAGGGGAGGGGGAAGGAAGGAATGAAACCGTGCCTGGTGCCCTGGGTGTTATCCCAGCCCCACATGGCCAGCCCAGCGCGTCCTCCTCCAGGGTCAGGAGGATAGGGCTGCCTCCCACCGTATGTCAAAGCTGGTTGCTTTGTTCAAACACACCAGCGTTAGAATAGGGAACGCTGGTCCCTGGCTGGAGGGGGTGGAGGTGGGGGTGCACCATGGGGCTGCCAGACAGGGGTCTGTGCTCTGAGGGCTGGCAAGGGAGGCCCCCCAACCTCCTTTCAAATTAAGGCATTTCCCCACTGAGGAGGGAGCCTCACAGCAAAGTGGATGAGAGTTGGTGGAGTTCTGCCTCCTCCCAGCAGAGAGACAAAGTCCCTTGCTTTCTCTAAGTGTGTTTTATTATCTGGAAAATGAGTGTCCTAGAAGACAAAACCAGGTTGAATATCTCATGCAGAGCCTGGCACATTGCAGGCACCCAGCGTTTTCCTTCTCCAGACAACAGGACTCAAACCAAATGGTGGCACAGTACAGGTTTGCAAGACTGGAACACAGCTCCTTCCCACCCTTTCGGAGCACTCTGCTGGCTCAAATGCAGGAGGGAGCCGGAGCAGCCAGCTCGGGCCCCACCTCTGTAATGGGCTGATGAATGCTGACATGTTTTGAAAGTATAAGGAGGGAGCCTGGCTGGTGTGGCTCAGTGGTTGAGCGTTGACCCATGCACCAGGAAGTCACAGGTTCAATTCCCCGTCATGGCACATGCCCGAGTTGGGGGTTCAATCCCCAGTAGGGGGCGTGCAGGGGGCAGCCTCATTGATGTTTCTATCTCTCCCTTCCTCTCTCTGAAATCAATAAAAACATATTTTTGCCCTGGCCGGTTTGGCTTAGCATTAGAGCATTGGCCCGTGGACCAAAAAGTCAAGGGTTCAATTCCAGTCAAGGGCACGTACCTCAGTTGCAGTTCGTCCCAGGCCCTGGTTGGGGTCCTGTGGGAGGCAAACAATAGATGTGTCCCTCTCACGTGGATGTTTCTCTCTCTCTGTCTCTCTCTCTCTCTCCCTCCTTCTCTCCCAATCTGTCTGAAGATAAATAGAAAAATATCCTCGGGTGAGGATTAAAATAAATAAATAAAATAAAAGCGTATTAAAAAAAAAAAAAAAGAAAGAAAGTATAAAGAGGGAAAGGGGTACATGTTTCAGAATTAATCAGGTTCAGTATGAGTCTCTGCTACTTTCACACTGGGTGACCTTGGGCAAGTCACTTGCCTTCTCTGAGACTGTTTCCTCATCTGTAATATGAGGACATCACCCAGATTGTATCTTAAGAGCAGTTGGCCCTCATCAAGCCTTGACTCCGCTCTTCCAGCTGTGTGTGTTGTTCTGTTTAATCCTCTGCGTGGCATCCTCATTTGACAGTGAGGAAATGGGCCCAGGGAGGCTAAGTAACTTACCCAAGCTCACACAGTGCAAAATGGTGAGCCTGGATTTGACTCCCAGGCTGGCTCAGCTTTCACTCCCTCCGGAACCCCTTGCTCAGCAGCAGGGCTTGTTCTCCCAGGCAGCTCGGAAACAGAGCCAGACTTTATCCCTTGGGGCTGTGTGGTCATGATTTCTTTCTCTGCCCTCAGTCCTTCCGCTCCTGCCGGGCAGTGGTCACACTGCCCCCGAGCTTCTCCACTTCCACGGACTGTTTTTCAGTCTCTCCTGCTCCCCAGATAAAGGACACACTTAGAACAGGCCTGGATGCCCAGAACAAACCCCACACTCTATACAGTGGCCTGCCAGGCCCTGGGAGACCTGTCCCACCAGCCCTCTCCCACCACAGCCTGCTTCACTCTGCCCTGGCCACACCAGCCTTGCTCTTTCTAGAACACATTGTTATGAGTTGACTGGTGCCCCCCACCAACAATAAAACTCATGTGTTGAAATCCTAACCCCCAGGACCTCTAAACGTGACCTTACTTGGAAACAGGGTTGTTGCAGATGTAATCAGTTAAGATGAGGTCTTAGTGGAGTAGGGTGGGCCCTTAATCCGATATGACTGGTGTCCTTATAAAAGGGGAAATGTGGACACAGACGCACACACAGGGACACCACGTGAAGATGAAGGCACTGATCAGGGTGATTCTTCTACAAGCCAAGAAACACCAGGGATTACTGGCAACACCAGAAGCTAGGAGAGAGGCCTGGAACAGCTTGTCCCTCACAGCCCTCTGAAGGAACCAACTCTGTCAACACCTTGATCTCACACTTCTAGCTTTCAGACAGTGAGATAAAAAAATTTCTGCTGTTTAAGTCCCCCAATTTATAGTACTTTGCTATGTCAACCCCAGGAAACAGGAAATCCACTCACCAAGCTTGTTCCTGCCCAGGGCCTTTGCACTAGCTGTTTCCTCTGCTTGGAACACTGATCTATTCACTTGACAGTGAAGAGGGATGGGGGAGGAGTCGCTGGGGCTCCCAGACAGTAGGAGACCAGGATGGGGGCTGAGGAGATGCTAGGCTTCAGGGACTTGTCTGTCTCTGCTGGTCCCTGTTCCCGGACATCCTCCCCCTCCTCTCCTGCAGGGCTGCCTCCCCCCTGCTCTCTGTCCTCGAGCCTGTGCATTCACTCGCTAGCACTATGGCACCTTTTAACCGCATATACTTACGCGCTCGCATGTGATGCACCAAAGGCCTGTGCTGCGTGCGTTTCAGCAGCACTGACCTCACGCCCTAATCCATCTCACTCTGGACACATACTAGGGGCTCATAAGAAAATGCCAATGCGCAGAGAAAGAAATAATATAGACTTCTTACCGAAGTCCCAAACAGCCCCAAAAAAGGTGTCGGAGGGGAATGACAGGCCATGGCTCAACGCACGCAGCCAGTGAGGGCACTGAGCTTCATTGGCTAGCTTCCTGTCGTAACAAACCTCTTGTTAGAGGAGCGCCATCTGGAGCCCCAGATAACAGTGGCGGCATGGGGGCAGGTCAGCAGCAGACAGGCTCTTGGGCACAGCTTACCCTGCCCGTGGAAGGGAAGGCGCTGCCTTCTCCATGTAAGCCATGGCGGCTCCAACAACAGAGCCACCCCAGATGTGCGGGGCCCGCAGCTCAGGCTCCGTCTGGAAGGCCAGAGTCCATCCCAGGGCTAGTTCTCCAGTGTCAGAGGACTGTCGGCGGGAGACCCCCTGGGGTTGTGCGGTCTCGGGTCTGACACTGTTGTTACTGGCACTTACAAAACGCTAACTGCATCCTTTCTTCCTCACGATGCCTCGCTGAGATGGGAACTAGTGTTTCCTCATTTTACAGCTGAGCAGGTTGAGGCTTGGGAAGACATTACATGGCCACTGTGAGTGGGGGGATTGGAGCCAGGCCCTGCTGACCCAGACCCAGCCCTGAACCACCCTGTCCTGCCTCTAGGGGGGTGTTGGCTACATCACAAGTGTGGGTGGTTTGGAGGTGCTGCGTCCCACTGGCCTAGACCCACACATCAAGGGCTCTTCGTCTTCCCTACATCCCAGGGTCGTACAGGATCAGAGTTCATAGGACTCGACCTGTGTTGGACACCAGCTCACTCGGCCAGCTTTGTCCCTGCCTAAGAGCCGCAGATGCTGACTGCTGTCCCCACAAATCAGGCCTGAGCTTCTCCCTGATGGACAGACACATGGTTTGGCCCCCTCAGGGACACCAGGCAGCAGAAGGATTGAGTTACAGCCCTTCTGCCAGGCAGTGAGGAGGGACACCCAAGCCTGCCGGCTCAGAAGGGAAGCTGGTCCGAGGCCCAGAACCCGCCCCTGAGGGCCTCGGCTGGGGCAGGCAGAGGCTGATGGAAACTTCCATCGAACGCCTCCCATACGCCCCTCATCCTGCAAAAATCCACACTGACACACGTAGCATGTGGAGATGGGCGGCTGGAGTTAGACAGCCCTGGACTCCGAGCTAAGCTGGGTAACCTTGAGCACAGCCTGTCCCCTCAGCCCCTTCAGGCCCATCTGTAAAGTGGAGTAATTAGGGACCCTCCCAACGATTGCTCACTTGTACCTGTTTCCTTCCTTTGTAAGTCACACCTGCTGAAGTCAGACGTCACCAGACCGCCCACGGTGGGTTTGTTCACCTCCGAATCCCTGGTGCTTTGAGAAACGCCTGGTTCGTAGTTGACACTCAATAGACATCACACAGTGAATGAGTGGATGACAGCGCAGCATAGTCGTTAAGGGCATGGACTCTGGGGCTTGGGTTCAAGTCTCTGTTCCACCTCTGACCCGCTCTGTGGCCACATAAGAAACCATCAAGCTCTCAGTTCCTTAGTCCATTCATTTGTCAATAGGACAAAAAGAAAAGTACCTGGCTGAGTTGTCCAGGCAAATAAAGGGGTCTGTTTTGGTGAAGTGCTGAGAACGGAGTCTGGCACATGATTCCTTATACATAAGCGTTTGTTAAATAAATTTACATTTTTAAAGAGAGTGAGATTCTATAAAGTACAGGAAAGCTATTTCTGCTAATCACTTGACAGCTGCTGCCTCCCCCTCCCTCCTTCCTTCCTGCTCTTCCTCATGCAAATTCAGAGGAAGCTGGAACCAGGAGCCCAAACCTTGCACAGCAAATGTGGAACGAATATCCAAACCACTCTAAGCTGTTCTAGCCCAATGCGCCACCTTTCCTCTCCGTGCTCCCGGCTGGATTTGGGGCGCTGACCACCATGTGACCACCTCAAGAGCCTTCCTTGTCCACCCGCCAGCTTTCCCCTGCAAGCCTGGGAGACCCCAGGACAGACAGGTATCAATCCTCTAGCGCCCCAACTCTTCTTTTTTGATTGAGATGTAATTCTCATATCATAAAATTCACCCTTTCAAAATATACAAAACAGCGGGTTTTAGTACATTCACCAAGTTATGCAACAATTACTACTAATTCCAGAACATTTGATCACTCCAAAAAGAAAGTCCATACCCATTGGCAGTGACCCCCCCAATCTCTCCACCCAGCCCTAGGTAACCACTAATCTGCTTTCTGTCCCTATGGATTTGCTTTCTCCGGACACTTCATATAACTGGAATCATACAATCTATGGTCTTATGTGCCTGGCTTCTTTCACTGAGCAGTTTGTTTTCGAGGTTCACCCACGTCGTAGCAGGTATGAGTGCTTCATTCTTTTTCATGGCTGAGTAATATGCCATTGTCTGGACCCCCAGCTCTCAGCCAAGTTGCTTACTCAGAGCTTGATGGATGAGCCATCAGACACCCGACGGCAGCAGTGCCATCCCAGCTGAAGGGAAGTGGGCATGGAGAACCACGGCAGCATTATTCTGGAATCATTGCCATATACAGTCTATTCAAACAGCTATACCCAGATGGCCCTGTAGCTGAAAAACCTACTGCTATTCTAATCGAAGCCAGCTCAGGAGACAGAAAGGACACAGACAGAGGGTCAGAAGGACAGCCAGGGCACGCAGACGTGGGGAGGGGCAAGTCAGGCGTGGTGGAGCGGCCGAGACAAAGTACAGTGTTTAGACACTGCCTCTGCCACTTGCCAAGCTGGGTGACCTCAGTTTAACCTCTCTGAGACTCAGTTTCCTCGGGAAAGGATAATGAGGGCGAGGGTACCTACTTCATAGGGGTTGCTCTAGAGATGAAAGGGAGATGATATGTGTAAGGCGTTCAGTACAGTGTCAAACACCACGTAGAGGATTGTTAAGTGGACAGAGAACATTTTTTAGGTCTATAAATCAACAGGGACTTGAACAGGTAATTTGTACACCCGTATTCATAGTAGCATTATCCACAATAGCCAACAAGTAGAAACAAGCCAAATGTCCATTGATGGGAAAATGGATAAACAAAAATGTGGCCTACTCATGCAATGGGATATTGTTCAGCCATTCAGAAGAATGAAGCTCTGGCCCTGGCCGCGTAGCTCAGTGGGTTAGAGCGTCCTCCGATACACCAAGGTTGTGGGTTTGATCTTCAGTCAGGGCACATGCAAGAAGCAAGCAGCAGCCCGGCCAGTGTGGCTCAGTGGTTGAGCGTCGACCCATGCACCAAGAGGTCACAGGTTCGATTACCGTTCAGGGCACACACCCAGGTTGTGGGCCCAATCCCTAGTGGGGGGCATGCAGGAGGCGGCCAATTGATGTTCTCTCTCGTCGATGCTTCTATCTTTCTCTCCCTCTCCCTTCCTCTCTCTCTAAAATCAATAAACAAAAAAATTGTTTTTTAAAAAAAGCAACCAATAAAGGCATAATTAAGTATAACAACAAATCGATTGTTTCTCTCTCCCTCCCTCACTCCCTCCCTTCCTTTCTCTCTCTCAAAATCAACCAATAAATTTTATTATTATTTTTTTAATCCTTACCCGAAGATATTTTTCCATTTATTTTCAGATAGCGTGAGAGGAAGAGAGAGAGAGAGAAAGAGAGAGAGAGAAACATCAATGTGAGAGAGACACATTGACTGGTTGCCTCCCACATGACCCCGACCGGGGCCAGGGACTGAACTGCAACCAAGGTATGTGCCCTTGACCGGACTCAAACCTGCAACTCTTTGATCCACAGGCCGACGCTCTAACCACTGAGCCAAACCAGCCAGGGCAACCAATAAATTTTAAAAAGGAATAAAGTGCTGATCCGTGCTACAACGTGGATGAGCCTCAAACATGATGCTAAGTGAAAGGATGCAGACACAAAAGGACAAATATTGTATGATTCCACTCATATGAGGTACCTAGAGTAGTCAGATTTATAGAGACAGAGAATAGAATGGTGGTTACCAGGGGCTGGGGGGAGGAAAGAACAGGGAGTTAGTGTTCAATGGGTGCAGAATTTCATTTGGGGAAGATGAAAAATTTGTGGAGATAGATAATGGTGATGGTTATGCAACATTGTGAATGACTTAATGCCACTGAACTGTACACTTAAAAATGGTTAAAATAGCCCAGCTGGTGTGGCTCCGTGGTTGAGTGTCAACCCATGCACCAAGAGGCCGCCAGTTTGATTCCCAGTCAGGGCACATGCCCAGGTTGTGGGCCTGATCCCCAGTGGGGGGGGGCATGCAGGAGGCAGCCAATCGATGTTCTCGCTCATTGATGTTTCTCTCTCTCTCCCTCTTCCTTCCTCTCTCTCTAAAATCAATAAAGAAAAGATTTTTAAAAAACTAAAAAAAAAAAGGTTAAAATAGGAAATTTTGTGTTATGTATATTTTACAATTTTTTAAAAAGAGAGTAAACCATCTCCTAGGTGGTTTATAGCCCTACCGGAAGCATTGATCATGACTGGGGACAGGATATAATGCCCGTGTCTGTTTATAGTCAACGCCTCATGCAACCTGGGACACTGGGGACACCCAGCCAGTATATGTGAATGGTGGCATGGAAGGAAGGAAAGAAGGATGGAAGGGAGAGAGGGAGGGAGGGAGGGAGGAGCAGGTGCTAGGGACAAAGCAGGAAGCTGAACTCTCATCACATATATACCTAAAAGAGCAGATGGAGCAGGACAGGTCCCACACCCACATCTCAGCGTGAGTGGGCTTCTGTCTACACCTGCCGTGCACTGCGGCAGGCACACAGCCCAGAGGGTAGCTTGTGCCTGTGTGTTGCTGTTCATTGTCCACCTGTGGAGAGCTAAGTTCTGGAAGGTGCTTCGTGCACAGGTGAATAAATAAATGCACAAGTCGTTCCCCTCTGGTCATGAGAGCGGTGCAGCTGCAGCTATTGGCCAATGAATTATCCTGAACCAGGGGCAGATGAACAGTTTTGCCTGTTTTTCATAGGTTCCCAGTCCCAAGGCTGCAACATGGGGCACAGTTAGCACGCCTAGTGATTATTCAATTATTCCTTTCTGCTTCTGTCGGCTCCTCACAGGATGAGCCTGGCGGGGACCTTGTCTCCTCATGAGGTCATGCCATCAGAATGCCTGGCCTCTCGGGCACTAGGGGAGGGTACAGCCTGGCTGCCCAGCCCAGCAACTGCACTTAATCCTGCTGTGGTTCTCACACAGGGATGGGGAGCGGGGCAGGGGAACCCGCCTCTGAACACTCCCCCTGCCCATGGACTCATCAGCTGGTACTCCTGACGGTTCCTGGAGGGGTGAGGCAGCGAGGCCAGCCCAGCGAGTCTTGACATTTAGCGGTATGTCAGGATCTTGATGGGAGGGAAACGCTATTTTAGGATGTTCCAAGTGTCTCAGGAATGCGCCTGGCCTCCTTCACCTCTGTTTCCCCACACTTCAGGATAGAAACTCCATTGATCCGCTTTTTGGCAGCAAGGGGATCCTCCTAAACCCCAAATCTGATCACGTCACTTCCCTGCTTAAAACCTTCCAAATTCCCAAAGTTCTTGGAGAGATACATTGACCCATCAGTCACTTTCTGACTCTCACGGCGGCCCAACCTCACCACATCCATTTCTTCAGAGAGACCTCCACCCCATGGGCCTCCACCCCTCAGCGAGGCTCCACCTGGATGCCTTCAAGACCTTCGGCTGGCGACTTGTTCTTCCTTCATTACAAATCATCCTTCATGGCATTTGCCTGGCGCCTCTCTCTCTCTCTCTCTCTCTCTCTCTCTCTCTCTCTCTCTCTCTCTCTCTATGCAAAAAGGGGCCATGTCAAGAAAATCAGGTCAAGACAGAACTAGAAAGACATGGTCCCCACTTTCCTGAAGCTTACTTTAATTAAAAAGACCCATTTAAACAAGTAAACAAGCAAATACCATATAAAATTAACAGAATAACGATGCATTCAAAAAAAGTACTAGGAATCAACTCTTTCATAGCCCCTGCACTTGGCACACAGTGGAAACGCTATAAATATTTGTGGATGCATACATGCATGCATGCATGAACTAATGCATGTGTAAACTCACGAATGAGGGCCTCGTTTATTTCAGGGCCCCCTGAAATCAGAAGATCACCCTTGTGGGCAATGGATCGCCTCTGTTCTCCCAGCCCAAATCAGAGGGCCTCAGAGCCCTGTAAGCAATCCAGGGTGGAAAATATTGCTTCTCTTAATCTGTTAGCAACGGATCAGATGACAGGCTCCAGGGAACTAATTTAAACTCATTTAAATAAAGCCCCTGCTGCTTTATTAAAACTACGTCCATAACAACAGTTTCAACTGTGCCTGCCCTTGGCCTGGACTGCGAGGATTTACCTTCAGAGGCTGCTCCTTATTAATAACCCATTTGCTAAACTGCAAGCTGTTTATCGATACAAAAAGCCAGGTCTTTAAATATTTTAACACTTAATTGCTGACGACAGCCCTCACCTCCATAACCCTTCCTCCACATGAAAGGCTTATTGCTTAGGAAATTCTACTCCGTGCCATCTCCTTTAGGCTTGCAGAATCTGAGAGGACTTGAAGCCATAGGGTTTTGAGCCCCACAGGGACCCCTGGGCAGGAAAAAAAAAGGCGGCCAGGTCATGGTTGAAGCCACAGAGGTCGCTGGTGCACAGATGTTTACTGAACATCAAGTCCGAATCCAGAATGTCTGGCTGTGAACTCAGGCTATGGGGTCAGGTTCCCTAAGTACAAACCTCTGCCATTTACCGATGAGGCCATTTATCAAGCGTTATGAGCCGAATTGTGTCCCCCACAAAAGAGGTTCCCCCAAGCACCTCAGATGGTGACCTTATTTGGAAAGAGTCTTTAACAGAGGTAATCAAGTTAAAATGAGGTCATTCCTTATAAATCCAATCTGACTGGTATCCTTAGAAAAGGGGGCATTTGGACACAGAGGCACACACACAGGGAACAGGCCATGTGAAGATTGGAGTCGGCTGACACGGCCAAGAAACTGCCAGAAGCTGGGAGAGAAGCCTTCCTAGTGCGTTGGGAGGGAGCGCGGCACCCCCCGCCTCGACCTTGGACTTCTGTCCCAGAGGACAGACGCTAACTCTGTGTTGTTCTAAGCTATCCAGTTGTCGTGCTTTGTTACACAGTCCAGCAAAGGAGGACACCGACTCAGGGACGGTCTCCTTGACCTCTCTAAGCCTCCGTTTCCTCTTCTGCCACAGCTAAGGCTGCTATACTAGTACCTGCCTCTGAGCTGGCCTGAAGGGCTGGGGGCTCAGGGGCTCAGTAAATGCTCCCATGCTGTGGCGGCATCAGCTGCCCACCAAGAGGCCAGGGTCTGTGGGGCCTGGGTGTGCTCCCCTTTGCAAGGTCCTGATGGGGTGCAGGCATTCTGGACACAGCCCTGATGGTAACTGCCCCAGTGGGACCACTCACTCGGCCCAGAAGGCACCCCCATAACTTTAGATCCTCAGCTTTGAGAAATGGCAGAGCTCGCCCTGGCCGGTTTGGCTCAGCGGTTAGAGCGTCGGCCTGCAGTCCAGAGAGAAATGGCAGAGCTCATGGTTGGGAGTATAAATTCTGGAGCTGACTACCTGCAGTTAAATTCCCACCTGCCACGTGTTCCCTTTGTGGCTTTGGGTAATTCACACATCTTTTCTGTGCCTCAGTTTCCTCATCTGCAGCATGGGACTACCCACCAAACCTATCTCATGGGGCGGTTATGAGAAGTACATGAATTAATATTTGAATGGGCTCAGAACAGTGCCTGGGACCTACGAAGCACTGTGCACATGTCTGTTAAATAAAATTTAAAATAGAATCTTCCTAAACCCACCAAATAACCACCACCATTCACACCAGGAATTTCTTTGGAAGAAATGTGTTCACATAAAAACTTGTACATAAATGTTCATAGCAATGATATTCATAGTAGCTCCAAATTGGAAACAGTCTGAAGTCCATCAACTGATGAATGGATAAACGAATGTGTCCATCCATACAATGGAATATTATTCAGCCATAAGAAGGAATAAAGTTCTGAATCATGCTACAGTGTGGATGAACCTTGAAAATATTATGCCAGTCACACCAAAAAACCCACATATTTTATGATTCCATTTATATAAAATGTCCAAAATAGGTACATTTATAGAGACAGAAAGTAGATTAGTAGTTATCTAGGGCTGGGCAGAATGGGGGAGATTAGGGGATGATGACTAAAAAGTACAGGTTTCTTTTTGAGGTGATGAAAATGTTCTAAAACTGACAGTAATGATGGTTGCACAACTCTGTGAATATACTAAAACCCTCTAACTTTTACCCTTTATAAGGGTGAATGGTATGTGAGTCACAGCTCAATGAAGCTGTTGAAACAACAAAAAATAATAATAAGCCCTGGCCGGTTTGTCTCAGCGGTAAGAGCATTGCCCATGGACCAAAGAGTCCCAGGTTCGATTCCAGCCAAGGGCACATACCTTGGTTGCGGTTCGTTCCCGGCCCCTGTTGGGGTTGTGCAGGTGGCAACCAATCGATGTGATTCTCTCACATCAATGTTTCTCTCCTTCTCTCTCTTTCTCCCTCTCTCCCTCCAGCTCTATCTGAAGATTAATATAAAAATGTCCTCGAGTGAGGATCAAATTAATAATAATAATAATAATAATAAATCTAAGTAATATTTCACAAGCATTACCAAGGTGCCAGGCCCTGTCTGGGTACCACATTTCTTCACTGAATCATCACTTCGACTCTCGGAGGAGCTAGGCCTCTATTATCTCCATTTTCCAGGTGAGAAACAGGAGCAGGGACCCAGCTGGTGGAGAGCCATTTGGGCAAAGAGCCCAGATAACCCAGCATCCATTCACGACATGCTTTAGTCTGACCAGAGTGGCCTTCAGGACTTCAGTGACCACAATCCACAGTCCAATACAAGGCCTTTGTGTCCTATACACAGGGGTCTCCACAAAGACCCATACGCACACACTTCCTGGTACCCACATTTAGAGGGAGCAAGGACCCTCTCCAACCTTGGATAAGTCAGCTGCCTTCATTGTCTTAATCACTTTCCTCTGCTTATCAATATAACCCAAGCTCGTTGTTTTGAACCAAACAATACAGAGTGCTATCAAGAAAGAAGAAAGCAAAATTCCCCTGGAATCCCATCTCTCCAGAACAGAATTCACATTGAGGGATTTGGCCCAAGGAGAAAGACATCCATTCATTGGATTAGTTACATTTTTGAAATCAAAGAGAAAAAAAAAAATTTTTTTTTTTAATTATTAAAAGCTGGATCTTGACAGGTTGCCTCAGTGCTATTTTTTTTTTTTAATCCTCACCTGAGGACATGCTTATTGACTTTAGAGAGTGGGGAAGGGGGAAGAAAGAGAGAGATCGCTTGCCTTCCCCAACCGGGGATCGAACCCAGGTCACTCCAACCAACTGAGCCACAGCAGCCAGGGCTGCCTCAGTGCTATCTTATAACCAGTTCCACGAGCTCAATTTCATCTTTTGTGGCATCACTGGGGGTCTTTGGAAGAAGTGAGAGAGGCTTTGATTCTCAAGTCAGTTTTGTTAAACAGAAAAACCGAAAGGCCAGTTGGTCTGGTCACCCGGATGTGGCAGAAACAGTTGAGTTCATCCAAAACTTTGCTGGCATCTGACCCAAACTGAGGGCAAGTGTTTCGCTGAGAAACAAAGACGGACATTAAGTGCAGAAAACCCCCTTTGTGCCCACACAGTGCGCAAGTTATGTTGAGTTATGCAGCTATTTTCGGGACAATGATGTTTTGTAAACAGTCGGCAAAGTGGCTTTGTCGGGGATGTCACAGCGGTTTGGAGTCCTCTCACTGACAAAAACTGTATGGAAGATAAGGCGAAGCGGTATTTGAAAAATCTGAATAACTTAAATTAGAGTAGATATAGATAACAAATATCTGAAAACGTTTGCTTCCTACTGAACCCACAGCTCTATACATTGGTACCTAGAGACGGTTAGCAGGTAGGAAGTAAACTGAGACTTGCCCTCATTTATGGACCGCAAAGCCCGCAAAATATGCTTAACACGGTCCAGAAAAGGTGACGCGAGTACATCACTGGTCCTGTTAACACGGTCTGAAGTGCTAGACATGTTTTATTTTAAAGTGCAATGATTGTAAATATTTTTGAGTATCCTAAACATGCTAAATTAAAATTACATTTATTAAGCCCATGCAATTAAAAAAAAAAAATTAGTTTTTCATCCTATTGCTATTTGTCTCCACTTTATGGCAGAGAACCATGAGCCCTGCATTGTCCCAGAAGGGCGGGGACAGTGTCTCTTTTCTATTGAGTAAATGAATGAATGAAGAAACGAGTCCCAGGGTCTTAGAATATGTGAGCTGCCTGGAGCCTTACAGGACAATTGTTTATATTTAGCCGCCATTTATTGTCTGCTTAGTCTGGGCCAGGCCCTGCACTAGGTCGTACACACACACACACACACACACACACACACACACATTAATCATCTTTAATCCTCATGACAACCTTATGAGGTGCTTGTAACCATCTCTATTTCTCAAATGAAGAAACCAAGGCTCAGAGAAATTCAGTGACTTCCCGAAGAAACAAAGCCAGAGCACGGAGGAGCAGCAACAGGGACCCAGGGCTTCTGACTGAGTGTCCCCAGGTCTCTTGATCACCCGCTGGTGTCCCACCCCCATTACACACTAACAAAAACAATAATAGCATTTGATCTGTGCCAGACCCTACATGGGAAGCTTTATATATATTGACTCATTTAGTCCTCAGCAGGATGCCCGGATTTAGAGACTATGTAATTCTCATTTTAGAGCTGGGGAGTCGAGGTTCAGAGAGGCTAAGTAACTTGCCCAAGGTCACCTAAGTTAGTCAGTATGCCCCCCGCTTCTTTCCTGACCTGGAACCATCTACATGTAACAGCACAACATGTACGGAAGACTCAGGTGATGTTTTCTAATCCTTTATGTGACTAGAAACACATATGTAGGTAGAGTCATAGAATAAGATCAGGCAGGACACACACAGAGGGTGTGCAAATGGAAGGAGGACCCTGGGGATGTTGTGGTTAAAATCATAGCTCTGGGGTCCCCTTGCATAGATCTGAGTCCCAGCTCTACCTCTTCCTAGCCACAGAACTTGGGACCATCCTGTCACCTGTTCAAGCTTCAGTTTAGTGGAGGTAAAATGAGAATGATGTGAGCTATTGGAAATGGAATATGTCTTTACATATATTCTTTGTACTTACTGTACATACTGTACACCCTCAATGAATGGCTGCCATCATCATCACCAACATTAATGTGTTTACTCTTATTAGTATTCTTATCATTACATAAAATGACAGCAGTGGCTTAGCCCCTGATACCCTATTTTCTGTCAGAGAATCCCGAGACAAGAGAACACTTAAGCTTCAACAAGGAAAAGAAAGACCTTGTGTTTTGTCAATGGGCAAGGATTCAAGAAGTTGTAGTAAAAGGTAGGATGGCCAGGCTGAGGGGTCACTGGTTAGAAGCTGGACCCACCAAGTTAACCAGTTAGCTCAATAATTCCTTCTGATCCAGGGACTGAGGGATTCCCTTTCCTTCCCTTCATAGCTGATGGCCTTCCAACCATCACACAGGGTCCAGAGAATCAGGGGTCACTCACCGCCATGACCAGCTCGAATGGGTACTTGTAGATGCGGACAGGAGACTGGTACTTCTGCACCATGTTCTCACGGAAGCACCAACAGAAGCCACTCAGGTAGGAGTGAGCACAGAGCCTGGGTGACAGATGACTGATGAGGTAGCAGCTCTCTCCACATGAAGCAAGAACCCTACTCACTATTCCCCCATGCAAGGGGTAGGGCCACCCCCTCTGGCCCCATCCACAAATCTCCCCAGCCCTCAAAGCAAAGGACCCAATGTAATCCTCAAGTTATTCTCGGCCAGGCCCCAACACC
This sequence comes from Tadarida brasiliensis, assembly GCA_030848825.1. Classification (NCBI taxonomy): domain Eukaryota; kingdom Metazoa; phylum Chordata; class Mammalia; order Chiroptera; family Molossidae; genus Tadarida; species Tadarida brasiliensis. Next base: position 113,639,588 of record CM061258.1, read on the forward strand.
TGCCCAGTCCGTTACCCACTACCCCAGACCACATTCACCCTTCAAGAGCAATCAGTACCCCCAAACTTTCCTTGGTCCCTACACCTTCACATGGAGGCCCCAAGAAGCACCCTTCACTGCCACTCACATGGAAACACGCATTTTCAATTCTTACACTCCCACAATTCACCACCTACGCACCCCACAGCTCCCTTAGAATCACTGTACCTTCCTTCCCATTTCCTCCCAGATACCTTGACACACACACACAGTCTTTACCAAATTTCACACGCACGGTCTCTGTCACACACACACATACACACACATGCACGACTCTCCTCCCACGTGGAACCACCCTTGCACACTCATGTAACTTTCACACACACACTCAGCTCCCTGGAGCATGCACTTACCCAACTCCACGCACACAAACAATTTCTCTTGTGCACACAGATGTCCACACACACGCACATACACACCGATGAGCACATGCACACACAAACACAAGCATGCACACACGCATGCATGCACGGGCCGGCTCACCCCGCCCTGGGAGTCTCCGGGGAAGCAGCCCCGGGCAGTGAGGAGCTCCGCCCGCCAGGGATCCCGTAGCCGCTGGACTCCGAGCGCAGTGCCTCAGAGGCCCGACCACAGTCGCCAAGCCTGGAAAGTCCAGCCCTGAGCACCCTGGGGCCTGGCCGGCCAGGGAGGGGCCTGCGGGTCGGGAGGGAGATCTGCCGGGAGGGAGCGCTCCAGGACCCGGGACAGCAGATATCGTGGCCCGGCCCCGCCCCTGGACTAGCCCCGCCCAGTGATGGCCCCCCCCACCGCCCCGCCCAGATTCATCCGGCTCCCTGATTGGTCCCGCTGCTGTCTGGCCACGCCCCAGTCTTAGCCACCCCCTTCATTTTAGTTTCTTGTTTGACCACGCCCCCAGTCGGGCTCTTGGTCCTGATTGGCCACGCCTCGGGTGGGCCCCGCCCCCATACTGGTCTCTCCCTTAACGCACACAACCTCGGGAATGACCCAACCCCAGGAAGACCCCGCCCCAAGGCTCTACACCCGGTCTAGCTCTGCCCCTAGGCGGACCTCTGCCCCTCCCAGTGCCTCCCCTCCTAGTACAATTCACACTTGGCCTCGGTTTGGGATCTACCCGGTCCTTCCCACTGGCCTCGCCCCAGAGCCCTCACATCCCTGCCCTCAAGTCCCGCCCATGCATCATTCATTCACTCTGCAAACCTTTACAGAACACCTACTAAGTGTCAGGCACTTCCAGGCGCTGGAGAGTCATCAGTGAACAACACAGACAAAACTCCTTGCCATCTTGGACTTTATATTCCGGGATGGAGAGAGACAGGCGTTAAATAAATAAGGCAAAAAAAAGTATGTGAGATGGTGAAAAATGCCAAAGTGAATAAAAAAATAAGCAAGAAAGGGGTTCAAGAAGCAAGAGGTATGAGGGTACAATTTAAAACAGGGTGGACTGGGTCCTCCGTGGGAGGGTTGTTCATCATCCTCACCCAAACCCTTACAGTCATCCCAGGACCCCCGGGGGACCCAGCCTCTCTTCCATAAGTCCCTCTTTCCTCTCCCCATCTGTTTGGCCTGGAGGCGCTAAGAAACTGGCTCTGGACAGCGTTGTCATCGTGTACTCATTCAACATTTATTGAACACCGACTATGTGCCAGCACTGGGTGGCTTTACCCATTCACAGGGTGGGAGTCAGACAGGTGCACATGCCCTTGCATGACCCACAGTCCTGGGCAGGGAGTGGGTGTGCAGGGAGACAGACACTCAGTGCATCAAACATATCTTTTCATCCTGTGATACCCAGCCTCTGTTTCCTTCCTAATTTGTATCATACTCTGTAATCATCCTATTTACTCATTCATTTTATTTATTTGTGGGTTATTGACTTTCTCTCTGGGAGGCTGTGAGCTTCGCAAATTCTGAGACCATATCTGTCTTGTTATCTGTCCCTGGGTTCACAGGATCTTTTTATTATTATTATTGCAATTGACATTCAATGTTATCTTATATTAGTTTCATGTTTACAGCATAGTGGTTAGACAATTATACAATTTACAAAGTGATTCCCCTGATAATTCTAGTACTCACCTGACACAATACATAGTAATTACAATATTATTAACTATATTCCTTATGCTGTACCTTACTATTTTGTAACTGCCAATTTATACTTCTTAATCCTTTCATCTTTTTCACCCACCCCCTCTGAACTCCTCTCCCATGTGGCAACCCTCAGTTTGCTTTCCATATCTATAAGCCTGTATCTGTTTTGTTTGTTCATTTATTTTGTTCTCTAGATTCTACACATAAGTGAAATCATATGGCATTTTTCTTTCTCTGTCTGACTTAGGTCGGGTGGATCTTAGTGGCGACCTGGCACACAGTAGGTGTTCAGTGTGTTTTCTTCATTAGGGTTATCAAGGATGGAAATGCAGCGCGAAGTTCCCGCATCTGCCACAAAGTGGCAGCAAACGACAGTCCATGGCTCTACAAGGTGGCAGCAACAACAGTCCAGGGCTCCTGGGTCTCCATGCGTTGAGGAATTGGGGGAGAAGGATCCAGAAATGTTTTGCTGTACCTCGCACTGATGAAGGAACTCACAAGCTTTTCTTGGGTGTCAGTGCATGTGCGTAGTGAGCATTAACACTTAGCTATTGTTACAGCACGAAAGGCATTAAACTGGCACAAAGTAACCTGGAAGGATGAGGCCACAGTAGTCTGTCCCAAACTTTAGAGCTCCTAAGACTCCCTTCAGCAGGGTGCATGTTGATATGCAGATTCCCGGGGATCTGCTGGATGCAGGGGATCCCAGGAGGCTCGGAGTAAATGCCGGCCCTGAGGAAGGAGGTGGTGAGCTCATAAGTGAGGGCTGTCTGCTCATGAGAGCTCCTCCCAGATGTGGGCGTGCTTCCACTCCCATTCATTCCCTTCCGCCCACGCTGAATCTTCCCGGCCGCCCCACTCCACCCCACACGTGTCTCCTTTGCCGCTGAAAGTGACAGCTTGGGGGAGCAGCCGCGGGTGTGGGAGATGCCGGCAATGGGCCAAGAAAAGCCAAAAGGAGCAGAGGAAAGGCCCTGAAACTGCGGAAGAGGCTCCAGATTTCCTGGATCCATCAGCGCCAGCCTCCCAGCCGGTGAGGGCATGACCCTGGGTGGGGGCAGGGGTGCGACAGTGGGTGGGTACAGAGAGCTCAAAGTGGAAAATAGGGCCATGAGGGGAGTGAGAACCTAACTCCTCCTCCTGGAGCCCAAGGGAAGTGACTTAATCCCACCTACCCGCCACATGTTACCTGTTATGACCACTGTTCTACTAATCATTCCTGCCATTTATTTATTGAGCACTCATTGGCATTTGCTGTACCAGGCACTATTCTAAGGCTTTACAAACATTCATACATTGAATCCTTAAAAACAACCCCCGTAGGGACGACATGTTTTGGAACTCTGTGGAGGTGCTGGTTGTACCGCATTGTGAATGCACTAAATGCCACCAAATTGTACACATCAAAATGGTTGATTTTATATTCTGTGACTATCATCTAAATTATTTGTTGTTGTTCATTCTCACCTGAGGATATTTTTGTTCATTGATTTTAAGAGAGTGAAAAGAAAGGAGGGAAGGAGGGGGAGAGAGAGATAGAAAGAAACATTGATCGGCTGCCTCCGGGGATCCAGCCTGCAACCCTGGCATGTACCCTGACCGGGAATCCAACTGGTGACTTCCTGGTACACGGGACAATGTTCAACCACTGAGTCATACTGGCTGGGTGCAGGTCACAACTATTTTAATGACACGGAAACTAAGGCACAGAGAGGTTGAGTAACTTGCTCAAGGTCACACAGCTCGCTAATAAGGAGCACAAACCCAGGACTTTGGTTCTCCAAAGCTTTCTTCCCTCAGGGCTGGAGCTGAAGTACCAAAGATGTGATTTCCCAGCCTGAGCTGAAAAGATAGGCAGGCATCCTGTCCTTGGACTGAGGAGGTGCCAGGTGGATGGGGTAATGCAATGGGAATGCTGGGAACATTAAGTCAATCCAAGGGGCAGGACCTCCAACTTGTTCCTACTTGCTGCTTCCTACTTGCCCTGTGGGAATGACAAAGCCAAAGCTGCCTTTTGGTGAGGTGTGCTTTGAAGACTCCAGAAACCACATGCCATGTCTTTGAATATCTTCTCTGCAGACAGGCCGCTGCTGCAGGAAACTCAACCATTAATAATGCTTTTTTTTTTTTCGATATTTTTTTTCTTTATTTTCTTCTCTTTTCATCTCTTAAAAAACATCGATGTGAGAGAGACACATCGATTGGTTGCCTCCCTCAGGGCCCTGACTGGGGCTCAGATCGAACCTGCAACCCAGGTATGTGCCCTTGACTGGGAATCAAACCCGCGACCCTTAGGTCCATGGGCCAGCACTCTAACCGCTGAGCCAAACTGGACAGGGCTATATTTTTTCTTTATTGATTTTAGAGAGAGAGGACAGAAGAGAGAGAGATAGAAACATCGATGAGAGAGAACATCAATTGGCCACCTCCTGCATGTCCCCCACTGGGGATTGGGCCCACAACCTGGGCATGTGCCCTGACCGGGAATCGAACTGTTGACCTCATGGTGCATGGGTCAACGCTCAACCACTGAGCCACACCAGCCAGGCAGTGATGCATTTTTTATACTATTAAATTTATTTATTATTATTATTTATCTGTTTATTTTTAATTCTCATTCGAGGACATGCTTAGAGAGAGGAAGGGAGGGAGAGAAACATCGATATGAAAGAGAAACGTCAATCGGTTGCCTCCCATATGTGTCCCAACCTGGGATCGAACCACAACCTAGGTTTGTCTCCTGCCTGGGAATCGAACTCACAATCTTGGTGCACAGGACAATGCTCCAAGATTGAGCCACCCGGCCAGGGCAATGATGCATTTATTTGAATAAACACTGGGCCCAGCCCTAACACAGAGACCCCTGGAAGGTGTCCTGCAGGGAAATGTTCCCTGTTGGATAGCTCAGTGTGGCACCAGGAGCAGGTGGGATGAAGAGGGGGATGAGTGAGAGGGTCCAGAGTGCAGACCCTTGTGGGACACAAGTGGTCCTAGAGCTGGGCCCTAGAATACGTAAGGGCCCTGGGATAGTGCTGAAGCTGAAGAGACTTGTGCTTTTTTACTATGGTAAAATACACATAACATGAAAGTTACCCTTTAATCATTTTTAAGTATATAGTTAAGTGGCTTTTAATACATTCATAAGATTGTGCAACCAGCCTCACTCTACTTCCAGAACATTTTCATCACCCCAAAAGGAACGTTGGTCCCATTAAGCTTCCTTCCTCCCTTCCCCAATCCCTGGGTACCCTCAATCTGCTTTCTGCACCAATCCCATTGGTCCCAGGGCTGCCTCTACTTTCTTCCCCCTTCTGAGAGCGGAGCTCAGAGGCCTCTTGAATTTGGGAACCTGGAAGGTCTTAGGGGTCATTGGCAAGGCAACTGTGTACAGGTGTGCAGGTGGTGGCCCGCATGACTCAATGCAGAGGTCCTGGTCATTAGGTGGATTTGATTGAACAACAGGCAGAGTCTGGGGGAGCCTGACCCAGGGGGGTTTCAAAGCCAGGCCCCACCCACTTTGACCCCCAGCACACCTCCAAGTCCACTCACTCCCACAAATGCTGCTTCACTGCTTCCAGACTCCCCCTGGAGCTGCAGGTGCCGTGAGGGTCCAAAGGGGAGTAAAAGGCCCTCTACGCCCTAGGTGCTCTCAGAGAGGAGGGACGGGGGCAGGAACTAGGGTAGGAGGTGACAGAGGAATCCCGGGGTGCTTGGGAAGGGACTGGGTTGCAGAGTGGTGAGTGGTGGGTGCTGGAGTCAGGCTGGCCTGGGTGTGTGTTCTGGCCCTGCCACCTTCCAGAGTCTCTGCAGTGTATGTGACTGTAGTGTCTCCTCCTTTCACATGGGGGTAACATGGAAATTATTCAGCCTTAAAAAGGAAGGACATTCTGACAGATGCTACAACACAGATGAACCTTGAGGACATTATGCTAAGTGAAAGAAGCCCGACACAAAAGGGCAATTATTGGTTTCATTTATATACGGTCCCTAGAGTTGTCAAATTCATAGAGACAAGTAGAATGGTGGTTGCCAGGAGCAGGAAGAAGGAGGAATGGGAGTTAATATTTAATGGGTGCCGAGTTTCAGTTTTGTAAGATAAGAAAGTTGTGGAGATGGATGGCGGTGATGGTAGCACAACAGTGTGAAGTACTAGATGCCGCCAAACTGTGCACGTAAAGTGGTAAGTTTATGTTATGTATACTTTACCACGATAATATAAAAATATAGGGGTAGACTTCAGGTCAAGGTGATGGCGTAGGTAAACACGGTATTGCCTCCTCCCACAACCACATCAAAATTACAACTAAACTACAGAACAACCATCATTCAGAACCACCTAACATCGAGTTGAATGGAAGGCCTACAACTACAAAATTAAAGAGGCAGCTGCATTGAGCCTGGTAGGAGGGGCGGAGGCGCAGACCAGCTGGTCCCACACCCACGTGTGGAGGATAAAAATCAGGAGGATATCTCGGTTGGGAAGGTCCTCCCTGAGGAGTGAGGGGTCCTAGTCCCACACCAGGGGCCCAGCTCAGGGTTCCAGTGCCAGGAAGAGAAGTCCCCATCACTTCTGGCTGTAAAACCAGCGGGAACTGAAGCTGAGGTTCCTGGAGTCCCAGGCAGCTCCTCTTAAAGGGCCCGCGCACGGACTTACTCGGACTCGCACCCTCCAGGCTCCAGCATGGGGGAGGCAGCTTGAAAGTCACCAGAGACATACAGTGAGGAACTGAGTTGTCTGGCATTGGAGAGAGAGCTGGAGAGGCAGCTTTCTCCCAGACAGATGTGCTGGCAGAGGCCATTGCTCCTTTGGTGAGCCCTTGCTCCACAGATTCAGCAGACAGGCACCATATCTAGGACTCCAGCAACCTGGCTCATACTATTTGCCCCGCTCTGGTGATTCCCTGAGGCCCTGCCCCACCCCACTTTTGGACCCACCCAAGCTGTTTCCAATGGCTTTATCATAGGATTGGTCTTTCTTGGATCCTGCTTCAGATTTCCCTAAAATCTCTCAAACAAGTAGCACCTGGTCTCAGCAAGCCCCATACCTCTTGGTAAGTGGCCCCAGGCCTGGCACTAGAAGCAGCCAGCCTTGGTTCACAATTTGGCTTTTCCTAGGCACCTCTGAACCCAGCACAAGAAGCAGCCATTACAAAGTGGCAGATCATCACTTATTTCTGGAATATAATGAACATAACAGTCTGAGGAACAGGGTAGTCCCAGAGACGTGGAAGTAGGGTACAGACTGACAATTGCCAGAAGAGGGGGTGGGGGAGGGGAGCGATGAACCACAGAACTTGTACACATGTACTCATAACCAATGGACATGGACAACAAAACTGGGGATGGGGCAGGGAGGGAGGGGGAGGAGGGTGACAATGGGGGAAAAAGGAGAAACATCTGTAACAAAAATTAATTTAAAAAAAAGTGGCAGATCACTTTTTGTAGCTTATGCCTGGTGGCCCCAGGTAGAACACAGGCAGTGCTGACCTTGCCCCAGAGCCAGCACACCCAGTGGACAGCCTCAGACCACATCGAAGCACCACCACCCAACCACCTCCACAAGTGACACACTCAATGAGTGGACTCAGTGGGTACCAGAGCCCTGCTGAAGTAAACCTTGCTCTGTGTGGTGGGCCCTGCACAACTGATCCTCCAAGGGAGTCAGAGGTCAGTGGTCAGTGGGCACAGCCAGTCCTTGTAGCTGATCAGCCTGAGTAAATCCCTCCCATTGACGTGCCAACAGCAATCAAGATTCAATCACAACAGAAGGGTGTACAGTCCACACGAGGGGTGCACCTCGAGGGCCCAGCTGGATGACCAGGGAGACTGTGCCACTGGATCCTACAGGACACCTGCAACAATAGGAAACCCTACGAAGCCCAGGAGACATAGCACCTCTACTTAATACATAGAAACAAACACAGGGAAGCAGCCAAAATGAGGAGACAAAGAAACATATCCCAAATGAAAGAAAAGAACAAAACTCCAGGAAAAGAACTAAACAAAATGGAGATAAGCAACCTAACAGATGCAGAGTTCAAAACACTGCTTATAAGGATGCTCAAGGAACTTAGTGAGAACTTCAAGGAACTTAAGGAGAACTCCAAGGAACTTTGTGAGAACATCAACAACATAAAAAAGGACCAGTCAGAAATGAAGGATGCACTAACTGAAGTAAAGAATAATTTACAGAGAATCAATAGTAGAGTAGGTAAAGCCAAGAAGCAAACCATTGAATTGGAATATAAGGAAGCAAAGAACACCCAATCAAAACAGCAAAAAAAAAAAAAAAAAAAAAAGAATCCCCAAAAAATGAGGATAGTGTAAGGAGCCTCTGGGACAACTTCAAGCATGCCAACATTCGAATCATGGGAGTGCCAGAAGGAGAAGAGAGGGAGCAAGAAATTGAAAATCTATTTGAAAAAATAATGACAAAAAACTTCCCTAATTTCGTGAAGGAAACAGACATACAAGTCCAGGAACCACAGAGAGTCCCAAACAAGATGAACTCAAAGAGGGCCACACCAAAACACATCATCATCAAAGGTTAAAGACAAAAAGAGAATCTTAAAAGCATCAAGAGAAAAGCTGTTCGTTGCCTATAAAGGAGCTCTCATAAGACTGTCAGCTGATTTCTCAAAAGAAACTTTGCAGGCCAGAAAAGAGTGGCAAGATATATTCAAGGTGATGAAAAGCAACGACCTACAACCAAGATTACTCTATCCTGCAAAGTTATCATTTAGAGTTGATGGACATATAGTTTCCCAGACAAGAAAAAGCTAAAGGAGTTTATCACCACCAAACCAGTATTTTTATTTATTTATTTGTTTGTTTTTATCCTCACCTGAGGACATTTTTTTTTGCATTTATCTTCAGATAGAGAGGGAAGGAGGGGGGGGAGAGAGAGAGAGAGAAACATCGATGTGAGAAAGACACATCGACTGGTCGCCACCCACACAACCCCAACCAGGGCCGGGGACAAACTGCAACTGAGGTACGTGCCCCTAGCAGGAACCGAACCTGGGATTCTCTGGCTGCGGGATGACGCTCTGACAGCTGAGCCAAACCGGCCAGAGCATTTTTTAAAATATTTTTTCCTGTATTGATTTTTTAGAGAGAGGAAGGGAAAGAGAGATAGAAACATCGATGAGAGAGAACATCGATTGGCTGCCTCCTGCATGCCCCCCACTGGGGATTTGGCCCACAACCTGGACATGTGCCCTGACCAGGAATCGAACTGGCGACCTTTTGGTGCATGGGTCAACACTCAACCAGTGAGCCACACCAGCCGGGCTCAAACCAGTATTATATGAAATGTTGAAGGGTCTTCTTGAAGGAGAACAAAAATATGAACAATAAAATGGCAATAAATACATATCCATCAACAATTGAATCTACAAGCAAAATGAGCAAGCAGAACAGAAACAGACTCATAGATACAGAGAACTTTTTGTTGCTTTCCAGATGAGAGGGGACTGGGGGGACTGGGTGAAAAAGATGAAGGTATTAAGAAGTACAAATCGGTTGTTAGACTGATGAACCTCAAAGGGAAGGCGAGAGGGAGGGCGGGATGAGATAAACCAAAGAACTTCTATGCATATATGCATAACCAATGGACACAGACCATAGTGTGGGGAAGGCAGGAGGGGGATGGGATTGGGGAGGAGGAGGTCAATGGGGCAAAAAAGGGGGGACATCTGTAATCCATTCAACAATAAAGATAAGTTAAAAAATAAATACATAGCCCGGCCAGTGTGGCTCAATGGTTGAGCATCGACCCATGCACCAAGAGGTTGCTGGTTCAATTCCTGGTCAGAACACATGCCCAGGTTGTGGGCCAAATCCCCAGTGGGGGGCATGCAGGAGGCAGCCAATCGATGTTCTCTCTCATCGATGTTTCTATCTCTCTCTTCCTCTTCCTTCCTTTCTCTCTAAAATCAATAAAGGAAAAAATTTTTCAAAAAATAAAATAAGTACATAAATAAATAGGGGTAAATAGAGCCAGCTTGGAGGGAGGGACCATCTCCCATGGGTCTTTGTTGAGAGGCTGGCATTTGAGAAGGTGCAGTGTAGGAAAGTGAAAACTCTGCTTTTGTTGTTTTTGTTTTTAATCCTCACCCAAGGATATTTTCCATTGATTTTTAGATAGAGTGGAAGGGAGGGAGGGAAAGAGAGAGAGAGAGAAACATCGATGTGAGAGAGACATATCAATTGGTTGCTTCCCACATGATCCAGACCAGGGCCAAGGATCGAAACTGCAACCCAGGTATGTGCCCTTGACTGGAAATCGAACCTGTGACCCTTCAGGCCTCAGGCCGACGCCCTAACCACTGAGCTAAATGGGCCAGGGCTGAAAACTCTGCTTTATTGAAACATAGTTCTCACACCATATAATCCACTCATTTATAGGGTACAAGTCCATAGTTTCAGTATAATCGCAGAATGCTGCACTCATTCCTTGGCAGTGACCTCTTCCTCCACCCTCAATTCCCATCACTCCAATCTCTGCCTCAGTCAGTGGTCGCACAGCCTTATTCTCTTCTCCATGTGTCTCTGTGTCCCAACTGCCCTTCTCTTATAAGGACACCTGTCATTGGATGCAGGGCCCACCCTAAATCCAGAATGATCTCATCTTGAGATCCTGAACTTAGTTACATCTGCAAAGACCCTTTTTCCAAGTAAGGTCACATCCTAGGTTGCAGGGGGGTAGGACTTGCACTTATTTTTGGGGGACCACCATCAGCCACTGCAGGGCCCAGCTTGCCACTGCACCCTGGTTGGTTAGCCTCCTACTCCCACTAACGCCATGCCCCCACCCCACAAGGTCGTCCTCATGCCCTGATCCTGTGCCCTGGGGTTACTTCAAAAGCAAAGTCTTTGTACCTAAGTTCATTGGGGGGACTAGGCCAGGGCAATTGTAGACTCTGAGTCCCCCTGGTTGGAAGGGGGACGTGTTGTGATTGTCTTTCAGCAGATTAGATGTGACACCAACCACCCATCCTAGGTCAGGTCCTCTGGAAGCTGCTTGGAGTGGGAACAGAGATGGGAACCAGCAGAAGGAGAGGCAGGGCTGTGATGTGATCAGTCAGAGGTCTGGGAGAATGAGGAGGTGAGACGCAGTGCTGGAGCTGGGGACTCTAACAGCAAGAGATCAGCTCAGGTCGTGATGCTGCCCATCAAGCTGGAGTCAGAGCAAGGGCTAGACAGGTGGAGGGGTGGCCACAGGCACCCAAAGCTAAGCTCAGCCCCATCAGTAGAGCAGACCCCAGCCCTGGCTGGTTTGGCTCAGCGGTTAGAGTGTCGGCCCGCAGACCAATGAGTCACAGGTTCGATTCTGGTCGGGGGTACATACCTCGGTTGTGGTTCGTCCCCAGCCCTGGCTGGGGTCGTGTAGGTGGCAGCCACTCAATGTGTCCCTTTCACGTCAATGTTTCTCTCTCTCTCTCTTCCTCTCTCTCCCTCCCACTCTATATGAACAAAAGTAGAAAAATGTCCTTGGGTGGGGATAAAAATAAAAAATAAAATAGAGCAGATCCCAATGGACGCCCCCAATCAGTCCCCGAGGCCCCAGCTGTCCAACCAGCACCCAGGCTGACTCTACCTGGGGCAGAGGCCAGGGTCCCAGGATGTCCGCTTCTTCATGCCTGGACCCAGGCTGACTCTCCAGACCCTCCCAGTGCCATAGCAACCAGCCACATGTGCTATTTAAATAAATTAAATGAATATGAACATATCACATATTTATATAAATAATAGTAAATATAATATAAACAGTAAAATTAAAAACTCAGTTGCGCTGGCCACATTTCAAGTGCTCAGTCGTCATACGCAGCCAGCGCCTCCCAGATATATCTGAGCTGTTTCCACCACTGCAGGAAGTTCCATTGGACGGGGCTGCTTTGGAGTCACCCAGACCAGCAGAGGTTGGGTGCTTTCTGGGGAACAGGATGGACTGGGCAGGGCGGGCGTGGAGGAGGGACCCCAGGCCAGGAAGGTGGGGTATTTGTTCAGAGCTGGCTTGTGTTGACTCATCAGTCCTGGAGGCCTGGGCCTGGGTGAGGGATTAAGCCTGAGCTGGTGACCAGAGAGTGGCCCAGGCAGGCAGCCCATGGAGGCTTGGCTACCCCAGTCCTGGGCAGGAATGTTTGACCTCAGCAGATAGAGTGGACAAAGGGCCCAGGCAGACCCAGACAGAGGTAGGCAGGCGGGAGGGCAAAGTCACCAAGATATGGGGGGAGCTCTATTTAAAATCACAAATGGCAAAAATACAGCACCCAATGGCACCCACTTCCTTATTTCACGTATTGTACCCAGGCTTCCTTCCTTGTGAGGCCTATACACCCATCACATTCCTGAGCCCTGGCCACCCCTCCAGACTGCGGTGGTTTCATCATGTATCAGCCACTCCCCCAGTGATAGACACTTAGGTTATTTCATTTCTTAAAAATGTGGTTGTCTGCTTGCATTTTTCTCCTTTTCCTTCCCAGACTGGGAGTATGAGGGCGATATCTTGTTAGTTGCTGTATCCCCAGGGCTAGGCATACAGTAAGTGCTTCATAAATGGATAAGTAAATGTGTAGAAGGCACTGTGAGGACAAGAGGTAGAGATCCTCCCCTGATTCCCATGGAAATGTCAGAGATGTCAGGAGGGAGGATGATGAGGAAACTGGGGGTCCCTCCTTCCACACCAGGGCTCCAACCACCCTTAGCCTGTGGTCTGGAGGCTTTCCTCATAGTGTCCCCAGGACCCTGTCCATGACTTTGTCTGCCTGGGGTGCTCTGTCATTGGGGACATGGGACAGGTGCCATCGTCCACCCACAGGTGACCCCCATCCCTACCCCGGTTCTAGTCCTCTGCAGCAAGTTCTCCAAGGGCAGGAACCTGACCTGTATCCTGAGCACCTAGCACAGGACTTGTCACATAGCAGGTGCTCAATAAATATTTAATGAATGAATGAATGAACCCTTTCTCTTCTACCATAGTTCTGACTCAGGATCTCTAACCCTTGGTTGGTTCTCTTCTGGGGACCTTCCCTGCACCACCGCTGTACGCTGACCCTCTCGTTCATTCATTCCTTTAGCAATGACATTAGGTGCCCTGGCCGGTTCGGCTCAGCGGGTAGAGCATCAGGGCCCTCAGACTGATGGGTTGTGGGTTCAGTTCCAGTCAAGGGCACGTACCTGGGTTGCAGGTTCAATCGGGGTCATGTGGGAGGCAACCAATCAATGTGTCTCTCTCACATCGATGTTTCTCTCTCTCTCTCTCTCTCTCTCCCTCCCTCCCTCCTTCCGCTCTGTCTAAAAAGTCAGTGGAAAAGTATCCTTGAGAGAGGATTAAAAACAACAACAAAAATGACAGAGTACCTACTCTGCCAAACACCCTGCTGAATGGGGGTAAAGGGGGCAACAAGGGCACTGGCTCAGACTGTAGGGTTTAAATCCTGAGTTTTGCCCGGCCAGTGTGGCTCAGTGGTTGAGCGTCGACCCATTTACCAAGAGGTCGCCGGTTCGATTCCTGGTCAGGACACATTCCCAGGTTGTGGGCCCAATCCCCAGTGAGGGGCATGCAGGAGGCGGCCAATCGATGTTCTCTCTCATCAATGTTTCTATCTCTCTCTCCCCCTCCCTTCCTCTCTCTATAAAATCAATAAAGAAAAAATATTTAGCCCTGGCTGGTTTGGCTCAACAGTTAGAGTGTCAGCCCACAAACCAGAGAGTCCCGGGTTCGGTTCCCCCTAAGGGCACGTACCTCAGTTGCGGTTCGTCCCCGGCCTCGGTTGGGGTCGTGTGGGTGGCAGCCATTTGATGTGTCTCTCTCACATCGATGTTTCTCTCTCTCTCTTCCTCCCTCTCTCCCTCCCACTCTATCTGAAGATAAATGCAAAAATGTTCTTGGGTGAGGATAAAAAAAAATCAAATAATTAAAATTAAAAAAACAAAAATCTAAAGCCTGAGTTTCCTCCTGACTGCCTTGAGCAGGCATGTGATGTCTTGGAGCTTCAGGGTGCATGTCTGAAAAGCGGGAGAGGAAGAGGGCCAGTTCATCATCTCCACTGTGGTGATGGTTTCAGTGCTGGGTGCTTATGTCCAAACTCATCAGATGGTACGCTTTATTTTATTTTATTTTATTTTATTTTTTAATTCTCACTCGAGGATATTTTTTCATTTCTGTTCAGATAGAGTGGAGGGAGAGAGAGAAACATCGATGTGAGAGAGACACATCAACTGGTTGCCTCCCGCATGACCCCAACCAGGGCCGGGGGCGAACTGTAACCGAGGTACGTGCCCTTGACTGGAATCAAACCTGTGACTCATTGGTCCGAGGGCCAACACGCCAACCCCTGAGCCAAACCAGCCAGGGCAGATGGTACGCTTTAAATATGTATACTTTGTTGTATGTCCATCACACCTCAATACAGCTGTAAAACATCGTATCAACCCCCCAAGACAAGCACTTAGCACAGGGCCTGGCACATAGTAAATGCTCAACAAAGGTGGTTGAAGTCATTATTGCATGCCTGCTTTCACTAAATCCCTTCAAGACCCTAAGGAGCAGGTGCCAGTGTTCCCATTTTGCAGATGGAGACACCGAGGTTCAGAAAGGTGAAGACATTTCCCCAGGGTTACACCCAGGCAGTGGGGGAGCTGGGACTTGACATGTAAGCTCCTTGGCTCTTCCTCATTTTGCGAAGGACAAACTGGGTTTTAGAGAGGTTAAGGTCACCTGCCTGAGGTCACACTGTGGGATGCATGGCAGAGGCAGGATTCAAACCCAGGTTGGCTCAAAGTTAAAATCTGATTTGATTTTGTGTTTTGCCCTTGTGATCTGGTCTGTCCGTCACTCAGGCCCCCAGCCTCACAAAGGAATGGAACCCTAACCTCCTGACCTGGGCCATCCCCAGGGGCTGCCACGTCCAGGACACTGGCCCCAGAAATGCAGCCCTACCAGTCTGGCAGACGTGAGCCCTGGCAGGGCCCTGTGAGGCAGGCGGGGTGGGAGGAAGTAGGCTTGGGAGGAAGTAGGCTTAGGCGTTGAGGGGAGGACAGGAGTTTTGGGGTTGGGTTGGGCAGCCTGTCCTGCCGGGATCCCAGGCCTGGCAGAGCCAGTCTGGCCCCACCCAGCTCCATCCACTCTCTGCCCTGACAGCGTGACCTCTTTGCTGGGCCTCCCTCCCAGCCCTGCCTGAGAGGCCCAGGGACAGGTTTGAATGAAGTGTCCAGAGATGTGGGACGGGTTGTGCTGGAAAGCGGTCCAGGGTTCACGATGAGGCCTGGATCTGCAAGATGGACCAATGAGGTAGTATGGCTGGGTCAGAGTGGGTGCCAGCCTATGTGTGAGGCAGAGTTGGAGAGGCCCCCTGCTGAGCTGAGGGTTAATCAGGGCCTGGGTCCTGCGGGAAGGGCCAGGGTGGCCAGGGGAAGCCAAGGCTCAAAGCAGCTGCTATGTAACCACTGATGGGGAGTTGTTTCAATATTGTGATAACGACACAACCGACAGGTGCACACCTGCATCCAGGGAGGGCTGGCAGGCGGTCATCGCATCAGTGGCTCCCTGGGGGGGGGGGGGGGGCAGGGTGTGGCTGCCTGGCAGGGGCCCCCAGAGGGGGGGGCCAAGGCACATTCTTGGGAAATGACTCAGGGGCAGGCAGAAGGGTGACTCATCATGGACCCTCTCCTGCCCCTGTTGCCAGGGCCCAGCCTCCCCTCTGGCCCCAGTCGGGGCTGTGGGGAGCTCACCAGGCCCTCAGGACCGAGTGTGAGTCAGCCCATCTTGGCTGGAGGGCCAGCCTGATTTTCCATCCCTTGCATTGTTCTGCTAGAAAAGTAAATATGTGTTACAAAACACAGGGTGAAACTAGGCCAGCCCCTCCTGTTCCTTTGGTAGGTGGGAAAGAGAGGGGTCTCCATGCCAGGCCCACTGGCTCCTCCTCATTTTACAGACAGCAAAACCAAGGTTCAGAGAAGTTAAGCCAAAGTAGCCAACGTCACACAGCTGGATGCATGGGAAGCCAGGACTGAAACCAGGTTGGCTTCAAGCTACAGCCTGTGGGCTCTTCCCAGGGAGAGGGCCAGGCCTGAGCTGGTGCTGCAGCTCTCTGTTCACAGCTGTGCTTCTCGGGGTGGCCCAGAAACCACCTGCTTTAGCATGGGCGTGGGCCAGGTGTTTGTCAATATGCAGATTCCTGGGCCCTGCCCAGACCCACCCCACCATCCGCTCAGAGGGAGACCCTGGAATCTGCGTCTGTAAATGCTCCTCATGTCGGGGTGAGACTGAACAGCTGGAGATGGGAGAAAGCCGTCCACAGGAGGGTGGGCCGGGCCTCGCCCTGGGAGGAGAAGGCCGGCAAGGAACAGGCTCTCGGCCCTACACTCGCCAATCTGGGGCTGGGGGAATGCTGCCCTTCTTGTTTCAAACTGGTTCACAGAAACACCCTGAGCCAGTCAGTGAGGGAGTGAGCAAGCAGCTCTCCCGCTGCTGGGGAAACAATGACAGCAAACAGGAGAGTGTTCCTGGCCCTTCAGGAGAGGGGTGGCCTCCTGGGAGCCAGCCGCCTGGCCCACCTGCAGAGAGGGGACAGGGTTCAGGGGCCGAGGGTGGCTGGTTGCCAGGGAACCCGATAGCCCTGTAGGTGCCATCTCCCTGGGGCTAACCACCAAGCAAATCAGGAAAGCAAACACCCTGCCGAACCCCCATCCCACATGGCAGAGGGATGAGTCACTTGGCATAAGGGGAGAACCAAACAGATCCCATCTGCCCAGAGAGGGATGCACAGAGCCAGAACACAGCTCCCACCCTATCCGGCCTGCCCAGAGCCCAGTGGTGTGCACGTGTGTGTACACACGTGCATGCACACACAGACAAACCAGCTCGGAGCCCAGCTCTTAGAGTGAGGGAGGAGGGGCAGTAGGCTCAACGCAAATTCCTCCCTGAACCTGCTGATTCTCTCTGAAGCTCCTGGGCCGGGCCCAGCTGAGTCAGCAGGAGCCTGGGAGGGTGGAGGGGGTGGGGGTCCGAGAGCGAGAGCTCCAGCACCTGAGCTGGCTGACCTGGGAACCAGCCTGGCAGGCACAGGCCTCTCAGGACCGCAGTGCCCTTCCCTGGAACAAGAGACGGAGCTTCCCCGAGCTGAGGAGGGCTGGTCTGCTTCACCGCAGGGTGGGGGTGGTCCTTGGGGACAATAAGTCAGCTGGGGCATGTCAGGCACACACCATGTTGCTTGGCACGGAATCACTCAATAAATGAAAAATGGCATTAATATCATCAATGTCATGGCTGTTACTCAGCAGCTGAGCTGCAAGCCTGCTCACCAGGAGGTCCCTGTCTGGCTCCCTCCCCTAAGTGGACCTTTACCTTCCTAGGGGGCGGGGAAAGGAGACTGGGGAGGTGGGAGAAGTCCAGAGTTTGGAGACAATTTGGAGTTCTTATAATAGCGTGTACCCCTCAGCCCCACAAGCATCGGGCCTCCAGCTACAGATGCACCCCCCATTTGTTGAGCCCTCACTAACTGCAGGGGGCATGCTAAGTACTTAATACCTGGGAGCTCACCCTGTGAGGGGGATGCTACAGTTGTGCCCATTCACAGATGAGGAAAATGGAGGCTCAGAGAGGGAAAATGGCTTTCCCACTGTGGCACAGCTGAAAGGGACTGAGCCAGGACTCCATCCCAGGTCTCCCCAGGCTGCTCCCACTCCTCCCCGCTCCGGATCCCTGACAAGGTGCTTCTTTCCAAGCTCATCCCGGTGGGCTTTGTACTTGTGTGTATCTTTGTCTCAACTATTAGACTCTCAGCAGCTGAACGGTAGAGTGGCTCCTTCCTCAGCATGGATTCTCTTCTCCCCAAGTTTCATATCTCCTGTAACCCTTGTCACCAGTGTCTCCCAGTTCTCTTCCACCAAGGAAGGAGGTTAGAACCATAGAGTGTGGGGGGCACAAAGTTGGGGGATGGGGAGGGGGTAAAAGAAAGGCTCTGGGAAGAGAGAATGATGGATTTTGATCATTTTACCCTTTTTTTTTTATTATTCCTCACCTGAGGATATTTTTCTGTTTATCATCAGATAGTGTGGGAGGGAGGGAGAGAGAGAGAGAGAGAAACATCGGTGTGAGAGGGACTCATAGACTGGTTGCCTCCCGCACAACCTGACCAGGGCCGGAGACGAACCACAACCGAGGTACGTGCCCTTGGCTGGAATGGAACCCGAGACTCATTGGTCCACCGGCCGACACTCTGACTGCTGACCCAAACCAGCCAGGGCGATTTTGGTCATTTTAAAACAAGTTTTTAAAAAGTAACTGGGAAAAGCCATTGAAAAAGCAATTTAAGCACATACCAAAAAATAAAAATAAAAATCTTTAATTAAAAAAAAAAACCAGCCCTGGCCAGTTTGGCTCAGCGGTTAGAGCGTCGGCCTGCGGTCCAGAGAGACCCGGGTTCGGTTCCCACTAGGGGCACGTACCTCGGTTGCAGTTTGTCCCCGGCCCTGGTTGGTCATGCGGGTGGCAGCCACTATGTGTCCCTTTCACTTCAATGTTTCTCTCTCTCTCTCTCTCTCTCTCTTCCTCTCTCTCCCTCCCACTCTATCTGAACAAAAAATGGAAAAATGTCCTCGGGTGAGGATAAAAAAAAAAACAAAACCCCAAATGCTAGGTCTCTCTCTTGTCCCTCCTGAGGGGACTCCTGGCTAAGTTTCTCTGTGCACGTGTGTACACGCGCCTGTGCGTTCTCTCCCTGACCCTCTCCTGTGCGCTCTGCTTCTGCCATCTGCTTGTGCGAGTGTCTCGGCAGGGCTCCCCTCGCTTCTCACTCTTCTCCAGGGGCAGGTCTTTCCTGATGTGGATGCACCTGGTTATTTTTCTTTAAGGGTCTCTTTTTTACAAAATATATTTTATTGATTTTTTTAGAGGGAAAGAGAGAGAGAGAAACATTGACGTGAGAGAGAAACATGGATGATTGCCTGTACGCACCCCAACTGGACCGAACCCACAACCTGGACGTGTGCCCTGACGAAGAATCGAACTGGTGACCTTTTTGTGCCCAGGATGGAGCTCCACCAACTGCACCACACCGGCCAGGGCCACCCAGAGTTATGTAGCCACCCGCTCCCAGCGGTCATCTGATGGCTTCCTCCCCAGCCACAGGGCCACCCTGAACATCCCGAGGCCGCTTAGCCCCCACGTGAGAGCCGCCTGCGGAGAAAGGTAATTGGGGGGTGGGTTAGGAAAGGGTTTCCAGGCAGAGTTGTGACATGGGCAAAAGCAGAGGGACTAACAAGATTCCTTCCTGAGCCCCTGTCTGTGGGCCACTTGGGGTCACTGCCTGGTGACCAAGCTCTGTGCTGAGTTGAGGCTTCTGCAGGTCCCAGGTGGGCCCCCACCTGTATTCTGAAGCCTTGACTCCTCCCTGATACCTGCTGGGCTCCATCAGCTGTCTGGAGGCAGTTCCTTGGTGCCCTCCAGGCTCTGTCCTGACCTCAGACTCTGGAAGGAATTTTCTACAGGACCAGAGGGAATTGCCCAAGCCTATAGCAGCCAGTAAGAAACTCCCTGCCTCGGGGGTGGGGTGGGGGGTGGGGTGGCGTGGAGGTGTGTGCCTGAGAGAGGAGCCAGACAGCCAAGTTCACAGGGGAAATGACAGGGTTAGATTTGGCAGGAAGGTCTGTTAAGAGCTCCCTACCTGAGCAGCTGGGGAGCTGCAGGCAAGATCCCTCACTCCTGGCTTCTCAGAGGGACTTGCCAAAAGTTCGGATTCCTGGGCCCCTCCCCACGCTGCCCTGTCAGGAGCTCAGGAGCTCAAAGCCCTGGAATCCGCATTTTTACAAATTCCCCTGGGGATGCTCATGTACACCTTCCGAGCCTTTGCATCTTGCAGGACCCTTTATCCTTTTTAGGCTCCCAGACCCTTCTGAAAATTTAATTTAAGGGTCGTCAATTTAAAAAAATTATTAGAATGACCCTGGCAGGTTTGGCTCAGCGGTAGAGCGTCGGCCCTCGGACCAATGAGTCCTGGGTTTGATTCCAGTCAAGGGCACATACCTCCATTGCATTTCGTTCTGGCCCTAGTCAGGGTCGTGCAGGAAGCAACCAGTCGATGTGTTCCTCTCACGTGGATGTTTCTCTCTCTCTCCTTTTCTCTCCCTCCCACTCTATCTGAAGATAAATAGAAAAATATCCTCAGGTGAAGATTTAAAAAAAATTATTAGTATATATCTTCTCCCCTCCCCCAAGAGAAAGGCCCTTTGCTATTTTTTCGGTTTTTCCCTTTTCTCATCAATGTAGCAAAACCAGGCAGCCAAGGCTGGGAGAGTGTTAGTCTATTGAATGAGTGAATGAATGAACCTATTGAGAGTAAAAGACCCTCCCCCAGAAAAATGCACATATGGACACACATTTTGAAAGCAAGTGTAGGGGGATTTGCAGACCCCCTTAAGCCCACCCACAGATGCCCCGTTAAGAATAAGGTTTCTGGCCCTGGCCAGTTTGGCTTAATGGTTAGAGCATTAGCCCTCAGACCTAGGGGTCAGGGGTTCAATTCCCGGTCAAGGGCATGTACCTGGGTTGCAGATTCCATCCCCAACGGGAGTCGGGGTCGTGTGGGAGACAACCAGTCAATGTGTCTCTCTCTCATTGATGTCTCTCTCTCTCTTTCCCTCCCTCCCTTCCACTCTGTCTAAAAATCAATGGAAAAATGTCCTCCAGTGAGGATTAAAAAACAAAACAAAGCCCTGGCCAGTTTGGCTCAGCGGTTGGAGCGTCGGCCTGCAGACCAGAGAGTCCTGGGTTCAGTTCCCGCTAGGGGCACGTACCAAAAACAACAACAACAACAAAGACAGAATAAGGTTTCTGGCCCTGGCCAAGTAATTCAATTGGTTAGAGCCTCCTCCCGATTTGCCAAGGTTTCGGGATTGATCCCTGGTCAGGGCACATAAAACAATCAACCAACGAATGCATAAATAAGTGGAACAACAAAAATCGATATTTCTCTCTTTCTCCCTCCCTTCCTCTCTCTCAAATCAATAAATAAAATAAAATAAAAAGAATAAGGTGTCCTAGCATCTCTGTAACACTGAAGCCACAGTCCTTTGGAGGCAGAAACAAGAGAAGGCCCAAAGGACACTGAGTGTTCTCAAAGGTGGCTGGGTCTGGGGCAGGGTAAGCCCTTGGGAATCCACTCCCCCACCAACCTCCTTATTTTATCAATAAAAAACGGGTGGGGAAGGGACTGCTCTGAGGACTCTGGGTGCCCAGTGTGGGTTCCTGCCTCCCTCCCCTGCAGACCTCATTGCTCCCATCTAAGTCCTACTGGCCCTTTGGCCATCATTTATTTTGCTGCTTTCTGGAATGTGTGCTCCTCCTTCTCAGCTGGGGTCAGAGCCCCCAGCACCCTCCAGAGGGGTGCTGAACCCTCCCAGCTACAGGACCTCCTTCAGGTTCCCTGCTGAACTGGGTTCACTGTCTGTCCAGCTGCAGCTTTCACTGCACACAGTGTAACCGGACACATGCTGGCAGAATGGTGCGATTTGGCTATTCTGAACCAGAGTCCAGAAGCTTTTATGCCCAGCCATGAAGTAGGTCTGTCCTGCCAGGGCCTGGAGTTACCAAGTTTCAAAGGACTTTTTGTCCGCCCTAGATGGCACGATGATAACGAGGGCAGAGCTTCCGGAGCATCTGGGCCAGGCACTGTGTTAAGTGCTTTGTGTGAATTATCTACAAGAATCTCTTCATAACCCTTTGGGATGGGGGTGGTTATCGCTGTTTGACAAGTAAGGAAACTGAGGCTGGGAGTGCTAAGAAGCCTTGCCAAGGAGTGGCTGCAGGATCTGAACTTCAGCAGGTGCACTCCAGACCCCCTTTTCTCAATTGCCACCGACAGTGCTACCACCTGAGTGTAATTCACTAGTTATCCGGAGGGTCTCTGCCACACCTGTCTGGAGAACCCACCTGGGTGTTAGCCAACAAGAGAGGCAGCAGAGAGCCAGGTGAGGGCCCTCAGCCAGGGGGCGCGCCAGGCCCTGGGGTTAGGGTGGGGCTGAGGGTGCTCAAGAAAGCGGTCTGTGCGCCCCCCGCCCGCGTGCCCAGCCACTGGCTGCCGTGGGGGGATGTCCGGGAAAGACCTCGTGTCCTCCCCCCAAGCCCAGGCGGGGCGTCCCACTTGCTCCCGCGCGGCCGAGGGCGCGCGCCCGCCGCGTCTAGAAGCCCCGCCTGTCTGATGGGGCCCCTCCTTCGGGAAGGTAAGCGCCACCTTCCCGGGTGTGGCCGGGAGAGCCCTGGGCCGGCGGGCGCCCCGCCCCCCGCGAGTAGTGACCCGGCGCCCCAGCCGCGCGGCACTCGGGGTCCCGCGCAGTCTCTCGCTCACCTGCGCCCGCTGCCGCCCCTCGGTGAGCGCAGGGTCCGCCCGCCGCCTAATACCCAGCCTCGCGCCGCCACCCACACTGCCCGCCCACCCGCGCACCCCATCGCCACCATGAACTCGCTCTTCAAGAAGAGAAACAAAGGCAAATACAGCCCCACGGTGCAGACTCGGAGGTGAGGAGGCGCCTGCACCCGCACCCGCACCCGCACCCGCACCCACACGCCCTCGCGAAACCCGCGCTCTGGGGGCCGCATTGGGTCCAGAAGCGCTGCCCCGGTCGTGGGTGAACTGCCGGGCCCTGAGGACTGCAGGGAGCCCAGGAAGCACGGTCCTGGGAGGCTCAGGGGGTGGGGAACTGAGCCAGGAGCGCGCGACACGCTGGAACGCGGGACCCGAGGACTACCCTAGAGCTGGGAAGCCCGGCCGAGATGGGAATGGGTTGGGGGCGTCCGAGGGAAGACACTATCTGGCACCAGAGAGTTCTCGGAGCCCAAAGAACATTGACTTAGCGCCTAGAGGGCGGGGAACTGAGCTGGAGGTTTAAGGGACCTCCGTGTCCCAGGGTGGCCTTTGCTCCGGGGGTCCGTTTGGGCAGGGAAGCACCGCCTGGGTGCGGAGTGGTGTGTCCAGAGGACGCTGCACCCAAAGCCAGGGTGGAGGGTGGGCGCAGGGAACCTAGGAAGTACTGTCAAGGGGCGCACGGGGGCGGGTAAATTGAGCTGGGGTGTGGGAGGGGGCGTTTCCCTCCCTTCTTTTGGAGAGCACGCAGGCAACTCCAGGTGTTGGGGAGGCTTGAAGTGGGGGAGGCTTATTGGGTGGGGGGTGCCACCTAGCGCAATATTTCCCGGCACCTGCTGCCCTGCGCTCGAGCCTCATCAAGAGGAACCGGTGGGTGTGGGGTCGATTGGGTGAGGGGCACGGACTGAAGCACCTCTTGTTCCCGCTCCCCGGCGACAGCCGGGCCGGGGTCTGCGCAGCGGCCGGGCGGTGTCAGGACCTCCTTCTGGCTGCGGATTTCTCAGGGGCGTGGCCCTCCCCCCACCGGCCCCGAAACTGGCGGCGTCTCTGAACCCCGGGTTCCCAGGGCGGTTTGGGAAGAGAATGACATGTCTTGATGTGTTTGCGTTGAGACGGCAGCCCACGTCCGTTTTGATAAGCCTAATGTATTCACTTAATAACCGGTTTAAGGGAGCCTCCTGGAGATGCTGAGATTGAGGGAGGGGGTGGGACTTCGGTGTCTGCCTCGTCCCCTCTCTAGGGAAAATGGGGGTGGGGCCCCCTTTTAGGAGGGAGCATTTTACCAAATTTCTCCCTACAAAGGGCTCAGGCAGGTGGGGAACTCCGAATTGCACAGTCCACCTGCCTGGATATCCTCCCCAAGGTGTACTCACCGTGAGCCCGGCTCCCCACCCTTGACCCTGAGCAGCTCCTAACTCCTTCCCAGGCCCCAGATGAAGGCAAGAGAAAACTCTGGCCAGGGTCCCCACCCTGCCCCTGTGGTCCAGCCCAGGCGGACCTGTTTGACAAGTGCTGTGGGGGCTGGGTGCTGGCGGAGGGTGTGTGGGCACAGCCCTTTCAGAAACTCCACTGCCCAGTGATCCCACCCTCCCCCACCTCTCCTTTGGGCTATTCAAGCTCAGAGGCATTTTTACCCTCCCCTCCAGGCTCCCCCCAACCCCAGCCTCCTAGGTCTTTCACAATCCCAGAGATGGGGCAGGGCTCTGCACACTGTTCCTCTGTGGCTGGGTCCAGCTGGCTCTCAAAGTCAGCTGGGGTCCTGTCCAGTCCCTGTGCTGTTCTCTCTCCGACATTGCACAATTGCATGCTCTGTGCCAGCAACGGAGGACTGTGCTGTTCTCCCCACATCAAGACCCAGGCCCCTCCAGTCCTCACACACACGCACACACCAGGAGATGGGCCAGGCCTCGCCCTGATCCCGTCCCCCAAGGCCTGGGCTTGGACCTAACAAAAGGTTATAATAAATCCAGACAAGCTGAGAGGGACTTGGCCTTTCCAGCAGACGGTAGGAAGAAAGGATTCCCATCTTTTATAGTTGTGGGGACTCGGAGGGCCTGGGGTGGCAAGGACACTGGGTCCTGCCCCTCCCCATATTCCTGGCCCAAGGCAGCCACCCTTGGCCCTTGGCTGACTGACCTGATTGATTCCCAGATCTTAGCTTAGAGATGTTTTTCTCCAGGAAGCCTTGATTCTCTCCCCAGGATGAAGGGAAAGACTTCCTTGAGCCCCCATGGCCTTTGCACAGTCACAGCTGTGAGTAGGTGCCAGGTGCTTCTCCAAGTGGTCTCACCAGCCCAGTGCACCCCTCTGCCCCTTCCTCTCCATGGGGTCAAGTTCATGGACTGGATTGTGGGGTGGGGGACAGCTTCTTGCCCCATTCTCTCAACAAGAATCTTTTGAGCCTTAACCAGTGCTTAGCCCTGTACTTGTAGCTCTAAGATGTGGTCACAGGTCATGGGGCACTGGTCGCCAAGTTATTCTTTCACCCTGTTTTTTGGGGGGTCTTCTCCATTGCCTGGAGGAAGGTGGGTTTGCCAGTGAGATTCAGCATGGATGGTGGGTAAGAGCTTTGGGCCTGGGGCAGAATGCCTCGCTTCTGATTCTGGCTTTGCCACATCTGCCGTGGGCAAGTCGGGGAACCTCTTTGAGCCTCAGGTTTCTCATCTGCAAAGCAGGAATGGTGCTAATATCTCCTCCATGGGGTTTGTGGGAGGAGCAAACGTGACAACGAAGAGAATGCCCCTGGCACATAAGAGGTGCCCAGATGGTGGGTCAGCACCACCACCCCAGCAGAGGGGACCCAGGAGCCAGGAATTGTAACCTTCACACCCGGACAGTCACAGCTTTGAGCTGCATAAGTGCGAACTAGTGAACAGAGTGCCTCCACGGAGAAAACTACACCTCCCTGTTTGTCAGCCTGTCAGCTGCTGAAACAGGGTGTGAACAGCTCTGCTGCTCCTGTCCCCCTGGTTCCTAATGACAGGTGTCAGAGCTGGTGTTCACACCTGAGCTAATGACAGGATCGGGCCTGATGGTACAAGTCCCCAAGGACAAGGTCCAGCCCAGCAGGGAGGGTCCGGAGGGGATCTGCTCCCACCTTCCTGCTCTGTGGCTAAGAGTGCAGCCCAGCCAGCCCTTACTTCCTGGCTGTGCAATCTGGGGAGAGCTGCTTGGCCTCTCTGTGCCTCTGTGTTCTCACCTGTGGAATGGGTACGAGCAGAGTGCCTTCCAGATAATGTGGTTGGCATGAGGATTAAATGAAATAATTTGGGAAAGATTTCAGAATTATAGGAGGTCTCAGTCCATGGCAGCTATAATGAGTATAACTATTGAGCAAATGCAGATGAGGCACTTACTGTGTGCCTGAACTGGACAGAGTATGCACTGCACCACTCCAGGGACGCCATTCCTGGGATGTGGAGGGAACATTGACAGTCACCCCGCACTTGATGGAGTTATGCTTAATTATGAGTATGGTTACAGGACTGGGTTTCGGGGGCAATGGAAGCCAAGCAGGGGCAGTTGTCCCCAGCAGGACATAGAACTGATGTTTCTAGCCGGTGGCTCTGGTGCTCTCTACCTGGTCTGAGTGAGCATTGTCAGAGGAGAGCCCTCGGAGATCAGGGAGGGCTTCCCAGGGAAGGTGTCCAACCTGTTGTGGGGATGGGTGGAGTGGTTAAGATCCCGCTCTGGAGTTAGACTGAATTGTGCCTGTTTGATTTTGGCAACGAAATTTGACCTTGCTGCCCTGGCCAGGGTGACTCAGTTGGTTGGAACATAGTCCTATGCTCCAGAGGGTCGCAGG
This sequence comes from Tadarida brasiliensis, assembly GCA_030848825.1. NCBI lineage: Eukaryota > Metazoa > Chordata > Mammalia > Chiroptera > Molossidae > Tadarida > Tadarida brasiliensis. Next base: position 113,665,871 of record CM061258.1, read on the forward strand.
TTCGATTCTCAGTCAGGGCACATACCCAGGTTGTGAGTTGAATCCACGGTTGATCCCGGGTCAGAGCACATTCTGGAGGCAACTGATGGATGTTTCTCTCTCTCTTTCTCCCTCTCCCTCCCTCCCCCTCCCTCCCTTCCTCTCTCTCTAAAATCAATGAGAGCATATCATTGGGTGAGGATTTTAAAAAGAGAAATTTTGCCTTGCTGAGCCTCAGCTTTCCCATCTGTAAAATGGGACAAATCTTGCTCTTCCACCCAGACCTGGGTCCCGTAAGTAACCTGCAGCCGGGCCTGGTCTCCCAACATGGCCTGGGCAGGTTGCTTTGAGAACGGCCCAGTCCTCATGGGGGGAGCCTGCGTGGGAGGCAGGGCCCAAGGCTTTGTAGGCTGATGAAAGGGACATGTGCCCTCCTAGAAGCCAGCTGGGGTACCCTGAGCCTCTTGGTGATTAAGAGCACAGAGATTGAGAGCCAGGTGTGAGTTCAAGCCCCTCCTGAGCTGTGTGGCCTTGGGCAGGTCACTTAACATCTCTGAGTCTTAGTTTTCTCATCTATGAAATAGGAGTGATGGTAGTAATCCTTCAGCTGGCGGGGTCAAACGCACGTGACAGGCCCAGCCCCAGCCCTGGCTCACGGTGAGTGCTCAGTAAACCATAGCAGCCAATGTTAGTCATCACACACTGCTGCTAAGGGTAAGGAGTGTGCTAAGCCCAGAGCTGACCAGGCAGCTGGTCTCCTTCCAACTGTGGAGGCTGCAGCCTGGGTGGGGCATGAGGTCAGCTGACTCTCATCCATCTACCCAAACATTCACGTGGACTCTCACACCCCCGCTTAAGCAGACACATGGAGAGACACATATGCACACCTTTGTTAGTGACAGCTGGAAAGCTTGAACGATTTGACAGGGGACTTTCCCTGTCAGCAAAGCCTGCCTCCAACCCTGTGGGTGATGGGACAGCCATTTCTCAAGCACCTACTGTGTACCTGGAATGGCCATGGATGTTACGGAATGTCACCCTGACACCGTGCCTGCCGTTGGTGGTGGTATCCTATTTCACAGAGGGGAACACTGAGGCCAAGAGTAAAGGCATTCCCTTGGGTTCACTGCTCAAAAATGGCTGGTGCTGGGGCCTCAGAGGCCCCTGGGTAAGGAAACTAGGTCTCTCCGCCAGGACTTGGAGCTGGTGGCAGCTGACTAGGGCTGTCCTGAGCCACTCATTGGCTTTTGTATTTGCTGACTCCGCCCCAGCAACCCTTTCCTCCTCTCTCTCTCTCTCTCTCTCTGTCTCTCTCTCTCTGTCTCTCTCTCTCTCTCTCTCTCTGTCTCTCTCTCTCTGGCTTTGCCCTCACCTGCCCAGTTCTCTTGGCAGAGGGAATGAGACCTGATAACTTAGATTCAGAACAGAACCATCTGAACCTCTAAGGAGAGCTGCTAATGGTGTCATTTCAGGCATTGTCAGGGGCAGTTATCTGGGGATAGGGAGTTTTGGGGAAGAGGCTTAGCTCAGTTCATACCACTTAGCCAACACCTGAGGAGGGGCAGGGGCATCAGGAGAGCCCTGGGGGCTCGGGGAGAAGCTGCCTTGAGAGCATTTCCAAGGTTCCTTGCCAAGGGAGGAGGACCCAGGATCCCATCTCGCCATCGCCACCTGCCATCCTCCCAGTCTGCCTGCCCCAGCCTGTCTTGGCCTGTCTCAGGAGCAGGAAGAGCAAAATAGCCTCTGGTCTTTGTTCTCTCTGCTTTTGGTTGGTCTTCTGTGTTTCAGCCTCCTGAGTCTGGGGAGGGAGGCCCCTGGTGCCACCTTCTGTGTGCAGGCAGCCGGAGCTGTCTCAGGTCGAGCCCCGCCCTTCTCCACTTCTCCCTGCCTCTGGAGGTAGCCACCCAGGCTGGGCCACCAGCCCCTCTCGCCTGGGCACCGTAGTAGCCTCTTCACAGTTACTCTTTCCATCCCAGCACCCAGGGATCTCTTTGTGAGATGCAAATCTGATCCTGTCCCCTTGTGGCTTTCACCCCTGCCCCAGGCTTCCTTTTGCTCTCGAGCCCTGGGAGCTGCTGCCCTGCACAGCATGAGTGTGGCCCATTTACCCCACCTCTCCACGCTGCGTCCAGCCACCGGGCCTTTGCCCACACTGGTCCCCTGCCAGGAACGCTCTTCCCACCCATCTCCGCTCGCTTGTTTGTCTTCCTCTTGCATGGTTCTCCACTGTTCCTCAGGGAAGCCCTCCCTAACCTCTCTGCGGGGGCAGACCCACCTCCTCTATTGTCTTGCCATCTCCTTTTTATTTTTTTAATACGTTTTTACTGATTTCAGAGGGAGGAAGGGAGAGGGAGAGAGACAGAAACATGGACGAGAGAGAATTGATTGGCTGCCTCTTGCACGCTCCCTGTTGGGGTTTGAGCCTGCAACCCAGACATGTGCCCTTGCTGGTAATGGGACCAGCGACCTCCTAGTGCATGGGATGACACAACCAACTGAGCCACACTTGCCGCCTCCTTTGTGACTCTGTCTCAGCAGCCATTAGACTCTGTGGTGGCCAGATGGGGATGAATGTCTCCCCCATAGACTAGCTGGTGCAGACGATGTGCTGAGTGAATGAATGAGGGTGAGCTAAGATTCTCTCCCTCCTGAAACATCTCACAGGAACAAACACACTGGTGCATGCACGCACACACAGACCCCAGCCAAGAAAGGGGAGCTGGGTTTTATCTGCGGACAGAAATCCGAGGGCCAGAGCAGAGAGTGCCCCTGCCCCCATTCAGTCGCCTCTGAGCTTAGCAAACAGACGACAACAATGCAGGGCGAGAAGCCGAGACAGTGGAGGCAAAGGGGCTCTGAGCCAGCCTGGTGAGCTTCCAGAGGAGGGGGCGTTTAGGACCAGAAGAGGAAGCACTGGGGGTGAGAAGGCCAGGTGTGCGTGCACGTGCACAAACCTGAGAACACATCATGTTGCAAAACTAAAGTGTTGGTGGAGGATGTTGGTGGAGGATGCAAAGAGTAAGTTTGTGTACATTTTTAAAAACATATATACAGCACAGTTCCATACAGTGTTTCTAGATCAGACACAGATAGGTATTGAAAATGTAAAACAGGCTTAGGAAGAAACCAGCAACTCCAAAATTATGCTACCTTCAAGGAGGGGGCTAAGGGATAATGAATGATAAGATTTTATTTCTTTTTAAACGAAATCTGAAGCAAATCTGGCAACACGGGAACATGAGCTAAATTGTAGTGGTAGGATTCTTTTCAGGACCTTTCTGCGTGTTCGAGTTAGGTCATGGGTTTTCAGGTTTGTGTGTGTGTGTTTTGTTGTTTTTTAAATTTTTATTTATTGATTTTTAGAGGGAGAGAGAGATAGAAACATCGATGAGAGAGAACATCAATTGGCCGCCTCCTGCATACCCCCCACTGGAGATCGGGCCCACAACCTGGGCATGTGCCCTGACCAGGAATCAAACTGGCAACCTCTTGGTGCATGAGTCGACACTCAACTACTGAGCCACACCGGCCAGGCGGGTTTTCAAGTTTTATAAAGTGAGGGGTGGGATGGACAAGGAGAGTTGGCAGAAGGAACAGCATGGGCGAGAGCCAGGAGGGGAGCCTGGCATCCTGCATCTCAGCATCCAGTCAATAGGAAGAGAAAGGATCTGGGGGAGGAGCAGGAAGTGGCCTCAGGATGGTAAGGTGCCCAGGCATGGGGAGCAAGAATGAAGGGCAATGCCCTGGCTGGTGTGGCTCAGTGGTTAGAGCGTCAGCCTGTGGACCAAAGGGTAATGGGTTTGATTCCCGGTCAAGGGCAAGTACCTGGGTTGCAGGTTCGATCTGGGGCACGTGGGGGAGGCAACCAATTAATGTGTCTCTTTCACATCGATGTTTCTCTCTCTCTCTCTCCCTCCCTTCCACGCTTTCTAAAAATCAATAGAAAAAATACCCTCAGATGAGGATTAACAACAATAAAAAAGAATGGAGGGCAAGCAGGGAGGTTCTGGATGGGGAGACAATGGAAATTCCGGGGATGAGGAGGGGAACTTAGAAAGGTGTGAACATACAAGACTCTCTGAGGTTGAGTCCTAGCTTGGAACAACCGCTCTAAATCATAATCGTCTGTCTGAGATAATTCTACCCTCGTCTCTCTTTTCCAGGCAAAGCTCAGAGTTTCAGTAACCTGCCCAAGGACTCTCAGCTGCTCTGACCCGGGCATCCTGAGCTGGGAGCAGGCAAGCCAGCTGGCGGGTGTCCCAGCTGGCTGCCGGTCCATCCTTTCCTGGGCAGAGGGATTTTGTCAGGTCCTGTGAGATAAACGCACACCCGGCGCAGTGCTGGCCACTCCACCCACTGCCTGCTGACCCTGGAAGGCTGCGGCGCTGCACGAAACAGTCGTGTGCAGAATTCTCTGTTGCCCCAGATGCTTGGGCTCAGATTTCAGACTTGTACCTTCTAAGGTTTTCTCCATCCAGGGCACGGGGACTTTGGTTCCAGTTGAAGGGGAGGAAGGATTCTGTGCCACCGAGAACAGAGAGGGCTCCAGTCCCATTACTCCGGAAGAAGAGCTTGACACTTCCCACCTGTAAAATGGGCAACCAGAACCCCACGTTACCGAGTGGGAAGCTGAGGCCCATGGGCAGGGATGGGGGCCAAGGTGGGCAGAGTAGGAAAAGCCTGGGTTTGGGAGCCGAGAACCCGCCTTCCAGGCCCAGCTGTGCCGCGGCCACATTCCTGCCCCTTTCTGGGCTTTGTTCTTTTTTAAAATCTCATCTGAGGATATGTTTTTATTGATTTTAGAGGGAAGGTAGAGAGAGAAAAACATCAATCATTTGCCTCCTGTACACGCCCCAACCAGGGATTGAACCCACAGCCTAGCAATATGCCCTGACCAGGAATCCAACCCACAACCTTTTGGTGTACGAGATGATGCCCCAACCAACTGAGCCACCCGGCCAGGGCTGAGCTTTGTTCTTCATCACTGGATACAAGTTTCATGAAGCCAGGGACTTTGCATGCCGTGTGGTCACTCCTGAACCCCAGAATGGTGCCTAGTACATCGTAGGTGCTCAGCAAACAGTGGTAGTAGGTCTGTTTTGAATCTGCAAATTAGTGCTTAATGAACGGAGACCTATACTCCTTGTCCAGTGGTCTTGAACTAGGAATGCTGTCCTAACACACCAGGGAGCATTGAGATCGGCTTAAACCTTGCAAAAATCTTCAAGACATGCCCTGGTGTTACCAAAAACGGCTTGAATTTCTGTGTGTGTCTGTAACAAGAGCCCAAACGCACATGCTTGACACAGGCCAGAGGTGAGGTGGCCTTCCCTGGGCAGAAACAGTCTAGACCATAAAACAGCCATCGTTACTACACCAACAACCCTCTCAATTTAGGATCTACTTCCACAGGATTAATAGCCGGGTGTGGAGAAATTTACTGCTTAATTACCATGGAAGTTTCTGGTGAAGAGAGTATCAGTTAATTGACCAATCAATCTGGTATTTATTGGGTACTTCCTGTGTGCTGCCTTCTCACAAGACTTCCTTCCTGTAGAGATTGAGGATTCTTCCTTAATCTGCTTCCCCTAGTCCTGTAGAACAATGCTGTAGGTTGTTTTCTCATTCCCTCCCAGGTTGCACATTAGAATCATCTGAGGAGCTTTAAGACAATGGGCAGGCCCTGCTGAAGACCGATGGAGTCGGAATCTCTGGGCTGGGGCCCAGACTTCAGTCTTTTGATGTGCAGCCAGAGATGTGAACCACATATTTACATTGATTGCCTTGCTCCGTCTTGTCTTAGAGTTGCATACACTTTGTTTTCTCCTTTCCGTGGCAGTTGCCCAGTCTGTCTCACTCTCTGCTTTTATTCTCAATCTTCCCATATCATTTTGTTTCTGGTTACAGAATGGCCTAGAGCTGGATTTTTTTTTTTTTTTTTTTTAATTCTCATCAGAGAGTCTTTATTTTTTAACCAGTTAAGTTTAACTCATTTATGTTTATTGTAATGACTGATGTGTTTGGACCTACTCCTGCCATATTGTTTAGTATTCGTTTTATTATGCTTTCTCTTTGTGTTCTTTGTGTTCTTTTCCTGCATTTTAATGGATTGAGCTATATTCTCACAATTGAAGTGAGGATGTAAGGCCTGAATGGACAGAGCAAATGAAAATACCCTGACCCAGATGATCTGAATCTTTGTAATTATAGTCATTGGTGTGCCTTTCTTAATCCTACCTTTGAGGCTATAAAGCTTTGGACAATAAGAGACTTACTCATCTTTTGGGGGAGCCCTTCTGTGGCCCTTAATTTCAGGCCTTGCCTAGGCTTGGGGGCTCAATAAATAGGTGTTAGGTTGAACAGCTATTTTATAGCATGCCTTCAGTAATTCCTATTTGCAGGGGCTTGGTAATGGACAAGGGCCTGTAATAAGGGCAGAGGTATGAGAAGGAGTTGGCAGGTGAGGGTGAACATGTATTCAGCAATAATTGAGTATTTAAAAATGTTGACTATCTAGAAAACCAGCTGGGGTGGCAGTAGTCACCCGCATAGACACTAACTCGGTGGCCCTGGGCAAGTCGCCCCTCCTCCCTGGGCTGTTTCTTCATCTGCAGTGTGAGCAATAAGAGTACCAAGGGGCCTGGCAGGTGTGGCTCAGTGGTTGAGCGTTGACCCATGCACCAAGAGGTCGCCGGTTCAATTCCCGGTCAGGACACATGCCCAGGTTGTGGGCCTGATGCCCAGTGGGGGGTGTGCAGGAGGCGGCCAGTCGATGTTCTCTCTCATCGATGTTTCTATCTCTCTCTCCCTCTCCCTTCCTCTCTCTCTAAAATCAATAAAACATAAAATTTAAAAAAAGAGTACCGAGGGGCTGTTATGAAGATCAAAGCTGAACTTCTGTCTGGCACCTGGTGGGGTGTGGCTCCGGGAGGTGTCCCTTCGTGCCGGGTCCTTCCTTCCTCTCCCGCAAAGGCCTGCTCAGAGAGACAGGCTGGGAGCCCCTCATGGTGTCTTCCTAGGGCAATGACTCAGTCTCAGTTACCACCACTGATGGTTACCCAACACTGGGATTAACTGTACTGATGAAGATGTCAACAAGATGCGAATCACTGTGTCCCCTGGGTGCTGACACCTTGCTGCACCGTCCCATTTCCCCGTGTCCCCCTCTCTGTTTGTGGATCTGTAGTAATGATCCTGTGGTCTGAGGAGGTGCATCTGGAGCTTGTAAACATTCTGGCACCACTGCTTCCCAGCTGTGTGACCTTGGGCAAGTCTCTGAACCCCTCTGAGCTTCAGTTATCTTCATCTGGAAAATGGAGATAGGAGTTGTTGACTGCTATAAAATGTCTACTCAATTCAGCACCTATTTATTGAGCCCCAAGCCTATTCAAGGCCTGGAATTAAGGGCTACAGAAGGGCCCCCAAAGATGAGTAAGTGTTTATTGTCCAAAAGTTTACAGCCTAATAGGCAGGGCTAAGAAAGCACCCCAGTGATTGTAAGGGTGCCTACCTCCTAGGGCTGCAATTTCAGCGGTGATGCATGAAGGGGCTGAGCAGGCAACAGGCACCCAGTAGGTGTTCTTAGTGTTTAGCTGTTCATATTCACCAGTCAGTTCCCGAGCGCCTACTGTATGGTGCGTCAGGGCGGGACAGTGCCCAATAGTGACAAGCCTTCACTCTCTCAGCCAGGTAGTGTTTGAAGAAGGTGGAGACCAGGGCCACCTCGCACCCTCAGTGAGCCTCCCACCAGGCCTGGAGGTTTCCAGGGAGCCGCTCAGGCCTTGGCTGGCCCTGGAGGCAGGCAGGACCCAGAAGAGGATGCCGGTGACCAGCAGGAGGCCAGGACCCTTCTCTGTGTTCTGGGAGGGGCAAGGTTGGGTGTGGGGAGAGGTGTGCACCCCTTTACATTCCAGACATTCCGTGGCTGCTCCTGCACACACCCTCTGAGGCAAAATTAACCCCAGAAGGGAGGAACTGTAGATATGATCGGGGCTGGAACATGGGGACTGACTCAGGCCTGGAAGTCGAGGTGGCTTTGGCCAGGGAGGGAGAGCTGTCCCCACCAGACATGCCCTGTCCCCACCAGTTCCCATCTCTGCGCACGGATTGTGACCAGTGGGGGACAGAACATTCCGGGCAGGAAGGAACAGCTGGGGTGTGGCCTGTTCCCTGGAATGGCGGTTCAGGAAAGAGGCTCTTCTCCCCGCCTGGAGGGAGGGATGGCTGGGGAGCAAGCCAGGTGCCCCCGGTTCTGCCCCATGGCCTGTGGGTAAGGATGCTGCGGCTCTGGAGGCCTGGGAAAGGGTGCTGGGCTGTGTTCTGCGTGCCCTAGCGTGCCACGCCCAGGCACCCTGCTCTACTGGGCAAAGAGGGAGCCTTGGATTGTTTTGAAGTCAGGCAGCCAGGGATCCATAGATAAGACCTGGCCTTGGGCAGGTGTCTGGCTAGTCTATGTAGGTCTGGCAGGAGAGTGGCAGGGAGCAAAGGGAATAAACATTTATTACATGCCCCTCGGTGCCAGGCACTGAGCAAGGCAGATAGATGCTCCGAGCATCTATCAGCTTCATTAGGGCAAAACTGATCGTTGCTACGGGCTTAGAGCAAAGCGGCCTGAGCCTCAGAATAATCCCAGCCGCGCCATCCTGTGCAGTGACCACTCGCCGCACGAGACGTGCTTAGAACACAGCAGCTGTGCCGCAGGCGAAAGGCACGTGCCAGGCTTTGAAGACTTGGTATGAAAAAAGGAATCTAAAATATCTCATTAATAGTGTTGCATTGGCTACCTGTTCATATACTATTTAGATATGTTAGGTTGAATAAAATATCTTAGCAAGGCTAAGTGTACCGGTTTCTTCTGACTTTTTTTTCATGTGGCTATTAGAAAGTTAAACTGCAAATGCGGCACATTCTATTTCCATCGGACAGTGGTGGCCTTAAACTCAAAGTGGTATAGTACCCCCTCCCCGGTCCCATAGGTTTCGCACCTATCGAATGTGTCTTTCTGTTTGCTACTGGGCCAGCTGATGCCGTAACCCCGTTGTGTGGAGGAGGAATTAAGGCCAGGCAGGTGAAATGCGCATTGTTACTCCAGACGCCAGCGGGAGTTCATTGTATTGTTGCTGGGACAAGCTCTGTGCTGGGCACTGTGGACATGACTGTGAATGAAACAGACAAAAGCCCCAGCAATCCTGAGCCTTTGTGATGTGACAGCCATGTCCTAGGTGCTTTACGAGGATCATCTCCTTGAATTGCCTCAACCCTCTGGGGTGGGATCGATTCTTATCCCCATTTCACAGGCGAGAAAACGGAGGCACAGACAGGCCAAGGAACCTGCTCAAGCCCACACACAGGTTGGGGCGACACCACAGTCTACATTCTTTCCCCATGCCGAGCTGACTCAGCTTCCCTCCCTGCAGGCAGGAGAGAGAATGGGCCAGTTGGTGCAGCGTGACTTGGACGGGAGAGCTGAAGGCAGCAAGGATGGCTCTGCTGTGGGCTGGAGGGTTGGCCACTCATGGTGTCCTTGGAGGGTCTGGGTCTCTCCTGGGGACAGGGGGCTGGGAAGCAGGTACTTCTGGCAGCTATAGAATCCAGGGAGGAGGTGGAAAGACCAAGGGGGACAACTGGGCTTGTGGTCAGGAAACTGAGTCTCGGCCAGGGTGGTCCTGGAGGTGACCCATGGACAGAGACCCGCAGAGGACATGGCCGATGCAAAGGCCCTGAAAGAGCTCCACACACTCGGGCAGGGAGGGCAGGGGCAGGAGTGTGGCCCCGGGGCCTTGTGAGCCTGGGCAGGAGTGCGAGCTCTGTCCTGAGAGCATCTGTGAGCACTGGCAAGTTTGAAGCTGGACGGAGGTGTGTGATTGGTCGCACTGTTGAACGATCTCTCTGACAAATATGCAGAAGTTGGTTCAGGGAGGCAGGAGTCGGGGTGCAGGGAGATGGTTGGGGGGGGGGCCGTCGCACTGGTCCAGCTGAGAGGTCGCAACCTTGATCAGGCAGAAGCCGCAGGGGCACTGGGAGCACTAAGAGCTCTCACCTGGTGGAACCAGGGACGGAGAGATGGGGATCAGGGCGGTTCTTGGGGTTCTGCTTGAACAGCTGGGTAGACGGGCCTTCCCCACCTTCCCTTCTGCGGTTCCCTCCTGCAGACAGAGGAGCGTTCTCAGAGAGCAGAAACCCCATCATGGAAACACCCTGTACCCCTCTAATCTTCAAACACACAGAAGTGATCCTTAGCCCAAACTCAAGATGGCTCAGCTGGGCCAGGCCCGGGATGTGCATCCTCCAGCAGCCTCCTAACCCATATCTGTGCACCAGCCTCTCCCTACAGACTTGGAGGAGACATTTCCAAATATTGAGGTTACTTGTGAATTCTCCACGCCTGGGTGAGGCAACATTCATGAGGCGAAACCAGAGCGTGTCTGGGCTTGCGTGAACACCAGTGTGAATGGCGTGGGTGGCCTGGGGTCTTCTTTTAGCTCCTCAGCGCCAGTGGGTTCTGACGTGGGGCCTGGCTGCTGGCTTTGATCATCTCCGTAAAAGGAGCCCAGATCCCTGGACGGTGACCTCGGGCGGAAGCAGAGAGCCTGGGCTACCCCGAGGCAGCGCTTTATGCCTGTTTTCTCAGTGAACCCCCACCCAGGCCTGCGGTGTGCGTACTGCCGTGACCCTCAGGGACAGACAGGGAAACTGAGGTTCAGAGAGGCTAAGTAACGTACAGCTTACAAGGACTGAGGTGGGATTCAAACCCAGGATGTCTGCCTTGGATCTGGGTGCGAAACCACCAGGTTATAACTGCGGACAGCTACGCCGGGAGGAGAGTGTGGGCATCACACAAAACTAAAGCAAGAAGAGGGGACTGAAGGGTCCCTCGACATACCTGTGTTCTCTTTGCCCACGTGAAGCATCCGCAGTGACCTTGGGTGCCATCTCTGTCCCCACATTCTGAGGGCTCAATGACCAGACCATGGGCTGTCCTGGGCCGCAGCGGGGGTCACGTGGCCCCGGGTTCCAAGCCCAGCTCCCCACTTTGCCTCTGACCGCTTTGGCTGTGAGCGGCCACCTGTAAAGCAGGTCGGACTGTGGTTATTGAATTTCTGACTCCCAGGGACAAAGCCAGGGTGCCTGATGCCATGTGAGACTCCCAGGCCCTCTCCCCACAGTCCCAGTGCTCTGAGTACATCCTGGGACACAAAGAGGTGCCTGTTCTGGGCTGGCACCTGTGGGCGCGGGCCCAGAAAGCCCTTGTTTGTGCCTGAGTGTCCTCAAACCCAGGCCCAGGGCTCTGAGGCAGTTCCTCCGCCTGGGAGGAGAAAACCAGGCTGATTCTCTGGAGAAACAGCCCCAATCTGCCCTGTGATGACCTCACCTGGTTTGTGAGACCCACCTGCAGCCCTGACCGCAGCCCGGGCTGGGCTGAGGGGGCCATTTCTGGGGACAGTTGAGTTCTGGGTCCCGAAAGCTTTTATCAGGTGGTGTCTCAGGCCACAGTACCCCACCTCCTCCCTGCCTGTCCACAGGTGGGTTTCCTGGGTGCCTCATCACCCAGAAGCATCCGTTCCTATAGGGGTTTGCTGGAAAATCCAAGAATCTAGAAGGAGCTTTAAAAAAAAACAAAAACTACACTATAAATTTTTTTCTAATTCCCCAGTTTCCCCCAATGTCCTGTCCCAGGATCCCATGTCCCATTTAGATGTCATATCTCCTTGGCCTCCTCCCAGCCTTGTCTTTTGTGACTTTGACACTTTCGGAGAGGTGTTTTGTAGACAGCTGGGTTTGTCTGCTGGCTACCGGCAATACGCTGGAGGCTTGTTATTGGGAAGGGTTCCGTGATGTGATCCTGTGTCCCCCTCGGTGCCCAGTGGCAGCGGTCCCACCATGTCCACACGCCTTCTCCCTGGTGATGTTAACCTTGCTGTCTGCACTGTGAAGTTACTGTTTTTCAGGAGGATCTCCTGGGGATCCCCGGGAGAGAAACAGGGTCCCGGGGAAGAACCACAGTTCAGGGAGCAATGTAAGGGCTTCATTCTGTTGCGAACGGCAACCCCTGTGGGGAATGAAAGCGCAACGAGCACATGTTACACAAACGTCATTGTCACCATTTGGAGCCCTTACAATGTGCCAGGTGATTTGCGTTCCTTCATTTGGCACCTTTGGTGTACCCGGCACTGTCTACCGGGGAAACAGCGGCGACACCCCACTTGTGCGTTTAAATCTCAAATCTGCGCTGGGACCCCCAGATGCTGCTCTGAGCCTCCAGCTCAGTCCTCAAAGCCTAAAGTGGTCTTTGAAACTCAGTTCTGGTGTTTCTGACCCTCCCTCACTCACCTCACTTAACGAGGTAGGATGTCCCACCCCCATTTTACAGGCGATGAAGCCGAGGCTCAGAAATATCAACAGCCCCTCCCAGGTTACACCGATGGTTGGTGCAGTCAGGATCTGAACCTGTCCGGCTCCAGATACCAGCTGCCCTCTGTGTGACCTCGGGCAGGTCCTTCGATTCTGAGGGCCTTAGTTTGCTCCTCTGTAATGAGCGGGTGGGGCTGGATGACTTCCGAGGCAGCTTCCACGGCCCACGGGTGTCCATGTTAAACTTCTGAGTAAGCGGAGGGAGGGCTAGTCATGTCCCTGTCCCAGCACGGCACTCGGATCCGATTCCGTTCTCTTCCCGGGTGGGTGGAGGTGCCAGGTGAGTGTGTGGGTGGGACGGGACTGGGATCCTGGGGAAGGGCTGTGTCTTGGCCTCCACCAGCCAGGCTGACGGCCCCCAGGGTGCCACGTCTGGCTGCCCCTTGTGGCTTATTAACGAGATGAAAATCTGGACCTGCCCAGCCAGTTCCCAGCCCTGCTGGGATCTGCACCCCTTCCCTGTGGGTCCCCAGCTGCCTGCATTCCTGTGCTCCTGGCACAGGGCTCTGGAGCCGTCATGGGGGCACATCAGCTCTGTGGCCAGCTTGGTGGCAGGAGGAATACAGAACCCTCTCGGGCCTCTCATTCAGGACCCCAGACCCAAAGGGCGAAAGTGCTGGGACCATGCTCCAGAGGCCTGGATTCTAAGCTCAGCTCCGCCCTGCTTTCTGGCAGTGGGACTATGGCCCAGTCATCTAATCAACCTGCGCCTCAGTTTCCCCATCTGTGAAATGGGAGAACAGTGCTCCTTCAGATGGTGGTAGGGTTAAATGAACTCATCTATATGTGACTTGCTCAGGATCAAGCAGGCACATGGTCAACCCTCGCTGAGTGTCAACTAGCATCTTCCAGGTAGCGGGGCGCAACCTGGCCCAGCCTCCATGCAGAGCAGGGGAAAGGGACTGACTCGAGAGGCAGAAGAAGAAAAGTGACACTCGCCAATTTTTTTGGAAACAGCTTTATTATCGAACTATAACTCAAATGCCATTCAATTCACTCATTTAAAATATGCAAATTGTCCTGGCCGGTTTGGCTCAGTGGTTAGAGCATTGGCCTGCGGACCAGGGAGTCCCGGGTTCGATTCCAGCCAAGGGCACGTACCTTGGTTGCAGTCTGTCCCCGGCCCTGGTTGGGGTCGTGCAGGTGGCAACCACTCAATGTGTCTCTCTCACATCGATGTTTCTCTCTCTCCCCCCCCTCCCCCTCCCTAGAAAAATAAAATAAAATATGCAATTCAACGGTTTTTAGTGTATTCACAGAATTATACAATCGTCACCATGTTCGATTCTAGAACATTTTCATCACCTCAGAAAGAACCCTCCCCTTTAGCACTCACTCCCCTCCCCAGCCCCTGCCAACCACTCACCCGCTTTCTGCTCCTAGGGATTTTGCCTCTTCTAGATACTTCAAATAAATGGAACCATACAATGCGTGACCTCCTGTGTCTGGCGTAATGGTTTCAGGGTCTCTCAATCTTGTAGCATGTATTAGTACTTCACTCCTTTTTTGGCTGAATGGTATTCCATGTGTGGTTGGACCACATTTTGCTCTTCATCAGTTGATGACCGTTTGGGTTGTTCTTAGGTTTGGGGCTGTTGTAAATAGTGCTCTGTGAACATTGGTGTACAAGTGTTTCTGTGGGCCTATGTTTTCATTTCTCCTGGGTAGATAGCAAGGAGTGGAATTGCTGGGTCATGTGGCAACTTTATATTTCACTTTCTGAGAAACGTCCAGACTGTTTTCCAAAGTAACTGTACCATGTTGCATCGATTTCTCCACATCCTTGTCAACAATTGTCATTGTCTTTTTTATGGTTGCCATCGTAGTGGGTGAGAAGTGCTATCCCATTGTGGTTTGGGGCACTTGGCATTTAAAGTTAATGTGTCAGGTGCCTACTGTGTGCTAGGAGCCCTTACAGGATAGTCACATGGGGTTGTTAATGGCCTGGACAAGGGACCTGCCTAGGCTGGAATTCTAGCTCCGACATTTAATTATTGTGTGACTTTGGGAAAGTTACTGAATCTCTCTGGTCCTCAGTTTGCACATCTGTAAAATGGGGATGATAAATGATGATTACCTACTGGCCAACACCTACCTACAGGGTTGTAATGACGATTAAGGAAGGAGTGGGTGGAGAGCCTGGTGTGTAAGTAAATATGAGCTCATCGTAGTGTGGCGACGGTGGTGGCTGCTGTGTGTTGGCTCATGTGATTTTTCCCATGAGTAAGACGGCCCTAGGAGAGACTCCTAGCTCCACATTCACAAGCTGTGTGACCCTGGGCAAGTGCCTTGACATCTCTGAGCCTTGGTTTCCTCATCTGTAAAGGGGCATACAAACCTCCCCCAGGGACCTAGGGTGTGGATACTATTGGGGCAGTGCCTGCAGACCTGTCTGATATCTGTATGTGTCAAATTACCATGATGCCTGCGTGGTTACCCGTCAACAGATGGAGAAACTGAGGCACATTAAGGGTAAGGTTCTTGTCTGAAATGATGCAAACAATAAACAGCCCAGCAGGACTTGGAGCCCATGCCTTTGTGACCAAGAGCTCCCACTGAACCCACCTTTGTTCTCCACTAGGAGCCCAGGCCCCTGGGGCTAGCTGTATCCATCCCTCTCTCTGCCCTGTGTCCCCCTCTGATGTTGGGCTTCAACTAGAATGATGGGCCAGCCAGGGTGGATCCTCACACCTGCCCCAACCATTGAAGGGGCTGGACTGGGAACTGGCCCCACACCCAGAGGTGCGGCTGGGCTGGGCCCAAGAGAGACGAAGGCCCCCACCTAACCCACACTGCAGGTTCCTGATGGCAGCCCACACCTTCATGGGTTAAATATTTGGGTTGAGACTCCCCACAGTCTCAACAGGCCAGGCTTAGGGTCAGTGGCTAAGGTGGGGCTGAGAAACCTGGAAGTGCTCACCTTCCCCAGGATGGTCTGCCCAGCCCAGGGGTGGGAGCACTGAGGGTTGGCTGACGACCCAGTGGCCTTGCACTTACCCTTCCTTACCTGGATCCTCCAGACACACAGTCCCCTCTGCTGAGCCTTCCCAGCCACTCCACTGAATAATGGCTTTCTCTCCTGCGGGACTTCTCAGAGCCTTTACTGACTTATGAACTTATGGAGAGGCTGGGTTTTCCTAACTGCCTTGACGACAAAGGTTTCATCCTGAGAGTGACTTAAAGGGCTGGGACTCCTGGGACCCCACTTTGGGAAAGGCTGCCTGCTTGGTTGACTTTGCAGAGGGTGTGGCCGGGGTCTTGTCATCCTCCCTGCCCCACCTGCTCTCCCAGTTTCTGTGTGTCCAGGCCTGGCACAGAGCAGGCCCTCAGGCAAGGTTTGGGACATGGATGGACAGACTTACAGCTTCTGTTTGCTGCACCCTTTTCTGCCTCCTGACCCCCCCGCCCCCGTACCAGCAGTATCTGCAGTGTTGGCCCTCAAACTCTGGAGGGTATTAGGGTCCGCTGGGGAACCTGTAGAAACAGCAGAAACAATAATACAGCTTCCTGGGCCCAGCTCTGGAGATACAGGTTCAGAAAGTCTCGTTACGCCCAGGAATCTGAAGGTTTCATGCCACCATCGATGGGTCCCAGGCCTTGATTTGAGGAATTCCACTCTGTAAACTGGCAGCCCCCTTTGCTTGGGCCAAGAGCTCTGCCTGGCCCAACCGAAGGGCCACTCCCAGGACCCATCTCTTTCATGGCCTCTCCTCATTGGAGCCTTCTGCCCATGAACCCAGCTCTTCTTCTTCCTTTAGAACCCAGCTACCACCACCTCCTCCAGGAAGCCTTCACTGATCACACCCCTTCCCACCCAGCCCATTAGGAGGCTCCTCTGGGCATCCCGAGACGCCATGCCTGCCTCAGTCTTGTTACTATTTCTGTAAATGCTGATTTCCTCCCTGTCTAGGGGGTGAATTTCCGAGGGTGAAGCTGTATCTGTGTACGGTGCTGGGCCTGGCACACAGTAGGTGCTTAATGAGTGCCGGTAGAAGGAAACTTCTGGATGCTTGGCTGCTCATACCCCACCGTGGAGTCGGTACAAAAGGGGTTTTGATGGATTTGGGGGACTAAGCACTAATCTTGACCATCTGGCTGGCTGGGCAACATTGGCTCAGTGGCTTTGCCTCTCTGGTCTTGGTTTCTTCCTTTGTTTAGAGAAAACAACAGCAAAGGTGGGGCTGGCAACCATCAGGAAGGCTCCTTAACAACAGTCACACACCTTCGTGAGACTAGCGGTCCAGCTCTGCCTGTATCACCTCACTCCCATTCCTAACACCCCCTGGGAAAGGTGCAGATTTCCTTCTGAGAGTGGAGGCAGAGGCACAGAGAGGTACAGCCGCTTGACCGAGTCACACAGCCAGAACCCACCTCTGACTCCAGGGCTGAGGTCTTCACTGCCACGACAGCGTTTGCCAGAGTGGTATGTGACGCGATCTGGGGACTTCTGTAACAGCAGGGAACACAGAAATGCCGCTCAAGGAAACTGCTGCGATTTCAAGCCTCCCAGACACGCTGAGAACATCCAAGAGAAAGTCTCGGCTTGGTGCAAACACAGCTCTGACTTGGCTGTGATAGGGGTCAGGCTCTGCTTTTAAGCCCGAGAGGGCAGGGCTCGGTCTTGATGTGTGCAGGCCACAAGCATCCAGCTAGAACCCAATGCTGTCATTTCATTTTCGTGGGATTTATTTTGGTGGTTACGTCCATTCATGGCAAGGGCTTCTGGTTTTCTGCTTACAGTGGGGGACTCAAGTCTACCTTTTAAGTAAATTTATTTAAATATAAAGACTAGATTGAAAGAGAAGTATCAGGTGTTTAACAATAAGGGTGCTTGCATGAAAACTCGGATCCGGATGTTTACAAGTAGCCCGATTCGTAATGGCCCAGAGGTGGAAACAACCCAAATGTCCATCAGCAGAGGAATGGATAACAGAGGAGGGTGAGCCATGCAGTGGAATACTATTCAGCCATAAAAAGGATACATGGTTTCTCTTCAGGGTGAGGAAAGTGTTCTGGAATTAGATAGTGATGATGGCTGTATAACCTCGTGAACGTACTAGAAAGCACTGAGTTATATACTTTAAAAGGGTGAATTTTATAGTATGTGAATTATATCCCAATAAAAAATATGGCAAGGAGAGAAAAGGATAAGGGTGCTCCACCCGCATGGGGAATAGAAGCGTTAGCGTGAACGACCGGAGTGGGGGCTGATTCCCCCGCCCGGGGGGCTGTCTTGTTTCTGTGGCTTTAGTGACTGCACCCTGGGGAACAGCCAAGCTCCATCTGAGGCTCACTGGGCAGCTGCTGCTCGGAGCCTGGGCCTGGGGACAGCCTGGGTGGCAGGGCCCTGCGGGGACGTGGCCCCTGCCCTCCAGTCCCTCCCTCACCTCCTCCTCTCCTGCCTGCAGCATCTCTAACAAGGAGCTGTCGGAGCTGATCGATCAGCTGCAGAAGAATGCCGACCAGGTGGAGAAGAACATCGTGGACACGGAGGCCAAGATGCAGAGCGTGAGTGCCCCCCACCCCAGTGCCCCAAGCCTCCAGCCCCTCTCAGGACCAGGGTCCTGTCTGACCCAGAGGTTCCCACCTAGGGTCACTCTGTCCCCTAGGGGACATGTGGTCATTTTTATCTGTCACAACTGGAGGAGTGCCGTGGATGGTATCTAATGGGATGCTGTTAAACACGCTATAGTGCATAGGATGCCCCCCCCCTGCCGAATGATTCAGCCTCAAATGTCAACAGTGCTGAGGTGGACAAGCGAAGGAGGAACCTTGTTATAGCTGCTAACACAGCCCCCACCCCGGGTACTAAGTTCCTGCCACTCATGGGCCCTGGAAGAGAACCACAGGCTCAGGAGGACCCCATGGTTAGGACCCTCTTTGCCACTTACTGTGTGATCTTGGACAAGTCACTTCACCTCTCTGTGCGTGTGATTCCCTCTGAAAGGGTAAGAGTGATCATCCCTCTTGCCCAAGCTGCTGTAAAGAGTCAGTGAGATTATTTAGGAACAGTGCAGGGCTCGATATTATCATCAATATCATCACTCTTACTTCTCACACCACCACCGCCGTTACTCAGACTCACGTGATCCTCCTCCTTTCTCAGAGAAGGGAGAGAAAGTCGCTGGGAAAACCACTTTCCCTCTCTGTGCCTCACTCTCCTTCTCCTCTGTGTAACACGGCGATCACGACAGCCATGAGCTGCAGGTTCTCCTAAGGGTTCTGTCCCATGCGGGACACTGGAGCTGCGTCCAGACTGCGAGCTGCTAAGATGAGAACTCCACCAGCCCCGGGCGGTGGGTTTGTACCCATTTTGTAGCTGGAGAAACGGAGGTTCAGAAAGGGCCAGGGTAACTAGTCAGTGACAGAGCTGGCCCCAGAAGCACCCTGGAGGGCGGGGGTGTCAGATTTAGCAAATAAATACAGGATACCAGTTAAATTTGAATTTCAGAACACAAATTTTGAAAAAAATTTTCTTTGTTAATCCTCACCCGAGGATATTTTTTCCATTGATTTTTAGAGAGTGGTTAGAGAGAGACACACATCGATGTGAGAGAGACATCGATTGGTTGCCTCCCTCCCGTGCCCTGACCGGGGCCGGGGATCAAACCTGCAACCCAGGTACGTGCCCTTGACCAGGAATCGAACCCGAGAGGCTTCAGTGTGAGGGTCGACACTCCAACCACTGAGCCACACTGGCCAGGGGAAATTTTTGGGGGGTATACTTGTGTTCCATGAACTATTTGAGGAATACTTATACTACAAAATTATCCATTGTTTATCTGAAATTCAAATTTAACTGGGCGATCTGTATTTCTTTTTTTTAATATATTTTTTCTTTATTGGTTTTAGAGAGAGAGAGGAAGGGAGAGGAAGAGAGAGATAAAAACAGTGATGAGAGAGAACATCGATTGGCCGCCTCCTGCATGCCCCCCACTGGCGATCAGGCATGTGCCCTGACCGGGAATCGAACTGGCGACCTCTTGGTACACGGGTCGACACTCAACCACTGAGCCACATCGGCCAGACATGATCTGTATTCCATCTGCCTTCCTACCCAGGGGTCACTAAGAGGCGTGAGGACTGCAGGTAGACAGGTCATGAGGAAGTTCAAGGTCTGGCTGGTCCCAGTGCTGTCCCCAGGGCCAGCCGAGAGCCAGGCCAGGCAGCCCGTGACCTGAGGGACTGGGTGGGCTGGAGCTGGCACTGCTGGCCGTGAGGAACGGGGGCAGGAAAGGCAAGTGGGAACTCTGCTCCCTGCCCGATGCCCTCCCCTCCACTCCTTCCTTGCCCTCACCTGCCCAGCCACCTCCGCCTTTCTTGCCTCAGTGCCCGCCCTGCCAGCCCCCTTTCCCTCCCACCCTCGTGCCCAGCTCCCCTTGTGACTCTCGACTCCCCTCTGTCGTGCTGCTGTCATGCTGTGTTCTTTCTTAAATGAAAACAGCTTTTTGGGTGTGTCGTTCTTTTTCTCCTAATAAAAGTAATGTGTTCAGCATGGACATTTCAGGACTGGAAAACAAGTATAAGGAAGCAAATTAAAATCATGCATAATTCCACCCCCAGAGAGATCTACCAGCTATTAACATTTTAGTGTGTCTGACCTTTTTGCGCGCACGCGCGTGTGTGTGTGTGTGTGTGAATAGGGTCTCGCTCTCTTGGTTTATTTGCTTAGAGTAAGGACTGAAAACTAACGAGGATGAATTTGGGAGATCATTTTGAACTGTTTTTAACTCTGAATGACACACTCGAAAAAAGAGACCACGCTTTGAAGACTGCACGAGACTAATCTTTCTTTCTTTCGTTTCTCTTCCTTTCTTTTTTCAAAAGAAAACATCATTATTGATTTTATGACCCCTGAGTTCTTTAGAGTTTCCCTATTTAAAAAAAAATTTTTTTTTTTTATTGATTTTTAGAGAGATGAAGGGAGAGGGAGAGAGAGAAACATCCATCCACAACCCAGGCGTGTACCCTGACCGGGAATCCAGCCGCAACCCTTCAGTGCACGGACAGCACCCAACTGAGCCACACCGGCCGGGGAGAGTCCCCTGTTTTGTTTTTATTGAAGTGAGATTGGCATAACATAAAACGACCATCTAGAGTGAATAATTCAGCGGCGTTCCGTACGTTCAGTGGCGTGTAGCCGCCTCTCTAGGTCCGAGGCGTGTGTCAGCCGAGGGGAAGCCCCGTGTGCGGGAACATCATTCCCCCTCCCAGCCCTGGCAGCACGGATCTGCTGGGCTCATTCTGGGTGTTTCCTATAAACGGACTCATACAGCATGGGAGCTTCTGTGTTTAATCAAAAATGTTAATGTGCAGAAAAGCTGAAAGATGGCATGAGTACAGCCAGATCCCTGCCCCAGGTTCCGCCGGGAACGCCGCTGGTTTTGCCCCTCACTCACCTGTCCGTCACTGCGTGTGCGGTGGATTACAGCTATCGGTCCCTAGGATATGTTTTTACTTTTAAAAGCCTTTATTTGCCCAGCCGGTGTGGCTCAGTGGATTGAACATCGTCCCGTGGACTGAGAGGTCCTGGTTCGAATCCGGGTCAGGGCACATGCCTGGGCTGTGGGCTCGATCCCCAGTAGGGGGTGTGCAGGAGGCAGCCGATCGATGTATCTCTCTCACATCCATGTTTCTATCTCTTTCCCTTCCTCTCTCTCAACAACAACAAAAAATTAAAAAAAAAAAAAAGCCCTTATTTATCGAGGTGTAACTTATATGAGGAATGTAGAAAGCATCTAAATGTAAAGAGTTCAGCCCCAGGAGTTTTCCATCAGTGGGTACCTGCATAAGCTCTGCTGAGGTCAAGAGAGAACATTTCCCAGAAGGCTCCCTTGTGACCTTCCCAGTGTCCCCCCGAGGTAACCACCATGCCAGCTCTCACCGTCGTCGCTTCCGCCTGACTTTGAACCCTTGAACGCCTACAAGGATCTCTCAGCTGGATGTTCCTTTCTCGTCTTGGCTAGCATGTTTTGAAAGGGCTTGCATGCATTAGGTAATGATTAATTTACTTCCTCCTTTTGCAAAATTAATCTTTGACACTCTAATTGCCCAGGAGAGCTTCAGGTGGTGAGGGAGCAGATAAAATTCCACCCAAGCCGAGAACCGTGATGTTTTGTTGTCGTGTTTTAACTGGCCAGACTGACCCCCGGGCAGGGAGAAGGTTCAGCCCCGCTGGCCTTCTGACACTTGGCCTCACCGCCACGCCCGCTTGCCCGGCCCTCCTGGGGCTGGCTGGAGACACGGCTTGGCCACCTTTTCTTCCTCTGAAAGGCAGTCGTGTCTTCACTCAGTACCATCACCTACATGCATTCCTTTTTCCTTGTCCATTTCTTCCTTTCTTTCTTTTCCTTTTTAAATAGCTTTATCGGGGCTTATTTTATTTATTTACTTTTTTAAAAATATGTTTTTATTGATTTTTAGAGAGAGGAAGGGAGAAAGAGAAATAGAAACATCGATGTGAGAGAGAAACATCGTTGGCGGCCTCCTGCACGCCCCCACTGGGCATGGAGCGGGCAACGTGGACTCAAACAGGCGACCTCTTGGTGCACGGGTGGACGCTCAGCCACTGAGCCACACCAGCCGGGCTCGAGGCTTGTTTCAGAAAATGCTCCCACTTCCAGGGTCTGATGCAATGATTTTGAGTAACTTCGCCGAGAGCTGCAGCCATTTCTGTAACTTGGTCCCTGACCATTTTTGTCCCCTAGTAAGATCTCTTGTGCCCGCTTGCTGTACAGTCCCATTCTGTCCATCCCTGCACCACCCACCTTGTTTCTGTCTGTGCGGATTGGTCGACTCGGGACAGTTCCCGTAAATGGAATCCTGCACGACCCGGCCTTTTGGGTCTGGCTCTCTCGCTCCACTGAGTTCCCGAGGCCTTTCCTGACCGTCAGTGGTCTTTCTGCTGCTGTGGGACGTTCCTCAGGTGTTGCCTCTTTGGAAGACCCAGCGAGGGGAGGAGACCCCCCCAGAGGACCCTGTGTTACACCCGGTCTGTCCTCAGCCCCGTCACTGACTTGTCACCACCTCCCCTGCTGGCCTGGGGTCCCCAGGGCCTGGCCAGTCTTCATGAGTGTTCAGTGAATTAGTGGGCTGTGTTCAGAAACCTGCCTGCCTGCCAATTCACTGTTCTTCCCTAAACAAGCCAGACCCTGGACTCGGCATCTCACTGATTGTTCCTCCCAGACGCCCACTCACTCTGTCCGTCCTCGCCATGTCCCAGCACGGGCCACCTCAGCTCTCGCCTGGACGCTGTCACGCTGCTGCCTGCCCTCCGCTTGTTCCTTCTCCCTGCAGAGCCCCAGGAGGCATCCCCTTTGAGGATAGGTGGGGCCGTGTCATTTCCCTCCATAGATCCATTCCATGCTCTGGCCCCTGCCCCACGGCCTACAGGTCCTGCGTGCTGTGGCCTATCCTGCCCACCTCTCCTACTTCCTGCCTCATTTCACCTTTCGGCCATGGTGGCTTCCATCACAGCTTGCTCTTTCCTGCCTCAGGGCCTTTGCACAGGCAGTTCCCTCTGCCTGGAACACTCTTCCCTTTCAGGCCTCACTGACCACTGGAGCGGAAGTAGGTAACCCTCATTCCCCCTCTGGTGCCTTCCCTTGGTGAACACTGACCTGTCCGAACTTGCAGTCCCCTTCGCGGTTTATCTGTGGACATGCCTTCCTGGTGGTCTCCCCGCTGGGCTGGGCTGCATCCCAGAGGCCCACATGAGTAGGCATTTGGGCTCTGTTTGCTGAGTGGCTAGAGAAGAGGATAGGCACGGCTGGGGAGTCCCTTCTGGCCCCTCTCTTCCCATCCCTACCATCCCTTCAGTACCCACTGAGCCCCTGTCTAATGTCCCCCTCTCGTGACTCTCACAGGACCTGGCCCGGCTGCAGGAGAGCCGGCAGCCTGAGCACCGGGACGTGGCCCTGCAGAAGGTGTCGGACTCGGAGAAGCTGCTGTACGTGCTGGAGGCGGATGCAGCCATCGCCAAGCACATGAAGCATCCCCAGGGGGACATGATCGCCGAGGAGTAGGTCCCTTCTGCTTCAGCTTCTGAGGGGGCCCCTCGGCCAGGGCAGGAGGGCCTCAGCCCACTCCGCACTCAGGAACCACATCGGGGCTTACTGAGGGCTAAGCACTTCGTTATTCTCAGGACGACCCATTTTGCCTTCAGGGAGACAACTCAGAGCACTGGTGTTCCCTGTTCTGTCTTAGTGTGACCCCAACTTCCTCCCCAACCTCCTGACCGCCGTGCTGTCTGACCTCCAGGCGCGGAGCACGCTGTCCCGCTGCCTGACTCCACCTGCCTGCCCAGGCTCAGGGCTTGTCTTAGCTCCAATGTGGATAAACCGGCACCCAGGGTGGCAGGGGTCTCCCAGCGCCCCACAACTCCCTGTGCGTGTCCCTTCATGACCCCCCCCCCCGGTGGCTCTTGCTAGATGGTGGGCTCCATAGAGCAATGGACCTGCCTGTTTCTTCCAGAACCTTCTGTGGTTTGGGGCACACAGTAGGCCCTCAGGAAGTGTTGATGGAAGGATGAAGGAAAGTGGACAGCAGGAGGGTGGGAGTGTTTGTCTGGAACCCGAGGCCCCTGTCACCCTGTCCTTCCGCTCAGGCGGTGCCCCTGCCAACTAGCCCGCTAACCAGGGTGGCCCCTCTCCCACTCAGCATCCGTCAGCTGAAGGAGCGTGTGATGAACCTGCGTGGGAAACACAAGCAGATCTACAGCCTGGCGGCGAAGGAGGTGGACCCCCAGGTCAACTGGGCAGCGCTGGTGGAAGAGAAGCTGGTACGGCCCAGGCTTCGGCGGGGGAGGGGACCGTGTGTAGGGGAAGAACCCCACCATTTCATGTCAACACAGTCATGCCGGCAGGGAGTCGTGTTCCCGATGTTTTCTGATGTTTGTGTCAATGAGAAGAGTAAGGCTCAGAGAGGTGCGGCACCTAGCCTAGAGTCACACAGCAGAAGTGATGGAGATTAAGACCCTCCTGAATCACCCTCCAAGCCTGGCTTGTTGGGGTCCTGGCAGGCTGGCAGATTTCTGGCCAGCCACTGTTCTTCCTGTGCCCTCGCCAGCCCATCTCCACCCAGAGGCGTGACCACTGGAGCCCAGGGTCCTCTCTTAGTGGTGTGACGCTGGGCAAATGGCTCCCCCGGCTGAGCCATCTGTGAAATGGACACAGTAACCATGGGACCTCTGAGCTGGCGGTGAGCTAAATGAGATGACATGTGTACATAAAAGCGACAGCCTGTCCCTGCGTCCCTCATGGGGCCACTCGGCTGGCTCCCTGGCTGGTCCTGGAGGAGGAGTCCGTGGCCCCGCCCCCCTCATGCACCCCCCCCCCCCACCCCAGGACCAGCTGAGCGGCCAGAGCTTCGGAACAGACCTGCCGCTGGTGGACCACCAGGTGGAGCAGCACAACATCTTCCACAACGAGGTCAAGGCCATCGGGCCCCACCTGGCCAAGGATGGGGGCAAGGTGGGCGCCGGTGGCGAGGGACCCGGGGAAGGAGGGGCTCCCCCCTGCACCCCGCCCTAACCCATGTCCTGGCTCTGTCCTCAGGAGCAGAGCAGCGAACTCCAGGCCAAGTACCAGAAACTGCTGGTGAGAACGGGTGGGAGGGGCTGGGGCGGGAAGTGTGCACAGTGACACTGCACACAGAACGGAGGGAGGTGAAGGGGGACGACGTGGGACCCCAGGCCTTTTCAAAACCTTTAAAGAATGAATTATTGTAAAAATGCACAAGTGCCCTGGCCGGTGTTGCTCAGTGGTTAGGGCATCGGCCCATGCACCGAAAAGTTGCGGGTTCAATTTCCGGTCAAGGGCACATACCTGGGATGCGGATTCGATCCCCAGACCTCGTCAGGGCATGTGCAGGAGGCAACCAATCAATGTGTCTCTCTCACATCCATGGTTCTCCCCACACCCACTCCGTCCCTCTCTTCCACGCTCTCATAATATCAATGGAAAAAAATAACCGAGGGTGACGATTGACAATGACAAAATAACTGCACAAGGGATGCATAAACCCTTTCCTGTTGCAGACGTTTCAAACACCCGATGTGGGAATGGGGGGAGGTGGAGCACAGCCGTGGGCAGTCTCTGGAGCCAGACTGCCTCCACCCCTGCTGGTGGGGAGACTTTGAACGAGCTACTTAGCTGGGGAGCCTCAGTTTCCTCATCTGTCAAGTGCAGTTACTGCAAGTCCCTGTCTCATTGGATGGCTTTGCAGATGGCATCAGTTAATGTTGGAGAAGACCTTAGCGCGGTTTGGGCTCATGGTGGCCCCATGTATGTGTTAGCTGCTGTTCTCATTTGCAAAGCAAAATGCTGACGTCCCTCCTCCTTCCCCGTCCTCCCTGCCCACCCCCGCCTGTTCTCAGAGGTACAGCCCTAGCAGTGCTTTTCTCGCCATCTATGCAATGGCTGACAGATAAAAGTGGGAGCTGTAGTTGCTCACGTTTATTGAGCACCAACTGTATGCCAGACTTTGTGCCCCGTAAGATCAGTGCTGTCATCCTGACTGTGCAGATGAGTAAACTGAGGCTCCACAAAGTGTCCGTGCCATGGGGGTTCTGTCTGTTTTGTCCACTACTGTATCTCCCACACCTGGAGCAATGCCTGGCACTTAGCAGCTGCTCAGTAAATGTTTGCTGAATGGTCGAATGTGTTTTGGAGGGTCGGTGACTTATCCAAGGGGCCACAGCAGGCATGGCGGGAAGCCTCAGCCCTGCCCCCCACCCCGCAGGCGGCGTCGCAGGCCCGGCAGCAGCACCTCAGCTCGCTGCAGGACTACATGCAGCGCTGCACCAACGAGCTGTACTGGCTGGACCAGCAGGCCAAGGGCCGCATGCAGTACGACTGGAGTGACCGCAACCTTGACTACCCCAGCCGCCGGCGTCAGTACGAGGTGGGTGCTGGGGCCTGGCGGCTGGGGGCAGGGGCTCAGGAGGGAGCACAGGGCTGCCAGGCTGGGTGCTAAGCCCTCTACTTTCCCCCTTTCCCCCTGCAGAATTTCATCAACCGGAACCTGGAGGTCAAAGAAGAGAGAATCAATAAGCTGCACAGTGAGGGAGACCAGCTGCTAGCCACTGAGCACCCTGGGAGGAACTCCATTGAGGTGGGTTTGGGGTGGGGGGATACCATTCAGCTCCCTACAGTGCCTTCGTGACAGTTTTTAAAAAGCACCACTTTGGGGAGATGCAGCCCTTGGGCAGCGTGCAGACCACGCACCTGTGCACGGCAGCCCTGCGTGGCCCGTGACACGTCCCTTCTCTCTTCTTCCCACCCCTGGGTGGAGGCTGGCTGCCTCTGTGGGAGCCACACCCATGCAGATGCCAGATGCCCTCCCCCCGCCATTCTCTGGGCCGGAATCCCACCATGCCTCGCGGTGGCCCAGGCACCTGCCCAGCAGTGCCCTCCCCCCTTCTCCCGGCAGGCTCACATGGAGGCCGTGCATGCAGACTGGAAGGAGTATCTGAACCTGCTCATCTGCGAGGAGAGCCACCTGAAGTACATGGAAGACTACCACCAGGTGCCTGCCAGCCCCGAGCCCCGTGGGTGGGAGCCCTCCCTGCCGCTTCCTCCAGGAGCCGAGCAGGGCTGCCTTCCCGGGCCTCCCAGTGCCCGAGCTGGGCCTCAAGCTCGCCCGGCCCGGTCAGTCTTCCCTGGGGCACGGGCTGGAGAGTGAATTCACCAGGTGATTGTGAGGCCCAGGAATGGATGTGTGGGTTTTTGTTTTGGTGAAATATATATAATAAGAAATTTGCCATTTTAGCCATTTTTAAACATACAATTCAGTGGCATTCGTTACATTCACAATGTGGTACAACCATCACCACCGTCTTTCCAAAACTCATTCATTGCCGCAAACGACAGCTCTGAACCCACTGAACAGCCACTCCTCATCCTCCCTCCCCCAGCCCCTGGTAACCTCTGATCTGTTTCTCTTTGGATTTGCCTATTCCAGGTATTTCATATAAGTGGAATCCCATGCTATGTGGCCTTTTGTGGCTTCTTTCACTGAACATGGTCTCAAGGGTCATCCACATTGTAGTGTGAATCAGAATGCCATTCCTTTTTATATTCAAGTAATACCCCATCGCACGGTTGGAGCCCACTGTGTCTATCCATTCATCTGTTGGTGGGTACTGGTTGTTTCATAGGAATGTTTTCTTTTTGTTTTGTTAATCCTCACCCAAGGATATTTTTTCCATTGATTCTTAGAGAGAGTGGGGGGGGGGGGGGAGAATGAAAGAGAGAGAGAGAAAGAGAGAAACATCAATGTGAGAGACACATATTGATTGGTTGCCTCCCGAACCTGCCCCAACCAGGGCTGGGGATCGAACCTACAACCCAGGTATGCACCCTTGACTGGGGATTGAACCTGTAACCCTTCGGTCTGCAGGCTGACCTTGTAACCACTAAGCCAAATAGGCCAGGGTGGAATGTGGTTTTTTTCCTAATGTTTTGTAGTGATTTTTTAGAGACAGAGGAAGTGAGAGGGAGAGAGAGATAGAAACATTGATGAGAGAGAGAGAAGCATCAACATCCGTCGGCTGCCTCCTGCACGCCCCCTACCAGGAATTGAGCCCAAAACCCTGGCATGTGCCCTGACTGGGGATCCACCAGCCACCTCTTGGTACATGGGTTAACACTCAACCACTGAGCCACACCAGCCGGGCCAGAATTTTTTTTTTTTTTAATCCTCACCCGAGGACTTTTTTCCATTTTTTGTTCAGATAGAGTGGGAGGGAGAGAGAGGGAGAGGGAGAGGGGGAGAGAGAGAGAGAGAGAGAGAAACACCGACGTGAAAGGGACACATCGAGTGGCTGCCTCCTGCACGACCCAACCAGGGCCGGGGACAAACTGCAACCAAGGCACGCGCCCTTAGCGGGAACCAAACCGGGGTCTCTCTGGACCGCAGGCCGACGCTCTAACTGCTGAGCCAAACCAGCCAGGGCCAGAATGCGTTTTTTAACAAGAGCTGTAGGTGACTTATGATTGGGTGGTCTGGGGACACTTGAACTCACATGACTTGTCTCCTGGTTCAGTGTCTGAGCTCGCTGGGCTGTGAGGGTCACAAGGGTCCCAAAGTGCCATTCATGGCTGCAGCCCAGGGGACAGCTGACAATGAATGATTCCAGAGTTGATGGACTAAAGAATGGGCAAGAGAATTTTCTAGAACAAGTGGGGAGGCTTGTCTTCCAAGTATCAAAAATGAAAGTATAGCATTAAGTCAGGGTGTCCCTGGCACAAAGGGGAATGAAACTGGAGAGAACCCAAGCTTACTGATGTGCACATGGACGTTAATATGTCATAGAAGTGGTGTCAAGGGGGTGGTGGGAAGGGACCTGGCTTCTTCCCCATGGGGCCCTCTCAGAAGCCCGGCCGGGGAGGGCTGGGGTGTCCCCGAGCAGCAGAGCTTGTGGACTCGGGGCAAGTGGGAGGCTCAGCCCCGACTGGGACTGGACTTGAAGCCACAAACAGGATTAGCCAGGTGTCCTAGTGGTTTCATGTTCGTAATTGGGCCGCCGGGTCTCCTAGTTCCACAAAGACGTGAAGGATGCTCAGGAGTTGTTACGCAAGGTGGATTCAGACCTGAACCAAAAATACAGCCCTGACTTCAAGGACCGATACCAGATTGAGTTGCTGCTGCGGGAGCTGGATGTGAGTGACGGTCCCATGAGGGACTGTGTGTCCCCTTCCCGCCCTCAGCCTTGAGCAGGTCCCTCCACAGCTCCCACCTGCTGCCCCACCCCCACCACCTGGGGGAGGCTGCATGGTCTCACCAGGGCACTCCCCCTCTATTCAGGACCAGGAGAAGGCTTTGGACAAGTATGAGCACGTGGTGCAGAGCCTGCAGAAGCGAGGGCAGCAGGTGGTGCCCCTCAAATACCGCCGAGAGACGCCGCTCAAGCCCATCCCTGTGGAGGCACTCTGTGACTTTGAGGGTGACCAGGTGAGCCGCTGCCCAGGTGCCCCAGGCAGGCCAGGCCCAATTCTGCCTTTTTGTGTCACTGCAAGGTCTTAAGAGTGACATGGCTGAATGCAGGGCCTCAAATGTTTTCAGGAACCTGTGCCCTGTCTTTGGGGGTCACTCTCTGCCAGTCCCCCACCCCCAGCTTCCCTGACCCTCTGCGCTATCAGCTTAGCAACCCCAGTCTCTCCAGCGGGGGTTTCAGGGAAGGTTCTCATTGGCCCAATTTGACTCATGCCAGCCAAACCAAACCAATCACTGTGATGGTGGAGGTGGGGGATAAGGCCATTCTCTCATTGGCCAGGCCTGAGTCACATGTCTACCCTGAGTAGTAAAGGACTGGGAATAGAGGAGAGAGACCACATGGGTGTTCCCCAAAGGGAAATCCAGGTGGATTTCCCCGGTCTGGTCCTTCCCAACTATGGCACGACATCTTGGGAAGGATCTGAGAGATGAGCTAAGACTCTCCAGGTGCCAGAGTTGGGGACAGGGGCAAGATGGCTTCTGGGCTCCCAGGCCACCGGCTGAGGCAGCTCTCTGTGCCTTCTCACTGTTTGGCCTGCCCATGCCAGGGCCTGATCTCAAGGGGCTACAGCTACACCCTGCAGAGGAACAACGGGGAGAGCTGGGACCTCACTGACAGCGCGGGAAACAAGCTGACCGCTCCAGCCGTCTGCTTCATGATCCCCCCCACCGACCCAGAGGCCCTGGCTCTGGCCGACAGGTACAGGCAGAGGAGGGAACCAGCATGGACTGGCCCCACCCCCTGGGCCCCTTAGACCCCTTCACAGCCCTGGGTAACGCCCCCATCCCTGCACCCACTTGGAGGCTCAAGTGGGACAGGAAGATCCTGTTGGCTGGGCTGACTTGCCATTGTGTGAATATCCAGCTGTGGGCAAAGTTCAGTGAGCAGTTTCTCTGCGAGTGCCTCTGGGCCTTTGCAATGCTGTTCCCTTTACCTGGACACCTACTCACTGGTTAGCTCAAGCTTCTTGGTGTTAAGACTCAACTCCAGGGTCACCTCTTCTGTAAAGCCTTCCCTGACTGCCCCCTGGCCCAACACCGTGGCTCCGGGAGAAGTGCTGGTGCTGGTCAGCTCTCAAGCACCTCCTCCTTCCCACTGCACGTCTGCTTTCTATCAGGGCCCTTTGTGTATGTGTTGGTCTCATGGGCAGGGGCTCCTTGAGATTTACTGTTTCCAGGGCTTTGTGAAGTACCTGGTGCAAAGTAAGGACCCAAGAACTTGGTTGAATGAGTGATTCTAGGTATGCCTTCATTTATTCATTCAGCAAGTATTTATTGAGCACCTGACTACTGCTACCTCAGGGGTAACATCTTAGTAGAAGACAAAGGAACAAACAAGATGATTTTTTAAAAGTATTTTTTTATTGATTTCTCAGAGAGAAAGGGAGAGAGAGAAATATCGATGTGAGAGAGACATCAATCAGCTGCCTCCTGCACTTCCCGTACTGGGGATTGAGCCCGCAATCCGGGCATGTGCCCTGACTGGGAATCGAGCCGGGACCTCTCAGTCCATGGGAGGATGCTCAATCCACTGAGCCACACCAGCTGGGCAAACAAACAAGATGATTTTAGGTAGTAAGACTTGCTGTGAAGAAGAGAGAGAGAGAGGGGAGGGAAGGAAAGAAGAAAAGGGTCCATCTGTACCCACAAGCAAAGACAGACCAGTGTTTCAGCAAACACTGTGTGTGTGTTGTGATTTAACTTTTCAAACCATTTTGATGAGCTACCTGTCACCTTGCATTGTTGGCCCAGCCCAAGTCCAGGGTCTTGCGTTTGTGGGTGCAGGGGCAGTGGGCTGCCCTGGGTCACCAGCCCATTTTTGCTCTCACAGCCTGGAAAGCCAGTATCGGAGTGTGCGGCAGAAAGCAGCCGGGACCAGGACTGCACTCCAACAGCGGCACGAGGTGCTGAAGGCAGAGAACCCTGGAGGTGGGTACCGGGGCCACTGCCTAGTCTGGGGGAGATGGAGAGGAGGCGCTGGACCCATGGTCTGTGCTGCAGATGGGACAGTGTGGGTTGGGCATGGCAGGGGTGGGGGAGGCTAGGCCAGCCCTGGAGGACCCAACTGACATCCCTAGGACCCCTCCCTGGGACTCATGCCCCCAAACTGCCACCTGACTCTTTGATTTCCCTCTGGCAGATGCGTCAGACCTGCAGGGGCGGCAGCTGCTGGCCGGCTTGGACAAGGTGGCCAGCGACTTAGACCGGCAGGAGAAGGCCATCACGGGGATCCTGCGGCCACCGCTGGAACAAGGACGGGCTGTGCAGGACAGTGCCCAGCGGGCCAAAGACCTCAAGGTACCACCAGGCTGGGGGGCACAGGCTGGGCCCCCGGGATCTCTGGGGTCCCTGCTCAAGTTCTCATCCCCACAGGGGTCTTCGGTGCTCAACGGGGACCATCTGAGTCATGGGGGGAGAGGGTTGTGCTAGGCTGAGGATCAAGGAGGTACCTGAGCCCTGATGCCCTGCTTCAAACATGTCCCTGGGAGAGAGGCCTGCTGAGGCTCATCCCACCTCTGCACAGTTTGTCACCGAGCAGCTCAGTGCTGAGCCAAGCAAGAGGCCGGGTGCAAACAGCATCCACTGCCCCCCTCTTTCAGTCTCCCTAGTCCTCAGGCACGCTCTGCAGCAGGGGTAACCATTCTTGGTTTACAGAGGAGGAATTGGGCTTGGAGAAATGGCCTCACATCACGGCTGGTAGGGGCCAAGTCAAGGCACAGGGGATGCCTGGTACGGGGTGGGAGTAGAGGCCAGGCCCCACCTCCCTTGCTAAGCTGCTTGGAGTTGTAGGGTCCCCAGCTGTGAACAGGGAGAGAAAAAGTGCCTACCTCACAGGGTTGTCCTCAAAGATGAATGAAATCACGTGTGGTACTTGGAACAATGAGTGCTGGGTAATTGCCTGTTTATCCCCTTGTGAAGCATAGTCCCCTGCTTCAGAAGCCCTGGGATGCTCAGTGCAAATGCAGACTCCAGAGCCCCATCAGGCTCCCAGGGAGGGCCCAGGCCTCTGTACTTCAATCAGAGCTGCACCCCCCACCCCCGGCAGCTTCCCCTCCTCCCAAAGCTTGCAGACCAGTGGGGGGAGGAAGCTGCCCCACTGTGGCCAACAGGAGGGCCTCTGGTCTCCATAGAACATCACCAATGAGCTGCTGCGGATCGAGCCTGAGAAGACACGCAGCACAGCCGAGTGTGAGGCCTTCATGCAGGCCCTTCCGGGCAGTGGCAGCATACCCTTGCTAAGGACCCGGGTGGAGGACACCAACCGCCGATATGAGCGCCTGGTGCAGCTGCTGGACTCGGCCCAGGAGAAGTGGGTGTCAGGTGGGCAGCAGGGTGGTCAGGTGGGGTCAAGGGGCCAGGCAGGCACTCCTTCATTCCTGACCTGTGTCCTCAGGGTTGACGTTGCCAACCGCCTGGAGAAGAGCCTGCAGCAGGGCTGGGAGGTGCTAGCCACATATGAGAACCAGCTGACCCAGGATGCCATGGTGCCCGAGAGTGGCCGTGCCCTGGACAGCAAGAGGCAGGAGCTGGCGGTGAGTCTGGGGACCCTGGGCCTTGGGAGCCTTTCTGCCCAGGAGCTCCTACCCATCAGCTCTGGAGAGATGAGATGATCGAGGCCCTGGTGGCCAGGGCAGCGAGTCTCTCCAGGTTCGCATGCCTGCAGTGTGCCACCCTGGAAGTTGTAACTGGAGGCGCATGGCACAAACCCCAGCTGCTCAGGGGGTTTGGGTGGCTTGTGGAAATCAGGTGCCAGTATTTTAAAATCAAAGATGTGCATACGCCTCTCCCCCCAATTCCCAGCACCTGCCTGCCTGACTGCTATAGGTATTCAAGTCTGTGAGAGTGAGGGAGGCCCTTCACACATCAATTCACAAAATCCTGGCCGTGTGTTGAGACCCTCACCTCAGAGCCAAGGAAATGGGCTCAGAGAGCAAAGCCTTCACCCAAGGCCTGGAGGCTAGAGAGCAGCTGACCATTCTAGTCCTGGGTGCAGCAGCACAGGGCACAGGCTGCCAGCCACAGGGTTTTTAGAAGTTAGTTTTTCCAGGTTTTGTTCAATGTAACAAAATGGGACATTATAGAAATGGCCACCAGATCCGAGGAGAAACTCAGAGGCAAGTCCCCAGTCCCTTCCCATGCCCAGGCTTACCATCCTCCAACCCCCTACACACACACACACACACACACACACGCACGCACGCACGCCCCAGACGCCTGGGGCAGTGATGCATTGGCCCCTGCGAACTCTGACCACAGCACCCACGGTCTGCCTCTCCGCCCTGCAGGCCATGGCCTCCGAGCTACAGGCCCAGAAGTCCCTTCTCACTGAGGTGGAGCAGAACCTGCAGGCAGCCAAGCAGTGTTCCAGCTCCCTGGCCAGCCGCTTCCAGGAGCACTGCCCGGACCTGGAGCGCCAGGAGGCCGAGGTGCACAAGCTGGGCCAGCGCTTCCACAATCTCTGCCAGCAGGCTGAGCTCAGGTGAGGGGCCCAGGTTGGCCTTGGCTGAGCTAGTCTGCCTCAAGGGCACAGAGTGGGTTTCCGATGATACCACTGAAGGCTGTTTTCCAAATAATTTCTGCTTTTTGAAAAAAGTAATACATATACAAAGTAAAAACTCAAAGTGAGCCCTGGCCGGTTCTGCTCAGCGGTTAGAGCGTCGGCCCGCGGACCAATGAGTCGCAGGTTCGATTCCGGTTAAGGGCACATACCTCGGTTGCAGTTCATCCCTGGCCCTGGTCGGGTCGTGCGGGAGGCAGCCAGTCGGTGTGTCCCTTTCACGTCGTTTCTCTCTCTCTCTCTCTCTCTCTCTCTCTTCCTCTCTCTCCCTCCCACTCTATCTGAACAAAAGTGGAAAAATGTCCTCAGGTGAGGATAAAAAAAAAAAGTGATTATAATGAACAGCTCCTTTCCCCCAAGGTAAGTACTGCTACCAGTTTCTTATGAATCCTTCCAAAAAGGTGTTCTGTACAAGCTGGGGTAAGCAGATAGCACATGAATGACAACATATCATGTACATGGTATCTTGTATTTTTCCTGTCATATATTTTGCCAGCCTCATGACTAAGTATTCCCTTCTCCTCTTCTGTTTTCTGGAAGAGTTTGTATAGAACTGATATTACTTCCTTAAATACTTGGTAGAATTCACCAGTGAGGCTGTCTTGGCCTGCAATTTATTTATTTTTGTTTCTTTTTTATCCTCACCCGAGGACATTTTTCCATTTTTTGTTCAGATAGAGCGGGAGGGAGAGAGAGGAAGAGAGAGAGAAACATCGATGTGAAAGGGACACATCGAGTGGCTGCCTCCCGCATGACCCAACCTGGGCCGGGGACAAACTGCAACCGAGGTACGTGCCCTTAGCGGGAACCGACCCAGGTCTCTCTGGACCACAGGCCGATGCTCTAACCGCTGAGCCAAACCAGCCAGGGCTGCAATGTATTTTTTGTGAGGATTTTATTCAACCTCTTTTTTTTTAATCCTCACTCAAGGACATTTTTGCATTTATCTTCAGATAGAGCAGGAGGAAGAGAGAGAGAAACATCGATGTGAGAGAGACACATCTACTGGTTGCCACCCACACAACCCCAACCGGGACCAGGGACAAACCACAACCGAGGTACGTGCCCTTAGCAGGAACTGAACCTGGGACTCTCCAGTCCACGGTCTAACTGCTGAGCCAAACTGGCCAGGGCAATATTCAACCTCTTTAAATAGGATACTCTTTGATTCATCTCATTCTTGAGTCAACTTCAGTAGATTGTGTCTTTCAAGGAATTTGTCCATCTCACCAAGTTGTTGAATTTATTGGCATAAAATTTTTCATAATACTCTCTTATCCTTTTACTGCCTGCCAGTTCTGAGGGGATATCCTCTTTAATTCCTGATGTTAAATATTCTTTCATTGTATTTGTATATTCTCTTCTTTTTTCCTGATCATTCTGAAGTTTACCAATTTACTGACCATTTCAAAGAACTAGCTATGGTTTCAGTGATATTTCTGTTTTGTTTCCTGTTGCATTGATATCTGCTTTTTATTATTTCCTTATTGCTGCTTAAATTAGATTTAATTTGCTCTTTTTATTTCTTAAGGTGGTTTTTTTTAAATCATCAATTCAGGATATTTTTTTTGTTTATTTTTCTTGTTGTTGTTAATCCTTACCTGAGGATATTTTTTTATTGATTTTTTTTTTTTAGAAGGAGGGAGAGAGAAACATTGATTGCCTCCTTCACGACCCTACCCAGGGTCAGGGATCGAATCTGTAACCCAGGTACATGCCCTTGACTGGGAATTGAACCCACAACCCTTCGGTCTATGGGCAGACACGAACTGCTGAGCCAAACCAGCCAGGGCTGAGAATATATTTTTATTGATTTTAGAGAGGGGAAGGAAGAGGGGGAGAGAGAAACATCCATCAGTTGCCTCCCATACATGCCCAATCAGAAATCAAACCCGCGACCCTTTGTTGCACAGAACAACACTCCAATCAACTGAGCCACACCAGCCAGGGAGAGAGCATTCTTTTCTAATATAAACATTTAATCCTACATATTTCCTTCTCAGCACTGTTTTTGCTATGTCACACATTTTCATATGTTTTTATTTTTGGTGAGTTCAAAAGATTTCCTAACCTCCCTTGTGATTTCTCCTTGGACCTGTGGGTGATTTAGGTCCTAAAGTACACAGTAAGTATTTCTGCACGTCAGTACACATGGACCTACCTACCTGTTCTTCACAGAGGCCAGGGAGTACTCTAACTTAATGTTCCATAATTTATTTAACTATTCCCTTTCTAGTGAATGTTTAGGTTATCTCCAGTTAAACTGCATTTGCTGCCCCCCCTTTAAAAAAATGTACACACACACAAAGAACACAGATGACTCCTTTAAAAAGGGACTGGGGCCCTGGCTAGTCTGGCTCAGCAGTTAGTGCATCGGCCCTTGGACCAAAGGGTCGTGGGTTCGATTCCTAGTCAAGGGCATGTACCTAGGTTGCAGGTATGATCCCTCACCCTGTTTGGGGTCATGTGGGAGGCAACCAATCGAAGTATCTCTCTCTCTCCCTTCCACTCTATCTAAAAATCCATGGTAAAATATCCCCAGGTGAGGATTAACAATAAAAAGAAGAGACAGGGGCCTGGCTGGTGTGGCTCAGTGGTTGAGCATCGACCCATGCACCAAGAGGTCACTGGTTTGATTCCCAGTCAGGGCGCATGCCCAGGCTGCTGGCTTGATCCCCAGCAGGGGGCGTGCAGGAGACAGCCAACTGATGTTTCTATCTCTCCCTCTCCCTTCCTCTCTAAAAATCAATAAAAACATATTTAAAAAAGGGGGGGGGGAGGACAGGGGAAGCTTTTAGTGAGACACCTTCTCACTGTGCCAGAGGCTTGACCAGCTTTGCTCCCATAGGGCCCAGAGCCTGCGGAGTGCCAAGGCTGCCTATGATGACTACCGCAGTGGCTACGACCATGTGCTCCAGTTCTTATCCAACATCCCCAGCTATGAGCCCCAGGAGACAGACAGCCTCAGCCAGATGGAGACCAAGCTGAAGAATCAGAAAGTAAGACAACTGCTTCTGCATTCACAGGCATACAGTCACAAGGTGGGGTAAGAGGTCAATCAGTCCCTTTTATGGAGGGGAGCCAGGAAGTAGCTGCCACTTGCCCTGGCAGAGCTGTGATCTCATGGGGCCTCAGCCCTGCCTGGCTCCCAGCACCTAACTCTCTGAGAACAAGGTCAGTTTTGCTCACTTCTCCCTCCATAGTGCCCAGCATGGGTCCTGGCCCAGAGTGGACACTCAGTGCAGGCTGGCTGAATGAGTGAATGGCTACAGAAATACAAGAGGTGTCTGCATGGGGGAAAAAAATCCCATTTCCAAAGTTCAGAGTCCCGGGTCCTCAGAAGAAAAAATGACAGAGGGTGAGGGACGAGGAACACAGGAACCCAACAGCCTAAAATAAAATCCCAGTTCACTATTTGCTGTGTCCCTCTGGCAAGTCACTGAACCTCACTGTGCCTGGGTTTCCTCACTAACAAACTGGATAATGATGGTACCTCACAGTATTGTTGGAAGATTAAATGAGATAATCTAAGGTAGAATAGTGCCTGACATTTTGAAGCACACAATAAACATCCCCCCCCCCCCCCCCCCCCGCGAAGATAATCATCTTTATCCTTCTTCACAGGGTCTTAGAATTGCCTTTGGGACAAACATATGCATACAAGAAAGCCATTCATTGTACTTTGTACTATAGAAGAAGAATTTCGGGTTTAAGGAATCCAGCTAATTTACCAAGGGTTATATTTTTATTTTTAAAGTCTCTGTTGTTTTGCAGAACCTGCTGGATGAAATAGCAAGAAGAGAACAGGAAGTACAGAAAGTCTGCACTCATTCCCAACAGTACCAGCAAGCTGTCAAGGTGAGAAGCGAAATCCCACCCAGAGTGTAAAACACCACCATGGCCTCTAGGAAGAGAAGCACTGGGCCTAGCAGGCAGCCATGCAAATAGGCACGGCCTTTTGAGAAAATAATATGGTGCTAGGCATCAAATACCTGAACAGGGTTTTCTACTGTTTGAAACCGTTAACTGGAGGGAATTTATCCTAATGGAAAAAATACAGAAAAACAATATAGGATAAACAAAATCATTATAACAGCATTATTTATAATAGCAAAATAAACAAACTAGAAATAACCTAAATGTCTAATAGCAGAGGAATGGCTAGGTAAATTATCATCCACCCACTTGATGGATTATAAAGTCACCAAACTGATAAACCAGATGATTAGGAGGTGGCAACATGAGTTAAATGGAGAAAGCAGAACATCACTCTCTAGGCTTGAAGGGAAGGCCTGAGGAGAGCCCTCTGGGGTGGAGGGGGAACTGTGGGTGTACTTTTTCTTGTCTGACATGTTGTTCAGTGACATAACTATGTATATTGATGTACTGGGGGTTCTCACAAACTCCTGGCAGCCAGTACAGGGGGCAGCTGAGCAGAAGACCTCTGCAGTCAGCTAGAAGGGCTGGAAGAACACTGCAGTCTCAACTGACCTTGTCTGCCCTCTGCCATGTCTCTCCCCCAGGACTACGAGTTAGAAGCAGAAAAACTAAGGTCCCTTCTTGACTTGGAGAATGGAAGGAGCAGCCATGTGAGCAAGAGAGCCAGGCTCCAGTCCCCTGCTGCCAAAGTGAGGGAAGAGGTGAGCTCTGTGGCTAGGCATTCCTGGAGTTGCCCAGCCTTCCAGGGAACATGGCATGCAGGCCTCAGAGATGCAGGTACAATAGGGAAAATGGGCTAAGAGCTTTCTTGGGTGCAAACAGGTTTGGGTAAGAGAAGATAATGAACTTGTTATGGGGCAGTGACATTGATATACCTAGAAAGACAGCCTGCTGGAGTAATCTGGGTCAGAGCCATGGATTAGGGAGGTTCTCACTCTGCTCCCCCACCCAATACATACACAAGAGGATGAGATTATTAATTCCCCTACACACTGAAGCAAGAGATTCAGTCCCTGAAAGACAGCAAACCCCAAGTACAGACCAAGGAGGTAGTCCAGGAGATCCTCCAGTTCCAGGAAGACCCCCAAACCAAAGAGGAAGTAGAGTCTTTGAGGGCCAAACTATCTGAGAACATTAACACTCAGTCAAATGAAGATCTGCTCAAGGCCACTGAGAATTTAGACTCTGACCCTAAATCCAGTTTTCTCTCCACCAGATGACTGTAGTAGAACTCCCTGTAGGAAGGGGCAAGAAGCTACCCTCTACCCCCAAATGCCAGACTTTTCAAAGCCCATCCTAGCTTCTTCCTGCTTAACCTGTTGACTCCTGTTTGTTGAATGATCTCCTATAGGAAGCGGCTCTTGCTGCCAAGTTCACTGAAGTTAATGCCATCAACAGGCAGAGGCTGCAGAACCTGGAGTTTGCTCTGAATCTGCTGAGACAGGTAATGAATCTTAGTGTAACACATTCTACTCAAAACTGTTCCAGCAGGTGAGAAACAAGACTTATTCAGCCTCAAAGAAATAGCTTGTAAACTAGGGGGAGTGTCCCTTGCAAACACGGCTGGGTAGCACCAGTGTAAATACTGGCCCAAGCCAATGCCTCCTATTCACATGAGTATAACTTATGTATTCCATCCAACAACAATTTGCTGAGTACCTAGTAAGAGGTAACATTTTTAGAAGTCCATAATGTTTATGAAAGCACTGTAATAACAAGAAACTGGAAGCAACTCAACACTGATTCAGCAGTGGGTAATTAAATTATGGTCTGTCCACATGTAGCTGTTAAACAATGAAGTAAGGCTCTCTGTGGAGTTCTCTCTGTATGTATATTAAGTGCAACAAGCAGGGTTCAGAACAGGGGACTTACCATTTGTGTAGAGAAACAAACATGTGGCACACACTAAAAGTATACTTGTCATAAGATGACAGATAACAACCCTTCTAGCAATAGGACAGGACCAGAGGTGGAAGACTGATTTCATTTCACAATTTTCCATGGTTTTAAAATATTTTACCAGATGTATTTTTTAAAAACCTAAATTAGTTGTTTTATCATTTTTAAAGTAGCCCTAGAACTCCTGTGAACCCAGCACTTGGGAGTCCCTAGGGGATCACAGAGCAACCAGTCTGACCTGTTCGAAGGTGGCCACAGGTCATGGGCAGAGTCCGGCTTTAACCATGCACTATCTTCTCCTTCCCAGCAGCCAGAGGTAGGAGTGACCCATGAGACCCAGCAGGGGAGCCAGCCTGGCTCCAGAGCAGAGGAGTCGTGGAAGATTCGGAAGGAGCTGGACGAGGAGACTGAGCGGAGGCAGCAGCTGGAGAAGGAGGTCAAGAGCGCCCAGGAGGAAATCCAGATTCTGCAGAATCAGAACCCCCAAGAAGCAGTGGTGAGGAAGGAAGTGCTGAAGAAGGTTCCGGACCCTGTGCTTGAGGAGAGCTTCCAGCAGATGCAGCGGACCCTGACGGAGGAGCAACACAAGAACCAGCTGCTTCAGGAGGAGCTGGAGGCGCTGCAGCTGCGGCTACGTGCCCTGGAGCAGGAGACCAGGAACGGGGGTCAGGAGTACATAGTCAAGGAGGTCCTGCGCATTGAGCCGGACAGAGCCCAGGCCGATGAGGTCCTGAGGCTGAGGGAGGAGCTGGAAGAGCTGAGGAGGCAGAAGGGCACCCGGGAAGCAGAGGCGGTCCTCCTGCAGCAACGCATCGCGGCGCTGGCTGAGGAAAAGAACCAGGCGCGGGAGAAGGTCACTGAGAAGGAGGTGGTGAAACTGCAGAACGACCCCCAGCTGGAGGCTGAGTACCGGCAGCTGCAGGAGGACCAGCAGCGGGAGGGAAAGCGCAGGGAGAAGCAGGAGGAGGAGCTGAGCTTCCTGCAGGACAAGCTAAAAAGACTGGAGAAGGAGAAGGCCATGGCTGAGGGAAAGGTCACTGTCAAGGAGGTGCTCAAAGTGGAAAAGGACATGGCAGCTGAAAGGGAGGCCAGCGATCTGAAACGCCAGTATGAGGACGAGACTGCCAAGGCTCGTGCCCACCAGAGGGAGAAGAGTGAGCTGCTTCGAAAGATTTGGGCCTTGGAAGAGGAAAATGCCAAGGTGGTGGTGCAGGAGAAAGTGCGGGAGATCGTCCGGCCAGACCCTAAGGCAGAGAGTGAAGTGGCCAACCTCCGCCTGGAGCTCGTGGAGCAGGAGCGCAAGTACCGGGGTGCCGAGGAACAGCTGAAGAGCTACCAGGGAGAGCTGGAGGCACTGAGGAGGCGGGGCCCCCAGGTGGAAGTCAGAGAAGTGACAAAGGAAGTCATTAAGTACAAGACTGACCCTGAAATGGAGAAAGAGCTTCAGAGGCTCCGGGAGGAGATTGTGGACAAGACCAGACTCATCGAAAGGTGTGATTTAGAGATCTACCAGCTGAAGCAAGAGATTCAGTCCCTGAAAGACACCAAACCACAAGTACAGACCAAGGAGGTAGTCCAGGAGATCCTCCAGTTCCAGGAAGACCCCCAAACCAAAGAGGAAGTGGAGTCTTTGAGGGCCAAACTATCTGAGGAACAGAAGAAGCAAGTGGATCTGGAAAGGGAGAGGGCTTCCCAGGAGAAGAAAATCAAACAGAAGGAGGAGGAACTTTCCCAGGTGAAGGAAAAGGTGGTCCAACAGGAGGTAGTCAGATATGAGGAGGAGCCCGGCTTGCGAGCTGAGGTGGATGCCTTCAACCAGAGCATTGACGTGGAGCTCCGGCAGATCGACCACCTCCGTGGGGAGCTGCGGCGGCTACAGCGCAGGCGGGCCGAGCTGGAGCGCCAGCTGGAGGAGCTGGAGCGTGAGCGGCAGGCGCGCAGGGAGGCTGAGCTGGAGGTGCAGCGCCTGAAGCAACGGCTGGCTGACCTGGAGAAGGAGGAGGGGGAAACCCAAGAGAAGGTGACCGTCAAGCAGAAAGTGGTGCTGCAGCAGGACCCCCAGCAGGCCCGGGAGCACTCCCTGCTCAAACTCCAGTTGGAGGAAGAGAGGCACCGGCGGCAGGTCTTAGAGAGCGAGCTTGAGACCCTGAAGAAGAAACTCATCAACCTGGAGAAGATGGAGGTCAAGGAAAAGGTGGTCTTCTCCGAAAGCATCCAGGTGGAGAAAGGTGACACCGAACAAGAAATTCAGAAGCTCAAGAGCAGCCTGGAGGAGGAGAGCCGGAGCAAGAGGGAACTGGACATGGAGGTGAGCCGGCTGGAAGCCAAGCTGTCAGAGCTGGAGTTCCACAACTCCAAGTCATCCAAGGAGCTGGACTTTCTCAGGGAAGAAAACCACAAATTACAGCTGGAGCGGCAAAACCTGGAGCTGGAGACCCGAAGGCTCCAATCAGAAATTGAAATGGCGGCGACAGAAACACGAGACCTGAGAAACATGACCACAGTGGACTCTGGAATGAACCTTGACTCCAGACTGTGGTCCTTGGAGAGAGAACTGGATGACCTCAAGAGGCTCTCCAAAGACAAAGACCTTGAGATCGATGAGCTACAGAAGCGCCTGGGCTCTGTGGCTGTCAAGAGGGAGCAGAGAGAGAATCATCTGCGGCGTTCCATCGTGGTCATCGACCCTGACACAGGCCGGGAGCTGTCCCCAGAGGAAGCCCATCGGGCTGGCCTCATTGACTGGAACATGTTTGTGAAACTCAGAAGTCAGGAGTGCGACTGGGAGGAAATATCGGTCAAGGGTCCCAACGGGGAGTCCTCTGTGATCCACGACAGGAAGTCTGGCAAGAAATTCTCCATTGATGAGGCTCTACAGAACGGAAGGCTAACCCCTGCTCAGTACGACCGCTATGTCAACAAGGATATGTCCATCCAGGAGCTGGCCGTGCTGGTGTCTGGGCAGAAGTAGGCACAGCTCTGTCCTCAGTCTCTTGGAAGCTGACACTGGCTCTCTCCTACCCTGTAACCTTCTGATGTCTTCTCCCTGGCCCTGTGCAGGCTCCTAATCCATGTGGAGCTGAGCATGTCACCCACACCCTCTTGGCCAAGCTACTCAGAGTACAGCTCATGTAAAAGCAGAATGGTCACTGGCTGCCCATCATTTAACCCATGTGAGAGACCTGCTTCGTCCTCCAATGATTCAAAATCATGAAGCCCTTCTTTTCTCTCCCTTTGCCCACACATTCCCATCTAGACGCCTTGTGTGAAACCTGGAAGCAATCCGAACACTATTAAAGTACAAGACAACTGAGGCAGACAAGCCACTCCATGCAGCACTGGCCTTCACACACCAGATGGGGAAACTCCAGGGCATAAAGGCCTCCCTTCTACACACCCTTCCATTCATCAAAGAACTGGGCCCCTTGGGGGTGCCGACCTGCACTCACACTCCTCCAAGAGTCTGGCTGAGAGCCGACTTTCCGTCAGACTTCTAATGGTGAGACAGATCTGGGATCTGTGCCAGAAAAAGCACAA
This sequence comes from Tadarida brasiliensis, assembly GCA_030848825.1. Taxonomy (NCBI): domain Eukaryota; kingdom Metazoa; phylum Chordata; class Mammalia; order Chiroptera; family Molossidae; genus Tadarida; species Tadarida brasiliensis. The sequence continues at coordinate 113,709,189 of CM061258.1, forward strand.
AGAAACCAGCACAGGGCCCTCTGTCAGCCACATTGTCCCAGGAAAACACACTATTAGAGAATTTTCTGGTTCTGAAACGAGTGTTTTCATAGTGGACTGTGTTGCTGTTAGCCTTAGCTTCAGTGCCTTACAAGTCTTGCTTATTCTCTAATTGGTACTTAGGTGTACTACACAGTTGATTTTTCACCAAATGAATTTCAGGCTCTCTGTATTTCCTGTATTACATAAGAAAATGGGAAGAAACAGGGAACTCCACTTATAGCGCAAAAATAAACACCTGGTGGCTTGACTCTAATTTCATGCTAAGTGTGTTTTCTTCCTCTTGTGTGGGTGTGGCTTATTGCCCCTATTCCCTCTTGGCCTTCAGCCAAAGTGGATATCCCATATGGATATGCATTTACCAGTTCCTATGGAAGAAAGAATTATTAGCAAATATAGCAAAAAGAAAAGAATGAGAAACTACGTACTGGAAACCTTGAAACAATTTATTAAGTTGCTTTATACAAGATTAACAATTTCCACACCACCCCCTAACAACAACCTAGTGGCTGCACCAAAGCCACAGCCCCTTTCACACCTAAGAAACGGCCGCACCAAGGAAAGCCCTGCAGCACCACAGCCCCCAGGCCCGGCGCTCACTCTGACTGTAGATCTGCCTTGCCATGGCTGTTTAAATCATTCACTCTTTCATTACCACAAATAAAGCATAAACAAGAAAAAGAAATCTCCCCATCAAAGAAACGTTTCCCTGAGGCAAGAGGCATCACTAGATTCCTACAAATGAGGGTACTCTGCTCCAGCTGCACACTCAATGGTATGTGGGGAAGAGGGAGCACTGCAGGGGGAACCGGGTGTCTCGGGCAGAAAAGAAGCTCACGGGCGGTCTCTGCACGGCTCTGAGCTCAGCAATACAAATCTCTTCTTTGGCTCTTTTGCTACTTCCTAAGACTATTCTGTAAACAAACTGGAAATCCAAGTTGCAAAAAATATATATAATAAAGGGATAAGGAATCCATGTAGCCCCATGTGAAACGTGTTGGTTCTTACGAAAAAAGAAGTCAGAGCAGAGGCCTTGCTCCCTGGACACAAGGCAAACCTCAGCATGAAGCATGAGTTACTGAGCACTGGACCCTGGGCATCAGGAACCAAAAGAGCTGCCTGTGTCTCCACACAGGTATACATTCTGAAGAGGCTATTTACTCTCAAAATATTTGAAATCACTTAGCTGGAGCAGTAGGTTCAGATGCTTGTGGCACAGACTTCACAGGACAGGCAAGTGCCCTGAAACTCCTTGTGAAGCAGCCAATGGTTAAATTGGAACAGCGTAATGACTTGAGAGCTCCGGGGTCAATTGTCTTAGTCTGTCTCTAACACGCTCTCCAAGTTCAGTGGTGCATCACCCTTAAGTCAGGCATAGCCCCACTGCCTGGAGAGCCCTAGGACTTCAACGCCTGTCTCTATACGGCAGATGCTTCACAAAGGCCCATACCTGCAGCTCTGCCTGAGAATGATTTCTAAATAAAATAAACTGGAATGTCTATCTGTAACTCGGAACCCCTCATATCCTTGCCCTCAAAGACATAAAGAAGGGCCTTTGGGGCTCTGCAGTCCACCTGTATGAACTCTGGGAAAACAAAACGGGGGCCCTGGCTGAACTGGGACCTGGGATTTGGGGACCCAGATGACCTTTAAGTCAGGATGGCACACATTATGATGTGCAATGATAAAAAACCTCAAATAAAACTGGCTGTCTTAAGTACAGACATCTTTTAAAAAGGTCTTCATCTGAGATCCACTCAGAGGGCCAAAGGGACGTTTATCTAATTCTGCCCCACCATAAAGGCACTGGAATTATGTCTTCCATATGACGTGTGAAAATATGACGTGTGAAGAACAGTCTCACTCTATCCAATGCATTTAATGGTAATGATGAAAACGGAGCCAAAAATAAGTGTCTTTAAAAACCCTATCACAATTGTTGAATCTACAAAGGTCTTTTCTCTAAAAGAGCTTCATTGTCATGTTTAGAGGATAAACTGGCCCCCATGATGAGCACACACTAGCTGTTCTGAGTATTTTTCAAAGAGACAAGGTAAGTCTCCCAGCTGTGGCATTAGCCTGGGTTTCTGTCCATTGAGCACACAGCCTGAGGATGGATGGACACCAGGACCACCCAGGGATCCTAGTGTGGCCAAAAGGAGCCCCTGACTATAGGGCGCCATGAGGTACTCTGACCAAAAACCAGGGGGTTGGGCAGATTTACAACACAGATGTGCCAACTGCTCAGTCCTGCCACCAGATCTCCGTACATGACCCAGTACGCTCCCCAGCCTAGAGCTGCCCCTCCAACGATTGTCCGCGACAAAGCCACGAGGCCCGGATCACCAGGCCAATCAATACCTCTGGAGAAGCACGAGGCTGCTCCCCTAACTGAAGGCACATCACAAGTGCCAAGAGACGTTCCACTTAGCACTCACGCCTTCTCCAGAAGAAAACCCATCAGCAGAAAGAGCATATTGATTATCCAATTTCAGAGACCTACTAGTTCAACTTCCGGCCTTTCCTCTGAAAAGTTCACAATTTCCGTGGAACACCGGGCCCTTTCCCATGAAGCTGAGAAGCATCTGGAAAAGAATAAGCAAAAACAACATAAATCTTTCAGGATCTCTGATTCCCTTAAGGCAGCAGTAACCAAATCTCAAGGAGGTCACTTCTTAAATAGCAAAATAGTATGTTGAGTACTCTGAGGCTCAAACGAATCAGTAACACTTGACAGAGGTGATTAGTGTGTTATTACTTGTAGCAACCTGCAGCGTGCCTAGCCCTCTTAAGCACCATGAAGGCAGCTGCTCACTGAGTGCTGTGTTCACAGCAATGTGGGCCACTTCTGTTCTTGGCTACAACTACCATCCAATGGCAGCCTGGGGTTTCATGGTGAGGTTTGACAGTCACACTGAACTCCAGGAGCAATCAGCATTCTCACCATCAAAAGACCCTCAGGTTCTATAAAGAGAAGTTCAAAGGCACTAGCATTCTGAGTCCAAATAGGAAATAAAGCAAATCAGAAATAAATCACAATTAAAATGCTCAGACAGCTTCTCATTTACAACCACTCAATGGAATCCTATAGCCTGAAGGATGTCTAAAGGAGAGAAAAGCCTACTCAGCCTGTGTTAGCATAGATGCTTTTCTGATAACGTTTTAATACCCAAAGGAAAAACAAGGAAGAAATGGTACAAGCAAGCACTTTTCCCTTTTATGCTGAAAATACCACAGACCAACAGTCATGTTTCCAAAGGCTCTTCAAGTATTGTCTCTGTTTAAAAGGGTGACATTCCTGAAAGCAAGCAGAGGTAGTGCAATCTCTTTTTGAAAAACCACAAGCTCTCACCCAGGTAGCTCTGCAACCCCCACATTATAATCTCAACCAGAGCGGCAGCCACCAGTTTTTGGAGTAAGTCCACTACATTTTACTGCTTCTCCAGGGAAAACAGAGTGACTGCTGATACAGGCTTAGCCCTCAGTTTTTCTCTGAGAAGTAATAATTCTATCTTGGAGATTTATAATCCACTCTTGCATCCAGATGGCCTCTGGCATTCACTACAAATGCATCAGCCTAGGAACAGCAGGGCCAGGGACCTACAGCAAATCTGGAAGGGACAGACTCGAGCAGTGTTAGGGCCAGTGCTCTCAGTACAGCAGGTCTCGGTTATGCCCAGCTGGGTGATTCCCCATCTTACTTCCAACAGGTACCAGTCTGCCAGGGTGGCTCCAGGCTCAGCTTCCTGAAGAATGACCCTCCCTGCCCTGGCTGGTTTGGCTCCATGGTTAGTGTCGACCTATGGACTGACGGGTTGCAGGTTTGATTCCCGGTCAAAAGCACATACCTGGGTTGCAGGTTTGAATCCCTGGCCTTGGTCGGAGTCATGAGGGAGGCAACCAATGTATCTCACACTGACGTTTTTCTCTCTTTCTCCCTCTCCCCCCTTCCACTTTATCTAAAAATCAATGGAAAAATATCCTCAGGTGAGGATTGACAAAAAAAAAAAAAAAAAAAAAAAAGAATGGCTCTCCCTGACCAATGAAGCCCCCTGGAGCAGGTCTAGAACAGTAAGAGCAGTAGGCCAAAACCAAGATCCCTGCGGCTCTATACCAGCATTCCATTAGCTGTACCTAAGAATCAGGCCACAGCACAGGGTGAAGCCAATCGCTGATGACCAAGGTGTCAGCTTCTTATAGCTATAAATCTAGGGCTTGTAGAGGGTCCCTTTCTGAAAGCTACTGCTCTCTGGAGAGGAAAAGCAGGAGAGAAAAAAAGGGAATGATGCCCCAATTCCTGTTGTGCCCCCAACTCTCTGCTTTTACATCTGAACTGAACTGATAGCTACTCCTCTCTTGGATACACGTGGACATCAGAGGTAAAGTTCCCTCCTGAAGCCTTGCCACTGTGACCTCTCACTACTATTTGAACTTCCCCTTTCACTTAAACTAAGTTTATAGAGCTTTAAGTTTCTGTTAGCTGGTACCACCTGGAAGGTATAGCTGACCCAGTGGCAGGGGACCAGAAGAAATCACAAAGTGGAAGAAGCCTGTGTCATTCTGAGTACCCACAGAGCCAGAACCTTGAAGGACAAATCAAGACAGCACAGTGACAACGAGGGGAAGACACTGAAGTCTTTGACAGACAGGGAACCTACTGAGTGGAGAGAGGAATGGCGCACAGTGCACATGGCACTCTGACCGCCTGGCAATTAATTACCTGGCAGACTCTGTGGGACGTGGGTAGACACGGCAGCGTGTGGGAGAGGTGCTGTGTGGGGTGGGCTGGAGTGCAAGCCAGCCAGGAGACCTGAGAGAAAACAGGAGGGGAGAAAAGAACAAAACACACACATTGAAGACAGGAACAGAAAAGCATCCTCAGCAGTTCAGAGCCCCAGACGGCCTAATGGCCAGTCCTGGATGAAAGCCCCTAGGGAGGGGCTCAGCATGATCCCCAAGAACGTAGTCCACAGCCACACACCAGACACACACAGGAACCCAGCACATGACAACAGAACTAGCTGGTCACAGCAGAGGTCCCAGGGAACCTTCTGTGCCTTCAGCATGAGGAGAGGAAGAGGAGAAGCACTTACTGTGGCTGAGGCCATGGTGAAAAGTCCCAGGGGCAGGGCCAGTGACAATGGCATCCTTGGAGACCCCTGCTTTGGCAGAGGAGTCGGCGCTAAAGGAGAGCACACGGAGAGGAAATGGGGAGATGATCCCCAGGGAGTTTGAGTTCACGGCCCCGGGCAGCTTTGGGCTGCTTGTCTTGTAGGATGAGGACAGCAGATTTAAGGGCGATGAGCTGGTCAGCAGCACAGCCCCGCTCGTTCCTTTCTGGGGAGAAATCACACAAAAGGGTCAGAGCTCCAGCCTGTCTATGGCCGGCTCACAAACCGAACCTGTTAACTCACTAACTCACGGGGGGGAGACACACATGCACACAGACCACAGATGTCGGCTGCCCCTTATGCAGGCACCCTAGTTTGCAGCCACAAAGAAGAAAAAGAATGGTCTCTAAACTGGCCTGGATTGCCCCCAGGACACAGTATTCACTTTAAAAAGCAGGATATTAGCCTGGTCGGTGTGGCTCGATGGTTGAGCATTGACCCATGCACCAAGAGGTCACAGGTTCAATTCCCAGTCAGAACACATGCCCAGGTTGTGGGCCCGATCCCCAGTGGGGGACATGCAGGAGGAGGCCAATCGATGTTCTCTCTCATCAATGTTTCTCCCTCTTTAAAATCAATAAAGAAAATAAATAAATAAAATAAAAATAAAAAGCAGGATATTAAATATGCCTCCTTTGTGCAAGAAAGAAAGGGAAGAATATCAGATATAGACAAATATGTGTATGTTTATATAACACACACACACACACACACACAAACACACACACTTGTATGTATTAAACCTTTGTTTTTAGAAAGAAACAGAGAAAAACCCTGGAAATTAAGGAATACCGTTACCTTGGTGGGTGACAGAAACAGGGCAAAAGCAGGTGAGACCTCACTGAACATACCTTTCTACAGTTTTATCTTTGCAGCCACACAGTTATTTTACATAGTGGAAAATTGGAGAGAGAGAGAAAAAAAATATATATATATGTGTGTGTGTGTGTGTGTGTGTGTGTGTGTATGTATTTTTTTTTTTCTCTCCCATTTCCCCAACCTGCATCCAAACTTCCGTAATTCCTGCAGGCAGGCCTCACTAGCCATTGGACTCCCTCAGGTCACCTTTGTCTGACCTACAGTGTCCTTCAAAAGCCAATCAGGACAATCACTTTTAGAAGGTACTCATCTTTCTACAGCATGAACATCTCTACATAACTAATGATCTGATAGGTAGTATTAATTTTACTGACTTGTTTGGAGAGATGGACAGGTATGAAAGGAAAGTTTTGTGGCTCATTCCACACCTTCTAGGTTCATAGCCTCCCTGCAAACCCAGTGCTGACCAGCACTTTCTCTCCACTCATCCTCCTAAGAAGTTTCAGGCTCTCTTGGGATTCCTGCCAACAGAAAAGACAAGACAGGAAAACAGAAAACCTGGTCCTCCTTCTGATTTCTGGGCTCACTGTTCCTACCCGACCTTCAGTGTCAATCCTGTCTGACCAGGGCAAGGCAGGTGGCCTTGTCCACAAGACCCACGAGGGTAGCTGCTGTACCAGGATACTCACTGGCAAGGAGGTAGAAGATGTCACGCTGCTAACTGCACTGGGCTTCAGGGAGGAGGTCAGCAACTTTGCCACTCCCTGGGTCCCACCACTAGAATCTCCATTTGGACCACCAGGAGGGGCCACCAGGGTCAGCTTCTGGGAAACAGGTGGTTTTTTCACTGCAGAGCCTGGGACAGGTCGGCTGGCAGGCTGTCCTGTGGAGGCAGACTGTGCACCGGGGAGGAGATTCCCGGAAGTGGAGCTCTGGACTGGTGTTCCTCCAGAAGAGCTGCCAGAAGAAATCCCATGTTTGGAAACAGAGCCAGCAAAGGGGCTATTCTTGTAAGATGGCCCTGAAGAGCTGGCTGAGTGCTGTTTTGCTGGATGGCTCAGGGCAGTGGAGGACAAGGCTGGGGTCTTATGAGAACTGCTGCTGGAGGCTGGTGTGCCTCCTGAAGAGGCTGGTGTGGAGGGATGGAAGCTCTGGCCTTTGGCTGCTGTCTTCACAAGCTGGAGGAGGGAACGATGACACTGTGGAGAAGAAGGCTTTGGGCCCTGGAGCTTATTGGCAAATGGAGCTGGGGGAGTGAAACTCTTTTGCTGTTGAGTGCCTGCATGAAAGACTTTTACTTGGGGGCCTGGCACGGGAGCTGCTGCCTGGGATGCATGAGACGTCCGTGGCAAACCATGGTGTTTTGCTTTGGACTGGTGACCTTCTGGCAGGCCCTTACTCAGGGAAGCCTGACAGGACAGCTCTTTATAGCCAGAACTCTCTGGTTTTTTCTCCTGAGAAGACTGCCCCAGTGCCAGAGCCTGTTCAGCCAGAAAATTGAGAGGTGACTGCAGAGAGCTAGAGGGTGGTGGGGCAGAAGGGCTAGCCTTTGGAAAGTTCCTTTTTTCTTCTGTACATAAAACACCTGCAACTTTCTCTGCAGGTGCTTTCGAGGGTACAGGCAGTGTGAACTCGGAGCTCCCACTTGCTCTGCTGTTCAGTGCAGCCAGTTCCTTGGACACAGCCTCCAACGAGGAGGCTGAATTATGAATCAAGTCTCCATCCAATGAGTTCTCCAGGCTGACAGGAGCAGGATTCACAAGGCCGCCCAATGCCTGGGATGACAGCTCCCTGTTGACAGCTCCAGTGCTCAGGCCTCCTCCCAGGTGTTCTGTAGGCAAAGCCAGGGGGCCACCAATCTGGCCTGATGGGACAGAAACCTTTTTATCAGGCTTAGTAGATGATTCCTAAAGGAAAGCAGAAATGCTGATGTTTAGAAATGCCCAAAGATGCCAATACTGGACCTGTTGCGAGGACACAAGTGTGAGACCAGCACAAGGTCCCGAGAATCAGGCCTTCCTATATAATCACAAACAAGGGGGAAAAGAGCAGGTGACAGGCCTGTGTGGACTTGAACATGTCCAGCTGGCTGGGGCTGGGCTTACCCAAACGTGTTCTGTCACTAACTACACATATACCCACGGGGAAACTCTCCTTTTCTCTGTTTCTGAAAAATACAAGACTTGAGCAAAGAGACACACTCCCTATTGGCACTCGTACTATCTCAGAACGCTCCTAGCTGTAAACAGACAATGATGCATGGCATGAAAACTGCCTTGAATTCGTTTTCTTTACCTCCTTGGTTTTTCCTAGCACCTGTCTCCTTAAGGGGTTCAAAAGAAAAGTCATTTCATGGGAGTAAAAATAGGGTCTACCTCATCACTCCCACATCCCAAATGCTAAATTCAGTGTGTCTTAGACATTGTAGAAATTCAACAAATACTTAGGAATAAATTATTTACATGGCTTATTCTCCCAGACTGTTCTGGTATGGTCAAGGGCACTACAAAGCCTTAGTGGTAAAAATTTGGTAAAATAACAATTTCTACTACATTGAGAGGTTTCTGCAATATCTAAGATCGTTTTTAGTCTCTATTCTCTAAAAACACTGTACTTCCTTTCATTTCTGCTAATTAAACTCAACAAAGCCACCTGTCCTTTCCGTTGTAGCTCCAGGCTAACCTGTACTTGGCTAGGAGTGTGTTCTTCCATAAAAAGATCATCATCACAGTATAATACTCTCAAATATGCAGGGGCTTTCACTCCTCAGAGAGCTGTCAGGAAGACCTCATTTAATCCCACAACCACCTTGGGAACTGGCCAGGTGGGTACTGCTTCCTAGAACTAAGGGTGGAGGGTTGTAAGTGTCCCAGCTCAGGTCTCTACCCTGCCAACAACCCGAGGCCCCTCTGGTGGGCCTGGCCTGCCTCTTGGCACAACCTCAAGAGTGTCATCCTGGCCAGTTTTGTTCAGCGGTTAGAGCATCAGCCCATAGACGGAAGGGTCTTGGGTTTGATTCCCAGTCAAGAGCATGGCATGTACCTGGATTGCAGGTTTGATTCCTAACCCCAGTTGGGGTTGTGCAGGAGGCAACCAATAGATGTGTCTCTCTCACATCAATGTTTTTCTCTTTCTCTCTCTCTCTCTCCCCCTTTTCCCTTTTTCTAAAAAAAAAAAAAAAGTCAATGGAAAAATATCCTCTGGTGAAGATTAACAACAACAACAACAAAAAGAGTGCCATCCCAAAGAGTTGTCCCCTAGAGCAGCAAAGCTCAATGAGCTGCTATGGTCATTCAAGAGGTTTCATGAGCATGGCTAGAAAGAGATGAGAACAGATGGCGCATGACCTAAGCAGGCTGACTCACCTTCACCTTGATTTTAGAAGGAGCCATTACTTTCTTCTTGGCCCTGTACAAAAGAATGAACACAGAAAAGGTTTAGAAAAGATCTACCAAAGAGATAAAAATGACAGTAGTCTTGAGAAATGAAAACACTGACACACTCACAGAATTGATGTCAAGTGCCCATGGCCTCGTCTGCTCTCCTTAAACAGAGTCCTGAAACAGAGAACAGTAGGCAGTTTGCGTAAGCCCCCTGAAAGCAGAGACTGTGCTTCTAGAACTTCCTACCATCCCTGGTAATCAGTACCTATTTCTTATTAAATATCAGAGCACTAATGATTTCGTTGCTGGTGAGAAGATCAAAAGTGGCTGTGCTGGCCACCTGAAACCAAGAGTGTAGGATTTACAAAAAAAAGCTATAGCTCTACACCCAAACTTCTCATAGTGATTTTCCCCCCTAAAGGCACGAGTGCTTTCCTTACCACCCAGTCTCATCCCTTCCAAAAGTAAAATGTGAATTGACCCAGAGCATCTCTCTTTCCAGAGAAACTCAACAAAATGATCTTTATGCCCTTCCCTTTATACCTTAAGAAGTCCAATCTGTAAGGAGAGAAGAGCAATTCCATTTACATATGGGATACTGAAACAAGAAAAGGTTCCATGATTTGTTCAACCCACAAAAGAATCAGGCCCAATCAAGAACACTAGCTCCAGGGGAGGATTCTGGGAAGATGGCAGAGCAGGAAGCACCAGAATTAATCTTTTCCCCACCCGGACAACAATTACATTGGCAGAATCTCTCTGATAGAACTATTTTGGAATTCTAGAGACTGCTCAAGGCTTGCAACTTCCAGGGGAAGATTTGGATGGGTAAATTTTAATTTCAGGCAATTTCAGCTCTTAACACAGTAGCAGCTACCCATCCCCTAACCCGGCAGCAGGCAGCTGTGCAACTGTTCCCAAAGTGGCTTGCACACAGCTTACGGGAACTAGGGTGGGCAAAAGGACCCTATCCTACAAATATCTGGGATCTGTGCTCTAATTATTGATTGCTGCTTCTGATCACAGAGGACAGCCATTGTTATTTCTCTTCCCACAACTGTTGTGAACCCCTGCCCCTCTGGTTAAAGTGACTTCTAGATTTAAAGGGCCAGTGCCCTTTTTTAACTCCTTCATTTTTCAATTTTCCCCTTTTGGAAGCCAAACATTAAATAGTAGGACATTCAAAACAAATGCATACATGAATAAAATTAGAAAGTGACTATGCATGGGCACGGAAAGGCTCAGAAAAGACTTAAGAAAACATTAAATTTACACCTAATGCTGATCGTCGGTACATAGACAGCCTACAATAATAATAATAACAACAACAACAACAAAAAGAGAGTTCAATCAGTAGTGGGAGCGAAGAGCAGACCCTAGAGAGCCCTGAGCAGCCCCACTGCCATTGCCACTGGTGCCACCGGCCTAGTTACTATCACATCCTGGGAGGAGCCCCAACTGTCACAGCCAGCCCCAGTCACTATCACTGCAACCAATAGCAGCAAGGCCAAAATCCAGCAGCTGCCCACCCACACTCTCAGCTCTGCCTACACCAAGCCCAGCACTTCAGGCAGTGGTGCAGAGAGTGGCAGCCCAGGTGGCCTCACATCAGTGGCACCTGCCAGCAGGGACAAGAAGGTCATTGCAACGAAGGTTTTAGGAACACTAAAATGGTCCAATGTAAGAAACAGATATGACACCAAGGACAATGTATTTGTGCACCAAACTGCCATAAAGAATAACCCCAGAAAGTATCTTCGCAGTGTAGGAGATGGAGAGACTAGGGAGGAGTTTGATGTTGTTGAAGGAGAAAAAGGTGCAGAGGCAGCAAATGTTACAGGCCCTAGTGGAGTTCCAGTGCAAGGCAGTCAATACAGCAGACCATAACCATCGTAGACAATATCCACATCTCATGTGTCCTCCATGCAATTACCAGCAGAAGTACCAGAATAGTGAGAGTGGGGAAAAGAATGATGGATCAGAGAGTACTCTCGGAGGCCAGGCCCAACAGCGCGGGCCCTGACACAGGCAACAGTGCAGTGCCCACCTTACTACATGTGGAGACCCTATGGGCGTTGACCACAGTATTCCAATCCTCCCATGCAGGGAGAAGTGATGGAAGGTGCTGACAACCAGGGTGCAAGACAAGTGAGACAGAATATGTATTGGGGCGATAGACCACGATTCCACAGGGGCCCTACTCACCAAAGACAGCCTAGAGAGGACTGTAATGAAGAAGTTAAAGAAAATCAAGGTCAACAGCCACCTCAATGTCGGAACTGCCACAACAATTACTGAGGCAGACCCCCAGAAAACCCTAAACCACAAGATGGTAAAGAGACAAAAGCAGCTGATCCACCAGCTAAGAATTCGACCATTCCCCAGGCTGAGCAGGGTGGAGCTGAGTAAATGCCGGCTTACCATCTCTACCATCATCCAGTTTAGTCACCCAACAGGAAGAAATAAATATGAAATTCCAGCAATAAGAAATGAAAACATTAGAACTGAAAACCTTAAGTGGCTGCTTTTTGCCCACTGACCAGATAACTAGAACTGCCTGCATTATCTATGTAGCATGGGTTTTTTACTATTTTTATCTAGACGTCTCTTTTTGGTAATGACAAATGTGGGTTTTTTGTTAATCCTCACCAGAGGATATTTTTCCCATTGATTTTTAGAGAAAGTGGGAGAGAGGGATGTGGGGAAGAGGATGAGAGAGAGAAAAAGAGAGAGAGAAACATCACTGTGAAAGAGACACATCGATTGGTTGCCTCCCGCACATGCCCCAACAGGGGCTAGAGAACCAGCAACCCAGGCACGTGCCCTTGACCGGGTATCAAACCTGTGACCCTTCAGTGCACAGGCCGACACTAACCACTGAGCAACACTGGCCATGACGACAAATGTGTTTTTAAAATAAAAGCCTGGTTTTTCTCAATATACTCTTAAAGGTTTTTAAATTGTTTCATATCTGGTCAAGTTGAGATTTTTTTAAGAACCTCATTTTTAATTTGTAATAAAAGTTTACAACTTATTTTTTTTTTAAGTCAACAAACTGTAAGCACCTATTAATAAAGGTCTTAAATAATTGTAAAAAAAAGATTAATAAAAGAAAAATAAAAACCCTGGGGAGGGAGGAATTTAATTTCCAAAGTTATTACATCATTAGGTTTAAATGTCTAGTGTTCAACAAAAACATCAGAAGGCATACAAAGAAACAAAAGTATAGCCCATTCAAAGAAAAATAAATGAACAGAAACTGTCCCTGAAATAAGATCAAATGCAGCTATATTAGATAGAGAACTTATAATATTTGTCTTAAAGGAGCTCAAAGAACTAAACGAAGATGTGGAGAAAGTCAAGAAAATGATGTGTGAACAAAATAAAAATTATCAATAAAGCCTGGTCAGTCTGGCTCAGGGGACTGAGAGGTCCCCATTCAATTCCCAGTCAGAGCACAGGCCTGGGTTGCAGGCTCGACCCCCAGTAGGGGGCGTGCGAGAGGCAGCCAATGGGTGTTTCTCACATTGATGTTTCTATCTCTCTCTATTTTCCTCTCTCTCTAAAAAAATCAATAGAAACATATATGGAAAAAAAAGAAAGAAAATTATCAATAGAGATAGAAAACCTAAAAAAACAAAAAAACAAATCTGGAGGTGAAAACTACAATAACTGCAATGAAAAATTCACAAAGGGTTTCAAAAGCAGATCTGAGCAGGCGTTTTAAAAAAGAACCAGTAAACTTGAAGACAAGAATGGAAATTATCGAATCTGAAGAAAGGAAAGAAAAAAAGATTAAAGAAAAGCAAGCAGCCCTGGCCGGTTTAGCTCAGCGGTTAGAGCGTCGGCCTGCGGTACAGAGAGACCCGGGTTCGGTTCCCGCTAAGGGCATGTACCTTGGTTGCAGTTTGTCCCCGGCCCTGGTTGGTCGTGCAGGTGGCAGCCACTCGATGTATCCCTTTTACGTCGATGTTTCTCTCTCTCTCTTCCTCTCTCTCCCTCCCACTCTATCTGAACAAAAAGTGAAAAAATGTCCTCAGGTGAGGATTAAAAAAAAAAAGAAAAGCAAGCAGAGCATAAGCGACCTGTGGGACACCATCAAGCAGACCAACATACAGACCAAACATAGTGGAAGTCCCAGAAGGAGGAGAGAGAGAAAAGGGAAGAGAGAATAGTGGAAGGAAAAATGGCTGAAAACTTCCAAAATGTGATGAAAGACATGAATATCAACATCCAATAAGGCTTCCAGTCAAGAAAGCAGAGTAGGAAAAGGCTGTACTTGCCTCTTCCAACAACCACATCAAAATTACAACTAGCCCCGGCAGGTATGACGTAGTGGTTACAGCATCAGCCCGCGGACCACAGAGGCCTGGGTTCTGTTCCTGCTAAGGGCACGTATCTCGGTTGCAGTTTGTCCCCAGCCCCAGTTGGGGTTGTGTGGGTGGCAACCATTCGATGTGTCTCTCTCACATAGATGTTTCTCTCTCTCCCTCCCGGTCTATCTGAAGATAAATGCAGAAATGTCCTCAGGTGAGGATAAAAAAAAAAAATTACTACAACTAAACTACAGAACAACCATCATTGAGAACCATCCGAAGTCTAGCTGAACAGAAGTGCTATAACTAAAGGTATAAAGAAGCCACACTGAGAATGGTAGGAGAGGCGCATATGCGGAATGGGCTGGTTCCACAACCATGTGTGATGTTTAAAAATTAGGAGGGGACCCCTGGCTGGTTTGGCTCAGCGGTTAAGAGTGTCAGCCCTCGGACCAAAGGGTCACGAGTTTGATTCCAGTCAAGGGCACATAGCTGGGTTGCAGATTTGATCCCCAGCCCTGGTTGGGGTTCATGTGGGAGGCAAACAATTGATGTCTCTCTCTCCCTCCCCTTCCACTCTATCTTTAAAAAAATCAATGGAAAAATATCCTCAGGTGAGGATGAAAAAAAAAAACCAGGAGGGCTATCTTGGCTGCAGGGGTCCCCCCTGAAAAGCAAGAAGTCCCAGCCCCACACTAGGCTCCCCTGCCCCGAGTTACAGTGCCAGGAAGAGAAGTCCCCAAACTTCTGGCTATGAAAACCAGCATAGATTCTGGTTGAGTGAGACAGAGGGCAGCTGGAATCCCAGGTGTTCCTCCTAAAGAACCCACGCAGACTCATTCACTCTGAGCCCCAGCACCAGGGAATCAGCAGCTGGAAAAACGCCAGGAACATATAGGGAGATGCACAATTGTCTGGCTTCAGGGTGAAGGATAGAGGGGCAGCTTTCTCCCAGGCAGGAGTGCTGGCAGAAGGCACTGTACCTTTGCTGAAGCCTCCCCATGCAGACGGGCAACTTACCTGAGTTTCCATCAATTTAGCTAACACTGTTCACCCCACCCTGGTGATTCTGAGACCCCACCCATCCAAGCTGCTTCCAGTGGCTCTTTTGTACATATGGCCTGTCTTGGTTCATGCTATGGACTTTCCTAAATCTCTCAAAGGTTCACAAACTCCAAAGCAGCAGCAACTGGCCTTGATGTTCCCCACACCTCTTGCTCAGCAGCCCCAAGCCATACACTACCAGCAGCTGACCTCAGTTCTCACCTTTGCCTCTCCCAGGTATATCCAAAACTAGCACAGTGGCAACTATCTGCAGATCACTTTGTAGCTCATACCAGTTGGCCCTGGGCAGGGCACAAGCAGTGACTGACCTTGCCCTGCACCTCCCAAGAGGCCCCAGAACCAACACAGCCAATGGCCAACATCAGACCACACCAGAGCATCACCCAACCACCCTCACCAATGACACACTCAAAGGGCAATCTTAGCAGGCACCAGGGCCCCACTAAAGCAAATCCTGCTCTGTGAGGGTCACTCCTGCACAATAGCTCCTCCTCTGTAGTCAGGGCCAGTCCTCACAACCAAATAGCCTGAGGGTCAATTCCTTCCACTGACATGCAACAGCAATCAAGGCTCAATTACAACAAAAGGAACACACAACCCTCACAATGGACACACCTGGAACATCTGGCTCAGGTGACCAGAGAGACTGTACCACTGGGCCCCACAAGGCACCTATTACATAAGGGCACTCTACCAAGACCGGGAGATGTAACATCTCTACCTCATACATGGAAACAAACACAAGAAGCCAACCAAAATAAGGAGGAAAAAAACAAACAAATCCTAAATGAAAGAACAGAACACAACTTCAGAAAAAAAACTAAACAAATGGAGACAAGCAATCTACCAGATGCAGAGTTCAAAACACTGGTTATAAGGATATTCAATGATCTTAGTGAGAACGTCAACAAAGAGACAGAAAACATAAAAATGGAGATAGAGCCCTAGCTGGTGTAGCTCAGTTGGTTGGAGTGTCGTCTCATGCACTGGAAGGTCATAGGTTCGATTGTCGGTCAGGGCACACGCCTAGATTGTGGATTCGATCCCCAGTTGGGGTATGTATGGGAGGCAATCGATCGATATCTTTATCTCTCTCTCGTCCTTCCTCCCTCTCTAAAATCAATATAAAAAACATTTTTTTAATGGAGATCGAAAATATAAAAAAGAACCAGTTAGAAATTGATACAATAACTGAAATGAAGAATACACTAGAGGGAAAAACAGCAGATTAGATGAAGAGGATCAAATCAGTGCTTTGGAAAATAAGGTAGTAGAAAATACCCAATTAGAACAGCAAAAAGAAAAAAATAAATTAAAAAAAGAGAAAAGCTAAGGGACTTCTGGGACAATATCAAGTGTACCAATATTCACACCATAGGGGTACCAGAAGGAGAAAAGAAACAACAAGGAATTAAAAACCTATTTGAAAAAATAGTGACTAAAAACTTCCCTAACTTGGCAAAGGAAATAGACATACAAGTCCAGGAAGCACAGAGAATTCCAAACAAGATGAACCAAAAGAGGATCATAGCGCCCTGGCCGGTTTGGCTCAGGTTAGAGCATCGGGCTGTGGTCCAGAGAGACCCGGGTTCAGTTCCCGCTAGGGGCACGTACCTCGGTTGCAATCTGTCCCCGGCCCTGGTTGGTCCTGTGGGAGGCAGCCACTCGATGTGTCCCTTTCACATCAATGTTTTTCTCTCTCTCTCTTCCTCTCTCTCCCTCCCACTCTATCTGAACAAAAAATGAAAAAATGTCCTCGGGTGAGGATTTAAAAAAAAAAAAAAAAATGGCTCATAGCAAGGCACATAATAATTAAAATACCAAAGGTTGCCCTGGCTGGTGTGGCTCAGTTGGTTGGAGCGTTGTCTGGTGCACCACAAGATCGTAGGTTTGATTCCCAGTCAAGGTACATACCAAGGTTGTGGATTCGATCCCAGGTCAGGATGTGTACGGGAGGCAACTGATTGATGAGAAACACATTGATGTTTCTCTCTCTTCCTCCTTCTCTAAAATCAATTTAAAAAATAAAATAAAATACCAAAGGTTAAATACAAAGAGAGAATCTCAAAAGTAGCAAGAGAAAACCAGTCACATACAAGGGAGTTCTGATTTATCAACAGAAACTTTGCAGGACAGAAGGGAGTGGCACAAAAGTTTCAAAGTGATTAAAGGACAAAGACCTACAGCCAAGATTACCACACAAGGCTATCACTTGAATCTGAAGAGAGATAATGCATTTCCTAAACAAGAAAAAGCTAAAGGAGTTGTCATCATTAAACCAGTATTATAAGAAATGTTACAGGAATTTAAGTAGAAAAAAATCTATATGTATAAGAAATATAGGAACAGCCCTGGCCGATTTGGCGCAGCAATTAGAATGTCCGCCCGCGGACCACAGAGTCCCGGGTTTGGTTCCCGCTAAGGGCACGTACCTCGGTTGCGGTTTGTCCCCGGCCCCGGCTGGGGTCGTGTGGGTGGCAACCACTTGATGTGTCTCTCTCACATCGATGTTTCTCTCTCTCTCTTCTTCCCTCTCTCCCTCCCCCTCTACCTGAATATAAATGCAAAAATGTCCTCAGGTAAGGACTAAAAAAAAAATAAATATAAGAACAAAAAAAGTGCTCACTGACAAAAGCAAACAGTGGCTCATCTAACTACACAGTACAAACGTTAAGACAAAGAAAGGAAGATCATGTGTAATTATAATAACTTAAGGGATACACACGAATAGACATACAAAAGAAATGAAAAACGACAAAAACAAACATGGAAGGTGTGAGTAAAAAATTGTAGTGATTTTAGAATGTGTGCCAACTTAAGTAACCATCCATTACATGGTAACCACAAAAGAAAAATCTATGAAATTTAGAAGAAATAAAAAGAAAGGAAACCAAACATAACACTATAGAAAGTTACCAACACAGCCCTGGCAGGTCTGGCTCAGTGGTTAGAGCATTGGCCCTTGGACCAATGAGTCGCGGGTTCGATTCTGACCAAGGGCACGTACCTTGGTTGTGATTCGTCCCCGGCCCTGGTTGGGGTCGTGCGGGAGGCAGCCACTTGATGTGTCCCTTTCACATGGATGTTTCTCTCTCTCTCTCATCCTCTCTCTCCCTCCCACTCTATCTGAACAGAAATGGAAAAAAAGTCCTCGGGTGAGGGGAAAAAAAAAGTTACCAACATACAACAGAAGAGAGCCAACAAGCAACAGAGAACTATAAAAACAATCATAAAACAATAAATAAAATGGCAATAACTACATATCTATCAATAATTACTTTCCAATAAAAAGACAGAGGGTAGCTGAATGGATACAAAACACAAGACCTGAACATATGCTGCCTATAAAAGACCCACTTTAGATCGAAAACACATACAGACTGAAAGTAAAGCAATGGGAAAAGATATTTCATGCAAACAGAAATGAAGAAAAAGCTGGGGTAGCAATGCTAATATCAGACAAAATAGACTTTAAAACAAAGACTGACACAAGAAACAAATAGGGCGTTTCATAATGATAAAGGGATCAATTCAACAAGAAGATATAACATTGGTAAACATCTATATACCCAACATAAGATCACCTAAATATATAAAGGAAATACCGACAGACATAAAGAGAGAGATCAACAGTAACACAATAATAGTAGGAGACTTGAACACCCCATTGAACATCAATGGATAAACTATACAGAAAGAAGATCAACAAGGAAACAGGGGCCTTAAATGACATATTAGACCAGATGGAGTTGATATTTTTAGACTATTTCACCCAAAAGCAGAATATAAATTCTTTTCAAGCCCACATGAAACATTTTTCTAAAACAGAGCACATGTTAGTCCACAAAAATAGTCTCAGTAGCCCTGGCCAGTTTGGCTCAGCGGTAAAAGCGTCAGCATGCAGACCAATAGTGGGTTCAATTCTGGTCAAGGGCACATGCCTCGGTTGCAGTTCGGTCCCTGGCCCTGGCTGGGTCATGCAGAAGGCAGCCAGTTGATGTGCCTCTCTTGCATCGAAGTTTCTCTCTCTCTCTCCCTCCAGCTCTTTCTGAAGATAGATGGAGAAATATCCTTGGGTGAGGATTATAAGAAAAAGTCTCAGTAAATTTAGGAACACTAAAATCATATCAAGCATCCTCTCTGATCACAATGATTAGAAACTAGAAATCAATTACAAGAAGAAAACTAAAGAATACACAAACACATGGAAGGTAAATAACATGCTACTAAACAATGAATGGGTTAACAACGAGATCAGGGAAGATATCAAAAGATACCTTGAGAAAAATGAAGATGAAAACATATGTCCCCAAATCAATGGAACATAGCCAAAATAGTTCTAAGAGGGAAATTCATAGAAATACAGGCCTAACTCAAGAAAAAAAAAACTCAAAATAAACAATCTAATCTTACATCTGAAAGGCCTAGACAAAAAACAAATAAAGCTCAAAGTGAGAAGGAAGAAAATAATAAAGATCAGAATGGAAATCAACAAAATACAGTATAAAAAGATAATACAAAAGATAGATGAAGCCCTGGCTGGTTTGGCTCAGCGGTTAGAGTGCCAACTCACAGACTGAAAGGTCATGGGTTTGATTCCTGGTCAAGGGCACATACATGAGTTGCAGGTTCACTCCCTAGCCCCAGTCAAGGTTGTGCGGGAGGCAGCCATTGATGTGTCTCTCTGACATTGATGTTTCTCTCTCTGTCTCTCACCTTCCCTCCCTTCCACTCGATCTAAAAAAAATCAATGGAAAAATATCCTTGGGTGAGGATTAACAAACAAATAAAATTAATTAATTAACCTATGATAAAGGGAGCAAAATGGGGTAAAGACAGTTTCTTCAATAAACTGCTGGGCCCAGCCAGTGTGGCTCGGTGTGTTGAGCATCGTCCCATGCATGAAGAGGTCACTGGTTCGATTTCTGGTCAGGGCACATGCCTGAGTTGCAGGCTCAATCCCCAGTAGGGGGCATGCAGGAGGCAGCCAATCTATGTTTCTCTCTCACATCAATGTTTCTATTTCTGTCTTCCTCTCCCTTCCTCTCTCTCTAAAAAAGTCAATAAAAACATAATTAAATAAATTAGCCTTTGACGGTTTGGCTCAGTGGTTAGAGTGTCAGCCCGCGGACCAAAGAGTCGTGGGTTTGATTCCAGTCAAGGGCACATACCTCAGTTGTGGTTCGGTCCCTGGCTCTGGTCGGGGTCGGGCCAGAGGCAATCAGTCGATGTGTCTCTCTCACATTGATGTTTCTCTCTCTCTCTCTTTCTCTCTCTCTCTCTCTCTCTCTCCCCCTCTCTCCCTCTCTCCTCCCTCCCACTCTATCTGAAGATAAATGGAAAAATATTCTTGGGTGAGGATTTTAAAAAATTAATTAATTAATCTATTTATTATATTTTGCTGGGAAAACTGGATACATGCAAAAAAATGAAACTAGACCACTTTTTTACACAACATACAAGAATTAACTCAAAATGGATTGAAGACTTAAATGTAAGACTCAAAACCATAAAAGTTCTAGAAGAAAACATAGTCAGTAAACTCTTTGACACTGCTCTTAGTAATATTTTTTTTTTTTGGATATGTCTCCTCCGGCAAGAGAAACAAAAGAAAAAATAAATAAATGGGACTACAACAAACTAAAACCTTTTTGCACATCAAAGGAAACCATCAACAAAACAAAAACCTACTGAATGGGAGAAAATATTCACAAATGACACATCTGTTAAGGTATTAATATCCAAAATATATAAAGAACTCACACAACTTAACACCAAAAAACACCCCCAAACAATTCAATTTAAAAATGGGCAGAGGAGCCTGGGCGGTGTGGCTCCGTGGTTGAGCATCGACACATGCACCAAGAGGTTGCCGGTTTGATTCCCAGGATTAACCAAAAATAAATAAATAAATATCAATGGAAAAAGAAAACGAATAAATAAATAAAACCAAAAGTTGGTTCCTAAAAAAAAAAACCACAAAATTGACAAATCTTTAGCTAGATGGACTAAAAAACAAAGATAAAAAACTTGAGGGGTCGGACCTTCAGACAGCAGTTGCAGGCGCCTCTGCCCTGCCAGCCCCCAAGTCATCGCGATGGCAGCCCTCCTACTCAAGCATGGACAAACTGGAGTGCTGTAGACTATGCTTCTAGAAGGACGAGTGTTTTCAGGGACTTGCTCCTACAGCTTCTCTCTCTGTAGAACCAGGAAAGAGTGACAAGGGACTGCCACCAAATCCCAAGAAGCAAAGTCCACCAAAAAAGCCCAAGTTGTTTGACATCACCTACAAGGATCTCCAGTATCATGACTACACCATGTATACCTTCTTAGACCTAAACCTGGGCCCTCTCCTTACCACCGAGAGCTCAGTATAATGATTAACCTTATGTCATCTGCTGCAAAATAAAGCCCACTCAAGTCATGAACAAAAAAAGATTCAAATTACCAAAATCAGAAATGAAAGTGGGGACATTAAAAAACAAACAAACAGCCGTGGCGGGTTTGGCTCAGCAGCTATGGAGCGATGGCCCACGGACCGAAGGGTCGCAGGTTCAATTCTCGGTCAAGGGTACATATCTGGGTTTCAGGTTCGATCCCCTGCCCTGTCTGGGGTCATGTGGGAGACAACCAATCGATGTCTCTCTCACATCGATGTTTCTTTCCTCTCTCTTCCCCTCCCTCCCTCCCTTCCACTCTATCTAAAAATCAATGGAAAGATATCCTCAGGTGAGGAGTAACAAAAAAAGAGAGAGAGAGAGAGAAAGAAAAAAAACAAACAAACAAAAGAAAGTGGAGCCCGGCCAGTGTGGCTCAATGGGTTTGAGTGTCGTCCTATGCACTGGAAGGTCGTAGGTTTCATTCCCAGTCAGAGCACATGCCTGGGTTGCAGGTTCAATTACCAGCCCCAGTCCACATAGGAGGCAACTGATGTTTCTCTCTCACATCAATGTTTCTCTCTCTGTCTCTGTCTCTCTTTCCCTCTGTCCATCTCTTTCACTCTCTCTGAAATGAATAGAAAAAAAAATATCCTTGGGTAAGGATTAAAAAAGAAAAAAGGAAGTGAGGACATTACTACCAATTCTACACAAATAAAACATGTATGCCAAAAACTGGATAACCTATATGAAATGAACAAATTCCTAGAAACAAAATATCTATGAAGACTGCCCCGCCGGTGTGGCTCAGTGGTTGAGCATCGACCCATGCACCAAGAGGTCGCCGGTTCGATTCCCGGTCAGGGCACATGCCCAGGTTGTGGGCCCAATCCCCAGTGGGGGGCATGCAGGAGGTAGCCAATCAACGTTCTCTCTCATCAATGTTTCTATCTCTCTCTTCCTCTCTCTCTCTAATATCAATAAAGGAAAAAAAATTTTTAAAGAAAAAGAAAAACACTATTTTAAAACAATTAAATTAAAAATCTCCCAACAACAAAGCCCTGGATGTGATGACTTCACTGGTGAATTCTACCAAACATTTAGAGTCCTTCTCAGATTCCAAAATGGCGGCGGAGTGAATTGAAGCTACACAGACCATCTCCCAGGACCAAACTGGAATTACAACTAAAATAAAGACAAATTGTCGGGAAAAAGCAACAGAAAAGCAGCTTGCGAGGACCATATAACCAGGTACACTGAATCAATCCTGGTAGGATTGCGGAGGCGCGAGGGGGGGCTGGGAGCCCACGGACAGCAGCAATCTTAGCTGTGAACAGCTCCCTTGGGTTAAAGCCCAACCTAGCTCCACAGTGCAGAGGGCCGGGACAGAGCGCTAAAATAGTCACAGCCACTCACCTTGGGCTCCGGCAGAGGGAGGGCGGACTGGACTGGAACTGTGTGGGGACACTTGGGATTTGGAGGGCACGCAGAGCTTTTGCTGAGTTGCGGCCACGCAGGACGGTGGTCATCTTACTCCTTCCTAGGACTCTGGGGAGAGGCGGCAGCCCCTCCCTTGGAGATTCAACCCCAGACAGGTGGGCAATTGAAATGCAAATTGAGGCTCATTAACTACCAGCATCTGCCCCACCCTCGGGAAATCCTCTTACACCCGAACACCTGAGGGAGGTTTTCATTCAACTGAGAACCCAAGGCTCTTCAAGTAACCATGACTAATAGCCTCTAGCAAAAAGCTAGAGGATACCTGAACCTTTCCTGGGCTTGAAAACCAGCTCAGGAAAGTAAGACTTGACAGTGGTGTTTAACGTGGGTCCTCCCATGCTCATCCAAACCCAGTAGAGGGAGCCACAAGCAGCAGAACACCAACATCCACAGGGAAAATTTGGCAGGCTCCAAAAACCACTAAGATAGCCAAAATGGTGAAACAAAGAAACAAATCCCAAATGAAAGAAGAGACCTCTACTGAAGATGAGATCAATGAAATGCAGTTAAGCAAGTTAACAGAGCTAGAATTCAGAACCATGATCTTGAGGAAGCTCAACAGCATGAGTAAGGACATCAACACCATGAGTAAAGACATAGAAACATTGAAAGTCAACCAATTAGAAATCAAGAAGCACCAAGAAGAAATGAAGAATGACATAGCAGAAATGAAGAATACATTGGAAGGACTAAACAGCAGAGTAGAGGAAGCTGAGGACCGGATCAGTGAATTAGAAGACAGGGTAGAAAAAAATCAACCAATCAGAAAACCAAAAGGAAAAAACAATTAAAAAACAGGAAGACAGCTTAAGAGAACTGTGTGACAACTGGAAATGTAATAATATTCACATCATAGGAGTCCCCGAAGAAGAAAAGGAGCAAGGGTTAGAGAATATATTTGAAGAAATAGTGACAGAAAACTTCCCTAATTTGGTAAAGGAAGAAGGCATTCAAGTTCAAGAAGCACAGAGAGCCCCAAGTAAGAACCCAAACAGGTCCACACTAAGACACATAGTAATTAAAATGCCAAAAATTAAAGACAAAGAGAGAATCCTAAAGGCAGCAAGAGATAAGCAACAGGTTACCTACAAAAGAACCCCCATAAGGCTATCAGCTGACTTCTCAACAGAAACACTACAGGCCAGAAGGGAATGGCATGAAGTCATCAAGGTCATGAAAAACAAGGATCTGAACCCAAGACTACTCTACCCAGCAAGGCTATCATTCAAAATAGAAGGTCAAATAAAGAGCTTCCCAGACAAAAAAAGGCTACGGGAATACATTAGCACCAAACCAGCACTGCAAGAAATGTTAAAAGGACTGCTGTAATTAGTAGAAGAAATAGGAAGGAAAATAGAACCACACTAAACAAAAATGGCAACAAATGAGTACATATCAATAATCACCTTAAATGTAAATGGATTGAATGCTCCGATAAAAAGGCACAGAGTAGCTGATTGGATAAGAAAACATGACCCATATATATGTTGTTTACAAGAGACCCACCTCACAACAAAAGACTCACATAGGTTGAAAGTGAAGGGATGGAAAAATATCTTCCAAGCAAACAGAAAGGAAAGGAAAAAAATGCTAGGGTAGCAATACTCGTATCTGATAAACTAGATTTCAAAATGAAGGCCATAACTAGAGACAAAGAAGGCCACTACATAATATTGAAAGGATCTATCCAACAGGAAGATATAACCTTGGTAAACATATATGCACCCAATATAGGAGCACCAAAATATATTAAAAATCTTCTGGAGGACTTCAAAGGAGAAATCGACAGCAATACAATCATAGCAGGGGACTTCAACACCCTGCTGACATCACTAGATAGATCCTCTAGAAACACATAGTCTCCCCAAACTGAACCAGGAACAGATAGAAAACTTAAACAGACCAGTAACAATGAAGGAAATTGAAGATGTAATCAAGACTCTCCCAGCAAACAAAAGCCCAGGCCCGGACAGCTTCACGGGGGAGTTTTACCGAACATTCAAAGAAGAACTAACACCCATTCTCCTCAAACTATTTCAAAAAATTCAAGAAGAAGGAAGACTTCCAAACTCGTTTTATGAGGCCAGCATAATTCTAATTCCAAAACCAGAAAAAGACACTACAAAGAAAGAAAACCACAGGCCAATATCCCTGATGAACATAGATGCCAAAATCCGTAACAAAATACTAGCAAATCAGATCCAGCAATACATCAAAAAAATTATTCACCATGACCAAGTGGGATTCATCCCAGGGATGCAAGGCTGGTTCAATATTCGCAAATCAATATATGTGATACACCACATAAACAAAATGAAAGATAAAAACTACATGATCATATCAATAGACGCTGAAAAAGCATTCAACAAAATCCAGCACCCATTTCTGATAAAAACGCTCAGCAATGTGGGAATAGAGGGATCATATCTCAACATAATAAAGGCCATATATGAAAGACCTACAGCCAACATCATACTCAATGGGCAAAAGCTAAAAATATTTCCCTTAAGAACAGGAACAAGACAGGGATGCCCACTTTCACCACTCTTATTTAACATAGTACTGGAAGTCCTAGCCACAACAATCAGACATGAAGAAAAAATAAAAGGGATCCAAATTGGAAAGGAGGAAGTGAAACTCTCATTATTCTCAGATGACATGATATTATACACAGAAAACCCTAAAGACTCCATCAAAAATCTACTAGACTTAATAAATGCATTTGGCAAAGTAGCAGGATACAAAATTAACATCAAGAAATCGACGGCATTCTTATACACCAATGATGAACTCACAGAAAGAAAAACTAAAAAAACAATCCCATTTACCATCACGGCAAAAAAATTAAGATACCTAGGAATAAACTTAACCAAAGAAGTTAAGGACCTATTTGCAGAAAACTACAGGACATTGAAAAAAGAAATAGAGGAACAGGGTAGACCCAGAGACGTGGAAGTAGGGTACAGACTGACAACCCTCAGAAGGGGGGGGAAGGGGGGAAGACATAAACCACAGAACTTTTATGCATGTACACATAACTGATGGACATGGACAACAAAGCTGGGGACGGGGTGGGGGGGGGGATGGGGAGGAGGGTGTCAATGGGGAAAAAAAGGAGAAACATTTGTAACAAAAATAAATTAATAAAAAAATAAATAAATAAAGAGTCCTTCTCAAACTTTTCCAAAAAAAAAACTGAAGAGCAGGAAACAATTCCAAACTTATTCTATGTGTCCAGCATAACCCTGATTCCAAAGCCATACAACTATACTACAAGGAAAGTATAGACCAAAATCCCTAATAAACACTGATGTAAAAATCCCCAACAAAATACTAGCAAACAGACTTCCACAACACATTAAAAGGATTATACAGCATGACTGAGTAGGATTTATTCCTGGAATACAAGGACAGTTCAATGTACAAAAATTGATCAATGAAAAACACCACATCAACAGAATGAAAAAAAACAAAAACAAAACCACATGATCATCTTAATTTATGCAGAAAAAATTGACCAAATTCAATACTCTCTCATGATAAAAACACTCAACAAACTAGGAATAAAAGGAAACTACCTCTACAATAAAACCATGTGGAAAAAACCCAGAGTGAACTTTTTTTTTTTTTTAATAATCCTCACTCGAGGATATTTTTCCATTTTTGTTCAGATAGAGTGGGAGGGAGAGAGAGGAAGAGAGGGAGAGAGAGAGAGAAACATCAACGTGAGAGGGACGCATTGACTAGTTGCCTCCCGCATGACCCCACCCAGGGCCGGGGACAAACTGCAACCGAGGTATGTGCCCTTGACTGGAATCGAACAACGACCCATTGGTCCGTGGACTGATGCTCTAACCGCTGAGCCAAACCGGCCAGGGCACCCACAGTGAACTTTACACTCAATAGTGAAAGATTAAAAGTGTTTCCTCTAAGCAACAAAGTAAGAATGCCTGCTTTCACTACTTCTATTCAACATGGTACTGAAAGTTCTAGCCAGAGCAATTAAGGAAAAATAAGAAAAAAGCAAAACAACAGGCATCCAAATTGGAAAGGAAGAAGTAAAATGATCTCTGCTTGCAGATGATATAATCCTGTATGGAGAAAACTCTAAAGAGTCCAAAAACAATATTTTAGACTAATAAATGAATTCAACAAAGTAACAGGATACAAAGTCAACACATAAAAATCAGCTTCATTTCTATACATGAATAATTCTATTAACAATAATATATAAAAAACGTAAAAATTAAACTTCACCAAGGACATGAAAGACTTATACAATGAAAACTATAAAACATTGCTGAAATTAAAGACAACATAAGTAAGTGGAAACACATGCCACATTCATAGATTAAAAGATTTTTATTAAAATCTCAAATTACCCAAAGTGTTCTACACATTCAATGCAATCCCTATCAAAATCCCAAAGACAAATTTTTGCAGAAATAGGAAACTCATTCTAAAATTCATACGAAATCTCAGGAGACTCTGAATATTCAAAACAATCTTAAAAAATAAGAACAAGCCCGGCTGGTGTGGCAGTGGTTGAGCATCAACCTATGCACCAAGAGGTCGCCAGTTCAATTTCCAGTCAGGGCACATGCCCAAGTTGTGGGCCAGATCCCCAGTGGGGGGCATGCAGGAGGCAGCCAATCGATGTTCTCTCTCATTGATGTTTCTCTCTCTCTCCCTCTCCCTTCCTCTCTCTATAAAAATTAATAAAGAAAAAAAATTTTTTTAAAAAAGAACAAAATTGGAAGACTCACACTTCCTGGTTTCAAAACTACTACAAAGCTACAGTAATCAAAATAGTGTGGTACTGGCATAAAGACAGACATACAAACCAATGGAATAGAGAGCCCAGAAATAAAACCTCACATATATGGTCAAATGATTTTGATAAGGGTGCCAAGACCATTCAATAGGGGAAAGAACAGTCTTTTCAACAAATGGTGCTAGGAAAACAATATGCAAAGAAAAGAAGTTGGCCCCTTACCTATATACAAAAATTAACTCAAAATAAATCAAGGACCTTAATGAAAAACCTAAAACAATGAAACTCTGAAGAACACATACTAAAGCTTCATGACATTGGATGTGGCCATTATTTCTTGGATATGACAGCAATGGTATAAGACAACAAAAGAAAATACAGACAAATCGGACTTCATGAATACTTAAAAATTTTGTGCATCAAAAGACACCATACACAGAGTAAAAAGGCAACTCACAGAATGGAACAAAATACTTGTAAATTATATATCTGATAAGGGATTAACAGCCACAATATATAGAGAACTCCTAAAATTTAACAACAAAACAAGTGAACCAATTTAAAAATGGACAAGCAACTTGAACAGACATTTCTCCAAAGACATACAAATGGCCAATAAGTACTTAACAAAGATACTCAACACCCCTAATCCTTAGAGAAATGCAAATCAGAACTACAATGAGATACCAGCTCATACCCATTAGGATTAGAATGGCTACAATAATAAAAACCAGAAACAAGTGTTGGTGAGGATGTGGATAAACTGGAACCCTGTGCACTTGGTGGAAATGTAAAATAGCCACTGTGGAAACTCCTAAAAAAATTAAACATAGAATTACCATATGATCCAGCAATTCCCCTTCTGGGTATATATAAACCCCAAAGAATTGAAAGCAGGGTCTCAATATATTTATACATCCATGTTCATAGTAGCATTATTCACAATAACTAAAATGTGCAAGCAACATCAGCATCTATTGACAAATGAATGGATAAGCAAAATACAATATATACATACAATAGAATGTTATTCAGCCTTAAAAAAGAAGGAAATTCTGTAATATGCTACAACATGGATGAACCCTGAGGACATTATGCTAAGTGAAGTGTCACTCACAAAAATGACAAATACTGCATGACTCCACTTATACGAGCTACTTAGAACAGTCAAATTTGTAGAGATAGAAAGTAGAGTGGTGGTTGAAAGTGTCTAGGGGGAGAGAGAAACATGAAATTTTCATTTAATGGGTATAGAGTTTCAGTTCTGTAAGATGAAAAGATTTATGAAGATGGATGGTGGTGATGGCTCACAACAATGTGAATATATGTAACACCAATGAACTGTGCACTTAAAAATGATTAAGATCATAAATGTTAAGTATATTTTACCACAATAAAACTTTTTTTTAAAAAAAGAACAGTAGCTCCTGCTAACTTTGTCTGTGTATTGCAGATATAACCCATCCATGGGAAGCTACATAACACAAAGCAGCCTAGTACTTAAGAAAAGCCTAGTACTTAACTCCAATGGGCAGTCAGAACATTAAGATGTTTCCGTCTTTCAGCTTTCAGTAGGAGCCATCATCTCAACACAGGACAGATTGAGGTGGGAAGGGCATGCAGCCAACTTTAAATTGAAATGGGACAAAGAATGACAAAGACAAACCCCACAGAAAACTTCCTTCTGGGGAAGACCGAGAAGACCCCTTCATAGAGACCAATATGCCCCCAAATTCCTTATGTGAAAATTAGAGTCAAATCAACCAGTGATTCCCTGAGAGAAGGAACTCTGTTGACCTGACACAAAAGAAGCACTTGAAAATTTTTTTACCACAAGAATGTTCCACCTCATCGTCACACTGACCATAATGGCTATTTACGGGCACTCACCTGGCCTGCATCCAGCCTTTAGGCCAGAGAGGTCTGACCTCAGCATCCAGAAACACCTTCACATAGTCCTCCCAGGAATGGGCCTTGTTGTTCCTCTCCAGATCATAGCTCTCCAGTTTTATCTTCACCACGTGGCAGAGCAGCTCCCTAAGGAGTAGGCAGAAGTAAAAAACTTCAAAGTACCCCAAATGCTTCTTCAAGGTTTTAATCATGTGCTTTCACCAGCCCTGATTAAAGTAAATGATTCTAACCTTCATTAGAAATACGGGAACATGCTCAGACACTGGCCCCACAAACCCTCCAATGAGGCAAGGACCCAGTTTGGGCACACCTGATTTCATCATTCCACTGAAATTTCTTCCGGGGTCCCATTATCCTCCTGCCCCCCTTTTCTTCATCTTCTTCCTCATCAGAACAAATCCGTTCTCTCTGCTCCTTGTCCTTCTCCTCTTCCAGCATCCTACCAGGCGAAGAGAATTAAACAGGACCCCAAAGTCACAACAGGAGAACTGGTTCCTCCTGTGTCCACTGCCTCCCCCCGTCTCCCATTCCCAAGACTTCTAAGATAAGGAGATGGAAATGCTGATGAGAGCAATGGGACATACTTACTTAGCAACCTTGGCTTGTGTGTGGGCCTGGCATTCATCCTGGTACTTGGCCATCTGCACTGGCATTGCCCTGCCAATGGCTTCCTTAAGCTTCTGGAGAGGCTCCTTCAGACGCCCCCCCTGCAGATTGCAGGACATATCATAAGCCTGTTTTATGTATCTCTTATATTGAGGATAGAAATAATCACACAGAGGCAGTGCAGCAGCACATGTGGCATCTGTGAAGACTCAGTCACCCCCTCCCTCTGGGCCCCAAAGCCAATAGGCTCCATTCCAGAGTCACCCACCTGTTCATAGAGGTGAAGTTTTCGAGCACGTTTGACGAGGGTGTCCTTGCTGCAGGGCAGGAATGAAGCAAGATAGGCATACACCCCAGAACGAACCTGGCTACTCAGCTCCCGAGTTTGCACCTCTATGCTGAAGAACAGAACAGTTATCAATGGGCCACAGCTCATGGCATGTTCTCTTGTCATTAGGTCACCCTACCATGGACAGGAAAGCTAGAAGCCAAGAGCAGGTCAAACCTTATCTCGTCAGACACACAATGTAACCTAACCAAGTAGCCAGTGCAACAGATCTGCAACAGTCACCAAACAAAAACTCCCAAACTTGAACTTGGCTGGGTAAATGGATTGAGGCTCTCAGGTCAAAGAAAAGACCAAGTCAGCCCTGGGCCGGTTTTGCTCAGCGGCTAGAGCACTGGACCACAGACCAAAGGGTCACAGGTTCGATTCCTCATCAAGGGCACATACCTAGGTTGCAGGTTCAATCCCCAGCTCGGGATTGAGGTCATGTGGGAAGCAAACAATCTACGTGTCTCTCTCACATCAATGTTTGCTTCTGTCTCTCTCTCTTTCTCCCTCTCTCCCTTCCACTCTAAAAATCAATGGAAAAATATCCTCAGGTGAGGATTAACAACAACAAAAAAAGACAAGACCAAGTCAAAGGTCAGCAGAGCCTGAGAGAACAAGCTCTGAAGTACTAAATTTCATAAATAAAGAAGGCACAAAAGCTTTCAAAATAGAAAATAACTAAGTTACTTGGGGTCAATACTTTCCAGCAGTATTTCCTTACTTTTCCAGTTCCCAGTTCTATCCCTGATCAGGAAATCAGGGAAATCCTCATCCCTCCAGTGTCCCCATCTAGATAAGCAAAATATTATTTCAAATAGTTTTTGATCCTTTGAGCTCTCCCTGTTTGGCTCGCTCTAGCAGGCATTGTGGACAGGCTTCCTGACCCAAGTGGTCAATCCCCATCCTGGCCACGCAAGGTCCTTTGCTAAAATATTCCCAAGTCTTGACAACTGCTCTTACATGTGCAAAATCCTCAGCTGTTGAGCAACAAGCTTCCTCTGCTACATAATGCAAAATGCAACCAGGAGAGAAGTTGGCAAAGCTGGAGAGTCACATACAAAGATCCTGGTTTGGATTTATATGTGTGTGGGATTTTTTGTTGTTGGTTTTTTTGTGTTGTTTTTGCTTTTTAATCCAATTTACAGTGTGGCATCTCAGAGGTTCGGGCATTTGGGAGAAGTGTTACAGGATGGTGCACACTGGCCCTGGGAGCAGAAGTGAGAGCAAGAAGAGAATGACCAGGTACACTGAGGAGCACCCAGAAAAAAGCAGGCCCCTGGCTGTACCAAATCATCTCCTACTTTTCCCAGAGAAAGGCAAGCAACACCTTCTCTCTCATTTCATCACAAAATCCACTTCCAACAGGCCATGACTATGATATACAGTGTTCTAATAATGTCTGCTGCCTAAGATTAGTAAGGTCTATCATTTCCTAGAAACAAATATTTGGTGTGTCCTCCACTATAAAGAACACTAAAACAAAAAACAATTAAAAAAAAAATCTCATCAGTGGTCATGTTTATATAGTTCAATTATACTCCCAGGCATGGTAACAATAAAAAAACAAAAGATACTCACTCTAAGAGGATGCCATTAATATCCTGGGTGAAGAACTTCTGTCTGCTCTCTCCCTCAGCAGCTCTGGCAGCCTGGTTCACAGCAGACAGTAACATCCATTAGTGCACTTTCCCCA
Organism: Tadarida brasiliensis; assembly: GCA_030848825.1. Taxonomy (NCBI): domain Eukaryota; kingdom Metazoa; phylum Chordata; class Mammalia; order Chiroptera; family Molossidae; genus Tadarida; species Tadarida brasiliensis. Next base: position 113,741,177 of record CM061258.1, read on the forward strand.
CAGGGCCCTTACACTCACCCACAGGCACAAGAGCAGTTAATCCCTACAGAACACCTATCAATAAAATCCTCACCATGCCCTTCCCTACACAGCTCTAATCTCAGATTAAGTTCACCTGTGATTACTATAGGCTCTAGAAATGATACATCCAGCTCTTTTCGAATGCTGCTGAAGCATCTAAGGACTGTCTGTTCTGCCCAAGACTTGAAAAAAAGTCACATAAAAGAAAATCACAGCCCTGGCTGGTTTGGCTTAGCGGTTAGAGCGTCGGCCTGCGGTCCAGAGAGACCCGGGTTTGGTTCCCGCTAGGGGCATGTACTTCGGTTGCGGTTTGTCCCCGGCCCTGGTTGGTCGTGCGGGTGGCAGCCACTCGATGTGTCCCTTTCACGTCGATGTTTCTCTCTCTCTCTCTCTTACTCTCTCTCCCTCCCACTCTATCTGAACAAAAAATGAAAAAATGTCCTCAGGTGAGGATAAAAAAAAAAAAGAAAAAAGAAAATCACAGTCTCAAAGCAATCATTATGCATTTGATTTGGCCAGCTAGCTGACTCTTGCGCCCAGTACTCTATCATCTAAACTGAGAGTTGGAATTTTCATAAATCTACAGTATAAAAACAATCAAGAATTTTTAACAAACCTGCAATATTTGAAGGCCTTTATCTACCAAATTAATAATAATGTGCTACTTTAGCATTTAAGGACATTATAATTCTTTGAAAATTCATAATCTACTTGCAGTATATCACAAACTCTGTTACCCAGACCACCGAAATTACTAACATACATTACTACTTATTAACACAAAATATAGTAGATTACTATACGATGTTTTACTTCCTATGAGAACACAGTTACACCTGGATGGCAAGCTTGGCGATCCATGAAGCAACCATAGCAAGCAGCCCCGAAAGCACAAGTGAAGAAAGCAAACTCTGCCAAAGTCTGAACCAGTGGTTCTCATACTTGGCTGTACAATGGAATCACATCAGAATCTCTGGGAACGAGGCCCATGAGTCTATATTCTTTTAAACAGATCCAGGTATCAGTACTCTTTAAAAGTAATTCTGGTGACTCTAAGATACAGAGAGGCTCAAGAGTCACTGATCTAGACCTGGCCAGTTTGGATCAGTGGTTAGAATGTCGGCCCGAGGACCAAAGGGTCGGAGGTTTGATTCTGGTCAAGGGCACATACCTGGGTTGCAGGTTTGATCCTCGGTCGGGGTCATGTGGGAGCCAACCAACTGATGTGTCACTCTCACATTGATGTTTCTCCCCCTCTCTCCCTCCTTCCCTTCCACTCTCTCTAAAAATCAATGGAAAAATATCCTTGAGTGAGGATTAAAAAAAAAAAAAAAAAAAAAAAGACTCACTGATCTAAACCCAAGAGTTGCTGCTCCAAAGGCTTCAGGGAAAGTAAAACTTCAGATGTGGTTTACAGTATAATAATGATGGTAAACAGAGGCAATAAGGTGAATGACTACCTAAAATTAAATGATCAATCCTGATCAAGCCCTCTGAAACAGCAGGCAGTAATAACCATCCTCCACTTTCATCTCACCCCACTTGCCTTCCTCACTGGGTCCTCATCCTAACTCTGACTACTCCATCTGTCTCCTCAACTAGCTCTTTAATTACAGATGGACCCCCAAGGTTCTATCTAGAACGACTTCTCCCAATAACGCCTTCTCCCTCACAGCTTCAAAACAACACAAATGCATATAGGTCTCTCAAATCTAAATCTCTAGCCATAAACCCTTTTTTCTAAGCCCTAATCAGAATTTCCAATTACTTCTAAGTAATTTCCAATTATTTCTATGAATGGATAACCCTCTGGTATGCAAACCCAACTTGCCAAAACCAAACCCACTAGTTTCTGCTCTCCCTCTTATGTTCCTCACTTCTAATAACAACACTCTATTTTTCTTAAATCCTTCCACTGTTCTTCTTTTTTTTTTTTTTTTTTTATCCTCACTCGAGGACACCCTCTCATTCTTTGTTCAGATAGAGTGGGAGGGAGAGAGAGGAAGAGAGAGAGAAACATTGACGCGAAAGGGACACATTGAGTGGCCGCCACCCGCACAACCAACCAGGGCCGGGGACAAGCTGCAACCGAGGTACATGCCCCTAGCGGGAACCGAACCCAGGTCTCTCTGGACCGCAGGCCGACGCTCTAACCACTGAGCCAAACCGGCCTGGGCCCTTCCACTGCTCTTTATAACTCTTCAGCAGCTCTTTCCAAGCCTAGAATCAAATCCAAACTCGTTCATGTGGTATTGAGGCTCCTCCAGGATCTGGCCCCAACCATCCACTCCAGCTCTCATCCCCTACCACATAGCAGGGTAGCCCCACCATCCAACAATTCACCCATCCTTAGCTCTGTGCCCTGGCTTACTAACACACCATCTCTCCCATGAGGCTGGCCAAGCCTGTTGCCACCAGCCTGAGTCCAATGTACCCCCCCCAGAGCTTCTGTTACATCTCCCTAAGTCTGGCTGAACACCTAACCATTTGCTTGGCCATCAAAACATCACAGGGCTTATTTCATTCTGTTTTGTCCAACAGCCTGTTGTCTACATGTCTACTGGTCCATTTATATAACAAACTCATGGAGAACAAGAATTGAATCTTATTCATCAATATATTTCCCACATCTGCCTATATAACATAATAGATGCTTAGTAAATGCAAGTTGAGTGGATGGATGAATGAACAAATGAACAGATATCACTGAAAGAATGCAAATCAGAGGAAGAAAAGCTTAGCATAGAACAACCAAACATAACATGCAGCTTCTGCAAGATCTCTTGGCTAGAGGATAGCACAGAATCCTGAGATGAAAGGGATTCAAATGGATGGATGGAAATGGAAGACAGAAATGGTGTGACTTTTAACCCATTCATCTACCAATTTCTTACACTTTCAGAAGGATTTGGAATTCTAACTTGGCACTTGTAACTTACTGAAATTATGATTTTAGTTTGAGAGAAAGTAAAACCGAGCAATTCTTTTGCTTAAGCTTATACACTGCTAGTTATAAGATCCATAAACACCTTCATAGAAATTCAACCTAATTACTTCAACATGTATTTCAAATGCCCCACTGTTTGTCATATCCATCAACAGCTTAGCTTTCCAATCAAATTTTATTTTTAGATATCAATCATTTCTCTAATATTGCAGAAGCTTTGTGGTATATAATTTTTAATAAGATTCCCCCCCCCGTATCTCTGAGGGTCTGGTTTTATATTGAAGATAATTAGTCAAGTGCTCCATTTTTATTTTTTAAAGATTTTTTAAAACTGATTTTTAGAGTCAGAAGAAGGGAGAGGAAGAGACAGAAACATTGATGTGAGAGTGAAACATCGATCTGCTGCCTCCTGCATGCCCCTGCTGGGGACTGAGCCCACAGCCTGGGCATATGCCCTGACTGAGAATCAAACCGGCAACCTTTCAGTGCACAGGACAATGCCCAACCAACTGAGCCACACAGGCCAGGGCAGGTTTTGCATTTTTAAATAAATCTAATTAAAAGAACAATTGGATATCCATCTGATAGTCTTCCAGAAATAAGTTAGGTTCCTCAACCTTAAGAAGGGACACCCTTGCCCAAGGAGTTGAATAAACTGACCAATCAGAGATTAACTAGGAAGTAAAGTTAAATAAGCCAGATCATGCTGATCTATAATGGTTCCAATAGCCTTTTAATACGCTGTTTTATTTACTGTAAGAAAAGTCACTTATAACCTTTCAGCACCTAGTTCAGAACCTTATATATACTGTACCTGTTTTTGCTGAATTGAATGAAATCTGGCATGATTTTCTTTTTTAAAGAAGATCAAACAGGTTAGTTTTTTTCGACCTTATTCTCCTTGGATACATGTCTCCCTGGATTTGCAATGCGGGGGTTCTAACTCAGTAGGACAGTAAGCAGTGAGCAGCAGGGTGGATGACATGGGGTCTCTGTTTCTTTTCTAGTCTTAGTATTGTTCCCATTTTATGCTTGACTGAAAAGGACCAAAAGAGACCTGGGTCATCTGTATGGATCAGGCTGAGAGGCTGCCAAACTATAAAAATAGTAACCTAAAGGGGCAACACACCTGAGCTTTCCGACAACCAAAACAAAAGACACAATCAACACATATTAAGAGAAGACAGGGTAAGGCCACTGAATCAAATCACTGGATTCCCTGGGGTCCATAAAAATGTACAGTACAAGGGAGTAAGAAATGAAAAATAGGCTAGTGTGAGAAGAAAACAGTAAACATTGCTTGGGCATTCACCAAGGTCACCCTCTTGGAGGACCTCTTTAACATATTTAAGCTTTCAAATATATTTTTTTCAGTTTTAAGTATCACATCTAGCTAGAAGATAAATCTAATTTTTGCTTCCCACAGGAAAAAAGTTTCCCTAAGGGATTGTATTAGATTAGAATCTGCTTATGTTCTGTGGTAGAGTACAAACAGGACCACAGATTCCTCCCTTCCCAAAACATGCCTTCCCGCAGGGAGAGGTGATCTCTAGTTCCCCAACCCTCCAGTCTGGTGTGCTCTTGTGACTTGCTTTACCAATATAGTGTGGCAAAAGTGATGTGGTACATACAACTTTAAAGGTTATATCTTAAGGGCCTTATGACTTCCACTATCACCCTCTTGAAATAGTGCCCTGAGACTGCCATGCACTGAAAAAGACCAGGAAGAAAGACGAGAGGAGAGAGAGGTTCCACTGTCCCAGCACCCAGCCATCTTGCCAGCTGAATGCAGGTATAAGAGAGCACCCAAGTAGGATAAGAGGAACCACCCAGCCAACCCACAGAGTCAGGAGAAATGAATCACTGTTTGAAGCCACTAACTTTGGGGTAGTTTTTTAGATAACAGTAGAAACTGATACATGTACCATCTAGGGCCAAGATTTAAAATCTAAACAAGTTATTATAAAACTAGAGGCAATAAGAGGAAAAAAAAGAAAAATGGAGTGAAAAAGTGAGAAATACATAACATTGCTAATGTTATAGTTATATACATCAAGTTTAATTTAAGCTTTAAAAATGCAATATACAGTTCAAGATCTAGGACAGGGCTCCTTATGATCCAAATACCCATGTATGGCTTTTGAAATTATATGCACTTTTTGTGTACATAGGCATTTTTCCCTGGAAAGACTATCTTTACCAGCAGATTCTCAGGAGGGTCTGAGTCTAGAGCACTCATGCACACATGCAGAAGGCTCCAAGCGCCCCAAGTGCACGACCCTGGTAGGAACAAAGCACCTATCAGGTAACTTTCTAAAATAAGCCTTTTTCATGCAACCATTAAAAGTGATGAGGGCTTTATAATATTTATTAAGTGAAGAAAGCAGGAAACAATTATTCAAGACTATAATTACAACTACATAAAAACATATATACACAGAGGTTAGAAAATAATATGTAAATTAAAAATAGTTTTCAGACTGTCAGGATGATGAGTAATTCCCACTTTCCATCTCATTTCCCAAAGTTTCTTAATGCTGTTATAGAAGGGTCAGGGGATGACTAAAGTATCAATTTCATATTTGAACATTATATTTTCAAGCCAGTACATCAATCTCTCGGGATCATCGCCACCCCACCAGGACCCAAGTCTACCTTATCTATGGAAACCTGAACCCTGTCTCCATTGTGCCCAAGAGATAACCAAGACTTGGCAGTCACTGAGGAAGGACAACTTGCTCAGTTGTCCAACCAGGGCACCCCAGAAAATGAGGCTTTCTTGAATCACAGCCCAATGCGCTTTCATGTTATGCCACTTTGTTTCCACTAAATTTGTCCATCTTTCCCAAGAAAGGGAAATAAGTATAAGTTATTAGGCTAGAACAAAACCTACAGTGGGAGTAGGGACACATCCAAGAATTGCTTTGACTTTATGTAAAAAAATAAAAAACAACTAGCTACTGCCACACATATCTTATTCAACTTACCTAATAAAACTTTCAGAGGCTACAAAACAATTTGATTACAAACTAGAGGACTGAAAAGAACAAGGAGTAATGGTTAATATAAATTCTGAGAGCAAATATAGGACAGTATGCTCAAATATGCCATGTTCAGATTCAACTACTTCCAACTTAACATCCTATTAAGATATACTCTGAATTTCCAATGTGGTACAATTCATTTAAAATCATTACATTCAAATAGAACACCCCACATGAGCTAATGAGGATGAACTAGAAATCTAAATAGGTTGTTTGATTTACTTCGTATGTTATATTAAAATATTTTTTGGAAGTGAGAAAATCATTTGTAGCAGTAATTAACATTTACCCTACCCTAAAACACAAGGGCTATTATACCCAGTGATTCTGGAACATTATGAAAATCACTGGTTTAAAACTCACAACCATATAAATTTTTTTTAAAATAACAACTTCCAGCTATAGAGCATAAATGCCACAGAAGCTTCATGTCAAGCCATGAGGCCCAAGGTGAAAGGTTATTTTAACTAAAATGTAAATGTCATCATGACTAACAACCCATGCTTGGTTTATAGGTAGGAATACGTTAATGAATTGACAGTTCTTAGCACTCTAATGATCAATTCCCCGTTACCAGGGGAAAACAGCAATGGCTGCTTAATTCTGGCGTTTGTCGCTGTTTTTAATAGAGCATGGACAGCATTCAAGGTTCTACTCCATTTTATTTATAACCATTTAGGCATTCCTGTAATCAGTACAAAAGACTGATGACATGTAAGTCTAGGGAGCAACTAAAACCCAGATGCAACTAAGCACATACTCTTTCGTGTAACATGTCTGCAAACTTTTGTGAATTTTCAAAACCTTCAACAGATTACTAAAAGATGGATCTCTGCCTCAGCTGCCTGCTGCCAACATTAGTGTCATCTACCACACAAAAGGAAAGATACTCTGTGGGAAATGAACCTACAGGCAGAAAATAGAAAATCTTCCCAGAAGAAAGTAAATTTTCTAAGAGTGAAGGAACCACAAAAGGTCTAAAAATGACATCTGACAAGCAGAGCTTACACTGTTTCCTCACTTGAGATGAGAAGAGAGCCTGGAAAAGCTTACACTGAAACTGCCAACTCACTAAGGGTTGCTCTGGGCATGGAGCTTCAATGCGGTACAGAACCAGTGTCAATCTGCCCAAACCGCTTCCAGGAAAGCCTGGCCACTCTGTGTCACCATACCTGAGCCAGCTCCTTTACGCGCTTCTCCAGGGGTGCAGGCAGGCCTTCAGGGAGGGAAGAGGGCTGCCTGAATTCCTGGTCCAGTCCCACCCCAAGGGAATCGCTTTCATCATCCATGTCACGGAAGGGGCTTCCTTCTGGAGACTCACTGAGCAGATGCTCCAAGTCCAAATCAGTCAGTGAGTCCATGGCAGTGGCTGCCTGAAGCAAGTCATTGTCAGAAGTGGAGCCGAAAAGCGACAGCAAGGGGTCAGAGGTGCCCTCCAATTCCCGTAGGCCCTGAGTTTCTGCCGACGAGACCGCTACAGGCTTATGCTCTTCGTCCCTCTTTCTCTGAGCCTCTTTCTCCTTCTGAAATTTCTTTAGCATCTCTTTAACGCTCAAAGCCCCAGAATATTTCTTTTTTTTCTTCTCCTTACTGGCATTGAGGGCTGTGAAGCTGCAAGTAAGGGGGAAATTTGTTACTAAGGCTGCAGTACACCTCAAAGGGGAAATTCACAGAGGGACTTCACCCATTCCTAGCGCAGTGGTCTCCAGGAACCTCAATCACAAGTCCACCCTGTTATTCCTCCTCCCTCCTCTTGGCACATGGAGCTCCTTCTTGCTGGGACCAAAGCTTGAGATTTAATACAGGTTAGCAAAACCGTGTCACAGAGTGCTACATATCCGATGGGTTTTTAAAAACCACTGCCAGGCTGAAATAAAAGGTTGCAAAAAGGGGGTGAGCAAGAAAAGTTTTTAAAGGGAGAAAGCAGGAACAGCGGAGAGCAGCAGCAACTTGAAGGGCAGCTGGGGTGAGACTGAGTGAGGCAAAGAAAGCAGGACCAGAGAAGACATAGGGAAACAGCAGAGACAAAAGGAAAACTGGGGCAGAGGAGGGGTGCCCAAGAGAACAAGAGACAGCAGCAGTCATACAGTGACAGAAATAGCCGCCAACACTGACGGTGGGACAGAGAGAACTCTGAATGTCTGACACACAGGGATGTGAGAGCACTGACTATGCCCACAATGGCACTGTGGGAGGCATGAGGAAGAATGGAAGGCCAGGCCCTGCTGCCTCATCTGAAGCTGAGAGGAGGAGGGCAAGTCAGCTCCTAAGTGTCCTGCCCTAACAGTTCAGATTTTATCCTAGCAAAGAAGCTGCTGCCTCTCACCCGGCTTTGGAAAACTTGGACTTTTTCGATTTCTTCTCCTTGTCATAAGTGTCATCTTTTTTCTTCTTCTTTATCTTCTCACCACCTTCCTTCAACTTCCGCTTCTGAGAATTAAAGACAAGGCACAGTTACACGGCCCCCTCACTCAGGGAGCAAGTGCACGACACAACACTGGCCTTGCTCCGCCCAGGGCACATCCTGAGAAGCTGTCCTATTTCCTTCATGAACAAAAGCTTTCAGATCAGTTCCTGGACCACAGACCTGTGGCAGGTCAACACAGCATTCCCACCGACAGCATCTCCTAAAAGCACCAGGGGCTGAGACAACAGGGGCCACTGTGCAGCCAGAAACCTTTCTAGTTTGAAATGAGCTGTATGTGGGCCTTGCCTCTCATTTGAAACACACAGGCAGTGACAGACTTCAAAATAAACTTATCTTAAAGCTAACTTGTTTTCGTTGGGATGACAACCCTGGGAACTAAAGACCTCTACATGTCCAAAGAAGAGACACAGCAATACTGGTGCAAACTCCCCTCACTACATACCCTTCACTTTCCTCATCCCCACCCTGAGATGACCTCAAGAAAGGAATCCCTGCCAAGCCTGCTGGGACTCATGGCACCTCGCCACTGCACAGGTGTGAAAGGTGAACCGTCAACCTTGGCACAGGCGTAGCTCATGCCTTTCCGCCAATCTCCTAAGCCATCCTAAAATGCACATATTCTGACAAGTCACCCAATGACCTCACAAGGTTAAAAAAAAAAAAAAAAAAAAAAAAACCACTTCAGAAATCCAAAAGCAAGCAATGTTCTAACCTTTGGAGATTTTTTCTTCTTTTCTTTAATAAAGTCATCCTCAGATTCTGATGCTTGTCTAAACTGCAGGGTTCCCGAGTTAATGTAAAATCCTCCATACTTTGTAGTCAAAGAAGCAGGAACAAGCTCATCATACTGAAAGGGGAAAAACAAACAGTCAGCTCCAAGTGCTGGTACTACAGTCCAAAGATGCAGAGCAGATGTTTCCCGGTCATATTTCAGACCACATGCCTACACATGCCTCTGGCCAATCATGAATGTCTAAGCTAGAAGGTGTTTTGGACAGATCTGGTATCATTTTCAGTGAGGAAACCAAGGCCCGGATCAAGGGTGTCACTTCTTCCCTCATCAGTGCAGCTCCTTCCTCATGCTAAGGGCAGGACCACTCTGACCTATCCTCCAGCCTCTGGGTCATTACCAGTACAGTGAGAATGTGGTAGTTCCTGTGTGGCATTTCATTAAGTACTTACCGCCTCAGAGTTATCGATGAAGGAATCGGATTCATCATAACCATACCCCATATCAATCAAGTCCTGTATTCGGTCTTTCCTACGTTTCTTTCCACCCTAAAATTTAAAATAGGTCATATGCTTTTTTTTTGCTTATTTGTTTTTCTAATTGTGGTAAGAACACATGAGATCTACCCTCTTTAACAAACTTTCAAGTCTAAGATCATATGCTTTTTTTAATACACAGAATTAATCGTTGCTTGAATTCCATCAGCTAGTGACTAAAGGGTATAAAGCACTGGAACAGTCACACTCACACACACCCCAAAATCTCCTTCCCTAAAGACCTTTTAAAATAGGACAGCCCAGCCGGTGTGGCTCAGTGGTTGAGCGTCGACCAATGCACCAAGAGGTCGCCAGTTCGATTCCCGGTCAGGGCACATGCCCAGATTGTGGGCCCAATCCCCAGTGGGGGGCATGCAGGAGGAGGCTAATCGATGTTCTCTCTCATCGATGTTTCTCTCTCTCTCTCTCTCTAAAATCAATAAAGAAAAAATTAAAAAAAAAAAATAGGACAAATGTACCCAGCCGGTGTGTCTCAGTGGTTGAACATCAACCCATGCACCAAGAGATCGCCAGTTTGATTCCCAGTCAGGGCACATGCCCAGATTGTGGGCCTGATCTGCAGTGGGAGGCACACAGGAGGCGGCCAATTGATGTTCTTTCCCATCAATGTTTCTCTCTCCCTCCCTCTCCCTTCCTTTCTCTCTAAAATTAATAAAGAAAAAATAATTTTTTTTAATAGGACAAATTTGGCCCGGCTGGTGTGGCTCAGTGGATTGAGCATCATGTCATGGACTGACAGGTCCCAGCTCGAGTCCCAGTCAGGGCACAGGTGGGCTCGATCCCCAGTAGAGGGCCTGCAGGAAACAGCCAACAGATGTTTCTCTCTCACATTGATATTTCTATCTCTCTCTCCCTTTCTCTCTAAAAAGTCAATAAAAACATTTTTTAAAAGTCAATAAATAAATAAATAAATAAATATATATATATATATATAAATAGGACAAATTTGTATCTGCATAAAATGGCCTAAGACAGAAGGAACTAAAATGTCTTCATATGCCTTTTATCAAAACATTTATTCTAAGGATAAATTGTAGGTGTAAAGGGCCCTTCTTGTTCATTTGTCCATTTAGCTGCATGCACCAGTCCTGCCACATGCATTTTCTGTACCTTCAGGCAACTGTTTATAACTGCATTCTCTTCTCTCCAAACTCTACACTTGTTTCCACATCAGTGTTGATTAGATGATACTCCACTAAAAGAACGTGGAAATGTCTAGAAAAGCCTCCCACCCAACAAGGTTGTTTTGTTGCCCAAAGAGAAATCTTACATATTTTTCTTCAAATTTCCGGGCAAGGGCCTCCACTTTATGCCTTTCCTTTTCTTCATCATTAAAAGGATCCGAGAGATCTTTCTTCTGTAAAGAGACCATTACACAAAATAAGAGTTACAAAAATTTTCCACTATGTATTCATAATATATTCACTAACTACTCAACACCTATAGACTGCATAATAAAAACAACTTTTTCAGAAAAAACAAGGTAGAATACATGCTATCTTCCCATCAGTGTTTACCTTAGTTGTCAGAAAAATTTCCATTCAGGTAATTCATCAAAACTTAATTAAATGGCCCTGGCCGGTTTGGCTCAGCAGTTGGAGCATCGGCCTGCAGACCAGAGAGTCCCGGGTTCGGTTCCCACTAGGGGCATGTACCTTGGTTGCAATTTGTCCCCGGCCCCGGTTGGTCATGCGGGAGGAAGCCACTCAATGTGTCCCTTTCACGTCGATGTTTCTCTCTCTTGCTCTTCCTCTCTCTCCCTCCCACTCTATCTGAACAAAAAATGGAAAAATGTCCTCAGGTAAGGATAAAAAAAACTTAATTAAATGCCTACAACTGCCCACCGAAGCACTAGGTAGAGCTGTAGAGCTACAAATATGGCAAAGGGCCTTCAGTTGGGGATGCTCAATCTATACAGATGTGTGTTTCAATATAGGTGGTTTCTTTTGTCACCCTAAAAATTATTTTATGTTCTTAAAAACATTATTCTAAGGAGGGATTCACTTCCAAAGCAGTCAGTGGCTCATAAAGGTTAAGAACCCATGGAATGTAGCACAAGTTCTTAAGAGTTATTCTGGCCCTGGCCGGTTTGGCTCAGCGGTTAGAGCGTCGGCCTGCGGTCCAGAGAGACCCGGGTTCGGTTCCCGCTAAGGGCACGTACCTCGGTTGCAGTTTGTCCCTGGCCCTGGTTGGTCGTGCGGGTGGCAGCCACTCGATGTGTCCCTTTCATGTCGATGTTTCTCCCTCTCTCTCCCTTCCACTCTATCTGAACAAAAAATGAAAAAATGTCCTCGGGTGAGGATAAAAAAAAAAAAAAAAAAGAGTTATTCTGCCTTACTGGTCAGAAAAGCAGTATGAATTTGTTCTTCTCTCAGTTCTACTGAAAATCAAACTCAGGTTCATGGCAGTCCCTTTCTTTGGACACCTATCTTGAAGGATCCGTAATCCCTTTCTTCCCAATCTTAATACTTCAAACATTTTCATGCAGTTTTCCAAAAACTCCATAAACTTGCTCTTGCATTTTTCTCATCAATTTTCCAAAGTTGAACCTTTAGTTTCTTTGGCAAAGAATCTTAATCTTAAGAAGATTGCTGTACTAAATACCATAAGAATTCAGAGTAGGCCAAACACACTAAAAATTAGATCCCACATCTTATCTCTGCCTACTAAAATTCCACTCACCCATAAAGAATCAGTTAAATAACTTAGAGTATATATGTGGAATGAGATATTACAGAACATACATATAATAAATGTACCACAAATGGATAGTCTTTAAATCACGTGCTTATCTGTACCTTCTAATTTTTCTACAATTACCTCATATAACTTAAGTGGTTCAAATAATTTTAAGAAATCCCACCCATCTGGCCCTGGACAGTGTTTCTCAGTGGTTAGAGCACTGGCCCAAGAACTGAAGGGTCACGGGTTTGATTCCTGGTCAAGGGCACATTCTGCAGGTTTGATCCCCACCCCAGTCAGGGGCAGGATGATGAGGCAACCAATCGATGTGTCTCTCACATTGATGTTTCTCTCTCTCTCTCTCTCCCCCTCCTTCTCTCCCATTCTCTCTCTAAAAAAAAAAAATCAGCCTTGGCTGGTTCGATTCAGCGGTTAGAGCGTCAGCCCGGGGACCAATGAGTCACAGGTTTGACTCTGGTCAAGGGCACATACCTCAGTTGCAGTTCAGTCCCGGCCCTGGTCAGGGTCATGCAGGAGGCAACCAATTGATATGTCTCTCTCACATCAATGTTTCTCTCTCTCTCTCACCCTCTCCCCCCCTCACACTCTATCTGAAGATAAAGGGAAAAATATCCTGGGGTGAAGATTTAAAAAAAAAAAGTCAGCCCTGGCCGGTTTGGCTCAGCAGTTAGAGCGTCAGCCTGTAGACCAAGGGGTTGCAGGTTTGATTCTTGGTCAAGAGCAGGTACCTGGGTTGCAGGTTTAATCCCCGGCCCTGTTCGGGATCGTGCAGGAAGCAGCTAATCAATGTGTCTCTCCCACATCAATGTTTATTTCTCTCTCTCTTTCTCTTCCTCTCTCTCCCCCTTCCTCCCTTCCATTCTTTCTGGAAATCAATGGAAAAATATCCTCCGGTAAGGACTAACAAAATTAAATAAAACCAAAAATTATCCTTGGATGAGGATTAACAAAAAAATAAATAAAAAATATAAAGGAATTCCACCCATCTGGATCAGTGTTGGATTCACTGTGTACTCCTTAAAATGCTTTGCATTGGGTAACAGTAGTTATCCAATAATTACTATTTCCTGAACATATAAAGGTCCAGCTCTGTCCAAACACAGCATCAGGGATATAAGCTCTCCTCAGTCCAAGCCCTCCAGGGCCTGTATTTGTACCAAATTTAAATAATTACCACTCTGACTCCTGTTACCTGTGTTGGCATAATTCTCCTAAAACATCTACAAGATTGCAAGTTCCTTTGAGGCTGGGACAGCGGCTTCTCCACCTGTATATAGACCTCAGTGTCTAGAACAGTACCTTCACATCATAAGAAATATAGGCTAAATGAATGAATACATGAATGTGTCAGATTACATTGTGCTTTGAACACTGCAGAGCAGACACACGATTCAGGAGTTGTCAACCTGTAGGCAAGGAGTGAATCCCCAGAAAATAAATACAATGTTCTCCGTGTATGATTCATGCATTTTTCTACAATGGTGAAGAGCATCTAGAACACCCCCCCCCCAAAAAAAGATGAAACTGGAGCATGGGAGTTCTAATTTCAGTTCACCTACTGATTTGGTTGGAGCCCATAAATAAATAAATACTAATTAATCCCTGCTATTTCCTCTTCTTCTCAAGGCATACTATCTCTATTTAGAAAAAGGGATTGTGAATGAATTTGAAACTACTTTTTCTCATCTACCCACTGGCCCTCCAACAACAAGTTGAACCTTGGCACAGACTCAACTGGCTTCCATTCAGCCAATTAGATCTTAATCAAGAAAACACATTTTCACTTGAGCAAAGAAAACTCTATAATCCTTCTAACCAAAGGCACTCACCTCAAACAGCACAACCATGAATTAGACTGAAGGAGCACTGGCCACTAGCACTGCTAGGAACTCCATCAACATAATCTCAGATACTCTGTGAGCCAGGTACTAGCCTAATCCCCACCTGACTAAAAGCCACTCTAGAGAACAAAACTGCTGCAGTGTGGGACCCAACCAACCTACTCTCAGAGCCTCACATAGTGCACAGATATACAGTAGATGCTTACAAATGCTCTTCACCGAACTCCTGCTCATACTGTATCATTACATCTACATACAATATAAAAACAGGCAAAACTAACCTAAGCTGTTGGAAATCAGGGTGGTTGTGAACCTTGAGGGTGGGATAGCATTTTGGGAAGGCAGGAGGAAGGTTTCTGATGTCCTGGAAAATGTTATTTTTTGTGATCTAGGTGCCGTTACATGGATGTGTTAAGTTTGTGGAAATCCATTAAGCTGTGCATTTATCATATGTACACTTTTCTTAGGTGTATAATTCAATTAAAAAGTTTGTAAAAAAAATTTTTTTTAATCCTCACCCGAGGACATTTTTCTATGTTTTGTTCAGATAGAGTGGGAGGGAGATAGAGGAAGAGAGAGAGAGAGAGAGAGAGAGAGAAACATCGACGTGAAAGGGACACATTGAGTGGCTGCCTCCCGCATGACCAACCAGGGCTGGGCACAAATTGCAACCGAGGTACGTGCCCCTAGCGGGAACCAAACCTAGGTCTCTCTGGACCGCAGGCCGACGCTATAACTGCTGAGCCAAACCGGCCAGGGCTATAAAAATTTTTTATGTTAATGAATTGCCAGAACATCAGTAATAGTTGAAACTGGGTGATGGGTACATGGGGCTTATTATACTATTCTCTCTAGTCTATGCATGTTTGTTAAGTTCCATACTAAAAAGTAAAAAACAAATCTGCCAGGAAAACAAATACATAATTTTTTTAAATACTTTATGACCATCATTTTATTTATTTTTTAAATTCTCACCTGAGGATATTTTTCCATTTATTTTCAGAGTGGGAGGGAGGGAGAGAGAGAGAGACAAAGAGAAACATCAACGAGAGAGAGAGAAACATCAACGTGAGAGAGAGACATCGACTGGTTGCCTCCCGCACAACCTCGACCAGGGCTGGGGACTGAACTGCAATCAAGGTACGTGCCCTTGACCGGAATCAAACCCGTGACTCTTTGGTCCATAGGCTGACACTAACCGCTGAGCCAAACGGGCCAGGGCATACATAGATCATTTAAAAAATCACTTGAGCCCTGGTTGGTGTGGTACAGTGGTTAGAGCATCAGACCATAGACCAAAGGGTCTTGAGTTCGATACCTGGCCAAGGGCACATACCTGGGTTGCTGGTTCAATCCCCAGCCCTGGTCAGGGCATGTGGGGGAGGCAACCAATTGATGTGTCACTTGCACACCAATGTTTCTCCCCTCACCCCATAAAAATCAGTGGAAAAAATAACCTCGGGTGAGAATTAAAGAAAAAAAAAAACAAAACACTTGTGAAATCAAACTGATTCTCAAAAGCCTGGAAGGTTACAACCCAATTCTGCCCCGCCCCCTCCCCAAATAAATAAAACAAGAAAACACACACACAAAAATAGGTTTCTATCCCTCCAGGTAAAGTAACTATCCAGTATATTACTGTGTTGAGAAGAGATGAGCAGTGTCTATCTTTTCTCTCCTGCTCTTACATGAGGCAGTTGAGAATCCCTTGGAAAACAAAAATGTCCAGCATGAAATCCAGCACTGGAACAGTCAGGGACTGGTCACATTTACCTACATACATGTAATATTTACAGCCTTGGCATGAAAAAATTTGTTGATTCTTTTATTTATATTAATTAGCCATAATTCAAATTGGCTTTGGATGTACCTTACATTTTCTCCAGCATAAATCAGGAGAGTGGTTCTAGAAATAATTCTATCCCTTCATGCCTAGAGGCAAAACTGGCAAATCTGATGCTTGCTTTGGGATGAGTGCCATGATCCTGGGGCAGTCAAAGCCTCCCTAGTCTTGCTTCCACCTGTAAGTCCCATTTGCACATGTTGCCCTAAGCATTAGATCTGCAGAGTGAATCTGGACTGTGGGGGTACCTTGTCTCCCGTTTGAAGGCCTTTCACCTTCCCTCGTATGTTCTTCACAAGTTCTGGGTAGAAGAATTCTGGGCAGCGTTTGTGATCTGGCTCAAAGAGGGTGAGTGTAATCCGAACAGCTGCTGCAGCCGGCTCAGAGTCTTGATGCTGCTCTGCTCCCCCAACCTCCTCTTTCCGGGACTTCTTCAAAAACACAGGATTCAGAGAACCTGGGAGAGAGGTGAACTGGACCCTGTGGGGCTCCGACATGGCTACCAACAAGTCTTAGCGGATGTCACTGCATGGCTTCTGTTAACATTGAAAAGAAGGGCCAGGTCAAACCAAGATTTTTCAGTTATACAGATTTAAGTTTAAAACAATTTCATTGCCAAGAAGAATCCATTGTTCAATTTATCTTAATTACCATTTATTGCTTTTTTCTGTTTAAATACTATTCATCTTAAATATAAACATTTTTTATATATGAAAAGCATCTAAATCCTATCATTCACAGATATCTGTTTAGCATACGTCCTTCCAGTACTTTTTCTATGCATATTCACTAAATCCTTGACATTAGAGAACCAATGCTGAAAGAGCCTTAAAGAATCCTCAAGATTGCACAGAACCTTAGAGAATATTGTTTTTTATTTAATTTATGCAACACTTTTTTTCTGGCTAAGAATAACATCTTTTGTAAGACTTCTTTATTTTCATCACCAGCAGTTTACTTTCATTTAGAGCCATTCTTTGCAATGACAAAGTTCTCATTAACTCAGAGTAACGCCCAAGCCTGAAATAAGTAAAAATCCAGTGTCTCAAGAGTGGTGTGACTATGTTCACTTTCTAAGACACCCAAATTCAGGCATTGGCAAAGTGCCAAATTATCACACACCAAAGACCTTCAAAGTTATTTGGAAATGGTTAGAGTGTACTGTGAATTCCAGCATTCCAAGGGTTTACAGAATATAAATATGCAAATATACCATACACCACCATACATACACACACACATTGTGCTTCATGTATAATTTGTGTCTTGCTTTACATTAATTTTCTTTTTTATTGATTTTAGAGAGAGAGGAAGGGAAAAAGAGAGAGACAGAAACATCGATGAGAAGAGAACATAGACTGGTGGCCTCCTGTATGTCCTCCACTGGGGATTTGGCCCACAACCTGGGCATGTGCCCTGAATGGGAATCGAACAGGCAACCTCTTGGTGCATGGGTTGACACTCAACCACTGAACCACACCAGCCAGGTGTGTCTTGCTTAAAACTCACATTTGAGTGTGAACTTCTTACCACATCCATATGGATAGTCATTGCAGCCTTGTCGTATAGGAAAAATAATAAAAGCAACCTCAATCTGAATGTCCAGCACTAAGGGAATGGTTTTAAAAAATTGAAGCTTTTTTGTTGATTTGTAAGGGCTTTTGATATATTCTAGACATACAATATGTAGTATATATACACACATACGTACATATATATATATACTGTCTGTCATCTTTCAGAGTTTTTCTTCATTGTTATTTACTATCTAATTTTGCTTAGAGTGAGGTACGATTAAAGATATTTAATAAACTTTTATGCAGCTAAAACTAGGATCATTTTCCCTTATGGCTTCTCCCATTTCTTTTGTGCCTAGAATATTCTTCTTCAACCAGGAATTCTTATAAGACTCCACCTATCCAGTCTTTCACAGATATAATTTTCACACTGAACTCTAACCCAAATTGAATTTACTATGCTATGAGGTGAGAAATAAGGCTCCACCTTGGTTTCTTCTCAAGATCAATCACTAAATAATCCTCTTTTCCCTGCTGATCTGGCATGTATCTTTTTTTTTTTTTTTTTTTTTTTTTAATCCTCACCCGAGGACACTTTTTCATTTTTTGTTCAGATAGAGTGGGAGGGAGAGAGAGGAAGAGAGAGAGAGAGAAACATCGATGCGAAGGTGACACATCGAGTGGCTGCCACCCACACGACCAACCAGGGCCGGGGACAAACTGCAACCGAAGTACATGCCCTTAGCGGGAACTGAACCCGGGTCTCTCTGGACCGAAGGCCAACGCTCTAACCGCTGAGCCAAACCGGCCAGGGCTGATCTGGCATATATCTTAAACAACAACTCAGATATCTAAAGGTCTATTTCTGAAATCTACCCTGTTATTTTGATCCAGTATCTACAGATTCCTTAACCAGTACCACACTGTTTTAAGAAATTTTATGGTATATTTTTACATCTTCAATTTTACATTCATCTTTACTCTTCTTTTTTTAAAAGTAATACTTGGACAGGTAGCTCAGTTGGTTGGAGCATCATCTCAATACACGAAGGTTCGATCCCTGGTCAGGGCACATACAGGAATAAATGGATGTTTGAATGGGTGAAACAAGATGATGTTTCTCTCTCTCTCCCCCCATTCCTCCCTTCCTCTCTCTCTCCAATCAATTTTTTTTTAAATAAATAAAAATAAAAGTAATACTTGACTATTTCAGCCTGGTCATTATTTCAGATCAATTTTAGAATCATTTTGACAAGTTCCCCAAAAAAAGCTCACAGCATTTTGACTATAAATGAACTATAAATATGAATTAATTCAGAAAGATTTACATACATTATATATGTGTATATATATGTATGTGTATAGATATTTACATAGTAAATGCAATCTTCACTCTATTATGACCATATAATTGTGATCTATAAAACCAGACAAGAAAGTGAAATATCTAAAAGAGTTAATATAATTCTAATTAGTCAACAAAGTGATTAGCAACAAAACAGGTTGGTGGTACAAAAGACAATCATGCAGTAAGATGTTGAAATTCCTCTAAAAGAAACTGTCAAGGCCCCCAGAACATTGTGATGTACTAAGATGTGAAAATAAATTTCAGCCCAGTCCTGGGTTCAATTCCAGTCAAGGGCATGTACCTCGGTTGCAGTTCGGTCCCCAGCCCTGGTCAGGGTCATGTGGAAGGCAATGGTCGATGGGTCTCTCTCACATCGATGTTTCTCTTTTTCTCTCTCTCTCTCTCTCCCTCCCTCCCTCCCTCTTCTTCCTTCCCACTCTGTCTGAAGATAAATGGAAAAATATCCTCGAGTGAAGATTTAAAATAAATAAATTTCAGCTGAAGGTTGAAGGCTTAAAAGTTCCCCCACTGATAAGAGCAGGGAAGGTCTCACTGTAAGAAGAGAATTTGTGATCTGGCCAGTGTGGCTCAGTGATTAGAGCGTAGGCCCCGTGCACCAAAGGGTGGTGGGTTCAATTGCTGGTACAGGGCACGTACCTGGGTTGCAGATTTGATCCCAGTAAGGGCAAGTGCGGGAGGCAACCAATCAATGTGTCTCTCTCACATCAATGTTTCTCTCTCTCTCCCCTCTCCCTTCCACTCTCTCTCAAAATCAATGGAAAAAATATTCTTGGGCCTGGCTAGTGTGGCTCAGTGGTTGAGCGTCGACCCATGCACCAAGAGGTCGCTGGTTCGATTCCTGGTCAGGGCACATGCCCAGGTTGTGGGCCAAATCCCCAATGGGGGGCATGCAGGAGGTGGCCAATTGATATTCTCTCTAATTGATGTTTCTATCTCTCCCTCTCCCTTCCTCTCTCTCTAAAGTCAATTAAAAAAATAAAAATCCTTGCGTGAGAATTAACAAAAAAAAAGTAAAAATGTAACCTTATCCTGACCCAAATTTAGACATTGTAATTTCAGTCCACCTAGATGGTAAAACTGCTTCTCTTAGTTGTTTAAGTGACTTTACAGGCTTGAGAAGTTATAGATATAATGCAAGAAAATAAAGTATATCAAATCTATAGTATATTAACACAGATTTTGCATTTTTATAATCATGATAACTGCTATTGCTTGTTACTAAATCATCTGAAACATTTAAAAGAATCAAACATTAGCCCCGACTGGTGTGGCTCAGTGGTTGAGCGTTGACCCATGCACCAAGAGGTCACGGGTTTGATTCTTGGTCAGGGCACATGCCCAGGTTTTGGGCCTGATCCCCAGTGGGGGGCATGCAGGAGGCAGCCAGTCGATGTTCTCATCGATATTTCTATCTCTCCCTCTCCCTTCCTCTCTCTCTAAAATAAATAAATTTTTTTAAAAAAATCAAACATTAATGAATGAGACTTACATTTACACACTTATTTGACTTACAAGACTTAAATCCAAGCATATAAAACTTTAAATGCAGTTTAAAACATTTAAGGGAATTGAACTTTGCAAAAAGAGCTCATTGTTTAGGGGAATTTAATCTATTAAACCGGTGCCTTAATTGAAGCTTTGTAGACAAAGTATTTTGTCTTTTATATAAACATTCTTAAATCTGTAAATAAAACCAAATTTATCAGTACAACATAAAGGCTTAAGAAAAGCGAAGTATTTAAACATAGGCATACCTCGGAAATATTTCGGGTTCGGTTCCAGACTACCACAGTAAAGCGAGCCGTAATCCTTTTGCTGGTGGAGGTTGTTGCCTTCAATTTGTAAAAAACGCAACATCTGTGAAGGGCAATAAAGTGAAGCACAATAAAACAAGGCATGCCTGTACTCACCCATTAACTGGTTAAACCTTAATCTAAGTAAAAACACAATATTCTAAAGAAAAAAATCCCTCTTAAAAACCCTCAATTGATGTTATCCAAGAAATGATAGCCTCCTTTTGTTATCTCAGATTATTCCCAGAAATTATGTATTTTTTGCTATACAATTGTCCCTTGTTTATCACGGTTAATCAGTTCCAGACTCTAGTGGTTGCACCTGGCATTGAAGGATTCCTGGGGTGCTCGAATACATAGGCCTACAGCCCATACGTACAGTAATTTTAATTTTAATTGTAATACAGGGGTGTATAATTGACTCAGACAACCGAGCGCACGCTGTATCATTTTCACTGTCTCGATCAACTTTTCAATGAATACATTTGAAATAACCGCGACATAGTGAAGCCGTGAACATCGAAGCGCAAAGTGGTGAGGGACGACTGTACATCCTTTTAATCATTATATTTTCAAACTGGTTGTTAGTCAAACAGGAAAAGCTGAATTTTGTGTACTGATTTTGTAGTCAGTCTCTTCACTGAACTCTAATTTATTTTCATGTTTTCCCCCATTTCAAAATAGTTCCTGTCATTCACAGAAATGAGAATTTTGTCTTCTTCTTTCCAGAAGATTGTTTATTTTTGTTTCATGTCTTACTGCATTGGCTAGAACTTCCAAGATAATACCGGACAATATATCTTTGCCATGTTTATGACTCTAACAGGAATGCCTCTAGGCCCAGTGTAATGTTAATTTAAAATTCATATTTCTTATCAAGTCATTAAAATATCTTTCCATTCCTCAAAAATTAAGTTCTAAAATTAGAAACGTGTTGAATTTCAGGAAATTATTTCCTGAAATCATAAATATGCTTTAAATTATCAGTTTGTCTTTAAAACAAAACAGTAAGTGACAGTTCCTATAATTGACGGTACTTTGGGGAAATTGAACTCCAATGAAAAACCAGGCTGTGTACAAGCCAGTTCGCTAGCACACACACACACCCAATCACCCCGGCCCCCCTCGCTTACACCAAAGTCTCCGTATAAAAAAATTGCCTACGGAAGATGTGGTGGACCCGCCATCTTCTCAAGCAGGCGTCAACCCAAGAAAAGTAAGGTTCCAAGTTAAGTCAACCCTTGACTTAGAACCTTTGGAGTCTGCAACTGGGAATGGGACCTTTTGAAAATTTTTATTTTCTATCTGCAATTTGACGTTTGGGCTGTCACTGTGCTAAACTGTTCCTAGTTCCCATTCAACGGCTTAAGTTTTCACGTACTGAAACTAAGACTGGCATCTGCCTCCCTGTTGTCACAACAACCTGCTTCGAACTTCTCCAAAAGTGTCAAACTACAACTCAGCTTACGTGACTGCCCGGTCCCGACAAAGACACGCACCTTTGTCCCCGGCGCGACGCAGGATAAGGACCCACGGGCCGCATTCGTCACCCCGCGACCGTCTTCATGCCGGCCCGGGAGCCCGGGCTGCGGCGCTGCTAGCGGCCGGCCCCCGAGCCATGCCTCCCGGAGGGCAACCGACCTGCGCCGCGGCCCATGGCCGGGTCCCCGAGCGCCCGCGGGAGCCTCGCCGGCCGTGCCGCCTACCGGCCCAGGAGGAAGTGAGAGACGCCGGCTCCAAGTCGAACAACTCGGGGCGTCGGGGCGGGCGGCACTGGTGCCCTGGGAGAACTTGCGGAGAGGACACGGGCTCGGAGTCGGGACCGCTCCCCGAACGCAGCCGTTAGAAAGCGCTCTCTGAAGAACCCGGCCGCCCCGCAGGCACGGCCACGTAGAGCCAGTCGAGCGCGGGGCCCCGGGCGCGAGCGGAGGCTGGCTTCCAGGCCGCGCCGAGGTCCGTCAGGGCAACGGCCGGCGCAGCGATGCGGCCGGCCCCGGGGCCCGCGAGGGACTAACGGCCGTAACGGAAACGCCGAGGTGGAAAGGAGCCAGAGGCCAGGATCCGGGGGCGGGGCGGGTCGCAGGGCCGACTCCCTCCCGCGCTCGATCGGCAGCTCAGTAGTCGTCGTCGCCGCCGCCGCCGCCGCCTCACACCGCGGGTGCTTCGTTGTCACGAGCCAGAGGGAGGGGAAAGGAGCCGGGACTCTCGAGGCTCCGGCGCGCGGAGACAGCGGCGCCCTGGTCACGTGCCTCTCGCCCAGCCAATAAGCCCCGGCGGGCGCGGTGACGTCAGAGCAGCGGCTTGGCCGTTGACAGCCACCCCCGTCACGTGGCCCGGCGCACTCCAATGGGCGGTGCTAGGGCTACCTAAGGTTCCCGGCGACCCGTGCGTCGGTGGTGGTTGGGTGGTAAGATGGCGGCTGTGAGTCTGCGGCTCGGCGATTTGGTGTGGTGAGTCCGGGCGGCCGGGGCCAAGCGAGGTGCGCCGGAGAGCTGCTCCCCTGGGCGCGGAGTTTGCGGCCAGCCCGAGAGCTGCCTTTCTGTGCGCTCCAGGCCGCGGAGAGGGCGAGATGAGGTGCCGGTGCTGGGAACGACGCCGGGCGGAAGGGGCAGTCTGGCCCCGGGGGACTGAGTCCGAGGGTGGCCGTGGTGGGCCCCGCTCTGAGCCGCGAGGCCGCCGGGGAGAGAGCTCCGGACCGGACGCCGGCGGCTACTGTGAAGGGCGTCCCCCGTGTCGGTCGCGGACGCCGATTCCTCTGGGTCTTGTTGAGGTTCCCGGGAAAGCGGGAGAGCCGGGGAGCCCACGGGACCATCTCGCCCGGGCAAGTACGTTAAAACCCGCGTTGCGATGGAACCGACCTGTGCGGGCGGCTCAGCCAGGGGTGTCGAAACCGGACTGATGGTGGTGCCCCGTGAAGAAATGGAGGGGACACTTCTCCTTGAGGCTTGGCAGTGACCAGTGCCTTCTTGTGTGCCTTTCGTGGTCTGCTTCTGTGTACCAGACGACCGCCCGAACCAAGACTGACTGTCGCCGCCTCCCTTGAGCTGCGTAGCTTGTTTCTCGACCCAGAGGAAGGCTTCCATTAGCATTTGGCAAAGCTGGCTGCTCTCGCGGTGAATTAAACCAGACTGTGTAAGGGGAAGTCTGTGTTTACAGAGCAAACTGTCCCCTCCACCCCCATCACGGGGAGGCTCTAGATAAGTGGTTCTTGGTGGTTTTGTTATGTCCCTTGTTAACAGAAAAATGCACATACCTTTTACACATATGTATACAATTTTGCAGTCCATATCTGAGGGGTTTGGGCTTGTCGGGTCCATCTATGGAAGCCAGATTAAGAACTCCTGTTTGCCAGCCTTTGTTCTGGCACTTGAGGGTGCAGGGGGAGATTTAGGAAAATAAATTGCATATTGAGTGGGTTGAAGGAGGTGGACAGGCTTTTCCAGGGCAAATACTGACTCTCTGTGTTTCCTCTAGGGGGAAACTCGGCCGGTATCCTCCGTGGCCGGGAAAGGTGAGTGTCTTGCCACTGAACTGAAGGAAGACATCTGAAGTTGGGTTTGAAGAGGTGAAGAATGTAAGATGCATTCCCCTCAATTTGTAGCATTAAATTAAACTGTGCCTATTTAAATAATTCTCAGAATTATTTTTCTCTAATATCAGTTCGTTTAGAAAGGCAATATAATATAAACCAGGTCATTTAATCTGCAGTAATTGCTTACTTCTTGAATCAGAGATGGTTTTGGTGGAGTCTTTTAACCCTGGAAATCAATTCTAATTTGAATTTAGATTTATACTCAAATCTAACTAAAGGAGAAGAAAATACATTCTCCAGGAAGAGAGAAATCTAAATGTAGGTTAGTGAAAAGTCAGAGTATTTTTGTCCCAACTCAGTTTAAATCTTCTTTCCACATTACCATATGTGCTGCTCCAGTGCATCTTTGCAGAAGTTGGCATTTCAAATTTTTCATGCGGCGGTCCGTCATAATAGCTTTCCAAATGTTCTGTTTATATATTCTTTCTAGCAGCCCAAGAAATGTCTTTAGACTTTCCCTTTGCAGCATGGCATTTTCAGTGCTTCAGTTGTTTTTCATTGTCACTATTACCTGTCTCAACTCTTCCTGCCTTGAAGTATTTTTTAAGGTGTCCCTTACAATTCCTCAGTGATGACAGGATCACTTTGAGGGTGAAGGGGATGATGTTGGTCTTAGTTTTCATTGCTTTTAACACAGGACCATTTTCATAACAGGGAAATTATATCTACTGAACACTGTGCTACATATTAGATATAGGTAACTTGTGTAGAAAAATGCCAAGTCTACACATATACTAGGCCCTGGATTTTTATTTTAAGACATTCCTTCATTTTTTTTCTTACCAACTTTGAGCTGTGGAAAAAACTTTTTTCACCTTTATCCCCCAGATTGTTAATCCACCCAAGGATTTGAAGAAACCACGTGGAAAGAAATGCTTCTTTGTGAAGTTTTTTGGAACAGAGGATCAGTGAGTAGTGCTCACCAGGAGTTTCACTTTTCCTTTTTTTTATCTGTTGCCCTGGGTCTTTGAGAATATTCTAGGGATCCTAGTTCAGTCTTACTATAGTCTGTAAGGATGGCATATCATTTTGGCCTCATATCTAAATAAAAGGTGCTATTCTTATCTTGCAGAAATTGTCCTGGGCTAATAACAATGTCAGTCAGGTGAGAACTAGGGCTCACCATCTTCTTAATATAATAATCACATTGAGATGATTTCTCACATCTCCTTACCCAATTCTATAGGCAGTTCCTCTTACCAAGCCCACATTTGGTTCTCGTTTAATGGCTATTTATCATTGTGGCCCATGCATGAGGTATCCAGTGAAAATTAAAATATTACTTAATAAAAGTAATTGTTTAACCTGCTTTCTAAGACTAAATGACTCCTGCTAACATTGTGACAGTAATGCTTTTTAACCAGACATGTCCTAGAGTTTAAATCAGACCCATTAATTTGAGATTCTTTGATAGGCCATATATGAAATCACAGTGAGGGGAAGAAGGTGTATTTGCTTGAGTGCTTTGTTTAGCTTTCTCATCACTACATCAAGTTGATTACCTAGGTCTAGCTATATGGTTTGATTTCTTTAGTTGTATTTCTGTCTATGATTTTTATAGGAAAATATAATTTTGGGTTAGGAAAATGTGACATTTCTGATAATTTAATACTAATGGTTAAAGTACATGTTCCTAGAAAGCAATATATAATAATATCCCTTAGGAAAATCTCTATAAACAGTGTTCTTCATTTGCTCGGGAGTTTATGTGTCCGAGTGCTTACTCATCCTAGTTTAGCATTTGCCTGGCATCATGCAGATATACTGGTATACCCAGCCCTAGTTCTGTGTTACAAACCAACTTAACAGCCTTTTGATGGCAATATTGCCAAGGGGTCACTGCCCTGGAGCTGTGAGAGCCAGAGACATTCTGGAAGAGAGAATATTCTGATATGCCTTGGATTTCACAAGAGAGATTGTCCTAATGCATAAAAAAAAGTGCTGATTATACAACCACACTTCGAATTGCTTGACACCGAAGAGAACTTCCCAGGAAAGCAAATGTTATGGTGCCTATCTTCCAGGAACTCAGGTAACAAAGACATAAACATTTAAGATGGGATTAAGTGCAGAATGAGTGATTCGGGTAATTATTAAAGGGTTCTAGAATATAGAGAGAGATCAGTGGAGAACAGCCAGGTCAAAGGCTGCTGTAAGAGATAGAATTTGAATCAAACTCTGGGGATGGGTAGAATTTGTATAGGCAGGAACAGTAAGGGTATTCCAGGCAGTGGGAATACTATAAATATCTGGGCTTCGAGTTGGATGTGTGGGCAGAGAGAGAGGTTCCCGCCTAGGGTAAAGAACTTGTGCTTGGGAATAACAGAAGCAATATGGTTGGCCTGTGTACTTTGTTTAGCTAACCAAATATGAAGGAAAAATGAGAACTCATAGAAGGTGGGGATTTAATCAGATTACAGCAAGCCTAAAAGTCACTGTGTTTTTATGATATATTTTTTTTAAGTTCTGGAAGGTTAGAAAAATAAACTGTTCCCTGTGTATAAGCAATACTACAGATAGACATAGAAAATTGGAGTTGAGTGAATTACCATGCTCAACCAGGCAACCAGGTGAAGTCAATGAAAGGATGCACTTACTGAACGTAAAAATAACCTAATGATGTCAGTAGTGGTGATGCTATGATTTCGTGTAACGTTTTTTGAAGGGATTCATAAGCAAGTGGGCATGGGAAACTGCTAGATTTATATTAGGGGGACCAGAAAGTAATGTCATTTTTTTACATTAAATTCAAACAGATAAGTTTTTAACAAGTTTTTATTTTTAATCAGTTATGTAATCACCCTTGTTATCAACAACCTTTTACCATCTAGTGTGCAAATTTTCAATGCCGGATCGATAAAAATCAATTGGTTTTTGAGCAAAATATCTGAAGATGGCATTTTGGACATCATCCAAATTTGCAAATTTTTTGCCACTTAGAAAATGTTGTAGCGATCGGAATAAATGGAAATCTGATGACACAATATCGGGCGAGTATGGTGGGTGAGGCAGTATCTCCCACTGCAATTCATTAATTTTTTCCAGGGTTCGTCTTGCACAGTGTGGTCTTGCATTATCGTGTTGCAGAATAGTGCCTTTTCTGGTGACAATAGCTGGGCACTTTTCAATTAAAGATTGATTTACTCGATCCAATTTTTCACAGTAAAGGTCTGCATTCAGTTTGTCCAGGTTTCAGCACTTCAAAATGAACGACCCCGCGAATACTCCACCAAGCACACAAAAGTGCCTTTTTGGGGTGTAAACCTGGCTTAGCTGTACTTCGTGGCAATTCATTTGGAGAGAGCCACTGCCTTTTGCATTTTGGATTATCATAGAGGACCCATTTTTCATCTCCAGTGATCAAGTGATCAAAAAACGCTTCTGTATTGTGCCTCTGAAGCAATACGTTGCATGTGGTGGACCGGTTAGCTTTGTTTTCTTCGGACAGATTATGCGGGACCCAAACACCTGCTCTGCTTACTGTACCAATCTGCTGCAAATGTTCTTGGATGGTCGACCAAGGTTGGTTAAGAGTGTTTGACAGTTCCTCGATTGTCTGACATGGATTTGCTTCCACTTCCGCCCTTAACATGGCATTACTTAACGACATTACTTTCCAGTCCCCCTAATATCTTTAAGCTTTTTAAACTTTCTTGAATAGAGTTCCACATAAAAAGCTATTTAAAAGTTAAATCACCACAGGACTAACATGTTATCTTTCTGTGCTAGGCAGTTGACTCCGTGAAAGGAAACAAAGGGTAAGGATCTACAGCAGTTCTCTGAAGGGAGGAGGGCTCTTAGTGATCAGTGTTAAAGCAGATTTTATTTAGTATTTTTATATTATCTGAGGGTGAAATCTTCAGATTGTTGGGTAGCAGTGAATTACTTTGGGGAAAAAGCTCTAGGTTTGTTACGAGCCTAACATGCATTCATATACCAGTTTCACCTACTCTGATTTGGGCAAGCTCTTTCACCTTTCTAGGACCCTGTGTCCTTATCCACATGTGGGAATAATACTCCCGACCTGACCTTGTAGTTACAAAGGAGTAGCGTCACTTATCCATAGTGTGGTTTGGTATACAGCAGGTGTTCAACAAATATCAGGTTAGGGTATAGATCTTTTATAAGAGAAAAAGCTGGTAAGCAGGTGGCTTTCAGTAGGGAAAATGTGAGAGACAGACAAAGACTGCCCGTGAGAAAGAGAATCTGTGTTTGAAAGAAAGGCACCTAAAAGTTGGAGATTCTTAAGGACATCAGCAGGTCTGCTCATTTGACCAAAAAGGCTTTGAACACAAACAATATGTTGTTCCACCTTTTTTATTTATTTTTTCTTATTTTTACATCTTTCCATCTTTATATAAAAACTATACTGTGCATCTCCAGGAGTACTGTGTACAGTCCAGTCCGTGCTCCCAAAGGGATCTGGTGGAGGAACTTGTCAAGATGGGGAAAGGAGACCAAATCAGAAGAAAGAGTAGGACTCTTTAATGTGAAAAAGCAAAGACTGAAAACAGCACAATCCAAATTGATGAAATAATAAATGGCCTTAAGGAGGTAAACACTGACTTGTTCATAAACCCTCAGATGTTTCGACAAGGAGCACCATAAGTAGAGTAAATGCTATGTGACTTTTTAGGACGTGTATGTATAAAAGAAGTACAATATGAAACAAATGTTTAAGAGGTGGCTTAGACAGGAAATGCAAATAGACTTTTTAGGGATGAGAACTACTTTGAAGGGCAAAGCCATAAGTGGCTACAGAAGAAACTGGACTCTACCTCACCTTTAATACTTAAATGTCAGGGAGAAGGTCATATGTTTCCAGCACAATCTGGAGTGGAGGCTCCTCTGGTGACTGGGCACTGGCCACAGTGGACAGGGTCTTACCCAGTGGGGCTGTTCCTGCACTCCTGAGGAATATAGGATTCAGTCACAGGTATTCAGTTTCAAAACTGACATACTACTTACGGAGAAAATATATAGAGATAGGATTTTTAGCCCTGGTGAGTTTGGCTCAGCAGTTAGAGTGTCGGCCCGCGGACCAATGAGTCACGGGTTCAGTTCCGGTCAAGGGCACGTACCTTGGTTGTGGTTCAGCCTCGGCCCTGGTTGGGTCGTGTGGGTGGCAACCATTTGATGTTGCTCTATCACGTCGATGTTTCTCTCTGTCTCTCCCACTCTCCCTCTCTCCAACTCTATCTGATGATAGATGGAAAAGTATCCTTGGGTGAGGAATAAAAAAAAAGATAGGATTTTTATATAATAGCAAGAACCTTTATTAAAGAGAGAAAACAGTAGCTCCTTAAGGTGAACAATGATTTCAGTCTTTCAGAAACCTGATTTTTCTCTCTCCCTTCCTCTGCCAAAACATCTAACCAGCCTCCTCTGTGAAGTGAAGGACTTAGTAAAATAGCTAGATTTGACTATCCGAGTTGGATGGCCGCAGCGGGAATTGCCCACAGTTGTTTTGTATTAACTTTGCCAACTCTCCAGGTGACCATAACCAAAAATTAAATGTAAGGTGCATGAGGGCTGCCCATCAGAGTAGAAACTGAGCTCAGAGTTTAAAAGTTTGGTTAGTGACTGTGGATGACAGAATGAAGGGAGTTCATTTAGTTTGTAGGTACTCAAAATCACAGCAACAAACCAGTTCAGAGAATACTGCGGGCAAACAACGGTAGATGTATAAACTGAGAGGAAGGAGATTTGTGGATTTTAAGTCATAAGATGTCAGCCTGAGGTACTTTTACATCAAGCCAGATAGGAGGTAGGACAAATGATGTGAGATGTCTGAGTGAATACTCAAGTAATTCTTCTAGAAAAATCTGTGGCTCATAGCATAATAGATTGGAACCAACTGAGCATCCCTTTTTTCTTTTCACCTGGCAACTGATTGACCCACTTTTCCCACATCTAACACCGTGTAATAGTTGGAGAACTAAGCAAAGTGGATAGTGAGGGCCACTGCTCTGGATATTTAGACTGAGCCAGTAGTGTCCTTCTGCCAGGGCTGGACAATGGCTATCCTAGAGAATGCTGAGTAGATTCTTCTCACCCAGAGCCAGCAGCAGCTTCCGTCCTACAGGTGGCTGCTACATTGGTATAGACAGCATAGCTTGAAAGCCTCATCCAACATTTGGGAATGTTTTCAAGGTTTGAGAACAAAATCCATATCTTATCTGTCAGTCTTTGTTGATGTCTCTATGATAATCATTGCTTGAAATTAACTGAGAGCCCAGCCAGTGTGGTTCAGTGGTTGAGCATAAACCCATGTACCAAGAGATCGCCGGTTCAATTCCCGGTCAGGGCACATATCCAGGTTGTGGGTCTGATCCCCAGTGGGAGGGCATACAGGAGGCGGCCAGTCGATATTCTCTCTCATCGATGTTTCTAACTCTCTCTCCTTTCCTCTCTCTCTAACATCAATAAAGCAAAAAAAAAAAAAAAAAAATTTTTAATGTGTTTAAAAAAAGAAAACTGAGAAATTCTAAATTGTTTTTTGTGTGGTTTCTTGGTTGTTTTGTTTTTTGAGTTGTGGTTTTTGGGTGTCATGATTTCTGAATGGCTTGGACTTGAACCTCTAACACCTCAGTAATACTTAGCTTTTTTCAGTGGTTTGGGGTGGGGAAGGTTAGAAATTACTTACTATGTACTGCTCACCAATTCCAGATGGAGAAGCAAACCCACATCTTCTGACCCGGTCTTGTCCTCACCTTTGGACTATGCTTGCAAGTGTTCACTCTCTCTCCAGCCCAGGTCATTGTGTCTGTGCGAAGTCTGAGACACATATGTGAAGGTGTTTGAGATTGTTCATAGACTGGCATCTTTAATATGATAGCTGCATGATACGATTTTAATTTAAGGGGAGAGCACGTCAGAATTATGTAAGTTTTTGCAAATGTAATTTTTTGTTGTTTTTAATCATCACCAAAGGATATGCTTTTTATTGACTTTAGAAAGAGAGAAACATCAATCTGTTGCCTCTCGTACATGCCCTGACCGAGAATCATACCTACAACCTGGATGTGCCCTGACCAGGAATTAAACCTGCGACCTTACGGGTGCACGGGATGACACTCCAACCAACTGAGCCACACCAGCCAGTGCAAAAGCGTGATGTTTTTCAATTCATTTTGAGTGGAGTGTGTAATCTGAAGGTGGCTAAGTGGAATGTTTATATTCACAAAGAAAAGACCTTATAGGAGGTGTATTAGAATACCAGGGTAAGTTAGCTGCCTTTGACCATACTACCATTGCAGATAAACCAGCATCCAAGCAGTTACTACCCACCTGAGCAAACCTTACAAACAAGGAAGTAATGGAAAAAACCCTCTGGGCAGTCAGAATAGCCTCTGTTCTACAGCAGAGGTCTTTATTGATTTAATGGTTGTTTGTTTTTTTTAAAGATAATACATGTTTGCCCTGTCCTGTTTGGCTCAGCAGTTAGAGCGTCGGCCCGCAGACCAGAGAGTCGCGGGTTCGATTACGGTCAAGGGTACGTACCTTGGTTGCGATTTGGTCCCTGGCCCTGGTTGGGGTCGTGCAGGAGGCAGTCAATCGTTATGTCTCTCACATCAATGTTACTCTCCCCCCGAACCCACTTCCCCAATAGAAAAATATCCTTGGGTGAGGATTTAAAAAAAAATACATGTTTATAGTTCACCCCCAAAAAATTCAAGCTCTAAATGGTGAAAGGGTTCCATTCATCTCTGTCCCTCAGCCACTGAGTTCCCTGCTCAAGTCTTCAGTGTTTCTTATGGTATGGCCCTCTAGAGATAGTGTGTGTATAATCAAGAAGTTACATGTTCCTTTTCCCTCATTTTACACAAGTGGTAGCACACTACACACACTGCTCTGCATCTTGCTTTTTTCCACTTAGCCAAATATCTTAAGGGACCTTCCATTTCATACTTTGTAACTGATTGTTAGCTACTTTGTTTTTAGGAGTTTACCTCTACAAACAACATGTAATACATAAAAGCAAAGGCACATGCTTTAGATACAACTTGACCAAGCTTGATTTTTCTGACTTCCCAGTGTACAGCAAGTTGGGTGAAAAAAGGTGCAGCTCCATCTAGGCATTGGGAGGATGACTTAAGGGAAATGACAAGTTATAGCTTATATCAAGGAAAGAAACAGCAGTCACTAAAAAAATATATGAACAACAGCAACAGCCACAAAAAACCACTAAAGCCTTACAACATTTAACCCAAAGTCACCCCAAATATGCCTGGAAGGCATCATTTACCCCATGATTATTTATTGAGCACCAGTTGCATGCCAGGCCCGCCTGATGAGACTCAGTGGATAGGAGAGTGGTGCATTATTGAAGCTCCTGCTGAAAAGCATACCCTCTTTAAGGAAACAGAGAGGGTTTTACAATACTGTATCCTTTAGAGAAAAAATGCTATTCAGACAGCCAAAAGGATTTCAGTTCAGTTTGCTTTCAAGAAGTAATTTTCCTGGGACTCTGGAGAGCTGGCTTTTTATTGACTGTTTTTCTAATGTGACAGGATGCTTATCCAACAACAGGTTGATTTCTTAAGTAGATTAACATTTCCTGCATTTGTCCTTCTGAAGTCATATTTATACTGTCAGTTCATTTAGCAAACCATTTTCACTTTTCTAAGATGATCATAGAGGGTAATTTCATTTTACTATCTCAAATACAAGTTGAATGGAATTTGACTACTGTTCTGGCAGAAATCAGTAACATGCTTCAATGAAAACATAGGCGTGGATTTATTGGTGCTTCCTCCACAAACATCCTTACCCTTCCACTTACTTTCGATCAGAGGTTAATGGGGGATAGGGGTAGGAATTAGGATTCTTAGAGTGTGTTGTCCCATCTCAAGGGCTTCATCAAAACCACCCCATTGGTCTTGTACTGGAACTTGTGTGGGTCTCAGCTTCTGACCCGAAGTTCAGGAAAGGAAGAGGCCTGTCTTGAGGGCTGTAGCTTTTAAAGCTTCATTACTGATACTTGTGTCATATTCAAGCGGCCAGTTAGTATGACAGCTTAACTTGCTTCTCAGGGTGTGTCTGTCTTTGTATCTGATTGCTCTGATGGTCTGTACTTCGAAACACTATATATGCAAGGAGAGGCAAGAGGATGGTGTACTTGCCAGACAACGTGGGGTCGAAATTTAATTCCAGTTTGCCTCCCTATAGATTGGACCTATTAGCTCTATTGTGTCAAATTTCAAACTTTAAAATGAATTGGTCACAAGAAAGGTTCCTGCTTACTCCATCCACTGGACACTCTATGCAGTGAGACCAGTGTCTGAGTCCCCGTTCATCATCCACTCTGTCTAGTTTTGTTTACCCAGAGATAACATATCTAGTCCTGGTTTGCTGTCACATTTGCAGGCTGATGGTCCCAGGGCTGTTGTGTTTGTACAGACCCATCATCACAACCACTAGCATAACACTCAAAGCTGTTGTGGGTTGGTAGCACTATTTTTATGTACAGAGGTTAGCACTTCTACTATTAGTGAATATTCTTTAGCTTCTTTTAAAAGAAAGGACCCTAAGTTAGTGTGATAGCCCAGTTTCTATATCCTTAACCTGACCCACTTTTTCTGAAGGTTATACTATGAAACCTATGAGTGTTACAGGGTAAAACATATAAATTAACAGTTACCTTGCCAAGCCTATAAAATTCTCTCCTTTATACTGGGAAACTGAACATCATTTAGGGAAACCATAGAAAGTCAGCTAAGATAGTTTTGTTCAGATAAGTATCGTTGGCCAGATATTCCAGAATGGACAATTGAGGGCTTTTTTCACTTTCATGTGTTATGCACTAATGGTAGGGATTAAAAACTAAATATCAGAAGAGTATGCTTTTCTACCTTTTAAATCGCAAGTAGAATCTTGTTTTTAAAGGCCTCCTTTTGTGACTGCTGCCCTCATTCCAAGCCATGTATCACATGTTTTGTATGGTCTAGTAGCCATGGATACAATCACTTATGAACAAATATAGGCTCCACAGCTGCAAATACCTATAAGAGCAGAAGATTTTAGATGTTGCATTTCTTTAGCCCTTAAAGCATCCCTGATTCTGAGTTCATTGACAGGTCATCAGTCTGGTTTAAATTGTTGCTGGGTGGCGATGCTTCCAGATGCCCTGATTTTATGGGATCCATATGTGGCCATCTGTATTGTGTGGTGAGAATGGGAGAGCATCTTCGGGTTTCGTGTGTCCTGAGAAAGTGGCATGGTGTGTGTGGTTCAGTGTAGAAGGCAGGTGAATAGGAGTGGAAATAACATATGACACAGTGATTTCTTTTGGAAGATATTCTGATTTTTCTTGTTCTGCTTGGCTTTGTCCGAGAAAACTTTTGGGCTCACAAGTTTGGGGTGGTCAATAACATGTTTTGAAAAAAATGGCAGGCCTGTTTCAAAGTCCAATTAAAGGAAATGGATATTTGCATTGCATTTTGCTAGGGTGAGCTTTTTGATACTTTCTGGCATAGGCAGTATGGACCATACCCTTTCTGTGTGTGTTTTCTGCTAGTGCCTGGATCAAAGTGGAACAGCTCAAGCCATACCATGCGCATAAGGAGGAAATGATAAAGATTAACAAGGGAAAACGATTCCAGCAAGCTGTGGATGCTGTGGAAGAGTTCCTCAGGAGAGCCAAAGGGAAAGACCAGGTGAGAGACTCCATGATTCTTGATTTATGCCAATGTCAGACCGGTTATTTTTATATAGTAACTAGCAGATTAAATGTCACCCAAACTGGCTCTGGCTGGTTTGGCTCAGCGGTTAGAGCATCAGCCCAGACCGAAGGGTTGAATCTTCAGTTCCCAGTCAAGGGCACATACCTGGGTTGCAGGTTCAATCCCTGGCCCCTCTCAGGGTTGTGCAAGAGGCAACCAATTGATGTGTCTCTCTCACATCAATGTTTCTCTCTTTCTCCCTTCTTCCCTTCCACTCTATCTAAAAATTAGTGGGAAAATATCCTCAGGTGAGGATTAAACAAAAAAAATAATTGTCACCCAAACTTGAAACTCTTTTCTTAAGAAATGCCAATAGAGAGAGAGCTACTTTAATTCTGAGGTATCAGCATTTTGGTAATCAACTTGAAACTCCATGCATGTGGCTGACCTTTCTGGAATAGATTGTTGCTCTGAGTAAAGTCACGTGGACCCAGGAGAAGTATCTGAGTACAGCACAGGTCGTTTCTCCTTTTATAGCTCAGAGATTAGGAGCACAGCCTCTGGGATATATCCACTGCCTGCGTGTAAATCCCACTTCTTAGCTTTCGGACTGTAGGCAAATGACATGATTTTTTTTCTGTTTGAATTTTTTTTAATTTGCTTCCCCAAATGAAATTGGAGATAACAGCAGACCTGTTTCACAGGGTTGTTGTGCAGATAATGCATGTAAAGTGCTTATCACGGCATGGCTCGTGTAAATGGTGGTGGCGATGGCAGCGGCTATTGTGGTGATTATTATCATTATCATTATTAAACTTTCAGACATCATCCCACAATTCTGCTGATGACAAGAATCGGCGTAATTCCAGTGAGGAGAGAAGTAGGCCAAACTCAGGTGATGAGAAGCGCAAGCTTAGCCTGTCTGAAGGGAAGGTGAAGAAGAACATGGGAGAAGGAAAGAAGAGGGTGTCTTCAGGCTCTTCAGAGAGAGGCTCCAAGTCCCCTCTGAAAAGAGCCCAAGAGCAGAGTCCCCGGAAGCGGGGTCGGCCCCCAAAGGATGAGAAGGTTTGTTTTATCTCTGCAGCTTCTGGGATTAGTGACTTCCTTTTGTATGCGGCCGAGTTGAGCTCTACAGGATGCTTCAGTTCACTGAGTGAATGTAGAGTCCTGTGCTAAGTGCTGTTCTAAAGAATCCTGCAGACCAGGGGAGGGACACAGTCTGGATGCCCAGGTGTGAAATAGGAACACAAGGCAGCAAAAGATAATGCATTCAACTAAATGCTCAAGTCAGGAGAATGGTCCACCTGAGCAGCGTGCTAGGGCTGCCACTGGAAAGGGCTTAGCAAGAAAGAAGGGAAGGTAGTCCAGAGGTGGAGGGCACAACTCAAGAGGGGCTTGAGGTCAGTGTGGATATTCTGAGGACAGGAAGGAGAGCAGAGAGATAAAAGCGTGTCACTGGATTGTGGAGAACATTAAGGTCCACCTAAGTGTTGTTGCATTGTCATAAAGTCAGTAGTGGGCCATAAAGTTGTTTGAGCTGGGTGTGGAGGTGGCAGTGTGCTCCAAGCTGTGCATTAGTAATCACAGAGGGCAGAGAGAAAAAGCTCAAAGCCATCCAGAAGGCTAAACCCAGTTGTGTGTTCATCAGGAGCTGTCCTGAGGGGGTGGTAGCAAATGTTGAAAGAAACTGTGAGAGGCACTTCAGAGAAAGAGTTTATAGGATTTGGCATCTGGTTATATAGGGGATGAATGAGTAAAGAGAAAAATTTCAAGTTTGTGCCTGGGGAAATGGTAATGCATTTCTTAAGAGCAGAGGAGTCCAGGAAGGAGCTAACTTATGAGACAAGAGGACCAGTTCTGTTCTGAGTATGATGCATTTAGGGTGATGCCTAGACTGCCAGGGAGGCTTGGAGTAGCAGGACAGAAATGTAGATGTGGGAAGCAAGTGTGTAGGAAGAATGTTGGATCCATGAGACTGGATGGGGTTTGTGTTTGGGAGAGTAAAGGAGGGAGAAGAGTGAAGGGCAGGAGTCGGCTTTACAGTGAGTCGGCCTGTAGTTCAGGGTGGGAAGAAGTAGGAAAAGCCAGCAAAATGAAATAAAGCAGAAATAACATACCTCTTTCCTTGTAAAGATTTTTGTCAAGTCTTAGATGCCAAGGGAGGAAAATTTGAGATTAAGTGGATAGTCTGTCTAACACAGTGAAATTGTGAGAGCAGGATCAAGGGGGTAGAAGCCAGATGGCTGGCAGAAACAGTTGGGTGATGAGGCTGTGATGAAATGCTAGACATCAGATCGAGACTTGCAAATACAGACACCAGCAAGACCAGACAGGTAATGGAAGTGAGTGGAGCCAACTGATACAAGAAGAAATGGCTCAGCAGGAGGTTCCGTGGCCCTGCCCTGCCTCCATGCTGAGAGCATTAGGTAAGGCAGTGGCTGGTGGTCTGGGGAGGTCATCCTCTGCCTGTGGCGTTCCAGCCAACTTGCCAGATCATCTGGATTGTCTCAAGAGAAGCTAGAAATAGAGATTTTTATGTGAAATGTTCCAATTTTAAATGTTAGTAGCTAACTCATAATTTTAAAAGTTATTCCAAAGGAACATCTCTAGGCTAGATTCAGCCTGTGGGCTGCCACTGTGTGACCTCTGTGTTAGAGAAGGTCCTTCATGCTGTCAAATGACCTAAGACTGAGAGTAGATGAGAGTGACTGTAGTGGTGGGGACAGCCCTGGGTGACCATGAGCATAGGAAACTGCCAGCCAAAGGCAGAGAAGGTTTAGAAAACTGCTGGCTGCAGTGTATGATCTAATTTGATCCAGTTGAATTTATTTCCAGGGATCCACAGGAATCTGGGCCATCAGGTTTTATACTATTCTCCAAATTCACATTGTCTGATGTCTTAAGCTGTGGATCTCGATGCGAACTCCTCTGCTGGCCCTGGAGAGAAATTACTTCTTTTGGGATAAAGGGAAGTATAAAGGAGAGGTTAGGAGGAGGGCCTTGAATTTGAATCATGACTCCATGACTTGCTGTACCTGTGTGACTTTGACCAACTACCTTTGCCTCGGTTTTCCTCATCTGATCATTGGGAATAATGAAGATACCTGCCTCTTAGGTTTGTTGTGAGAATTAAATGAGTAACATGAGCTAAGCACCTAGGACAGTGCCTGCAGTGCATTACGCATGTGATAAATGTACCTTTTAATTTTTTGGCAGTAGCTTGTTGTGCAGTGAGAGCATTGGTTTAGTGCAACCCCAAGACTGCAGCCAGGCTTACTGTGAGGGACTCCTCACAAGCTCTGAGTAAAAAGCAATTTACCCTTTGGTCTGAATTCATAATTGAGGGAGATGTAATATTTCTACAGCTGTTTTCAAAGTCAGGTCTCCATCCAGGAGCTCTACCTGCTATGGATCTTTAAGATTATTTTCCTACAAGGTCTCCATGCTTGGCCTGGCCTCTAATGAAGTATTTGTCAGGAAAGGAAAGAGAGAGCTTGGCTGGTGGTATTTAGGATACATGGTACTTTCAGTTTTG
Source organism: Tadarida brasiliensis (assembly GCA_030848825.1). Classification (NCBI taxonomy): domain Eukaryota; kingdom Metazoa; phylum Chordata; class Mammalia; order Chiroptera; family Molossidae; genus Tadarida; species Tadarida brasiliensis. The sequence goes on from CM061258.1 coordinate 113,779,761, forward strand.
ACCGTTGATCTTAATTTAAGCTCCTTCAGAAATGTAGGGAATCTGTGCTTGGGTTTGGAATTTTGGTGCATCTCAGGATCTGATATATCCTTTGGTCTAAAAAGAGTATGTGGGTTGCTATAGTAATTGTCATTTGGCTGACGAGCTCCTCTCTGAAATAGAGAGCAGTAGCCTAGGCTGATAACTGAGCAGAGCCCCAGATGATGGTCGTTCTGGGTCATAATCTCCTGTCCTGTGAGGATTAATGGAAAAGGCTGACCTTGATGGTAGAAGTGTCAATTACATGCAAGCAGGCAGAGGCTGGGTTTGTGTCTAGACATTTGTCCAAGTCCTGAGCTGAGAACAACTCTGGGCACAAGGCACCCTGCCAGAATAGAACTGTCAGTCCTGTGGCTCTCCTAAAATCCCAGACTAGTGCAGAGAGCACTGATTTGGGAGTCAAGGCCTTTGGTTAGTGCTAGATGGAGAGCCGTGTTCTCTGCTTTACTCTCAGTCTGTCATTTCAGTCTTAGGCAAGTCAGTAAAGCTGTGCTGCCCCTAGTCACAGGTGACCATTCACATTTAAATTAAATACAATTTAAAATTCAGTTTCTCAGTCAGTCACAGTAGCCACATATCAGGTGCTTCATGGTGGACTTGCGACCAATGGCTGTAGTATTAGTACACATACAGAGCATGTCCATCATGGCAGAAAATTCTTTTTGACACTACTGCAATAGGCCTCTGTTCCCCAAACCTCTTTATTTAGCAAGTGTCTAGAGATAAAGCATTGTGAAAGATAGGGCCCTGTCGTGTTCATTTCTTCAATAAATATTGAACACCAACTGTGTGCCAGGAATGGTCCCATTGTGGGGTGTAAAGTAAACAAAATTGGCGAAGTTCTTACTTTCGTAGAACTTACTTATAACAGACCCTGAAGTCAAATTCCCTGGGTTTAAATTTCATCTACCATAGTCATTACTAGCTTTGTGACTTTAGGCAAGGCTACGTAAGCTCTCTGTGTCTCAGTTTTCTCCTCTGTAAAATTATAATAGTTCTATTCCATGAGGTTGTGACTGTTATGTGAGGATATACATGTGAAATAGCACACTAATATCTGGCACATGATAGGCCCTGTAAAAGTATTTGCTGTTATTATAGTCATCAGCATCACGTTCCAATGGAGGAAGATACAGAGAGGTCAGGGAAAGCACTCTGATAAGGTGACATTTCAATGGAGACCTAAAGTGAATATATGAACCAAGTTGGAAGAGCGTTCCCAGCCGTGCAAAGGCACTGAGGCATTTGCATGTTTGGTGTATTTGGGGAATGGGGGTGGAGGGCCAAGAGGGTGCTGGTGGACTGGAGAGTTATGAGGAGAGAGAAAATAACAGAACAGTCGGTTGTAAACTAGCACGGAGTGAGGGTTGCAGCACATGTAGCGCCCCGTAGGCCACAATAACAAAGCCTCTAGCTTGACCATATGAGGCAGGAAGTCAGTTTTAGAGAAGTGGCAGGCTTCACTCTGGCCGCTGTGTACAGACTAGACTGTAGGGGTCCAGAGGAGAAGCAGAGACCTTTGGGTGTTAGTAGTGGGGGTGCTCAAAAGAAGGGGTTCCAGATTCCCATTTGTAAAGCTATAATCATTGCCAATGGATTAGAGGAGAGAGGAGAGTAGAATCAAGGAGGATTCTAAGGATCTTGGCCTGGTATTATGGAGTTGTGTTTTCTTAAATTGGGAAGACTGTAGAAGGAGCTGTTTGGACAGGGAACTCAAGAGTTCTGTTGGACATGTCAAGATTCCCATTAGATATTAAAGTAGACATGTCGGAGAGGCCACTGTGGTTGGAAGACAGCAGATGGAGTAAGGGAGTAGGAGGTAAAGTCAGTGATGGAGGGGACGAAAGCAGACCAGTTGTAAAGCTAGAACAGTGCCTCTTTGGCCAGGACAGGTGAGGGCCAGGCCCTTGATAAAGAGGAGCAGCCTCAGTCTGTTGGGTCCTGTCCTTGCATCAATCTGGGGAGACAGCGGGACTCTTGGCTCCATACCACCCTGAGTTCTAATTCTGGTTTTGTCACTTTGTAGCTTAAAAATGTTGGGCAGATTTCCTCATAAGCACCATGTGACTTTCTTATTTTTTCTTGAGATCTCATGGATTCGTTCTGAAGACAGTACTTTTTTCTTCATGTTTCTTATTCATCATAAGGAATTTTCTCTCTGACCTGCTGACAACACTGCAGACCATAGTTGGGCTTTCCTCCATCACACACAAGAACATATTTTGTTATTTCAAGAACAGAGAAGAAAGGCTTACTCTATGTTGATGAAAACTTGACCTGTTTCTCCCAATGGATGGTCATCAGAACCATGGCTGAGGACTTGGGCTTGAACTGACGCTGAGCCCATGGAGCTGGCTAGAGGTTTAGTTTGGGTGGAATGTGACTAAAGGAAGTAGAGCAATGAAGAGGTGTTCCCCAGTTTGGAGCAGGAAGACATTTGCTATTGAGGTCCCCACAGTGTCTTGACAATATGTCTTTTCCTCTGTAGGATCTCACCATTCCTGAGTCTAGTACCATTAAGGGGATGATGGCCGGACCTATGGCTGCATTTAAATGGCAGCCGACTGTGAGTGAGGTAAGGAGCACTCCAGCAGGCCAGGACAAGGCTGGCCTCAGAGCTGGTTTCCTGGCCTGACTGCGATGTGCTTTTCCTTTTCCTTCTTTTCGTGTGTATGACCCCCCCCCCTTTTTTTTTTTAATTACTAAACAGTACAAAGGAGTATGAGGTCAAGAGTGCAAGTCTCCACCCTCAAGGGTGCTCACTGTTAAGTTTGATGTAACTTATTTCAGCCCCTTTGGTACACCCACTTAACCATCATTTATTAATTATATACCCATGTGTAGTTGGTGTTGCTGGGACTAAGGTTATTTTTCACAAAAGTGGGATCATCCGCAGATTTTTTTTCACTTGATGTTTTATAAACACCCTTTCGGTGTCTGTATATACAACTTTGATGTTCAGTAACCTTATATTATTCTATCCTTGGTATAAGTACACTCTTTCACTGTTACTGGGCCTAACTGAAAAGCCCTTGAAAGGCCTGCAGTTGTTGCCACTTTATTAATATCATCCCTCAGTAAGACAAAAACACTCAAGGGTCTAATATCAGACACAAGGAGGCCAAAACCCTAAAATTGGAAAAAAGCCCTTAAAATTGATTTGGCTTTGTCAGCTGTGTTATCCAACATGACTAATGAAGGCTGGACTTTAAAAATACTAGTATGGCCCTGGCCGGTTTGACTCAGCAATTAGAGCATCAGCCTGCGGACCAAAGAGTCACAGGTTCAATTTCGGCCAAGGGTACGTACCTCGGTTGCGGTTCATCCCCGGCCCCAGGTGGGGTCATGCAGGAGGCAACCAGTCGATGTGTCTCTCTCACATCGATGTGTCTCTCTCACATCAATGTTTCTCTCTCTCTTTCTCCCTCCCACTCTGTCTGAAGATAAATGTAAAAATATCCTTGGGTGAGGATTAAAAATAAATAAATAAAAATACTAGTATGCCACCCTGGCTGGTGTGGCTCAGTGGATAGAGCATCAGCCCACGCACCGAAGCGTCTCAAGTTCGATTCCAGGACACATACCTGGGTTGCAGGTTGAATCACCAGCCCAGGTGCATGCAGGAGGCAACTAGTCAATGTGTCTCTCTCACATTGATGTTGCGCTCTCTCTCTCTCTTTCTCTCTTTCTTTCTCTCCCTCCTCCCCTCCCTTCCACTCTAAAAATCAATGGAAGAAATATCCTCGAGTAAGGATTAACAAACAAAAATACTAGTATGCCTTTTAAATATTTTCCCACACTGTTATTAGAATAATTTGTATACCAACCTGGCAGAAATATCTACTTGAAGCCAGTTTTTCTTTAGCTGGAACAGAGGTTATTTACAAAAGGCTTAGACCAACAATGGGAAAAGAGTTTCCAGGCAGTTAATAAAGTTAAGACCAGCTCCCAGGGGTTTTTCAGCCAGAGGAGAGCAGGTACCAGACAGAAGGAAGTGACCTTTGGTGGAAGATGATTTGTTTCATTTAGTGATTTTCTGGTTTCAGCCTGTTAAAGATGCAGACCCTCATTTCCATCACTTCCTGCTCAGCCAAACCGAGAAGGTGAGTTGTTCTTTGAAGTTCTTCATCCTTGGTTAGGGGCTGGCCTAAGGGAGAATGTTGCTCCATTGGAAACTCACCTTACTAGTCTTAAAAGTTAGGCTCTGTCTATACCACTGCCCAGAGCAGCTAGTTAAAAGTCACATAGGGGCCCACTCGTGAATCAGGTGTTGTTAAGATTAACCGTCCCCACACACCCCAAAAAAAAGCTTTTAAAACTCATCAGCTGTATGCTTGAGACATTTGTGATTACCTTCAGAGACTAGGGCAGAAACCAAACCTCATGAGCTGTCAGCCACCTGTGAGATAGCCTATGCTGCTGGATGGACAGTCTCCGTAGCCCTCCAGGTTGGAAGCAAAGTTTCCCGAAGTGACTACAAGGCAATGGGTTACACTAAGCTCCTTGATAGGATCTACTGATAGCGTGTGGCTTTGGAGTTGGACAGAGCTGAGTTCCAAGCCCAGTTACACTGACCAGCTCTGTAATTCTGGGCGCATGACTTAATGATTCTTATTCTTAATGTCATCATCAGCAAAAAGACCTTGCAGAGTTGAGTGGAGAATTGAATACGGTAATGTGTGTTAACTTTCTGTGTCATCTGGAACGTTCAATAAAATTGAACACCAAAGAAGATTTTGGTGTTAACATCCTGTATTAGGCCTAACTTTTTAGGTAAATATAATGAAGAATGGTTAAATGTTTAGTTTAATAAGTGATGTTTTTCCTCCCTCTTTATTAGCCAGCTGTCTGTTACCAGGCAATCACAAAGAAGTTGAAAATATGTGAAGAGGTATGTAGATTCCACACCTCCCTGTTTTTGTCTTCCACTGGGGCCTTGCCGTAGGTAGACTGACCTGATGATTTATGCTTCTTTTCCCTAGGAGACTGGGTCTACCTCCATCCAGGCAGCAGACAGCACGGCCGTGAATGGCAGCATCACACCCACAGACAAAAAGTAGGACCTTTGACAAAAAGACTTCCTGTAGCTCTGGTTCTGCTGGGGGGTGAGGGATGACTGCAAGGGGGCTCTTTAAGGGTTATACCCCAGTCATTGCTGGAACTGAATGTAAAGGAGGAAAGTTGTAGTCCTTACTGACCATGATTTGCCTAGGAGTAGATTGACTTGCAGGAGACAGAAGTTGTCCTTAACTGTATGTTGGGGTTGGCTTTCTAGGTCACTGGTGAGTCTGTGAGCAGGGAACACTCGGTTCTGTGGTTCTCAGGCTTTCCTGTGCCTCAGAATCACCTGGAAGGCTGCTGGTAAAGCACTGACGATTGGGCCCACTCCTGGGGTGTTCTCAGTAGGTCTGGGGTAGAGCCTGAACATTTGAATTTTGGACAAGTTCCCAGATATGCTGCTGCTACTTCTAATTAGGAGATCATACTTTGAGAACTCTAACTTAGTAGAACTGTGATGAAAACTCTGAATTTGACTGTGGGGGATGAGAGATGAAAATATTTAGAATAAAGCTCATCTTTCTGCCCTCCCTGGCTCTTCCTGCAGTCACCTTCCAGTTCTCATGCACCTCTCTGCTGTTCTCTGTCCTACTCAGACAGGTGGGAGAGTCTGGACTATGGTCCCCAAACCTTAGATTGCACCCACACTCACCTTTGCCCTTACTCTGGCCAGTTATGTTTTCAGAGTTGTGATGATAAAAAAGGTTTTTTGCTGAGAAGGAGAATTCTCCTAAGTAAGATAGCAAGTCTGAATTTCCTGTCTTTCAAAAGGTTATTTCTAATTTTTTGTGCTATCGAAATCATTGATTTTACCAGTTATTTGGGGTGACTTCCCTTTGTAGAGTGGAGAAAATAGAGTCATGTTATGTGCTTATAAAAAGGGAAATGGAGCCCTGCCCGGTTTGGTTCAGTGGTTGGAGCGTCGCCCTTCAGACCAGAGAGTCCCAGGTTCGGTTCCCGCTGGGGGCACGTGCCTCGGTTGCAGTTTGTCCCCGGCCCTGGTTAGGGTCGTGTGGGTGGCAACCACTTGATGTGTCTCTTTTGCATCGATGTTTCTCTCTCTCTTCCCCCCTCTCCCTCCCGCTCTGTCTGAAGATAAATGCAAAAATGCAAGAATGTCCTCAGGTGAGGATAAAAAAAAAAGGGAAATGGATGTCACCCATTCATTTCATGAGGATTGTGTTGGTTTTCACTTAAAAAACAAACAGTCCGGCCGGTGTGGCACAGTGGTTGAGCGTCGACCCAAAGGATAACACCAAGAGGTCGCCGGTTCAATTCCCGGTCAGGACACATGCCCAGGTTGTGGGCCCGATCCCCAGTGGGGGGCATGCAGGATGCGGCCGATCGATGTTCTCTCTCATCGATGTTTCTATCTCTCTCTCCCTCTCACTTCCTCTCTCTCTAAAAAATAAAGGAAAAAAAAAAGCCCTATATAAAAAAACAAACGAGGACAGGTTGAGTACAGTCCCAGTGCTTTCAGCTAAGACCTATATTGTCCCAATAGTCCAATACTTTTTTAACTGAGTGTGAAGCAAACTACAAAGGTAACCAGCTGTATTGTTCTTAATTCACTTAGTCCACATTCTTTGTCTTGTTTCATTCTTCATCTTGTCTCAAGGGCACCATGAAGGACTGTCAGTTGCTGTGTTAAAAACCCAGAAGCTTCATCCCCAGGTCTACTCGGTGTCCTAGAACACTAAGAAATGGAAAGAGAATTGGTCCTCATGATTTAGAATCATAGGGAAAACTTGCACTACCCAGATAGCTGTAAATGATAAAAGATCTTATTTTTAAGCTTTGACTTGAAACTTAGTGGACAAGGTGCCATTTGGTGAGGAAGGTGGTAGGTTCCATTTTTTTTGTATTTATTCAAGTTTTTTTACTGTTGATACTATTGCAGATGTCCCCCATCCTTCCCCCCCACCATTTGCCCACCTCCACCCAGCCCCTGTGCCCCCCCTCCTTTGGCCCTCAACACACTATTGTCTGTGTCCATGGGCTATGTATATATGTTCTTTAGCTAATCCCTTCACCTTCCTCTATCCAGTCCTCCCCATCCCCCTCCCATCTGACATTTGTCAGTCTGTTTAATGTATCCATGCCTCTGGTTCTGTTTTGTTTGTCAGTTTATTTTATTCATTAGATTTCACATATTAGTGAGATTATATGGTATTTGTCTTTCTCTGACTGATTTATTTCGCTTAGCGTAATAATCTCCAGATCCATCCATCCTTTCGCAAAGGGTAAGAGTTCCTTCTTTTTTGTAGCCACATGGTACGTATTCCATCGTGTACCACAGCTTTTTTGTCCACTCATCTACTTATGGGTACTTGGGCTGTTCCGAAATCTTGGCTATTGTAAATAATGCTGCTATGTACATTCAAGTGCATATATTCTTTCTGATTGGCGTTTTTGGATTCTTAGGACATATACCCAGAAGTTGGATTATTGGGTCAAAATGCAGTTCCATTTTTAATTTTTTGAGGATCCTCCTCACTGTTTTCCATAGTGACTGCACCAGTCTGTATTCCCATTGACAGTGCACGAGGAGGTCTCTTTTCTCCCCATCCTCACCAACACTTGCTTGTTAATTTATTGATGATAGCCATTCTGGCAGGTGTGAGGTGATACCTCATTGTAGCTTTAATTTGCATCTCATTGATGGTTAGTGACTTCGAGCATCTTTTCATATGTCTGTTGGCCATCTGTATGTCCTCTTTGGAGAAGTGTCTATTCAGGTCTTTTGCGCGGTAGGTTCCATTTTTCACATTTGTTTCAAATAACTTAGAGCAGACAGGGACAAAGAGAGTGCGAGAAGTGCATATTCCAGCAGGGATTAGGGGAAACTTGAGTACAAGAGCCAGTTTGCAGAACTGGCTGCAAATGTGACTCCTGGAGACTGGAAATACTGAAAGGATAACACAGGTCAAAGTGGAGAAGCTACAGAAGGTGTCTAGAGCTGAAAGAAAGCTCAAGGTGAAAACTACTACATGATGTAATAAGAAATGAATAAAGAGGCATAGTTTAGCCAAGTCACATGCCAGGAGAGATAATAATGAAGTATAGGAACCAAGAAAAGATACTTGGGCAAGGTAAAATCATCTATAAAAGTAGTAGTAGCTAATAGATCCCAAATTCTTGGGGTTGCAGAAAGGAGCAGACTGTAGAAAGTGAAGGTAAGCAGAGCATAAAAAGGATCAGGCCCTGGCCGGTTTGGCTCAGCGGTTAGAGCGTCGGCCTGCGGTCCAGAGAGACCCGGGTTCGGTTCCCGCTAAGGGCGCGTACCTCGGTTGCAGTTTGTCCCCGGCCCCTGGTGGGTCGTGCAGGAAGCAGCCACTTGATGTGTACCTTTCACGTCGATGTTTCTCTCTCTTCCTCTCTCCCTCCCACTCTGTCTGAACAAAAAATGGAAAAAAAATGTCCTCGGGCGAGGATTAAAAATAAAGGATCATAATGGGCCCAGCTGGTGTGGCTCAGAGGTTGAGCGTCAACCCATGCACCAAGAGGTTGCTGGTTTGATTTCCCAATCAGGGCACATGCCCAGGTTGTGGGCCAAATCCCCAGTGAGGGGCATGCAGGAGGCGGCCAATCAATATTCTCTCTCATCGATGTTTCTCTCTCCCTCTCCCTTCCTCTCTCTCTAAAATCAATAAAGAAAAATTACTTTTAAAAAAAAGGATCATAATGGGCCTGTGTGTAGAAGGGCATGGTGGAGAGCAGAGAAAGGGATGGGCCAGTGGACAGCAGCAGTGAGGAGAGGTACAGGAGAAGGCAGATAGAGGAAGAACCTCACGCACTGGGGAAAGATGGCTCCAAAACTCAGGCAAAGCTTTAAAGAAGAGAGGCAAGGCTTGTCTCTGCTAACAGAAAGAATGCAAAGGTTTAGTGTAGGTTTGAAGCCTGGAGAGGGAGGGGAAGACTGGGACCCTGATTTCTGCAGTTGAGGAAGGTGGCCAGCTCTTGATACATCACTTATGTTACTTGTCATGAATCTAGATGTGCTTTCAAGAGGCATCTGAAGACCTAGAATTCAAAACTCTTGCGCCCTGGCCAGTTTGGCTCAGCGGTTAGAGCATCGGCCTGCGGTCCAGAGAGACCCGGGTTCGGTTCCCGCTAAGGGCATGTACTTCGGTTGCAGTTTGTCCCTGGCCCTGGTTGGTCGTGCGGGTGGCAGCCACTCGATGTGTCCCTTTCACATCGATGTTTCTCTCTCTGTCTCTCTTCCTCTCTCTCCCTCCCACTCTATCTGAACAAAAAATGAAAGGATGTCCTTGGATGAGGATAAAAAAAAAAAAACTCTTGCAAAATCAGAGACAAATATCTGCTTTCTCACTGTCATGGAATTGTAAGCTCAGACCCTCTATCAAAGTAGCAAGGAAACAATTTGGAATACTTGCCCTAAACCATGTGTGTCATACTTCTTTCTGTGGCAGTCAAGGGTTTAGAAATGCCCATTCAAATTTAGGAACATTTTTAAACAATGGCATAATAAGAAAAGGTACAATCTGCATGCGCCACATCTGGCTCTGCACACATGGTCAGGACACCACTGAGCAGTTTTTCTGGTGGTCTGAGGTCCCACCCCAGGTTTATGAGGAAGCAGAGTCTGTTCTGCCTTCAGAACACCTTCTTACCCTATCCCTTCCACTCCGCCCAAACTGATCAGTCTCTCTCTTTTTCAGGATAGGATTTTTGGGCCTCGGCCTCATGGGAAGTGGCATCGTCTCCAACTTGTTAAAAATGGGTCACACAGTGACTGTCTGGAACCGGACTGCAGAGAAAGTAAGCATTAATGAGTGGTGCTTATCAGGCAGGGTGGGACAGAGCCTTGACCTGTGGGGTTGGGGTAACTAAGGATGGGAATGTCTTCCTGATGTCTTCACTCAGCGTTCTGCATGTGGTAGAGTAGGAGAAGCCACCCTCTCATTCAGGCATGTAGAGCTGTAGATAAATAAGCTTAGAGAATTAGTGTAAAAACTAAACATTTAGCCCTGGTCGGTTTGGCTCAGCGGTTAGTAGTGGTTCTCAACCTTCCTAATGCCAAGACCCTTTAATACAGTTCCTCATGTTGTATGTGGGCGTATCTGCATGTGGGCGGACCCGCCTGGAGACGGATAGGGGAGCGGTGTCTCGGTTCCTAAGACCATCGGAAATATGTGTTTTCCGATGATCTTAGGCGACCCCTGTGAAAGGGTCATTCGACCCCCAAAGGGGTCGCGACCCACAGGTTGAGAACTGCTGGGTTAGAGTGTCGGCCTGCAGACCAGTGAGTCTCAGGTTCAATTCTGGTCAAGGGCACATACCTCGGTTGCGATTTGTCCTCAGCCCTGGTTGGGGTCGTGCGGGAGGCAGCCACTCGATATGTCCCTTTCACATCGATGTTTCTCTCTCGCTCTCTTCCTCCCTGTCTCCCTCCTGCTCTATCTGAACAAAAATGGAAAAATGTGCTCAGGTGAGGATAAAAAAAAAAAACTAAACATTTAAAAATACGCAGGGGTGCCCTGGCAAGTGTGGCTCAGTTGGTTGGGCATTGTCCCATGCACCAAAAGGTTGCTGGTTCAATTCCCAGTCAGAGCACATGCCCAGGTTGTGGGCTTGATCCCCGGTAGCGGGCATACCGATTGATATTCCACTCTCATCGATGTTTCTCTTTCTCCCTGTCCCTTTCTCTCTATAAAAATACATATTTCTTAAAATATCCAGGGGTGCCCTGGCCAGTGTGGCTCAGTTGGTTGAACATCATCCCCTGCACTGAAGGTTGCCGGTTCGATTTCTGGTCAGGGTACATACCCAGGTGGCAGGTTTGATCCGGTTCATGGTGCTTGCTGGAGGCAACCAGTCGATGTTTCTCTCTCACATCGATGTTACTCTCTTTCTCTAAAATCAATTTAAGTCCGGCCGGTGTGGCTCAGTGGGTGAGCGTCGACCCATGCACCAAGAGGTCACCGGCTCAATTCCCTGTCTGGACACATGCCCAGGTTTGGGCCCGATCCCCAGTGCAGGGTATGCAGGAGGCGGCCAGTCGATGTTCTCTCTCATCGATGTTTCTGTCTGTCTCTTTCCCTCTCACTTCCTCTCTCTCTAAAATCAATAATGGAAAAAAAATGTTTTAAGTCAATTTAAAAAAATCATTCATCTGAAAAAAAAATACCCGGGGATATAAAACAAAGTGAAAATTCCTCCCTCCCTGCCATTACCTAAGCTAGATCATGTTAGGTTTTTGCATCCTTTTTTCCTTGCCCACAGAAATACGAATGTGTGTATATTATGAATCCATTGATAAGGAATGCATATAGGTAGATCTGCGCCCGCCTTTTCAGTGGCTATACTGTAGTCAGTCATTTGGATTGTGTTAACAGAGCTGTGCAGTACTGCATTCTACAGTGATGTTCTGTATCTGCGCTATCTAGTGTGGTAGCCACCAGCCACATGTGGCTCTTGAACACTTGAATGAAGACTAGTACAATGGAAGAATTGAATTTTTAATTTTATCCCACTTACGTTTAAATAGTCCCATTTGGCTAGTAGCTACCATATTGGACAGAACAGGTTTAGAAGTTCTTAACCTAAGGTGGCAGCCCACCGCTTCAAGGGGTCTGCATGCCCTGCGTGCCCTGCCTTGGAATTCCAAAGCTGTGAATGTGCACCTTTTGTAATGGCAAGGGGCCCTGCTTCCCATCAAATTGTCATCCAAGAAAAGGTGAAGAACTGTAGTCTGAGTACCAGAAAATTAAACACTGTATTTGCCAGGGACAAAAGAAAGACTGAGAAAGGACCGGCTTCTTGAGGAACAAGGTGTGGCTGAGCATGTATTTGTGAAATGACTGGGTGCTTGTCTCCTTATGTGCAGTGGTAAGAGCTGAAATGAGGTGTGATTGCTGAAAGAATTGGCGAAGCTGATGTATTTGAATTAACAATGTTCTAGACAAAGTAAAAAATTCACTGAAACAAAGTTGCTTTCAAGAATAACAAAGAACTGGTTGAAGAGTTGAAGGGGGCTTGGGGAAGAGAGCACTGAAGGCCATGCTAAGGGATTGCTTCAGGTGCTGGGCACTGCGGGGACCTGAGTCAGAAGTGAGATCGCAGAGACTCTATCGGCAGGATAGTTTGTGATGCAAGGCTAGGTAGTAACAGGGAGTCTAGAGCTGCACGGCGGCAGAGCATCAGGAGAACCAGAGAGTTTGCTTATAAGTACACTGCCCTTTGATAGAATTGCCTCTGGTCTTCCTGTTTTCTTTATTAGAATGCCAGAATGTTATAAATAAGGTCATTCTTTCCAGGTTAATTTACAGGAAGGCAGTAGAGCAAAGCAGGTAGAACTTGGGTTTGGAATAGGGCAGATCTAAATCCAAGCCACACTCTGTTCCCTGCCCTCTTCGGTGAGATAGTTTACCTCCTTAGGCCTGTAAAAGGATGGCACCAAAAGCCCCTACTTCATGGGGGTATAAAAGTTAAATGAGATTATGTAAAGTACTCAGCACAGTGCCTGGCACAAATTATGTATTAAATGTCCTCTTATAAAGCCATTTAATCCTTATGACAATCCCCATAGAATTTTTATAAAAGGATCTTAATAAAAATGAGTCTGTGGTTCTTCTGGAAAAAGAGGAAACATTTTTAAATTTTCAGAAAATGGAGTTATGAGGTCTTCTCCCAAGCAAAGGTGAAAACAATAATATAAATCCACATACTAAGAGGCCAAGATGCATGTGTGCTATAGTAAAGAGAGACCCACCAGGTAGCCCAGAAAGCCTAAGACTTTCTCTGATAGAGGTGGCTAACTATGAATCAGTGAAATAGAAGAAGGTTGTTGGTCAGTAAGTTATGTTCAGAACGACTGGTTGGAAATTTGAGGAAATACTAATCTCACTTCCTACTACATAATAAAATATATTCCAGATAGATTACTGATTTTTTTTTTTCAGTGGCAAAACCAGTAAAAACAAACTAACTAAATAGCCCTGGCCAATGTGACTCATTTGGTTGGAGCATCATCCCATACACCAAAAAGTTTCAGGCTCGATTCCCAGTCAGGGCACATACTCAAGGTTACGGGTTTGGTTCCCTATCGGGGCATATACAGGAGGCAGCCAGTTGATGTTTCTCTCATCAATGTTTCTCCCTCTCTCTCCCTTCCTCTCTAATATCAATAAACACATCCTCGGGTGAAGATTAACAAAAAGAAAAGAAAACTAAATGTCAACGTAGATCTTTCTAAGTCTAGATGTAATCGAAATCACTAAAGAAAAAGATGAATAGTATTTTTTTCTTGTTCTCAATTATAGTTTACAATATATATATATATATATATATATATATATATATATATATATATATATATATATTTTTTTTTTTTTTTTTTAATCTTCACCTGAGGATATTTTTCCATTTATCTTCAGATAGAGTGGGAGGTAGGGAGGGAGAGAGAGAGAAAACATCCATGTGAAAGAGACACATCAACTGGTTGCCTCCTGCACAACCCCAACCAGGACCAGGGACAAACTGCAACCAAGGTACGTGCCCCTGACCAGAATCGAACCCGTGACTCATTGGTCCACGGGCCAACGCTCTAACCGCTGAGCCAGACCAGCCAAGGCTCAATATTTTTATATTAGTTTCAGGTATACAGCGTAGTGGTTAGACAATCATATACATTACAAAGTGTTCCACCCCCAGTATTTCCAGTACCTACCTGGCACCATACAGAAAATGAGCAGTTTTTAATATTACTCCCCACAACAAAAAATAATCAAAATTTAAAGGTAACCAACTAAAAGTGCTTATAGCAAATATGATAGAAAATAGTAATATGTTAATTTTATGAAACATGTAGTTTGATAACTCCTAAGATAAAAAGTAGCTCATAGCCTGGCTGGTGTGGCTCAGTGGATTGAGCATCGTCCCATGGACTGAGAGGTCCAGGTTTGATTCCTGGTCAGGGCACATTCCCCGGGTTGTGGGCTCGATCCCTGGTGGAGGGTGCGCAGGAGGCAGCCAATCAATGTTTCTCTCCCATATTGATGTTTCTGTCTCTCCCTTTCTCTTTCTGAAAAATCAATGAAAACATTTTTTTTTAAAAAGTAGCTCACAGAAGAGGAAACAATTAAAAAACAAGGTATTTAAAAGGTTTAGTAATCAGGAGTAATCAAAATATATCACAAAAAGAAGTTGCTATTTTTAGCTGGTTAAGTCAAGCAGGATAAAACTTTAATGTATTTATGGATGCTTGTTTGTTGTTTTTAAATAATGTACTCAGTGCTGGTGATTTGAAACCTTGATAATGATCATTATATATTGACTCAGCCCTGTTGGGAAACCATTTATCTACATTTATTAAGAGCATGAAAACCATTTGGAGACTATTTTATTCTTAGAGACTTAAATTGAAAACATAGAGGGGAAGTATACATGAAGATATTTGTTGGAGTCATTTATAATTAAAAGCAGTCCAGATATCAAACTGCAGGGCAGTCATTAGGTAAATCCAGATGCCTCTTGATGTAATATTTTGCAGCCATCCATTGTAAGTGATAATTCTGAGCGACTACAATATGGATAAATGAAAGTCTTATAAAATATTGAAACTTGGATACAAAATAGTAGGTTCAAATTATTCTAATTGCTTTTTTAAATGCCTTTGGAAAAAGGTAATGCACTAAAATATTAGTGATGTGTTTTGTCATGAGATGTTCTGGGTGATTTTAATTCTCAGAAAAGAAAATTTAGTGTTTTCAGACCCCAGAAACATCGCAATAAGCGATGGCAGACTCCCAGCCCCAGCCCTGCTTCCCTAGCATAGTGCCGATAACTCAGGGCACTGCATGGTTTTGCCATAGCCAAGACAGCCACTCAGGGCTGCAAACAGGTACAGTTAACATCCTGTCCTCAAATAAGAATACTTCAGCAGACACTTGTTTAGTGCTTATTGTGAAGTAGAACATCAGTCTAGGCACCATGTACACAAAAACATAAGACAGTCCTTAAGAGGCCCCATTCACTTCCCTTAAGAAGTCAGACCGCCAGCTCTGGTGTCCTGAGCTTCCAGCCTCAGCTTCAGTCTCCTGCCTTGGGATGCCAGCCAGGAGGACTGGGCACCGTGTCTCTGGCCTGGCTGTTGTGTTTGTTGTACACTGCCTGCAGCTCACGTTGGGATCTGTGACTTTTGCAGTGTGATTTGTTCATCCAGGAGGGGGCCCGCCTAGGAAGAACCCCCGCTGAAGTTGTGTCAACTTGTGACATCACCTTTGCCTGTGTGTCGGATCCAAAGGCGGCCAAGGATGTAAGGATCCCCTCCCTCCCCTCAGCGTCTCAGATTGTGGCCAGGAAAGCTGGCTGGCCTCCTCCCCTTCTCCCCTGCACACGGAGTGAGTGTCTGCATGTGGGGGGTTGAATTTCCCATCTGGGGGCCATCTTCCATTGTGAAGGGTGTTTGCATAAATTGGATACAGACTTCCTTTAATTCAGAACAAAGAATGAAAATGAGTAGGATCCCTGAGGTCTGTGCTGAAATGGTCTGTGGTATATTCTTGTTGAGCTGGAAGTTTTGGGGCTGAGTATGCTTTTGGTCCATGTGCCAAGTTCCTGTGTTTAGCTATCGCTGTATTTGTATGTTTTAAGAGTTCAAGTGCAGTAGTCATCTTGTTAAACTGGTGACTAGTCTAATCCAGGTAAATCCAAAGAAGCCCCAAAAATTAAGGTTCCAGCTTTTAAATGGGAAGTTTTTAATAGAAAGGAACATATTCTTTTTAAAGATAAATGGGAACATACTAAAAATACTTTTCTTTCCTTTGCTTATTTACTTGCTCTTCCCTTTTTAGCCTTAATATATATTAGCTCCTAATCAGGAAATGAGCCAAAAAAGCAAATGGATTCTGACTTTAGGTCTAAGGGCTCCTGGGTGTCTGGCTGGGAGCCTGGGCTATTGCTTCTCCCTTGTGTCCCCACAGCTGGTGCTGGGCCCCAGTGGTGTGCTGCAAGGGATCCGCCCCGGGAAGTGCTACGTGGACATGTCAACAGTGGACGCTGACACAGTCACTGAGCTGGCCCAGGTAGCAGCCCTATTCGGGCTGGCTCTCCAGCATTCTTTTGGTTGGATCCCAAGACCCAGGCTGACCGTGCCCAAATGTGGGCAACTTGGTTACTTTGCAGGGGTGGGAAACCTTTTTTCTGCCAAGGGCCATTTGGATATTTATAACATCACTCGAGGGCCATACAAAATTATCAACTTAAAAATTAGCCTGCTATATTTGGTCATGTTAATTTGGTGAGGCATGTAATGTTAGCTGGTATTGATTTCATGGACCTTATAGCCCGCTGGCCGGATGTTCCCCACCCCTGCTCTAGAGCCAAAGCCAGAGAGGAGAGGAGAGGCCAGTAGCCTTGGAACTAGCCTGGCTTCATTCTCTACCTTCAAAGTCACAGCTAGTCTAAGTGGCCATGAGAGGAGAGGTGCTGCCCAGCTGGGATGGGCATCAGATCCTGTACCTGCCAGCCTCACAGTGAGAAGCTCTCCAGGCTGCCAGCATAGCCTTTTTGGTTTAAGCATCTATCTGCAGTTGATACTAGTAGAGTATTCCTCCTGCCTGAACTGCTGGGCCCAAGTGAGGGAGTGGTGACTTCTGGCCCATGTGCGTTCTGAGAGTAGCTAAAGTCAGGGACGGGCCATATCCATAGGAGGTGTGGCCAGCCAAGCAGTTGGCAGGGCCATGTTTGGTTATAATCTTTGGTCATTATAAGAAATTCAGAGTAAGTGGGAGCTTATGAGTAGAGTCCAGTCTCTATGTGAGTCATACATCTTTGGAGGAGTCTGCTGACCCTCCCACAGTGTTAGTCCAGCACCTTTGTACAGATGTTGGCTTTGGGGCCTCCATGTGGAGGGCCAGGTACTCCCACCCTAGGACACTCTTTGCTCCCTGCCCGAGACCCCTGGGAGAGGCAAGGCCTCCAGAAGTTGTGACTTTTCTTTCCAGGTGATTGTGTCCAGGGGGGGCCGCTTTCTGGAAGCCCCCGTCTCAGGGAACCAGCAGCTGTCTAATGATGGAATGTTGGTGATCTTAGCTGCTGGAGACAGGGGCTTATATGAAGACTGCAGCAGCTGCTTCCAGGCAATGGGGAAGACCTCCTTCTTTCTAGGTAACATATCTGCCCACCTGTTGGGCTACATCCCCCCCTAGACTGCACTGATGGCAGTATCAATCCCACACGGCCTGTCAGCCTGGGGCTCCTATGGGAAAGTTTCCTTTGATTTGCACAGTCAGTGCCTGGAAGAAGGAAGAACCAGAAGGGTCAGAGCCAGTTCTGTCAGGGGCAAGTGAATGGGGCCTTCCCTGGGTGTAGAGGTGGGTCTGAGCTGGGGTGAGGGTAGGCAGAAAATCCCTGCCTGCGGGATTCTTGGGAAGTAACCGTGATTCTTTGCCCTGGGCAGGTGAGGTTGGCAATGCAGCCAAGATGATGCTGATTGTGAACATGGTCCAGGGGAGCTTCATGGCCACCATCGCTGAGGGGCTAACCCTGGCCCAAGTGACAGGCCAGTCCCAGCAGACATTCTTGGACATCCTCAATCAAGGACAATTGGCCAGCATCTTCCTGGATCAGAAGTGCCAAAGTAAGTTGTCTTTGGCCTCTCTTCTTGCATTTTAGTTTTTATTAGAGCTGAGGAACTGGGTCAGGCAGCTATCACAACAATCTCCTCTTCAGGGGCTCATTGGGTATGAAAGATGCATCCTCTCCAGTCAGTCCATGCCCCCAGGTAGGGGTCCAGAGACACAGCAGATGGGATTTGGGGAGTATAGTCTGGAAACTTGTCTCTCGGGTGTCTGAGGGGGGTGGAAATGCTGGGTGTTGAGCCCTGGTGGTACTGCAGGTGGTTTCTTATTTAAGGTTCTTCTAATTCTTCAGATAAGTGGCTTTCTCTCCTCAGATATTCTGCAAGGAAACTTTAAACCTGATTTCTACCTGAAATACATTCAGAAGGATCTTCGCTTAGCCATTGCACTAGGCGATGCCGTCAACCATCCAACTCCTATGGCAGCTGCAGCCAATGAGGTAACTAACTGCAACACCCAGTGCACAAGTCCCAGCAGCCTTCCCTTTTTCTTCTTGTTCTTCCCTTCTACTTATTTCAGCTTTTCTTTGCTCTCTGGTCTAATCTCTCAGGGTGGAATGTTAGGTCATTGATTTTAGACCTGCCTTTTCTAGCAGGACCATTAAAATCTGTATACTTCTTTTTGAGCCATGCTTACTCCCTTGTGATTTCTTCTTTGACCTGTGGATCACTTCAAAGTTTATCAAATATTTAGGGTTTTCCTAGATGGCTAATGGTTATTGATTTCTAATGTATCTCTTTTGTGTTCAAAGAATATGCCCTGTATGATTTTTAACTCGTTTATTCAGACTTGTTTTGTGGCCCAGCAGATGGTCTATTTTGCTGGGTATGCCATGTGCACTTAAGAAGACTGTTCTGCAGTTGTTGGGTGCTGTGTTCTGCAGATATCAATTAGATCAAGATGGTTGGCAGTATTTTTCAGATAATCTTTACTGACCTTTCTTATGGTTCTTTCAGTCACTGAGAGAAGGCTATTAAAATCTCCCAACTATGATCATGAGATTGTTTGTTTCTTTAATTCTCCCTGGTTTGCTTAATGCCTTTGAAACTCTTGTTTATTATGTTTTCCTGATGAATTTTCCCTTTCATTATTATTATGAAATGGTTCTCTTGATCTTTGTCTTGAAATCTGTTGTCTGATTTTTGTGTGTGTGTGTTGTTGTTTTTTTAATCCTCACCTGAGGATTTTTTCTTTCCATTTATCTTCAGATAGAGTGGGAGGGAGGAAGAGAGAGAGAGAGAGAGAGAGAGAGAGAGAGAGAGAGAGAGAGACATCGATGTGAGAGAGACACATCGACTAGTTGCCTTCCGCACAACCCCGACCAGGGCCGGGGACCAAACTGCAACTGACATACATGCCCTTGACCGGATTCGAACCCTCGACTCATTGGTCTGAGGGCCGATGCTCTAACCGCTGAGCCAAACTGGCCAGGTCTGGAGCTTGCATTTTTATCCATTCTGACAATATCAGCCTATTAATTGGAGTGTTTAATCATTAACATTTTTTCAAATGACATTTACTAAGCACCTATACATGCACTTATTGAAAAGAGTTTTTTAGAAGTTCAGCTTTCTTATCTGTACCTGATAGAAATGTAATCTTAAGAAGAAACAGCCCGGCCGGTGTTGCTCAGTGGTTGAGTGTCGACCCATGCAATAAGTCGCTGGTTCGATTCCCGGTCAGGGCACATGCCCAGGTTGTGGGCCCAATCCCCAGTGGGGGGCATGCAGAGGGCAGCCATCCGATGTTCTCTCTCATCAATGTTTCTGTCTCTCCCTCTCCCTTCCTCTCTCTAGAATCAATAAAGAAAAAGTATTTAAAAAAGAAAAATCAACTAAGTGTTGTCCCATGCACCAAAAGGTGACGGATTCTATTCCCAGTCAGGGTCGGGAGGCAACCAAATGACGTTTCTCTCTAAAAATAAAAATAAACACAGCTGAGCAATGTTTGTCTTTACCATAGAGTTACAATAAAAGCATTTTATGAAACACATAGATTCATTTATTTTAGAAGCAGTAGCTTCAAGTGTTATTAGCTGGTAGACATTTTCATTCAACTTTAATACTTACAGGTGTCAAGTAGCTAAATCCAGAAAAAGAAAAAAAAAAACCACCATACTGCTCTTTTCAGACCTGCCTTTTCATCGTTTATAAACTTCTGTCCCTAAATTCTAAATACCTCAGAGTACTTACTTCACTCTTTTATTTTTTTTAAACTTATCTTTATTGTTGAATGGATTACAGATGTCCCCCTTTTTTCCCCCATTGACCCACTCCTCTCCAATCCTGCCCCCCTCCTGCCTTCCCCACACTATGGTTTGTGTCCATTGGTTATGCACATATGCATAGAAGTTCTTTGGTTTATCTCATCCTGCCCTCCCTCCCCCCTTCCCTTTGAGGTTCTTCAGTCTAACAACCAATTTGTCCTTCTTAATTCCTTCATCTTTTTCACCCAGTCCCCCAGCCCCCTCCCATTTGGCAAGCAACGAAAAGTTCTCTGTGTCTATCAGTCTGTTTTTGTTCTGCTTGCTCATTTTGTTTGTAGATTCAATTTTTGATAGATATGTATTTATTGCCATTTTATTGTTCA
Organism: Tadarida brasiliensis; assembly: GCA_030848825.1. Taxonomy (NCBI): domain Eukaryota; kingdom Metazoa; phylum Chordata; class Mammalia; order Chiroptera; family Molossidae; genus Tadarida; species Tadarida brasiliensis. The sequence goes on from CM061258.1 coordinate 113,800,052, forward strand.
TATTTTTGTTCTTCTCCTTCAAGAAGACCTTTCAGCATTTCATATTACTGGTTTGGTGATGATGAACTCTTTTAGCTTTTTCTTGTCTGGAAAACTCTTTATATGTCCATTGATTCTAAATGATAGCTTTGCAGGATAGAGTAATCTTGGTTGTAGGTCGTTGCTTTTTCATCACTTTGAATGTCTCTTGCCCCTCCTTTCTGGCCTGCAGAGTTTCTTTTGAGAAATCGGCTGACAGTCTTATTATGGGAGTTTCTTTGTAGCAGCTGCTTTTCTCTTGCTGCTTTTTTTTTTTCCCTTATTGATTTTAGAGAGAGGAAGGGAGAGGAAGGAGAGAGATAGAAATATCGATGAGAGAGAACATCGATTGGCCGCCTCCTGCATGCCCCCCACTGGGGATCAGGCCCACAACCTGGGCATGTGCCCAGACCGGGAATCAAACCGGCAACCTCTTGGTGCATGGGTCGATGCTCAACCACTGAGCCACACCGGCTGGGCTCTTGCTGCTTTTAAGATTCTCTTTGTCTTTAACCTTTGGCATTTTGATGATGATGTGTCTTGGTGTACACCTCTTTGGGTTCACCTTGTTTGGAACTCTCTGTGCTTCCTGGACTTGTATGTCTGTTTCCTTCACGAAGTTAGGGAAGTTTTCTGTCATTATTTTTTCAAATAGGTTTTCAGTTTCTTGCTCTCTCTCTCTTCTCCTTCTGGCACCTCCATGATGTGAATATTGTTATGCTTGAAGTTGTCCCAGAGGTTCCTTACACTGTCCTCATTTTTTTGGATTCTTTTTTCTTTTTGCTGTTCTGATTGGGTGTTTTTTGCTTCCTTATATTCCAATTCAATGGTTTGCTTCTTGGCTTCACCTACTCTACTATTGATTCACTGTAAATTATTATTTATTTCAGTTAGTGCATCCTTCATTTCTGACTGGTCCTTTTTTTATGTTGTTGATGTTCTCACTAAGTTCCTTGGAGGTCTCCTTAAGTTCCTTAAAGGTCTCACTAAGTTCCTTGAGCATCCTTATAACCGGTGTTTTGAACTCTGCATCTGATTGCTTATCTCCATTTTGTTTAGTTCTTTTCCTGGAATTTTGTTCTATTCTTTCACTTGGGACATGTTTCTTTGTCTCCTCATTTTGGCTGCCTCCCTGTGTTTGTTTCTATGTATTAGATAAAGTTGCTATGTCTCCTAGGCTTCCTAGGGTGGCCTATTGTAGCAGGTGTACTGTAGGATCCAGTGGCACAGCTTCCCTGATCACCCCAGCTGGGCCCTCGAGGTGCACCCCTAGCATGGACTATATACCCTTCTGTTGTAATTGAGTCTTGATTGCTGTTGGCACGTCAGTGGGAGGGATTTACTCAGGCTGGTCAGCTGCAAGGACTGGCTGTGCCCACTGACCACGTAGTCAACTCCCTTGGAGGATCAGCCGTGTAGGGGCCCACCACACAGAGCAAGACTTACTTCAGCAGGGCTCTGGTGCCCACTGAGTCCACTCATTGAGTGTGTCGCTTGTGGAGGTAGTTGGTTGGTGGTGCTTCAGTGTGGTCTGAAGCTGTCCACTGAGTGTGCTGGCTCTGGGGCAAGGTCAGCCTCTGCCTGTGTTCTACCCAGGGCCACCAGGCATGAGCTACAAAGTGATCTGCAGACGGCTGCTGCTTGTGCTGGGCTTGGAGGTACCCAGGAAAAGCCAAGTTGTGAACCAAGGCTGACTGCTGCTGGTGCCAGGCCTGGGGCCACTTAACGAGAGGTATGGGTCTTGCTGAGACCAGGTGCTACTTGTTTGAGAGATTTTAGGAAAATCTGAAGCAGGATCCAAGACAGGCCAATCCTATGGTAAAACCATTGGAAACTGCTTGGGTGGGCCCGAAGGTTGGGTGGGGCAGGGCCTCAGGGAATCACTAGGGCAGGGCAAACAGTGTGAGCCAGGTTGCTGGAATCCCAGATATGGCTGCGTCTGCTGCCCCAGGGAAGGGCTCACCAAAGGAGCAGTGGCCTCCCACAGCAAGTCTGTCCAGGAGAAAGCTGCCCCTCCAGCTCTCGCCCCAATGCCAGATAATTCAGTTCTTCCCTGTATGTCCCTGGAGCCTTTCAAGCTACCTCTCCAATGCTGGAGCCCAGAAGGAGCGAGTTTGAGTAAGTCCGTGTGCAGGCCCTTTAAGAGGAACTGCCTGGGACTCCAGCAGCCTCAGCCTCAATTCCCACTGGTTTTACAGCCAGAAGTGATGGGGACTTCTCTTCCTGGCACTGGAACCCTGAGCTAGGAGCCTGGTGTGGGATGGGGACCCCTCAGTCCTCAGGGAGGACCTTCCCAACTGAGGTGTCCCTCCTGAATTTTATCCTCCACACATGGGTTTAGGACCAGCCCGTCTGCGCGTCTGCACCTCCGTGCCTCCCCGCCTCCGCACCTCCCCACCTCTGCCCCTCCTACCAGGCTTGATGTAGCTGCTGCTTTAATTTCATAGTTGTAGGACTTCCATTCAGCTCGATTCAGGTGGTTCTGAATGATGGTTCTGTAGTTTAGTTGTAATTTTGATGTGGTTGTGGGAGGCGAGTACCGTGTTTACCTATGCCGCCATCTTGACTGGAAGTCCTCTTATTTCACTCTTTTAGATTGCAGTGCAATTTCAGGTTTCTCCTGTTTGTTTCACCTCTGGGTTCTCTCTTGGCAGTAAATTCCTCATGTACTTTATCACTTATTTGTTGATGAGTTTGTCTTTAACTGTAGTTACTTCTGAAAGGTTCTGTGTGTGGTTTGTGTTGGCAATACTTCTCTAAGAGGTGATTTCCAGCTTGCCTCCACTCTCTTTCATTCGCTTGGAAATAGACATTTTGGTTAATTTCTCAGTGGAACATGGCACTTTCTGGCCATTTGTTTGGGTAGTGTGACTTTAGGCTCTCTACTGATTGGATCATAAAGTTAACTAGTCTGTTAACATTTAGTCTGTTGTGTGGTTAGATTCAGGGCTGTTAGTTTATTATTTGATTGCTGCTTCTCCCTTCCGGCTTTTGTTTGTCTGTTTCTCCTTTCTCACCTCCTTTTGTGTTATTGAATTTTTTTTAATTTCATTTTAGATATCTATTGGCTTTTTTTTTTAGAGAGAGAGGAAGGGAGAGGGAGGAAGAGATAGAAACACCGAGGAGAGAGAACATTGATTGGCTGCCTCCTGCACATCCCCTACTGGCATGTGCCCTGACCGGGAATTGAACCGGCAACCTCTTGGTGGATGGGTTGACGTTCAACCACTGAGCCACACCGGCCGGGCTCTGTTGGCTTTTTAATAATGCATTATTTTTATTCTGTTTTTGCTCTAGGGATTGCAATATGCATTTAACTTTACGGCCTACTTTGAGTTAATATTTACTGAAAACATAGATCCATTTACCTCTCTGAACCTCACCCTTTAAGGCATATTTCTCAACCTGGGCACCATTGACATTTTGTGTGGGAACTGTCCTATGCATTGCAGGATGTTAACAGCATCCCTGTCCTCTACCCACTAGATATTAACAGCACCCCCACAGAAATTATATCTAGACATTAACAATATCCCTGGGGGGGGGGGCAAAATTCCCCCAGGTTGAGAACCCCTGCTTTAAGTTACAGCTGTCCTATGTGTTATGTCTGCCTTTGTTTTAAACCCACCAGACAATGTTGAAATGTTTTGCTTTAAGTAGTCATATGTATTTTAAAGAAATTGAGATGAAAAATAATTTTTCTGATTTATGATTTCCAGTGCTCCGTTCCTTTCTAAAGAATTGAATTTCTCTCTGGTGTTATTTCCTTTCAGCTGGGAGAACTTGCTTTAGCATTTCCTGTAACGCAGGTCTGCTGGTGACAAGTGGTTTTCTTTTATCTGAAAAGGTCTTTATTTAGCCTTTATTCTGAGTTGACAACTTCACCTGAGCTATAATGGACACTCTCAATTATGGTGGCTCCAACTGGACTATGTTTTTGTTTTTTGTTTTTTAATGCAACCAGCCGTGTGAGGGAGGTTCCTTGTGTCCAACTGCATTTCCTCGGCATGACCGGATGCCATACTACCCTTGTTGAACAAGGGCTTTTTAATTCTTTTCATACTTCTTTATATTCACCTAGTATCTCCAGGGTAGCTGGTAATTGCCAAGCACCATACTAGGCTCTGGGGACAGGTTGGTGCACATTCTAATGGAACAAGGCACAAAATAAACACATACGTATTTAAACAAATAAGAATCTCAGATGGTCAGAAATGTGAATAAAATGTAATAGAATAAGGAGATAGAGGTGACCAGGGTAAAGTGGTACAGCTGCTGCTGTAGATGGGGTGGTCAGGGAAGGCCTTTGGGAAGGAGCCAGCCATGCTGAGGGAAGGGTGTCCTGTGCAGGGAAAGGGCAAGGACAGGAGCCCAGAGAATAACATGGGAAGTCCTTGGAGGGTCTTCAGCAGGAAGAGGGACATTGTTACAATTACTAACAACACTGAGCCCTGCCTCTGTGCTGGCACTCTGAACATTATACATCCTTCACTGCATTTAATCTCCCCATAACCCTTTTACCTTCTCCATGGTATCAAAAAGCGATGGCTGAGGCATTTTGTCCAAAGTCAGGCCAGTCAGCGAAGGAGCCAGAGGTCACACCCAGACAGCCTGGACTCCAGAACCTACCTACCTAACCACACCTAAAACCACCTCCAGGAAGCAGATCCATCCATGTCTTTAACAGCTATGTGGTCAGAGACTGAGCCCATCTCATTTTTTTCCAGGTGTACAAAAGAGCCAAGGCACTGGACCAGTCTGACAACGACATGTCTGCCGTGTACCGGGCCTACATACACTAAGCCCCCACTCCCCCTATATTCCCTCTGACCCCCTCTTCCTCACATGGGATTGGGGTCCTGGGACTTAACTCTGGACCAGTCCACCTGTCTCCATCTCCTTTTATACAGACTTTGAGACTTGCCATCAGCACAGCACACAGCATTGCTCCTCCCCTGAATGTCCTGGGAAGGGGAGGGGTATCAGCAGGATTGGCCTGTAGCAAAGCTCTTGAGCTGGGCACTGGCCCCCAAACCAGGTGGCTGTGTGTTCACACACACACACACACACACACACACACACACACACACACGTACACCCACACTGGCTCTTACTCCAGGATAGAAGCTGCCCAGAAACTGCTGCCTGGCTTTTTTCCCCCTTCTTCCAAGCTTGTCTTATCTCAGACCCCTTCCATTTGAGGAACTAGAATCAGCAGTGAGAACTGGAAGCCTCCCCATTGCTTCCCTCAGAGCGAAGATGCTGTGGTCTCATCCACATTCCCGGCTGGATCCCTTGCAGAGAGAGGCTCTGGGCCAAGATGAACCAGCACAGACTAAATGGAGGATCCTGTGGGCCCTCCGTCCTCAGTTGACCAGCTGATGATGATTGTCATGTTTAAGCTACCAACGTGCAGCCAACTCCAGAAATGCCTTTGTGAACTGAAAAGAGATTGACAAAGTCAAGCGAAGAAGGGCTCTGGCTTTCCAGGGAGAGCATCAGTCAGCCTGTAGGTTGAGCCTCACAGAAAAGGCTGCCCTCCTCACTGTTCTTCAGCACCCGAAGTCGCCATCACTACCGAGCCCTGGGCTGGGATCAGACTTCCTTGCTTTGGTGTAGGGGGATCTCACTCCTCAGTAAGCTGTTTTAGTATTTAGATTTGCATTCCAGCCCTTGGGAAGGGAGTCCTGAGGGCCACCAGTGAGGAGTAAAGAGGAAGAGGGATGGTCTTCTTCCTGTTTCCATTATGCCACAGACTTCACATGGTCTTGAAGAGCCACTCTGACCCAGGCGCCCTCATAGTGGTCCCACCTTCTCCAGCCTGCCCCTGCACAAGCCCTCTGCATGCCCACTTCTCTCCATTCTCCTCCCTTTCCCCTTTTCCTCCCATGGAGACAGTATTTCTTCCTGTCTGTCTGTCCCTTTGACCCAGACCCAGCCTGACCAACCAACGATGACCATTTCTTAGGCTCAGCTCTTGAAACAGAATGAGTGTCTTCACTTTAGCCAGCAGCTGGGTCTTCGGTGCTTCCAGGGCCCTGGGGTCTGTCAGGAGGGAAAAGGAGAACTGGGCCTGACTGAACCTGAACTAATAGCCCCTTGGAGGTGGATCCAAGACATCCTTGAGTACCTAGTATTTCTCCTTGGACAGGGGACCAGAGGGGGTTGGAATGTGGCATAAGAAAAAGGAGAAGTCACCTGAAGGATGTCAGTGTTGTCTCCCTCTGCATGGGTTGGATTTTCCAAAGTCACACTTTGCAGAAGGTCAACATTTATAGTGAATACATAATTATATATAAAAAAGGTGGCCACACTGGTGTGGGTCCCTCCCCCTCACAACCTTGGCCCTTTTCCACTGATCAGAACCCAGGTTATGGGATCTCAGAAGACATGGGGGTGCAGGGGACAGGGATGATGCCTGTGGGATTTTGGCACAGTTTATTTCACTGGGATTTTGAATTCTTTTCTGTCTGAACACAAAGCCTGTTATAGTCCTAGCTGGACACTGGGGAAGGGGGGAGGGAGTGGGAAAAGATGCTGTAATGAAACTGGTTAGTCAATGTTGTCTTAATATTGTTGACAATTCTGTAAAGTTCCTTTTTATGAATATTTCTGTTTAAGCTATTTCACCTTTGTTTTGAAATCCTTCCCTTTTAAGGAGAAAATGTGACACTTGTGAAAAAGCTTGTAAGAAAGTCCCTCCTCCGCCACCCTTTTTATTTCCCTTTAAATGACAAATCTGGTAATTAAGGTTGTGAATTTTTATTTTTGCTTTGTTTTTAATGAACATGTCTTTCAGAATAGGATTGTGTGATAATGTTTAAATGGCAAAAACAAAACATGATTTTGTGCAATTAACAAAAGGCTACTGCAAGCAGAATAAAACGTTTCTTGGTAACACAACTGTGACTGATTACCTTGGCGGTGGCCTGTGCCTAAACACCAACCGCCCAGCGATGGACGGAGAAGGAGGGCGGAGGATAAGTCAGCGAGGCAGCGACCTCGTCAAGTCCGTCCCCGGCTTTTTCCTGTACCAACGGAACCAGAGGGCGGATGGCAAGGCCGAGCCGTACCAGGCTACCCCGTCGGCCAATCGCAGGGCACGGTGAGAACAAGCTATTCCGCCAGCCAATAGAGCGCAAGTGATTAAGGGCGACCTATCAGAGCCCGGGAGAGGCGGGACGAGGTTCTCAGCGCTCCAGCCGAAGAGCAGTCGTGGATGCTGCGCCCACAGCGGGTGCCGGCGGCGTCCCGGGCGAGCCGGCGCGAGCGGGTTCTTACAGCAGCCAGCCTAGTTCCATTCCGCAGTGTCGTGAGTCGGAGGCGGAGCGGGCGTCCGCTCAGCCAGTCGGCGGAGCAGGGGGGAGGTTTGGGGGCGGGATTTGTCCCCATTCAGCCAATCGGCGACGGAGGTGGGCCCTGGAGCTGAGTACTGACCGAGCGGCGGGCGCGGATCGCTGGCCGGAGACCGTAGCTGGACAGCAAGCAGCGGCGATGGCGACCGCGATGGCACCGACAGTGGTGGAGCGGGTAGTACTGGTGAGGCGCGCGGACGGTTGGGCAGGGCAGGCTGGGGGCGGCAGGCCCGGGCGGCTGATAGCGGCCTGTCCCGCCAGGAGGAGGAATTCCGCTGGCTGCTGCACGACGAGGTGCACGCCGTGCTGAGGCAGCTGCAGGACATCCTAAAGGTAACGACTTGCGGGGCAGCCGTGGGCCTTTGCGCGCGCCCACCCTCCCCAACCTCTCCCGGCGCGGCTCCTCCCCCGGCCGGCCCTGCCTGACACCCCAGCGCCTGCTGTGTACGCGTCGCACGGTGTTTAGACGGGGCTTTGTTGTCAGCGGGTTTGGAGTCTAGTCGGGGGCGCCTGCAGATAATTACCCGATTCCACAAGCGGCTATGTGAGCTCTGTGGGCCTGGATTGAGCCAAAGAAGACGGGGTAGGTCTTCTTTGAAGCAGTGACATTTAATCTAAGATCAAGAAAAAGGAGAGGTGACAGCCCCTGCCTCAAGGGTTGTCGTGAAGATAAGCCAGTCAACTCACAAATGTCCAGGCATTGCCTGGTATGGCCAGAACTGCGGGTTGTCATGACTACTGTGGTTCCTTGGCTCTGTTCCGAGCACCCGAGCACCTTAACCAAGCTGAGAGAGTATTCCTGTTCTGTATCCCCACGTTGAGCACAGGCGCCCAGGGAATGTGGAAGGAGCAGGTATTGACTCGGGTAGGACCTGAAACTCTAGCCGCGGGGGAGGAGCGAGAGCGGCGGGGAAGGTGCCCTGAAGGCTTGGGTAGGGTGTTCCTTTGAGGCCAGCCCTCCTTTTTCCTCCCCTAGCCAACCTGGGAGTGGGACTTCTGGAAGAAGCACTGGGCTGGATTGAGTGAATTTTGCCCCATTCCCCTCTGTCCCCCAGGAGGCCTCTCTCCGCTTCACTCTGCCGGGCTCAGGCATGGAGGGGCCTGCCAAGCAAGAGAACTTCATTCTGGGCAGCTGTGGGTGAGCCCTGGCTTGGCCAGAACCCCTGGGACAGGCTCCTTAGGAGGGGGGGGACACCTAGGTTGGAACATTCTGTGACAGACAGCCAGAAGCAGCCCACTGGGAGGGCTGGGTGGTGGGAGGGGATCTGCTGCAAGTTCTGCTCTGACCTCCATGTGTTGTAGCACAGACCAGGTGAAGGGTGTGCTGACTCTGCAAGGGGACGCGCTGAGCCAGGCGGTGAGTCCCTGGCCCCTCTCCCCTTTCCAAATGCTGGAGAAGCCATTGGGGAAGAGTGTGGGGGCCTTCTGCTTATCTCAGCTCTGCCACTGGCTGGCTGTGTGACTGGGCAGGATCCTTGACCATTCTGGACCTCAGTTTCCTCGTTTGTAAATGACAACAACCCCCAGCCTTCTCATGAGATTAGTGTGTGGTTTCAGTGAGAAGTTCAGGAAGGGGATTTTTTGCACATGGCCCAGCCCAGAGTCTGGGCCCCATGAAGCATGGGCATTGGCAGGATTAGACTAGCCCCAGATCAAAGTGGAATCAGCTGACATCTGAGCTCCATCTGCACCCGGCCCTGTGCCAAGTGTGCCAAGGTGTGGGAGAAAGTCCCTCTCCTTCATGATGGGTGTTCAGTCCATTGGCCTCTGCAAATGTTCTCTGTCTGCCCACAGTCACACACCTCCTCCCAGCTGAGGCCACCTTCCCCTTTCTCAGCTTTTCCCTTTCATTTCTTTGTGGTTCCTCTTGGGCCTGAGTTCCTGTTTCCTGATCTCCCTGTTCACCACCCCCCCACCCCCCCCACCCCCCCCCCCCGCCAATGGCCAAGGTGTTGGGAGTCCTTCCCTGCCACAAGTGGCTGGGGGCTAAACCACCACTGTTTCTGCCCCTGGCTCAAAGGCTCAGAGTGGCCAAAAGCAGAAAGGCATCCCTCTGCCCAGCTTATCCCACTCTCACCTATCAGGACGTGAACCTGAAGATGCCCCGGAACAACCAACTGCTGCATTTTGCCTTCCGGGAGGACAAGCAGTGGAAGCTGCAGCAGGTAACTAGGCCCTTCCCCAACCAGAGCTCAGGCCACAAGGACAGGCAGGGGCAGGCCTGCACAGTGGTGCTAAGGCCTCCAAGGCTGGACACTGGGGATTTGCAGCCACAGCAAGCCTGGTAGGGTGCTGCCTAGCAGCAAAGCTGGGGTGGGCGGGGCCTAGGGCTCCAGAGCCTAGTCTGTGGGAGGTGGAGAACCTGTCTATATAAGTCCCCAGGCCTCAGCCAGAGCCACAGGGATCCCCCTGAACAAGTCATTCCCTGCCCAAAGCCTCCAGGAGCTTCCCATGGTTTTTTTTTTCTTTCTCTATTACCAGTGTTTCCTATTTCTCCCCGCCCTAGGGCTTCACCACACTATTGTCTGTGTCCATGAACTATGCATATATGCATATATATTCTTTGGTTGCCCCATGGCTCTTGAGAACAAAGTCCCTGCTTCCTGTCAACTCCTATGTGACTGGGCCCTACCCTCTGCACCCCCCACAACTGGCCACCAGCAGTTTCCACCTCCAGGCTTTTGCTCTTGCTTGTCCTTCCACCGGCTTTTCTCATCACAAGAGTGATCATCAAGAGTCACCTCCCTGGAGCCTCCTCTGACCCCCATCTAAAGAGGCTCCCCCACCCCCTCCGTCACCCAGTTTATTTCCTTGTGCAAGTCAAGCAGTCTGTTTCTTGTGCCTTTACTCTGTTACCATCTGTCCTCCTTTAGAAAGTGAGCTACAGGAGGCAGGGACCAAGCCTGCCTCAGTCTGTGTCATATGCCAGCACCCAGCCAGGGCAGGAAGCCAACAGCTGTAGGGGAGGAGTCAGGCGAGCAGCACCCACCCACCCCTCCAAGGATGACTGTCCCTTGGAGTGGGGGCCCATGGGCTGGGGCCCCAAGACTGGCTGCTCTGAATCTGGCACCTCTCCCAGCTGGGGCCCAGCCCACTGACCACTCCATGGGTACTGTTTTCAGATCCAGGATGCCAGGAACCATGTGAGCCAAGCTATTTATCTCCTCAACAACCGGGATGAGAGCTACCAGTTCAGGACAGGAGCAGAGGTCCTTAAGGTGAGTTTTCTGCAGGGACAGGGGAGTCAGATTTCCCACACTCGGCCCTGACCTCTGGTTCCCTGGGGAACTCTGCCCCCATGTCCTCAGGTAGAGCTGACAGTTAACCCTTCACCTCCCAGCGTACACATGTCTGTCCAGCCACAGTCAAATGGTTCACAACCCGAGCTCCAGAATGAGACCTGGGTTCTGATCCCAGGGCCTCCACTATATAAGTTGTGCAACCTCAAGTCATTTACTTAGTCACTATGTGCCTCAATATCCTCCCCTGTAAAAGGGGGACAAGATATAGTGACTACCAATTGTTATAATGCAGGTAAAGTGGCCCTAATAAGCGCTCAGTAAATAGTAGCTGTTAGGCCCGGCCCGTGTGGCTCAGTGGATTGAGCGTCGTCCCATGGACTGAGAAGTCCCGGTTCGATTCCCGGTCAGGGCACATGCCTAGGTTGCAGGATCGATCCCCAGTAGGGGACGTGCAGGAGGCAGCCAATCGATGTTTGTCTCTCTCTCCCTTCCCCTCTCTCTAAGAAATTCATAAACATATTTTTTTTTAAAATAGTAGCTGCTAGTAGTAGTACTAGCAATAGAAAAAACCCTTGTAATTAATAAAATTAATTCACAAAGCATAGAGGGAAGAGCTGAGTCTGGATGCCCTGGACTTACTGTGTGTCCTCAGGTGGTTCACCTACCCTCTCTGGACCTCTGATTCTTCATATGAAACTTGGGACTAGATGGACTACAGTCCCTCCCAGAACTGTGACTGCCCTGGGGGATATAAGCGCAGCCTCCATGCTTATTCCAAATAGTTTTGTTTTTCCTGGGAACCAAGTCATCCTAGTACCCACAGCAGCACCTGAAAACAGTGGAAGCTGGGGCTCTGAGGAGTCCAAGCCAGGGCTTTGCTCCATAGTAAAGGAAAGGGATGAGTTCTAGATGGTTCCACTGTTCACTAGCTATGTGACCTTACCCCTTCAGAGCCCCAGTTTCTTCACCTGTGAAAATGGGGTTGGTGCCTGACTTAAGACATCAACTCAGCTGTCCCATCACTTCCTCCAGGAAGCCCTCCCTTGCCCCTTGCACCCCCATCCACCAAGCCCTCATGCCCCTGGGACTAACTCCTGGCATCTCATTCCCCCTTGGACCAATCCCCAGGATTCCATGCAATAGAACTTCCTGGATGGGTGGTACACAGTACAGACATCCTCCTCCCCCAGCTGGAGCCCAATTACCTGCATTTTTAACAACACCCCCACTTTGGGGAGTTCAGGTCCTGAGACCAGGACCACCAGGGCAGGAGCTGGAGCCCATAACTTTGTCACTCCTTGACGAGTGGGGGACAGGATCAGGACCAGGCCCCGCTGCCCTTGCAGCAGCTGTGACCAGCCCCCTCTCCCCCAGCTGATGGACGCCGTGATGCTGCAACTGACCAGAGCTCGCAACCGGCTCACCACCCCAGCCACGCTCACTCTGCCTGAGATTGCTGCCAGCGGCCTCACGGTCAGTGCCTCGGGCCAGGAGAGCAGGTCCTCTGGAAAGGGACACTGGGGTGCCAAGGGGTCCTAGAAGCCCCAAATTGTCATCAGTAGGAGTTCTGTGTCTATGCACAGTTTTTTGGGATAGGGTCCTCAGCTTCCTTCCTGTGTCCCCCCAGATACATCACCCCTGGTCTGAGTCAGTGGTTCCCAAGCCTGGCAAAGCAGGAAGTTACCCAGGGCACCTGGGAAGAGTCTGGATGCCCCAGTGCATAGGATGAGGGCTGAGAGTCCTCCAGGTGGTTCTTGGGAGGCCTGTGCCTGCCCGGCCCTTATCCCACTTGCCTGCCTTCCCCGCAGCGGATGTTTGCCCCTGCCCTGCCCTCCGACCTGCTGGTCAATGTCTACATCAACCTCAATAAGCTCTGTCTCACCGTGTACCAGCTGCACACCCTGCAGCCCAATTCCACCAAGGTGAGCAGGACCCCACCAACCCCGGACCCCACCTCTGCCCCCCACCGGCCCATGCTCTGCAGCCCTGAGGGCCTGACCTGGGTCTGGTGTGCTCTTCCGCCTAGAACTTCCGCCCAGCTGGAGGCTCTGTGCTCCACAGCCCTGGGGCCATGTTGTAAGTACACTTGGGAGGGGTGCCCTGGACTGCCCTCGGCACCTCAGGGGCTGGGGGGCTCAGGGACCCGACCCTCTGCCTGCAGTGAGTGGGGCTCCCAGCGTCTGGAGGTGAGCCATGTGCACAAAGTGGAATCCGTGATCCCGTGGCTCAATGATGCCCTCGTCTTCTTCACCGTCTCCCTGCAGCTCTGCCAGCAGCTCAAGGATAAGGTGGGCATTGGCAGTGGTGGGGTCTGGGCTGGGCCACAGTCTCAGGCAGAAGAGGCCAGCCAGGCAACAGGCTGCTTACCCCCTTCTTTTTGGGGGATTCTAAGGGCTGTTGTCTCAGGTCCAAAGCACCCCCAAATCTTAAGGTCTTCGTACCCTCCACACAGGAGGCTCATGGGCCATGGTGCTGCTGGGCAGCAGTACCCTCTGCCTGGCACATTGCCCTTGGATAACCTTGAAATCTCACCTGAGTCACAGGGTGCATCAGGGGCCGGGCCCCCCAGCACCACCACTTACCATGTCCCCCCACCTTCCTCCCTCCCTAGATCTCGGTGTTCTCCAGCTACTGGAGCTACAGGCCTTTCTAAGCAGAGCACCCAAGAGCCTGTCCCCCTGAGAAGTGGCGCCTACCTAGGGTGTCCGTGTCCCCACCACACCCACCCCCTGGAGTGCCGGCCAGAGCCAGTACTACAGGCGAATCACTTTCCTCCTTGCCTGTCCTGCCCATCACATTTGCACAGATGGGAGTGAACACGAAGCTCTGGAATGAAGGGAGGCTGACTTGAGTTTTGTTTTGGATGGGGGTGGGTCAGGAAGGTGGGGTCAAGAGGTGGCCCACATTCCAAGCCTTGTCCTTTGGACTCCAGGTGGAGCCCAGCCCAGGGCTCTCCTTCCTCCCTGCTTGCATGTCTGCTTGCTGAGCTGCCCCCAGGTGAGAGACAGCACATTCCTCCTCCCTCCTCCCGCTGGAAGGTGAGAAGTAGGTGGTGACCCTAAGCTGTGAATTGGGAGAGGAGGAGGAAAGGACAGACAGAAGCCACCCACCATGAGCTAGGGTGCCCTTGACTATTTACTCAGCAACCCCACCAGGGCCTCCAAGAAATAAAGATCATCCAACTTTGCCTGGACCTGTCTGTCTGTCTGTCTGTCTGTCTGAGTGGGGACCAAGCTGGGGATCCCTGATTGTCAGGGGCTAGGTGGAGTACCCAGTTGCTGAGTGGAATGGTAGACAAGGGCTCTGCCTGGGGGTTTGGGCCCCAAGTTTGAGCCCAGCTTCCCCTCCCATGGGTAGTTGTTAGATGGCATCTAGCAAGTTATTTAAGGTCTCCTGGTGACAGTCATGCCAGTTGAAGTCTGTGAGGGACCAGGTGGGCGCGTAGATGGAGTGGTGAGTACCTGCATTGCCCACCCCTTGATGGGAGGTTGGAACACACTTCAGACTCAGGCTCTGGGCAAACAAGGCGTTGTTACTGTTGCCCAGCAGTACATGTGAGCGGAGGGGCTGGGGGACTCGCCTCATTAAGGTTCCAGAGCCAAGTTTTTCACTCCCATGGAGTTTTCCTGTAAGAGAGGCACAGAGTGGGGCCCAGTGGGCTTCAGTCCTCAGTTCCCTGCTCGCACCCATCTAGAGGAGGCCCAGCAGCCTCTCCTCCACCCCAGTGCAATTCCTGGCCTGCCTGGGCCAGCGGGGCTCACCTGCTTGGCAATCCCCTGGGATACGGAGGAGCGGTGGCGGCGGCAGCGGGAGCAGCAGCAGCAGTGGAGACAAGCAAGCAGCATCAGGAGCGACACAGTGCCTGGGGGCGGGACAGGTGTCCAGACATGGCCCTCCACCTAGGGGTGGTATGGGAGGCTGATGGGCCAGAGGCAGAGACCATACTCACCCACGAAGATGAGGAAGATAATGAAGGCAGCGGTGTCCCACCTGGACTGGAATAACTGGTGGCTCCCCCGTTTCCCCAGCACTTCTGCTGTTCTCACCACCTCCTCCAGGTTGTCCATCTCAGCTAGAGGGTTCTGAGTGCCACCTGTCCCAGTCCCCCAGAGGCAGCCCCTTAGAGCCCTGGGCTCCTCGGGCCGGACCACATACAGGCTTCCCACAGTCCAACCCCTGCCCCTTTCACACTGTCCCTCTGGGCCCCAGTTCTGCCCCAGCCTCTCTTCCACTCCTTACCCAGCCCTTCTCTTGGTCCTGAACCTGACCTGGCCAGCCCCTCCACTACCCCTAGCAGCCCCACACCCAGACCTGACCTGCCTCCAAGCTCCCCTAGCCAGACAGGTCCTAACTCCTGGGAGCACAGACTACTTCCTGCTTCCGGATCCACTCCACCTGAGGTCTTGGCAACCAGCCCCACTCTCCCCAGGGCCAGCCTGGGGCTCCCGGAACTCCAGAGGGCGGGGCCTGTGTCCCAGCAGGTGTGCTTCCTGCTTCCCAACAGCGGCTGGTACTGCTGGACCCCAGAGGAGGCCACAGGCCTGTCAGTCTCCTCATTCCAGAGCCTTTTCACTTTTTCTCAGTGGACTGCACAAGCAGGGGCTGGGACAGTGGGCACTCAGCTGCTGCTGACTTCATGAATGAAGGAAAGACAAAAAGAAGGGAGGGGGAGAGGAAGAAAGGAAGATAAAAAGGAGAAAGGAGCCCTGGCCAGGTGGCTTGGTTGAAGCAACATCCCACACTCCAAAAGGTTGCGGGTTTGAGTCCTGTTCAGGGCACATACCTAGGTTGCAGGTTCAATGCCCGGTCAGGGTGCATACAAGAGGCAACTGATCGATGTTTCTCACATCAATGCTTCTCTCTCTCCTCCTCCTCCTCTCTCCTCTCTAAAAAAAATAAAAATCAATAAGAACATATCCTCAGGTGAAGATTAAATTTAAAACTTTATATAGGAAGGGGAGAGAGGGAGAAGCTGTATTCATTCCACCACCCTTCCTTGGGCAGCTGGGATGTGCCTGACACCATATTAGAAGTCTTGGATCCTTAGATACTTATTTTCTCTGTTTTAATCCTCACAATAACCCTGTGGTTATCTCTCAAAAGAGCTCTTTCCCCAGAACTTGGGCCCCTAACCCTGCCATCCCTGACCCTGTCCAGTGAGGCAGCCCTCACTCCTGCATTCTTCTTTGTTTGTTAATCCTCACCTGAGGATCTTTTTCCATTGCTTTTTAGAGAGAGTGGAAAGGAGGGAGAGAGAGAGAGAGAAACATCGATGTGAGAGAGACACATCAATTGGTTGCCTCCCACACGACCCCAAACAGGGCCGGGAACTGAACTTGCAACCCAAGTACATGCCCTTGACCAGGAATTGAGACCGCAACCCTTCTGTCCACAGGCCAACGCTCTAACCACTGAGCCAAACCGGCTGGGGCTCACTCTTGCATTCTTGCAGAGCACAGACGTGCCCAGGCCCACTAGGGGCCAGCCACTGCTCAGCACTTGAGTTTGGCTATAAACCAGGTAGACACAATTTTTTGTTCTTGTAGTGCTTATGATCTAGCTGGAAAGAACGTATCAGCTAATGTTAGGCTATATGGACATTACCTAATTTATTCCTCATGGCAATCCTACAGTGGGTGTTATTGCTATTCCCATTTTACAGATGTGAAAACTGAGCCTTGAGAAGCTCAGCAACCAGCTCAAGTCACATCGAAGGGATTAATTTCCTGTTGTTGCTCTAACAGACTACCACAAACATAGTAGCTTAAAACAGTACAAATATATGACCTCACAACTCTGGAGGTTGGAGTCTAAATGGGTTGGCAGGGCTGTGTTCCTTCTGGAGGCTCCAAGGGAGAACCCATTCCTTGCTTTTTCCAGCTTCTATAGGCCACATTCTTTGGTTCGTGCCCCATTCCCATCACTTTAATTTCTGCTTTCATCCTCACATCTTCCCTGACTCTACCTTCTTGCCTTTCTCTTATACAGAACCTGTGATTACATTGGCCCCCAGGATAATCTCCCCAGCAAAATTCTTAATCATATTGACAAAGAACCCTTTTGCTACTTAAGGTGACATATTCACAGGTTCCAGGGATTAGGATGGAAATATCTTTCGGAGCCGTGATTCTAAGCCAACCACGCCCAGTGAGCAAAGAAGCTAGAATTGGGACCCTGGCATTCAGATCCCAGAACCCTTGACCATCATGGGGCTTCCTTTGCTGAGATCCCCATCTTACACCCTACCTTCATTCCCTCTGTCCCATTCTGAGATCTCAGATTTCTTTTGCCCTTGACCAGGAAGTGACTGGAATGTTCTCTTGCAAAAACGGGGAGGGGATAGGATGCAGCCACTGTGGAAAACAGTCTGCAGTTCTCAAAAAGCTACATATAGTGTTATCATATGACCTGACAATTCCACTCCTAGGTATACACCCAAGAGAATTGGAAACAAGTATAAAAAAGGGCTGTACACAACTGTTCACAGCAGCACTAACCACAGTAGTCAAAAGGTGGAAACAACCCAAGTGTCCATCAGCTGATGAATGGATAAAACATGGTCTATCCATACATTGGAATATTATTCATAAAAAGGAATGAAGCACTGCCCTGGCCGGTTTGGCTCAGCAGTTAGAGCGTCAGCCCGCGGACCAGAGAGTCCTGGGTTCGGTTCCCGCTAAGGGCACGTACCTTGGTTGCAGTTTGTCCCCGGCCCCTGTTGGGGTCGTGTGGGTGGCGACTACTCGATGTGTCTCTCTCGCATTGATGTTTTTCTCTCTCTCTCTCTTCCTTCCTCTCTCCTTCCCGCTCTATCTTAAGAAAAAAAAAAATTGCTCAGCAGTTAGAGCATCAGCCCATGGACCAAAGGGTCGAGGGTTTGATTCTTGGTCAAGGGCATGTACCTGGGTTGCAGGATCGGGGTTGTGCAGGAAGCAACCAATAGATGTGTCTCTCTCACATAGATGTTTCTCTCTCTCTCTCTCTCTCCCTCCCTCCCTTCCACTCTATCTAAAAATCAGTGGAACCCTGGCCAGTTTGGCTCAGCGGTTAGAGCGTCGGCCCGCAGACCAGAGAGTCCCGGGTTCGGTTCCCGCTAAGGGCATGTACCTCGGTTGCAGTTCGTCCCCGGCCCTGGTTGGGGTCGTGTGGGTGGCAGCCACTCGATGTGTCTCTCTCACAGTGATATTTCTCTCTCTCTTCCTCCCTTTCTTCCTCCTGCTCTGTCTGAAGATAAATGCAAAAATGTCCTCAGGTAAGGATAAAAAAAAAATTTTTTTTAATAAATAAATAAAAATCAATGGAAAAATATCCTCCGGTGAGGAGTAACAAAAAATAAAATAAAAGTAAAATGGCTAACAGTTAATTTTATGTTATGTGAGTTTTATCTGTTGGAAAAAAAAGCGAGGAGTGAGGCCAACAAGTTCAGCCCTCACCACCCCCTTGGCCTGACTGAGTGGTCAAAAAGCCCACGGTGCCCTCTGCCCCCCACTGGCCCTCAGTCTCACAATCCAGACTCCTAGGGGCTCGTTTCTTCTTTGTCATGCCCATTATGAAAGTAAAACCTTGTTAAAGAAAATCTGGGAAATTCCAAGGTATTAAAAGACAAAACCAGCCACAGAGGCCTCATTCCCAAACAGAGCAATGATGGGGTAAAGGGGTTCAGGCAAATCAGATCCCCTGCCCCTTGCCTCAGGTTTCGAGGATTGACTGGAATAATCGACGTGTTACTCTCACTCAACGTGTGGCTGTGAATCCCTCCAGTTCTTTGTCCTTAGTATAGATTTGGGGTCCCCGGTCATCCTCACACTGCTCAGACCACTTTACCCTCCACTTCTCCCCGCCACTTCTCCCCGCCAACATAGCCAAGAATATCTTGCAAATAACTGCAAGCTTTCTGCAAACCCGACCCACCAGCTCACAATCCCTGTGGGTACCCCTGAGGCTTTCTTCCCAACGTTTTTCAGAATCCAACATCACTCACATGTGATGGTTTTCCTGGAGGAAGTGCTTCCTCTGCAGAGAGGCTTATTTCCTTAGGAGACATTCCCAGAAGCAGAATGTCCTTCCGTTCAAGGCCAGACCATGTGTCACCGGCACTCTTTGGTCATCCACACATAAGACTCTCATTGGCTTTGGTGAGGCCAGCCTTGCAAAATCCCTCAAGAGCTGTGGAGTTGTAACCTGATGGATGTTTCTACTGGGAATGGAACCGTGTTCAGGGCAGACTCTGTCCCAGTCCTCCTGCCCTGGGCCCTGCCCAGCCTCTAAGCCTTAAGAGTAAAGGTTAAGCCTCTTGTCAGATGTGTAGAAGGTGGGGGAGTAGAAGAGTGTGGGCAGAGAGGGACAGAAGGCTGGTTGGAGCGCAGGACAGCTGAGGTAAGTGGACTGGGGCAGAGTTGGTGAGTCCCAGTGGACATGGTGGGTGTCAGTAAATCGTTGTACTGGCACACAGTCATGCCCTCCCCTTTACTTTTCTGCTTTCACAGCTGAAGAGTAGTTGCAACAGAGATCTTATGATCTGCAAACCCTGAAATCTAGATACTATCTGAGAACTATTTACCAACATCTGAGACAGAGGATTGCTTAGGGCTTGCAAACTCAGGTGCCAGGAAACGGGAGAGATAAGTGAGTGAGCTGGACTTGGTATAAAAAACATCAGGGAGACATTAGGGAGGAGTGAGGACTGCGGCAAACTGAAGAGCATGTGGCCCAGCTAGAGGGCAGCTCAAGTCAGCTATGGGCTGGGCCCAGAGTTGCCAGGGCTTACAATGTCTAGGATAACATTGGAAATCTAGATGTTTGAGTGAACAAGAAAAGAAACAGGAGAAGATGAGCACATGGCCTCAGATTCCATCTCTGCCACTTCCTCACTGTGTGACCTTGAACAACCCCCTTGACTCTCTTATCTATAAACTGGGTGTAATAACAGCACTTGTTTCATAGGGCTGTGATGATGATTAAACAAGTTCCCCCTCCTAGGGCCCCTAGAACAATGCCATGCTCGGATTGAGTATGGGGTAAAAATTTGCTCAATTAATGCTCTGATTTTTCAGTGCTGCCAATTTAAAACACTATGGTGCCAGCAATAGACAGACCAAAGAAAACACATGGATGTTCTGCTTTCCAGCCATAGGTCATAAGTTTGCATCCTCTGGCAGAGTGGTTAAGGGGCATGAACTTGGAAGCCAGAGAGACTGGCTGAATGAAGCCCAGCTCTGACACTCATACCATCTTAGGTGACCTTGGCAAGGGAGCTGCCCTGGGCACCTTGGGTTCCTGTCTATAGTACTAGGCCAAGGTCATTGTGAGGATTACAGGGTAGTGTCTCGAAAGGGCCTGGAGGAGCAGCTTACCTGCCCCTCCCTCTGTTCCCTGCTGCAGAGGAGCCCCCAGGTGGGGTCACGGGGAGCAGGTGGGGCTCTGATTCTTCAGTTAACTGTCACCCTCTCCCCTCCCCCTCAAACACCAGGATCTGCCAGGACAGGCAGCCCCTAAAGCTCCTCCAGGTGCCACACGAGGCTGCTTCTTTCTCTGTCCCCACAGGTCTGGCCCCTGGGCTTTGCTGGGGGAGTGTCTGAGCAGAGTCTGCCTGGGCCACAGGTGGGTCTGGAGTGGGAGTTGGGTTAGGGGAGGAACAGATCTCTGGGACTGGAGTTCAGTCTCCCTCCAGAGGCAGCTCCCCTAGGCACCTCTCACCAAACCCCTTGGGCCATGGGGACTTGGAGGATAGACAGATCAGGGGCCTAATGTGTGGGAATGTCTGGAAGCAGAACTGAGGAGTCAAGGTTCAAAAATGAGAACTCAGGTGGTCCCCCTCTAGAGCCCCAGCAACCCCGTTCTCCCCACCTCACCCAGATGACAGGCATCGTTGTGCCCTTGCCACCATGGACCCCCTGAGGCGATCCCCCTCCCCCTGCTCATCAAGGCCTTCCAGCCCCAGAACCCCACCCTGCGAGATGCTTGGTTACGTGGGCATCGAGGCCGTGCTGGACCAACTGAAGATCAAGGCCATGAAGATGGGTTTTGAGTTCAACATCATGGTGGTGGGTGAGTGAGGGGCAGGGGCTCACAGGAGGACAGACCAACAGACCAGGGCCTGTCGCCTCACCTCTTGGGGACTTGTAGTTGAAAATCTGGGAAACACTGAGTCATTAAAGGACAAAAATCACCCATGAAGCCCCAACCAAACCCAAACAGAGCAATAAAAAGGAGGCAGGAAGTGGTGCACACCCTCACTCAGATCCTGGTCCCAGCCCTAAACGCACCAAACCACCATTGTGTGATCTTGAACACATTCCCTGACCCCTCTCTGCCTCAGTTTCCTCATCTGACTTATCACAGTGCCTGGCGTTTAGTGGGTTCTCCGTGGGTCAGTTTATCTGGAATTGCTTTTTTATATATGCACAATTAATTTTGTAGGTGAATACTACACTTTTAAAAAAATTTTTGTTGACTGATTTGAGAGAGAGAGAAACATTGATCTGTTTGTTGTTCAACTTCTTTATGTATTCATTGGTTGATTCTGGTATGTGCCCTGACTGGGG
This sequence comes from Tadarida brasiliensis, assembly GCA_030848825.1. NCBI lineage: Eukaryota > Metazoa > Chordata > Mammalia > Chiroptera > Molossidae > Tadarida > Tadarida brasiliensis. Next base: position 113,821,211 of record CM061258.1, read on the forward strand.
ATGGAACCCACAACCTTGGAGTATCAGGATAATTCTCTAACCAACTGAGCTACCCAGCCAGGGCAATACTACACTTTAAAAAAACGAACTAGGTACAACAAGACACAAAATATCAGAGTGTGTATCACTAATTAAGGCAGCACTGAATAATAGAAATGTGAGCCACATATGTAATTTTTTTTTTCTTTATTGATTTTTAGAGAAAGAGGAAGGGAGAGGGAGAGAAGATAGAAACAGGGAGAGGGAGAGAGAGATAGTAACATCGATGAGAGAGGACATTGATTGGCTGCCTCCTGTGTGCCCCACACTGGGGATCGGGCCCACAACCTGGGCATGTGCCCTGACTGGGAATCAAAGCGGTGACCTCTTGGTGCATGGGTCGACGCTCAACCACTGAGCCACACCAGCTGGGCCGCATATGTAATTTTTAAATTTCCCAGTAGCCACCTTTAAAAAAGTAAAACAGGAGCCCTGCCCGGTTTGGCTCAGCAGTTACAGCGTCGGCCTGCGGACCCAAGAGTCACGGGGTCGATTCCAGTCAAGGACACGTACCTTCGTTGCAGTCTGGTCCCCGGCCCCAGTTGGGGCCGTGCGGGAGGTGGCCAGTCGATGTGTCTCTCTCACATCGATGTCTCTCTCTCTCTATCGCCCCCCCCCACACACTCTATCTGAAGATAAAAGAAAAAAATATCCTCAGGTGAGGATTTTTAAAAAATTAAAAAGTAGAACAGGAGAAATTAATTTTAATCATCTATTTGATTTAACCCAATATGTTCCAAAATGCTATTACCTCAACATGTAATCCCTATAAAAATTATTTGTGAGATCTTTGTTCTGTTGGTCGTACCCAGTCTGTAAAACCTGGTTTGTATTTCCGATTGAGGGCACATCTCAGTTCAGAGCTGCCATCTTGCCAGCTGCAATAGCCAGGTGTGGCTCCTGTACTGGCCAGAACGATCCTAAGGACAGTTTCGTTTATATACACAAAGTGTGTCCTGCACTGTAAAGTAGGATGTTTCCTACTGGGGTATGTAGTCCACAGAGTTGGAGAAGCACCTCACAACCAACCCACAGGCGAGATGGGTGAATCTCACCAAGTAGCAAAAGAAGCCAGACACGAAAGAGTAGATGCTGAGTGAGTGATTCCCTACGTTGAGAGTGGGCAGAACTGCGCCCTATTCCTAGAAGTCGGGACAATGGCTGTCCCTGGGGCGCTGGGTTAATAGTTACTGAGATGGGGCACGAGTGGGTGTGGGGAGCTGGGAGTTCTGTTTTGTGATCTGGTGCTGCATACCCAGATTGTTTACTTTGTTGAACTTCCCATCATCACATGCGTGGATAAACACAATGTGGTCTGTCCATCCAGTGGAATATTATTCATGAAAAAGAATGAAGTGGTGTCCTGGCTGGGTGGCTCGGTTGGTTGGAACGTCGTCCTTTACACAAAGAGGTTTTGGGTTTGATTCCTGGTCAGGGCATATACCTAGGTTTTGGGTTCGATCCCCGGTTGGGACACGTTCGGGAGGGAACTGATTGATATTTCTCTCTCACATTGATGTCTCTCTCTCTCTCCCTTTCTTACTCTCTAAAATCAATTTTTTTAAAAATCCTCTGGTGAGGATTTTAAAAAGAAAAAAAAAGAGCCCGGCCGGTGTGGCTCAGTGGTTGAGCGTCGACCCATGCACCAAGAGGTCGCCGGTTCGATTCCCGGTCAGGGCACATGCCCAGGTTGTGGGCCAAATCCCCAGTGGGGGGCATGCAGGAGGCGGCCAATCGATGTTCTCTCTCATTGATGTTTCCATCTCTCCCTCTCCTGTCCTCTCTCTAAAATCAATTTTTTTTTAAATTTTTAAATAAAAAATAAAGAAAAAAAAAGTGGTGATACAAAACATGGATGGACTTGGAAAACATTAAGCTGAGTGAAAGAAGCCAAACACAAAAAGACAGATATTGCATGATTTCATTTATATGAAATGTCCAGAATAGCTAAATCCACAGAGACACAAAGTAGAGTAGTGGTTGCTGGGGGCTGGCAGAGGGAACGGACGTGGGTTTCTTTTGGGGGGTGATGAAAATGTTTTGGAGCTAGGTAGAGGTGGGGGTTGAACAACACTACAAACGTACTAAATGCTGCTGAATCGTCCACTTGAACTGGTTACTGGTTAATTCTTTTATTATATGAATTTTACCCCAATAAGAAAGGGGGTAAGAATTGAGGTGGACACTTAAGAGAGTGTGCACTTTTCTATATTTGTGTTATGCTTAGAAAACAGTTTACTTTCTAAAAAGACTGACGAGTTTGAGAAGCCCTGCCTGAGATGTTCACCGTTGTCGCTGTCATCTGTTGCTCCAGGGCAGAGCGGGCTGGGCAAGTCCACAATGGTGAACACACTGTTCAGGTCCAAGATATGGAACTGCACCCCACCGGGCCTGGGGCAGGGGCCCATGCCCCAGACGCTGCAGCTGCACTCGGTGACCCATGGTGAGTGAGACCCCTCCCTCACCCTCACCCCCACCCTACCCCACCTGGGTCCAATCTCTTCCCCCCACTCTCGCTCCACAGTCATCGAGGAGAAGGGCGTGAAGCTCAAGCTGACTGTGACGGACACGCCTGGCTTTGGGGACCAGATCAACAATGACAAGTGGTGGGTCGTCTGGAGTGGAGCCAAGCCTGGGTTGCCCCTGCCCCTGCCCCTGCCCCTCCAGCCTCTGGGAAACACCCCAGCCCTGGAACAACCTGGCTGTGGTATCCTTGAGCCTCAGGTTTATTCGTCTATATAATGAGTGTAGGCAACTCTCCCTCCAAGGTTGAAGGGAGTCAGTGTGTAAAGGTTTTAGCTGCTGCCTGGCACACAGTAAGCACTCAAGAAAGGCAGGGGTTGGAAGCTCACACTCCAGAGTCAGGACCCCTGGGTTAGACCACCTTCTAGCTGCACAAGCTGGGACTAGTCACGGAAGCTCTCTGAGCCTCAGTTTCCTTTTTTGTAACTTGGGAATGATGACACCTACCTTGAAGAGTTGTTCAAGGATCTAAATCACACACACACACACACACACACACACACACACACACACAAATCAGGAATGGCTGCATAATTTGCGGAACCCAATGGGATGAAAATGTTAGGCCCCTTGTTCAAGAATTATAAGACCTCAATGGCCAAACGTTCAACCAAGCATGGGTCCTCCTCAGTTCCAAGTGCAGAGCCCTGTGCTCCGTTCACACTCCTGTGAAGCTCGCTCAGCTTTGCTGAGCATTTGCTGCGTACAATCTCTGTTCTAGAACTGGGGACACAGTAACAAACAAAACAGATGAACATCCTTGCCTACGTGGAATTTACATTGTCACAGGGATGAAGGACAGACATTGAACAAAGTAATGTTATGCAGTGTGTGAGCCTGAACCCTATCATCCAAACAGGACATTTCTGTGAGTGAAAGGGGTACAGAGCTGTAGGGGGTTGCAATTTTTAAAAAATATGTTTTTAGCCCTGGCCGGTTTGGCTCAGCGGTTAGAGCATTGGCCTGCGGACCAGAGAGACCCGGGTTCTGTTCCCGCTGAGGGCACATACCTCGATTGCAGTTTGTCCCCAGCCCCGGTTGGGGCTGTGTGGGTGGCAACTAGTCGATGTTTCTCTCTCACGTCGATGTTTCTCTCTCTCTCTTCCTCTCTCTCTCCCTTCTGCTGTATCTGAAATGCAAAAATGTCCTCAAGTGAGGATAAAAAATATATATATATATATATATATATATATATATATATATATATATACATATATATATATATATATGTGTGTGTGTTTTTATTGATTTTTTAGAGAGAGAGAGGAAGGGAGAGAGAGATAGAAACATCGATGTGACAGAGAACATTGATCAGCCACTTCCTGCACGCCCACCCACCAGGGATCAAGCCTGAAACCTGGGCATGCGCCCTGACTGGGAATCGAACCAGGACCCCTCAATCCATGGGACTTCGTTCAATCCACTGAGCCACACCGGCTGGGCAGGGTTGCAATTTTAAGCAGAGTGATCAAGAAAGACCTCCTGGTCCAGCCAGTGTGGCTCAGTGGTTGAGGGTTGACCCATGCACCAAGAGGTTGCCGGTTCGATTCCCGGTCAGGGCACATGCTCAGGTTGTGGGCCCAATCCCCAGTGGAGGGCACGCAGGAGGCGGCCAGTCGATGTTCTCTCTCATCGATGTTTCTATCTCTCTCTCCCTCTCACTTCCTCTCTGTCTCTAAAATCAATAAAGAAAAAAAAAATTTTTTTTTAAAAAGAAAGACCTCCCGGGAAAGGTGACTTTTGGGTACAGACTTCCAGGAGATGAGAGAATGAGCATGAGGACATGGGGGACAAGTGATCAAGGCTGAGGCAGGCGGGCTGGTGTGGCTGGCAGGGCAGGAGCAATAGGGAGAGGAGGAGAGGGCAGGCAGGAAGCAATGGTGGGGTGGTATAGGGCCTTGTAGGGCAATGTAAGGACTTTGGCTTTTGTTCAGTCTCTGGAGGCTGAGCAGAAAAGGGACATGATCTAACTTCTGCTTTTGGAAGGGTCTCCGTAGCTACTGTTGACAACAGCTCACAGAGGGAAGGGGCCCAGGGAGAGGAGTCAGGAAATCCTTCCACAATCAGGCAAAAGTCTACCGTGGTTTGAACCAGGCCAGCGGCAATTTCTCTTGTTTAATGCTCATAGCCCCCACCCCAAGGTAGGTGTTCTTATTGTCCCCATTTTATAGACAAGGATGATGAGGCCTCAGCTCGAGAATGGCAGAGGACCTTTCTGATGATCCAGGGGAGAGGGGTTAGGGGAGTGGAGGTGGAGAGCATACTCAGATGCCCAAGCACCTCAAGCTGTGCAAGGCCGAAGGTCCTGTGTCCTGGGCACACGAGTGAATTGGGCATCTGCAGGGGCAACCACCCAAAGTACCCAGGGAAACAGGTGGGGCTCCTGGGCACAGTCCTGAGGTCGGGTCCATCTCCCACCTCAGCTGGGATCCCATCCTGGGCTACATCAATGGACAGTACGAGCAGTACCTGCAGGAGGAGATCCTCATCACCCGCCAGCGCCACATCCCTGACACCCGAGTGCACTGCTGTGTGTACTTCGTGCCGCCCACTGGGCACTGGTGAGGCAGCTGGGCTGGAGGAGGAGGAGAAGGGGTTCCTGGCCTGGGCTGAGGGCTGGCACTCCCTCCCACACGCCCACACTTGCTGCTGCCACTCCCATCACCATCACTGTCCTGCCTGAGCAGCCTGCGGCCCCTGGACATTGAGTTTCTGCAGCGGCTGTGCCGGACTGTGAACGTCGTGCCCGTGATCGCCCGGGCGGACAGCCTGACCATTGAGGAGCGAGAGAACTTCAGGCAAAGGGTGATCTGGGTGCCTGGGGCAAGGACGGGATTGGTAGGGGTGGGGAGGGGGCAAAGTGCATAGGTTGAGCTGAGGTTACCTGCATGTGGTCCCCAGATCCAGCACAACCTGAGGACCCACTGCATCGATGTGTACCCACAGAAGTGCTTTGACGAGGACATCAACGACAGGATCCTCAACAGCAAGATTCGGGTAGGAGGCTGTGGTGGCAGGGAAGCTAGCGGGACATAAAGGCACAGTGATTTTCTCTCCAGTCATTCTTTCCATCTGAAGATTACAACTAGGAGAAAGTTCCTGTGTTTCTAGCAGATATAAATCTCTATCCATCCAAAAACTTAAGGTGAGCAAGAAATAGGTCATATCAGCCCTGGTCAGTTTGGCTCAGCGGTTGGAGAGTCAACCTGCAGACCAGAGAGTCGTGGGTCCGGTTCCCAGTCAAGAGCATGTACTTAGGTTGTGGGTTCGATCCCTGGCCCCGGTCAGGTCATGCAGGCAACTGGTTGATGTGTCTCACGCACATCAATGTTTCTCTCTCTTTTTCCCTCCTTCCCGCCTACTCTATCTAAAAAAAAAACATCAGTGGAGCCCTGGCTGGTTTGGCTCAGCGGTTAGAGCATCGGCCCACAGACCGGAGAGTCCCGGGTTCGGTTCCCGCTAAGGGCACGTACCTTGGTTGCAGTTTGTCCCAGCCCCGGTTGGGGTCGTGTGGGTGGCGACCACTTGATGTGTCTCTCTCGGGTAGATGTTTCTCTCTCTCTTCTTCTCTCTCTCCCTCCCGCTCTATCTGAAGATAAATGCAAAAATGTCCTCGGGTGAGGATAAAAAAAAAAAAATCAATGGAAAAATATCCTTGGATGAGGATTAAAGTAAGAAAGAAAGAAAGAAGTCATATCAACAACCCACAGAATAAGAGAAAATGTTTGCAAATGCTATGTCTGATAAGGGACTTGTAAAGATCTCTTACAAATCAACAATAAAAAGACAACCCACTTTGCCCTGGCAGGTTTGGCTCAGCCATTAGAGCGTTGCCCTGCGGACCAATGAGTCTCGGGTTCGATTCCAGTCAAGGGCATGTACCTCAGTTACAGTTCGTCCCCGGCCCTGGTAGGGGTTGTGTAGGAGACAACCAGTCGATGTGACCCTCTCACAACCATGTTTCTCTCTCTCTCCCTCCCACTTTATCTGAAGATAAATAGAAAAATATCCAAATAGAAAAATATCCTCAGGTGAAGATTAAAAAAAAAGACAACCCAGTTTAAGAATGGGCAAAGGATCTTGAATAGACATTTCCCCAAAGAATTTACATGAATGGCCAATGAGCATATTAAAAGATGGTCTACATCATCAGTCATAAGGGAAATGCCAATCATTTCACACCCACTAGGATGGCTATTATCAAAACGACAGACAATAACAAGTGTTAGTGAGGACGTGGAGAAATTGAAACTTTCAACTGCTGGTGGGAATGTCAATAGGTATAGTCACTTTGGAAAACAGTCTGACAGTTCTTCAAAAGGTGTTTCACTAAGTACCATATAACCCAATAATTTCTTTCCCAAAAGAAATGAAAACCTATGTCCACATAACTTGGACACAAGTGTTCATAACAGACTTACTCTTAATAGCCAAAAAGTGGAAACAACCCAAATGTCCATTAACTAGTGACTGGATAAACAGATGTCATCTACCCACACAATGGAATATCATGGCTGTAAAAAAGAATGAAGAGGAAAACAGCTCATATCTTCATTTTCTCTGAATTAACTGAGCTCCAACTCCAACCCTGCTCCTGCTATCCTTATGGTGCAGTCAAGGTCAGTCCACCAGAGCCAGCAAAGCACCTGGGCCTGGGGTTCAGCACCCTTTTCCTCCCTGAGGGAGCCTGCTAGCCTACACAGTGCTTTTGCTTGGATTAGAAAAAAGCGACAGCTTCCTTCACAGTTGGGGGGCTGCCCTGGATTTCAGCCCTGCAGTTGCCTTTGTGCACAAACCGCACATCCGCACACGGAGGCCTGCTTCCCATCTGGCACCCGACTTCTCTACTCATCCCCCCCTTCCCCTCCCCACTGGAGCAATGAACAGGATTTCCTATGAGACAGTCAAAGCACCTCGGCCTTTACCAACTCTGCATTCTGTCCTGAGGTGGGCAAGAACTGCAGCCTGGCCGCAGCTGGAACAGAGCTAGAGGGAACGCATGGAGCACGTTCTCGTATTCCTATCTCAAGAAAGACTCCAACGAAACGTTTATTGAGGGTTTAGTTACTACCGGCTGGTGCTTAATAAGGGTGTAACAGATGGTTATCACTATTAGCATCAATATAATTCCCTCTTACAATTTAATTGTAGGAATAAAAACAAACCATATACAGCCCTTTGGAGATGACAAGTTTGAATCTCCACTTCTAGCCAGGAGCAAGTAAACAGCTAGAATTTGTGCAGGGTTTAGAAAACATTCTTGTGACAGGCCAGATGACAGTAAATACCGGGTGGGGCAAAAGTACATTCACAGTTGTGAGTACACGAAACAGAGTTTATTCTCGTATTATTTTCCATACGAACAACTGTAAACCTACTTTTGCCCCACCCTGCATCTTAGACTGTGTGGGCCAAGTGGTCTCTCGCAATCACTCAACTCCACGGTGGCAGCGTGAAAGCCACATAGACAAGAGGAACTGAATGGACAGGGCTGTGTTCAACAGAGGAAAAACGGGAGGTGGGCCGGGTTGACCTGTGAGTCATAGGTGGCCAGCCCTGATTTACAAAGTTGTCATGGTAACTGCTGAATGTGATTACTGTTCTTGTTTCATCGGTAAGGCAAGAGACTGATGTTAGCAAGATATTAGTAATGTGGCTGTTAGTCACGACACAGTTTCCAACCGTTACTCTGCTAACCCTTAATGATGCTAAGCACTTCCCAAACATTCACACAGCTCTATGTGAAGGAAACTGAGGCACTGATTCGACTTTGTATCTTCTAACTCATTAGATATCTTGCTCCTCCTACCACTTTCCCCACAAAAGACAGCCCCTGCCCCACCCCGCCCCGGGATCTTTTCTCTCCACCTACCTGGTGAGGCCAACCTTCTGGTCTTGTTTCCTCCCCAAAGGAACGGATCCCATTTGCTGTGGTCGGGGCTGACCAAGAGCACCTGGTGAACGGGAGGTGTGTGTTGGCCCGGAAGACGAAGTGGGGCATCATTGAAGGTCAGTGCAGGCGTTTGGGGAGGACACAGGTGAGAATGGGTTGGAGACCAGGGCACACCCTATTGCTTTGGGATCCTTAGCACCCATCACAGGGCCCCAGTGATTAAGCCCACAGCCAGGGACATACCTGGGATCAAGGCCCTCTTTGCAGCTGGGAGTCCTCAGGCAAATTACTGACTCTCTGGACCTCTTTTCTCACAGCAAAATGGTCATAATGGTAACATCAATCTCATAGGGTACCTGGCACCCAGAAGGCACCCTATTTGTGCACCAAAATTCACTGAAGGCCTACTATGTGCCGGGCATACTATGTGCTGTTCCTAAGGTAGGGACAGGGAAAAGAGGACCAACTGGAGCCCTGTCCCCAGAGAGCTGACGAGATGACATAGGTGGAGAAGCACGATGAAGGACATATGTGGGGTGGGAGAGGTGGGGCTACCTCAGGGAGCAGATGAAGGCCTGGCTGAGGGTAAGACTAGCAGGTAAAGGAGCAGCAGTCAAAGCCTGAGCCCTGATTTATCAATATAATTATTAAAAGTAGAATATAAGATATATTACTCTTCTGTATATCCTATATTATCTTATGAATATTATATACTACATGTATACATTATACCATATATACACCATATGTATCCATTATATTATATATACAGTATAATAAACATAAGAAAATATAGTCATTATTAAATATATAATAATAAGTGGTCATTGGATTCATTGACTTAACAACTATTTGTAGGAGCCACCTGTACCAGGCAGTGAGGACACAGCAATGAATGAATGAAAGAATGAATGAATGAATGAATGAAGAACAAGAGGTGCACCCTGGCCAGTTAGGCTCAGCAGTTAAGAGTGTCAGCCTGAGGACTGAAGGGTCGTGGATTCGATTCCTGGCGCTGGTCGGGATCATGTGGGAAACAACCAATCAATGTGTCTCTCTCACATCAATTTTCTCTCTCTCTCAGCCTCCCTCCCTCCCTTCCACTCTATCTAAACATCAGTGGAAAAATATCCTCGCATAAGGATTAACAACAACAAAAAAAGAATGGGAGTTGGGATAAGACCATGAGAACTGGGAAAGGGTGGTGGTGGGTACCAAGGGTTGTGTAGCATACAGTGGGGGCTAACTCAGTGCTCAGTGTCCTGTCTTGCAGTGGAGAACATGGCGCACTGTGAGTTCCCCCTCCTGAGAGACCTGCTCATCCGGTGAGGGTGCAGGGAGCCCAGGGGCTGCAGTGGGCCTGGTGGTTGCAGCGGCCAGCTTAGGCTGACCTGCTGTCCATCTCCCAGCTCCCACCTCCAAGACCTGAAGGACATCACACACAATGTCCACTATGAGAACTACCGTGTCTGCAGACTCAACCAAAGCCACATGCTGCCCCGTGGGCCTGGCTGGGTGAACCTGGGCCCAACCTCCGCCAGCCCCCCAGCCACCCATGGGCCCTCAAAGGTTCGCCGACGGACCCAAGACAATTCCACAGAAGAGTTCTGAGCACAGGTACACCCTAGGTCGCTGGGGTTCCCCAAGTGCTCAGCAGCCCCCCAATACACACCTGTGTACTAGAGCATGTATTAAAGGTGGACATTGCTTTTTACGAAAGGCTGTGCTTTGCAAACAAAAGGAGCCCTGGCCAGTTTGGCTCAGCAGTTAGAGCGTCGGCCCGCGGACCAATGAGTCACAGACCAAGGGCACGTACCTCAGTTATGGTTAGTCCCCGGCCCTGGTCAGGTCATGCGGGAGGCAACCAGTCAATGTGGCTCTATCACATCGATGTTTCTCTCTGCCTCTCTCTCTCCCTCCCACTCTATCTGATAATAAGTAGAAAAATATCCTCAGGTGAGGAATAAAAAAAAGGAGTTTTGTAAATGAATTCTTTGAACTATCCTCAATAAAAGAATGGTTCTTTTTAAAGTAACAGCATAAAACCCCAGGCCCTGGGAAGTCATGAAGCCCTGGGAGGGCATGCCTTGATGACCAGGCCCTCTGCCCCAGAACCAGAGTCAAGTTCCAAATCAGACTCTGCCCTCTATCCTGACCCTCCCTCCAGCCCAGGGCCAGACTCATGGTGTCATAAACCCTCCCATCTTTGATCATCTCCCCCCAACTCTGTGCCCTGCTCCGGCCAACCAGCGCTGTGAGAAACAGCTCCAATTCTGGAGTCTGGCAAAGCTGATGTGAAATCCCCACTCTGCCATGTGACCTTCAGCAAGTCATTTGCTCTTCCTGGGCCTCAGTTTCCTCATCTATATAACAGAATGGTAGCATTGCTCTCGGAGTGTTGTTGCGCGAACACATTGGAGTAATTTGTAATGTGCCTGCCGAGGCCTGGAGAAACAGCTCTCAGGCAGAGGTGAAGGGAACAGGAGGGAGCTTGGTTAGGGTGGAGGCTATGCCTATAGAATGTGGGAGCACTTCCCAGGACTTTCCGGAACCCTTGAAAATAAAGGGACCTCATAGAAGCCCACCTGGCTGGGGCCTGAAGTTCAGTCAGTTCGGTTAACAAAAGGATGGGTGACTCCTATAACCCAGGAAGGAACACCCAAACTCCTGCAGGGAGAGAGCATGTGGTGAGCATCCAGTAAGTGGCATTGGGTATATTAGGGTCTTCCAGAAAACAGATCCAATAGGACATATATGTTATGGGAATTGGCTTACACAGTTGTGCAGGCAAGAAGTCTCATGATCTGCCATCTGCAAGCAGGAGACCCAAAAACCAGCAGTGTAATTCAGTCCGAGTCTGAAAGCCTAAGAATCAGGGACCAATGGTGTACGTCCCAGTTGGAATCCAAACACCCGAGACCCAGGCTTTCTGATGTCCAAGGGCAGAAGATGGATGCCTCAGCTCAAGCAGAGAGAGCACATTCCCATGGTTTGTTTCACATGGTTGGTATCACATGGTTTGTTTTCTGGTCAGTGTCCCCCATTAGACTGGGAACTCTGTGAGGGCAGAGATATGTCAGCTTCCTCCTGTGCCTGACAGGTGCTCAAGACCCAGCTATTAAAATGAATGAACCCTTCAGTGCCTGCCCCATAACTATTTACCCAACAAATTCACAAAGCAGCTGACTCCAGGTTTGAGGGGACCCACACCATCCACACCAACATCTCAGAGTCGGTATGTTGCTACATAGGGACTGCACACATTCCTAACGTTAATATTAGCCCTAGGCAATATGACAATATCTACATTTTTAAAGCACACGCCCTTTGGCTCAGCAAATGTATTTCTAGGAACAGATCTTACAAATAGATTAGGGTTTCTCAACCTCACTATTAACATTTGGGGCTGGATCATTCTTTGCTGCGAGGGCTGTTCCATGCCTTGCAGGATGTTCAGCAGCATCTCTGGACCTCCATGCAGGAGAGTCCAGTAGCACCACGCACCCAGCTGTGACCATCAAAAATGTCTCTAGACATGACCTGATGTTCCCTGGGGAGCAAAATCTCCTCAGCTGAGAACCACAGATAGCGGTACCCAGCACAGTAAAGATGAGAAATAGCCTACCTGTCTACCAGGAGTGGACAGGAAAGTAAATCACGGGACATCCATACCATGCGTATTAGTTTCCTATGGATGCCGTAACAAATTAGCACAAACTTGGAGACTTAATGACACGTTTATCCTCTCACAGTTCTAAAGGGCAGAAATCTGAAATTAGTGTCACTGGGTCAAGATCAAGGTGTCAGCAGGGTTGTGCTGCCTCTGGAGGCTCTAGGAGAGAATCTGTTTCCTTGCGTTTACCATCTCCTAGAAGCAGCCTGCATTCCTTGGCTCGTGGCCCCTTTCTCCATCTTCCTTCAGTTGGCACATTGCCTTCTGCAGTCAGATCTCCCTCTGCCTTCCTCTTATGAGGACCCTTGTGATCACATTGGACCCGCTGAGATCATCCAGGATGGCCTCCCCATCTCGAAATCCTTAATCACATCTGCAAAGTCTCTTTTGTCATATAAGGACATATTTATAGGTTCTGGAGCAGGAACTGGATATCTTTAGGGGGCCATTCTTCAGCCCACCACAACATGGAATATAACATGGTCCTTAAAAAGAATGGAGCAGGCCTGGCCGGTGTGGCTCAGTGGTTGAGTGTCGACCCATGCACCAAGAGGTCGCCAGTTCGATTCCCGGTCAGGACACATGCCCAGGTTGTGGGTCAGGTCCCCAATGGGGGACATGCAGAAGGCGGCCAGTCGATGTTCTCTCTCATCAATATTTCTATCTCTCTCTCCCTCTCCCTTCCTCTCTCTCTAAAGTCAATAAAGAAAAAAGTTTTAAAAATAGAATGAAGCAAGACAGACATGGCATGCTCTCACTTACATATGGAATCCAAGAGTTGAACTTGTAGAAGCAGAGTAGAATGGTGGTTGCCAGGGGCTAGGGGTGGGGAAAATGGGGAGATGTAGGTCAAAGGGTACAAACTTTCAGTTATAAGATGAAATCTCAAAATCTAATATGTAGCATGGTGATTATAGTTAACAATACTATATTATATACTTAAAAGTTGCTAAGAGAGCCCTGACCGATTTGGCTCAGCGGTTAGAGCATCAGCTCATGGACCAAAGAGTTGTGGGTTTGATTCCGGTCAAGGGCACGTACCTCAGTCGCAGTTCGGTCCCCGGCCCTGGTTGGTCTTGTGCGGGAGGCAACCAATCAATGTGTCTCTCTCACATCCATGTCTCTCTCTCTCTCTCCCTCTCTCCCTCCCACTCTGTCTGAAAAAAAAAAATGTTGCTAAGAGAGTAGATCTTAAATGTTCTCACCACACACACAAAGGCAACTATGTGTTAATCAACCTTACTATGGTAATCTTTTTTTTTCTTCTTTTTTCTTTTTTTATCCTCACCCGAGGACATTTTTGCATTTATCTTCAGATAGAGCAGGAGGGAGAGAGCGGGGAAGAGAGAGAGAGAAACATCGACGTGAGGGAGACACATCGAGTGGTCGCCACCCACATGACCCCAACCGGGGCCAGGGACAAACTGCAACCGAGGTACGTGCCCTTAACGGGAACCGAACCCGGGACTCTCCGGTCCGCGGGTGACGCTTTAACCGCTGAGCCAACCCGGCCAGGGCTAATCTTTTTTATTCTTAATCTTCACCCGAGGATATTTTTTTCATTGCTTTTTAGAGAGAGTAGAAGGGAGGGAGGGAGGGAGAGAGAGAGAGAGAGAGAGAGAGAGATTGGTAGCCTCCCACACGCGCCCCGACCAGCTCCCACACGCGCCCCGACCAAGACCAGGAATCGAACCTGCAACATAGGGATGTGACCTTGACTGGGAATCGAACCCAAGACTTTGGTCTGCAGGTCAGCACTCTAATCACTGTGCCACACCAGCCAGGGCATATTGTGGTAATCATTTCACAATATATTCATATATCACCTTAAACTTACACGATATTACATGTCAATTACATGTCAATAAATCTGGAGGAGAAAAAGATTTGAGGCAGCTCTATAATCATCCATGCGTTCTTTCTGGGAACAGATCTCCAGGGCTGGGGTTAAGCAAGGAACAAAACCGAGTCACTGCCCTCAGAAGCTTGCACTTGGTTGGGGCAAGATGACAATAAACAAAATAAATCAGTAAAATGCTGAGCATGTTGTACTGTGATGGACACTCTGGCACCAAGTAAGGCATTTAAGGGGTACAGGACTGTTTAGGATTGAGGAGGTTTGTAATTGTAAAAAGAGAGCCAGGGAGGGCCACACTAAGAAGGGGATTTTGAGTAAAGATGTGAAGGAATAAAGGAATAAACCATGGGAAAATGTGGGAGCAGAGCATTCCAGACAGAAGGAAAAGAGGGCACTGCAAGTGCAAAGGTCCTGGGGCAGGAGTGTACTGGATGTGTTCAAGGACTAGCAAGAAGGTCTATGTGCTTGGAGCAGCAAGAACCAGAGGAGAGAGTGGGGGAAATGAGGACAGAGAGGTGAGGGAAGGGCAGGCCCACAGCCTGTCCCATTTGAGTTCCCTATCATGACTCTATTTGTAGAGATATTGATGGATCCCCTAAGGATATTGATGAGATAAAAACAAGGAACAATAGAGTACATAGCAGATGGCAGCACACAGAGCATAAATGTCTCTGAAAAGACTCAAGACACTGGGGCAAATAGCTGCTTCTGAGGAGGGCAAACGGATTAGGACACTCAATTTTCACTCTGTCTCCTTTTGTACTGCATGAATGGCTTGTTAACCAGGCGCATGTATTACCTATTCAGAAAACATTAGAACATTTAAAATATTAGCCCTTAGCCCTGCTCTGGAAGTTAGAATCTCCTCATACCAGGGTCACCAGTGGGGACTGATAGCCTAACTCCTAGATCCCGCTTCCTGGCCACCCTGCTGTGGCCCTCCCTGCAAATGACACCTGTTCCAGGCTCCAATAACCTCTCATTGCATTCTCACCCTGCGTCCACTTGTGTTCACTGGGCCGATCTTTGTGGGGAGGGGTATTCTAGGGAGTGTTGGTCCTGCTCGCTGCTGACGACTTTACCTCCAGTTCTGGCAGCTGGTGCCACACCCGGGGTGACTCTGCAGCTCATGCTTGGCACAGATGCACAGTTGTGTACTGAATGGGGCCAGGCACAGATTTCTTCTGCAGTTCCCACCCTACACGAGGACAAAGGCCTCGTCTGACACATCTTGCGATTCCCCAAGCCCAGTAAATGTGGGTTCAAAGTCCAGCTCTGCCCTTTTTTATTAAAAAAATTTTTTTTCTTTATTGATTTTAGAGAGAGAGGAATGGAGAGGGAAAGAGAAAGAAACATCGATGAGAGAGAACATCGATTGGCTGCCTCCTGCATGCCTCCCACTGGAGATCTGGCCCACAACCTGGGCATCGAACCAGTGCCCTCTTGGTGCATGGGTCAACACTCAACCACTGAGCCACACCGGTCGGGCTATGCCCCTTTTTAACTCCAATACTTTAGCCAAAGTCACCCTACACCTGGGAATCCACTTCCTCATGTGTGAAATGAGGATAACATCAACCTCCTACCTCAGGGTTGTATGATGACAAACCTGTTCACAGATGCCAAGATTCCATAAGGAGCAGTTTTTCTGACTGTTTTGTTGTTTTGTAGGTGTGTAGGGGGGGTTTGCATTGTGTGGTACACTAAGCAGGTTCATGTCATAATGGTACAGTCATCATATTAAATAACAATAAGGAGCACTTAAAAAAAAAAAAAAAACGGGGGCGGCAGGGCCTGGCCAGAGTGGCTTAGTGGTTGAGCATCGACCCATACACCAAAAGGTTCCCAGTTCGGTTCCCTGTCAAGGTACAAGCCCAGGGTTGCAGGCTCGATTCCCAGCAGGGGGTGTGCAGGAGGCAGCTGATTGATGTTGATGTGTCTCTCTCATCAATGTTTCTATCTCTCTCTCTAAAATCAATAAAAATCATATATATATATATTTTTTTTTATTCCTCACCCGAGGATATTTTTCTATTTTATCATCAGATAGAGTGGGAGGGAGGGAGAGACAGAGAGACAGAAATATCGATGTGATAGAGCCACATCGACTGGTTGCCTCCCGCACGGGACAAACCGCAACCGAGGTACGTGCCCTTGACCGGAATTGAACCCGGGACTCATTGGTCCAAGGGCCGAGGCTCTACAGCTGAGCCAAAAAACGCATTTTTAAAAATACTATAAAGCCAGGTTTGGCTCAGCGGTTAGAGCATCGGCCTGTGGACCAATAGGTCGTGGGTTCGATTCCAGTCAAGGGCATGTACCTCAGTTGTGGTTCATCCCCGGCCTCGACTGGGGTCGTTCGGGAGGCAACCAGTTGATGTGTCCCTCTCACGTCGATGTTTCTCTCTCTCTCTCTCTTCCTTTCTCTCCCTCCCCTCCCACTCTATCTGAACAAAAATGGAAAAATATCCTCGGGTGAGGATTAAAAAAAAATGCTATAAAAATGGGAAATCACAAAATGAAGTCCCATGTGTCAGATATAGTAAAACATCCACCAGGTTACACGGACAAGAACGTTCCTAGCTTCAAACTGGAGATGGCAAATGTTCAGTGAGAGGAGAGTGCGTAAATTGTGCTTTAGCCATACAATGAAATGCTTCTTGGCAATAAAAATGAACCAACTATTGATACAAACAGCAGCATGGATGAATCTCACAGACATAATGAGTGAAAGATGCCAGACAGCAAAGAGAACGTACTGTGTGGATGCCATTTATAGAGTTCAAGAACAGGAAAAATCAATCTAAGGTAATAGATATCAGATCAACGGTTTCTGTGAGGAGTGGGGGTATTGATGGTATTGACAGGGTGAGGGGGTGGAGGGGGTGAGGCAGCTGAGGGAGCCTTCTAAAGGATTGAAAATGACCTATATCTTGATCTGGGTGGAGGTTACACAGGTGTACAGATTTGTAAAATTCTTTGAGACATACACTTAAGATTTGTACACTTTAGCCCTGGCTGGTTTGGCTCAGCGGTTAGAGCGTCGGCCCGTGGACCAGAGAGTCTGGGGTTCGGTTCCCGCTAAGGGCACGTACCTTGGTTGCAGTTTGTCTCCGGCCCCGGTTGGGGTCATGTGGGTGGCAACCACTTGATGTGTCTCTCTCACAGTGATGTTTCTCTCTTTCTTCCTCCGTCTCTCCCTCCCGCTCTGTCTGAAGATAAATGCAAAAATGTCCCTGGGTGAGGATAAAAAAAAAAAAAATTGTACACTTAATATAGATTATACCTCGAGTAAAAATTTTGTAGAGATAAATGTTTAAAAATTAAAATAGAAACAGTATACAGCCAATAGGC
Source organism: Tadarida brasiliensis (assembly GCA_030848825.1). NCBI lineage: Eukaryota > Metazoa > Chordata > Mammalia > Chiroptera > Molossidae > Tadarida > Tadarida brasiliensis. Next base: position 113,838,551 of record CM061258.1, read on the forward strand.
CTGCTTAAAAATGAGCACTGCAATTATTTTAAATTATTTATGAAAACATTTGCTAGGTTTCAATGCTTCAAGAATGCAAATTCTCAAGAATGGCTATTTTTTGTTATTGTTATTTAAAAAGTACATTAAAATTTGCAGTGATTTTTTTTTTAATCCTCACCCGAGGATATTTTTCTCTTTATCATCAGATAGAGTGAGAGGGAGGTAGAGAGAGAGAAACATCTGTGTGAGAGACAAATTGACTGGTTGCCTCCTACACGACCTGACCAGGGCCGGGGACGAACCGAAACCAAGGTACATGCCCTTGAACTGGAATCGAACCCGGGGCTCACTGGTCTGCGGGACGACGCTCTAACCACTGAGCCAAACCGGCCAGGGCAGAACTTGCAGTTTTTGCTCCCTGCACCCTTCCCCCATTACAGCTTTCTCCAACTCCCTGCCCCACCTTCACGAGTAATCATCATCCTGAACTGGGTGTTTATCCAAACCCCAAGCATTTTTTTACCCTTTTATTATGCATGTATATATCCCTAACTCATATGTAGTACTGTATTGCAGGTTTTTATAATTTATGGAAATGATATACTGACACTTGCTTTTTTGCTCAACATCATGTCTGTGATATTTATCCATCATTCTATTCTGTTGATTAACACCTAGATTGTTTTTAGGTTTTGCCATTATAAACACTGCTCTGAACACAGAGGTATTTATTATTTACTAAATTAGCATATATTGTCTTATTACGTGTCAGGCATTTGATTTTGCCTCTTTTAAAAATATTTTAATTCCATTATGTTTTTATTTTTATTTTAAATATGTTTCTATTACGTTGTTTAATCCTCACCTGAGGATATTTTTCTATTTATCTTCAGATAGAGTGGGAGGGACAGAGAGGGAGGGAGAGAAACATCCACATGAGAGGGACACATCGACTGGTTGCCTCCCGCAGGACCCCGACCAGGGCCAGGGACGAACTGCAACCGAGGTACATGCCCTTAACCAGAACGGAACCTGTGACTCATTGGTCCATGGGCCGATGCTCTACCACTGAGCCAAACCAGCCAGGGCATTTTTATTGATTTTTTAGAGAGAGAAATAGAAATATCGATGTGAGAGAGAAACATCCACTGGCTGCCTCCTGCATGCCCCCCATCAAGGATTGAACCTGCAACCCAGGCATGTGCCCTAAGGGGGAATCTAACGGAACCAAGACCTCTCAGTCCATGGGCCAATGCTCAATCCACTGAGCCACACAGGCCAGGCAAAACTTTTCTTTTTTCCTTTTTTTTTAATCCTCACCTGAGGACATTTTTCCATTGATTTTCAGATAGAATAGAAGAGAGGGAGAGAGAGAGAAAAAAACTGATGTGAGAGAGAGATCAATTGGTTGCCCCCGTACGACCCCCAACCAGGGCAAGGAATTGAACCTGCAACCCAGGCACATGCCCTTTACCAGAATTGAACCCGAGATCCTTTGGTCCTTGAGCTGACGCTCTAACTGCTGAGCCAGACTGGCCAGGGCTAGACACTATCCTATTTAAAACCCCAAACTCTATTGGTTTCCCATTGTTCTTAGGATAAAATCCTCAATTCACACAGGAATCTCCTACATGGTTCCATCTCTCTGGTCTTCTCTCACAATCTTCACCCTCTGCACCTAGGCCATGTTGGTTCCTTTCTGTCCTTCAACTGCATCCCCAAGACTTTCACACCTGCGGTTCCTTCAGTGTGGAACCCTCTCCCCCAATTCCCCAGGTTAACTCTATGCTGCCTTCATGCCTCCCCTCAGTCATCACACTTCCACCCGAAAGGCTCAAGGCCCCTCTTCTATACCTCTTGCGGCATTTATCAAAGAGGTGACTAAATTATTTGTGCAATTATTGTGTCCAGTGTATGTCTCTCTCGGTAGAATGTAAATTTCATGAAAGCAAGCACCTGCTCACCACTGGGTAACCCCAGCACCTAGCAGGGCTGGCATGTGGGAGGACTAAACATGCGGGGAGATTATCTCTATCTCTATCTCTATCTCTATCTCTATCTCTATCTCTATCTCTATCTCTATCTCTATCTCTAGTGTTAGTGTGTGTGTTTATCTCTATATATGTTTGAATAGTTTTGAACGAGTTACTATCCCCCATTCACAGGTGTGGAAACTGAAGCTCAGAGCACGCGAGGGGCTGGCTCGCGTCCTAGGCTACAAAGACGCACCGTCCTCAGGCTGAGGCCCCTTCCTCCAGCCACCTCCGGGAGACCCTCAAAGCTGCGCTGAACCCTTCCCGAGAGTCCTGGCCATCTGCCCCTCCCACACCCCGGTGCCACGCGGGGCACTCTGGGAAGTGTAGTCCGGCTCCCTGCTCCGGGCTCCCGGGTCGCCGGAGCTGGAATGTATGCCTGTATGTCCCGGACCGGACCGAGCCTTTGGGCAAGGCCTGCGAGAGGGCGGTGGCTAACAACGAGGGCGTATCCAGGGTGTGTGTCCATCGCTCAGTCCCCGAGGCTGACCTTGATTGTGCGCCTGCATACTTTTTGTTTAATTTAATCCTCACCTGAGGGTATGTTTTTCATATACCTCACCGGACCCTGGGTGTGTGCCTGATCGGGAATTGAACCCAAGACCCTTCCGGTGCACAGGACCACGCTCTGACCACTGAACCACACAGGCCAGGCTGTGCTCCTACTTCTTGCGCTGGGCTTCTGCTCCTCTCTGCCACATGCTGGGGCTCTTTCCCCAGCTCAGAGGTTGAGGCTCCAGGAGGGGAGGTGCTTCTCACAGCTGCAGCCACCAGAGCAGAGGTGGGACTTGAACCTGGACTGCTACCCCTTCCTGGCTTCTGTTGGCAGTGGAGTCATGGGTGCACCCCAGACAGGGAAACTTGGCACAGCGTGTTTGCCAAAGAGGACAACAAGAGAGAATCATGTGTAGCTGAGTCAGGCCTTCCCCTACCTGGGCTATTATCATGGGCTAAGGTGCATTAACCAGGCACTTAGGAGCTGGGGTTCTGGAATCAAAGATGTGGGTTCCAGCCCTGGCCAGTTTGGCTCAGCGGTTAGAGCGTCGGCCTGCGGATCAGAGAGTCCTGGGTTTGGTTCCCGCTAAGGGCACGTACCACTGGTGCAGTTTGTCCCGGCCCTGTTGGGGTCGTGTGGGTGGCAACCAGTCGATGTGTCTCTTTCACATCGATGTTTCTCTCTCTCTCTTCCTCCCTCTCTGCCTCCCGCTCCATTCGAAGATAAATGCAAAAATGTCCTCGGTTGAGGATAAAATAATAATAATAAAAAATAGAGGTTCCAGCCCTGGCCGGTTTGGCTCAGTGGTTAGGGCGTCGGCCTGCGGTCCAGAGAGACCCGGGTTCAGTTCCCGCTAAGGGCATGTACTTCGGTTGCAGTTTGTCCCCGGCCCTGGTTGGTCGTGCGGGTGGCAGCCACTCGATGTGTCCCTTTCACGTCGATGTTTCTCTCTCTCTCTCTCTTCCTCTCTCTCCCTCCCACTCTATCTGAACAAAAAATGAAAAAATGTCCTCGGGTGAGGATAAAAAAAAAAAAAAATAGAGGTTCCAGTGTCATTTCTGTCACTTTCTAACCATGTGATCTTCCCTGGATTCAGTACTTAAAACTCTAAGAACAGGGTTGGTTTTCTTTTTTCTTTTCTTTTTTTTTAAGTAATCGCTGTACCTATATTATTACTAAATTAAGAACAAATGGAATGCAAATATGTATTGCCTGGTGGTCAGGGATTGGTGGCCATTATTATTGGCAGGACAACAACTGGGTTTGGAAGTGGTTGGAGCTTGAGGAGGGAGGGCTACACCTTGACCCAGGAGGCTTTATCTCCTAGACAGGTGGGCAAAGGCACTTGGCATCTCTAGTAGTCTTATCTTGAACAACTTCTGCTTTAGAAATGAGAACCCCAAAAGGGACTTCCAGCTTCTCAAGAGCAGTCTTCCTTCCTGTCAGGGATAGGGAGCCTGTTTACCCTGGAAGTGGTAGCACAGATTATCTTCTTGACCAAACTCTACTTGGTCTCCTCTGAACTCTCTTCTCTACTAGGCCCTGAGTTTTGAGCTTATATGTTCATCTTTTCATTGTCCAATTTTAGCAAGAATCCTGCTAAGTCAGTGCAGCCAGAATGCCCCACCTCAGCATCTGATTGGGTTCCTCAACTTCCAGCATCCCTCAGGTGATGTCTAATCACCTTGGCCTGCCTTCAGAAAGAATCCCCTCTTGTCTGGCTGGTGTGGCCCAGTGGTTGAGCATCAACCCATGCCCCAAGAGGTTGCTGGTTTGATTCCCGGCCAGGACACATGCCCAGATTGTGGGCCTGATCCCCAGTGAGAGGCATGCAGGAGGTGCCCAATTGATGTTCTCTCTCATCGATGTTTCTATCCTCTCTCTCTCTCTCTCAAATCAATAAAGGGGAAAAAATTTAAAAAAAAAAAAAAGAATTCCTTCTTACCACTAATGCTTTTAACACCCTCACCCCGACTCTCTTTTGTCTGTCTATATCTGTCTCACAGGCTGGCTCGCCTGTGAGTGGTTGGCTTCAGCCCACCGATTTTTTTGGGGGGGAAGCTGGACATTTTACCTCTGACTATTTATCTTCCCTTAGCTCTGGCCTCCTGTCATGTCTAAACAAGCCTTTGAAGAAAGTACTGAAGCCAAGGAGATGCTGGCTTCCCTCCTTGAGGTAGAACCCAGGTGAATGAATAGTCCTTTTGTCGAAATATTCTCTACCTAAAAGAGCAACTGCACCACTCTGCTGTGTTTTTCTTCAGAGCATTATCACCACCTGCATCATTTTACTTATTTTTATTTTTTATTTAAGTAAACATTTTATTTTTTTATCCTCACCCGAGGACATTTCTGCATTTATCTTCAGACAGAGCTGGAGGGAGAGAGGGAGGAAGAGAGAGAGAGAAACATCGATGTGAAGAGACACATCGAGTGGTCGCCACCCACACGAACCCTACCGGGACCGGGGACAAACTGCAACCGAGGCATATGCCCTTAGCGGGAACCGAACCCGGTCTCTCTGGACCGCAGGCCAATGCTCTAACTGCTGAGCCAAACTGGCCAGGGCTACATCATTTTATATATATATATATATATATATATATATATATATATATATATATATATTTTTTTTTTATCCTCACCTGAGGACATTTTTTGCATTTATCTTCAGATAGAGCAAGAGGGAGAGAGGGAAGAGAGAGAGAGAGAAACATTGATGTGAGAGAGACACATCAACTGGTTGCCACCTGCATGACCCCAACTGGGGCCGGAGACAAACTGCAACCGAGGTACGTGCCCTTAGCGGGAACCGAACCCAGGACTCTCTGGTCCACGGGCCAACGCCCTAACCACTGAGCCAAACCGGCCAGGACACCTGCATCATTTTATATCTGTGCACCAGCCACAGCCCAGAAATGTACTGGTGTGTTTTGTTTATTTGAAACAGGATTTAAAACCTTTTTTTTTTTAGAGAGAGAGAGGAAGGGAGACAGAGAAAGAGATAGAAACATCAATGAGAGAGAACATCCATTGGCCGCCTCCTGCACACCCCCCACTGGGGATCTGGCCCACAACTTGGGCATGTGCCCTGACCGGGAATCGAACCGGTGACCTCTTGGTGCATGGGTTGATGTTCAGCCACTGAGCCACACCAGCCAGGCTAAAACCATTTTAAGTCTACATTCAGAATTGGGAGTTTTCACCTAAACATCGAGATATCTGACTTCTGGGAAACAATCAGCCTGGCTGGCAGCATGAGGCCTACATACCCCACTACTTCCTGTGTCCCTGACACAGAGGCCTTGTATCAGCAGCCATCTGTCATCATGCAGGCACAGCTGTGTTTTTTGTAGTAGAAGTTCTCCACACTCACTTTGCTCTCATACATGGTAATACAAAAGAAAGACCGAGAGCCCTGGCCGGTTTGGCTCAGTGGTTAGAGCGTCGGCCTGCAGTCCAGAGAGACCCGGGTTCGGTTCCCGCTAAGGGCATGCACCTCGGTTGCAGTTTGTCCTCGGCCCTGGTTGGTCGTGCGGGAGGCAGCCACTCGATGTGTCCCTTTCACGTCGATGTTTCTCTTCCTCTCTCTCCCTCCCACTCTATCTGAACAAAAAATGGAAAAATGTCTTCGGGTGAGGATAAAAAAAAAAAGACCAAGAGAGAAATGTCTTAACAAAAACAGGAAGCCCTGGCTGGTTTGGTTTAGCATGTGGATCAAAGGGTCAAAGGGTCATGGGTTCGATTTCCGGTCAAGGGCACATACCTGGGTTGCAGGTTTGATCCCTGGCCCTGGTTAGGGTTGTGCGGGAGGCAGCCAGTTCACATGTTTCTCTCACATCAGTATTTCTCTCTCCCTCTTTCCCTCCCTTCCATTCTATCTAAAAATCAATGGAAAAATATCCTCAGGTGAGAATTAACAAAAAAAGAAAGAAAGGAAAATAGGAAGAGGGTACATGTCTTTGTAGAAAGCAAGAATATTACAGAATGTTTGGTGTGCAAAAAAAGTGTGTCTGTGTCAAAAACCCAGTTTTGCCTTTTTCTCTGGCCCTTATGGGTGTTTGAGCAGGTGACCCCAGGTCTGGAGTGGGTAGTGGTCTGAGGAGAATCTTGTGTCGTTCCAGGGACTGGCAGTGTCTGCAGATCTGGCTGTGTGCTATGGACTGAATTGTATCCCCCAAAAAACGCATGTTGAAGCTCTAACCCACAATGTGACTATGTCTAGAGATAGGGTCTGTAGAACAGCGGTTCTCAACCTGTGGTTCACGACCCCTTTGGGGGTCGAACGACCCTTTCATAGAGGTCGCCTAAGACCATCGGAAAACACATATTTTCATTTTTTTGTTGTTGTTGTTGTTCAGATAGAGTGGGAGGGGGAGAGGGGAAGAGAGAGAGAGAGAAACATCAATGTGAAAGGGACACATTGAGTGGCTGCCACCCACACGACCAACCAGGGCCGGGGACAAACTGCAACCGAAGCACACGCCCTTAGCGGGAACCGAACCCGGGTCTCTCTGGACCGCAGTCCGACGCTCTAACCGCTGAGCCAAACCAGCCAGGGCGGAAAACACATATTTTCAATGGTCTTAGGAACTGAGACACTGCTCCTCTATCCATCTCCAGGTGGGTCCACCCACATGCAGATACGCCCACATACAGATACGCCCACATACAAGTACCCAGTGTGATGACATCATCGTGCCAACCCCATCACATACACCCCATACAAATACAGGTGTATGTGACAGGGTTGGCGCCATAATGTACTTATGTGGACCAGTCACATATGTGTAAAGAGCAGCTACTGTGTAGAAAGCAGATACTCTGTTAAAAGCAGCTACTGTGGCCCTGGCCGGTTTGGCTCAGCACTTAGAGCGTCGGCCTGCGGTCCAGAGAGACCCGGGTTCGGTTCCAGCTAAGGACGTGTGCTTCGGTTGCAGTTTGTCCCCAGCCCTCATTGGTCGTGCGGGTGGCAGCCACTCGATGTGTCCCTTTCACGTCGATGTTTCTCTCTCTCTCTCTTCCTCTCTCTCCCTCCCACTCTATCTGGACAAAAAATGAAAGAGTGTCCTCAGGTGAGGATAAAAAATAATAATAATAATTAAAAAAAAGCAGCTACTGTGTTGAAAGCAGCAGTATTGGTGGTAAAATGACACTTCATGAATTATAATTACTGGGTAAATGTAAAATCATCAACTACTGCAAAAAAAAATATCTGTACCATGGGAACTTAATCTGGATGCTGATGGGTCTTTTTATATTCAACTGTGGTTGATGTGAATATTGCCCCCTTGTGATAGTAACAGGTATGTAAAAAAACAACACAGAATGGTAAATCATAGGAAACTTTAATGAACTGTACTGACTAAACTATGCCATGTATCATCTTTTGTATTATTAAAGCTATTGTTATATATTATTTTCATTAGCAAACCATCCCATGACAATGGATCGTGTAGAGAAGAACGTTAAGAAAAGAAAATATAGTGAGGATTTTTTACAGTATGGTTTTACCTCAATAATTACAGCAGGAATTGAGAAACCGCAGTGTGTTATTTGTTGTGAAGTTCTATCAGCCGAATATATGAAGCCAAACAAACTAAAACGCCATTTTGATAGCAAGCATCCGAGCTTTGCCAGCAAGGATACCAACTATTTTAGAAGCAAAGCTGATGGACTCAAGAAAGCCAGACTTGACACTGGTGGCAAGTACCACAAATAAAACGTAGCAGCAGTTGAAGCTTCATATTTGGTGGCACTCAGAATCGCCAGAGCTATGAAACCTCACACCATTGCTGAGGATTTACTGTTGCCAGTGGCCAAAGACATTATTCAAGTTATGATTGGAAACGAATTTGTTACGAAATTGAGTGCAATTTCCTTATCTAACGACACTGTCCGCAGAAGAATAGATGACATGTCTACTGATATTCTTGATCAGGTAATCCAGGAAATTAAATCTGCTCCACTTCCAATATTTAGCATCCAGCTTGATGAATCTACAGACGTTGCAAACTGTTCACAGTTACTGGTTTACGTGAGGTATATTAATGATGGTGACTTTAAAGATGAGTTTCTTTTTTGCAAACCTCTTGAAATGACAAGTACTGCATGTGATGTATTTGACACAGTTGGTTCATTTCTGAAAGAGTATAAGATCTCTTGGAAAAAGGTTTGTGGTGTTTGCACAGATGGTGCTCTAGTCATGCTAGGATGTCGATCTGGATTTCAACGTTTGGTATTGAATGAGTCACCAAAAGTCATCGGAACTCACTGTATGATTCAATGGCAAATATTAGCAATGAAGACGCTGCCACAAGAGTTACAAGAAGTAATGAAAAGCGTCATAAGTTCTGTCAATTTTGTAAAGGCGAGCACTTTAAACAGTCGACTGTTTTCGCAACTGTACAATGAGTTGGATGCGCTGAACAATGCTCTGCTATTTCACACTGAAGTGAGATGGTTGTCGACAGGAAAAGTTTTTTTTTTTTTTTGTACGTGCCCCTAGCGGGAACTGAACCCAGGACTCTCTGGTCCACAGGCTGACGCTCCAACTGCTGAGCCAAACCAGCCAGGGCGACAGGAAAAGTTTTAAAATGTGTTTTTGAGCTTTGTGATGAACTCAAAACGTTTTTAATCAGAAAGCAAGACCACAGTTTGAAGCACTTTTCAGCGATAAAAGTGAACTGCAGAAAGTAGCTTACTTGGTTGCCATCTTTGCCATCTTGAATGAGTTAAATTTATCACTGCAAGGACCAAATGCAACATGCCTCGATTTTTCTGAAAAGATCAGATCATTCAAAATGAAACTTCAGCTTTGGCAAAAAAAATTGGATGAAAATAAAATTTACATGTTGCCTACCTTATCTGCTTTCTTTGAGGAATATGACATTGAACCAGACAAAAGGATTACAATGATAATTTCTGTGAAAGAACACTTGCACATGCTTGCAGATGAAATTTCATCGTACTTTCCAAATCTGACACCCCATTTGCACTTGCCAGAAGCCCATTCACAAAGTTGAAGATGTTCCTGAGACAGCACAAGAGGAGTTCATTGAACTTATTAACAGCGATGCAGTGAGAACTGATTTCTCTACAATGCCAGTTACAAAATTCTGGATCAAGTGTTTGTAGTCATATCCTGTTCTGTCTGAGACTGTGTTGTGCCTTCTTCTTCTTCCATTTCCAACAACGTATCTTTGTGAAACAGGGTTTTCCAGCTTGTTGGTGATCAAGTCTAAATATAGAAGTAGACTTGTTGTGGAAGATGATCTTCGTTGTGCTCTTGCGAAGACTGCCCCGAGAATTTCTGATCTGGTGAGAAAGAAGCAATCTCAACCTTCGCACTGACATTGGCTTTTTACCCATACTGTCGCAAAATGTAGCAATGTAGTTTACGGTTGTTATATTAAGACTGTTACTCATGCTACACCATGCTTCAAGACAAAATTTCATTTATTTGTAATTAGAAATAAATATTTCACAATATATAATTACATAGTTTTGTGATTAATCACTATCCTTTAATTCTGTTCAATGTGTAACAATGAACATACATCCTGCATATCAGATATTTACATTACGATTCATAACAGTTGCAAAATTACAGTTATGACGAAGCAACGAAAATAATTTTATGGTTGGGGTCACCACAACATGGGGAACTGTATTAAAGGGTCACGGCATTAGGAAGGTTGAGAACCACTGCTGTAGAAGGTAATCAAGGTTAAATGAGGTGACAAAGGTGAGGATACACAGAAGGCAGCCATCTACAAGCCTGGACAACAGCTCTCACCAGGAGGAACCAAACCCACTGGCCTCCAGAACTGTGAGAAATAAGTGTCTGTTGGTTAAGCCCCCTGGTCTGTGGTATTTTGTTATGGCAGCCCAAGCCGACTAAGACACTGTGTTTTTCCTGAGAAGAATATGAATATTGACCTCATTCTGAGCTATGTCTGGGCTGACATCAAGTGGGAGAGTTTAGCAGACATCATGTCATCCCCACGAGTAAGGATTTCTGAGCATGCTTGGTGGTCTTTGAATCCCCTTCTTTTCAATATTCTAGCCTTTTTCCGCAATGCCTTCATCCTGGAGACCACTATCCCTTGGAGGAATCATGCTTTGTAAGACTGTTCTTACCCATCTGCTTCTCATTTGACTTGCTGGCTATAGAGAAAAGACAGATAAAGTTTCAGCCTGGCCGGTTTGGCTCACTGGTTGAGCGTCGACCCATGCACCAAGAGGTTGCCAGTTCTATTCCTGGTCAGGGCACATGTCCAGGTTGTGGGCCAAATCCCCAGTGGGGACATGCAGGAGGCGGCCAATCAATGTACTCTCTCATCAATGCTTCTATCTCCCTCTCCCTCTCCCTTTCTCTCTCTCTCAAATCAATAAAGAAAAAAAATATTAAAAAAAAAAAAAAAAAAAAGACAGCCCTGGCTGGTTTGGCTCAGCGGTTAGAGCGTCGGCCTGCGGTCCAGAGAGACCCAGGTTCAGTTCCCGCTTAGGGCATGTACTTCGGTTGCAGTTTGTCCCCGGCCCTGGTTGGTCGTGCGGGTGGCAGCCACTCGATATGTCACTTTCACATCGATGTTTCTCTCTCTCTCTCTCTTCCTCTCTCTCCCTCCCACTCTATCTGAACAAAAAATGGAAAAAAAAATGTCCTTGGGTGAGAAAAAAATAAAAAAAAGACAAAGTTTCAAATGCTGTGTAGTTCAAGGTGTAAACAATGGATATTTCCTGCTTTCCTGTTAATTTATATATTCTCTCATTTGTCTAAAATTGAATAATGGAACCAAAACACAGCCAGACTCCAAGGAGAGATTTCATAGCATTGTACAACAAGCACCCTTATCCTTCTCTGTTGATAGAAATCATAGCAAAAAAATAATGTTTACTGAGCGCTTCTGTTTCACTCTAGAGCAAAATATTTTAATATACTATATCCTTTAATCCTAATAAGTATCCTCTGGGGCATAGGCACTATTTATTCCCATTTACGTTATTGTCGGAATCAAGTTTGTCATAAGGTCCGGCAGCAGATTTCAGTGTCTAAAAAACATCCACTCACGTATTTAGTCATTCAGAAAATATTGGCTGAGCACCTACTATATGCCAAGCAAATCTGTCCACTGTGTCTAGAAAACCAGAGGGGGCATTATGGCCCTGAGTGGCCACCTCAAAGGAGAATCTTGGTACAGGACCCAAGTTTTCTGAGAAAGTTTAAACAATTTTTTTCTTCTTTATTGATTTTTAGAGAGAGAGGAAGGGAGAGGGAGAGGGAGATAGAAACATCAATGAAAGAGAACATCGATTGGCCACCTCCTGCATGCCCCCTACTGGGGATCAGGCCCACATCTCAGGCATGTGCCCTGACCGGGAATCGAACCAGCGACCTCTTGGTGCATGAGTCGATGCTCAACCACTGAGCCACACCGGCCAGGCGAGTTCAGATAACTATGCCAAGGCAGGCTTCTATAACCTGGCCAGTGTTCAAGTGTGCCTTTTAGTGAAGTGCTTGGGGCAGCAGGCTCTGGAGTGAGTCTGCCTGAGTTTGTGTTGGCTCTTCCACTTTCCACTGTGTGGCCTTGGGCAGAGCTCTGCACCTCTCTGAGCCTGTTTACTCATCTAAAACGTGAGTCACAAGAGAGTCATTGTGAGGATTTAAATAGCATAGTAAAAACACGATCCCATGGACTTAGGAAGTGCTTAAAAAACGTTAACTTTTATAAGTTAATAGAGGCTTTAGAAAAAGTGTGATAAAACACCCATCAGTTTTTGGGCACGGTAGCTCTCTGATGACTCTTCTAGATAACGTAATCGAATTCGCTGAACTATTTGACTTAATGAATTGCTGTTTCTCAGTCATTTGGACATTGAGAAATTGCTATTAAAGATGACTCAAACTTTTAGAGTGCTTGATCACAGGCCATTTTCCCCAGCCATAATTAAATAAGAGTAAATGTGAGCAAAATCGACACCTAGTATGTGTCATGGTCATCATCAGTCCCAAGATGACTGTCCCCTGGTCTTCAGAGGAGGATATGTATGTGCTGCTTAGTTGTCTGCAAACTTCTGAGTATGAGGCTGTCCTTTTAATTCTGTTTTGTGGACTCCATAAACACTGAAAACAAGCTACATTTATAAGTATAAATATAGCCCAGCCGGTGTGGCTCAGTGGTTGAGCGTCGACCCATGCACCAAGAGGTCGCCAGTTTGATTCCCGGTTAGGGCACATGCCCAGGTTGTGGGCCAAATGCCCTGTGCGGGGCGTGCAGGAGGCAGCCAATTGATGTTCCCTCTCATCGATGTTTCTACCTCTCTCTCCCTCTCCCTTCCTCTCTCTCTCAAAATCAATAAAGAAAACAAAAAATTTTTTTAAGTATAAATATAAACAGCGATATGTGTGTATAAGTACTTTTCATTCAGACTATAAACAATGTTTAGGGCATTAATGGATCGGTGGACCTCTTACAGGAACTCCATGACCCCAGGTGTCCAAGGTTCACAAATTGAGATCTGTAGACTTCATTCCAGTGTGGTTGCAAGTTATGAAGCTAGAGCCCATGTTTATGGAACATCTGTTACATGCTGGACATTGTCATAGGTGCTTTACAAACATAATTTAAAAAAATTTTTCCCTTTTTTAATTGATTTTAGAGAGAGAGGACGTGAGAGGGAGAGATAGAAACATCGATAAGACAGAACATCGATTGGCCGCCTCCTGCATGCCCCCACTGGGGATCAGGCCCACAACCTGGGCATGTGTCCTGACTGGGAATCGAACCAGCGACCTCTTGGTGCATGGGTCTATGCTCAACCACTGAGCCACACTGGCCGGACAACATAATCTTATCTAGTCCTGTATGTCAGCTCTGAAATTGGAGCTATGACAGTCCCCACATTACAGATGAGGCAAAGGGAAGGCTTGCCCAGTTAATCAGTGGTGGAGCCAGGATTTGAGACACTGATTTCGGTGTACACCTATGGAGACCTAAATTCATCCTGGTTTATATTTGTTATGGACTGAATGTTTTTGTGGCTCCAAAATAGAATCAAGACAGAAATCCTGGGCAAAGTAGAAATTTATCCTTTAAATCTGTTGGCTGCAGTCACTGAAAACTGCTTAGATAGGAGAGGACTAGGACTAAATTAGCCAGAGTGCGGTCGCTACCTAGACTTGCTAACTTCTGTACATGCAGCTTTGAGGAGGAGATGACAAGAAATGGAAGGGCTACACAGCTAACCAGGAGGCATTTTGAAACAGGAAGGTGTGGAGCAGCTTTCAAAATGCTGGCGTCCCCAGAGCCCAGCGTGTCCTGCAACAAGATCAAGGTTGTCCAGTCCTATGGAACCTGCTGCCCCTCAGACTGTCCATCAACCTGTTTTCCTCCTCCTCCTCCCACTTACACTTTTGCCCATGTTCTTCTTCCTTCCCTGCTACATACTCATCTGTGACTTGTTCAAATGATGCCTTTCCACACCTTCCTGAAGCAGACAGAATGGCAGGCCTCTTGTGTTGGACTTGAGCTCCAGTCCTCTAAAGAGCTCCACACCTTGGTAGTCCCAGCAGCACACCCATACCAGAGGTAGTTCATTCTAAGATCCCAACTTTCCTGACAAGTAGCCTGGTGTTGTAAGGAGAAACTGAGGCACATATGGGTCCTCTTTCTTCAAGTCTCACCACAAGGCTGTGGAGGCCTAGGGCAGTCTGGAAATCTGGCATCTATCCTTAAAGATGCCTTCCACTCAGGGAAGAGGTGGTCTCCAGAAATCAGTCATAGGCAACCCAGTGTCTTGTTCTGCCTGGTGTCCTCACAATAAAAACTGGATATCAGTGTAGAGGGGGCAGGGAATGAAACATGAGAATGGAGAGTAGGAGTGGAAGAAAACAAAGCAGTCAGTGGGAGAGTGGGATGAGGGGTAAGTCTGGGGATGCCAGAGCTGAAACTCAGGACTTGCCTGGTGGTTCTGTCAGGGTTACTTACCATGTGCTAGGCACATAACCCTCACCAAGACTCTTTACCTGCTTGCCCTCTAGGTGCCTAGATCCTCCCCCACTCCCCCCACCCCCACCCCACCCCCGGGCTCCATCCAGACACCAGGGAACATCTAAGTCACCTTCTGTTCACATGCCTGTTTGGCACAAACTGGATCCTAATAAATATTCGTTGGTTAACAAATGAAAGAAATAAGCAATTGATAACTAAGATGCCCCAAGCAAGTAATTTTCTGGATTGTCATTTCCCAGTCGCTAAAATTAAGGGGTTGACCCTGGTGGGTGTGGCTCAGTGCTTAGAGTGTTATCCCGTGCATGGAAGGGTCTCGGGTTCGATTCCCGGTCAAGGCACATACCCAGGTTTCGGGCTCCATCCCTGGTCGGGAGGTAACCAATAGATGTTTCTCTCTCACATCCATGTTTCTCTCTCCCTTTCTTTCTCTCATCAAAACAAAACAAAACATATCCTCAGGTGTGGATTTTTTTTAAATTAAATTAAAGGTTTGAATTAGGATAGACGTCTGGCTTCCAACCTCATTGAACCTCTCTGTGCCTATGTTTTCTCATCTATAAAATAGGGGTAACAGTACCTACCTCCTAGGGTTGTTTCAAAGATGAACCGCGTTAATAATAGGAAAGCCCTTAGAACAGAGCCTGGTACCAACAAATACTAGGTAAATAAAAATAACTTTCCAAGGTCCCTTCCAGATGCGGAGCCTCTGAGCGCTATATACTCAGTAAAGGTGCAGGTCAGTGGGCACTAATTACCCACAATGCTTCCCGCAGGCCCACCTACGCGGCCTCGGTCCTATACCCTCAGCGGTTCAGCCAGGGGTTCCAAGACTATGTTACCCAAAATGCATCTCGAGGGCCCGCCTACGTGGCCTCATACAGTCTCTCAACAATTGGTGCGAGGACTACGTTACCCACAACGCTTCCCACAGACTCGCCTATCCAGACTTATTACAATTCTTTTTGTTTGTCTGTTTTGTGTGTGTTTTTTTGAAATTGTACTTTTTTTTTTAACTTATCTTTATTGTTGAATGTATTACAGATGTTCCTCATTTTTCCCCCATTGCCCCCTTCCTCCCCATTCCTGCCCCCCTCCTGCCTTTCCCCACACTGTTGTCTGTGTCCATTGGTTATGCATATATACATATATGTTCTTTGGTTTATTTCTTCCCACCTACCAACCCCCCTTCCCTTGAGGTTTGTCAGTCTAACAACAAATTTGTACTTCTTAATCCCTTCACCTTTTTCACCCATCCCCCCAGCCCCCACCCATCTGGTACCCAAAAAAGTTCTCTGTATCTATGAGAATGTTTCTGTTCTGCTTGTTCATTTTGTTTGTAGATTCAGTTGTTGATAGATATGTATTTATTGCCATTTTGTTTGTTCATATTTTTTTTATCTTTTTCTTCAAGAAGACCCTTCAACATTTCATATAATAATGGTTTGGTGGTGATGAACTCCTTTAGCTTTTCCTTGTCTGGGAAACTCTTTATATGGCCATCGATTCTAAATGACAGCTTTGCAGAAGAGTAATCTTGGTTGTAGGTTCTTGCTTTTCATCACTCTAAATATTTCTTGCCACTCCCTTCTGGCCTGCAAAGTTTCTTTTGAGAAATCAGCTGACAGTCTTATGGGAACTCCCTTGTAGGTAAGTAACTGCTTTTCTCTTGCTGCTTTTAAGATTCTCTCTTTGTCTTAAACCTTTTGCATTTTGATGATGATGTGTCTTGGTGTGGGCCTCTTGGTGTGGGCCTCTTGGGGTTCATCTTGTTTGGGACTCTCTGTGCTTCCTGGACTTGTATGTCTGTTTCCTTCACCAAGTTAGGGAAGTTTTCTGCCATTATTGTTTCAAATAGGTTTTCGATTTCTTGTTCTCTCTCTTCTCCTTCTGGCACCCCCAAGATGCGAATGTTGGCACGCTTGAAGTTGTCCCAGAGGCTCCTTACACTATCCTCATTTTTGGGGGTTCTTTTTTCTTTTTGCTGTTCTGATTGGGTGTTTTTTGCTTCCTTATATTCCAAATCAATGGTTTGCTTCTTGGCTTTACCTACTCTACTATTGAATCTGTGTAAACTATTCTTTATTTCAGTTAGTGCATCCTTCATTTCAGACTGGTCCTTTTTTATGCTCTTGAGGCCCTCACTAAGTCCATTGAGCATCCTTATAAGCAGTATTTTGAACTCTGCATCTGTTAGGTTGCTTAACTCCATTTCACTTAGTTCTTTTCCTGGAATTTTGTTCTGTTCTTTCATTTGGGACCTGTTTCTTTGTCTCCTCATTTTGGCTGCCTCCCTGTGTTTGTTTCTATGTATTACTTAGCGAGAGGTATAGGGTTAGCTGAGACCAGATGCTGCTCGTTTGAAAGAATTTAGGAAAAGCTGAAGCAGGATCCAAGACAGGCCAATCCTTTGGTCAAGCAACAGGCAACAGCTTGGGTGGGCCTGAAAGTTGGGTGGGGCGGGGCCTCAGGGAATTACCAGGGCGGGGCAAACAGTGTGAGCCAGGTTGCTGGAGTCCCAGATATGGCAGCATCTGCCGGCCCAGGGAAGGGCTCACCAAAGGAACAAAAGCCTCTGATAGCACGTCTGTCCAGGAGAAAACTGCCTCTCTAGCCCTTGCTCCAATACCAAACAGCTCGGTTCTTCCCCATATGACTCTGGTGCCTTTCAGGCTCCTTCCCGCAGGCTGGAGCCTGGAGGGTGCGAGTCCGAGTAAGTCCGTGCGCGGGCCCTTTAAGAGGAGCTGCCGGGGGGCTCCAGCCGCCTCAGCCTCTGTTCCCGCTGGTTTTTCCAGCCAGAAGTTATGGGGACTTCTCTTCCTGGCACTGGAACCCTGAGCTGGGTGCCTGGTGTGGGCCGGGGACCCCTCAGTCCTCAGGGAGGACCTTCCCAGCCAGGTGTCCCTCCTAATCTTTATCCGCCACAGGTGGGTGTGCGACCAGCCCCTCGTGCCTCCGCCCCTCCTACCAGTCTCCATGTGGCTTCTTTAATTTCGTAGTTGTAGGACTTCCGTTCAGCTTGATTTCAGGCAGTTTTTTTTTTTAATCCTCACTTGAGGACATTTTTCCATTTTTGTTCAGATAGAGCGGGAGGGAGAGAGAGGAAGGGAGAGAGAGGAAGAGAGAGAGAGAGAGAAACATCGTCGTGAAAGGGACACATCGAGTGGCTGCCTCCCACACAACCCCAACTGGGGCCAGGGACAAACTGCAACCGAGGTACATGCCCCTAGCGGGAACCAAACCCGGGTCTCTCTGGACCGCGGTCCGACGCTCTAACCGCTGAGCCAAACTGGCCAGGGCTCAGGCAGTTTTAAATGATGGTTGTTCTGTAGTTTAATTGTAACTTTGATGTGGTTGTGAGAAGACCGCGATACCACATTTACCTATGCTGCCATCTTGACCGGAAGTCTTATTACAACTCTTGACAGCCAACTGGGCCAATGACGCGAGGACCACCTTAGGTCCCGCCCAATGATTTCCGTAGGCCCACCCATGCTGCCTGGTTTCCAAGCTGGACAGCTCGTTCAGCCAATGGCCTGTGCGGATCCGTCCTGGCCCTGCGTCCTGCGGTTGGGGTCCCCTACCTCCCCACCCGCGACCCAAGTCAGCCAGTTCATCGAACCCCGGCGCACGCATTCCTGCTCGTGTCCCAGCCCGCCACCCCGGCGCGCCCCGAACATTGCAGGGCCCGCAGCGCAGCGGGTGAGTGCGGGGGCGCGGGGTCCCGGCTCTAACTGCCATCCCGCGGTGCGCTCTAGAGCCCTGGCTTGTGCTCCGGCCTCGGCCACCGCTCACTTGCCGAGACCTGAGCAGTCCGCCGGGAGTCCCAAACCTCCCAGGACCCTGGAGCGGGGGGGACTGCCGTGGTGACTGTCCACTCGGGGCTACCCAGCGGGGCCCATGGAGGGACTTGCTCACCGATCCCGAAATCGGGATTCAGGTTGAAACAGAACATGCGTCCTCCCGGGCAGAGGCGGCTCTGGTTCCCACCATGTTTCCAAAGGGACCCCATCCCCAAATGGCTAACTGTAATGAGAACTCGGCGCGTCTCGCGCTCTGACTGGTTCTAGGCACTGCGCTAAACTTTCCGAATATCCCGTTTAGTTCTCTCAGCAACCTGTGTGTGGATGATATCACCATCTCTTCTTTTCAAATGATGAAAGTCGGGCCCAGAGAAGTTAAGTAGTTTACCTGGGAACTAGCAGGGAGTTAGAAGCAGAGATAAATTGATCTATTTCAACCCTTTATTTTTGCCAATGAAGGTGAGTTAGCCCTGGGTCCATGGCAGGGGCTTATGGGTGCAGGCGTTTATCCAGCCCCAGTGCATCCCCAATGATGGTGTCATCTGTCCACAGAGCCCTGGAAAAACACCTACCCAGTGGCTGGCCAGAGGTATAGGGAGAGACAGCTTTGACTCCTGAGACCTGAGAAGGAGCAAGGCCCACCGGGAACATGGCAACTGCCCAGGGCCTCCAGCCCCCACCACCCCTGGGGCAGGATGAGATCCTGATTGTGAAGGTGGAGGAGGACTTCCGCTGGGAAGAGGATCCGTCTTTGAAGATGGAAGACCCCAGCCCTGAGACCTTCCGCCAGCTCTTCCGGCTCTTCTGCTACCAGGAGGTGGCCGGCCCCCGGGAGGCCCTGAGCCGTCTTTGGGAGCTCTGCTGCCGCTGGCTGCGGCCGGAGCTGCGCACCAAGGAGCAGATCCTGGAGCTGCTGGTGCTGGAGCAGTTCCTGATGGTGCTGCCGGGGGAGATCCAGGCCTGGGTGCGGGAGCGGCAGCCGGAGAGTGGTGAGGAGGCCGTGGTCCTCGTGGAAGGGCTTCAGCGGGAGTCCAGGAAACAGAGGGTGAGGTGGGGGGCATTCTAGCCCTGAGGTGAGGAAACGGGTTCTGTGCCCTCAGGGCCCTGCTGCTGAGGTCTGCATCTGGAGATTCCTTGGGTTCTGGAGCAAGTGGCCAGCTGTTGTCATTGGGAGAACCAAACGTTTTGAATGGAAGAAGGCAACTGCAAAGTTTCTCAGCCTTGGCCAGTGGGTATCCACCTGCTGATTGACCACATGTAGCTCCACTAGCCCTTTCTGAGCTAGTGTGGATTGGTTTGTTAACACCATCACAGCATAGACCAGACACACGTTTTGATGGGAGGAAGGTTGGAGACCTTCCAAGGCATGGCCTTGGGAGTTGAAGAGATCCCAACAGAGGGAGGAACACTGGAAAGAAAGACCAGGGGCTGGTGAGTGCCCTGATTAACACCCCTAGATATTCCCCAATCTCTCTAGAGCGGCATTGTCCAATACAGTGGCTAACAGCCTGGTGTAACTTTAAATTAAATAAAATTAAAAATGCAATTGTTAAGTCACACCAGCCATATTTCAAGAGCCCATTTGTCACGTGTGGCTAGTGACTATTATACTGGACAGTGTGGCTTATAGGACACTTTACAAATTTCTCCTGCTTTTAGTCACTAAACTCAAGATGGAAAAAAAAAAAAAAGTAATTTCACCTGTTTTAATTCTTTTTTCAGTGCCATGCCCAGATTAGGTATTTGGCAAATGCTGACAGGTCACTTTCTTCCTATGGCAGTGCCATTGCCCACACACTGTTGTTCCCTTGTGTCCAGCAGGACAGCCACATCCCCCCAAAACTTGACCACAGTGTGAGTTGAGTGCACTAAGCAAATCCTACTGCCACGGTGACTAATAAGAACTCAGGATGCCCTCCCAGCCCCTCCAGCCTGGTTTTGAAGGTTCCTGCATGGCTTCCCTCTGTCACTGTGTACCCTGGAACCTCTGGGACTGTCTTTTGTCAGAGGTGTGGAATGTTGGGCCAGAGGGAGCCTGAAATGGGTTCCCCAGCTGTTTTAGCAGTTCCCTGGGGAATGTCTCTTGTCCCAAGTACTGTTGTAGAGCTCAGTAAACTGCGACTCAAGTTCATCCAATTCACCTTCTCTGGAATTAGAAGTTAATTATCCCAGAGCACCTGTAAATGATTTCAATAAATGTAGCAAATGCACTAATGCCAACTTCCAAAATGAGATTGGATTCAGGGCCCTTCTGGTCCAGGGTTTGTTGGGAGCACCAAGGAATAAGGGTAAGAGTATGACAGTGACACCGATGCAGTGTGACGAGAAGAGACTGTGGAGTCTCACTCAGGAGCAGACCAGGCCTCTGTGTGTCCAGGCTGGGAGCCTGACCTCTTCCCAGCTCACTTTCCTTCTTTCTGGGTTTTGCTGGAGGAACGGCTGTGTGTGGCATGTGAAGGGCCAAGGGCACGGTGACAAGGCCACCTTGGTGGTAAGGATGGCCAAGGATGCCCAACGAGGGGTTGGGGATCCTGTGGGTCTCCCCCTGGCTTGGGAGGTGGTTAGCAGCTCTCTGTCTGTGTGCAGGGCGCGGAGCTACTCTCTGACAATGCAGTGCCCCACCACATGGGGGAACAGTCTTTGAAATGCCAGGCAGAGGCCCAACCAAAGGAATTGTCCCTGGAGGAGGGGGCTCATCACTCCAGCCAGCAGTCCCCAGCCCAGCTGAAGCACAGACCGAAGAGAAGCCCCGAGCTATGGCCAAAGAAGGGTGAGTAGCCACCCCTCAAGGAGAGCAGCCCCGCTGGAGAGGGAGGCGAAGGGAAAGGAGTGTTGCAGGAGGTTGAGGCCTGTGTACATGTGTCGTGGACAGGCTCCCGGTGGGGAGCTGAGTGTGGCTGATGGACCTGTCCTGGCCTTCACTGCTATCTGTGCTCACAGGTAGGCTGTGTGGGCTTCACTGGTGACTCTGCTCTTTCCCCAGGCTCAGTGGCCTCCCAGCACCAGGAGACGGCAGCACCAGCCACGTCCTTCCTTTCAGCCTGGTCCCAGGTGAGCGGGCATTTCTGGTCTGCAGCATCCCCATGGAAACACTTCTCTCCCATGGCCAGGTGTGTAGGTTTCAGAGGCACTCCCCCTTGGAGTGACCTTTGCCTCCTGGGAGGTCTTGTCCTTTCTCAGATGCCACCTAAATATTAGGCCTGTCCCGGAGGAGTCTGGAGCCCAATGGTGAGCTTGGCCAATTGCTCAAACCCAACTGGGTGTTAGAATCTCTTGGGACTCTAGGTAAAAATACAGGTTCCTCCCCTAGCCCTGGCCTGGAATAGTCTTTTTTGCTTGTTTGTTTAAATAACAGCTTTATTGAAATATAATTCATATACAAACAATTCACCCATTTAATTTTTTTTTAACTTTATTTGTTGAATTTTAGAGAGAGGAAGGGGGAGAGAGAGAGAGAGAGAAACATCGATATGTTGTTCCATTTATTTATGCATTCATTTGTTGATTCTTGAATGTGTCCTGACCAAGGATGAAACCCACAACTTTGGCTTATTGAGATGATGCTCTAACCAACTGACTTATCTGGCCAGGGCTACAATTCACCCATTTAAAAAATTTTTTAAATATATTTTTATTGATTTTTCAGAGAGAGAAGAAGGGAGAGAGGGAGAGAAACATCAATGTGAGAGAGAAACATCTATAAGGTGCCTCCTGCATGCCCCTTACTGGGAATTGAGCCTGAAACCTGGGCATGTGCCCTGACCAAGAATCAAACTGGGACCTCTCTGTCCATGGGATGATGCTCAATCCACTGAGCCACACCAGCCAGGCTACAATTCACACATTTAAAGTGTACAGTGTTTACTATACTTACAGAGTTATGTGATCATTACAATCAATTTTAAAACATTTTTATCATCTCCCCAAAATATCCCACACTCATTAGCAGTCGCTCCCCATTTCCCCTCTCCCAGCCTCCAGCAACCACCCATCCTCTTTCTGTCTCTGAATTTGTCTCTTCTGGACATTGTAAGCATGTGCCCTGACTGGGAATCAAACCGGCGACCTCCTGGTACATGGGTCGACACTCAACCACTGAGCCACACTGGCCGGACTATTTAACTTATTTTTTAAGTTATTTATTTACTTTTGCTTGGGTTTTAATTTTAATCATGCTCCCAGGTTAGTCTGGTGCTAGTTGTGGGAACCACTGGCTTAGAGACGTCCTGAAGTCCTCAGGTCACCCCATTTGGGTCCCAGGGCTGGCTTGAGCTCAGGTAGGGCTTGCTGAGCTGTGTCCCCAAGGGGCATGGGCCCCAGTGGCTGAGCACGCAGTGGACCCAGCTGCTCCGCACAATGACTCTGTCCATACCATCTATGGCCCTGCAGCAACAGGACAGCATGGTGGCGATGGTGTCCTCCCAGAGAGCAGGATCCTGTCGTGTCTGTGGGCTGAGCTTGGGAGGAGGAGAAGTGTATGACAGCATGGGGAGAGGGAAAGTGTGGGAAGAAAAGAAGTGGTGGGAGGTGAGCAGGACCCACGATTGTGACGGAAGGAAGGAATGGAAGGAATAGATCAGCCTACCAGGCTGGCCCAGCCTGAAGGAGCACTGGCGTGGGACTGAATGGGCTGTGTCCTTGCAGGTGCCGGTGACCTTGGAGGACATGGCCGTGTACCTGTCCCAGGAGGAGTGGGGGTGCCTGGATCCTGCTCAGCAGGACCGCAGTTGGGACATGCTGCCAGAGAGTGAAGGTAACGTGTGGGGAGACCCTGCCTGCTGCCCATCAGAAACCGTGATGTCTGGCCCTGGCCAGTGTGGCTCAGTTGGTTGGGTGTCATCATCCCATGTACCAAAGGGTTGCCAGCTCAATTCCCAGTCAGGGCACATTCCCAGGTTCTGGGCTCGATCCCTGGTAAGGGGCGTGCAGGAGGCAGTCAATCGATGTTATGCTCTCACATCGATGTTTCTCTCTCTTTCTCTCTCTCCCTGTCCCTTCTTCTCTATAAAAATCAATTAAAACATTTAAATAAAAAAAATGAAACTGTGATGTCTGGTGTGGGCTAGTGCCAGGGGGAAGGTGACTCCTGGCCTCATGTTGGATATAGCTGGCCTGGCATTTCTCCAAAGGTGTATGATGCCTCCAGGACCCGAGACCCAGACCACCACCTTGCTCATACCTTCTCTGGTTCCCCACTGCCTATAGGGGCTAGTCTAGCAGTTCTCAAACTGTAGTGGCCTGAGGAATCATGGGAAGTATATTAGAAATGGGAACTCCCTGGCCCCATGCCTAGGGGTGGACTCAGTAGACCAGGTGTGCTCCCTGGCAATTTCACCTGGTATCCAGCTGCATACAACCTACAAAGCCAGGTTTGCTGGTGTCTTGTCAGTGGCCCGGCTGCAGTGGGGGCAACATGGCTGCTCACCTACATCCCAGGCAGATGCCCAGAGCTATCCCGAGTTCCTTTTCTTTCACTGCTTCACCCATATGGTTGATCCAGTGTCCCTTCAGCCTCTGTGCTGCCCTCAGCCTGCATGGCAGAGCTGCTTCCAGAAAGGCCTTGGCCATTCATGATCTCTCTTTACCAATGCCTCGGCTTCCCACCCAACTCTTTCCACTCGGCTCGTCCTGCCACTCCTGTCACCCACCTATTCCCTGAAATGTTTTCTAAAGGAGTCGAGATGCTGCTTTGTATTAGTTGGGGTTCTCCAGAGAAACAGAATTAATAGGATGTGTGTATGTATGTGTGTAAATCGATTTAAGGAATTGGCTCACATGGTTGAGGCTGATAAGTCCAAAATCTGTATGGCAGGCTAGCAGGCTGGAAATTCAGGCAAGATTTCTGTGTTGCAATCTTGAGGCAAAATTCCTTCTCTGGAAAACCTCAGGTTTTGCTCTTAACTCCTTCAGCTGATTAGATGAGGCCCACCTCCAGGGTGGAGGGTGATCTTCTTTAGTCAGTTGATTGTAAATGTTAATCACATCTACATAATAACTCCACTGCGACATCTAGGTTGGTGTCTAACCAAACAGCAGTAACATAGCTTGGCCAAGTTAGCACAGAAAATTAACCATCACATACTTACCTTTACATTCTCATTTTTTCCAAATTAAGTATCTGTGGATGAATTAAAATGAACCTTTCACCCTGGCCAGTTTGGCTCAGCGGTTAGAGCGTCAGCCCGCGGTCCAGAGAGACCTGGGTTTGGTTCCCGCTAAGGGCACGTACCTCGGTTGCAGTTTGTCCCCGGCCCTGGTTGGGTCATGCGGGAGGCAGCCACTTGATGTGTCCCTTTCACGTCGATGTTTCTCTCTCTCTCTCTCTTCCTCTCTTTCCCTCCCACTCTATCTGAACAAAAATGGAAAAAAGTCCTTGGGTGAGGATAAAAAACAAACAAACAAACAAAAACAAAATGATGTCCTGGACTAGATCCTCAAACAGAAGGGGGGGGGCAGAATTAGTGGAAAAACTGGGAAATTTCAAATAAAATCTTTAGTTTAGCTTAATAAGATGTAGTAAGATTTACATAGGGAAAACTAAAGGAAGGGTACATGGGAACTGTCACTACTATCTTTAAAAAAAAAAATTTTTTTTTAAATGAACCTTTCCACTGCCTCATATAAGAACACTTAATTTGCTGTGCACTCTACTGCTGAACCATTGTTCCGTTCTCTCTGTTCCGTGTCCATCTCCCACTGTGGTTGTAACTCCTGGCCACTTAGTCTCTGTGAAAGCCGTGGGCCCTGTTTCCTCACTTCCTCTCCCTCAGAGAAAACACAGTCTGCGCAGAAGCAAAACACCTTCACCTCTGTCTTCAGAGCATCGCACTTTTCCAAAGATTCTTCTGATGCCCCTTTGCCCTCACGAGGAGAAGATTTGCAGTCCCATGGTTCTGATCCAGCCCACACTCACATCCTCTCCTCTTTCCTTGTAAGCAGGACTCCCCACTCCAAAGCCCCGTCTGATCGCCCAGCGGGGGCGAGGGGAAGGCCTGCGGGACCGAACTCATGCTGCCTTTCGACAGAGGGATGTCTCTGGTGGTGCCGGCTCGGGTGAGGGGGTCAGCAAGAAGGAAACGGAAGTCACAGGTTAGATTCTGTCCTCTCCTGGGGTTTAGACCATGGTGATTGTGTTTGTGTACTTCATGCTTAGGGGCTTAGAGGAGGAGGCAGCAGACTTTTTCTGTAAAGTGCCAGATAGTAAATCATTCTGGTTTGTGGGCCATGTAGTCTCTGCTGTCTTGGTATGAAAGCAGCCATGAAACAACATAAAACTTTATTTACAGAGGTAGGCACTGCCTATGGGCCCAAGTGTGCTGGCCTCTGCCCAAGGGGAAGGCAAAGGGAGATAGTGACCTTGAGAAAGGTATGGGCTCCAGCAGAAACCCCTCAGTGGAGGAGTCATACCAGATCAGTCTGGGATCACGTACTGCCCGCAGGAGCAGAAGTGAATCTAGTTCCCAGGGAAGAAATGAGGACAAGGAGCCTAGGCTGAGTGGGAGGTGGATCAGTGAGCCCCTGAGTGTCACCCAGTCAGCATGTACTCTCTGGGGCCCGTACCTGGGGGTGGAATTGCTGGGTCATGTGATGACTATGTGTAACCTTTTGAGGAACCACCAGACTCAGTTCCTTTTTAAAAATTCTCACAACAGCTCGGCCAGTGTGGCTCAGTGGATTGAGTGTCGTCCCATGGACTGAGAGGTCCCGGTTCAATTCCCGGTCAGGGCACATGCCCGGGTTGCAGGCTCGATCCCCAGTAGGGGGCGTGCAGGAGGCAACCGATCGATATATCTCTCTCACATCGATGTTTCTCTCTCTCTCACTTTCTTTCTCTCTAAAAAATCAATTAAAAAAAAAAACATTTAAAAAAAATTCTCACAACAGGCCAGTGACGTGGTTCCATCTTAGTTGTACACATGTGAGAATTGAGGCTCAGTAAATGTGAGCTGAAGCCCATGTTTGGCTTTCTGGAAGAGCGTGTGGAGACAGGAGAGAGCAAGAGGGGCCTGCCTGGGGGGCCTGGTGGTAGACAGGGTCTTAGTGTGGACATATCTCAGGGTGGCAGATGTTGGGTCAGTGTCTGCCCACTGTGAGCTTTTCAGGGGGCTCTGGGAGAAGACACCTGCTCCCCAGTCCTCAGTTCCCCAGCATGCCTCATGCTCCGAGGTCCCCAGATGGGGTTTGCTTCCTGCTGCAGACAAGGAAGCAGACTCAAGCATTTGCCTAAAGTTACACAACCTGGAGGGATAGAGCCAAGTCCGTTCCAGGGTCCTCTCATTCTGTGCTCGGTGGTCGCTCTCATACTTGGATCTGCAAAGGGTCTGGGGGGCTGCCCCCAAGTACATGAGCGGGAGGCTGAGGATCTAGGACCCCAGGTCTTCTGGTCCTGCTCCAACCAAAGCAACCTAGATCAGGGTCTCTTTCCCTGGGCACTGTTGCCACCAGGGTCGGGTGGTTTTCTCTTGTGGGGCCATCTGTGTACCAGAGAATATACAGCAGCATTCCTGGCCTCCACCCACTAAGATGCCAGTTGCAACAATACTCCCACCCCAGGCATGACAACCAGAAATGTCTCCAGACATTGTCAAGTGTTGCCTGAGGTGCACCACTGCCCCGGGGTTAGGACCCCTGGCCTAGAGGTTACGCGCCCAGACTCCAGAGACAGACTACTTGTGTTCTTAACTTACCAGTTAAGTGACTCTGGGTAAGTTCCCTAAACCTCCTTGTGCCTCTGTTTCCTTGTCCATAAAATAGGACCATAACAGCACCCATCTCGTGGGCATTACGAGGATTAAACAAGTTGCCATGTATTTATGACAGCCTCTGGCCATGGTGTTAGCACCTCACATCAGGGTCTGGCTGACACTCCCTGCTCCGTGTGTTTTTTTTTCCTTCTTGTTCCATGTTTTGAGTGGGGATTTGAAGAGTATCACTCTCCATCATTTTCCTCAAATGGGATGCCCACCCAGCCTTTGTCTTTCTTTCTTTTTTTTGTTTTTTGTTTTTTTTTCTTTATTGATTTTCTTTAGAGAGAGAGGAAGGGAGAGGGAGAGAGAGATAGAAACATCAATGAGGGAGAACATCAATTAGCCGCCTCCTGCATGCTCCCCACTGGGGATTGGGCCCACAACCTGGGCATGTACCCTGACCAGGAATCAAACCGGTGACCTGCATGGGTCGACACTCAACCACTGAGCTACACCGGCCGGACAGCCTTTGTCTTTCTTATTAGGAGCTCCCCTCCTCCTCAGAGACTGTGCTTTCTCTGTCTCAGGCCTTGGAATGCAGTTTAAGGATGGAGAGGACACCAGGGAGGACACACCAAGGAGAAAGGAGTGGGACCAAGTGCTGTCAGCTCGGTGCAAGGGGCCCAGCCCCCCATTCCCGGGTCACGAGGTGACCCCTGTCAGGGACCTGACCAAATCTGAGCAGCCTCTGGAAAGAGAGGGGCTCCGCAGGGTGGCAAAGCCTTACGTGTGCCCTGAATGCGGCAAAGGCTTTAGCAAAACATCCCACTTGACCAAGCACCAGCGCACGCACACCGGGGAGCGGCCGTACCAGTGTCCCGTGTGTGGGAAGGGCTTCAGCGACCGCTCCAACTTCAGCACCCACCAGCGGGTCCACACGGGCGAGAAGCCCTACCGGTGTGCCGAGTGTGGGAAGCGCTTCAGCCAGAGCTCCAGCCTGGTCATCCACCGCCGGACACACACCGGGGAGCGGCCCTACGTGTGCACCGAGTGTGGGAAGCGCTTCAGCAACAGCTCACACTTCAGCGCCCACCGCAGGACGCACACAGGCGAGAGGCCCTACACATGCCCGGCCTGTGGCCAGGGCTTCCGCCGGGGCACCGACCTTCACAAACACCAGCGGACTCATGGTGAGGAGAAGCACCCACACAGCTACACCGAGGGGGTGCAGCCATCACCCAGACCCTTGCAGCTCCAGGAGTTCCCGGGGGCCAAAGCCTGAACACCAGGCATGTAAGTCAGTCACAGTTCTTGAAGCTGCCAGATCTGTTACCTGGAACCAGAAACGCTAACATTGAGGCATCTTCATACCGACTGTCTGCTTCCCTGGGCCCAGCGTGAGGACACAGCAGTGGGACATTTCGGGTGGAGTGTTGGGCACAGAGCAGATGTATTAGAGTCTTAGGGTTGCTGTATAAATGACCACAAACTGCCCGGCTTACAACAGGAATTAATCCTGTCAGTTGAGGTGGCCACAAGTCCAAAATCAAGGTGTCTGTAGCACTGGTTCCTTCTGAAGGCTCTGACAGAAAAATCCCGTGCCTCTTCCAGCTGCTGCTGTTGCCCACAGTCCTGCTGTTCGTGGGCTCGTAGCCGCATCACTCCTGTCTCTGCCTCTGTCGCTACACGGCCTTCTCCCTGTGTCTGTGTCCTCTCCTCTTCTAAGGATACATTGTAATAAATATGTTATATATTGTATTTAAGCCCCCCCCCCCATCTTAACTATTTCTGCAATGACCCTATTTCCAAATAAGGGCACATTCTGAGATTCTGATTGGACTAGAATTTGGGGGATACTCTTTAACCACTGCGGGGGAAGCCGCAATGGCTGCAGTTGCTTGTGGCATTATGCACTCCAGCCTTCCCCTCCAACCTTGCCACACTTTCAAAATGTAGGTGATGGGGGCTTTTCCTGCATTCCAGTGGTGTCAACAAGGAAATGAGGGGAGTTGGGGGTTAGCTTAGAAGACCCAGTTGTTTTGTAGGATGGATGCCTAGTGTGGGAATTCTGTCTCCTGGCCTTGTCACCTCCCAGGGTAAGGGTCTAGGGCTGCCTCTGCTCCAGCCCCAAGTGGCCATGTTCCAGGACACAGGCTGGCCTTGGTCGCCCCACTTTGTCCTTCTGAGGCAGACATGCCTCTCTGATTTGTTCATATCCAGTCTCCTGAGTGGCTGGAGGAAAAGGTATAGAGTCCTTGTTTAGTTTAGTCATCTCTGGAGTCATGGGGCAGCTGCTGAAACCACTGGGTTCTGGAACATTCCATCCAGAATTGTGATCGTTCCTTACTACTGGGTGGCTTTGGTCCTCATGCCAGTTCTTGATGTTCCCCTCTGTTTTGTCACTCAATCACTGTATATATTTTCACCTTTCTATACAAGCCAGGTTCCAGGTCATGAGATCTGCTCTTCTCTCAATAAAAGATGTCAGTCCTCTTACTGTGTGCTCTGTCCTGTGTATGTATTCTCTGGAGAATGGAGCCGCCTGGTTTAAGGATGGTTTTTACCATCTAGGCCAGCTTCCAGGGCCTGCCTTACCCAGTGCAGGGCTGAATAGGAAGAGACCCTTGCCCACCCTCAGCAGACAGCAGTCGGCAGTGACCCCAGCTGAACGCTGGAACATGCACCAAATGCCAAGGACTCTGCAGCATGGGATTTTTCTGCTCTTCCCACGGGGCAGGCAGGGCAGAAGGGGTCTGAGACTGATAAGCAGAATCCTGGAAACAAGTTGAGGAGGGAACAGTAGTGCCATGGATCAGGGCTTCAGCCTGTTGGGCAGCAGGGCTGAGAAAACAGTTATAAAAGGACTATGAAAATGGGTGTGGTGGGGGGGTAGTGCTTGCAAGGTGACAGGGTGAGACAGAAGTGCCTCCTGTGGGCCCCCAGCTCCTGCTGGTTATCCACAAGGATAACCTTGTGAAATCGGGACAGTTTCAGGTGTGAGAACATTCAATATTCTCTGTATTTAAAGGTCAACTCCACCTTTAGTTTGGAAGAAACTTAGAATCTCTATGTGCTTTTGTGTCTTTTTTCCCCTATTGTTTTTATTTTTATAACAGATGTTTGTCCTTTTCCCCCCATTGACCCCCTTCCTCCCAATCATGCCCCCACCCCCAGCATGCCTTTGTGTTTTAAAGAAAAAAGAGAAATCAAATTTCAATCAAAAGTTCATTTGGTGTATGTGTAGTGTGTTAATTTAAATATACAAAATAGCAAGTATCCAGGGGCCCAGAAAATCAGGCTAAATTCTCTTTCAAGGCCCTTTCTACCCGGAAATTCTCTAAATATGTTTAACTTACGTTTTATGGTTTTAAAAACCCTTGTATGATGGAAATAACAGATGCACATTAAAGGGAAAAAATGCAGAAATGGACAAAGATGAATAGGCTCGCAGTTCCACAATTGGAACAAAACCATCGTCTTTGTGAGCTTTCCTTCCAGGCCCTTTCAGAGGACTGGGGTCACTTGAGTTGTCGTCATGCTGTATGTTCAAGTTTGTGCTGGCATCTTTTGCTCTAAATGCATGAAAATGTTCTGACCAAATTCTAACAGAGGGCTAGGTGCAGATTCACAGTCTGAGAGGCTGTGTGCTGCAAAAGCACTGCTAATGGGAACATGGGAGAGCGAAGGGACCATGACGGCCTGGGACAGTTGACGGAGAGTCAAACATCCCGCTAACCTCCTAAGATCCAGTCCCAGAGCCATCTATAGTTGGCCCAGAGGAGACACCAGGACCTCCCTGGCAGTCCCTGGCCCAAGAGGGTCCTCCAGGGCCCTGGGATTTCCTACTGAGGGCCTGGCCAGGGCACTCTGCCTCAACTCAGAGTGTTAGGTGTTGCTTCTTTCCAGTCCCAGATCCAGCTGTGTCTTCAGGGGCCCGAGCTTTCTGGCTGCTAGGACCCTTGCTGGCAGGCAACTGGGGCTGAGCCATCCCCTTCCGAAAAGCCCTGAGCTGCTGGAGAAGCTGACTTTTCCCAGTACAGTCCCTGTAACACAAGAAAAGCAACCTCAGTCAATGCCAAGTAGAGGCTAAGCCTCCCAAAGCTTCACCGCTGAAATAGGACACACACAAAAGCCAATACTTCCAGAAGCATTTTCCCCAGTTCTTGAGGTGTAACATATAATGAAGGCAGCTTCCCGCCCTTGCTGAGTCACAATTCGTGTCAGAAGCATGTCTGAGATGAAACCTGTGTGACCTTTGTCAGCCCATATTTTTCTTCCCTCTTTTTTCCTATGATGCTTGATCATGGACCACAGTATGGGAAAAGTTATATTAGACTGACATTCTCTCTCTCTTTTTTTAATCCTCACCAGAGGATATTTTTTCCATTGATTTTTAGAGAGAGTGGAAGGGAGGGAGGGAGAGAGAGGCCAGGGCATAAATTGACATTCTCAAAGGGTACAATCTGTAAGCTTTTCAATTCCAAAAATGATGGACACTGCCACACCGTGTGATTGTAACTCGCCCATGACCAGTGTGGCCTCCCCACGAAGGAGACTTGAGCCTTCTCTGAATTTGACGTTTCACATCTTAATTCACCTAAGCCTTTCTTTTCTGGCTAACAACCATCACTTTACGCCATCCCTATACTTTCTCTCCACTTCCACTGCCACCACCAATCGGGAACAAAATTAATTTGGGGAGCTGTTTTTCAGAAAGAAAATGTATTAATCCCTTCTCAAGAGCAGGCTAAGGTGTCCTTGGTGATGTCCGGGGACAGCAGGCAGGCTGAGGCGATGCTGGGTCCCAGATGGGCTCCCAAGACTACCTTCCCCACCGCCCAGACCCCCCTCCCCCACACCCTCGTGTGCTGGCTCTTTGGGTGCAACACAGAGAACTGAAAGCATAAATGTTAAATGTGCCAGGCCAAGGGCTTGTGCGGAAAGCAGACAGGCAGCGTCCCCAGGCAAGTGGAGCCCGTGGTGGTTACCGTAGCCGTGCTGGGCCCTGCTGGTCTCTCAGAGCAGCTGTCTCTCCTCCGCCTGCCTCATCACTGTCAGAGGAGCTGGAGCTGGGGCAGAGGAAACGAGGGTTTGCTGGATGTGTCCCAGTCCACCCAGCCAGACAGGCTCCTACCAGGGACTTGGAGTGCCCGGGCCTCCCTGGTGACCCAGGGCAGGAGGATGGGCAGGCCAGCCAAAGCCCAGCCAGCCCAAACCAAAAGGCCACTGGGCTTCCTGCCAGGTAGTGGAGGGAAGTACCCCAGGGTGATGTACTCCACCCTAGACTGTTTGCTTAGACCCCTGCCTGAGAAAGATTGCTGTCTGCCTCTGCTTTCTCCCTTTCTGCTGGGAGACCTGCTGAGGAACAAGTGGGACTGCTTGGCTCCCTGCTAAGAGCATTTCTCAACTGAGCGGTGCTCCCAGGACTTGCCCATGGCCGAATCTTCCCGTCTGTCAAAGTCCCTGTTCCTCCCTAGGCCAATGTGGCATCCACAAAGCAGTGTGTTTGCTGCAGGGCTGTCATCGCTCCTTGTACCTTTCCAATGACCCCTGGTCTGATGGCTCTGTGGGCCTCAGGTCAATGAAGGTGGTGGAAGGCTCCGCTGGGCTCCTTAGCCAACATGGACTCAGCTTGGCCTGGACCAGCTCCGGCAAAGCACATCTGAGATGAGAAGAGCAGAGGTGCTGAGTCATTTCTCAGTGATTACATGTGACCTGTGCTGGGCTCATGGCTGCCACTGACTGAGTGCCCACTGTGTGTGGGGTACTGACGTGGGCCTATCAAGGAATTTGCTCTCTTACTCTTCAGAACAACCCATAAGATTTAGGCCAGTGCTATCTAATAGAACTTTCTGTGATGATTAAAATGTTCTGTCCTGACTAGTGTGGCCCAGTGGTTAGAGCGTCGGCCCATGCACAGAAGGGTTGCAGGTTTGATTCCTGGTCAAGGGCACATACCTGGTTTGCAGGTTTGATCCCCAGCCCTGGTCAGGACCCTTGCAGCACACAACCAATTGATGTGTCTCTCACATCAATGTTTCTCTATTCCCCTCCCTCCCTCCCTTCCACTCTCTCTAAAAATCAAAAGAAAAAAATATCCTCAGGTGAGGATTAACAACAAAAATGTTCTATATCTGTGCTTTCCATCAGGGTAGCCACTTGTCACAATTTACATTTAGGCTAACTAAAATTAAATTAATACAATAAATTGAAAAATTCAGTTCCTTGGTTGCACTGGCTATATTTCAAGGGTTTAGTAACCACATGTGGCCAGTGGCTATGATTGCACAGTGCAGGTCTAGACATTTCTGTTGGACACTTTGGGATGCCTGGGACAGAAGCCACTCCAACTAACTTGAGTGAAAAGGGAATCACTGGCTCTCAGATTCCTAAAAAGAGTGGAACAACCAAAGTGTAGGAAGGGCATGGATACAGCTGGGCCCTGTCCCCACCTCTGCTCCTCCCCACCCAGCTTTAGGTTTCTCACCACAGTTGGCCTTTCTCCTCCCTCCTACCTCTACCCAGAGATACCAGGGTGGAAATTCTCAGGGAAAGGCTCTGATTGGCCTGCCTGGGGTCAGATGTTCAGGGACAGTGGCCAGAAGACCAGGGCCCTATGTCCTTGGGAGGCCATGTGGATGGTGAAGGGAAGGTTCCCATGGGGTGGGGGAAAGAGCAGGTGCTTTGGGGCTTGAGTCTCAGCTCTGCCACATATGGCCTGGGTAAGTCAACCTCTCTGAACCTCAGTTTCCCCATCTATAAAATGGAGATAATAGTAGCACCCACCTGATCAGATTCTTGAGATGAAATAAATACACATCAAGTGTCCCACCCACAATAGGCTGCAAGGCTGGGGGCCAGTTCTAAAGAGGACAGGGCCATGGCTGGCGAGATGTCCCACCTGCTTCTGGCCTCTAGCTGCTTGTCCTGGGGTGTGTCAGCAGGCACCTTCCAGGCAGAGGAAGAGGCTCTGGACTGTGTGGCACACAGGAGGGTGAGCTGTTCCATGAGTCTGTCCTGGGTGCTGGGCCCGGCGTGATCTGATGGGAGAGCAATGGAGGCTGCCTAGTGGGGACTTGATCACTGACTTACAGTGGCCTGACCTCTCATGTGGATGAACCTCCAGCTTGTACATGGAGCAGTGAGGGGGCCCAGGAGGCCCTGCCCCACCCCTTTGGTACCCCACCTCCTCTCAGCAGGGCGGAGGGAGCAGTATCTTTAGGAGCAGGGAGCTGTATTCGAACCCCTCATAGGGGTGATTTATTAACACTTTGTCCTACTCCCTCACTCCCTAATACCACTTGTCAGAGGGAACCATATTTAACAGCTCTTTGGCCCTGGCTGGTTTGGCTCAGCGGTTGGAGCGTTGGCCTGCGGTCCAGAGAGACCCTGGTTCAGTTCCCGCTAGGGGCACGTACCTCGGTTGCAATTTGTCCCCGGCCCTGGTTAGTCGTGCGAGAGGCAGCTGCTTGATGTGTCCCTTTCACGTCGATGTTTCTCTCTCTCTCTCTCTCTCTCTCTCTTTCCTCTCTCTCCTTCCCACTCTATCTGAACAAAAAATGGAAAAATGTCCTCGGGTGAGGATAAAAAAAAATAATAAAAAAATAAAAAAACAACAACAGTTCTTTGTGTTCACTTTTTAAAAAAATAGCAACAGGATCCTCTGTAGATTTTTTTCACTGAATATATTGCATCTTTCCGCGTTAGTATATACAGATTCCCTCACTGAGCTGCAGAGTGTTCTGTGCTTTAACAGATTTAGCTCGACTCCTATTGAATACTGATACTACATATGGGTCGCTTTCAATTTTTCACAATTGTAAACAACACTTCGACATGAACGTCCTTGAATAAACATCTTTACCCACCTGGATGAGTATGTGTTAGGACAGACTTCAGAAGTGGAACAGCTTGATCAAAGGCTTATATGCCTTTTGAATAGAAAACAGATTCTGCCAAATTGCCCTCAAAAATGGGGTACCATTACAGTCCCCACCCTCACCCCACCTTATAGGAGGGTGGGTTTCTCCACATCCTGATATCAGGGGTTAAATTATAAATAAAACCTTTTAAGAACAGCACAGGGGCTTATCAGCCCCAGAGGAGCCTTCACTCTGGAACTGGAGGCCTAACCGAAAGTCCTGCTCCTTCACCTCAGTCCTGTCTCCACTCACCTTTGTGAGCCAGGCCTGGAGGGGAGCTTTTGTGTTATTTACAAAACTGCCCAGAGCAAGGCCACAAGTGCACAGACAGTAATGACTGTGAAGGAGCATCTAGGAACCACTATAGGGTGCACCCTGAGGGTGCACAGGGGACCATGGGCCTAAGGTAGCTTTATTTTGTAAACAGGGAGACAGTAGAAGCAGGATTGTGTCTAGAAACTGGCTGAAGAAGCTAAAAAGGCAGGATTACTTTCTTCCCAGAAGGAAAGAGAGGGAGGCTTCAGGAGGTGGGTAGGAGGAAAAGGTGAGGGTCAAGGGCAGGGACCACATCTGAAGGGCCCCCTCTTGTATCCCCAGGGCCTGGTCCATGCCTGGCACATGGCAGGCACTCACACAAGTTAATGAATAAATGAATGAGTGAGTGAGTGAATGAACGAAGTCTTTCAAGGACTGGCACCTGAACTGTTCAAGATGGTGAGGGCTGAGCAACAGAGAGGACATGGTAGGCTGCAGGGCTGACTGTGCCCAGACCATGAACCTATTTTATCGAGAAGCCCTGGAAGGCACTGTTTGTGGGGATGCACTTGGGCCCTGGTGTTTAAGGTCAGACCTTGGCCCTGGAGGCGATCAGCTGCCCACCACACCTCTCCAGGTGCACGATCTCCCTGGTCCTTTTCTTGTCCAGCCAGACTCTGAAGGACGCGATCCAAATCCCACTCTTCAAGTTGCTGAAATGATTCAAGTGGTGATTACAAGGCTGCCGCAGGGTGCCAGAGGCAACGGAGGCTGTCATGGGATGCCCCGGGGCAGGAATCAGGGTTTGGAAGCATGCCCACGTTTGCAGATGGGGCTCACTCATCTACCCTGTGTGGGTTGCAGAATGAACCACCTGGGGTCTGCATCTCTTTTCTATGCCTTTTTGGGCAATATTTCTATGTCTGGCACAAAGGCACATTTTGACCTGGAGAAACCCAGTGTCTTTTTAAAACTTTTTAGCTTCATACAGATTTAAAACATTGGAAGGTTAAAAAGTTTTGCTTTTAAGAAGAATTACCTCCATGAACACCTTGATGCCAGTTTTCTTTACGCTGTTAAACAGATTATCCAAAATTTATAAATAAGGCAAAAGAGAGAATCGCATGACTTTTCAATGTCATGCTGGAGCTTTTCTAAGATGCTCACCTTTCTAGGGGGAGGTTGGTTTGCACAACTGATCAGGGCCCACCTATTTTATGACTGTAAAACTGAGAAGGTGCAATGGTTTTCTTTCCTGTCCAGTAAAGAAGATACCCACATAGGTATCAGTTCTGTTGCCCTGTAGGACATTGACCAATTTTGTACTTAATGTAGCAGTTTTATCTCAGCATTCATTTCTTTTTTCTCAGTGTCTTACAAAATCCTAGTTAACAGGTATTCACTATTTGTATGAGAATGGGAGCTTTAACGTTTTGAAAATTATGCTTTGACAGAGTCTATTCTCTATCTTATATGCAGTTGTGTGTCTTTATAAACATGCTGAGGATTAGTATTCTTTTTTTAAAAAGGAGTCTCCTTGCTCTTCCTTGTTCTTGTTAACTCTACCTGAAGATGGTCTGTCTGCCTGGACCTGACAACCCCCGAGACAGGCATGACAGCCTGCCTGCCAGTGGACAGGGGACCATGGGCCTAAGGTAGCTGCTGTAGAGTGAATGTTGGTGCCCCTCCCAAATGCACATGTTGGAATCCTAACCCCAAAAGTGATGGCATTTGCAGGTGGTGACTTTGGGAGGTGATTAGATCATGGAACTAGTGTCCTCATAAAAGAGCCTCTAATCTGTTCCACCAAGTGAGGACAAAGGGAGAAGATGGCAGGCCCTCACCAGACACAGTATGTGCCAGTGCCTTGATCTTGGGATTTTGTTATTGGCACCCACAGATTAGGACAGGTGTAGTGGCCCAGCCCTCAAGTTTGCCTGTGAAGGAGCATCTAGGGACCACTACAGGGCGCTCCCTGAAGATGCACAGGGCAGGGGAGCTGCCTACCTGGAGGGAGAGCACTAGCAGGCCTTCCTGGGGCCCCTGTGGTGGCGTTCCTGGTGTTGGATCTGCTACTGCAGCTTCACAGGGCATTTCCTTCACTTGACTGTGGTCACTGCAGGCAGGGTCCCAGGCACCCCTGGTAACTTTATGAAGTAGGTCTCTCTTGATCATCTTCCTTCTCTCCCTTCGGAGGGCTCTCTGTTTTGCAGAGTCTGAGCCCTCCCAAAACCAGGAGGCAGCGTTTGGGTCCATCCTCAAGTCTCTTTCTGGGGGACAGAGGGTGGCTTCTCCCTGCAGCCCCTGGGGGGGACTCAGGGAGCCTTTGGTGTTCAAGGACATGTCCCCAAGGTCACCTTCCTGCCACGTGGGGGTCTCCTCAGGCATCCTAAGAAGAGAGCTGCTCTCACCACTGCTCTCCAAGGGCTGGCCAGGGTCCCCTCCTTCCTTCATCCTTGCATTCCATTCACCCCAGGGCTCGGCCGAGAACTCCACAGGCACCACACATGGCTATTGAGAAAACAGGTGTCCTCGGTTAGCCTCAAAACCATGTGTTAGGGAAGTTTTTTATTTTTTTAAATTGTGGTAAATGTATATATAACAAATTTTGTCATGTTAACATTTTTAAATGTAAAGTTCAGTGGCATTAAGTATATTCATAATGCTGTGCAACCATCACTACTGTCCATTTCCTAAGCTCTTCCATCACCCAAACAGAAACTTTGTACCTCCCCTTGCCCAGCCCCTGGTAAACGCTAATCTATTTTCTGTCTCTATGAACTTGCCTATTCTAGATATGTCATAGAAGTAGAACTGTACACTATCTATTCTTTTGTGCCCTTTCATTTAACTCAGTGTTTCCAAGGTTCATCACATTGTAGCAAGTGTCAGTACTTCATTCCTTTTTGTGGATTGAATAATATTCCACTGTATGGCTAGACTACATTTTGCCTATCCATTTTGTTTGTTGATGGACATGTGGGTTGCTTCCACCTTTGGCCACTGTGACTAGGCCACACAACTATTAAAGGGTGGACAAGATGAAACTCAGGCCCTTTGGCTCCAGAGCAAGCCCACGGCTCCACCCCCATGAGTTGGTACAAACTTTCCCATTTCATTTTTTTTTTAATCATCCAGAATACTTGCTGAGGTAATCATAGAAATGAAGAAAACAAAATAAAGTCACATTAATCAGGGGTCTTGGCAGCCCTGGGAATTTCTCCTGTTTGGGGTTCTTTCAAACATACTGCTAGGCATAGCTGAGAGAGTGGATGACTTCTGTCATGGTGATGGTGAGGGGACATGCCCTGGCTCTGTAAGATGACCCTGTGTCAGTGCTCACACTGAGAACTGAGTGTGGCTTGGGGGGTCAACAGGAATAGCAGGGGCAAAATCAGACAGAAAATAAGTCCCCACCCCTGGTGCTAAGTGTGCTGGGCTCCTGGAAAAATACTATGCATAAGGTGGGTAGATGTTTGGTGTCTGAACTCCTTGGGTTGTACTACCTGGAGAAAAGCCTGGGTGTACAGAGATGCTGGACCAGGGGTTTTAACCTTTGATCCAAACTGCTCTTAAGTCCAGTGAGAGTCAAGGACACTCACTCCCACACCCCATTCTGCCAGCAGGTTCCCAGCATCGTGGCTCCCTGGAGCCTGCATTCCACAGACCTCAGGAGGACACCTGTTGGCCGGAGCAACCCAGGCCCCATCAGGGTCTTCAGCCAGCATCTCCGACAAGTCTGGAATCAGGGTGGTTTGATTTCGCTGGTAGATGAACAGCTCTTCTTCTCCGCAGTCTGACTGTGGACAGACAACAGAGCTCTGGGATTACACGGCAGAGGGCGGAGCCAGGAGGGCCTTGCCCACTTTACCTTGCCCCATCTAGCCCTGAGCTACTTCCTGTCACTGATTTAGAAAAGTAGGCTCAGCAGCACCACCTCGTGGAAGTGAGTTCGAGGGCTCCCAGTTCTGCACGTACTAGCCATCCTTAAGATGTTGTATGCAGCCCAGCCGGCCGCCAGTGTGGCTCAGTGGTTGAGTGTTGACCCATGCACCATGAGGTCGCCGATTCGATTCCCGGTCAGGGCACATTCCCAGGTTGTGGGCCAAATCCCCAGTGGGGGGCATGCAGGAAGCAGCCGATCAATGTCTCTCTCACTGATGTCTCTCTCTCTCTCCCTTCATCTCTCTAAAATCAATAAAGAAAAATTATTTTAAAAAAAGAAGATGTTGCATACAGAGGTACTCAGTTAATGCCTGGTGCCAAATGAATTGGGCATCAAAGTGGTAGCTAAAAAAGCAGAGTCCAGCCTTCCCTCGCCCCTATGACTTGAGCCATCATGTAATGACATGGAGCCTTGGTTTGTCACCTCTAAGGCAGGGTAGGGGAGGCACTTATAGTCACCAGCCCATCTCACAGGGGTATTCTGAAGATGAGAGTAACTAAGACTGAAGATGTGAAAAGGCACTGGGGTCACATTATCAACTCCCTATTAGCCTTGCTGTGCACTGGAAGATCCCTGAGGTCCAAGCTGTGTCATGTTCATCTTTGCAGGTGCCACAGGTAGGACCCAAATCTGACTTGTTACTTCTAAAACCTTCACCCTTTCTCTAAATGCCCAGATCCAACCTGTGTGTTTGACACCCACTGCTCAGCTCCTACCAGGTGCACTGCCCACTTTGCTCTGTTCATAGGGTGGCTGTCATGTCTTATGTGTGTACATGCCTAATTTCCACTACGTGGAGAAGCCGATACAGCTCATTTAAACCTAAATTCAGAGTCACTTTTGTCACCCAACATTCTCTTAGTTGGTAGAAATTAGAAACACAATTATCATCACGGTGAAGCACGGCCCACCACAGTGTATAGTGTTACAAAGGGCTCCTTGGTCCTTAAAGAGGCTGAGTAGGCTCCTTAAATATTTGTTGACTGCATGTGAGCAATAAGAAAATTACTATGTAGCCCTGGCCGGTTTGGCTCAGCGGTTAGAGCATCAGCCTGCGGTCCAGAGAGACCCAGGTTCTGTTCCCGCTAAGGGCACATACCTCGGTTGCAGTTTGTCCCCGGCCCCTGGTTGGGTCATGCGGGAGGCAGCCACTCGATGTGTCCCTTTCACGTCGATGTTTCTCTCTCTCTCTCTCTCTCTCTCTCTCTCTCTCTCTCTCTCTCTCTCTCTTTCTCTCTCTCCCTCCCACTCTATCTGAACAAAAAATAGAAAAATGTCCTCGGGTGAGGATAAAAAAAAAAAAAAAAAAAGAAAATTACTATGTATTATACATTCATCATGTGCCAAGCACTGTGCTCTAATGTAGATTATTTAATCCTTACAGCAATTTACAATGTGGAGCTCCGGTCCTTAACTCTTATATGATGTACCTCTCTGTTTATCATCATCCTCCATAAAGCAAACTGGGGTGTTTGCCAGGATGACAAAATTACTAGGATGAAGCCCTGGTTGGGTGGCTCGGTTGGTTGGAGCACCGTCCCATGCAC
This sequence comes from Tadarida brasiliensis, assembly GCA_030848825.1. NCBI lineage: Eukaryota > Metazoa > Chordata > Mammalia > Chiroptera > Molossidae > Tadarida > Tadarida brasiliensis. The sequence goes on from CM061258.1 coordinate 113,879,233, forward strand.
CAAAAGGGTTCGATTCCCAGTCAGGGCACATACCTAGGTTGCAGGTTTGACCCCCGGTCAGGGCACATGCCTGGGTTGTGGCTCGATCTCTGGTAGGGGGCGTGCAGGAGGCAGCTGATTGATGTTTCTCTCTCATTGATGTTTCTGTCTGTCTCTCCCTCTCATTTCCTCTCTCTCTAAAAAAAAAAAAAAATCAATAAAAAATACTTATTTTTTTTCTTTATTGATTTTAGAGAGAGAGGAAGGGAGAGAGATAGAAACATTGGTGAGAGAGAACATCAATTGGCTGCCTCCTGCATGCCCCCCACTGGGGATCAGGCCCACGACCTGGGCATGTGCCGTGACTGGGAATCAAATCAGCGACCTCTTGGTGCATGGATCGATGCTCAACCACTGAGCCACACCAGCCAAGTAATATAAAAAATATTTAAGAAAAATGCTAGAAGCCCTGGCCGGTTTGGCTCAGCAGTTGGAGCGTTGGCCTGTGGACCAAAGAGTCCTAGGTTCGGTTCCCGCTAGGGGCACGTATAAAAAAAAAAAGCTAGGATATGGATGATTTTGTTAACTCTCTGGGCTACCTACTCTGGGCTAGGCACTTTACAGAATCCCGAATTCATACCAACAGTAACTATCTGTATTTTGCAATAAGGAAATCAAGGCTGACCCAGGTGTGGCAACTGTCCACAGGTTATATGGTAAGTTAGCAACTGAGTGGTGATGGGGACCCAGGTCTGCTTGATGCTGATGCTCCTGCTCTTCCTCCTCTGCTGGGGTGCTGTTCTCGACTCTACGTTGGGCCAGGACTTGGCCAGAACCACCACTGAGAGTGACTACCATTTCAGTACATTATGATAAGCTCTCAGAGGAATTCTCCAGTTGTCGTTTGGGGTCAGTGGTAAGGCCCAGGAGGATGCTGAGCACCAATAAATATATTCAGAGAATAAAAAAAGAGATGATGAACGCTGAGCTGATAAGCTCCATAGCTGTCCAGGCGTCAGCATCACATTTGTCATGGAAAAGGAAAAGTAGTCGGGGCCTAGGACGATATGGGAAGAAGGCACTTACTTACCAAAGAGGAATCCGAGTCCAGAGATGGAAGCTGCTCCCTGACAGCCTCGAGAATGGCCTCCCAGGGCCCCATCTGGGAGGCCAAGGGAGAGGGCAGTGAGGGCCCCACATCTTTGTCTTGGGATGTCATGGGGGCCCAGGTTCAGGAGAAGCTTCTCAGTACACCATCATCCAAGGAACCCTGCAGAGAATCGGGGGGTGGGGGGAGGGTGAGATGACAATATCCAGGGACCAAGGGTCAAGAGCTGGGGCTGGGGCTGCCTTTTTAAAGCATCTACCACTTTGTGGGGGATGAAAATGGACTCAAAGACCTCCTATCCCATTTCCTTTCTGGTTCTGCAGGTTTGTGTTACTGAGTGCCAAGCACTGTGCCCTGCACTGTGTGTGTGTGTGCAGTGCAGTGCAGTATGGAGCCCAAAGATTTTACATATATATATATTTTTTTGTTTTTGTTGTTGTTTTTTTAATCCTCACCCGAGGACATCTTTGCATGTATCTTCAGATAGAATGGGAGGGAGAGAGGGGGGAAGAGAGAGAGAGAAACATCGATGTGAGAGAGACACATCGAGTGGTTGCCACTCACACGACCCCAACCGGGGCCGGGGACAAACTGCAATCAAGGTACGTGACCCTAGCGGAAACCGAACCCGGGACTCTCCGGTCCACGGGTCGACGCTCTAACCGCTGAGCCAAACTGGCCAGGGCGCATATATATATATATTTTAAAAATATATATTATGTATATGATATTATATGATAATATATAGATATATGTGTTGGTATGCAAAGATGTACATAAGTGTATGATGCATAAAATGATATATGTATGTATATGATACATAGATATATGTAAACTATATATACATCTCATATAACATAGATACTATTATTATCTACATTTTATAGGCTCAGAGAATTATATTGTTAGTAAATGACAAAGATAGAATTTGTATCAAAATTAGAGGGGATTTTAGGCCCCACTACATTTCCTACTCCCTTACAAAGGAATAGACATTTTGGAATTCCCAGGAGATTTTTTTTTTTTTTTTTGAGTCATCACTCAATTTAATCCCTTATACCCAGGCACTGAAACAGTCCCCTTTTGTATCCCAGTCTAAAAGGAAAAGGCCCAGCCCCTCAAAGGTCAAGGGGACTTTAGGAATGTGGGATGATGGTACTTCAGAGCCAGTATCTGGAGAATCCTTGCAACCTGGGAGGCAGCTGTGCCTATAAAATGGGAAGAGAACACCTACTCCAGCCCTAGCTGACTAGCACTCTGCAGCAGGGCTCCCATCACTGTAGCAGCAGGATACGTGAGTGGGGGCTTCTTGCTTCTTCTGTGCTTACAGGAGCGGAGACAGAAGCTTGGTGCATCCAGAACTGGGAACTGCAGAGTGTGGACGCATGTAGTACATACATCATGGGATGTTCTCTGGATGCAGGGCAGATCAGAGGACAACAGAATCGCGTAGGTGAAGGGGGCTACCAGAGACTGATAAGTTCTTTAGGTGGACAAGGCAATGCAGGGAAAGGGAAAGGCATTACGGGCTGCGGGAGGAACATGTACAGCGTCTCACAGGAGTGAAAATTGCCAACAAGCTTGGGGAGGGAAGGTGTCAATTGCAGGGCTTTGAAATAAAAACGGACCAGATCGTGAAGGGTCCTGGACGCCAAACTGAGGAGCTTGGCTCATCCAGCAGATGAGAGTTAAGCCAAATGATACGCGAACCGGCAGCTCAAGTTTAGTTTCCTCCGAATCCCGACTCTTATGAATTCATATCCGTTTCTTGGCTGCAGCCCGTTAGCCCCGCCCCCGCCCCCAACCGGAGGCTGATGGTTGTTATGACAACTAGACGCCAACGGCCGCCGGAGTCAGGTTTTATATGCTTAATGCTCCGAAACCGGAAAACCCAGCGTCTGTCCTTCCACACATTATCAGTCCCCGTCTCCGCCGCATACCGTCCTACTCCCGACATTTATCTCTGCAGCTGCGGCAGGCCCCAGGCCCCTCACCTTCGGCCTCCCCTTCCTGCGCGGTCCCGACAAGGATATAAGCAGTCTTCAGCGCGTCCCTGCGGTCGCGTTCGCCCCGTTGAGCCGCGGCGCAACTACTGAGCCTTTCACCGCCTCGATCCCCTCTCAGCAGTCCTACTTTACTGGACTGTCAACCGCCTCCCCCCACCCCCCACGCCCCACTCCCCGCGCCCCTTTCGGGGCTTGGCGCGTCTTGCCTCTCTTGCAATAGGATTTGTTCCTATGGTCAGTGGAGGGGCGGGGCAGGCGCACTACCCCTGCTCATTGGCTGAAGCGGGCGTCAAACGCAGAGCCGCGAGCTGACGGGAAGTGCCGGGTGTGGGACCGGCGAATTCCACAGCGTCCAGAGCTGCTCCGCGGATCCGCGAGCGTCCCGGCGTGCTCCGCGCCTCTGCAACCACTTCCGGGGCGGGAGCAGGGCGGTGGGGTCCAAGCGCTCAGGCAGCCGGCGTGGAGGGGTCCCAGACGCGTGCGGCGGAGAGCGGGTCCCGTGGGAGGAGCTCAGAAGCAAGCGGACGTAGGGTTGGCGGCAGCAGCTGGCTGAAGTCAGCCCAGGGCTCGAGGCCCAGCGCAGGTAGGGTCCGCGGCGGCTCGGCCACGCTTGGTGCCGGCACCTGCTGCCCACCTGCGCAGCCCGGAGCGGGGCGTCTCAGCCCTGCCGCTTGCTCGCCCTGTGAGTTTATGACTCGGAGCTTTTGCTTCTGCTGCTGTGGAGCGGGGAAGATAAAGCCACATTCCGTGTAGGGTTACTGGAAGGAGGCGCCAAGGGACGTCTGTGCCGTAGGTGCTCGGGTTCTTCCCTAGGGCCTCTCCCCAGGGCCTGAGAACGAGGCTGGGATACCCCGGCCTCGCGGAAGGCCCACGAGCCAGGGCGGGAGGGGATCCCCTCGGGCTTTTACAGATCTCTTACCTGTGGTTGTGAGGGTCGACCACCAACGTCATCCTTTTTTTTTTTTTTTTTTTAAGTTAACGTTTTGCTTATTTTTGAAGTAATGGATACTTGGTATTTTACAAAATGTACAAAACCAAAAGGTAGGGTGAAAAAAGGTCCCATCCCTAGTACTACTTCTTTGAGATAAATTCTGGAAGCGATATGTAAAAGACATTTTCTACAAGTGTGCAAATATAATCATGTTATACATGAATACCCCGTCGTTGTAGAGCGTCTGGCATGTGGCAGGGTGAAAAGGAAGTAATAATAGCTTTATGGTCCCTTTGCATCCATATTCTCTCTCCTTAAGCTCCTTGATCAGGGGCCTGGTTCTGATTGTCCCTCAGCACTCTTCAGGGTGTCAGACATATGAGCATCTAATAAGAGAGATAACTTGGGCCCCACCTAGAGGAGGCATTTGGGGTAGAAGAGATACATCCATGGAAAGCTTGAGAGGTATATTGAAAGGCGCTCTGAACTGACAGACTCAGCCTATTTGGCTTCTAGCCCAGGCTCTGTGAGTCAGGACTGCTTGGGTTGAGGATTCTCACCTGCGAAGTGAGAGCTGCTTGAACTCAGGCCCTGCCAGTGTGAAAGGCGGTGATTCCAGCAGGCAGGGCTTTGCTCTGAATTTTGTTACCTGTAGGCCCCTTTACATGTACACATACTCTTGCAAAGGACCTACAAATCTTTTGTCCCCCAAATCGGCAGCTTGTTTGTTGTTTGGCCACCTTGGCTGTCATTCTTTAGTAGGTACTGAGGTCCGAGTGGCATCTATGAACTGCTGTGGTACCTTTACCCCATCTGAACTGGATGTGGCCTTTTTTGTTTTCTCTTTCCCTTTTCTACACTTGCTTTCTTCTTTACCACCCAGAATAGGAGACAAATATCACTCCTGGACCTTAGAGTTCTACTAGGAAGCTAATGAATTGGCCTATTTGGGTAGGATTCCCAGAATAAAGGGCTATCATAATCACAGACTCTTCTTTCTGGTATTGTTGTCCCACTCTCAGGGGATGCATAGGAAGATTCCTAGTCACTTAACATTTGCTGAACACCAATCACATCCTAGTTTCTGTGGTACGGGCTCTCAATTTTTTTCAGAATTTATCTGTTTAAAAATTTTACATACAGTAAAATTCACTCATTTGGTGTTTAGGTCTATGAGTTTTGATAAATACATAGAGTCACATATCCACCAATTACGATGCAGAACAGGTCCATCACCCCCAAATTCCCTCTTGCTAACCCTTTGTGCATCCTCCTCCCCCAACCCCTGTACTACTAATCTGTTCTCCAGCCATTTCGTTTTATCTTTTCTAGAAAGTCATATAAATGGAATTATACAGTAGGTAGCCTTTGAGTCTGGCTTTTAGCTCAATGTGTTTGAGATTGGTTCATGTATTGTATGGTATATTGTATGTATTAACTTGTTCTTTCTGCTTATTGCCAAGTTGCAGCATTCCATCCTATGAATGTGCCACTGTTTGTTTACTTGTTCTTCCATGTGTCTTTAACAACAGCCCTTTGAGATATTATATATCCATTAGACAGTGAGGAATTGCAGATGGGAGATGCTAAGTAGCAGAGATAATTTTTTTAATCCTCACCAGAGGTTGTGTTTCTATTGATATTTTTTTAGGGGGAGAGAAAGGGATGGGGGAAGAGACAAAGAGAAAGAGGAAGAAACATTGATCAGTTGCCTCCCGTTTGCGCCCCGACCAGGGATCGAACCCACAACCTAGGTATGTGCCCTGACTGGAATCAAACCCACAACCTTTTGGTGTACGGGACAATGCTCCAACCAAATGAGCCACCCGACCAAGGCAGCAGAACTGAATTTTGGTCTAACTCCAAGCTCAGGGTTCTTTCCCGCCACATCCAAGAGCTGATTTGGTCCACTGACCCAATCAGCATTTCTTTATTGACCATCCAAGAGATTGTCAGACTTCTTGAGTTCCTGGAAAATACCCTTTCTAGAATGTGGGGCCTGAAGATTAATGAAGGAAAATATACACTGCAGTTTATGACTCACCATATATACTCTTCCGTTTCTGTCTCGTGACAAGCTCACAAAATCATACAACATTTAATGAAAGAAAGTTGTGTAAGTCAGTCCCAGGAAGGAGTTGACTGCATTGGGTAGCAGTCTGCTAAGATAGTGACATAGCTGCCTACGTTCTACAGGTAGGAATATGACCATCCTGTTTCATTCCCTGGAACCACCAGGAAAGAAAGATCTAACCCCTGGGCCTCCCTCCACAGTGATGTCGGAGCTCAGCGATGAAGCCAGTGAGCCAGAACTCCTGACCCGCAGCTTGTCCATGTGGCATGGGCTGGGTGCACAGGTCAGCTGGGAGGAACTGGCCGTACCCTTGGATCTCCACACAGCTGCTTCCATCGGCCAGTATGAAGTGGTGAAGGAATGTGTGCAGCGGTAAGACATCTTGGGAACTGTTCCTCCTCCTTAGATTTTGAGGACCATCTCAGTGGCTTCAGCTCCCACATAGAAATATTAGTAAGTTAACCAGGCCTCATAGACATTTAATACATATGGTCTAGATTAACCCTGCTTATCTAGGGCAGTTGTCAATGATTTATGCTGGACTCTAATAAGGAAGGCAGTTTTTATTCCTAGGAAGAAAAAGCTAGTTTAAACTTTTCTCATAGGCTTAGTTAGAAACATTTCCGGGTTACTTTAACCAGAGTGATTTTATGGTTTTTACTAACTGCAGAAATGCTCAAAATAATAAAAAAGATAGAAAGTAATGCCCTATGACCTACTATGACCTTTTTCTAAATGGTTCATTTTAATCCTTTGTGCCCTCCTCTTCCCTCCAGCTTCTGCCATAGAAGAGGAGGAGGCAGCAAGGTTTATCTGCCCTTCTGGGGAATTCCAACTGATCTAACTGCCCACATACCATTTTTACAAATATTAAGTCCCCATACAACAGCAGTGGTCTTTGTGTCTTATTTGTAGTACAATGTGATATCTACTATAATTTTTGGAAAAGAATCTGTCTCCTTGCCTCCACTCCTTTATGTCTGCCACACTTTGTGCTCATATTTCCATTTCTCATTGATAACATAGAGAAACCATCAATGTCCATACTTACATGTGCCTTTTCCAGTTCCTCAGATGCCAAAGCCAAACCTTATGTTTTTTGTTTGTTTGTTTTTATGTTTTTGTGTTTTTTTTTATCCTCACCCGAGGATATTTTTCTATTTATCTTCAGATAGAATAGGAGGGAGGGGGAGAGAGAAACATCAACATGAAAGGGACACATTGACTGGTTGCCTCCCACACAACCCCAACCAGGGCCGGGGATCAAACCACAACCGAGGTGCATGCTCTTGACTGGAACCGAACCCGTGACTCATTGGTCTGCAGGCCGACGCTCTAATTGCTGAGCCAGACTGGCCAGGGCTGTTTTTATTGATTTTAGAAAGAGGAAGCGAGAGGGAGAGAGAGAGAGAGAAACATTGATTCCGTACAAATTCTTACTGGGGATTGAACCCGCAACCTGGGCATGTGCCCTGACTGGGAATCAAACCAGTGACCTTTGGGTGCACGGGATGACACTCAACCAACTGAGCCACACCGGCCAGGGCTCAAACCTTGTTGAAGCCCCAGATTTCCAGTTCCCAACTCATAGCCATCACTTATAAAATTCTGGCCAATCGAGGGCAAGTGCACTCTGGTAAGGGATAACCCATTGTACTCCTCTACCAGGTGGCCTTGGGATTGCGTAGCTGGGTACTGAGGCAGCACATTTTCCCCACAGGGTCACCAAGACCCCAGTTATAACTCTGTTGCTATGGTATTCTTGGGCTTTTAAGACTTTGGGTGTTCTGGTAAAATGCACAGTCTAGAGTGGCTCCACAGAGGAGAAGAGGGAAGTGTTTATATTCTGAATGGGATTGGGATGCTAGCCAAGCCTAAGGCTTGCTCACAGTAAGGTAGACTGAGGACCCGAGGAGTTGGAGGCATCAGAATGGGGGATTGGCTGACGGGAGGTGTGAGAGCCTTAGATATGCTCTGCCAAGGGTCAGGCCTTTCTTTTTCCGTGTGGAGTTGAGTGCTCTGTCAATGAAGGTCACATGGTGAGGATGAATTGGTCTTCATGCAGTCTCCCAGACAGTGGCTATTACTGAATTCCTGGAATCAGGACTTTTCAGAATGACTGTGTGGGCATCCCAGAGTCAATAGAAGGTGCTAGTGAATGGTATGTCTTATTACGTGCAAACCTATGGGAGGCACAAACTGTGTGGATTGATTGGAAGATTGATTAGCTCCACTGGAGGCAAGGACTGTGGAAGAGTAAAGGCTGTGGGGATGAACTTACACAGGATGTTCCTACAAGTGGATGTTCCTGGAAGCACACAATTTTTTCCTGTGGGAAATGGTTTCCTAGAATTTTAATGGAAATCGGTGAGAAAGGTAGGATTATTTGGTCACGGATTTTCTAAAAATGTTTCTGTAGGGTAAGGTGACAAAGGAGAAGTCATTTGCAGTGGGACCCATTGTCTAAGTCCCTTCCTCTCCCCCCAGCATTGGATAGCAGACTGTGGTCTGTTGGTGGAAAGTATTAAAAGCTCCAGGTCAGGATTTCTCGACCTTGGCACTGCTGACAATTTGGGCCAGGTCATTCTTTGTAGTGGGGGCTGTCCTGTGCACTGTAGGATGTTTAGCAGCATCCCTGGCCTTGACTCCAGCTCAAGTAAACCCCACATGTGAGATGGCTGGGTGTGTCTAGCATATCTTGCGTTTGTTTAGGAGAGAGTTAGATTTGAATAAGAAGAATGGTGGTGGCTGGACCCCGCTGATGTATGCCTCCTACATTGGACACGATACCATCGTGCACCTGCTGCTCGAGGCGGGGGTGAGTGTGAATGTGCCGACCCCGGAAGGGCAGACTCCACTGATGCTGGCTTCCAGCTGTGGCAACGAGAGCATCGCCTACTTTCTCCTCCAGGTGAGCTACGAGGGGACTCAGGCCCAGAAACCTGAGGGGCTCCCAGCTGCTGTGGCAGAGACGTGAACCACTGTAGGCCATGTTGTGCGTGTGCGTGTAATCATTTTGATTCTTTCAGCATGACGGCCTGGAGGGCGCCTGCCCCACGTAGAGGAGATGAGACGGTAACGAGCATTCTGTGTTCTCTTGAAGCAAGGTGCTGAGCTAGAAATGAAGGACATTCAAGGCTGGACTGCCCTCTTCCACTGCACCAGTGCAGGGCATCAGCAGATGGTCAAGTTCCTTTTGGACAGTGGAGCAAATGCCAACGTGAGGTGATTACCAGGTCTTAAGTGGCCATAGGAGTGGGTATAGTCACATCTAACTCCAAGAAGGGCAACTATAGAGGCAGCTACAGGCTAGAGTCAGGGCAGCCCCTCTTCCATATGAGGGGTTCAGACAAAGAGGCACAAGAGACAATCCTGCCCAGGTGCAGGAGGCCTACGGATACTTCTGGCCTCCCCCCCCCTTCTAAATTCCCATTGCTTTATTTTATTTATTTTTTTAAAATCTTTATTGTTGAAAGTATTACAGATGTTCCCCATTTTTTCTCCCATTAACTCCCTCCTCCCCGCTCCAATTCTGGTCTTTTTACACATTTGTTAGGTGACATTGCATGCAGCACTTTAAGCTCTCTGAATATCATTTTCTTTATCTGAATACTGAGGATAGCAATACCTATATCATGGAGTTGTTAAAAGAATTACATGTTCTTTTATATGCCAAGGGCCTAACACAGTGAATAGCACTTAATTGACATGCATTAAATGCTAATTTCTTTCTCCTTTTGGCCTTATCAGGTGAGGTGATTCTTTGAAAATAGTCATGAGTTTTATAAGCTGGAAGGGATATTGTCTAAAGCATGCATGATAATTCCTTTTTTTTTTCTTTATTTTTATTGAATTTGTTGCGGCAACGTTGGTTAATAAAATTATACAGGTTTCAGGTATACAGTGCTGCAATACATCATCTGTATATTGTATTGTGTGTTTACCACCCTAAGTCTCAAGTCTCCTTCCATCACCATTTATCCCTCCTTTACCTTCTTCTACCTCCCCCCATACAGCCCCCACCCCCCCGATAATCCCCTTTCAACACAGCATCTAACTGGCACTGTCCACAGCCCCTGGTTGATATCATCTATTATGAGACACACCATCGCTTTACATGCCACCAAGAAAGAAAAAAATGCTACTAATTAAACTGCAGCCCACCTATGGATTTTTTTTTTTTATCCTCACTTGAGAACATTTTTGCATTCATCTTCAGATAGAGTGGGAGGGAGGGAGGAAGAGAGAGAGAGACACATCGAGTGGTTACCACCCACACAACCCTAACCAGGGCCAAGGACAAACTGCAACCGAGGTACATGCCCTTAGTGGGAATCGAACCTGGGACTCTGGTCCGCGGGCCGACGCTCTAACAGCTGAGCCAAACCGGCCAGGGCTTTTTTTTTTTTTTTTTAATTTATTTTTCCTTCATTGATTTTAGAGAGTGAGGAAGGGAGAGGGAGAGAGATAGAAACATTGATGAGAGAGAACATTGATTGGCCGCCTCCTGCATGCCCCCCATTGGGGATCGGGCCCACAACCTGGGCATGTGTCCTGACCAGGAATCGAACCAGTGACCCTTGGTTCATGGGTCGATGCTCAACCCCTGAGCCACACCAGCCAGACTCACCTATGGATTTTGAGACACGTTCTGACTATAGAGATGTTAAAATGCAAAAATGATGTGTTTTAGAATGGATAAAACCCAGTATTTTGCTTGGTTTCTGTCTTCCAGACCAGTGTGAAGTGAGGGTTAAGGAGCTTGGTTAACCATAACCAAGCATAAAAAATAAGCATCAGGTACCAGGCATAGTAAGAGCAGGTAGATAGTCCTGGAGCTTTTAGGAGGGTTCCTGGAGGATGTTGAACTGAAAAGATACGGTCTGGATAGGTGGATGGGAAACCTTAACTTTCGGTGAGCAGTGAAAGATAATAGCTGCCTTTTGCAGGTGATTCAAGTGGAGACTTAAGAGATAGCAAGGGCAAACAGCTTAGAAGAAGTGGAGTAGGGAGACAGAATGTCTTTGGGACAAAAGATGAGAGCTGGAGTGGAAACCAGAAGAGTTCATAAGGCTAGTGTGTTGATAAGAACTTTTTCATCTCTCCCCATTAATACTTGGGAGAGGGAGACCTCTGTACGTACAGATGGACGACTTTGTATCAGCTTGGTTTTGTCTGCATCAGGGAAGCATCTTCCCGTCAGAACTTTTTTCCGTTAATCATCTGACTGTGGCCTCTGTCTCGCAGGGAGCCAATATATGGATTCACTCCTTTGATGGAAGCAGCTGCTGCTGGCCATGAAATAATCGTGCAGTATTTTCTGAATCATGTAAGTGACCCTCTTTATTAGCTTATAATTTAATTACAGCAAGTAGTGAATTATATCACTGAAATATAAACTATAACAATCTCTGCTACACAGAAATAACTGCTTTTCATCTAGTTATTTAACACATTTTCATTGAGTATCTATTGATGCCAAGTGTTGAGTGGCACTTAGGCATTAGGGGTACAGTGGTGAGTAAAAACATACCTATTCCTGTAAGAATTTTGGAAATACTATTATTTGAAAAGTATGGAAAGTGTGTGTGTGTGTGTGCTTATTTATTTAAAAAAAATTTTTTTTCTTTATTGATTTGAGAGAGAGATAGGAACATCCATGAGAGAGAACATCGATTGGTCACCTCCTGCATGCCCCCAACTGGGGATTTGGCCCACAACTGGAGCATGTGCCCTGACCAGGAATCGAACCAGTGACCTCTTGGTGCGTGGGTCGACACTCAATCACTGAGCCACACTGGCCGGGCAATAAAAACATATTAAAAAAAAAAAGATAATTAAAAGATGGGCAAAGGATCCGAATAGACTTTTCGCCAAACAAAATATATATAAGCACATGAAAAAGTGCTTGACATAGTCATCAGAGAAATGCAAATCAAAACTACTAGTATGTCTAATAAATAATAATAAAGAGATGGACAAGAGTTAGTTAGGATGTGGAGAAATTGGACCACTCAGACACTGCTAATGGGAATGTAAAGGATGTATCCTCTTTGGAAAACAGTCTGGCTGTTCATCAGTTAAACACAGAGTTACCGTGTGACCCAGCAATTCCCACTCCTAGGTATGTACCCAAGAGAATTGAAAACATATCCACGCAAAAACTCAAACACAAATATCCATAGCAGTGTTTTCATAATAACCAAAAGTAGAAACAACCCAAATGTTCATCAGCTGCCAAATGGATAAATAAAATGTGTTATATCCATACAATGGAATATTAATCCGGCATAAAAAAGATGCTACAAGGATGAACCTTGAAAATATTATGCTAAGTAAAAGAAGCCAGAGGCAAAGGATTGCATAGTGTATGATTCTTTTTATATGAAATGTCCAGGATAAGCAAATCTGTAGAGACAGAAATAGATTAATGGTTGCCTTGGGCTGGAGAGGATGGGAAGATTGGGGAGCGGGCAGTGGTTAAGGGGTACAGACAGGATTTCTATTTAGGGTAGTGAAGATGTCCTGGAATTGATTGTGGCGATGGTTGCACACCATTGAATTGTATACTGTAAATGGGTAGATTGCATAGTATGTTAATTTTATCTTAATAAAGTTGTTTTAAAAATCCAGGAGGGGCCCTGGCCGGTTTGGCTCAGTGGTTAGAGCGTCGGCCCGCGGACCAGAGAGTCCCGGGTTCAGTTCCCGCTAAGGGCACGTACCTCGGTTGCAGTTTATCCCCGGCCCCACCTGGGGTCGTGTGGGTGGTGAGCACTCAATGTGTCTCTCTCACATTGATGTTTCTCTCTCTCTTCCTCCTTCTCTCCCTCCCGCTCTATATCTCAAGATAAAGTGCAAAAATGTCCTCGGGTGAGGATAAAAAACAAAAAATCCATTAGGGGAAATATTTAGTTTATATATAAAATCCTAACAAATTCCCACTAAAAAGTTGTTTCTGTTGTCCTTCCCACCAGTAATATACAAAGGTGCCCATTTTCTCACATCCTCACCAACCCTTAAGATAGGAGGTTACCCGTCTTAAGTTTTTTCCAGCCTGGTGGGAGAAAAGTGGTATCTTGTTTTGGTTTGTACTTACTAGTGAGGTTGAACATTTTAAAGTGTATTGGCCATTTGTAATTCTTTAATGAATTGTCTGTATGTTTTGGGCCCAATTTTCTATTGTATAGTTTTCTTTTTTTAAAACTTAACTATCTTGGAAATTGTTGTATATCAGCATATAGAGCTGTCTTGTTTCGTGTGTGTGTGTGTGTGTGGGTGGTGGCAGCAGCATAGTTCTCCCTTGTAGGGATGAATCAGAGTTCCTTTAAAGTGGTCTAGATAGAATTAGATTGTTGCCAACCATTCGCTATTATGCACAGTGCTGTGGAAAATTTCTGTGCATGTATATCTCTGCACAGGTATGGGACCCCCTCTGTACAGTTCAGTACTAAAGGTAGAAGGGTGAAGTGTAAGTACAGTCTTAACAGGGATGTTGCCAAATTGCCATCTGAAGAGCAGGTTGTATCAACTGACACTTTCCACAGCAGCAAGAATTATGAATCTTACATTATAAAGTACTTTAAACGTGGCCCTGGCTGGTTAGGCTCAGTGGTTAGAGCGTCGGCCCATAGACCAAAGGGTCACAGGTTCGATTCCAGTCAAGGGCACATACCTGGGTTGCAGGTTTGATCCCCAGCCCCGATTGGGGTTGTGTGGGAGACAACCGATCAATGTGTCTCTCTCATATCGATGTTTCCCTCTCTCTCTCTTTCTCTCCCTCCCTCCCTCCCTCCCTCCCACTCTCTCTAAAATTCAGTGGAAAAATATCCTCGAGTGAGGATTAACAAAAAAAAAAGTACTTTAAACGTGTAAAAAAGTACAGAAGATAATGCAACTAACCCACATGATCCAGATGTCACCACTATCCAGATGCTGGTCTGTACCTTTCCTGTCTCTCTGATTTTGGTGCTTTCATCGTATACTGTGTGTCCTTAACAATGCATGGACTTGTTTTATATGTTTTACAGATTTATATAAATAACGCCAGACTGTATGTGTCATTCAACAGTGTTGGTAAATGTAGATGTCATTCACTCACTTTAACAGCTCTGTACTTATTGACTATGAATGTATTACATTTATCCTTTCCTTTTTTAGTGGACATTTAAGTTGTGTTCACTTTGCTATTTCTTTTTTTTTTTTTTAATAAAGAGATAATTTTTAAAAATATTTTTTCTTTATTGATTTTAGAGAGAGGGGAAGGGAGAGAGAGAGAGAGAGAGAAACATTGATGAGAGAGAACATTGATTGGCCACCTCCTCCATGCCCCCCACTGGGGATCAGGCCCACAACCTGGGCATGTGCCCTGACTGGGAATTGAACTGGTGACCTCTTGGTGCATGGGTCAATGCTCAACCAGTGAGCCACACTGGCCAGGCTCACTTTGCTATTTCTAACAGTGCTGCAGTTCATATTTTTTACCTGTATTCTACAAGCACGTCTGAAGGAACCTGTCTGGGAGATCAGGATGTATTCTTCAAAGTAGAACTTCAGTATATAGGGTGGGTGCATCTGCCCTAGCAAGTGTTAACTTACTTTCCTTAGCAAGTGTTAACTTACTTTCCTCCAATAGCTGTCCCAGTTTACACTCTTCTGATAGTATTTTATAGATCTTGGTTCTCACACCCTCAGTAACACTTGTTAAATGGTATCAGATGAGCTATCTCCTATTGACTTTTACTGTTCCAGATTTCTGGCGAGGTTGGGGATCTTTTCATATGTTATCGACCATTTGGGCTCCCTTTTCTACAAATAATTCTTTGGAAGTAAGCCTACTCACATGGACTAGGATCCTTCAGACATAGCCTAGGATCAAGAATAGATGGGCAGAAGAAAAAAAATAGATGGGCAAGGACCCCAGAACTGTAAGAAGTATAACCTCTGCTTCTGAGTTTAGGGTCTGATTTAAAATAGGTAGAACTGAAAATCGTAAGAGACAGTCACTCATGTAGTTTTTTAAACAGAAAACATTTTGGTAAATCAGAGACTTTGGCTCAGTTATCTACAGTGCAGATTACTCCCTCATTTGGTGCCCTTGGTGCCTTTACTCCCAGCTGGGCCTGAGATTGTGTGTGGGCAACTCGCATTGAAGGAAAAATAATGGTACTGGATTTCTTTTGGAAAATTTTAAACTTTGAAATAATTTTAGACTTAAAGAAACATCACAAAATAGTACAAAGAGTTTGCCTACCTTCGCTAGATTCCCCAGTGTTAACATTTCATGTTTCTATGTGTTTATGTACATATAGCCTTTTGTTACTGTTAATCCTTACCTGAGGATATTTATCCATTGACCCACTGATTTTTAGATAGAGTAGAAGGGAGGGAAGGAGAGAGAGAGAAACATCGATGTGAGAGAGACACATTGATTGGTTGTCTCCTGCAGGAACCCAACCGGGGCCAGGGATCGAATCTACAATCCAGGTATGTGCCCTTGACTGGGAGTCGAACCCAAGACCCTTCAGCCTGAGACCCTTCAGTCTGCATGCTGACACTCTAACCGCTGAGCCAGTTGTTTTTTTTTAATCCTCACCCGAGGACATTTTTTGTTCAGATAGAGTGCGAGGCAGAGAGAGGAAGACAGAGGGAGAGAGAAACATCGATGAGAAAGGGACACATCGAGTGGCTGCCTCCCACACGACCCAACCAGGGCCAGGAACAAACTGCAACCGAGGTACGAGCCCCTAGCGGGAACCGAACCCAGGTCTCTCTGGACCGCAGGCCAATGCTCTAACTGCTGAGCCAAACCGGCCAGGGCTCTTCCTCATTTCTTAACTAAGGAATAGTATTGCTTTAGTATAGCCTGAAGCTGTAGTCTTCCAGGCTTAGAAACAGGTATTAGTTAAAACCCTACAGTGAAGATAGTATTGTTTGTTCTGGTTGAAACCTTTGGGTTTCTTCTATCAAACTGAAACTAGAAATTCAGACTGAAACTAGGAATTATATTTTTTTCCCATCAGCTTTATTGAGATAATTGAGAAAAGTTTATTTGACATCTGTATCATGAAGTGATTACCACAATGAGTTTAGTTAACATCTGTCATCTCATATAGATAATATATATACAGGGTAGGACAAAAATAGGTTTATAGTTGTTCATATGGAAAATAATACAATAAAATAAGTAATAATACAATAAACTCTATTTCATGTACTCACAACTGTAAGCCTACTTTTGTCCCACCCTATATGTATTTTTTTTAAATCCTCACTTGAGGTTATTTTTTCATTTTTGTTCAGATAGAGGTGGAATAGCCAGGTTAAAGTATATGTGCACTTTTAGCCCTGGCCGGTTTGGCTCAGCGTTGGAGTGTCGGCCTGCGGACCAGAGAGTTCCAGGTTCGGTTCCCACTAGGGGCACATACCAAAAAAAAAAAAGTATATGTGCACTTTTAATGTTTTAACTTTCTCTTGTCCGGCTGGTGTGGTTGAGCATCGCCCCATGCACCAAGAGGTCACCAGTTCAAATCCTGGTCAGGACACATGCCCAGGTTGTGGCCTAAATCCCCAGTGGGGGGCATGCAGGAGGCGGCCAATCGATGTTCTCTCTCATCGATATTTCTCTCTCTTTCTCCCTCTCACTTCCTCTCTCTCTAAAAACAAAAACAAAAAACTTTCTCTTGCTGATATGCCCTCCAGAGAACTGAACTCCAGTATTTGGTAGTCTTACCTGCAGATTTGAAACTGCATGGTTGAAGCTTTGAAAACAGAAAGCTTATTGGACTTTTCCAGTTTCAAAAGTAAACATGCTCTTAGAAGTAAATTTAGAAAATATAAAAGAAACATGGGAGAAGGCCTAATTATCTCATTGCTTAAAAATAATATTAACAGTTTGAGCATATTTCCTTCCAGTAGCACTTTCTGTACACTTGTTTGCTGCAGTTGTAACGTGTATACAGTTTCTTCTCACGGTCCTTTTAAAAACTTGGTTATACCAATTATTTGTAAATACCAGCATCTGTGACAGTAACATAGCAAACTCTCCATCCCTGAGCATTTAAGTTGTCTCCAGGGTTTTATTATTATTATTATTATTATTATTTTAATCTTCACCCGATGATATTTTTCCATTTATCTTCAGATAGAATGGGAGGGAGGGAGGGAAGAAGAGAGAGAGAGAGAGAGACATCAACGTGAGAGAGACGCATCAATTGGGTGCCTCCTGCTCGACCCGGACCCGGACCAGGGCCAGGGCCAGGGCCAGGGCCAAACTGCAACCGAGGCTTGTGCCCTTGGCTGGAATCGAACCTGTGGCTCATTGGTCCGCGGGCCAACGCTCTACTCTGAGCCATTCCGGCCAGGGCGTCTCCAGATTTTTGTTATTGCAAATATGTTATGCTAAACATCTTTGTATGTAAAAGCTTTCTCTGTATTTGGGGTTGTTTCCTTAAAATGGAATTACTGTACTGAAGACTATAAGTACTTTTTAGGGCTTAGGATAAAAGTTACCAAATTCTGTTTCAGAAGGGTAGGGCTCTTATTCTGATTATGATTTTTAAAGGCTGCTTCTCTAGTGAACCTGTTGTCTCCAGTTTTCTGTGTGAAAAGAATGAAGCGGGATGGACACATGCCCAGGTGCCAAGGGTGAAGGCCGGCTCTAATGCGTAGCAGCCTGAGTTTATCCTGCTCACCCAGAGCACCTGATCGCCTCTCTCCTTTAAGTATCTGCCTGCCCCACGGGGGCTGAAAGCCAAAAGGCAGTGAACCTGGAGAGCTGCCTCAGCTGTGAGATGGCTGGGTTACTACTGCCTTATTTGATGAACCAGCAAGCCCCTCCCCACACCCCCACTTTTAGCTTTGTGAAGCCCACACAGGCCTTTGCCTTTTTCTCCCAAAGTTGTGAAGTTTTAGAGGACCCTGGGTGCAGACCTTTCCAAGGTGGTGATAAAAAGCCATTGCACCTCTCGTCCTGGGTCCACAGCCCCAGAGGTGAGGGTGCTTTGCAGGGCAGGTTCCTAACTCTTGTTCTTTTACCAATTTTCATAGGGAGTCAAAGTAGACACAAGAGACCACAGTGGAGCCACAGCCCGAATGCTGGCCAAGCAGTATGGACACATGAAGATAGTGGGGTTGATAGATGCTTACTCGCTTTCTCTGCCCAAGAGCCTCTATCGGAGCCCAGGTATCTGTATTTGCAGCCTCACCCTCTGCTGAAGCCCCTCCCCTTGCTCTCACCTGCTTTAAGAGATTTGGCTCCTGCCAAACTTCTGTTTCCCCTAGTGACTGCTTCCCTTAGTGACTCCATGGCAGTCAGGGTTGAGGCCTGCTTGTCTAATGGGAGAGGACAAGTTAGTTAGGGTGGAGAGTCTTACCTGCCAGGCTGAATTTGGGTACACAGGATGTGGGCATGTTGCACCCATCCAGAGGTAAGAGGGCAGCCTCATAAGGGGGCTGGCTTCTGGTTTTGTTTCTTGACTTTCTTATGGTGTTTGTTGCCGTGTAAAATGTTTTAATTTTGTATAGTCAAATTCATCAATCTTTTATTTCCTTTGGATTTTGAGTCATAAAAAATCTTTCTCTGTGCCCTGGTTGTACAAGAATTCACCCGTGTTTTCTTCTAGCACTGACATGGTTTCATTTTTAACACTGAGATCTTTGACCCATTTACACTTGATTTTCATATATGGTGTGAGGTATGGTTTTTTCCAAATGGCTATCCAGTTGTCTTAGCATCAGTCCAGCTTTGACCACTTAGTGTTACATATACGAAATTTCCATTTGTGCTGTGGACTTCCTGGTCTGTCCATTCACTCCAGAGCCATGCTGCTTTAATTCTAGAGGCTTTTATAATATGTGTTACTATCTAGTAGGGCTGGTCTCCCTTGTAGCTTTCCTTTTTCTTTGTTTCCCTAGCTACAGCTTTTGTGTGTGTGTGAGAACTTGAACATCAGCTTGCCTAGCTCCTTAAAAACGGTGTTTTGAAATTGTGATTGTGGCAAATTTATAAAGTAACTACCCCTTTATGTTGTTGAGCTCTCCTATCTAACAAAAGGAACATGCTTTTGTTTTTTTGTTTTTTGATCCTCACCCGAGGACATTTTTTCATTTTTTGTTCAGATAGTGTGGGAGGGAGAGAGAGGAAGAGAGAGAGAGAGAAACATCGACGCGAAAGGGACACATCGAGTGGCCGCCCCCTGCACAACCAACCAGGGCCGGGGACAAATCGCAACCGAGGTACATGCTCCTAGCGGGAACCGAACCCGGGTCTCTCTGGACCGCAGGCCGACGCTCTAACCGCTGAGCCAAACCGGCCAGGGCATGCTTTTGTTCAAGTATACTTTTGTGTCTTAAAAGAAGGTTTGAAATTTTTTCTCATATATATTTTGCATATAACTTAAGTATATTCCTAAGTGCTTGATTTTCTTTGTTGCTATTGTAAATGTGATTTCACTACCATGATATCCTCTAATTGCTTATTGTCTGTGAGTATGAAGGCTATGGATGTTTGTATACCAATTTTACTCTTTTTAAAAATTTTTTAATTAATTTTTTAGAGAGAGAGGAAGAGAGAGATGGAAACATTGATGTGAGAGAGAAACATCAATCAGCTACCTCCTGCATGCCCCCTACTGGGGATCGAGACTGCAACCCAGGCTTGTGCCCTGACCAGGAATCGAACCGGGACCTCTCAGTCCATGAGACGATGCTCAATCCACACTGGCTGGGCTATATACCAATTTTATTTTATTTATTTATTTATTTATTTTAATCCTCATTCGAGGATATTTTTACATTTATCTTCAGACAGAGTGTGAGAGAGAGTGAGAGAGAGAAAAACATCTATGTGAGAGAGACACGTCAGTTGGTTGCCACTCACATGACCCCAACTGAGGCCGGGGATGAACCACAACTGAGGTATGTGCCCTTGAATGGAATCGAACCCAGGACTCTTTGGTCTGCAGGCCGATGCTCTAACCACTGAGCCAAACCAGCCAGGGCTGTATACCAATTTTATATTCTGCTGCCTTACTCAATTCTTTTATTGTTTGAGTCAGTTGTTTTTTGTGTTTTTTTTATCCTCATCTGAGGACATTTTTGCATTTATCTTCAGATAGAGCAGGAAGGAGAGAGGGAGGAAGAGAGAGAGAAAGAGAAAGAGAAACATCGACGTGAGAGAGACACATTGATGGGTTGCCACCTGCACAACCCCAACCGGGGCCGGGGAGGAACTGCAACCAAGGTACATGCCCTTAGCAGGAACCGATCCCAGGATTCTCTGATCCGCAGGCCAACGCGCTAACCACTGAGCCAAACTGGCCAGGGCTGAGTTAATTTTATTTACTAATTCTTCAGGATTTTCCAGGTATACTCCCATATAATCTGCAAATAAAGATAGATTTACTACTTCTTTTTGATATTTATATTTCTGATTTCTTTTGTTTAGTTTCATTGGCTAATACTTCTAATACAACGATGAATATAGTGGAGACAGTGGACATTCACTGGGTTCTGACCTTAGCGGAAATGCCACATTAAGATGCTGACTTAAGAGTAAGGTGTGCGTATATATATATACTTTTTAGATGTGTTTTTATTGGTTTTTAGACAGAAAGGAAGGGGGGAGGGAGAAACATCAATGAGAGAGAAACATCAGTTGGCTGTCTCCTGCATGCCCCCTACAGAAAATTGAGCCCTCAACCCAGGCATATGCCTTGACCTAGAATCAAACTGGTGACCCCTTGGTGCATGGCACAACACTCAACCAACTGAGCCACACTGGCCAGGGATAGATTAGATATAGATATATAAATATACCAAAAAAAAAAAAAAAAAAAAAAAAAAAAAATATATATATATATATATATATATATATATTTTTTTTTTTTAATTCATTTATTGTTGACAGTATTACAGATGTCCCTTATTTCTCCTCCCCTTTAGGTGTACATATATTTTAACATATTAAGAAAGTTTCTGGCCTGGCCGGTGTGGCTCAGTGGTTGAGCATCGCCCATGCACCAAGAGATTGCCAGTTTGATTCACCGTCAGGGTACATGCCCAGGTTGTAGGCCCAATCCCCAGTGGGGGACATGCAGGAGGTGGCTAATTGATGTTCTCTCTCATTGATGTTTCTATCTCTCTCTCTCTCTCCCTCTTCCTCTCTTTCTCAAAATCAATAAAGGAAAAAAAATAAAAAAGAAAGTTTCTGTCATTTCCTATGTTCTTGAGTGTTTTCTATAGGAATGAGTGTTTAATTTTGTCAAAGGTTTTTCAACATCTATGGACATGTTTGTGAATTTTCTTCTTTGATCTCTTAACATGATATATTTTAAAAAGTTTTTTTTTCTTTATTGATTTTAGAGAGAGAGGAAGGGAGAGGGAGAGAGAAATAGGAACATCAATGAGAGAGAACATCTATTGGCTGCCTCCTGCATGCCCCACACTGGGGATCGGGCCCACAACCTGGGCATGTGCCCTGACTGAGAATTGAACCAGCGACCTCTTGGTGCATGGGTTGACACTCAACCACTGAGCCACACCAGCCGGGCTCTTAACATGTTATATTAAGGAATTTCCTAATAATGGACCAACTTCAGCCCTGACCGGTTTTGCTCAGTGGTTAGAGCATCAGCCCGTGGACTGAAGGGTCTCAGGTTTAATTCCCAGTCAAGGGCCCATATCTGGTTTGTGGATTTGATACCCTGCCCTGGTTGGGGTCATGCAGGAGGCAACCAATCCATGTGCCTCTCTCACATCAATGTTTCTTTCTTTCTCTCCTTCCCTCCCTTCTACTCTATCTAAAAATCAATGGGAAAATATCCTCAGCTGAGGATTAACAACAACAAAAATTTAAATAATGAACGAACTTTACATTCTTGTCATAAATCCCACTTGGTGTATTATTTTCCTAATGTGGTGCTGGATTCTGTTTGCTAATTTTTATCTAGTGTTTTGTATGGCTATGCATTCATAAATAATATTGGTCTATGATTTTCTTCTTTTGTTCTTTCTTCAGAATCAGGTATAGGTATCAGTGTTATACTTGCTTCATAAAAACAATCTTGAAGTTTTCCTTCCATTTTTGTGCTCCAAAACAATTTTTGTGGCATTGGTGCCCCATGAAGGTTTGGTTAGATTCTCCTGTGAAATCATCTGGGCCTAGTCTTTTTTGTGGGGTGGCTCCTTGATAAGATTTTCTATTTCTTCTATAGAAATTGATATGCTTATTTCACTGATTTCACTGGGTCAATTTTGGTAAACTGTATTTTCCTAGAAAATTATATTTCATCCAGGATTTTAAGCTTATTTACATAGAGGGCTGAAAATAGGTGTGGTTGTTTTTTTTTTCTCTTTCTCCTTTTAAAAAGTTTCTTCTGTTTCAGTGGTTATTTTCCCTTGTCAGCTTTCATCTTCATATCTCTCTGACGCTTTTTTACTTCTTTCTCGATCTCATTCATTCTTTGGTGGTTTTCGTACTTTTCTTCAACACTTATGGTTCAGTTTCCATTTCAGATCTATTCTTTCTTGTGTACCTGGTAAGATAGTCTTTATATTTTAATTTTGACCTTTTTTTTTCAATTTTTCCCCCTAAGTTCAGCCAGTTTTCTCACCATTCTGTATGTGTGTGTATATGTGTCTTTTCATTCTCAGTTTTGAATTTCTGATTCAGGGTGCTTTCTCCTGTTCTCATGCTGTTGAAGGATCTGTGGTTCAGAGTGTTGGGTCACATTTTTTTCTGTTTACTCCTCGTTGGTTGAGTTTTGGAGAGAGGGAATGTTTTCACTTGCTGGGTGTTTGATTCCCGTTTTTTATGTGCTCCGTGTAGTATTTGTGTGTAGGTGAAGATCGCTGGTGCTTCTGCATTTCACAGACAGGGTTTAGTGGCCTGGCTAGTGTGTGAGTCCTGGTCCAGGAGCTTCCTTCTCCCAGTGCCAAGGGCAGTCTTCTTACTAGGTGGCCTTTTTTTTTTAGGAGAGGGATGTAGTTAGGCCAAGCATTGTGTGTCCGCTGATACAATTTTCTTGCTAGATCCTGAACTTCCCCTGTTTGCTTTTTCTCTTCACTGCCCAGTTTCCAGAAGGTGTCTCTCCCCGGAAGGCCTGTTGCTCCTCTGACTGTTCCCTTGGGTCCCATGTGCATTTTTTTTTTTTTTTGCTATGTTTTTATTGATTTTTTTAGAGAGAGAGAGATAGAAACATTGATGTGAGAGAGAAACATCGATCGGCTGCCTCCTGCATGCCCCCTACTGGGGATCGAGCCCGCAACCGGGGCATGTGCCCTGACCGGGAATCTTATTGGGACCACTCAGTCCATGGGACGACGCTCAATCCACTGAGCCACACTGGCTGAGCTCTGTGTGCATTCTTAAGTCACTTCCCTGTGGTCACGCTCCACTCCACCAGGATTCTTTTTCAGTATTTTTGTCTATAGAATGGACTTTGTCTTTCTGGGAATGACACTGGCACTTCTTTCCCCTCGCCTCTCCTTTGTGTGGTTTTTTCCTAGACCTGCTTTGTTTCCCACAGAGAATAGAAGTGAGCAAATCGGCTCTTTCTTTGCTGGAGGGGGCAATTGTCTGTTGCTCATAAGAGCAGGAACTTTGAAGTTTGTGGTGCTCTCAGCTATCTAGGCCATGTTGAAGGTGTGGGACTTGTGAGAGTCTCTCTGTGGTTCCTGCTGACCTGTGCAGGTTTGAGAGGACATGTTGGGAGGTTCAGATTCACAGAGCTCCCTTTTCCTTGGTTCCCCCTCCTTTTTACATTTATTTTTTTATGACTCCATCTTCTGCTTGGATGGGACCATGGTCTCCTGGTGACATAGATCCTGGAGCAGATGGGAGTGAGTTGAATAGGGAAAGGAGGGAGTGGTTCACTTAGTCACTGGCCTGCGTTTGGAACCTGGGTCAATAACTCCCTGACTTGCCAGGCAGTCCCTGAGAGTTGAGCTCTCAATTCACATCTGAGTGAGCCTGCTCCCTTTCCAGAGTCTGGTTCTGCCCAGCTCCCTTCCTGGCCTCAGGATTATCTTGTAATAAACACCAACTCACACAGAGTACAGTGGTAATGAGGGACTTCTCCACGTCTCACCCCAGCCTATCAACTCCAAAATGAGATCATATCAGATGGGAGCCTGATACAAAATATATTTGAATTTTGCCTTCTAGATATGGTGAAATATAAGAATCTGTGAAAAGCAATAAAACACTAATGGCTGTGGGGTATGCTGAGCATTTAAGCTCAGATGGATGGTGATTTGAAATACTTCCTAAAACAGTACACAGAGCCTCAAGTGGTACTTGTTTCACAAGAAGTTATTCAGGTTGGGAATATAAAATTGCTAAGGCCCTAGCCAGTTTGGCTCAGCGGTTAGAGCATCAGCCTGTGGACCAAAGGGTCTCTGGTTTGATTCCCGGGTAAGGGCACATACCTGGGTTGGGTTTGATCCCTGGCCCTGGTCGGGATTGTGTGGGAGGCAACCAGTCTGTGTGTCTCTTTCACATCCATGTTTCTCTCTCCCTCCCCCACCTCTCTCCCTCTTGCCCTCTCTCTTTCTCCCTCCCTCCCTCTATCTCTCCCTTCCACTCTATCTAAAAATCAATGGAAAAATATGCTTGAGTGAGGATTAACAAAAAATAAATAAAATTGCTAAGAAGTCTGAATGATGCTGCCATTTGTTTATGAATAGATATTATCTGTTCAACTTAGAACAAAATTTATTTCCAATTGTAAAAAATACATGTTTGTTATAAAAAAATTCTTCAAACCCAATGAGAGGAATAAGAAATAAGAATTAGACTTCACCATTTTTTAAAAATATGTTTTTATTGATTTTAGAGAGAGAGAAAGAAACATCAATGAGAGAGAAACATCAACATCTATTAGCTGCCTCCTGCACGCCCCCTACTGGGGGTCGAGCCCACAACTTGGGCATGTGCTCTGACTGGAATCAAACTGGGGACCTCTTGCATGAGTCAGTGCTCAACCACTGAACCACACCAGCCGGGCTAGACTTCCCCATTGTGACAGACTTTTTCAGTTGAGCTCATACTCAGCAAGCTTGCTGTTCCCCCAGATGTCCCCATAGCCCGTCTGAGCCAGTGGACCAGCCCATTACCACATTTAAAAAAATTCTCATTTTAAACGTTTAAAATTTGTTTTCAATTATAGTTAACATTCAGTATTCTACTCTACCATCTTGACTGTAAATCCCATTGTGGCATTTCTTATACGTACGTCCTGGGAAACTTTTCCTCTTGATTTAAGAAAACAAATTATGGTGATTGTCTTTCAGTTTACTATGAGGATTAGTAAATTAGTCCCTCACTGGACAAATTTTTTAAAAATATATTTTTATTGATTTGAGAGAGAGAGAGAGAGAGAGAGAGAAACATCGATGTGAGAGAGAAACATCCATCACCTGCTTCCTGCATGCACCCCAACGGGATCAAATCCACAACCTGGGTATGTGCGCTGACTGGGAATTGAACCGGTGACCTTTCAGTGCACTGGACGACGCTCAACCAACTGAGTCACACCGGCCAGGGCTGGACAAATTGTCTTAATTTTCGTGTCTGACCCACAGAAAAATACGAAGATCTGAGCTCTTCGGATGAATCCTGCCCTGTTCCTCAGAGACAGAGGCCCTGTCGGAAAAAGGGCCTCAGCATCCATGAGGGGCCTCGGGCCTTGGCCAGGATCACAGCTTTTGGACTTGGAGACAAGACCCAGCCGTCTTGCTATGGTGAGCATTCCACATTTCCTGATGGCTTTTTTTTTTTCCTTTGATTTTACAGAGAGAGGAAATGAGAGGAAGAGAGAGAGATAGAAACATTGATGAGAGAGAACATCGATTGGCTGCCTCCTGCATGTCCTCCAGTTGGGATTGGGCCCACAACCTGGGCATGTGTCCTGACTGGGAATCGAACCGGCAACCTCTTGGTGCACGGGTAGATGCTCAACCACTGAGCCATACTGGTCGGACCCTGATAGCTTTTTAATAGTGCATTCAAGGATCTGTCTGGATGAGAAGGAACAACTCTTAGGCTCCTGAAATGTGGGCCACTGGGTGGAAGCAACAGCTCAAAGACTCAAAATTGATGACAGCGATAGAAATACATTAGTGGCTAGCTCTTGGGTTTGTGTTCATCCTTTGAGTTTTCTTTTCATTGGTTAAAAGTACAAATAACAGTAGCAGAAATGTAGCTGTGCTCAGATTTCAATCATCACATAGTAGGTTAGCTAGTGTAGAAAAATGTGACGTTTGAGCCCCCCTTTCTGTCTCTGGCCTCATTACCTGGTGTGATAATACATTTGCCAGCTTGAGATGGATATGCCTCTGGGACAGGCCAAGGAATGACTCTGCTCTTGCTCTTTTCTCCAGGTGATGGATGTGATGCTCAGACCCTTCTGAGAATTGTCACATTATGTACTTGGTGGGCTATAATCCTAGATCCCAAGTTTCCAGATCTCCTGAATTTATTCTCAAATTGTCAGCTCCTGAGTGCAATGCTCTTGGGAAGTACAGGAGGTGCCAGTAATTCTTGGGGCAAGTTGGGTTTTATGCTCACTGGACTGACCAAGTGATGAGACTTATATACAAGTAACATCTTCCTTTGATGTCTGTCACCCATCAGTGGTCAGGCTGAGGTGCTGGTCTAGTGGGCTGGATAGATGGGTCATTCTCACAACCACACACCCCTCTGAAGCCTGGACTTGTAAGACACCACTTTCCTAGTCAGAGGAGACCATATTTAAGTCAAGAGTATGTGAGTAATTTGATTTTCTTCTAAGATCTGTGGAAGGAGACCTGGGTTGGGAACTGGAGGCCTACTTTCTCCTGTTGTCCTTGAGGGGTGGGTTGACAGGGCCACTGGGATAGGCACTCCCCCAGCTTCTGGGAAGCTCCTGCGGCAGGGTGAGGGCAGGGCTCATATCCTTCCTGTCTCATGTGCTTATAAGCACATAGCTCTGGGACATTTGGCAAAGTTGTTTTAGTTTTGGGTGGCAGAGTCTGTTCCTTTTTGAGGAGTCCATGCTACCTGTCTCACTCTGAGATATGGTAAGGGCATAGGAAGGACAAGCCTTACCCTGGAGGTGGGGTGTAGCCATTCAACAGATGCTTTTATTAAATGGAATTGCTTCGAGTTACCAAAATAATCCATGGCTGAAGCCCACTTATATGCTATTTTATGCACCCACAGAAAAGGCTGGAAGAACATTCACCAAAGTAATGATGGTAGGTAACTCTTGGTTGTGGCATTTGAGGAAAGTTGTTTTTTTTTTTTTTTTCTCATACCTTGTGATATTTAAATTTTCTATAGGTACATATATTCTTTGCCAATAATTTAAAAACATTTTAAAATGATAAATGTGCAGATTGTAAAAAGACTTGCTAACTACAGAAAGGTAGAAAAAAGAAAATAAGTTAGACATAGCTTTATCAGCCAGTCTGTTTTATGCAAATAAATGTACTTTCTATGGGGAAGAGGCAGGGGCAAAATGGGAATGGATCTCTCTGGTTTGTGTTCTGCCTTTTCTCCTTGTTTTCTTGCAGGCAGATATGTTCAAAGGTTGTATAATTTGGTGTTACTATAGTTAATTTTTAGCCCAGGGCCTCCAACCTTCCTGCTTAGCCAGATCTCTTTTTGCCTGGGGTTGACTGACCCGAAGAGAAAACCCTTCGATGCCTGTGTTGAAAAGTCACAGGGACCATAAAGGCTGGTGTGTGAGCTTAGATGCTTCCAGCTAAAAGGGACACCTAACCTAGTGTTACAGTTTTTCCTATTCTTTCTCTCTTTTTCTAAAAAAATATTTTTTCTTTATTGGTTTTAGAGAGAGAGGAAGGGAAAGGGAAAGAGAGATAGAAACACTGATGAGAGAGAACATCAATTAGCTGCCTCCTGCATGCCCCCCACTGGGGATCAGGCCCACAACCTGGGCATGTGCCCTGACCAGGAATCGAACCGGCGACCTCTTGGTGCATGAGTCGACACTCAACCAATGAGCCACACCGGCCGGGCCCCACTCTCTCTCTCTCTCTTTTTTTTTTTTTTTGCATTCAAAATCTTTTTAATGACGAGGTAGGATCTGGGGTTAGTTTTTTGTAGCTGCAGCTACCCCGTCAGCTTCTTTACACTTTCAAACTTCTGGCCCTTGGATCGTACGTAAGGTTTGGTGTGGCTGTGAGGGATTCCTGGGGCCTTGCCAAAATGCCTGTACACCACTCAGCCCTTGCAAGGACCAGAAAGCAAAACGGTGCCACAGCCCTTGGGCGAGTCCAGGGCCAGATGGTTAGAGGTGAGGATCTTGCCCCTGGCCTTGAGGATGTGGCTCTAGGCACAGCTGCTCACACCAAGTGCATACACCTTCAGTCTGGACACCTCCTGGACACCCACATCATTGGTTATAGTTCCTACAACCATAGCGGTTTTGCTCTCCTGGCCAGGAAGCTTCATCTTCTGGACCATCTGGGAAAGGGACAGTCAGCTGGTTGGTGTGACTCATGAACAACCTCTTCAGCACCACTTGGTTGAAGCTGGAGTTGGTTCTTCTGGCCAGAAACCTGTATAGCTTAACCAACAGCCTTAGGTAGATGTCCTGGCTCTTGGGCTCCTTGTGCTGAAACTTTCTGTCTTTGTCGTGGTGGATGTCGACTCCCATGATGGCCATTTCCTACTTTTTGCATTTGAAAAAGAAACAGCATGGTGTGGGAGAGGGTACCAGGCTTGACCAGGTGCTTTGATTCCATGCACTTGCCCTGGGAGACAAGATTGATCTCTCAACCCCTGAGAGTCTGTCTCCTTACCTGCAAACTGCACATAACAGTATGTCCAGGTTACTGTGGTGAGTGGATGAGATCATGGCTAGGAAGATACAATTTTCCTTCCTGCCTGCCTAAATCCTGGAGTCTTCCCTCACACCAAGGTCCCTCTGAGAAGGTGGTCACATTTGGAAGGAGGAACTTGTCTTCCATTTTTGTGTTCATGTGGGTTTATGTGCCCCATTCTGTCCACAGAGCAGGTGCCTCCACGGGGCTATGTCACCTTCAACAGCAGTGATGAAAACCCCCTAGAAGGAGGAGGCCTCTGCTACAGGGATGTCACCTCCCCCATCAATGACCGGGACGTGGAAAGCAGCAGCAGCAGCAGTCGGGGTATGTGTGCCACCCCCATCCAACCTGCTAGGGCTTAGGTGCTGTGATGAGTCTACCCAGTGAACTAGAGGGTGAAAGACATAGAAAGCCCTGGCTTATTGGAGAGTCAACAAGTCTGGCATGGCACAGGAGAGAAGCAGCTTCCAGCCGGTGTCTCCATGCAGGATCTGGGGGAGTTGTTCCAGACAGGTTTAGCTTCTTGATTGGTGAGCCCTTGGGGAAATGGCTTTGCTATAATACATGTATCATTCATTCAGCAGCTGTTCACTGAGTGCCCTGTGTGCCAGGCATTGTTCTAAATGCTTGGATTTACCAGTGAACAGAACAGACAGAAACCCTGCCCGTGTGTGTAGAGGGGAGGGGAGGGCTCAGGCAAGGCAATCAGCATGAAACAGAACACAGTAAACTATCTAAGGAGTTGATGAGTGCTGTGGATGAAACAGCTCAAGCTCTGGGGAGTCACTGCGCACGAGACCTGTAGTCAGGCGTCCTTGTCTTCACCGTTGTCAGAAGAGCAAGCCTTCAGTGCCCACCTTGGGGCTGTGCGGAGCAGCAGCAGCAGCGAGGGCCTGGCAAGAGCCCCAGGAGTTAGCAGTGAGGCCTCTTTGGAGAGCAATGAGGTGAGGCTTCTTATTTCTTCTCTCTCATCTCCCTCCCCTTTCTTGGTGTCATGGGGGATGCTAACAGTTCATTTGAGATGGATGAGTCTCATAACAAGGACTTAATGCATGTCTGTGCTGTGCTAGGGCATACAAGGTTTGGGATCGCCCTCTAGGAGAATCGCCTGGGTTTAGGTGACCTCGGTAGAAGCCTCTCTGTGGCAGGTGGGGAGTTCAAATCTTACCCACGCTGTGAGGGAAGTGGCACAGATTGAGAGTAGAAGCTGGAGTCATGGGGCAGAGAGCAGTTTGGACACAGCCACGTCATCTGCAAGACCTTCAATGTTACTTTATTTTTTGAGCCATTCTGTTGTGGGTGTTTGTTTTTGGTTCTATTTTTTTGTAAGGGATTGGGCCAAGGTTCCATAACTACTTAGTAACAGAGCTGACCCCAAGGCTCATGCACTCTTCCTCTACACTTTTTTTTTTAATTCTCAAGGAATTTTTTAATTTGTGTCAGATGGATTAGGAGGGAAGGAGAGAGAGAGAGAGAGAAACATCAATGTGAGGGGCACATCGACTGGTTGCCTCCCGCACAACCCCGAACAGGGCCGGGGACGAACCGCAACCGAGGTACGTGCCCTTAACTGGAGTCAGACCCGTGACTCTTTGGTCCACGGGCTGACGCTCTAACAGCTGAGCCAAACTGGCCAAGGCCCTCTACACTTTTTTTTATTCCTGTTACCCCACCTCTCTCCCCTTTGGCAACCATTAGCTTGATCTCTATATCTATAGATCTGTTTCTGTTTCATTTTTTTGGAGTTATATATTAAGTGAAATCATATGGTATTTCTTTGTCTGACTTATTTCACTTAACATAATACCCTCTAGGGCCATCCATGTTGTTAAAAATAGCAAGATTTTATTTATTTTTTATAGCTGAGAAATATTCCATTGTATGTATCATATCTTCTTTATCCATTCATCTGTTGAACACAGGGGTGCATATATCTTTTCGAATTAGTGTTTTTTCCTTGAGATAAATACTCAGAACGTGGAATTGCTGGATCATGTGGCAGCGATATTTTTAATTTTACCAGGAATCTCCATACTGTTTTCCATAGTGGCTGCCCCAATTTACAATCCCACCAACAGTGTGTGACGGTTCCCTTTTGTCCACGTCCTCACCAACACTTGTTGTTTGTTGATTTATTGATGATAGCCATCTCACAGGTGTGAGGTGATATCTCACTGTGGTTTTAATTTGTATTTCCCTGATGGTTAGTCTTTCAGTGTTACTATAAACACACACCTCTTGCCACAGGATTCAGATAACGCACGTAAAAGCTCGGTTCGCAAACAAACTAAAAGTTATGTGAAGATCAAGAATCGCTACAGCAACAGTGACAACCAGTGGCCTCCCAGCACCGGGACTTCCGGGGCAGCCTGTTCCCCAGGATCTGTCCCCCAGACTGAGAGGTTCCCCTATTCAGGACCCCAGGTAAGACCATCTGTGAAACTGGTGGCTACACTCTTAGAAAGACGGCGCTCTCTGTGATTGTAAAGCACGTACTGTGTACTTATAATGGGCCAGGCACAGTGGAGAGGAGGGGGTGTGGTGGCTTTTCCCCAGATGACCTGTAAAGCTCCTTGGGCTGAGAGGATTCCTAAGGCTGGAGGTGCCAGTTGCAGGGTTTGTGTCTTTCCTTTCCCACAGGAGGGATCTGTCTCTCCCTTTGGTTTCCATACTTGACTAGCCCCCCTGAGCCTGGGGAGGAGAAAAACAGCAAAGTTGCTTTCAGGACTCAGTGACAAGATGCAGGTGAAGCAGAGACAGAGTGGCACATAGTATGCACTTAATGAAAATTGCTGTTTCTGCCTCATTATGGGTCACTCTGGCTAAGCAGTTTCTTAGGGTTTACAGGTGGACATAGCAGCTCAACTGTCTGATGTGTTTATTGAGTTCTCTTGCCCTCAGTGGGCATAGATGGTACAAAGATGAAAGACAGGTAAGTACTTGCCATTTACTTGTTCAAGTCACAGCTCTGCTGTTCAGTTGAAGCCTATGATTTCCCTGGCTTTTCCTTGCACTCCCCCCACTGCACCCCCTGGGAGCTATCTCCAGGGCCTGTATTCCCAGGTTCTGCAAGCAGCCGCACCACTGGAGTCCTTAAATGAGCGTTGATTGGAGAGCTGGTGGGATCTTACAGCTGTTTCAGAAAGTAGGTTGAGAAAAATGGTAGAATAACCACCTTTGCAATTTTGCTCCTCCATTAAAGGCAACATTAAAACTGGCAAAAGTGGCCCTGGCCGGTGTGGCTCAGCAGTTAGAGCATCGGCCTGTAGACCAAAGAGTCGTGGGTTTGATTCCCAGTCAAGGACATGTACCTTGGTTGTGGGTTCACTTCCTGGCCCCAGTCAGGGTCATGCGGGAGGCAACCAATCATTGTGTCTCTGACATTAATGTCTCTCTCTGTCTCTCTACCTCCCTCCCTCCCACTCTATCTAAAAAAAAAAAAAAAAAAATCAATGGAAAAATATCCTCAGGTGAGGATAAAAAGAGAATAATAAAATTGGCAAGAGTGGTCAGAATCAATTTTTTCAGAACTCTGAATCAACTGATGGCTCGCAGCAGCCTGGAGAATGTTTATTCAAGAGAAATGGCTGAATCTCAGTGAGAAATATGAGCTTTTAGCTTTTTTTTTTTATCCTCACCCAAGAACATTTTTGCATTTATCTTCAGACAGAGCGGGAGGGAGAGAGGGAGGAAGAGAGAGAGAAACATCGATGTGAGAGACACACATCGACTGGCCGCCACCCACACGACCCCAACCAGGGGACAAACTGCAACCGAGGTACGTGCCCTTGGCGGGAACCGAACCTGGGTCTCTCTGGTCCGCAGGCCGACGCTCCAACTGCTGAGCCAAACCGGCCAGGGCGGGCTGTTACCATTTTAACTTGACCTAGTCCCATTCTTTCACTCTCCAATGCCAAGGTAGCTGTGACAGCCACTGGAGGGGGTAGTGCAGAGCCGGAGTGCTTTCAGTTTCATTCTCAAAGCACTGGCATTACTAGACCTGTCTAATGGTTTCCTAGAAGACATGTTTACAAGGCTGTGTTTGACTCAACTCAGAGCTTGTCTACTCAACACCAAAAGCAGAGGGATGTGTGTTGAAAATAATTACAGGGAAATGTTTTAACTTTGCAGCTGTCTGAGGTGTTGGATAACATTTGAGATATAAAGATTAGCCACAAAGCTTAAAAGGAAAAGCTGGGGAAGGAGATGTCCATGGGAGCTTTGAAAAGCTCTGACTTACTCCTGGGAATCTAAGAGGCCACATACCTGCTCCAGACTGTGTGTATGGTCAGGAAAGACCTGAGAGTACCTCTGATGATCTTGAGGCTTTGAGCAAGCAGGAAGCAAAGGCTAGGACAGAATTGTCATCTGCCTAGCTGAGCGTTGAAGATGTACCCCAACAAGCAAAGAGCTATTTGGCAAAGACTGGAGATTTACTGGTTCCAGTGTTTAAGGAGATCTCTGTCCAGTCCTCAGCTGACCACCAAGCTGACTGAGTAGAGACTTCAGTGGCCACAAACCGGAAAGAATACAGACAACAAACCGCAGAGGGAGGAGAATTGGATCTCCAGAGTTTCCACATTAAAATGTCCAGTTTTCAACAGAAAAAAAGATACGCAGAGAACAAGAAAGTATGACTCATAGTAAGAGAAGGCAGTAGTAGTAGAAGCTGTCCCTGAGGAAGCCCAGACACTGGACTTTAAATAAGCTTTTAAAAATATAAAAGAACTAAAATATAAAATAAAATATAAAATAAAAATATAAAAATATAAAATAAAAGAACTAAAGGAAACCACATCTAAATAGAGAATATCAAGAAAGTGATAGAGCCCTGGCTAGTTTGGCTCAAAGGTAGAGCATTGGCCCGAGGACCAGTCTTGGGTTCAATTCCAGTCAAGGGCACATACCTTGGTTGCGGTTTGGTTCCCGGCCCTGGTCGGGGTTGTGCAGGAAGCAACCAATTGACGGTGTGTCTCTTTCTCTCCCCCTCCCACTCTATCTAAAGATAAATGGAAAATATCCTCGGGTGAGAATTTAAAAAAAAGAAAGTGATAGAAATAAAAATGAACCAAATAGAAATTCTGGAGTTCAAAAGTATAATAGACGAAATGGAAATTTCACTGAAGGGGCTTAAGAGCAGATTTGAGCATGCAGAAGAAAGAATCAGAAAACTTGACATAGACCAGTTGAGACGACCCAATTTGAGAAACAAAAAGAAGAATGAAGAAACATGAACAGAATCCTGGGAGACACCATCAGGCATACCAACATGCACATATAGGTGCTCCAGGAGAGGAGGGAGAGGAAGGCAGGAAAAATGTTTTAAAAATAGCCACATCTCAGCCCGGCTGGTGTGGCTCAGTGGCTGAGCGTCGACCCATGCACCAAGAGGTCGCTGGTTGAGTCCCCGTCAGGACACATGCCCAGGTTGTGGGCCAAATCCCCAGTGGGGGGCATGCAGGAAGTGGCCTGTCGATGTTCTCTCTCATCAGTGTTTCTACCTCTCTGTCCCTCTCCTTTCCTCTCTCTAAAATCAATAAAGAGAAAAAATTTTTTTAAAGTAACCTAATACCTACTTAGCAGGAGAAAAGTGGCTCCGCCTTGCATCGTGTGCCCCTTTTTTGTCTGCATGTCTTTGTGCCCTGCCCATCCTCTGACCTGTCCTGGCCTCTCTGCCCTCCAGGACCTTGCCACACTGCTGGAGCAGATTGGATGTCTGAAGTACCTACAGCTGTTCGAGGAACAGGACGTGGACCTTCGAATCTTCCTAACCCTCACTGAGAGCGACCTAAAGGAAATCGGCATCACGTGAGTCCAGAGCGGCCTCCTGTGGCAGCATGCCCTTTGTTTCAGCCAGAGTCCTGGGGCCGGCTGATGCTGCAGCTTCCCAGCACTCGGACAGAAAGAGCTGCCCTCTAGAGGTCTTTCTTCCTGAAGTCAGCTGTCCCTGCTCCACTCCAACAGCTGCTCCTGGCTCCCCAAGCAGGCCCTGCTCAGTGCTGCGCTCAGGGCACCCAGACATTTTCTGCCTGTTCACTTTTGAGAGCTTTCCGAGTTGGCAGACAGTCATACAGAGCCTGGAGCTGGCTGGTTGAGTTCTCTGTTTAGTGAAAGCAGCAGCCTGGCTGGGAAGGGGGTGGGGAGGTCTCCAGTGAGGTCATCACCTCTGTTTTTGTTGTGTGTTTTTTTCTTTAAGAGAAGGAGAGATAGAAACATTGATGTGAGAAACATCGATTGGCTGCCTCCTGCACGCCCCCTATTGGGGATCAAGTCAGAAACCCAGGCATGTGCCCTGACCCGGAATTGAACCGGGACGTCTCAGTCCATGAGACAATGCTCAGTACACTGAGCCACACCGGCCGAGCAGGTCATCACTTCTTATAACCTTTTGTTTCTGTCCTCTGCTGCAGGGTCCCAGGGCCACTCTCCCCTCAAGGCTGGGATCTTTCCTAGGGGAACCATCTTGATGGAAGGATGGTCCGTGGAGCTTCCAGGCACATGGCAAATGCTGATCCAAGTCCTTTTCTCATTTCCCCTGCAGGCTGTTTGGACCCAAGAGAAAGATGACTTCTGCCATCGCCCGCTGGCACAGCAGCGCCCGCCCCCCCAGTGATGCCCTGGAGCTGGCCTATGCTGACAGGCTGGAAGCGGAGATGCAGGAGCTTGCCATCCAGCTGCACAAAGTAGGTGGGAAGGGGAAGGGAGGGGACGTGCAGAAATGGCAAGAGAGGTGTCTGGAGACACACACCTGCAGAGAAGGACACAGTGGGTGACAGGACAGTGAGGGCAGAAAGCATTACAGCCCCTACCCTGAAGCGGAGATGTGCAGGCAGGCCCGCAGGAAGGCTCAGAAAGGCATGGGACATTAGGCGGGAGGTCATGGACACAGGAGAGAAGAGATAAGGTGAGGCCAGAGAACAGGCTGGTGTGGACCCCAGAAAGGCTCACAGGAAGGGACCAAAAGCAGGGGAGGCTTTGAGGTAGAGAAAGGCCCTCCCATTCCAGGAGAGAGAGGGACAGGCAGACGGAGGATAGGGTGGTTCCCAGCCGTGGCCTCGTGTCTCCTGCATCCTTGGTCCCCTTGCCTGCCTACCAGCCCCACCTTCCACCTCTCCCTGTCCAGCGCTGTGAGGAGGTGGAGGCCATGCGGGGTCAGGTATCCCAGGAGCAGGAGCTGCGAGCGGTGGTGGAGAGTTGCCTCCTGGAGCAGGACAGCACTCGCAAGGACATCCTTGCCCAGCTGCAGGAGACCTGGGCCCTGGCCCGGGATGCTGCTCTCATCCTGGACCAGCTACAGTGAGTAGGCACCTGAACTGGTCTTGAGTTCTCTCCAGATTCTTCAACCAAGGACTTGCTTTCAGGGCCTCCTGGGGTCACTCCCTGCCACCCCACTCCCCCACTTCATTCTGGCTGCTCCTCCCTGCAAGGTAGACTAGGCAGAAGTAGGACCCTGAAAATCTACTTACTTGACACAAGCTCTCTGCCTGGGTCTCGGGCTGAGAGCTTGTCAGTGTGAGTGGGTGCCTGGGGTGCTTGCCAAGCCCAGGAAGGTGGGCTGCGGGGACAGGGCAGAGCTCTACCTTACACTTGGGGAGGTGGGGTGTCTGTCATCCCCTGCGCTCCGGGGCCATGGAAAGCAGTTGCCAGGCTCTCCCCTCACCAGCACTTGGTCTTATGTCCTGCAGAGCCTGTCAGGCTGAGCTGTCAGCCCGAGTGAAGCGAGACGAGTTCCCTCTTGGGGCCACCCTAGGCCCAGCCCTCCCCACAGCTGGTAAGCAGAGCAGTGTCCTGGCCCAGGACTGGGTAGAGATCCTCCCTGGGCTGGGTTTTACCACCTGTCTCAGCAGTTATCACATTTATACTCCTAGGACCCCTTTGTAAACACAATCCCAGACTCTAGGGTGAGGGCACCCTGTCCTCCCCATTCCATTTCCTTCCTGTCCTTCCTGGTGGTGGGAGGCAGAGCCCTTGGGCCATGGCTGACTGTGTTGTCCAAGACCTCAAGTGACTTCTGTAGCCTCCAGTTGGGGCCCAGGCTGGGTCCACCGCAGGGCATAGCCTCACAAGAGGCTAATGACACCCACAATTTCATTCCTGGGGCCAGGCTCTGACTAGCAGTTAGTACTTTGGTCAACATGCAGGAGAACACATTTTGAGGTAACAAGGGGAGTCACGTGGGCAGTGACAGTTGTGTTTCCTGGTCACGGCAGCTCAGGACAAAGGCAGGGCCTGTGAGCACACAAGCACCAGGCTTACCCAGCCCTCTTGCCCCACAGACTCCAAAGGCTGGCAGGCTTCCTTGCAGGCCCTGAGCCTCCCCGAGCTGTCAGGAACATTGGAGGATCGAGTCCATGAGATGGGTGAGTCTCTGGGAGGGCAGCCAGTGACCCTTGCCCCCACCCAGGGACCAGACTTGGAGTAACAGGAAGAGCCCTGTCAGCTCAGACCCCCTAGGGCAGCCCCACTACAACCTACTAACCTTCCAGGTCATCCATTCCTAGTGTACCCCTTCTTCCCACCGCTGCCCAGACTTGTAAAGCAGACTCTTCTGTTCCCATCTTCAGGGCAAGTGCTGTGCTCAGTGACCCAGGGTCTGGAGAAGCTGCAGGTGCTGAATGGGAAAGAGAACTGGCGGGAGCCTTAGCCGAGGGACGGTGAGTGTCGGCCAGCCCAGGATCCAAGCTGGGACAGCAGGGTCTACTGGGAGCTGAGTGAATTCCCACTGCAGTCCTCCCTTTTTCTTCTCAGAGTCTGACGTTGGGTGACTGATCCACCCTGAAGCTGTGTGCCCGGAAGACAGGAGGGCAGTGAACGGGCAGTTGCAGCAGCCCAGGCCCCACCTGGGGCCAGAGGATCGGCCCCCGGGAGCAGCTGGCAGAGAGACAGGACCGGGCTGTGGCCAGTGCCAGGCACCAAGGCCCCCATGGAGGCAGGATGAGGGCCTTGCCCTGAACCTGGTGGTAAGGCCCAGAGCAGACAGGGCCTTGGGGAGAGTGTGTCCCCAGATACTGCAGGCGCCACATTCAGGTTTGCCCTGATGGATGAGGATGGGGCACCTGGGCAGCATATGTCATTTGCTGGAAAATAAAATGTAAGATCAACTCATAAGGGGCTCAGTTCTGGTCACATGACATGCAGTACTGGCTGATGTAGCAAAGCAAAGGGAAAGCCATGCCAGGATCCCCAGCCCCAGTGACCTGCTGGGGCCCAGGCCTCCTCTGCCAGGACAGAAAACACTGTGCTCTCAGTGGGGCTGACTTGGTGACCTCCTCCTGCCCTATTGTCCCCTGCAGCTAAGGCTACTTCTGCTCAGAGCCCCCATGACTCAATAGAAGCTACCTGGAGAGTCAAGCATGTCCTCATGCCCTAGGAAATAAGAGAAGAGCAAAGTACAGGTCTTTTATTTACAGAGTGAAGTGCCTTTGCCCATAGTGTGGCTGCTACATCAAGGCTGTTAGGTAGACAGATGCCCAGGCTGGGCAGGGAGTACCGCTTTTCTAAGCAGGCTGGGCAGGCATTGTGGAAACTTTCCAGTAGCTTCGCTGAGAAGTTTTGCCAGACATAGGGCCATAGGAGACCCCAGTGGTGACCTTCCTGCCTGTGGTGGCTCTGCTGTTGTCATTCTGCACACTCAGCGGGTATTTCCAGACCATCCTTGGGAGCTGCCTGCAGACCTTACTGGGAATGGAGAAGAGGAGGCTTTCAAAGCACAGGAAAGAACAGCAGGCTCAGCCTAGGTGTAGCCAAAGCACCAGGACCAGAAAAGGTGCCTCTTGTGGACAGTCTTAGCACAGAAGCCCCAGACCAAGCCATTGGCAGCTTGACTCTGAATGGCGCCCAGTGCTCTTGGACCTGGCCCTGTTCTTAAGTATCCAGACAGTAGGAGAAGGGGATGCCCGCCTGTGCCCAGCCCTGGGCCTGCAGTCAGGACCAAACAGCAGAGGAGGAGCCATTTTACTGTCCCTCCACCAGCTCCATCTATGTATGGCTGGCCCCATGACCCTGACTGTCCTTGGAGACCAAGCACCAGTGGGGTTAAAGCGGTTTTGAAGCCTCACCCATAGTTCACACAACACAGAGAAGGAAATGTAAGCAAGTAAAGCTAACAGCTAAAATTAGCATCCTACGCAAACTGGCTCTCCTCTAGGCCCTGAGGCTGGCACAGAGGGCAGGATGCAAGAATTAGTCAACTGAGACAAAGGCATCCTCCATGAGAACTGACTTCTCACTGGTCTAAGTGTCTGTGCACCTACCCACTTGGAAAATCGGGCAGTACCTGAGCCTCCACCACCACCCCATGAGACTCAAAGAGGCAGGTTTGAGCCTCAAGGTGGGTGAGAATGTCCTGAGCCTGGACAGCCAGGCCCAGCACCCCTAGGCCACCCACTGACCAACCTGAGAAGGTCCCACCTGGCCCTGTGACTGCTTGAGGCAGTGGAGATGAGGTGCCCACTCACCCCACGCAGTCAGAAAGGGTTACAAACACAGATACACCTTAGAAGACACACTCTGCCCACAGGATTTCAGGGCCCAGTCTCAGCCCCCGGGCACAGATAGAGCCAGGGGAGGGTGAAGACACACAGTACAGGAGCAACCTCAGGAAGAAGATGGGAGCAGCTTCTCTAGGGCCTTCTTCTGCTTCTCAGTGGCTGCAGCCACAGCCTCAGCCAGCTTCTCCTCGGGCATCATGTTGAGCACCTTGAGGGCGAAGAGGAGCTGGTACTTAGCTGTACTGATGAAGGCGTTGCTCAGGAAGTTGGGAAAGCCACCAACTCGGTCCTTCTGGGTATATAGTGGGACCCGCACGAGCCCCAGCACCTGCACCAAAAGGAGACCAGGGTTGGGGCCAGGCTTCCACACCAAGAGCACAGCCCTGGTAGGAGGGACCTGTGAGCCGCTAGGCTAGGTGAAGGGAAGCCAGGTTGCCAAGGACAATGGGAGACCATGGCAGGGTCTGGTGAGGCAGAAGCCAGCCAGCTGCGTTGGGGAAGTGCAGCCCTTCCCTCCCCAAGCAAGTTTCAAGGCCACCCCATGCACTTCCCACCCTCTGCAGCCTCAAGTTCCAGCCTCCCACCCGCTGGCAGGAAGCCCCCTAGTCCACACTGCATGCTCCCCCTTGCAGCGGGTGAATCCCCAACACACCAAGTGTCACTCCCAGCCTTTCCAGACCATAAAGCCCACAAATTACAAGAACCTTCAACCCTCGCAGCATGAGATCCCTACCTCCTTCATTCCCAGTCCCACAAGTACCCCTTTCTGCTCTGCAACTTCCCACCTCCTCGAACGGGTCCCGCCCCAACCCATCCCCCCAACCAGTCCCACTCCCCACCCCCAGGATTGGCAATGGCAGGCAGCAAGGCAGATGGAACACAGCCCCGAGGGAGCCCCAGCCTCCTACTGGCACCTCAGGTCCCTCCCCGCTCCGATGCTGCAGACAGTGACACCCCACCCGGCCCGGCCAGGGGACCCTCAGGAGGACGTGTTACCCATCGGTGCCTTCCGCGGGGCCAGAGCCAAACCCCGGGGTGGGGGGCGGGACCCGGGCGGCGGCCCCACCTCCAGGCCGTGGTCGCGCGAGTGAACCGCGCTAATCTCCACGGCGTGCAGCTGCTCCAGCGTCAGCTGCCGCGCGTACAGGTGCGCCACAACGCGGTGCGGGCCCTCGGTCAGGTGCGAGCTCAGGTAGTCGGCCTCGGTGAGGCGCAGGCAGCCCAGGCCCAGGCCCAGCACCCGGTTCAGTCCGTCCTCCAACGACCAGAAGCGCCGGTCCACGAAGCCCCCGGGGAAGCCCAGCAGCCCATCGAAGCGCATCTGCATCTACAAGGGAGCGCCGGGTCACGGGCGCGGGTCCGAGCGGCGCCCCGGCCCTCGTCCGCCAGCCCGCGTCCTCACCAGCACCGAGAAGCGCATGGGGATGCGGCCGAAAAGCTGCCCAGGGTTGGCGGCGTACAGCATGGCGTGGCACGAGTGGCTCCAGCCCGGCCCCAGGCGCATCGCCTCCACCCGGCTGATCTGCTTCAGCTCCGGCACCGCAGCCGACATCTTGGCACTGCCCCGCGCTGCGGGTACCGCCCCTTAAGTGCACGCGCTGGCCGCTCCCGCCGCGGCCGACCAATCCATGGGCAGCCGCGCTCTCCCCACCAATCGCTGCCGCGCATCGGGACAGAGCCCACGCGCCGACGCTCCGTTGAGAGGCGCAAAGGGCGTGTGCAAAGGGAGGGAGGCGCGCACCTCCGCCTGCACCCAATACCCGCAAACCCCGAGCGCTGGCACTCGAAAACCACAGCGCCCGGGACGTAACGCGCCCGCAGTGCTCACCAGAGTCGAGCTCGACCTCAGGAACTAGGGACGTCAGCCTGCGGGGTGGGTACGGTGAGAGACTGCTCATCCGAAGGAGGGCAGCGGGATCCCCAAAGATCATGTCGCCCTTGGCCGAGTAGCCTTCCTCCCCCCAGCGCCTCCTCGGGCACGTGGGCACCTCCTGCCTCTCCCAGGAGGGCTCAGCTGAGCCCTGCAAACCAGATGACACATCCCTCCCCTGCAGGCACACCAGCCCCACAGTCCTGGGCGCCTACAACCTGCTAAGCACTCTAGTCCAAGGTCACTGCTGGTCTGACTCCGTAACAGCACGAAAGAAGGGCCTGGTGGAGCTCCAGCTGCCCATGCTCCTGGACCGGGGGCTCCCTACACTCAGTTGGCTAGAGCCGAAGTGACCTAAGTCCCAGGCTGGGAGCTTCCAAGCCCAACGCCCCAAGTATCCTCCAAGTCAGGCACCATATGCTAGGGTACAGTTGGAAGAAATGGGATCTCCCCAATTTCCCAAAAAGGACCCTGGGCTCACAGGGGCAGGACTTGCCTAAGGGCGCTTCGCAGTTGGTGATAGAGCCAGGATCCTACCCTAGATTTCCACCCTGTCTCTTACCCAGTGTCCACGACAGAAAACCTGCCTCCACCTCAGGTACTTACCCCATATTTGTGCAGAAGGAAGTCGCTGGAGCTCCTGAGTCCTGATGCCACTCACTCCACCAGCTGGCCCAACCTCCATTTGCCTCCCCATGATGGGCATGGATTTGCTGAGTGAAGAAACTCAGGACGGTGCCACAGGCACAACATCGGGAGAGCCATACACTGAGGTCAAGGTCTGTGGCTAGGAAAGGCTGCCCTGAGCAGGGCTGAGTAGGAGAGGAGAGAGGGAGCAGAGGGCAGGCGAAGGTTGGTGGGATCCACTAGAAACACACTCATGTTTGGTCCATGGTGTGTTCTGTCAGGAGATCTGGGAAATAAGGACCCAGGGGAAGCTCTCTCCCCTGCTGTGGCCCTCTGCCAGAGTCAGGGCTCAGAGGAGTAGCCGCAGCTGACAGGAAGAGGCCAGGTCCCAGGGTGAGTAACTGTCTGAAGGGGAGAGGTCAGTGAGGGGAAGGGCCGGTACAGAAAGGACCCTGTCTCCAGGCTGCAGGGTGTGGCCCGAGCCCAGGACCAGTGTGCAGCAGGGGTCACATTGGAACAGCACCCTGCACCTAATCCCTCCCTGACACCAGACACTAATGAAGGAGGTGGTCCATTTGGGGGAAGTGAGGAGGGAGATCCAGTGCAGTCCATGCAAGAACACGTCTGACAGTGAGCACCTTCCTGCCCACACTGGTACCATGCCAGGCCCAGGCCCAACCAAGGGTGGCAGTACTTCCTTGGGACAGGGACTGGCCAGCCAAGAACACTAGTTCTACTCTTGATACCTAAGTTAAAGAAGGGGACCTGTGGCCTTAGCCAGTGTGGCTCAGTTGGTTGGAGCTTTGTCCTGTAAACCAAAAAGTTCTGGGTTTGATTCCCGGTCAGGGCACATACCTGGGGTGTGGGTTTGAGTCTCGGTTGGGGCGCATGTGGGAGGTGGCCGGTCAATGTTTCTCTCTCACATTGAAGTGTCTCCCGCTTTCTCCCTTCCTCTCTCTAAAATCAGGTGAAGATTAAAAAAAAGAGGGAGCCTATGGAGGCAACTTGGAACTGTGTTGCAAAGGAGCTGGCGGGGGGGGGGGGGGGGGTGCAAACAGTGCTTCCTGGGCATGCAGATGCACCAGCTTTTCCCTACTGGGAATCACTGGGCAGGGAAACTTGAGCCAAGGAGAGGGCTACCAGCTGGGCTCCAGCATCATGGCAGCCAAACCTGCCCCTCTAATCCATTCTCCACAGGACATCTGGAATCACTCCCTTGCTTAAAAACCTGGCCTTAGAAGAAAACTGTGATTGCCCCTACAAGGTCTTGCGGTATCTGCAGCCACATCCCTCAATTCCGACGTCGGCCATTCACGCTTCTATTCAGTGGACACCTTAAGCTCACTCCTGTCTCCGGGCCTTTGCACTTGCTGTGCCAGCTGCCTCGGGTGCTCTTCCAGACTATGGGTTAAATTAAGTCCCCCATGTGACACCAGCTTGTCACCTGCTCTCTTCCTAAGGGTAACCAAATCTGGGAAGATGTGGATTTACTTGTGCAGTCTCACTGACTGGAATACAAGCTCCCAGGGGCCTGCACCCTGCCCGTCTTGCTTTCTGCTGGCATATAGTAGGTGCTCAGGAAACATCTGTGGGATGAATCAGCGGTGCAGATGGGGACTGCAGCAGCAGCGTCTCACGAACCTGGAGGCCCTGGGCTCCTTCTTCACTTGCTCAGAAGACAGAAGCGAATCCCCAGGGACCGTTTGATCCAACCCAAGAATCAGCACAGCGGCCACAACAGTAACCAGCAGCATCACACATGGTACCTCGTGTAGCCCTCACTCCCTTCTGGGGTCAGACCTCGCTGATGTCTTCCACAAGAAGAAACAGGCTGCGGCCACGAGCTGGTGGTCACACTGCTGTGGGTGTCAGAGCCCCCACTAGCCACTCAGCAGTCCTGCCTCCTGACCGAGAGACAGCCGAGGTCCTACAGTGGTCCTATGCATGGAAAAAGGAGTGGACAGGATATTGCTGCATGATTTTATTACTATAAATATACAGTAAAAACGAACAAAAACTAGCCAATCAGAATACATCAAATGATAGCACATGTTAAGTCCAAGACAGGGCAGTCTGCATCCTGTCCTTCAGAGTACTGGCACCAATACCAACAGTGACAGGCCAGGGTGTTGGCGGGCGATGAGGGTGAGGAGAGGGAGACGGCCAGCCTGTGTGTGTGCACGTGTGCACCCATGAGCACACCAGTGGGTGGGAGGGAGGTGAGACAGGGAGCCAAGTGGCCGGGGAAGTTGGCTTGAGCATGGCCGAGAGCTGTGCATAAGGCAGCCCTCTGCTCACAGGCCCCACTGGAGAGAGAACAAGGACCCCACTGGACAAAGCCCCTAGATGTGCAGATGCTCTGTGGATAGCTGCTGGCCGCCCCAGAACTATCATCCTTCCCAGGGCAGCTCCTCAGAAAGTGAGCTCCTCTGCACCCCCCAATCCCAGGCCAAAAAGTGTTGGCCCCAAAGGGAGCTGCACAGACCCACCCACCCACCAGGCCAAGGTCCCTGCTGGGCAGTTTGTGCCCTGCTGCACCAGGACTGGGTACCCCATATGCCTTTCTGTTGCCCAGGTGGTTTATCTTAAGAAAAAGATGAGGCCACCTCAGATGGGACCCTCCTGCCCCAGGC
This sequence comes from Tadarida brasiliensis, assembly GCA_030848825.1. Classification (NCBI taxonomy): domain Eukaryota; kingdom Metazoa; phylum Chordata; class Mammalia; order Chiroptera; family Molossidae; genus Tadarida; species Tadarida brasiliensis. Next base: position 113,923,778 of record CM061258.1, read on the forward strand.
AGGTCCCCCCACAGGAGCCCCAGAGAGAACAAATCAAAGAGAAATGCAAAGTGACATTTAAATGGCACAGAGGGAGCAGAGAAGGTGCTCAGGCCCCTCTTGGGGCAGGTGGGCTAGCCAAGCGGAAGCCCCTCCACCTAGAGGGGTCTGAGGATGTGAGCAAAGCCACCTCTGAGAAGGTACAGGACTTGGAGAGGGGCCACTAGTCCAACTGCTGCCAACAGGCTATGCACCTGCACCTCTGTCCCTGGGAACACCCAGACCCAACCTTGAGTGCAGGAACCTGGGCTGCCCAGAGGGCAGGGCTGTAGGGAAGGGCTGTGACTATGGGAGACAGCCCTGCACCGAAGGGCCTGAGTGGGAAGGAAAAGCAACAGAGGGCACAAAGCAGCAGTGCCAGCCAGGCCACGCACATAGGGACAGGGGACAGGCACTGTTTCCTTCATCGACCGTGACTTGGACCCCTTCCTTTCCTTCCCCGACAAGCCCCCCCCCCCCCCAGTAATACCTTCAGTTAAGACAGAACTTCACCCATCAGTAAATCCTTTCCTGCCAGTTTGCCGAGTTCTCAGGGTGTTGACCCCCCACTGGCTGGGGGGCTGGATAAAGCCAATCTGGGACATGTGGACGGCCAGCCCCCAGCCTCCAGCCCCAGCTACTCAGTCAACAAGGCATTTGGGGGAACCCAGAGCTCAGTGCCTGAGACAGAAAGGGGCTGTCCTTCATCTTGTACCATTTACAAATACAGAGACCACAGAAAAAAGGGTTTGTCAGAGGGGACCGTCTACTGTGCTCTTCGATCGGGTCGCAGGGCCCCTCGGAGCTGTGGCTATGAAGGGTGTGCAGACGGGGGAGGCCAGGGGTCTCAATGGAGTCCGGACAGCCTCTCGGCAAAGTCTGGGGAGCTGAGGGCTCCATGCTGCCAGCCAAGCCAGGCTCTCAGAGTGCAGTCAAGTCGGTGGCCTCCATGTCAGGACCGGGGCCACCAAGCAGAGGCCGGGTGGGGCCAGTGGTGAAGAGGCTTCGGGGTGTCTCCATGGAGGTGGAACAGCCTGCAGGTGGGAGCAGAGGGAGGAGGGTCAAGCTCGGCTGAGTCATCCCGCCTCACCTGCTGCCTTCACCCTCCAGGCTCCGGGTTCCCACCAACTTTGAAACGTGGAGGGCAGTCACCCAGCACCCTCCACTGTGTGTGCACGTCTGTGGTGGACCGCCCAGGGCGCCAGGGGCTCCAGCTCTGGGTGAGTGAGCAGGGTGCCAGCAGCAGCTGCAGCCCTGGAACAGAACCGGGAGCCTCGGGCTGCTGACCCCGGGGTCTCCTGCCCTCGCAAGGTCTGCGCTCTTGGATACTGAGCAGCCTCTGTCCGCAGAACTTCCCCACTGAGGCCGGGATCTGGTCAGCCCCAGGAGCCCAGCCTGCCCTCCTCTGAGGCTTGGTACCATAGTCGCCTCCCCAATGCTGTGAGGCGCTCTGTCCTTGGACAGGGCCCCCACACCCCCGGTGCTGGTGTGGGGAACCCTGACCTGGGTTGCAGCAGTGAAGGGGCCTGCACACTTCTCAGCGCTGCAGAAGGCACGGCCACCCGCCGTCCACCCCAGTGTGGGCCACAGCGAACCAAGCAGTGCACCTGCCCCCCGTCGCCTGTGGTGCGGACCCTCGGGTAAGGGGACTGTTTGTTAGGAGCTGTGGCTATGTGCAGGAAGTCAGCTCTGCCTCACAGCCGCAAGTGAAATATACTTCTCTGCAGCTCTGACCTGTGTTTCCTGCTTCTGGAAGTTTTACCTAAACTGCAACACTCAACCTCCTGCACTGGGGAGCCTGGAACCAACTTTACAAAGTGCTGGACACTGTTTCAACAGCGGGAAAGATTTGTCAGAAGAAATGTGCAGAAGACAAGAGGTTTGTGTAGGAACGTAAGAGCAGCTGACAAAAACCAGCAAGTGGACAGACACCAAAGTCTGGGCTCAGGACAGCTGACCAGGAGGAAGGCCGGACACCAGCCTGGGATGTGTCTCCCAGCTGGGGCTGCGGGGCTTTGCCACCAGGACAGGCCAGGGGTCCTCTGGAACGTTTCACACCATTCACGTCTGGGAAACCCAGGGCCAATGAAGGTACCAGGCTATCACCAGACTTCCCAGAGTCACTAAGGTCACATGAAGGAGGGGAACGGAGGCCCCAACACATATGGCCCATTTCTTGGTGGTGCTCTTAGAACTGCCTTCTGTAAAACATCTGTTCGGGTCACCCAGGTAGAGGGCACCTCCCTGTCAGGTGGGGAGTCAACCTCATATAACTTCCTCAAAGACTGATGAGTGTGCTGGTGTTCCGAAGGTTCCAGAGATAGGTGGGGGACAGTTTAGTAGCAGCAATGATGGGGTCTCAGCTAGGGATGGGTCCCCATTCCTGGGACCCTAAAGGCTGAAGAGCCTGACTGGGCTGCCTGGTCCCGACGCCAGCATGGAGCCCAGGACCGCCTCTTTGGGGCGAAGGTGCAGTGGCACTGGGACAGCTCTGGACTTAGAACCAGGACCCAAGGGGAGACATGGATGTAGAGGAAGCTGGAAAATGGGAAGGAAGCCCTGGAGGGAGCAGGAGAGGGAGGGGCAGCTGGGGGGCTTCTCTCTCTAGCCCCTGCCGAGGATGCCCCTCAGAGCCACCCCGCCATGAGTGTGACGGTGATCACGTACCAGCTTATTCCTCGACACCGACAGAGCAGGAGTCGGGCGCCCGGGCTGTGCGGAGAAGAGACGGGAGCTTGGTTAGCAAAGGCTCGGACAGACCAGCACACTCCACGCAGTGCACTGACTTCAGGACAGTGGCCCTGAGGGGGTGGGGCTGGAAATGAAAAGCCCACACAAACTGATGTGCTGGAACAAAAGACGGATATAGGCTGAAAATATATTTCCTGAGAAACAGCGCGCTGGCCCTAATTCTAATGCAGAGGAACTCAGCCAGTGGAAGGACTGAGGGGTGGGCAGAACTGAAACCAGCTGGAAGGTGGAGCCCAGGACGGGCCCCCACCCCACAGGGCTGCGGGACATGGGCATCTAGGTTTTCACCATTTCTGGATTTTCCCCAATGCCATTTTCCCCTACCAACAGGGAACACCAAGGTTCACCAAACTGTGCTTCCTGCAGGGAATGGCTGTGCAGTTGTTATAAAGAATGAAGACAGCCCTGGCCAGTTTGGCTCAGCGGTTAGAGCGTCGGCCCGCGGACCAGAGAGACCCAGGTTCGGCTCCCGCTAAGGGCACGTACCTCGGTTGCAGTTTGTCCCCGGCCCCGGTTAGGGTTGTGTGGGTGGCAACCACTTGTGTCTCTCTCACATCGATGCTTCTCTCTCTCTTCCTCCCTCTCTCCCGCCTGCTCTATCTGAAGAGAAATGCGAAAGTGTCCTCGGGTGAGGATTTAAAAAAATAAAGAAAAAAAAAGAATGAAGACACCCGTGTGTGCATGTTCACATTCCTTTTTTTTTATCCTCACCCGAGGACATTTTTTTTTTTTTGCATTTATCTTAAGATGGGGGGCGGGGAGAGAGAGAAACATCGATGTGAGAGAGACACACCGAGTGGTGCCCGTCTGCACAGGCCGCTGCTCGTCCAGAAGCCAGGGTGAGGCAAGAGGCCCTTCCAAACCAGAGCACTCACAGCCCCCCAGTGCCCAGGCCAGGTCACCAGGGACCAGGCAACGATGGCTCCAGGGGCAGGCGGGAAGGGCGTGCTCCAGGCAGGGAAGGGCCCAGGAAGGGGCACAAGGGCTCTCTGGAGACAACATGGCTATTTCTCTTGATTCCAGAACCTCAGATGGCATCCTAGGAGGGGCCAACATGAGCATCTGAGAGCACCCCCACTCACATCCCCTATCTTTAGAGCCCAGGACTTGGCCTGGCTGGTGTGGCTCAGTGGACTGAGCATCGTCCCATGGGCTGAGAGGTCCCAGTTCGATTCCTGGTCAGGGCACATGCCCGGGGTTGCAGGCTCAATCCCCAGTAGGGGGTGTGCAGGAGGCAGCCATTCAATGTTTCTCTCTCTTTCTCCCTTCCTCTCTCTCTAAAAAAAAAAAAAAAAATCAATAGAGCCCGGGACTTGAAGCTGAGGATTTGGGCCCAGAGGAAGAGAAAACAGAGCAGCTGAGGCCAAAGGGCCCTGGGCAGAGGCCTCGGAAGAGGGGAAGAAGACAAGCAAGACCATTCCCAGCTGCCTCGAGCTTTGCTGGCGCCCCGGCCTGTCCTCCTGCACCCTGATGTGGGTGCACGGCTTCACCAGGGACCTCGGGCAGGCAGCGGAGAGCGGGTGGCCTGTGTCAGGCCTGAGGCAGGCAGGTGGCTTTGTTCGTAGCTCCCTGGGGTAGAGGCTCAGCATGCCAGCGCCATGGATAAAGGAAGATACGGCAACAACAGGAGACTGACAGGGAAAAGGACCATGTCCTTAAACACACAGCCTTTCCTGCCTTCCTGGGGTGCAAAGGGACTTTGGGCACAGGTTCTGCCCCAAAGAGCCAGGGGCTGCAGGAGGGGTGACTGTGGAAAATGAGCCTGGTGTGCTTTGGGGGTTGATGGAAGGAGCATGGATTCACAGCCAGGGAGAGGGGGACAGAATCCCCACAGGTCAGCTCCTCCCTGAATAGTCAGAGCAGGCCCCCAGCTCCTTGGGGACAGTCAGGGCACTGCTCCAGGCCCAGTAGGCCCCCAACTTCATAAAGATAGTCACAGCACCACCCCCAGGCCCGACAGGCCCCACCCCCAAGGCTGAGTGCCGTTACCTGGAAGGTAGATGTCGGCAGGTGGGCCAGGCTGGCAGCAGCCGCAGGGCTCGGGGCCGCCATCCTGCAGGACGTTCTCGATGGAGGGTACACGGCTCACTGCAGAGGAGGGAGCAGGTCAGGGACCCAGAAGCAGGGGTGGATCTGGCCATCCCTCTGGCCAAGAACCCCAGAAGTCCACCTTTCATCCCCAAGGGCACTGCAGCTGCTGGGGGCCTTGGCTCAGGCCCAGACCTCATCCCGACTCCCCTCTGCTCTCCCAGGACCCCAGAGGTAGGTGGTTCCTATTCTTCCTCTCTCTCCTTCTCTCACACACTCCAGCACATAAAAAAGTACATGCCCAAGTTTAAAAAACAAGGTAAAATGGCAGCAGATATAACTGTGTCCTGTTTATCTTTCTGGATGAGTAGGCAGGGTGACAGCCTTGGTCCACACACCCCCGCAGCGGGCCCTGCATGGACAGTCCAGTGGGGGGCCCTCCGAGTGGGGCCGGCCCTCACACAGCAGCTCTCAGCTCAGACCTGCACTGTTCTCGGTGCTGCCAAGTGCGTGCTTGTGGGGGGGAGGTCCCTCCTGCAGAGAGGGGTCTGGCCCTGTGACAGGGCACAGGGGAGGGCTGCCCAGTCCAGCACACGCTGTGCACAGGCTGGAAAACACCAACCTCGAGGGAGGTGGGGGAGCCAAGGCCTAAGAGGCAGGGGGGCTTGCTCTGCACCACACCAGGCAGAAAGGGCCAGCATGGGCTTCCAGGAACAGACACCCCTAAACCTGGGCACCCACACTCATACCCAAGCCCAAGGGCCCCGGCCCACCAGCCTGCAAACAGGCCCCACCTGTGGTGTGTGTGGGGCTGATCCTGGGAGGAGTGTGGGTCCCCACAGTGCAACACTGGCCAGGGGACCCCTGGCAAGAAGAGGTCACAATAATGGAACACCTGCAGGTTATCCTTTACCAGACTGCAGGCTTGGGAGGCAGCCAGCAAGGGACACCTCCTGGCTCACCTCTAAATGAGTGCCCTTGGCCTCCCTCAACACCAACCCTAAGCCTGTTTCCTCATCTGTCAACACTGGGGAGAAATGACCAGGACAGCAGAGAGATGGCATCTCCCAAGCCGGCAGAGGGAGTACCTCATCAGGTCCCACAACCACTGTGAGGACAGGCAGGGTCATCCTCTGACTCAGAGCCCAGTACATGTGATGGGCAGCTGGGTCCTGACCCCATAGGCTGCTACGCACTAAACCTTCCAGTCAAGAGAGGCGCAAGCCCCCTCACCCCCACACAGGAGATCCGGACAAAGCGAGCCCTGTGCCCACACCCTGGCCATCAACTATGCCAGGCCCAAGGCCCACACTGAGGCCCCGGGTCTCCGGGTGCCAGCAGGACTATCAAGGGATGGGTACAGACCAAGGCCAGGCTGGGAGGCTGTGCAAAAGGACACTGGTGGAGAGCTGACCGCGTGCAGCATGGTCCAGGTGGAAAAGGAAACCACCCGATGCTGGCCGGCAGGAGGAAAGCCAGGAGCGGCTGCGGGCTGTCCTCTGACACCGTGCAGTAACCGGTGTGTGTGGTTCCCAGGAGGGCACCAGAACCCGCTCTGAGACATCTAGAGGAGCAGAGCTGGAGGCCACACCCCTCCCGGCACAAGCCTGCCCTGAGGAAAGAGGGATTACCTTGCTTTAGCGATGACCTCTCGTCAACCTCCTCCGTGAGGAAACTCTAGGAAACAAGGAAACATGAGCCTGGAGCTGTGGTGCCAACCACCCGGGACCAGGCTGCAGGAGGCCAGGGGAGGGTGCAGGGCGAGCTGCAGCCGCCAGTCCTGGACACGTGTACCGGACACTTCACACACAGCCCCTCTGCCAGTGCCCACCCCACACATGAGGAAACTAAGGCTGAGGCAAGTCACAGCCGGGCCACGCCACGGAGTGAGGGAGTGGCAGGGCAGGCCCAGGCCTCAGAGGCCAACAGGCAAGCAGTGGGGACTCAGATCTCAGGTAGGCAGGACTGAGGAGGGTGGACCAGGGTGGGCCCTCACCTCTGGGGAGCTGCTCAGCACCAGCCCGGCCCCGCTGGGCAGTGGAGGAGCGTCCGAGTTCTGGGAGAGCTTCTCCTCATCCTCTTCATGGATGGGAGATGATGGGGACCGCAGGGTGCTAGGGGCAGAGAAGAGGGGGGTGAAAGAGAAGTGGATGAGAAATGCCAACCCCATCAAAGCCAGCGCCATGTGGGAGTGAGTTTGCAGATGTGGGCCTGGAGCTGTGGGGCGGAGGCACCCGGGAGGTGTGGGCGTCAGCAGAATGCCAGCAGGTGTGCCAGCCAGCCACACACAGAGGCTGTCCACCCGTGCACTGGCAGAGGCCTGAACACGGCTTTTTATCTACAGGAAAAGACAACTGTGATGGTATATCCCTGGGTGGGAGGGCTGGGCGTGGGAAGCAGCAGGAGAGATTCCCAGGTTTCTTTCTGTATCTTTGAAGTGGTTCTGCCATGCGTATAGGTCTCAGGGGCCACAGTTGTTTTATGGAAGCTGTGCCTTCTTTATACTTTTCTAGTAAAATACCAGCACGTGTATGAGGAAAGATTCAACAGGGCAGGGCTGGTGGCCTGAGCCTAGCAAGTGTCCAAGGGAGCCGCAACACGGACCCTTGGCGGGAAGGTTCCGAGTAAGTGATGACGCTGCTGCTCCTTCCACACAAACAAGGTGGAGGATGTGCTCCTGGCTCACCGCCCTGGGTTTCTGTTGCCCTCACTGGCTGCACAGCAGGGTGTGCCCATGTGACCAACCCCCCTGAAAGTCCCAGACTCCAAAACTTAAACGGCTCTGCTGGGCCGAGACAGCGCACTTGCCTCTGCGGTGTGCTGCTCCTGTCTGGCCTGGGATGGGGGGGCGGGGGGCAGGCACCTCAGGCCTCCACAGATGCATTTTTCTCCTGCTGCCTTTGCTGCGATCAACCTTACTTGTGAGTCTTTCCAGTGAGTCACGAAACGAAACACATTATAAAATTATTTAAAACTACAAGTAAACCTGCTTTGTGCTTATCTACTAGCATACCTCTCCCCTGGCCTGGCCCACAAGGCAGGCATGGTGGGTTCCCTGGCACCCTTCCCAGAGAGAATGCTGGCCCGGCTCACCTGTCGGGGGATTTGCTCCTTGACTTGCCCTTCTGGTGACTGCTTTCCATGATTCGATCCAGCCCAGCGAGGGGACAGCTGGCCTGGGACAGGCTATCCGAGACACCCGAGTAGGTGATCTCTTCATAGAGGGGAGCTGAGGGAAGGGCCGGGGAGACGGCCCGAAGGCCGTTGAGCGCCTCGAGCAGGGAGATGGGCTCATAGCCAGGCGGGATGCTGTCCGAGCTCTGAGGGGACAAGAGTAGGTGAGGGGTGGGTGGTCAGGCTCCCTGCCCACTGCCCAGGACTTGTGCCCCAGGGATGTTCTACTCCCCAGAAATTGCTTTCTGACCATTTCCTGTCCGCTCCACCTTCCAGGGACTTAAATCCTCCCTCCTCAGAGGGCACCAAGAACTCCACGCAGCATCAGACATCCTGCCCAGGGCTCCCTTGCCATCAGCTGCAGCACACAGCCTTGAACATCCAAATGCCCCACCTGAAGCCCAGGATGAAGGTGGAGAGGGCATCAGGAAGAGACACCCCCCTCCTGAGTCTCAGACAGCCCTTGCCCGGCTCTGTGATCCTGCCTGGCGGGGGCGAGAGTGAGAGGGGTTAGTGAGAGAGGAGCGGGCGGAGCAAAGCCATGCCAGAGTGGAGAGAAACCAGCGGGAACCACGTGTGTTCCAAACCAGAGAAGACCTGGCCCCCAGGGAGCTCTGCCCGACACCACAGACATCTGCCCAGCCCAAGATCCTCAGCAGACCTGGGGCAGGCAGGCATCAAAGGGGTATGTGTGCTCCGGGTGATTCTAATGGCCCCCTGGTTCAGAAGCTCCGTTTCCCCTTGCTGGGAGGAAATCACATCAACAGGCTCAGTCTTGCTTTCAAGTTAAAGGTGAAGGGAGAAGAGAGATGCCCAGGTGCTGGGGCAGGTCAGTGCTGGGCCCCTGCAGGGCGGGGCAGCCACCTGTCCTCACACACATTAGATAAGGTAAAGGGCAAATGCTCCAACGTACTCCCTATGTGAAATCCCCACCTGCCCGTTAGTTGTTGTGTTTTCAAATATGTTTTTTATTGATTTTTTTAGAGAGCAGAAGGGAGAGGGAGAGAGAAAAACATTGATGAGAGAGAACCATCAATTGGCTGCCTCCTGCACACCCCCTACTGGGGATTGAGCCCGAAACTTGGGCACGTCCCTGACCGGGAACTGAACCATCGATCTCTCAGTGCATGGGACGATGCCCAACTAACTGAGCCACACCGGCCAGGGCACACCTACCCATCTGATCAGCTGGAAGGAACGCTGCCTTTCAGGGAGGTGGCAAAGAAATCCTGGGAGCACAGGGGAAGCAGGGAGCCAGGGCGGGGGCCTCTGCCCTCAGCAAACACCTCCCAGGTCCCGTCACCTGAGCCAGTGGTGCTCTGCATTTGCTCCCAATCTACCTTCAATTTAAAGGTAAATAATTACTCTGAACCCTCTCACTACCCCCAAAAAGGAAATCACCTATCTGCAGGTTGACTCCCCAGTGACTTCCACCTCTACTTTACCAGAGGCCCAGGCCAGCTGCCACACGCTGTCTGGCCCCCAGCCCGCTCCCTGAGATGCAAGGAAAATGCGAGAAGACCAAGTCCTTGGCCCAAAGAGCTAAAACCCAGGGGGCAGAGGGCAGGCGGTGCAGGATGATAAGCAAGCGCCAGGCGTGCTGTTTGCAAAATCTAGCAGCCACATTAGTTCCACCTCCAACATCATTCCACTGCCAGCAAGAAAAAAAAGGGAAACAAGGGCACTGGGGACCACGGGCAGAAGCAGAGCTGGCGGGAAGGGGCGGCCTGAGGCCGGTATGTTGCCCGGCAGCGGGGACCCGAGAGACTGGCTTTTTGCCGACAGACCTTGAGCTTTGCTTGTTCCACAAAACTCTTCTGAGCAGGGAAGCTGGGACTGGGGAGAATGGATTTGACAGATTAAATTAACCGAACACATCAGCCTGGGGTGAAAATGACTTCCCATACTTGTCATTGGCTTAATAATCAGGGTGAGGGGCAGAGACGTGGCCACAGGGCCAAACACACTTACAGTTTCCCTTTTAGGTTTCTTGCTGGCCAGTGAGGCAGGGTGCGACTTTGATTTTTTAAAGGGACACTGTCAAGATAAAAATTATACGTTTTACAACTACCACCCTCCGCATGGCCCTGGAACTGGCTGGCTGGGGTCTGTCTGGTCTGCTGACTTCTAGGAGTGCCATCAGCCAGCACATCGCAGACTTAACGTACACGTGAACTGTGGGGACCCTGCCAAAAGCAGATGTGGCCGCAGGGGCCTGGTGGGCCGAGCCTGACAACTATGCAGCTTCCAGGAGCCGTGTGCTTGCAGAGCCCGTCCCCACCCTCAGTGCCCACCCACGGTCTGGGTCACCTGGAGTAGGTCCTGGGCAGGGTGGCGTGAGAGTGCTCGGGTGATCCACACGAGTGGGCCCTATGGGGAAGGGACCCGTAGGCCCCAGGCATCTCCATGAGGCCTGGCCTCTTAAACTTATCACCAACTTCTAAGTCCTAATGGTGGCTGGGTAGAAAAATCAGCCCCAAATCATCCCACTCTGATGATAACAAACTCACTGGAGAAGATGCCTAGTTTGGGCTCTCTCTGGTACTATGTGGAAATGGCTCGTACAGGGAACAGGGCAGACGATAACAACCCTCCAGGGAGGGAGGCACGAGGGGTTACCATCCAAGCCCAGGCTCCCCTGCACTGTGGGCAGCACAGCTCTCAGGACAAGAGGGACAAACAGCAACTGGGAGAGGAACACGCAAGTGACAATAAAAACCCACCACCTGAGTAGCCACCCCTCGGTGAGAGAGTCAGAGACCTCCCTTCCCGGGAGCAAATCACACCTAAGGGCTGTTCTCTTTCCCTGAAACTCGTTGCTGGAGAAAGCGTGCAGTGTCCGTAACCGAGTCCAACGTCTAACACGTGGTGGGCCTACTTCCAGAGTCATAGGCCCTGGCGCTAACAGGGCCTAGCAGGCGAAACAGACAGTACGGCTGCCCCAGGAGAAGTGGGGGTGATGGGAACTCGCCCCAAGACCACACCCTCAGATTTTGAAAGATAAATCATAAATCTGAGTTTTAAGGGAAATTTCCAGATTTTTAAACGTTAACCCAATTTTCCGAAACATTATGTGGGCCGAACACATCACACTTGCTGGCCCAGCACAGAAGCCCATCTTATGGGTGTGCCAGTCCAGAGAGTCTGGGTCCTCTTTTCTTTTTAGAGAGACAGGGACCTCTAAGAATCACTGGGTCCTCACCCTGGCCAGTTTTGCTCAGTGGTTAGAGTGTCAGCCTTCAGACTGAAGGGTCTCGGGTTCAATTCTGGTCAAGGGCACGTACCTGGGTTGCAGGTTCGATCCCCGGCCAGGGGCCATTTGGGAGGTAACCAATCGATGTGTCTCTCTCACATCGATGTTTTTTCTCTCTCTCCCTCCCTTCCATTCTCTCCAAAAATCAATGGAAAAATATCCTCAGGTAAGGATTAATGAAAACAAAAAAAGAATCACTGAGTCCAAACAACCTCAGTTGAGAGCCAAGAAAATGGACTCGCAGCTGACAACACTCATGGCCAGCAGGGACCTGCGAGTCTGAGACCAGGCCTGCCTGACACCTGCTCCCTGGTCCTTCCCCCCATCTGTCCACCACAGCCTCTCCTTTCTACCCCACCCCCATCTCTGTCTCTGTCTCTCTGTCTCTCTCTCCACATCTCTTTCTCCCTGTCTGTCCATCTCTTAAGCATCTCCCTTTCACTCTTACCCCTACCATGTCTCTTCTGTTTCTCTGTCTCTCTCTCTCCTCCTCCGTATCTGTCTCTTGCCCTTTCTGTGTCTCTCCACACCTCTCTGCATTTGTGTCTCTCCATTTCTCTCTGTCTCTGCCCATCTGTCTTTGTCTCTCCGGCTCTGTTTCTGCCCGTACATATCTGCTCTCTGTCCAAGTCTCTTCATGTCTCTGCTCATCTGTCTCCAAAGCCAGAGTGTAACACCCCTCGTCTGCCTGCAGGAAGGTCCACCTCATCGTTTCTCAGGAGCAAGGGCAGTGGACAGCTGCTGAGGTGCCCTCCTGGTGCCCAGGCCGAAGAGGCAGGCAGAGAACGCAGAGAGGGCGTGTCACGTCCCAAACACAGAGTGCCCCTGGCTGTCTGGCTTGGTGGAGTGACGGTAACACTGGCTCCAGCTCTGTGAAGGGGCACCTGCCACTGCCAGCAGTCCTGGCTGCCTAGATCACCCACTCCCCTCAGAGCCAGCTGGGGAGCCACACTGGGGGGAGGAGGACAGAGGCCCAGACAGCCGGCAGATGGAGGTGCTGGCCAGACAGTCTGGGTCCTGGCTGGGTACTTAGCTGCTCCAAGGGCAGGGCCCAGGTGTCCCCCAAGCCCACCAGGAGCCAGACACTGTCTTAATATGAAGGTAGACCCTGGAAGCGTCTGGGTGCCTGGCAGGCCCTGAGCAGTGGGCAGGGGCTTCCTCCAGCCCCCTCTTCTCTCTATCCCTACCCCCCTAATGCAGGAAGGAAGAGGCACTTACAGAGTGCTCATCGTGGTCCATGCTCTGGGCCAGAACGGGGCTGAAGGAGACGGGGGACAGGGCTCCTGGCTTCTTCCTCACTGCCCGGATCTGCAAAAGGGCCCGGAAAGCTGTGGCAGAAGAGAGGGGCTGATGTTAGGCAAAGAGCAGCTGCTTCCAACACCACTGAAATCCTCCAAGCTCCAGGGACACTAACCACCCACCTACCCGCAGAGATCCTGGGACAATCCACGTTTCCAATTCAGGCAGAACAGAGTTATAGCAAAATGTCCCCACGAGGAAGACAGAGGTTAGGATGGCGCTGCCCCAGCTCGAATGGAGCTTTTAGGGGTGGCAGGCAGGACGCAGCCAGCCTCTCACCTGCCACACCCCAGACTGTACACTATATAGTGAACACGGCTGCAGTCACACCTGCAAACCAGCTGAAAGCACACGGTGAGCTCTGGACACTGCAAGTCTCTTCCTGGCAGTTACAATGACCAACAGGCAGGCAGACATACGTGTGTGGACAATGTCTACACTGGTGACGGAAGGAGACTTGACTTGGGGTGGTGAACACACAGTACAGCGTACAGATGATGTGCTGTGCAACTGTGCACCTGAAACCTCTATAATTTCGTTAATCAGTGTCAGCCCAATAAATTCAATAAAAAGGAAAAAACGTTTCTGTCCAGTTCTAATGTCACTACAAACACCTGCCCTGGAGCACCCTTCCTGGCCATTCCGAAAGCCTCGTTATCCTGGAGGCAGACTTTGAGATGTGAACCTTTCACATGCCCGCAGAGTTGCTGTGGGTGTTAGCCCCTACGTTAAGCACCGGCTCTGGTTTGCAGTGAACCGGCAGGAGGCTGATGGCCTCTGCAGTTCTCAGCGCCCGGCTGCTCTGCCACAGGCCCACTCACGCAGCCGGCAGATGGGGCAGTTGCTGGCCTGGTAGCGCAGCGTGTCGGCGCAGGAGTTACACAGGCACAGGTGGCGGCAGGGCAGGATCAGCGTGTCCCGGAGGTCTGACAGGCACACCACGCACTCATTGCTGTTGTCGCTATTCTCCTCGTCCGAAGGCTGCAGGGACAACAAAGGTCTGAGGGTCAGCGGCCTTCTGAGAGCCAGAGTCTGGGGCCAGCTAAGGGGCAGGGAGGGGCCTTCCTGCCCCTGGCTGCCCCACCAGCCACTCCCACACCCCCTGGGGGATGCTGTGGCAAAGGGAAGCCCAAGAGGGTGGAGGAAGCTCACTGCAGAGTAGGGCGCCTCAGCAGACCTGCCCCAGAGTCACGCTCCCTGGGCACCAGGCTCAGATCTAGCCCAAGCCCACCCCACAGCAAAGAGGAGAATCTGCAGCCCCGCCCAACGTACTCCCTAAATCAAGGAACTCAGGCCTATTTCTATTCCTCAGAACCAAAGAAAAAAATGTGGAAAAGACGTAACACTATGGAACACATCTTCCAAAAGGTACTCCGTTTATTTGGTTCAAAGAAACAAAAAAAAATCAGACAAGTCTAATTTGTTTGAAATATTTTCATCAAGTAATGGCAGCTTCTGGGGAAAAAAAGCTGGATCAAGAGGCAGTAACATTCCAAAACAGGGATCAGAAAGCTATGGCCTGCTCTGTTTCTGTAAATAAAGTTTTACTGAAATACAGCCTCGCCCAGCGGCTTCCATATCGCCTGTGGCTGCTTTGGAGCTATAACGGCAGTGCTGAATAGATCCAACAGACACACACATAGCCAGTAAAGTTGACTATCTGGCCCTTCACTGAGTCAGCCGACCTCTAGTGTGAACTGAGCAGAGAGCGCTCATCTAAGGCTCGGGACCTGGTCAAGCTGCCCTGTCCTGCTTCTGGCCAGTTCCACTTGGCCTGTGGGACTTCTGGAGATTTTTATTTTATTTGTATTATTATTATTATTTTTTTAATCCTCACCCGAGGATATTTTTCTATTTATCTTCAGGTAGAGTGGGAGGGGGAGAGAGAGAGAAACGTTGACGTGAGAGAGACACATTGGTTGCCTCCTGCATGACCCCAACCAGGGCCGGGGACCAAAACGCAATCAAGGTACGTGCCCTTTACCGGAATCGAACCCAAGACTCTTTGGTCCGCGGGCCGACGCTCTACCGCTGAGCCAAACCGGCCAGGGCCCAGTGCCAGTGTACTTTTAAAAACAGTGACAGAGCCCTGGCTGGTTTGGCTCAGCGGTTAGAGCGTCGGCCCGCGGACCAGAGAGTCCCGGGTTCGGTTCCCACTAAGGGCACGTACCTCGGTTGCAGTTTGTCCCCGGCCCTGGTTGGGGTCGTGTGGGTGGCAGCCACTCAATGTGTCTCTCTCACATCGATGTTTCTCTCTCTCTTCCTCCCTTTTTCCCTCCCGCTCTATCTGAAGATAAATGCAAGTGTCCTCGGGTGAGGATTAAAAGAAAAACAAGTGACAGAGGCACCTGTTGCTTCTCTGCTACCCTTCCTGGCTGTGCCAGACACCACTCTGTCAGCCACCACGCTTCTGTCACGGCCTTCTAACGGAGCACCCCTCTCCACAAACCACAGCAACTCGAGTCTGGGGCAGAGCAGGCTGGCAGGGCGCAGCGAGGCGCAACAGCTGGGCGTGACAACAGGAAGGCCAACGCAGCACCAGCTAAGCCCAATCAGGCAAGAGGGGACCCTAACGGCCAGCACCCCAGCGATGGTAACAAGCCAGTGAATTTGCTGGAAAAAGGACAAAACGTTCTTTGACTCTGTTAACTCTTTTTAAAACTTAAGGAAAATGATGGAATCCGGGGTCCCAGGGCCTCCAAGAGAAGGAGCAGAAGGGGATTGGCTCATCTACCATCAACCTGCGTCATCCTGGCCAGGGCTGAGGGACCCCAGGCAAGTCACTCCCACGAGCCTGCTTCCATGCAAGTGGAAGGAAAGTCGGGGAGTGAGGCCAGCCTGGACCCATGCTCACTGCAAGCACATACCTTAGTCTCCTGGTTGTTCTTGTTCTCAATGCCATAGATCTCCTGTAGCAGGTAGCTGACCCGGTCTACCTGGAGAGCAGAGAGGCATCTGAGCACTTGCCAGCCCCACTCGAAGGCTCCCCTGCACCCACTTGGCCTAACACCACCTCCCAGATGCCGGGCTCGGGTCCTAGGAGCTGGCACAGTTGGGAATTCTGGCCAGCCCCAACCCCAGGGAGTGGGTCCAATGCCAGGGGAGGGGCAAGGAGAACCTACTACCTGCTCAGCCCAACTAGTAACATGGGCAGCAGGGCTGGGGCCCAAGTGGTCCTGTCCACCAGAGAGGGCCTGAAGCCAAGCTCCACCCGGGCCCAGCAACTATACCCTCTGCACCCCTTACTGTCCCCAATCTGGAGAGAAGACACTTTGGTCCCACAAGCACGACCAGGTTCAGGCCTCACGCTGGCCACGTTCAAATGTGGTCTGAGCTCCTGTTTCCTGCAGTTCCATGGACCACAAACACCCCTCCTGAGAGCCACAGTCCTGCCAGTCAGCTCTCCCGAGACAAGTGCCCTGTCCATCACTAGGGTCTCTGGCCCTTCTGCAACCTTCAGGGCTGGATCTGCCAGAGTTCTCCCTCTTTTAAAAAGCCAACCAACACCACTCCTGGGTTGTGGCTTATATACCTGAGCAGCTACATACAAGGACAACCGAACCACAGATTTGCAAACAGGCCCCCACCGTGGCCATTGTTAAAATCAGTCTCAATATCAAGATCCCACATGGCAGAGTTCAGGACACCTCATTCTCTAAATTTTCACAGCGTGGAGGACACCAGAAGTAATTCATCCTGGTGTAGGACCATGGAATTACCGACTGAAAAGCTGTTCTTCTCTACAGCTCCCATTTGTTCCAAGACATTCCATCTTTCCTCTCAAGTATTAAGTAAATCCATTTTTGCACGGTATTATCCATAATTTGTAAGGAGTAGGAGGAGGGGAGGATGCAGTCTTAGTGTCCTTCCTTCCTCTGTCCATTCATTCATATTCATTCATTCATTCATTCATTCATTCAGCAAACATTTACTGAAAGCTTACTATGTTCATGCTGGACAAGACGCGGCTACAACAGTCCATGCCGTTGTATGCGGTGGGTATGCAGTACACACACACACATACACACACACACGCCTGATGGCCCCGACCCTGACTTCCTAGAGCCAAAAGCAATTACAGACAAGTCAACAGGTCTGCCACCAGCTACCTCAACAGCCACCGTGGTGCCAGGGAGAATAATCCGCAGAGATTACTGGATTGGGGGTATGCATGTCTTTTAAATCACAAGGGCTCATGACATTTTCTCTGACAGACTTACAATTTGCTTCTGCTTTAATGGTTTCACCGAGAAGCTACCGTCGACATGCTGCAGGGAGAAAAACACAGAGGTTAACTCAGTACACTGGCACTGCCCAGCCAGCTGACGGCCCTGCCTCGATCATTCCACATCCAAGGCTGGGAAAAGGAGGGACCACGTGAAGACTAGAGCCAGGCCAGGTTTTCTCAAACATGGCCTCTGCCCTGGCCTCGACACTACCCAGAGAACCTTCTACAGATACCACCCGACCTACAAAACCAAGCTCTCCCTGCGTAGCTCTCGAGCACACTCAAGGTTACTATTAGTCAAGTTCTGATGATGGACAAGAACCTACCCACTGGCAAGAAGCAGCACCTAGATGACAAGAACTAGACACCAGTTCTGGCCCTCAAAGGGCTTGATCTAGTCACAGACACAGCACAAGAACATGCACATGCGTACAGGAAAACCCAAGGGCCTAAAAACTGTGGGGACAAAATAAAGCAAACATGTTCAGTGGTATCTGGGGAGACATACTGCTCAGAGACGACAAGGTTAACTGAGGTACAAGATCTAAGATCTTGCAACACCACCAATTACCCTTCTGAGTCAACCAAGTCTAGCACTTCGCACTTCGTGGTAAAGCTGATGGGTTCCTACGCGTTTCTAGTATGTTGGACTCCAAAAATAATGCAGTTTCTCACTGGGCTCTAAACTGGAAGCACAGAATGGAAAGTTTGCCAGCGATGGCCCATGTGCTCGGCCGGAGGAGCAGGTGGGTAGATAGTCTCTTCCAACAGGCCAGGCTCAGGGAGCATAGCTGGCAATCCCAGAGCTGGAGAGGCAGAGGGCCCATCTCTGCCCGGGGCACCTGGCATCACCACAGCTCCAGGAGGCCAGGGAGAGCACTGGACAAATGAGCCAGAGAGGTCTCAGGTCTGGCTATACTGACTCCAGGGGCTGGGAATGACCCAGCTCACAGGAATGGGCCAAGCTCTGCACTTAGGGCTCTCGGGGCTGCAGACACACACCCGGCTGAAGAAGCTGGGAGTCAGCAGGATGCCCAGGAGTGGTGGAAATTCCAGAACAAGCAGTCAGCCTAGTTTCCTCGTGGGGTCCTTGATCCTCACCCACGTAGGCCACAGGCTGATGCTGAAAACACTATACGACTGCAAAGTGCCAGCCCATGTCAGAGAGCACTGGGGGTGGGGAGGACGTCACGTGCAGCTTTTTCTTTTTTTTTTTATCCTCACCAGAGGACATTTTTCCATTTTTTGTTCAGATAGAGTGGGAGGAAGAGAGAGGAAAAGAGAGAGAAACATCGATGTGAAAGGGACACATCGAGTGGCTGCCATCCACACGACCCAACCAGGGCTGGGGACAAACTGCAACCGAGGTACGTGCCCCTAGCGGGAACCGAACCCAGGTCTCTCTGGACCGCAGGCCGACGCTCTAACCACTGAGCCAAAATGGCCAGGGCACGTGCAGCATTTTCAAACACAGAACACACCCCACCACCTCCGGTAAAGGTCTCGGTGAGCAGGGACCCTGTCCCAACACAGCAGGGCACTCGCTTGCTGTGTGGATGGACACACAGAACTGCCTGGCCCAGCACCAGTAGTCACAGGCGAGTGGGACTGTCTCTAGACCCAGCACTGTCCTAATGCAGAGCCAGTGGTGAGGCAGACCGTCCTCACCAAAGCCACACCTGACATAAAATATGAACACCTGGGCAGCCTGGGGACTCAGGTCGATGTGGAAAGAAGGGGAAAACTCCTAAGTTCAAATACATATAACACTAGCTAAAGGTACTATTAAGTGAACCTCTCCCTAAATGGCCTCTTTACATGTGGGACATCCCTAGCTGGGCCCCTCAGCAGACCCTGGGTGTCCCCCCCCCACCATCCACAGAGGGTCCAGGACCAGGCTAGGCAGGTGGCACCCTCGTCCTCTCCACCAGCATTCACTGAGCACCTACTGCATGCTGGGGATACGACAAACCAGGAGACATTTTACCCTCATGGACACCAAATAAGTGAGTACAAATGTCTGCCCAACAGTCAGGAAGGCCCCAGTGGGGAGGGAGGTCCACCCAGCCCCAAGAGTCCGGGGGATGCAGCCTTCCGGAGGTGAGGCAGGACCACCTGCAAACATTCAGGGACCAGGCAGGACTGACACTCAGGATCTGAGTCTGCTGGGAAAGGCCTTGGCCCTAGGAGCTAGTGGTCCTGGATGATCCCTTCAAATCCCAGAGGAAAGCTGGTCTGACTGGATCCCTCCATGTGGGCATCCTGCCACCCTGTGTTGGCAGGTTACAGGGACTTCTGGAGGGCTGGCCTCCCTAGAACATGCCCTCACCACACACCACATGCCCTTTGAAAAGCCTCCTGATGGTGACACTGGACTTCAAGACCCAGCTTCCGGAGATGCAGCATCTCCCTGGAGCCTGGAACGACTGGGGAACTTCCCATCTGCCCTGGGCCTCAGGCACTAAGCCCACTTGGCCTGGCGTGACACTAAGTTCAGATTTCTGGTCTCAAAACACCACCTCTCTACCCACAGCTCCCAGGTCAAGGGGCAGGATGGCACTTACCTTTTCAAAGGCAGCCAACAGCACGTGGGCATGGCCGGTCATCTCCACAACTGCCCAGGAGAGAGAGAGAGAGAGCGCACTCAGAGCACTGACCTGCCCCCACCCAGCTTCTTTCTCCTTCCTCTTAGGTGCTCTCCGGGCTCTCAGGCTGCAGGCGCAGAACCCTTGGAGGGCTTGCCTTCCTGTCCCTGGGGGTCCCTGCCTCCCTCTGGCTCACACCTCACCCCTCCTCCAAAGTGACCACTCTTCTCTGCAGAGGCTGATCCCCCACACACACCCCCGCTGTCTCACTCTGAACAGAAGGGACAGTTCAGGCAGGGGGCAGACTCAGCAGTGGGCCTGGGGACCAGCCGACCTGGCTGAGCTCCAGCATGCACACCCCGGGCTGGGGGCCTGAAGCCCGCAGCCGTGGAAGGGAGACCCGCAGGACCGGCTGGATCAGCGGGACCCGAGGGCTTGCCTAGCTCTCTGCCACTCTGAGTTGTCTCCACCATTCCGCTGTGGGGCGGACACCAGAGTCGGAGGCCTGTCTAGCTGATGTCACCGCAGTGACAGCGAGGCTCTGGCGTAGGGCCTTGCACTGGGGGTGGGGGACAGGCTGGCCAGGAGTTCCTGAGCTGGAGTGAGGCCCCACAGTCCCAGGTGGGGGAAGCAACAAGGGGGCCCCAGAGACGAGATGGAGAGCTGGCTGCTTGAGCCCCACAGCCCTAAACCTGCCAAGAAGACTCCCACATCCTTCATCACTTCTGGTGAACCCCCTGCTGACTGAGGGCAGGAAGGCCTCGGGAAGAGGCTCGGCCTCGGGGCCCACACGCTGGAAGGGAGAACGGAAGGGGAATGGCTTCTCACCGTCTCCCTCATCCACCACAGCCTGGATCACCACTGGAAACACGCCCCGGTCCAGGTCAAAGTTCAGCTGAGAATAAAAGGAGGCGAGAAAAGGAGGTGAGCACGGTCAGACTGCTCTGGAGGCAGAAGGTGCAGGGAGGACGAGTGGCAGCGGAGCTCTTGAGGACAAAGCTCCAGAAGACAGAGGCCTGGCTGTGCCTTTTTTTGGGGTGGTAAAATAGATTAAAATGATTAAAATGACAAATTTGTGTTCAATTCAGTGGCATTAAGTACATTAGTGAGGTCATGCAACCATCACCACCATCCATTTCCACAACGTTTTCATCATCCCAAACAGGACTCTTGTCCCCGTTAAGCAGTTACTCCCATCCCCCTCCCTCAGCCCCTGTGACCGCCCCCACTCTACTTTCCATGAATTTGTCTGCTCTAGACATTTCACAGAAACGGAATCATACACTCTTTGTCTTTTGTGTCTGGCTTCTCTCACTCAGCATGTTTTCTAGGTTCACTCATGCGATAGGTTGTCAGGTCTTCCTTCCTTTGCAAGGCTGAGTTGTATTCCACTGCATGGCGAGACTGGTCACCTCTCAGTGGACACTTGGGTTGTTACCCCTTCTGGCTGCCAGGACCAGTGCTGCGCACTGTTGGACAAGCATCGGTTTGGGCACGTTCTCCGTTCTCCCGGGCACACCCAAGCGTGGAAGTGCTGGGTCACCTGGGAACTCCGTGTTCAACCTTATGAAGAAAGGTACCTGGTGTGGCCCCGACCCAAGATGGAAGGAAAGCAAAGGAGACCATGTGGCAGGTCTGAACTCAAGGAGAAACTGCCTGTCACTTTTCCTTCTCCCCCAGCTTCGACCCCTGCTGCTCTCAGGCTGAAAGCCACCTTCCTCCCCACACACGTCCACCTGGGCGTGGTCTCCAGATGTGCTCACCTGGGGGCTGTAGGTCAGGTCACACCAAGCCCACAGGACAGAGGCAGCCAGCTGAGGACACCCACAGCAGTGGCTGCACAGGGGAGGCCTGGAAGGCCCCAGTGGGTCCCAGGGGGCCAGTGCTGGGACAAGGTCAGACTCAGAATTTCCAGGCTGGTGTAGCTCCCTGACCCAAGCCTCAGTTTCCCCATCTAAACAAGGGATAAAAGCTGTGTCTAATGCACTGGCTCTCAGCATGGTGCCTGGGAGAGCACACAGAGAGCACCAGCCATTCGAAGCTCTGCGTTCAGGCAGCGGGAGCCAAGGAGGGCCACACAGAAAGACACAGGGCTTGGGCCCCAGGAACAAAGGACTTTGTGGGGATGTGTGCAGGACAGCTACAAGGGGAGGTGGGGAACATGTCCAGGCCCACCCAGGACCCAGCCAGGCCTCATGCTCCCCACAGCTTCAGGGTGGAAGGGTTGCACCGTGGAAACCTGGATTTATGGGAAGGACAGGAGGGAGGGAGGGATCCCCCGTCTGCCCTCTCACCTTGCTCTGAGATGACCCTGGGGGGAGGTGATCACCCAACACTAGAGTTACATGTCCGGGGGACAGGAGTCCCTCTGCAAGCTTGTTCCTGCCCTCCCCACCCTGAGTCAGGTCATAGGGAGCAACATTACCAATAACCATCCCAGTTATCCTGGTGATGACGACGCTGGGTATGATACATAGGTGCTGCCCTTCAGGGTCTGTAATTAAGCCCAGGAAGGGGTTGTTCAGGTGACGAGCCGGACGGGGAGCAGAGTGCAGCCCACATGCTTCCGGCCAGCTGTGGGAATACGATCCTTGGCGCCGATGTGGGCCACTCAGTGCTATGAGGAGCCACCGAGTGATGTGCAGTGCCTTTCTCCCTTGCACACTAGGCTGAGTGCGCCTCAGTGTAGCTGACTGTCCTGTTTTGCTGCTGTTGAACTAACTACAGTGGTCTGGAGAGGTGTGTGCAGTGGCTACACCACCCGCAGGCAGGGACTCTGGCCCTTCTCTCCTCCTGTCCCCCTGGCAGATGAGGCTGACGATGGACAGCCCGAGCTAAGTAAGCACTCTCTACGAACCCCTAATGGACATCCTAGAGAGGAATGTTTCTACCTCCAGGTGACAGATGAGAAACCCAGGCTTGCAGAGGTAGCATAACTTGCCCAATGCTTCATGGAGAGAGTGACAGAGCCAGGGTCACTTTCGGTCATCTCACTCAGTGAACTCTGCCAGCAAAAGACCTACACTGGTCAGCCCAGTGCTGGGCCAGGGGACAGAGATGGAGACGAGGAGGGCACTGGGACCCCAGATCTCCCTGGGCACCACGGCCCGGCCCTGCGCTGTCCTTGGGTGCCCGGATAGGACAAACCTCCACACCTGCTTGCTGCTTACCTCACTTGTGCATCCGTAGCTGGCACCCTCCCACCCACATCACATGGGAGGCTAAGGCCCCCTGGAGGCCCAGCGGAGGGACCCAAGGAGTGTGGGGACCTGGGTAGCAAGGACCGTCTCCCCCTAAATTCCTGCTCCACACAAGTCACGCACCAGAGCTAAGCAAGCTGGAAAGGACAGAGGCTTCCACCCACCCCAGAGAGGCTGAGGTAGATGTTTATTTTTACTACAAGGAGGGAAACTTTCTCAGAGAAAAGCAACACCCTAAGTCAGGAGAAAGAGCAGGCAGCTGATGCCAGCATGAGTCACTACAGGCTTCCCGGCTCACGCTTTGCTCTTTCCCTACGGGCCCTGATGGGGGCCTTACACTCCGGCACCCTCGGGCTCTTCCAGCACAGAGAAGCCCACCGGGCTAGATGGATACCAGGGAATAGGGAAAAGGCAAAGGGCAGAGGAAGAAAGGGACAGGGCTGAGACTAAAATAAATGGAACCCCTTGAGGGGGCTGGTAGGGAAACTAGCAAAGAAGTTAGTCCAGCTTCGAGGCGGTCTGTAAGGACTGACCTGGAAAGACAACCACAATATGATTCGATAAAAAAATTAAAATTATCCTGGCCAGTGTGGCTCAGTGGACTGAGTATCATCCCACGGACTGGAGGTCCCGGTTCAATTCCCAGTCAGGGCACATGCCTGGGTTGCGGGCTTGATCCCCAGTGGGGGGCGTTCAGGGGGCAGCCATTCGATGTTTCTCTCTCATTGATGTTTCTCTCTCTCAAAAAAAATCAATAAAAACATATTTTTAAAAAAATTAAAATTATACATGTGTGGGGGAGGTGGGGAAATGTCCATACCTTATCTCTTAATTTTGCTGTGAACCTAAAACTACTCATCTGAAAAAAATTAAATTTAAATTAAATTAAAAAGCAAGTTATAGCTAAGACAAATTCAAACATGCATACAAACAAAAACCTGTATACAAAAACCATTATTCATAATAGCCAATAACCAAAAGAACACATGATGCTAAGTGAAAGAAGCCAGACACAACATGTCAAATAGTGTATGATTCTGTTTATATAAAATGCCCAGAACAGGCAAATCCAAAGAGACAGAAAGTAGATGAGCCTGGCCGGTGTGGCTCAGTGTCACACCATGGACTGAGAGGTCCCAGTTCAATTCCCCATAACGGCACATGCCCAGGTTGCGGGCTCGATCCCCAGTAGGGGGCGTGCAGGAGGCAGCTGATCAATGTTTCTCTCTCTCTCTCTCTCTCTAAAAAAATCATAAAACATATTAAAATAAAGAAAGTAGATGAGTGCTTGCCAGGGGCTGGGGGTGGGAACAGAGGTTAACTGTAAATGGGTACAAGGGACCCTATAAGGAGGATGGAAACTGGATTCTCTAAAACTGGGTCAGTGATGGTTGTGATCATAGATCTACTAAAATCACTGAATTAAACAATGGGTGAGTTTTATAGTACGTAAATTATACCTTAATAAGCTGGTAAAAAACAATGGAACAAAATAATTCAGAAGTGTATATACTGTCAACACTCATGCTATACAGCCTGTTTCTCAGTATCTGCGAGGGACTGGGTCCAGGAACACCCTAGGACACCAAATCCTCAGATGCTTAAGTCCCACTGAAAAAATGGAGTAGAATTTGCATATAACCTACATGCATCTTCCCTAATACTTTTAATCATCCCCAGATTACTTACAATACCTAGTACAATGCAAATGCTATGCAAATAGTTGTTATCCTGTATTGTTTAGGGAATAATGACAAGAAAATAAAGTCTGTACATGTTCAGTACAGACACAACCGTCCCATCATAGGCATAACTACATAGTACACATCAGCAACAACATAACATTAAAAAAAATTTTTTTCCCATCCGTGTTGAATCTGTGAATGCAAAATCCACAGAAACAGGGCCGACTATACATGTCTAGCGTGTGTATTATATACCTCTCTTCCTTACACCACAACCCTCTGCAGAAATAACCATTGTCTTCAGCTTGATGAGCATCTTTCCTGGTTTTTCCTTAAGGATTATAGACACATACATTATACCTGCAGAACTGGTTTTGTGCATTTTCGTGGTTGCCACACACACGAGATTATACTGCATTTGTCTGCAACTTGCTCTTCTCCAAGCCCAGAAGGGGCTTTCCACATCAGTATGCACAGGATACACAGATCTCTTTCATGTGCTTTAAGGCTGCATGGCATCCCATAATAGACGTGAACCAGGGTGCCCATATTATATATGTTTGTGGTTCCTGTAACATCAGTGAACTAAGCAATCCCCTGGCGATGGACATGTAGGTTGTTCCCATTTTTACTATTACAAACAGAGCTGCAATGAACACCCTTCACATCCTGTGAATTACTGTCCCTAGCCGTGGAAACACTAGGTGGAAAGGGTGCAGTCTCATGGCCCCAACAGCCACACCACAGCTAGCTACTGGAGCCTCAGCTGCTGCTGTCTCGCCTCCATCGTCCAGTCCAGCCAGCATTTGGACCGAACCACACTCTACAGTCCAGCACATGTCCAAATAAGCACACACACCTTGGTCAGCAGCCACTCCTGATGCTTATCAACCATGTGAGGAATCTGAGCAAACAGGCCCGACTGCGCTTACCCCCCCCCCCAAAGGGGAGGGAATTCAGGTAAGGGGCCAGGGGAAAGGGGGGTCCAGCCACGAGGTTACCTCATCATCCTTCCACTCTGAGAAGTCGATCTTGAAGGAGGGCAGGGAGAATTGCTGGCTCACCCCCCTCTTATAGTGGATGGTCTCGGACTGCAGGGCAGGGCTTTTGGGGCTGTACCTGAAGGGGCAGCCGAGAGAAAGGATGGTGAGACTCTGCCAGGAACGGATGTGCTGCTGCAGCCCATCCTCAGGGCGATCCCCACCACACAGGACCTCTGAGGCAGGGGCTGGCAGCCACTGGTCTTTGGGGACCTAGCAGAAACCTAACTTGCAGGTCCCACCCTGCAAATCCCAGACCTTCCCTGGTGGGGCAGGAAGCCAGCCTATGTGGCCATGTGGCCCTCACACCCCGAGGGCCTCCAAGGCCTCACTGTGCTCACTACCAGCTCTGCCCGGGTCCAGCCTGGTTATTAGTCTTCCAGAGCCCACACCTACCAGATAACTTGGCTGCCTGTCCAGATACGGCTATGTCTTTCCATTTGGTTTTTACGGTTTGTTGACTTTATTGAACAAACATGGTACAAAAATGTACACAGTACCAAGTGCCCCACCCTGCACCCTTGTGTTTGCTCCCAGCCACCTGCTTCCCTGCCCATCCACAACCAGGTATCAGTCCTGGGAGAGTCGAGGCAAAGTCACAGCTGTCTTTTCTTTACTGTTCCATAGCAGCCCACCTACACTCTGCTCCCTTATTACTCCTGCACCCGAGCTGTCCCATGGCCACCATACACAGAGGTGCTATGCAATCTGAACGCCGTGTTGGTTCCACTGCAGTTTTACTCTGACTCAGTCAGGCCCCTACTGGTGGACACCAGATGGTCTCCAGTATCTTGCTTTTCCAAACAATGCTTCCAGGACCCTCTTCTGCATACATATTACCCACACATACAATCATATCCCCAACATAAATTCCCAGAAAAAAATGGCTAGGTCAAAGAGTAAACACGTTTTCAATTCTAATAAACTCGGGCATCTCCCCATTCAAGAATCCAACACACACCCTGGCCAGCGTGCTCCGTGGTTAGAGCATCAACCTGTGCACCAGAGACTCGGGTTCTATTCCTGTTCAAGGGCACATACCTGGGTTGCAGGTTTGATCCCCAGCCCTAGTTAGGGCACGTGCAGGAGGCAACCAATCAATGTATCTCTCTCACATCAATGTTTCTCTCTCTCTCTCTCTCTCTCTCTTTCCCCTTTCCCCTTTCCCCGCCCTTCCACTCTCTAAAAATCAATGGAGCCTGGCCGATGTGGCTCAGTGGTTGAGCATCAACCCATGCACCCAGAGGTCGCCAGCTGGATTCCTGGTCAGGGTACATGCCCAGGTTGTGGGCCAATCCCCAGTGGGGGGCATGCAGGAGGCAGCCAATCGATGTTCTCTCTCATCGATGTTTCCATCTCTCTCTCCCTCTCCCTTCCTCTCTCTCTCAAAATCAATAAAGAAAAAAATAATAAAAAAATAAAAATCAATGGAAAAAATATCCAACACACAACCCTTGCCCACCTCCCTCCACCCAACCCCACACCTGCTGTCCCCTGGGCTTCTCTGTCTCTCTGTCTCTAGGACAAAGGATACTCTCGAGGGCCTTGGCATGTCTGGCCTGAGAAACGGGTTGCTCATGTGCAAAAAGACTCAAAACCAAGACTCTCAACCACCCCCAGATCAAATCTGGCCTCCATGTGGTTTTCTCCCATAGGACAGAGACTGGTGCATTTCTGTCCATCCCACCTGGGTCTGGCCCCACAGAATGGAGGCAGGCTGGCTGTGGTCATGCTGAAGCTGCAGATTTCAAACTTTTGGGGCCCAAAAGATCCTTACTTCAAATAAAACCTCTGAAAGTTCAAATATTTAATTCACACAGACGCAGAACTGCTGGGGCCCTGCCCTGCCACCCCAGGCCGGTCATGTGCCACAGGGACTCACACAGCCATCCCATTCAGAAATTCCTCCACCGCCTGGCAGTAGATGGTGATGGCCACCCGGGCATCGGCATCGAAGGTGAACTCCAGGCTGTAGAGGACACGGGGCTTCTCGCTGTCCTCAGTGGGGCTGTTGGCACCATCTTTGTACCTGCCAGGCAGGCAGAAGGACAGGCAGTAGGTCAGGGGGCATGCTTGCCAGAGCGAGCCCAACCTGCACAGCGCACACCATATCTCAAGGGGCCCGAGTTGGCTCCCACCTTTCTAGAAATGTGGAGGGCTGCTCCCTGTTCGGACAAGAGGGCCCAACAACACGGGGTTCTCCTTCCCTTGTCTCCCACCCACAGAAAGAGAGACAAGTTCTCTTGGTCTACGGACAGGCCCAGAAGCCCAGGTCTAAATCGGTTTCTCAACCCAGACAGTTGGAGCTGTGTCATTCTTGGTTGTGGGGGCATCCTGTGTACTGTGGGGTATTTAGTAGCCTCCCTGGTCTCTGCCTACCAGATACCAGGAACACCTCCCTCTACAGCTGTAACAACCAAAAATGTCTCTAGACAGCCTAATGTCACTGAGCTACAGTTACCTGGTTGAGAATCCCTAGTTTAAAGAATGTGGCAAAGTCAAGGGTTACCTTACGAGCCGGAGCGAGTCTTTTCGGATGTTCACCAGGCTCCTCAGCGTCTTCACTGGCTCATGGGGAGCAGGGGTGACATAAGGAAACTAGGAGGGAAAAACCCAAAGCAATCCCACATGACTCCCTAGCCTGGCAGGGGACAGAAAACAGGGATAATCCAAGCACCCACAGCTGCTCCAGGGCCCTCGTGCCAACCAGTAGATGACATTATCCTCATTCACATTAAACTGCAGGCAACATGGCCGGCACATGGGAGAGCCAGGACCAGAGCACCCTGAAAGAGTCTGACCATGTGGCCATGGTCCCCCTATTCCAGGAAGGGCTCTCAGCAAATGTGACCTGGTCTCAGGGATCTGGGGGGAGCAATTAATGTTGAGGCTCTCAGGCCTCGCTCCCAGAGGTGGGACCCGATGTCCGCTGTTGCCCTAAACAAGGCAGGCTTTCCATTCAAGGCTGATGGTCAACAAGGATTCCGGGAGGGACAGGTGTACATGTGCACACACACAGCTGTGAAATTGGTGGCATGTGGAAAACATGGATGCATCAATGTCCATCTCTTGCTTGTGAGAGCGCAGTGGAGTTTTATAAGACGCCATCACCAGGGAAAAGCGGGTAAAGGGCATATAGGATCTCTGCACTATTTCCTACAACTGCAGGTGAATCTATGGGGGTCTTGAAGTAAAAGTTAAAAAAAAAAAAAAAAAACAGATTTACAGGAGGCCTGTTGAGCCAGCCAGGCTGTGTGTGGAAGCTAAGGCTTCACAGATGTGGAAGGCAAGGTTCTGTTCTCACCCTCGGGGGCTTGGGAGGGTGGTGGAGCCCAGCACTCTGGGTCCTAGCCCCTGGCCTCCCATCCGTTAAAGGATCCATTGAAGATTTTATGTCAACCAGCTGCTCTACAGCTAAAACAGCCTGCAGAACGCTGGTCCAGACGACTCCCCCACCCTAGGCAAGGGAGGCCCCAGGACTCAACAGCCTCAGGGGATGGAGTCCAGTGTCTCCTGAGAGAGGGGGCCTCCGCCTGGCCCCTCACTTGCACTGGGGACTAAATTCCCACTCAGCGTCCCCCTCAAGAGCCCCCTCCTGTACCCCTCTAACTTTTTAGTCTGCATTTGTCAACTGTTCCTTTCTTTACTGTCTGCAGCCCCCACAGGGAACAGAGCAGGATCTGTCCTTGGTTTGGGGTGACTCAGTGCTCACACGAGTCCCTGCAGCTGGGACACGGATGACTGAAGGCAGAGGCCTCGCCCCACTGCCCACATGCCCAGCCCTGCCGAGACCCACCTGGACTGGGCGATTGCCCAGGAAGTTCAGATCCATATTTTCTCCAAAGAGGTAACCTTCAGGGTGGGGGGTATCGAACTTCTCACCTCCCATGAAAAAGTGTGAAGCAAAGTAGTTTCCTGGTTTTAAAAAAACAAAACAAAACAAAACAAAAAAAAATCAGCTGTAGATTAAGGCTGGACACAATCTCGTGGGAGCACGTGATGGTCAGAGGTTCAGCCCGGAGAAAAGTCCATTAGGAGAGAAGCCATCATGGGCTATCCCTCCCACTCTCACTCCAGCCCTTCCACCCAGCCTGCCCCACCCAGCCCGCCCCACCTCTGCGCCCACTCCAACACTCTTCCCCCTCCAGGACCTCTCCTCCTCCCTGCTCAGGGGCTCATCCAGCACCCAACTCCAACAAGGCTTCCTTCTCTAGCAGGTTGAGTTGTGTTCCCCAGAAGGATGATTCAGTCCTGACCCCCGATGCATGTGATCTTATTCAAAAACAGGGTCTTTGCGAATGTAAACAAGTTAAGAGGAGGTCAAATTCAGGGAGCAGTCTTCATAAGAGAAAGAGGAAGATCTGGACACCCAGACACACACACAGGGAAGGAGGAGATGTGAAGACGTAGGCAGAGACTGCGATGATGTCATCACAGGCCGAGGAATGACCAGAGCCACCAGAATCTGGAAAAAGCAAGGAAGGATCCTCCCCTAGAGCCTTCAGAAGGAACCAACCCCGGCGACACCTTGATTTTGGACTTCTGGCCTCCATTACTGTAAGAGTACATGAAGTTGTTTTACGTCACCTGGTTTGTGGTGCTTTGTTACAACAGCCCTGGCAATTAATACACATTCCCTGACACCGGACTAAGCCAGCTCCCCCAGCCCCAAATCTAAGCTCCGAGTCTGAGTTATTTCATTCATATCTGACTCCCCCCATGAGTCCTGAGGCTGGAACTCATCTGGAGGTAAGGCTCAGGAAAAGGCAGAATCAAGCAGAGCCAGGCTGTCCCTGCAAGGCCTTCCAGGTGGGAGACAGGTCCCTGGCCCTGAATCCCCCGCTCCAACCTCCTCCTGGGACCTTCAAGGTCCAACTATGTTATGTCCCACTAGTTCCCAGAGTTTCCTCTCCATAGGCAGAAAATGGGTGAGGTAGACCTCCCCCAGAAGGCCCCCATGGTTCTCACCACCTGGTATTCTCACCTCCTGGGTAGGCTCTTCCTACACTGAATAGGGCTGACCTGTATAACCAGTAAGATACTGTGGAAAGATGGAGCGGGACTTCCCAGGCTCAGGGAAGCCAGCCTCCATGTCGTGAGGACACTCAACCAACCCTATAGACAGGTCCACATGGTGAGGAACGGAGACCTCCAGCCACCAGCTGTCAACAACGTGCCAGCCCTGTGAGAAAGCCACCTGGGAAGCAGATCCTGCAGCCCAGCAGACAGCTTGACTGCAACCTCATGGGAGACCCTGAGCCAAAATCACCAGCTAAGCCGCTCCAAATTTTGGACCCGCAGAAACTGTGAGATAATAAGCATCTATTGTTATAAACAGCTTTCCTCCTTTCTCCTCTCTGAGCTCCTGATTCTAACATGCTCCCGTGGCTGCCACCCTGGTCAAAGCCACCAGCATCTCCTCCTGGATTGCTGTAATCCACTGCACCAGTCTCCCCACTCTCACCTAGCCCCAAAGTCGATTTCCTACATCCCACTGCTCAGAAACTTCTGATGACCACCTAATCACACTAGAGTAAGTCCCAAACTCCTCCCATGGCCTGCAAGGTCCTATACAATGGCAGACCCTGCCAAACCCATTCATACCCCAGGGCCCTTGCACTTACTGTTTCCTCTGCTTATGAAGTTCTATCTCAAGAGCTCTGCCTGATCCTTTACCTCATGTTTCCTTCTCAGCAAGGCTTTTTCTGATCATTCCTTTTTTTTTCTTTTTAATTTTTTTGTCCTTTATTGATTTTACAGAGAGAGGA
This sequence comes from Tadarida brasiliensis, assembly GCA_030848825.1. Taxonomy (NCBI): domain Eukaryota; kingdom Metazoa; phylum Chordata; class Mammalia; order Chiroptera; family Molossidae; genus Tadarida; species Tadarida brasiliensis. The sequence continues at coordinate 113,954,807 of CM061258.1, forward strand.
AGTGAGAGGGAGAGAGAAAGAGAAACATCGATGAGAGAGAACATCGATTGGCCGCCTCCTGCATGCCCCCCACTGGGGATTGGGCCCACAACCTGGGCATGTGTCCTGACCAGGAATCGAACTGGGGACCTGCTGGTGCATGGGTCGACGCTCAACCACTGAGCCACATTGGCCGGACTGATCATTCCTTTTAAATTTACAACCTCTACCCCCCTCCACCTCGCTTACTAACCAACCTCCCCCATTCCCCTTGTCTGCTTTATTCTTCTCCAGAGCATGTTTCACGACCTGAGGTACTATACACAGAAGGCCCCCACATCTCAGTGCAGTTTTAAGTTTTAATAACTTTAGAGATATAAATGCTACAAAATAAAACCTCTGGATTAAGAGGCAATGGATGAGTATTACTTTTTTTTACTTCAACTGCATTCTATACATTTTCTTCAATTAATCTGTATTACTTTAAAATAAAAAAACTTATTTTTAAAAAACTGAATACACGAAACAAGGATGTGCATTACAACAGTGGTTGTAATATCACAAAACTGGAACCATGTTCTGGGAAAAACCACTGAATTACACACTTTAAAAGGATGACTTTAATAGTATGTGAATTTTACCTCAATAAAGCTGTTATTAGGAACTGGAGGAACTTTATCAGGTTGTCACCTCGTAAATCATCCACAGTTTTTTTTGGTATTAGATCTTTATGTGATCTTTATATTTGTTGGCAAATAATTTGGAATTAGATGCTTTTGCTCTATCAAACCCCTGTTGATTCCTGTCTATTAATTTATGTGGCCCGGCTGGTGTGGCTCAGTGATTGAGCGTCGACCCATGCACCAAGAGGTCACCAGTTCGATTCCTGGTCAGGGCACATGCCCAGGTTGTGGGCCCAATCCCCAGTGGGGGGCATGCAGGAGGCAGCCAATTGACATTCTCTCTCATCAATGTTTCTCTCTCTCTCTCTCTCCCTCTCCCTCTCAAATCAATAAAGGAAAAAAAACACCTAAAAAAAAAAAAAGACTTTCAAGCATAAAAAGTTGCAACCACTGCCCTGGCCGGTTTGGCTCAGCTGTTGGAGCATCGGCCCGTGGACCGGAGAGTCCTGGGTTCAGTTCCTGCTAAGGGCATGTACCTCAGTTACAGTTTGTCCCTGGCCCGGTTGGGGTCGTGTGGGTGGCAACCACTTCATGTGTCCTCTCACATAGGTGTTTCTCTCTCTTTCTCCCTCTCTCCCTCCTGCTCTATCTGAAGATATATGCAAAAATGTCCTCAGGTGAGGATAAAAAAAAAAAAAAAGTTGTGCCCTGGCCAGTTTGGCTCAGAGGTTGGAGCGTCGGCCTGGGACCAGAGAGTCCCGGGTTCGGTTCCCGCTAGGGGCACGTACCAAAAAAAAAAAAAAAAAAAGTTGCAACCACCCTACATGTTCCTCAATAAGGAAACAGACAAACAGTGACAAGTCACTGTGGCAGTGACAAGAGGGGGCCACACTCTGCCCCTCAGCACAAAGGGGTCGCAAAGCAAACACGACTCACAAAGAGGTGTCTGGAAACACCTCATAGAGCAGCCCCACAGCTCGGACGTGGAATACTTGCACACGGAGAATGAACCAGATATGGGAAGGAAGCGCCGGGTCCAAGATGGGGCAGAGAAGCATGAAATAAAGAGACAACAGTATGGAAAAGGCTAACGGTGAATTCTGAATGGAGGGTGTTCTATATTTTCCTGTATGTGTTTCAAATGCTCACAGATTTCTTTTCAAATGTTTTTATTGATTTTTAGAGAGAGGAAGGGAGAAAGAGAGAGAGAGAGAAACATCAATAGGCTGTCTCCTGCACGCCCTGCACTGGGGATCAAGCCCGCAACCCAGGCATGTGCCCTGATTGAGAATCAAATCATTACCTTTCAGTCCATGGGACAATGCTCAACCACTGAGCCACACCGGCTGGGCTGCTCACATTTTTTAAAAAGGAACTTTTAGAGCCCTGGCCGGTTTGGCTCAGTGATTAGAGTGTTGGCCTGCAGACCAGAGAGTCCTGGGTTCATTTCCCGCTAAGAGCATGTACCTTGGTTGCAATTTGTCCCCGGCCCCGGTTGGGGTTGTGTAGGTGGCAGCCATTCTATGTGTCTCTCTTACATCGATGTTTCTCTCTCTCTTCCTCCCTTTCTCCCTCCCGCTCTGTCTGAAGATAAATGCAAAAATGTCCTCAGGTGGCCTCAAGAGCATAAAAAAGGACCAGTCAGAAATGAAGGATGCACTAACTGAAATAAAGAATAGTTTAAACAGATGCAATAGTAGAGTAGGTAAAGCCAAGAAGCAAACCATCGATTTGGAATATAAGGAAGCAAAAAACACCCAATCAGAACAACAAAAAGAAAAAAGAGCCCTGGCCGGTTTGGCTCAGCGGTTGGAGCGTCGGCCTGCGGTCCAGAGAGGCCCGGGTTCGGTTCCCGCTGGGGGCACGTGCCTCGGTTGCGGTTTGTCCCCGGCCCTGGTTGGGTCGTGCGGGAGGCGGCCACTCGGTGTGTCCCCTTCACGTCGATGTTTCTCTCTCTCTTCCTCTCTCTCCCTCCCACTCTATCTGAGCAAAAATGGAGGAGTGTCCTCGGGTGAGTATTAAAAAAAAAAAAAAAAAAAAAAAAGAATCCAAAAAAGTGAGGATAGTATAAGGAGCCTCTGGGACAACTTCAAGCGTGCCAACATTCGCATCTTGGGGGTGCCAGAAGGAGAAGAGAGAGAACAAGAAATCGAAAACCTATTTGAAACAATAATGGCAGAAAACTTCCCTAACTTGGTGAAGGAAACAGACATACAAGTCCAGGAAGCACAGAGAGTCCCAAACAAGATGAATCCCAAGAGGCACACACCAAGACACATCATCATCAAAATGCAAAAGGTTCAAGACAAAGAGAGAATCTTAAAAGCAGCAAGAGAAAAGCAGGTAGTTACCTATAAGGGAGTTCCCATAAGACTGTCAGCTGATTTCTCAAAAGAAACTTTGCAGGCCAGAAGGGAGTGGCAAGAAATATTCAGAGTGATGAAAAGCAAGAACCTACAACCAAGATTACTCTATCCTGCAAAGCTGTCATTTAGAATCGATGGCCATATCAAGAGTTTCCCAGACAAGGAAAAGCTAAAGGAGTTCACCACCACCAAACCATTATTATATGAAATGTTGAAGGGTCTTCTTGAAGAAAAAGATAAAAAAATATAAACAAACAAAATGGCAATAAATACATATCTATCAACAATTGAATCTACAAACAAAATGAACAAGCAGAACAGAAACATTCTCATAGATATAGAGAACTTTTGTTGGATACCAGATGAGTGGGGGCTGGGGGGAGGGGTGAAAAAGGTGAAGGGATTAAGAAGTACAAATTGCTTGTTAGATTGACAAACCTTAAAGGGAAGGGGGGTTGGGGGGGTGGGAAGAAATAAACCAAAGAACTTATATGTATATATGCATAACCAATGGACACAGACAACAGTGTGGGGAAAGGCAGGAGGGGGGCAGGAATGGGGAGGAGGGGGGCAGTGGGGGGAAAATGAGGAACATCTGTAATACATTCAACAATAAAGATAAGTTAAAAAAAATGTCCTCAGGTGAGGATAAAAAAAAAACAGGAACTTTTAGAGAAGAAATATATGCATCAAAAGGAACTGGTAGCAGCTCCCAAGTGTGCGTGCATGTATGTATGTGTGTGCATGCGTGTATAAGTGTATTGTGCATAGTGTATATACAGGTGTATGTGTGTTGTGCTTGTGGGTGCATGTATGTGTGTATAGTATGTGTGTGCTGTGTGCATATTGTGTGTGTCTGTGTGTGTACACACTTTTGGACCAAAAAGAGCAAGCACAGCTAATAAGACGGAGAACGGAAAATGAGAAAAGGTGACGGGAGAAACAGAAGGAAAGCATAATAAAGGTGAGAAGAGAAGACACCACCACACCACCAGCTCTTCCTCCATCCCCCGAGGCAGTGCCCTGGCCCGGTTTTCCCATGGAACCCATCAAAGGGGGACAGATCCTGCCTCTACTTTCTTTTTTTTAATCCTCACCTGAGGACATGCTTAGAGAGAAAGAGAGAGAGAGAAACATCGATGTGAGAAAGAAACACTGATCAGTTGCCTTCTGTACACTCCCTGACTAGGGATCAAACCCGCAATCCAGGTATGTGCCCTGACCAGGAATCTAACCAGCAACCTCTGGTGGAGGGGACTGATGCTCAACCAACTGAGCCACTCCGGCCAGGCCCTGCCCCCACTTTCCATGTGGGAAACTGTGCTCAGAAGTCACCAAGGTGGTGATGGTGGAGCTGGGCTCAAACCTGCTGACTCCAAGATCACCGTGTCTCAGTCCCATACCGGGTGCCTCCCCTCCTACGACACGAGGATGGCAATGGCGATCATTGGTCAGTGGTGTCATCTCTGGTCACAAAGGGTGGCTGTTCACACACAATGAACCACATGCAGAGGCCTCTTGCATCAGAAAATCCTTCTGTGGCCACACTCGGAGGGCCTGCCAGAGGCCATGATTTCAGCCTAGAGCCTCAGCAATGTGGCAAACTCCAGGACACCATGGCCTCAGAGCCTCAGTGGGACAGCTAAAATAAACTCATGCCCCTGGCCCCTCCTTCCTGTCACCAGTCGAGGGGCACTGAAGCTCAGATGGTTCGCCTCCTCTCCGACCAAGGGATTCAGACTCTGCCCTACTTAAGGTGTCCACTTGGCATGGATGACAGAGGTGAACAGCCACTGACACAAAGACTGAGAGTGCCTCCCTGGGGGACTACCAGCATTCCCATACATGGCCCCGTTTCCTTTAGACACCAGGTGCAGAAGGACACACATTTCATCATATTCTAGAGATGACAGAAATCAAAGCCACAAGGCCACTAGTTAGTGGCTGTCTCGGTGACAGCCAGTGGAGGGTGGGCAGAGATCATCCCTTTGGGCCACAGAGCAAGCCAAACAGGCTTCTGGGTTTCCCTTTTGTTTTTTGTTTTTTTAATCCTCACCCGAGGATATTTTTCCATTTATCTTCAGACAGAGTTGGAGGGAGATAGGGAGAAAGAGAGAGAGAAACATCAATGTGAGAGAGACACATGGATTGGTTGCCTCCCTCACAACCCCAACCAGGGCCAGGGACGAACCGCAACGGAGGTAGTACGTGCCCTTGGCCAGAATCAAACCCAGGACTCTTTGGTCCATAGGCTGGAGCTCTAACCGCTGAGCAAAACCAGCCAGGGCTTCCCTTTTGTTCTGTCCGTTCCACTTTCAAATGTGTGTGTTGTACACGTGTGCAATGACCATCATTTACAACAGAAAAAATGAAAACATTCTAAATTGCTTAAATGAACTAACCCGCTGAGGGAGGCACCAGGATGTGCAAAGATCTCCAGGGAACCAATGAAAAGGCAAAGCACAGGTCAGCGTGGAGAACACAGCATGGATGAATTCCACTAAATGAAGTGTCTCAAAGGATCCAACCAAATTGTTGGCAGGAACCTCCAAGGAGGTGGGGAGAGGGCTGGGAAGAATAAAACGGAGACTTCCACATTCTCCCCCAAAATATCTGAATTGCTTGAATCCTTTGCTACAGAGATTTTTTTAAAAACCCAACTTTATCAAGAAACTAGAGTTTGGGACTCAGCTACAGACTGAATGTTTGTGTGTGCCCCCCACCCCCAAATGCACAAGTTGAAACCTAACCCCCAGTGTGATGGTATTTGGAGGTGGAGCCTTGGGGGTGGTTAGGTCATGAGGATGGAGCTCTGATGAATGGAATCCTCATTTCACCCCGACTCATGGAGCAGGGCTGTGCACCTTGGGGGTGCCCACATCGTCCTGACTCCTGAGGGCCACCTGCTTGGGAAACAGGGGCTCCAAGTGCCTGACTTGGTGTCCTTTCCGTCAAGGTTCTAGGTAACCCAGCCTCCTGCCTCATATTCCTGATGTTGCGGCCCGACGATAAAGCAATCCCCAACAGCAAATGTTACCACACCTCAACCTAAGGGCCAGGTGCCCACTCACCACTCTGCAAACTAGTGATTCTGCTCTGCACTGCCCACTTCAGTCCCTCTGGCCCAAAGAGCTGCTCACACCTTTCAACTCTGAGGTGAGGCCTCCCATGACCTCCCTACAGGCCATCTGCAACTTGCCAGCAAATCCTGTTTTTCCTTGTTTGTTGGTTGGTTCACACTCTGTCCTCCCCCTGCCAAGACCAGGGGTCATATGTTTGTTCACTGGCCCATGTCCCCAGTGGCCCCCACCATGGCCTGCATACAGTAGGGTTCAATAAAAATTAACCAAATAAGTCCGGCTGGTGTGGCTCAGTGGTTGAGCACAGACCCATGCACCAAGAGGTCACTGGTTCGATTCCTGGTCAGGGCACATGCCCAGGTTGTGGGCCCGATCCTCAGTGGGGGCATGCAGGAGGCGACCAATCAATGTGCTCTCTCATTGATGTTTCTATCTCTTTCTCCCTCTTACTTCCTCTCTCTCTAAAATCAATAAAGGAAAAAAAATTTTTAAAGAAATTAACCAAATAAAAGGTAGATCACACTGCTATTACTATTTGACAGTCAAGAAAATAGGAACAGCCCTGGCCAGTTTGGCTCAGCAATTAGAGCGTCAGCCCACAGACCAATGAGTCACGGGTTCGATTCGGGTCAAGGGCACGTACCTCGGTTGTGGTTCGTCCCCAGCCCTGGTTGGGTCGTTCAGGAGATAACCAGTCGATGTGGCTCTATCACATTGATGTTTCTCTCTGTCTCTCTCTCTCCCTCCCTCCCACTCTATCTGATAATAAGTAGAAAAATATCCTCAGGTGAGGAATAAAAAGAAAATAGGAACAGAGAGGTCCACTAACCAGCTCAAGCCACACATAAGTGAGAGGCGGCGTCCTCACTGAAAACCCATGCTGACCCAAAAGCCCGACCTCTCAACTATGCCAATCCAGTATGTGTTTTTTCAATACCACCAAGAAATTATCATTCTCAGAAGATGTTGACTGGACGGCCTTTAAATTTTTTGCTCAATTCTGCCACTATCTACCTGCAGACAGCAGTGGATCCCACAGGTTAAGGGCTCTGTCCCACATGACTGTACCTCACTTCAGATGCCAACCACAAGTCCAGGTTGTCACCTATGCTTCTGCCCGATCAACTTTAGATCAGAGGTTCCCACGACTTCCTCCTCGGGTTCATTCATTTGCCAGAGTGGCTCACAGAACTCAGGAAAACAGTTCACTTACCAGGTTACCAGTTTAAAAGGACATGACCTGGGAACGGCCAGATGGAAGAGATGCACAGGGCGAGCTGTGGGAAGGGATGTGGGGCTTCCATGTTCCCTCTCTGTGCACCTCCCAGCATCAGTGTGCTCACCAACCTTGAAGCTCTCCAAACCCATCCTTTTGGGTCTTTACGGAGGCTTCATTACATAGGCATGATTGACTAAATCGCTGACCTTTGGTGATCATCTCAACCTCCAGCCCTCTAATCACACAGTTGGCTCCTCTGGCAATCAGCTGCCATTCTCAGGTGCTTTCCAAAAATCATCTCATTGACATAAACTCAGATGTGATAGAAAGGGGTTATTAATATCAAAAACCACCCATTTCACTTTTATCTCTCATCATTAGGAAATTTCAAGGGTTTTAGAAGCTCTGTGCCAGAAACAGATGAAGACCAAATATATACTTTTTTGTTGTTAATCCTCACCTGAGGATATTTTTCCATTGGTTTTTTTTTTTAATCCTCACTCAAGGACATTTTTGCATTTATCTTCAGATAGAGTGGGAGGGAGAGAGGAAGGAAGAGAGAGAGAGAGAGAGAGAGAGAGAGAGAGAGAACATCGATGTGAGAGAGACACATCAAGTGGTTGGCACCCACACGACCTCAACCAGGGCCGGGGACAAACTGCACCCGAGGTACGTGTCCTTAGTGGGAATCGAACCCGGGACTCTCCGGTCCACGGGCCAATGCTCCAACCACTGAGACAAACCAGCCAGGGCTCCACTGATTTTTAGAGAGAGTGGAAGGTGGGGGGAAGAGAGAGAGAGAAACATCGATGTGAGAGAGATACACGGCTTGGTTGCCTCCTACACATGCCCTGACAGGGGTGGGGGTGAGGTGGGGATCAAACCCGCAACCCAGGTACATGCCCTTGATCAGGAATTGAATCCTTGCCCCTTTGGTGCACGGGCCAACACTCTAACCACTGAGTCATGCTGGCCCGGGCCCAAATGTATACTTTTTATTATAAATCACAATTATCCCTGCCAGGTAAACTATGACATTAATAGACATGCTCCATGTCCCCCTCCTAAGAAACAACACTGGCCCTGGAACCTGGGACACTGGTATGGAGTTCACTCAGTGGCCCAGGTCATCATTCCCACTCCAGTGAGAGGGAGCAGCAAAGGTGAGAAGGCATCTATCTGTAAAGGCTAGGAATAACTCACTGATTCCACCCTCGGAAATGTGTCTCACTCTGTAACAAGACAGATGTTTCCGGTTCCAGCTTCCTGAAATCCATGAAATCTGCTGCCACTAGGCCCCAGCTGGTCCTGCCCACCAGGAGATCAGTATATCACAGTCCCCCGAGAGTACAGATCTCAGGAAAGCATCTTTAGGCCCTCAAGAAGACCCTGCCAGGAGAAGCCCCACAGCCTGTGAGCCTGTTTCCAAATGGTCAGAGAGAAGAGACTAACCCCAAGGTGGTCTCAACCACCTCTAATCTCCCTGCTCATGGAGGTCACACACATGCACTGAACAGCAGTTCTCTGCTTGCCACTCAGGCCAGTGACTCAGCACCCATAACTTCTCTGGGTCTCAGTGTCCCCATCTGTGACATGGGAGGCCTCAGGAAGAACACTGGCTTCAGACTGAAAGAGGGCAGCTCAAGATGCCCTAGGATAAAAAGAGCCTTGGAGCCCTGGCCAGTTTGGCTCAGGGGTTGGAGCGTCGGCCTGCGGACCACAGAGTCCCAGGTTCGGTTCCTGCTAGGGGCACGTGCCAAAAAAAGAAAAAAAATTAAAAAGAGCTTTGGACAGGCGAAAAGACACCTGACAAGCATTTGCTGCCCAGCCTCCCTCTAGTGTGAGTCTTAACACAGTGGGACAATTTTAGAAGCTCTCATCCCCCAGCAAGGAAGGAGCACTAAGCAAAGAGTCTGGTTCTCTGAGTTCCCATAATTTTTTGTAGCCACCTTTTTTCAGGGGAAGGGATCCTCCTCAGCTTATACTCCTTTTCTGGAAACAGCCTCCACCACCCACAGGGGTGGGCCCCATCTACCAACAGAGGCACAAGGCTCTTGCCCCCTGGATACAGCTCGCTGGCCAAGGTGGACACCTGATTGTGCTGGGCTAGTAACCAGATTCTCTCCCCCATGGAACTGGACTGTGGAATTGGACTGGGGACCAAAAGCCTTGGTCCTTGAGAGCCCCTGGTGGGTGACAGTAGGCTTTACAAATGTCACAGCAGCATGACGCTGAGGCCAGAGTGGAACAGGGGCTCTTTTTCTGAAGGTTTCCACTTCTTGATGACCCACCCTTGGGTTCCAGAGGACACTCCCCTCCCCTTCCAATGTATTCCATTTCTTGCCTAAGCTAATTTTCATAAACACCATAGCAACAGCCAATTTCCAAAGAATCCAAAATGTAATACAAAGCACTTAGGAAAGAACTGCAAATCAGGGAGAAAAAAGAGGCAATCCAATATAAAATATATGGCCATGGCCGGAGTGGATGAGTGGTTAGAGCATCGGCTAGCACATTTCAATTCCTGGTCAATGGCACCGACCAGGGTTGCAGGTTCCATACCCCGCCCCAGTCCGGCGCATGCGGGAGGCAACCGATCACTGTGTCTTTCTCACATCCTGTTTGTTTGTTTGTTTCTCTCTCTCTCTTTCTCCCCCTTCCCTTTCTCTCTCCTTCCTCCTTCCCTCCATTCTCTCCAAAAATCAACGGGAAAAGTATCCTCAGGTGAGGATGAACAAAAACAACAACAAAATATGCAAAAGATGTCACCAGACCCCTCACAAAAGGAGGAAGAGAACAGCAATTTACATACAAAAAGGTGCCCAACCTCATAAGTCATCAGGGAAAAGTAAGTTACAACTATGAGATAAGCCTGGCTAAAATTAAAAAGAAAAACAGCCCTGCCTGTGTGGCTCAGTGGACTGGGCACCAGTCCCACTGACTGAGAGGTCCTGGTTTGATTCCCGATCAGGGCACAGTGGGGGCATGCAGGGGGCATGCAGGGGGCATGCAGGAGGCACGCAGGAGGCAGCCAATCCTCAGATGTTTCTCTCTCACAATGATGTTTCTATCACTTTCTCCCTTCCTTCCTCTTTCTCTGAAAAATCAATAGAAACGTGTGTGTGTTTTTTTTAATTTTAAAAAAAGAAAAGCAACAAATAAAACACACCCTGCTACTAGCAGTGTTGGTGAGGACTCAGAGCCAAGAGAACTCTGCCGCTCAGCCCAGGGGGGTGCACACTGGTTCAGTCGACTCGTGAAACTGTGAAAACTGCTGATGACGCACACGTGCACCCGGGGGCCCCAGCACCCACTCCCAGGGAAGAAAATGGACTGAAAGAGGCGAGTAACTTAGAGTAATCAAAATCACGGTCAGAAAAGAGAGTGGCGGTTGCCCAGCCGGTGTGGCTCAGTGGACTGAGCATCGTCCCATTGCCTGAGAAGTCCCAGTTCAATTCCTGGTCAGGGCACATGCCCTGTTGTGGGCTCGATCCCCAGTGGGGGGCGTGCAGGAGGCGGCCGATTGATGTTTCTCTCGCATTGATGTTTCTATCTCTCTCTCTCTCTTCCTTTCTCTTTCTAAAAAAATCAATAAAATATATTTTTTAAAAAAAAAAAGAGAGAGAGTGGTGGTTGCCAGGGGCTGAGGCGAGGGGAATAAGGAGTTAGTGTTTAATGGGGACAGAGTTTCCGTTTCACAAGATGAAATGAGTCATGGGGTGATGGAGATGATGGGGATGATGGCCGCACAACAATGTGAATATATTAAAAATGGAGAAGATAGTAATTGTTATATGTATTTTACCACAATTAACAAAGCTAAGAAAAAAAATGGACCCAGACAAATCAGATCATGGGCACCAAAGCCAGTTACAAGTGTCCACGGCAGCATTTTGCCTAAGAGCCCAGACCAGGAACAATGCCCGTCCACATGAATGGATGAACACACAGGAGCATCAACTGAAGATCACATAGCAAAGAAAGGAAACCAGCTACTGCCCATGAACCGTGTGTCAGGGCCTCTCGTCAGCAAATGTGGAGGGAAAGAGTGCCAGTTAAGTTTATATCAAGTTCAAAAACAGGCAAAACTCACCTCACCTCTGGGGAGATCAGGAAGGGCTTTCCCAGAGAGGAAGAAGATTGTGAAGGGGCACCAGGGGGCTTCAGGGACGACTACTGTTATAGTTCTTCAACACCTGCACTTTGTGGCCACTCATCAAGCTGTCTGCTTGTGATCTGTACATTTCCTATATGTTACACCTTGATTTTAAATATATATGTGAAGCCCTGGCCACTTTGGCTCAGCGGTTAGGGCATCGGACTGCAGACTATAGGGTCACAGGTTCGATTCCCAGTCAAGGGCATGTACCTAGGTTGCAGGTTCGATCCCTGGCCCTGGTTGTGCAGGAGGCAACCAATAGATGTGTGTATGTGTGTCTCTCTCTCCCTCCCTCTCTTCTACTCTATCTAAAAATCAATAGGAAAATATCCTCAGGTGAGGTTGTTTGTTTGTTTTGGGTTTTTTTTAATCCTCACCCGAGGACATTTTTGCATTATCTTCAGATAGACTGAGAGAGAGAGAGGGGGGAAGAGAGAGAGAGAGACATTGATGTGAGAGAGACACATAGACTGGCTGCCACCCACATGACCCCATCCGGGGCGGGGACAAACTGCAACCGAGGTACACGCCCTTAGTGGGAACCGAACTCGGAGGAACTTCCTGGTCCGCAGGCCGATGCTTTAACCACTGAGCCAAACCAGCCAGGGCCTCAGGTGAGGTTTAACAAAAATAAGATAAAATAAATATGTATGTGAATACATTTTTAATGCACTGAACTGAGTACAAGTCTTATTTCCATTCCCCCTAAAGACTCCCAGGGTCTTGTCACTCAGGGATAGTACAATGACCACGAATTCCATGGGGCAGGAGATCTGAACAGCAGAAAGCTGAAGTTATCAGAAAAGAGGATGCCAGAGCAGACAGGAGGGAGTCAGCATGGCGGTCAGCCCAGGGCTGCCCAGGGCTGCCCAGGACCAAGGGGGAGGGCCCAAGTCAACAGGATGAAAATGATGTTCTTTCTAATGGGCCTTAGGCCTTCTTTAAGACACAGGTGGACAGATGTTCCAATGTCGAGTCATTCCTAAATGCTTTTTTAAAAAAAATGTTTGTACTGATTTTAGAGAAAGGAAGGGAAAGGGGGAGAGAGAGAAAAAAACATTGATCAGCTACCTCCCACATGCCCCCACTGGGGATCAGGCCCACAACCTGGGCATGTGCCCGACCAGGAATTGAACCAGCAACCTCTCAGTGCATGGGACGCCGCCCAACCCAGCCACACCAGCAGGGGCCCTCAAGGCTCTTGCTTCCTCACCTAGTTCTATGAGAAAGTGAGCCAACTGTTTTCTTTTCTTTTGTAAAATTGATTTGAGAGAGAGAGAGAGAGAAACATCAATTTGTTGTTCCACTTATTTATGCATTCATTGGATTCATTGGTTGATTCTTGTGTGTGCCCTGACTGGGGATTGAACCTGCAACCTTAGCGTGTGGGGAGGATGCTCCAACCAACTGAGCTACCCAGCCAGGGTGCCAATTGTTTTCTTTTTTGACAGCAGGTGGCCCCAGTCCCATGCTGTTCCACACTGTTGGCTTTCCTGAAATGTGAGGTTGGGTGACTGTGCACGCTCGACAGAAATGCACATGGGAAATGCCAAATGGAACATGGTCCCAATTCAAATGTCTGGCCTGGGCAGCATTGGGTTTGGGAGGTGGCAGTGGTCACCGTCCTCCAGAGTCAGCCAGGAAGTGTAGGATATTCTCCAGGAAACTTCTGGGCCCACTGGAAAACACAATCTGGCCAGGCCAAGGCCAGAGCCAGGTCCCACCCTGCTGAGTCACATGGACTTGCAGAGCTGGAAATGAAAGAGGCCTGGGGATCCAGAGGTTAACCTGCTGAGTCGGGGAGACTGGGGCCCAAGAGTGAGCTCATGGCTGAGGATTTGGAATTCAGTGCTCCTCCTACCAGACCCGGCCATGTCTGTGGGAGGGTGTGTTGTAAACACTGTAAAGGCCACCCCAACTGTGAGGAAGAAAACAAACACAGACACACACACACACACACACACACACACACACACACACCCCTTTTATCCTGGGGCAGCCAGGCCCTCAGCACCATGGCCGACTATAGGATGGCAGTAGTTACTTTGTGGCATGGGATAAAAGGCCCCTTGGCCCTCTGGCCAGACCAACACCAACTCAGGCTTCCTTCAGGTGCCAGGCTGTGCAGGCCTTCGGAGAGAACAATTTCAAAGGGCCAAGAAAGGTTTTGTTAATGTGCCCGCATGAAACACATGGCAGTGTTGATGAGAAAGCTCAACAAAGCCCAGGGAGGGCAAAGCGGGCAGGCACACAGAGCAAGCTTATTTGAGTCAGAAGTGAGGATTTCTCAACAATTCCCAGAGGAACTATAAAAGGTCCCCGAAACACACATGGAACTGAGTGAAGAATGTGGGACCTCAGAGACAAACATGCAGAGCTCCAGTGTCCTCTCAAACCCCTGAGGTAGGCAACACTCCAACATCAAGATCTGCCGAATCTCAGCCCAGGGGGCCACAGGGCCCAAGTGCCAATGGCAGGCTCCTAAACCCAAGTCACCCTCTGCTTCTTCTTAGCGAAGCAGGTTCTAAGATGCCTTCCCCCCATGAACAAGTTAAAAGCTTTTGCTGCTGTTGTTTTGTTGTTGTTTTGATCTGAAATATAACAACTGAAGCTTGGAAAATATAACTTATTTATACAGCTCTTATAACAATAAAATCCAAATTAAGCTGACACGGGCAGGAACACAGAACTAGTTCTTAAGTGAATGGCATAGGTGACACTTGGGGAAGGTGAATGTCCTGAAGCTGGCAATGATGGTACAGGTCTTTGAGGGGGGAGGTGAAACCCTGGGTGCAGGTGGAGTCCCTCTTTCCATCCCCATCCCACTGCCACCAACGATGGGCCTCAGAGTGCAAGTTCACTCCCTCTGGACAGTGACGGCTCATGGAACCAGAATGTCCCCAATGACAAAGGACACCCTTGGTGACACAGAGCATCCTCCTCCCTCATCTAGAACACCTGCCTCAGTTCTTTCCTTCAGGCACCAAATATATCAGAGTCGGCAAGGCCCTGCTCTGGAAAGAGTAAACCAACACCAGCATGGAGTGTGGTCAAATAGATGTTTCTAGACTGCCCTCAACACAAAAGCACACACCCCAAGTCTCCTCACAATCACCCTGGGCCCCTCCATTACGTGGTGGCAGATCCAGAAGTCCTCAGCCCCAGCCTGACCCCACGGAATAAGACACAGCCCAGTCTGAGCAGCTGGCCCAATGGGGGATGGGGGCCACTTTCTGCAGTAATAAATTTGCACAAGCATTTATTAAATGCCTACTTGGCGCCAGGCCCAGGTACGGTGCAACAAAGGGCTCAATCTGATTTCTAGTTCCTCTACCAAAGAGGACAAAAGTCTGGTGTCACAAGGACGTGGCAAAGCTCCAGGAAGATAATGGAGGTGAAATGCTCTGAAAGTACACACACCTGATTACAAAAGGTTTAGATCTGGGGCACTGCCACTTCCCCCCTCCACCTCTCAGGCTGGTGGGTCACAGAGCTGATCACCCCTCCTTCTGACACTTCTCTGGGGTGACCTGTGTCAGCATGACGTCCCTTAAACACCAGGGCAGGGCAGCAGGTATAGCTCTAAGACACAATTAACAGTAACAACAGCAGTAGGAGGGATAGCCGTGACAGCAGCTGCCCACAGCCAGGCACTCCAGGAGTGTAGCTACTGTGCTCCAGGCTCTCTTCCGCATGGGGGACACACCTCTTTAAGTGCTCTAACGAGGTGTCCAAACTTTGCTTTGACCCTCAGCTGGGGCCTGGCCAGCTCTACAATGGGGCAAGGGAGTGCAGAAATAAATCTCACATTTATGGTCAACTAATTATTGACAAAGGTGCAAAGGCAATTTGATGGGAAAAGAACTGTTTTTCCCCCCAACAAATAGTGTTGAAATAACTGAATATCCATTTGCAAACAAACAAAAATGACCTTAGATCTTTACCTCAACCATACATGAAAAATATCAACTCTAAATGGATCACCAAGCTAAATATATGAGCTGAAACTATAGAACTTCTAGGGGGAAAAAGTAGATCTTTGTGAGATCTCTTAGGTATAACTCCAAAAACATTAAGCATTAAAAAAATTAACAAACTGAACTTCACTAAGATTTAAAACTTTTGCTCCTCAAAAACACCATTAAGAAAATTAAAAGACAAGCTACAGATTGGGAAAAAATATCTGCAAATCACAGAGCTGATAAAGGAATTGTATCATTGTATCCAGAATACATAAAGAACTCTTACAACTCAGTAAGACAAACAATACAATTTTTTAAAACTGAAAAAAAAAAAAAAGACCAAAATAGACATTTCTCACACACATACACAGACACACGGGCTATACAAATGGCCATTAAGCACATGGAAAGATGCGCAATATCATCAGTCACCAGGGAAATGCATATCAAAACCTCAAGGAGATACCACATCACGCCCATGAGGATGGTTATAATTAAAAAGACAAAAAAGCCGCCCGGCTGGTGTGGCTCAGTGGTTGAGCATCAATCCATGCACTAAGAGGTCCCAGTTCAATTCCTGGTCAGGGCACATGCCCAGGTTGTGGGCCAAATCCCCACTGGGGGCATGCAGGAGCCAGCCAACAGATGTTCTCTCTCCTCGATGTTTCTATCTCTCTCTCCCTCTACCTTCTTCTCTCTCTAAAATCAATAAAGAAAAAAAATAAAATTGCCCTGGCCAGTTTGGCTCAGTGGTTAGAGCGTTGGCCTGCGGTCCAGAGAGACCCGGGTTCGGTTTCCGCTAGGGGCATGTGCCTCAGTTGCAGTTTGTCCCCGGCCCTGGTTGGGTCATGTGGGATGCAGCCACTCGATGTGTCCCTTTCACGTCGATGTTTCTCTCTCTCTCTTTCTCTCTCTCCCTCCCACTCTATCTGAACAAAAAATGGAAAAATGTCCTCGGGTGAGGATAATAAATAAATAAATAAAATAAAAAGAGAAAAAAGCCCAGCCGGTGTGGATCAGTGGATTGGGTGTAGTCCCATGGACTGAGAGGTCCCAGTTGGATTCCCGGTCAGGGCACATGCCTGGGTTTTGGACTCGATCCCCAGTAGGGGGCATACAGGAGGCAGCGAATGGATGTTTCTCTCACATTGATGTTTCTCTCTCTCTCCCTTCCTCTCTCTCTAAAAAAATCAATAAAAATATATTAAAAACAAAACAAAGACAGCCTTGGCCAGGTAGCTCAGTTGGTTATAGCATCATCCCGATATACCAAGGTTGTGGGTTCGATCCCTGGTCAGGGCACATACAAGAATCAACCGATGAATGCATAAATAAGTGGAACAACAAATTGATATTTTTTTGTTTATTATTTTATTTTATTTTTGTTTATTTATTTTTTTTATCCTCACCCGAGGACATTTTTTTTTTGCATTTATCTTCAGATAAAACGGGAGGGAGAGAGGGAGGAAGAGAGAAAGAAACATAGACATGAGAGAGACACACATCGAGTGGTTGCCACCCACACGATCCAACCAGGGCCGGAGACAAATTGCAACAGAGGTACGTGCCCTTAGCAGGAACCGAACCCGGGACTCTCTGGTCCACAGGCCGATGCTTTTACCGCTGAGCAAACCCGGCCAGGGCTGTTTTGTTTTGTTTTGTTTTGTTTTGTTTTTTATCCTCACCTGAGGACATTTTTTTTTTTTTGCATTTATCTTCAGATAGAGCGGGAGGGAGAGAGGCGGGAAGAGAGAGAAAGAAACATCAATGTGAGACAGACACATTGACTGGTTGCCCACAGGACCCCAACTGGGACCGGGGACAAACTGCAACCGAGGTACATGCCCTTAGCGGAACCGAACCCAGGACTCTCCGGTCCGCGGGCAGACGCTCCAACCGCTGAGCCAAACCGGCCAGGGCGTGTTTTGTTTTGTTTTAAAAGACAGACAAGGACATGGAGAAATTAGAACCTTCACACAGTGCTGGTGGGAATAACTGTAAAATGGACCGGACACTATGGAAAACAGTCTGGCAGTTCCTCAAAAGGTTAAACATGGAGTTACCCTAAAACCCAGTAATTCCACTCCTAGGTATCTACCCAGCAAAAATGCATAGGGCTACACAAAGTTCACCAATATTCATAGTAGCATTATTCATTAATAGGCCAAAAGTGGAAATAACCCAAACATTCATTAACTGGTGAATAGATAAAATATACTATATCCATACAATAAAGTACACACACGCTACAACATGGATTAAGCTCAAACATATTATGCTAATTGACAAAAGGCAGACACAAAAAAGACTACATGCTGGGATTCCATTTATGTCAAATGTCCAAAAGGGCAAATTTTAAAGACAGAAAACAGATGAGTGATGGGATGGGGGTAGGGACTGACTACACAGAGGCATGAGGAAACTTTGGGGAGTGATGTAAATGTCTAAAACTGTGGTGACGGTTGCACGATTCTATAAATTTACTAAAAAATCACCAAATCATATGTTTACAATGGATGAGTTCTAAGGCACACAAATTATACTTTAATAACATTGTTAAAAGTAAAATAAATACAATAAAAAAACAAAGCAAATGTTTTTTTTTTTTCTTCTTTATTGATTTTAGAGAGGAAGGGAGAGGGAAAGAGAGATAGAAACATCTGTGAGAGAGAACATCTACTGGCCGCCTCCTGCATGCTCCCCACTGGGGATTTGGCCCACAACCTGGGCATATGCCCTGACTGGAAATCGAACTGGCGACCTCCTGATGCATGGGTTGACGCTCAGCCACTGAGTCACACCGGCCAGGCAAAGCAAATGTTATTAAATTCAAGCTAAGTACTGTTGCAGTGCATGCTTAAAGTCCCAGAAGCAAAACAAAACTGGACAGGAGATCTTAAAATTCTCACCACACACACATAAAAAGTAACTGAGGTGATGAATAAGTTAACTAACCTATTGTGGTAATCATTTTCCAATATATACATATATCAAATCACCACACTGTATACCTTAAAGTTACACAATGTTATATGTCAATTATATCTTTTTTTCTTCATTTTTATTTATTGACTTGAGAGAGAGAAAGGGAAGGAAAGAGAGAAACATGAATCTGTTGCTCTACTTATTGATGCATTCATTGATTGCTTCTTGTATGTACCCTGACCAGAGATCGAACCCGAAACCTTGGCCTATCGGGACGATGCTCTAACCAACTGAGCTACCCGACCAGAGCCCAATTATATCTTAATAAAGCTGGGTGAAAAACTGGACAGCGTTAGAGGTATTTAAAAAATATTAACACCCAAGGATTCTTTCTCCTTGATATAATCAACGAAACTGGCAGAGACCTGTAATAACTTTCTCTTAAAAACAATTGAAAAGTCCATGGGGGCACCTGCTAAAATCATCTCAAATACCCCTGCAATCCCTAGTCCACTGTTGGGGAAACATACTAAAGTACGCTAAGGTCCCTTCTGCCTCAGACTGACCCTCCCTAAGCAAGGGATGAGGAAGCAGAAAGGACAGCCTTTGGACTGGACAGGCCCCAAATACTGCTGTTGCTGGCAGCAAAACCAAGGTGGCTCGTGGCATTCACTTAGGTGCCAGCCCCAATCCACTAGTTGCGGCTGACTAGGGTGTTCATTGGTGGATTCTGAAACCAAGTCCAGGCTCAGTGGGAAAGTGTTTCCTGTCTGATTAGCAAGCTCTGCCACTCAGAACCTGAAAATGGTACTGTAAATACCTTGTATTTGTGGTTTTGTACAAAAGTCCAAGTGAAGGGACATCAAGTTTGTTCTGGTCCCAGGTGACAGGAGGTGCCACATTAAACTTTGACATTTTTGCCATACCACTGTTAACTGCTATTAGGGTCTGAGCTATCATCTGATTTCCTTCCTAAGCCATTATAGCAGCTAATACTTTTCGAGGATCTCTTAGGTGCCAGGCACTGTTTTGAGTACAGTACAAGGAAAAGTCCATTTTACAGATGAGGAAACTGGGACCCAGGGGGCTAAGCAACTTGCCTAAGGTCACTAAGGTAAAGACAGGCTGGAAGAACATCAGCGATGGAAAAGGATGACTTCAAACAACTGCTCTATCAGATCTGGGGAAGTCAGCCCACAGGGCCTCCAGGGGACACCCAAACCAGGCTGGGCTGCCCTGCCCTTGTGCCTGGGACACAAGCAGGCATGGAGATCTCCCCGACTAGTAGGCAACAGTACCTTCTGCCCAGTTCTGTTTGCCTCCCTTCCGACTGTGCTAAATCCATCTCCACCCCCTTCATTACCAGTAGCCCCAGACACTCCACCTCTTTCACCTTCCAAAATCAGGACAGAACAGTTCTCAAACTTGAGTAGACATCAGATTCACCTGGGGAATGGGCTTTAAATGCAGGTTCCTCAGCCCCCAGCAGGTCTGAGGCAGGTCCTGGGAACTGCATGTTTCACAAGCTTCCCCACTGATGGAAGCTGGGAGTCCTGAACCACATTCAGAGAAAACCCAGCCTGGTGAATGCCCACAAGCCAACTGTGAGGCCTAGAAGAGCATATTGGATCGGATGCTTCAGAAGCCAGGATCAGAGGACCCAATATGAAAGTCCTCATGATGTTCAAGCTCCCTACCCTCTTTCTTCTCTCCTTTCCATGGCAAATAACCAGATGAGATGGACAGTGAGGAACTGGAGGTAAAGTTCTGGGTCAGGCCACACTCACCTTTAGAGGTAGCAGAACAAAGTGGGAACAACTCATCTGGAAGTTGGCCTCCTAGTTAGCTCTGAGATTCTGGGAAAGTCACACCCTCCCTGGTGGCTTAGGTCTCTCCTCACAAAAAAAGGAGACCAGAGAACCCATAGGTTCCCCCACCCCCCCAACCATTCTCCTGTTCTCCAGCAAGATTCCCAGCCTCTTCCCCCTCGATTATAATCATCTCCTTGGGCCCAGCCTCACTCTTCCCACCACACAAAGGCGCCAGGAGGTCATAGGAGAGCTAAACCTCTGTCCATATTGGACGGAGAGTGTCCTGAACCACTGGTTGGGTCCACACCAAGCCACCAAAGAAAGCCAAAACCGGCAATGATGTGATGTCAACCTTTATGACAATGACCACTTTGTAAGCACAAGCGAAGTGCCGGGCACGGTGTTAACCCCTAGTCAGCGTCGCGCCCGAAACCTCACCCCAGCCCTACTGTCCTAGGAGTATCCCGAGGGTCTTCCCAGTGTGCAGACTGGGAGCTGAGGCACTCGGGCGAAGTGACTGACCCAAGGTCACCCATCCTGGACCAGGCGGTCAGCCCAGGGCCCCACACACGCCCCGGGTTCGGGTCGAGAGCGCGCGGAGCTCGGGGCAAGGAGGCAGGCGGCGGGAAGGGCGGGGGGCCCAGCAGAGCCCCCACCCCAGCCCTGCGCGGGGGCCCCGCCTGCCGCCAAGCCCGCCGCCGGCCACTCACCGGACTTCGGGGGGTAGCGATAGGCCGAGTTCGCCTGAATGTCGATGTCCTCCACGCCCGCGATGCGTCGGCTCAGGATGGAGCCCATGGTGCGCGGCGCCGGGCCGGGCCGGCCGGGACCGGGGTGGGACGGGGGCGGCGGCAGCGGCGTCCTCACGCAGACATGGCCGGGACCAGGCCGCACAGACGCCTGCCCACGGCCACGGAAGCCTGGGCCTCGGAGCCCCCACCCCCGACTCAGCCGGCGCCGGACGCCACGGCGGCCCTCCCCCCGCATCCGAGGCACCTCGGGAAATGGAGTCCCCCTGCCTCCGAGGTCCCCTGGCTGCGGTGCGGAAAGCACGTCCACTAACTACACTTCCCAGGACGCTCCTCGCGCGGGTCCTCTGAAGTTGTTGACCAGCGCTCCGGGACAAACCAAATGGACCACAGTCCAGAGAGGCGGACCCGTCGGCCGCACTGCGAAGTGTCCCTCCCTCTGCATTCCAAACACAGCATTAACACCGTAACTCTTTAGCCTCCTAATAATCTGTTCATATATAGACCCTCCTATTTATCCCCTTCCATTTACCCCTCTCTGAAATATCTCCTTGAGCCACCATGGTTCTCCCCACTTCCCAGGGTTTATCTCCTGCCTGGGCCAGCAGAGGGCACACATTTACCTGCCACTCGATAAGAGCTGGGGTGGAACCCAAGCTTACCTGAACAGGTGCTCAAAGAGGAAGCGAAGGGCTTGCCTTAGCCCTTTCCAGAATGCAAGACATCTCTCCAGCTCCGCGTTCAGAACAATTACTTTTAAGACATAATTTTAAAGCCCCCCTAAAGAGGCAGTAGACTTCTCCCCATTTCACAAATGGGGAAACTGAGGCACAAAGAAGGGAGCACTGCATATAAGATCAGGAGTAAAGCCTTGAAGGTTGCAATGAACTTTCCTGCCTTTTGACTTACACAAAACTCAGTAAGCAAGAAACATGGGGCTCTATTTTTACCTACTTTTCAGTTGAGAAACTGGGGTTCTTAGAAGTAAGTGACTTCCCAAATAAAGCCTGCTGTATCAAGAAAGCAACTAAGGAAGGCAGCGGCTGGGTAAGAGTCTCAAATGGTAAATTCACCGCAGTCCACATTAAAACGAGTCCTATACCTTTTTAGAGGCCAGAATCCAGAATATAACCTTCTATTGTCAGGGGACCAGGAAGGCAAAACTAATAAAGGAAGTGAAAGACTTGAATGATTGTGAGGGAGAGGCCATGTCTTTAGGGAGCCTGATTAAGTCTCGCTGCTCCACAACAAAGATCCCTTTTTACTGAGCACCTACTATGTTCCAGGCATTATGTTGAGGGATTTTCACATATTCTCATTTAATTCTCTGTCAGTTCTATTATCATTCCCTACTTACAGAAGAGAAAAGTGAGGCTGGGAGAGGTGAAGTACTCCACTCAGGTCACATAATATATAAGTGGTAAAGCTGGAATTTTAACCAGCCCACTCCTTTTACCACCACACTTCCCTGCCACCTCAGACAGGAATGCTCCAATGTGCCAGATTTCATATCTCTTGCCCCTACATGGGCCCCACCCCATGTGATCTTTCTTCCCTTATCTTAAATGTCTTTCTGTTCAATCACATAACGTATAAATATATACAGACATAGATATACCAACACTGCATTCATTTTACCAGTCTCCTTCTTTGGGGGGAAGGAGGGAGAATACTGAGGACCCTGATCTTCCCACTAAAAAATAACCCTAAGAGCACATCCTCCCTATGGATCCTGGGCCAGGGAGTCATTTCCATGGGCTGGATGTTTGATTAATTAAACATTCCTCTTAACAGAGCTTCAGACTTGTGGTGTATTCTTCTGTGCTCATCCATACCCCACTGGGAGACAGGCCCTTTCTGATTTGGTACTAGTTCCACTATCAACATCTTGACTGATTCACTTATTTATTCAACAAATATTTATCATGAAGCTACTGTGTGACAAGCAAAGAGACAGGCAATAGGAATCATATGGAGAAACCGCCTGATATGGAGCCTGCAGGTTAGGAAACAAACACTAAAAATATTAAAGGCCCTGGCTGGGTAGCTCAGTTGGTTAGCGTGATTTGCCAAAGTTTTGGGTTTGATCCCAGGTCAGGGCACATGCAAGAATCAACCAGTGAATACATAAATAAGTAAAACAACAAATTGATGTTTCTCTCTCCTCTCTAAAATTAATTTTTAAAACTTTATTAAACAGTTAAAAAGTGTGGTGGGTACAAGATGTGGTGGGTACTATGGGGGAATGGATTGAAATGCAATGAAATAATAGGGGAGACCTACTATTGATAGGGGAGTCAGGGAAGGCCTCTCTGAGGAGGTGACATTTAAGCCAGGACTTGAAATATAAGTAAAAGCCAACCAGGCAAGCTCTGAGGGGGTAAGCCAGGTTTCAGGCAGGGGAAACAGCATGTACAAAGACTCTGAGGCAGCACAGAGCTGATTATAATCCAGGAGCTCAAAGGCCAGTTTGGCTAGACTTAAGAGTATGGGAACAGTGATCAGGAGTGAGGCAGTAGCCAGACCTCAAGGCCCGCCTCAGTCAGCCAGCATTGGATCATTTGAAACATAAAAAGACCCGAAGCAGTTAATGGCTTCCAGGGGTGAGACCCTCAAGTCTACACTTCTTGTCCAGCCTCTTGAGAGGGCAGGATCCTCACCTATTCATTCTTGTGCTCCCAGAGCCAGGCACCCAGTGTATGTCTAATAAACATATCTGGAGTGATTGAAAGAATGAAGGTAGGGAGAAGGAGGCCAGGGGATGCTGAGAAGGGTAGGACCCCGAGCCTCTGTGAACTGGCTATGCCAACTTTGGCAAGGTCCTCACCTCCTTGGACCTCAGAAAAGATGAGTGCACTGCCTGAAATGCCTTTTACTTTCCCTCCCCCCATCTACTGACCTCAGCTTGCAAGCCCTCTGAGCCTGCTAAGAAATCCAAAGTCCACTTTCTAGCTAGGCTGATCCTGGCTGAAAACAAGGTTTTTTACTTCCCTGCTGCTGCTGGGCAAACAAGCCAGCTGGGGAGCTCTGGGGGACAGAGAGGTGACCTTTGCTCTTACCAGCTTCACCCCAATCTGGGCTGAACAAGCCTGTGCAGGTACCTGAGTGGTGCCTGGATGAGCATGAGGGAAGGTAGTTCCTGCCTCCCTCAGCATGCCTCCAGGGGGCCCTGCCAGTGCTCACCCTCCTTTGCCAGAAACACACCCTGCCGACCCATTGGGTACCTGCTCCTCTCCCTCTCCTGGCTCTGAACACTGGCAAAAGTGTAAGGAGGACTGTCTCAGTTTCCTTATCTGTAAAATGGGGCTTGGGCTTACTAGTTAGAGGCAAAGAGGTGAGTGCTAGAAATGGTTCACTGAATGCCAGGCCCATCTTGAGCACCTGACTGGCAATAATCCTCCACAGCAGTCCTGGGAGAGTGCCTGGCTCTCACCTTCAGTTCTACAAATGAGGAAACTGAAGCTCAGAGCCAGAGTAACTTGCCCAACATCAAAGTCATTAAGTGGCAGAGTCAAGACTGGTAGCCAGGTCTGTCTGGCTCTGGAACCTGCTCACCTTCCACCATGCCCTGTTGCTGCCTGCCCTGTGCTGAGCGCTTTGCCCACATTAAATTGTACCTTGTAAAGGTGAGGGGCCATTCTTTTTTTAAAAAAATACGTTTCTATTGATTTTTTTTCATTAAAAAAATTTTTTTTCTTTATTGATTTTAGAGAGAGAGGAAGAAAGAGGGAGAGAGAGAGAAACATCGATGAGAGAGAACATCAATTGGCCGCCTCCTGCATGCCACGCACTGGGGATCAGGCACACAACCTGGGCATGTGCCCTGACTGGGAATCGAACCAGGACTTCTCAGTCCATGGGACAACACTCAATCCAGTGAGCCACATCTGCCAGGCTGAGGGGCCATTCTTTTCTTTTCTTTTCTTTTTTATCCTCACCTGAGGACATTTTTGCATTTATCTTCAGCTGGGGGGGGGGAGGGGAAGAAACATGGACGTGAGAGAGACACAACGAGTGGCGGCCACCCACATGACCCCAACTGCGCCGGGGACAAACTGCAACCGCTGTACATGCCCTTAGCGGAAACCGAACCCGGGACTCTCTGGTCCGCAGGCCAACGCTCTAACTGCTGAGCCAAACAGGCCAGGGCTGAGGGGCCATTCTTTTCTCTCTTTTTTTTAAATCCTCACCTGAGGATATTTTTCCATTGATTTTTTCAGATAGTGTGGGAGGAAGGGAGGGAGGAGGGAGAGAGGGAAAAATAGATGTGAGAGAGAGACATCCATTGGGATTGGTTGCCTCCCACTCGACCCCAACCAGAGCCGGGGACTGAACCACAACCAAGGTAGTGCCCTTGACTGGAATCCAACCGTAACTCTTTGGTCGGTGGGCCGATGCTCTAACTGCTGAGCCAAACTGGCCAGGGCAAGGGGCCAATTCTTAATAAAAGCAGGAATCTAGTGGCACCGGCAGGGTTTGCAAAAAATGGTGGAGATTGAATGATCCTCACAAAGGAGAAAAGAGGCCAAAACCTTATTTCCCAAGTGGACAGCTGACTTCAGCCAGGGCTGAAGCCCCCATTGGAAGGGGACAGAGTCCTCTTTCTGCCAATGGGCCAAGCTCCCCACTCTAGCAGGGCTCCATTCCCTCCCGGACCTATATCAGTGCCCGGCTTCCCCCACCCTTCACAACTCTGGGACCTTTCAGGCCCTGTCGACATGTCCCCCATCCTCCTCCTCCCACTCACCAAAGCCAGAACCCCTGGAAGGGTTGAGGGACCCAGGAAAAGCTCCCCAGAGAGCACTGCAGGTCCCTATTCCACCCCGCCCAGTGTGGGGCAGTCCCCTCCCCCTTCAATCCAATTCAGCAGGCAAGGCCCTGGGGCAGGGATGGGCTCCCCCGGAACTAGACACACCCAGACATGGCCTCAGCTGACTGGATCCCTCTGCCACCATCTGGTCCCCACACTGCCACAGACAGTGAATCTAATGTGGACAACGGATCAGAGCTATTAAAACCGCTCAATGGCTTTTAATCCACCACCCCCAAGGGCTGTGTTTTGCTTCCTGAGGGCACTTTTCACACTTGCAATTCTTCATCTGTCCTTGGGATTTTTGACACGTTCCCCACCCCAGCCCTGCCACAAGCCGACCCCTCTTGGTTAGCTCTCGGCTATAACCGGGCCACGTCAGAGTCTGGTACAGAGTAAGGGCCCAATAAATAGTTGCTCAACAAAAGAAAGTGGGGCCCAGGAAGTGTGAGAAACCCAGGCAAGGTCATTCAGAGCAGAGGTAACCGAGCCACTCCTCCTCCTGGGCTTCTTCTCGACTCCCCGCGCCGGTCCCAGTTCCGAGCCGGCCACACCCTGCCTTCCCGATCCTGGACCCCAGGACCCAGCACACCAGATCGCCGAGGTCAACCGGAAGCGGCGCGTGCCGGGTTGTAAACACAGCTCTCAGGCCCCACCCCAGCGCTCTCCAGTCCCGCCTCCGCCCGCCACGTGACACGCACCCCTGTCCGCCCCGACCCAGCGCCCGCCCCAGCTGCCGCCTCATTGGGCAGCCAGCTTTGTTGACCTTATATGGCCAGGTCCTAACACCCCGCGGTCGCCCATTGGCCGAGACGCAGCCTCACTCACTGGACGTCACTCGGGATCGAACGATGCAAATAAACTGGGGCATTCTGGGAATAGCAGTTCGGCGCCTTTCCGGGGCTGGCTCCGCGAGGTCCTGGCGCCTGCTTCTGAAAGGCGAGATTTCCGGCAAAGCGCACCAGATTTTGCGTGTAAAGTGGGAGCGCCGCAGGAAAGGAACCCCGAGGCAACAAAGACTGCTGGCCTCGCCTGCACATTCCTGGCGCCATCCCTACCTAACCGCATAAGTTCCTGGGGCCTACTGTGTATCTGGCCGAGCGCCATACCGGGGGGGGAGGCCGCTTCCCGAAAGTGCGCGGTGCGCCCAGGGAGTTGGGGAAGACTCGGAAGGCTTCCTGGAGGCGGTGATTTTGAGCAGAGTCCTAGAGGGCAGATTCATTTATTCACTGAACGAATATAGGCGCCTACTGTGTGCCAGACTTTGGGGCCTTGGGGCCTAATGCTGCCGATTTGTGCCAAAATTGCTAGGGCCCCTCTCCCCAAGGGTGCGCCCACTCAACACAGAGGGATGCCAACCACAGCCGGGCTCGCCAGGGTCTTGACAAAGACTCCTATGGCCTCCGCCTGCCGACTCCCGGTAGTGCCAGAGCAGGGGCGCGGGTGCCCAGCTCTTGTCACAGCCCGTCTCTGCACACAGTAGGTACCCGGCCGGGGAAAGCTCGGTCCGCAGCCCCCGATGGAGCGCAGGCGGGCGCGGTGCGGACTACATCTCCCAGCATGCCCCCCGCAGCCCCGGAGCGAGGCGAGGCTCGGTGAGTCAGAGCCGCACAGTAAATATTTGTATTAGCCGGAGCCGGCTCGCTAATGGTGGACGCGTGAAGCGGAGGAGCGCGCGGCGGCGGGAGGCCGGAGCGGGCAGCGCGGCTGCGGTGGCGCCATGTCCGTGAACATGGATGAGCTTAAGCACCAGATCATGATCAACCAGTTCGTGCTGACGGCCGGCTGTGCGGCCGACCAGGCGAAGCAGCTGCTGCAGGCGGCCCACTGGCAGTTCGAGGTGCGCTGCCGGCTCGGCCGGGGATCCAGGGACCGGGGTTGGGAGCCCATCCCATGGAGCGTGTGCGGTGTGGACACGTGCGGGTGCGCGCTCCACCGGGGCCGGACAGGGGTGGGGGGGCGCTCACTGGGCCCGGTGTCCGCCGGTCGCGCGCCCTGGCCCGGGCGCGCACACGCGGCGTTCGGGTCGGGCCCAGCGGCGGGCCGCGTCTAAGCGGCCCCCGGAAACGCCGCCCGCACAGGGTGAGCGGGAGGGGCGGCCCGCCCCCGCCGGGGCCCTGGATCCCCGGCCCCAAGTCCCTGGGCATTGGGGATGCGGGGGCCCCCACTTTTGTTCCGGCTAAGGCCAGGGCGGGGCGGCGCCGGGGCCCGGACAGACAGTGGGGCGGGCGGCCGGAAGGAGGACGCCCCAGGCCTGGGCCGAGCTGGACACGCGCTGCCCCCTTTCCATCTTCCCTCCCAGAGCCGCAGGGTTGGGGCTGGAGAGCCCGGGGGCCCATGGGCGTAGTCGCCCCGCATGTGTGGGTCTGCGTGCTTGGTGGACAGCCCAGAGGCGCGTATGCCAACGTACATGTGCATTTGTATTTACGCACGCACCACGCTGCGTGTGGGCATGTTGGCATGTGTAAACACGCAGTCCACCTGAGGCGCGGGTGCGGGGTGTGTGCTCCGTGCACTTACACGTCGCCGTGTTACAGCTAGTGCTCATGCGTGTACACCCGAGTGTACAGTGCTGTGTTGGTGCCCTCCTCTGTGCTGGCAGGGGATTCTCCCTGTACAATACAGGCGAGGTGTGCGGTTCAGTAGCTTTCAGCCAGCTGGGCAGGAAATGGGGCTCCTCCAGTCTGGCTCTCATCCCCCAGGCCTCCATGACCCATAGACCACTAATGCTCAGGCTTGTGCTGCCAAGAAGCCACCTTCCCTAACTCGGCCGCCCCAGAAATAATCCAGGGTGGTCTCTAGGGATGAGGCCAGAACTCCTTGAGCTCCATTTCTCACAGGTATAAGGGCCCAGCTCCAGCCAGTTGTATCTGTGCCCAGCAGGGGCCCAAGAGCCTAGTTTCCTATGGGGAGCCAGCTCAGGGAAGGTGTTTGGGCTTGCAGGAGGGACCAGGAGCCAGGGGAGCTTCCTGGGGGTTGGAGGGGATCAGAATTCCCACCCGAAGGTTGGGACAGTCTGGAGAGACAGTGCCCTATCCATCCAAAGGATCTTTGCTCACCTCCTTCCTACCAGAGATCTGATGACTCTGTGTGGCCCTCATACCAGGAGATGCTCTCTCTCTGGACAGCTGTCTTCCTCTCTCTGGCCTCAGTTTTTTCCTTTGTACCTTGGGGGTGCAAGGTGACCTCTAAGGGGCGAATGCCCTCCCACCTCCCCACCCAGGACTGGCAGCCCCACCCTGCAGGAAGCTCCCTGATCAGCCCATTTGTCTCTGGGGCTGGATGTGGCAAAACTTGCAAAACCACATTCATGGCAGTTTGCTTGAGTCCCACATCTGCATACATTGCTCTCTTCCTGCCTGGGGCTGGGCAGGCAGGTGTCCAGTGGGCAGGCACTCTCAGCCCAGCCCATTGAAACTGGCAATAGCTTGGTGGTCACTCAGGCAGTGCAGGTTGGTGTTGGTAGTTCACAGGAATTGAAAACGTAGTTTTGAGGATTAAAATATCTGGGGAAAGATTCTGATCCAAGCAGGAGCAAGAGCAGCTTGCAATCTGGGGGCTCTGATGGCCCCCCAGGAGTAGGACCCCTGTGGCCACAGACCTGTGAGTCTCAGTTTCACCAGCGATAAAATGGGGATATGGAAATGGGTCATGAGCCCCCAAACCTTAGGTCTTGGTGTGGGAGTGAGTGAGAGATTCCTTATGGCTAACCCCTTCTGCCTACCACGCCCCAGCTGGCAGCCTACTGGCTGAGGGTCTGACCCAGCCAGCTGGAGGCTATCTTTTTGGGTCATATTTTCTATGATTCAGGTGTTAATAGGGACAAGAGGTTGCAGGGAGAATATTTATCTGCTTAAAGGGTGGGACAGATGTTTCTCCATGGAATTCTCGCACTCAGTGGCCTTTGGAGCTACTGTTGGGAGAAGAATGGTTTGGGTGTGTCCCTGGGGCTCCAGGGGTGGGGCTGGGGGTCACAAGGAGGAGGTGATTAGAGACCAGCACTGCCCCCTTCCCCTAGCTCCACCCCTTCCCCTAGCTCCTACACCCCTGTTTGGGGACACGGGTGGGGTGTTTCAGCAGGAAATGCCCAGAATAATTAATTTGATTTCACTTTAAGAAAATTACAAAAACCCTAGGGAAGCCCTGGGAGCCAGGTTGGGTGGGGGCAGGGGAGGGGATGTGCAGCGCAGGGCTGTGGGGGGCCAGTCTGAGGGGATGGTGGTGGTGGGCAGAGTGGCAGGGGCTGCTTAGAGCTGGACCTGGGACTTGGCAGGGCCTGGTGGACCCTTCACACACTTGACGGGTTCCCTCACCCAGCACTTTCGCAAGAGCATCTGGTTTCCTTATTTTCTTCGACGCCCTCCTGCAGGGACTGAGCCAGGACACACCAAATGCCAGCACCTCCCGGGGGCTCCCAGAGGCCATACTGGAGCCCCCTCACTCCAGTCCCCCAGAGCCTCCAGATGAGCTGGTCTGACCCAGGCCAGCTCTCATACCCCTTTCCTCACAGTCTTGGGTGTAAA
This sequence comes from Tadarida brasiliensis, assembly GCA_030848825.1. Lineage (NCBI taxonomy): Eukaryota > Metazoa > Chordata > Mammalia > Chiroptera > Molossidae > Tadarida > Tadarida brasiliensis. The sequence continues at coordinate 113,985,013 of CM061258.1, forward strand.
CCCCACCTCTGCCATCCTCCTGCTCTGTCACCTTGAGAACATTCTGCTGGAGACTCAGGTGAGCGGGGCAGGGAATGCAAACCCAGACTGTCCTATACTTCTGGCTCTCCCAGCTGGAACATGGATCTTAGGAGGTCACTGTTGTAAGGGAGGGGAATCTGGAAGCCACCTAGTTCAGTCTCTCTGATGCAGATGGAGAAACTGAGGCCCAGACCAGAGCAGAGTCCCTTGGTCAGTCAAGGAGAGGGACAGGTGGGTCACAGAGTTGACATGTAGGAGCCTTTGCCATCCCCTGGCTCAGAGTTGAGGAAACAGGCCGAGAGGAATAAGTGCTTACCACCCATGGAGTTGGTGATAGTTGGGCTGAGATCTCTGGGAGGCCTTTCCCTGTGAGACAGATGAGGGTGCTGCCTGCCCCCCCAGGTCACAGTGCTGACACCAGGTATGTGCAAACTGGAGGCACCTGGTAAGCAGGTGGCAGACAGTGTCATGAAGGTCTTCACCACCCACCATACCTGCCAGGGGGTCTGAGATGCCTCCTTGGGAGGTGGTATAAGGGTCGCGTGGTGATAGGCACGCTGCCTCAACTCACCTCTCCCAATCGGTAGCCAGGCCCAAGGCTGTACCAAGTCCCAGAGAGCCTGGGAAGGAGGGCAGCAGCAGGGTCAGGCAGGTGCTGAGGGTAAGCTTGGGCTTTTCTTCCCACAGACGGCCCTCAGCGCTTTTTTCCAGGAGACCAACATCCCCTACAGTCACCACCACCACCAGATGGTAAGTGTCCCCTGTGGCCTTGGGGGCAGCTTTGCAGGGGTCTCCCAGTTCAAGCTGCAGTGGCTCTTGGCTGTGGAGGGGCCTCTGGTACAGGACCTTCTCAGAGCCACCAGCAGGTGTAGTGGGCCAGCCAATCTCAGCACCCTACCTTTCTTCTGTGAGCCCCTAGCTGGTGGGAGGGACAAGTGCATCCAAGGGAGGGGCACAAAGTCTCCCAACAGAGGCTGGGCACGTGTCCAACTAGGAGCCAGTGGTAGATTGGGGGCCTCCCAAGAAGAGTGCTTACCCCTCCCTCTCTGCTCTCCCCACAGATGTGCACTCCCGCCAACACCCCTGCAACGCCCCCCAACTTCCCCGATGCCCTCACCATGTTCTCCCGTCTCAAGGCTTCTGAGAGCTTCCATGGTGGCAGCAGTGGCAGCCCAATGGCTGCCACGGCCACATCGCCCCCGCCGCACTTGCCCCACGCGGCCACCGGCAGCTTTGCAGCGCCCAGCTGGCCAATGGTGGCTTCACCCCCAGGGGGGCCACAGTACCACCATCCTCAGCAGCCACCCCTGTGGACTCCGGCACCCCCTTCCCCGGCATCAGACTGGCCACCCCTGGCCCCCCAACAGGCCACCTCAGAACCAAGGGCCCACCCTGCCATGGAGGCCGAGAGATAAGAGAGGCCCCTCCCCCCTCCCGGAGGCCAGGACCCCGTGGGGCGGGGGAGAAGACATCTCCGCTGGCCCCCTCTACCCTCCTCTGTCTGCATCCCCATTCCCCGAAGCCCTGGAGGGGAGAGACTTGACCCCTGTGCCAGCACACAGGCTGCCCACAAGTACACAGACGTGCAGGCACACGGCACCCAGCTTGCATGGATTTGGTTCAGAGTCATCTGGGTGCTGGTGGACAGAACTTCAGAGACCAAGCAGCCTTCCCCAGAGGACTCACCCCACCTCCGGAGGCTGCGGAGACTTGCCTGGCTCCTGCCTTGGAGCTCCTTGGGCCAGGAGGCCTAGATCCCCACCCTCGGGAATGCAGAGCCTTCTCCGCATGTGTGCGTGTGGCTGTGTCTGTGTATTTATACGTATGTCACTCTTCAAGAAGCAACCTAGTTTATGGGGCAGCTGGACTTTGCATGTTAGAGTGAGCCCCTTGCCCGCCACCCCCCTCCCCAGGGCCCTCTCCTCTCCCCACCCCCTCAGCAACCAGCCTTGCTGTTCCCTGCAGAGAAAAGGATTGTGGGAAACTCCAGGACTGTTCCCACCCATCCCCCAGCGCCTGCCTGCTGGGACTGCCTGCATGCCTCGCCCAGAGCCCGGGGGTACCCCATACCCATTTCCTTTCCCCTCTTTTAAGAAAGGAGAAGAAAGAGTTCCAAACCACCACCAGGCTCTGTGGTCTTGCCTCTTATCCTAAGCTTTGCTGCCAGCTGGCTCTGTGGGGGGGAGGGCACAGACTGAGCCCAGAACAGAGGGCTACCCTTCAGCCCCGCCTGGCTCCACACTGCTCCTGTGTGTTGCTGTCTTTTCAACCACAACATGCTCTGGAATCTTCCTGCCTACCCAAGGCTTTTCCCATAAAGTTAGTTTCTGGCCTGTGTTCCCAGAATCCCAGCCTCTGTCGGCCCACCCTACCCCCTTCCTGCCTAGAGGGACCCCGACTTCCATGGCTAACAACTGCCTTCCGGTCTGCCTGAGTTTCACATAAGGACCTTTCTTCCTGTCTCAGGGCCTCCAGTGGCTGGCTGAGGGCTGGACCCCCAAGCCCAACCTCCAGCAAATGTGCTGGGTGGGGCAGGGCCCTCCCCTGGGGAGGCACAGGCCACAGTGCCTATAGCAGGCTTGACTGCAGAGCCTGTGGGGGCTATTGATGGACAGGACCAGGCTGAGGTAGAGTCCAACCAGTGCTCAAACCATTGGTCACTAAGGAGACGGGCTGCCCAGGGGCAACAGACAGTGGATCCGGGCTGCTTCAGAACTGGGCCAGGGCAAATACCTGCTCTAGCCCCAAGGAAAAAGCCAGATGCCCAGAAGGGGAGAGGGTTCCTGGGGCCCTCTGCAGTTCCTCACCAACGTACCTCACTCCCTAATCGGGGCGAACCTGCCCAGTGCCCAGCCCTGCCTCAGCACCTCAGCCCTGTGTGGATCGCGCCTAGGTCGGAGAGCTGCTTGTGTTTTGGAAGGCCTGCCTGACACGTCTCGGCACTCACCACCAACAGTCCTCTCTTGCTCCCAGGCTGTGCTTTCTGACAAGGATGCCACTGCCCAGCTTTGTCTCCGCCCTGCTGGAACCTGGACAGGCTCTTGAAACCCACCTGGGATGGCTGTTTACTCTCTGGTTGTCACTGAAGACCGACCTCTGGGCCCCCACTTGAGCTGTTGCTTACATCCCAGAAGTGTCCTCACCTTGAAACCCACTTTCCAACAGCTTCTTGAAGTCCAGAGAGGACACGGCTCTGCCTAGGGAGCAGCTTCTCCATTCTTTTGGATAGAAGACAATTCTCAGGAAACTGGCACACCCCCTCTCCAAGTGGTAGGAAAGTGCTTTGCAGAGGCAAGCATTTTGGGGTTATCAGCTGTGTGGGGTGAGCATGCCTGGGCTCTCCCAGCGAGCTGATTACTGGGGTGGCTATATGCTTTGGAACCACGGGAGACAGTGCACTGTCTAGAATTTGCTGTTCTGGAGACAAAGGGAGCTTGACCCCCCGCCTCAGGCAGGCCCCTGTGTGGTCTGTATGTGAACTACACCCTTACTGCCCAGGGTGGGTCCTCAGACCAGCAGCATCACCTGGGGCTTGCTAGAGATGGGACCTCAGGCTCCAGTTTGAGAAATGTTCCTGGTAAGTGCTTGTCTGTTGGAAGTGAGGCCCATTTCTTTTTTCTTTTTTTTAAATCCTCACCTGAGGACACTTTTCCATTTATTTTCAGGTAGAGTGGGAGGGGGAAGGAGAGAGAAAGAGAGAGAGAAACATCGATGTGAGAGAGGCACGTTGACTGGTTGCCTCCTACATGACCCCAACCAGGGTGGGGACCGAACTGCAACTGAGGTACATGCCCTTGGCCGGAATCGAACCCATGACTCTTTGGTCTGTGGTCTGACACTCCAACCACTGAGCCAAACCGGCTAGGGCAGTGAGGCCCATTTCTGTTTCTGGGAGCCATGTGTGCAGGGCCTGGAGGTCCCAGGGGGTCATATAGGCTGGAAGGACTTGAGGTTCCTGTAGATACAGTTTTGCCAACCTGGGCACTGTGGACATTGGTGCTGGATCACTGTCTACCATGGGGGCATCCTGTGCATTGTGGGATGTTGGCCAGCATCCCAGCTCCTACCCACGAGATGTCAGTAGCACCCTCAGTTGTAACTACCAAAATGTCTATAGACATGGCAAATGTTCCCTGGGGGCAAAATCATCCCCCTTTCCCCGTGGAGAGCCCCTGCTCAAGACTGGTGCCGTGGCTGGCTGCACAGCAAAGCCTCCTAGAGTCTCTGAAAAGACAAGCACCCCGGATCCCTGGGCCCACAGTGTCAGAATCTCTTGGGGTGGGCGGGGGGTGGGGGGGGCCTGACAGCGTAGTTTTTATAAAACATTCCCAGGATGTTGGTGATTGATTTGTGAACAAATTAAAAACCATTCAATTGCATACTTTAAAAGGGTGGACATTGTAGCATGTTAATTCTGTCAGCGCTGTGATTAAAGGTAAAGTAGCTCCCAAGAGCTTCTGACCCAGCACATGCCTTTCCTTCTCAGCCCCCAAACTTACGAAGCATAAGGGTCCACTGGCTACTTGAGGCAGCTGTTCTGGAGGAGGGCCCAGTGGTATGATTTTTAATAAGTGCCCAGGCAAGGTGGGACTCAGCAGGCGAAAGCAGAGGGCAGGGCTGGAGCTGGACCTGGGGACTCAGATACTTTCCAAGCAATGCAGAGAGAGGCCCTGCCAGGTGTGCCTGGAGCCCTGTCTGAGCACCTCAGGGCAAGGGAATGGCTGCAGCAGTGAGCTGGCCAAACTCAAGGGGAGCCAGAGGTGAGCCTATGCAGATACCACAAGCCCTCAAACTGAATGTGACATGGAGAACCAGGGACCTTCCTTAACTTCCCCAAGCCTGGAAACTCAGGAGTAAAACTGAAGGCATGAGTAACCATCTACTGCATATTCAAGTGTAAACTGGCTAAAAAGTAAAGGTGCTGGTGTACGAGTGGAACAGGTATGTACAGCCAGGTTCAGCTGAATCAGATGACTTTCAGGCACCTCCTGGGAAAACCGGCCTTTTACCTCAAAGTCCAGCCTCTTCCGGGTTTGGTCACCTCCTACATGACCACCAGATTTGAGCTCCAAATGACTATGTTTACAAAATTCCACTCTAACAAACACCATTTGCATCCATGAAGTTGCTTAGAAGCATGCAATTTGAGCTCTGCATGTCTCATTTCTGAAGAGGGGATGTGGGAGTACGGGGGAATGAAGACTGGCCTCCCGAGCGGCTGCGCCCTCTGGTCTGCCGGTAAGAGATGGAGGCATGGTTATCTTAGGGGGTTGCAAATTCAGTCCCCTGGTGTGCTGTTTGGCTTGCATGGTGTTTTGTTTTTATTTGCCAACATTTTCAAATCAGGAGAGTACATGAAAAGCCTGACTTCTGGCTTATCTTGGACATCGGTAATGCCTAAGTTCCCTCAAGGCCACAGCTGGCTGAAGCAGACCATCACAGTGGGGACACAGCCAGCCAGCCCCCTCCACTGGCCACCAGGATGTGTGTGTGTCCGTCTCCTGGCTTGGAATCCGCTGGAATCTCTGAAAGGGATCTTGCTTTCCCAGGAGGAGCTTTGGACATAGATGCCCTGCTCCATCGGGTGGAGGGGCGCTCGGCCGATGAGTGGTGACTTGAAAATGCTTTGTGGGGGCAGGCAGGGCTCCTCCACACAGCTTTGAAGAGAAGGGCTTGTTCCCCTGCAATATTCTCTGGACAACGGGGACACTCCCAGGGCTGTGGAGGGCCCCTAGGGTCTTTCTAGGGTTCTCTGAGAACACATTGTGCCTCTGAAGAAAACCGTGCTGTTCCTGAGGCTGACCCCAAACCTGGTAGGTGGCCCTGGAGGTCTCTGAGGGGCTTTTATTAGCAGGACTCATCTGAGGACAGACTGGCTTTGACTGGTAACTTCCCAGTGTCAGTGTTGGGGAGGCTGCCTGGGTTGGGCCAAAAGGAGATATTTTGAGGCAAAGCTATTCCGAATGCCTGAATTTGGAAAGGTCTCTAGTTGCTTAGGCACAGCTTATAATGGGGCAATATATGGAGGGTTTTTTGCAATTTTTATTTATTTTTGTTATAGATGTTTCTCCTTTTCCCCCCATTGACACCCTCCTCTCAATATATGTATTTCAACTGAGCCTTAAAAGAACACCACTCTGAGGGTGTGGGGTACTGGGCCCTCCAGGGGCGCGTGAGGGAGGGCCTGCTTCCAGGGTGGCTGAGGCCTTGTCGCTGGCACAGCACCAGGTGCTGGGAGCCTGTGGACAGAGTTCTGCTCTGCTTTCTGGGGCCATTTCTCAGCTAGGGAGTCACAGCTGCAAACACTGGTGGGGACATTTTCTGTGGATCCTGGTGAAGCCCTGAGCAGGAGGAAGAAGGAGAGAGAGAGAAGAGAAGCCCTTTGGCGATTGTGTAGGGGTTTGGAGGGTCTGCCTGGAGACCCTAAGTCCATACAAAGTCAGATGTCAAGCCAGCCAAAATGGTGTTAACAGGGGGACCGGTGTGGACTGATGTCGGAGTCCTGGCACAGAAGGCACTGCCTCAGCTGCCACCTCCTGGGAACCTGCCTTTGGGTGCCGGTGGTGCCTTTTTCCAATGCAGATCAACTTGTTTGGGACACACGTTTTCTGTCTTCAGTTGTTTATACCTTAGGGTTAATGAGTTCATGGTCACTGGAAGGGAGAAAACGTTCAGTGACCCTTTGACTTGGCATCAGTGGGTTGTGGGAGTGGGTTTGGGGTTGCAGAGTGGTCACCACACAGCATCTCCATTCCAGTAGTATCTCAAGGCAGGACCCTCCCCTTCCTGCCCAGCTCATTCATGCAGCCCTACATACCGCCAGCCCACATGATTTCCTCCTCATATGACCAATTTATCTCAGTCTTAAAACGGAAAGTTCCAGGGACCACCCTCATTCCCAGGCCGACTTGGACAGTTGGGTCACCTTATTCCCTGTCCAGTCTGGCCCTGCTGCTGTGTCCCAGGCTAGGAGCTGTGGTCCCCTTTGCAGAGGAGGAGGCTGGACCTAGGGCCTTCCGAAATCCCCACTCTGCTGACCCCAGCCCTTGTTTTGTCCACTCCCCACGTGCCTCCCCCTGATGAGGTGGGGTGGGCCACCCTCCGGAGGCAGCTGCCCTGGGATTGGGCACAGCACCTCCCAGCTTTCAAGGCCTTCAGGTCTCACCACTGGGCTGGGATCGGGGAGGGGGCGTTCTGCCACTGTCCTTGGCAAGGATTCTGCCTGCAGCTCCACCTGGGACCAGGCCAAAGGCCAGCTTCCCCACCCCCATGGGGGCTAGGATTGTCGTCTCTGGGATTGCTCCTGGCTGGCGGCAGTGGACTGCAGTTCCCCACCTTCCAGAGCATGGGGGGTCCGTCAGAATGCAAACAATTGCAGTGACCTACGTGGGCCTCACCCCTCACTCCAGCGGCAGGAACCAACTAGGGCACTGACTCTGCTGTAAACCTGAGAAATGGCTGGGAGGGCAGCTTTGAAGGGCCGAGTGGGGATTGATATGAGGGGCAGAGTGCCATGCCTCAGTGCCTGTGGGTACCCTCATGTCAGGGCTTCAGGAGACAGGCTGGCATAGGGTGCTTCCCCAGGAACCCCCAGCTTCCTGTTTGCTGGAGCCCAGACCATACCCCCCTTTCCTGCCTCAGAGAAGCCCAGGCCTTCATACCTGTGTACAGCACCCAAGAAGTATGGCCTCGGGGGGGGTGGGCATTGGAGAGCTAAGGCTTCACTGTATGACCCTGGGCAAGTCACACCAATATCCCTGCCCACAGACCCCTGATCTGCCCACCACATGGGCCTGGAGCAGCTTGGGCCCTTTGCCATGGTGGGAAGTATGACAGAGGAGGGATGGTTGGTTGCAGTTCTCTGCTGAGGGTCAGCCAAAGTGGTTCTGGGCAGTGGCTCTGGGAGGCTGACCCTGGGGTGATAGCCCAAGGAGGGACCTGAGGACACTGGGCCAGTCACCCTCGTCCAGAGTCAGAAGGTAAAAGATGAAAGATTTTATTCTGGGGAAGAGTTACCAAAAATACTCATCTGTGAGATGGGGATGGGGATGGAGGCTGGGGCTGCAGCGCTGGCGCCCGGCCAGGCGGCACAGACCTGGGGCAGGAAGCTTGGCCCCACTGGGACACAGTCCTTGGAGAGAGAATAGAGAAGTTAGGGCTGGGAGTGGTCCCCAGTAAGGAGCTGGGGGAGGGCTGGGGGGCCATTAGGAAGGGCCAGTCACACAGTGTCCCTGGACTCCAATGGCCACCAGGTCTAGGGGATCTCCATGCCAGCTCCCCAGTAGAGCCTTGAGCCCCCAGTCCTCCCCCAGGGCAGACCCCCCCCCCAACAGCTCACTCCCACCTCACTCCCTGACTCACTCCATCCCAGGGGCCTCTACTGGGTGTTGGGGGGTGGGGGTCATACTGCACAGAGGGAAAACTTTGTAGTCTTTGTGAAATGTGATAGAAGTGTCAGAAGTACACAAAGGACAGAGAACACAACTGGACAAGCTAGGGTGTGGGAAGGGAGAGGGAGCGAACCAGAGAGGGAGAAGGAAGGGACGGAGAAGCCGTCCAAGGGGAAGAAACAAAGCCAGGCACGCACTGTGCAGCCGGCAGGTGCGCGCTCTGCTCTGCGGCCCAAGGAGGGCCCCTAACTGCCAGGTCGGAATGTTCGGCCTCCCCGTCTGCTCTGTTCCCTCCAGGTGCGCGGGCAGTCAGCGGGGAACCAGGCTCCTCCCCCAGGCCTGCGGGCCCCAGCCCTGGAGGGGACACCGCAGTCCTGGAGTATTCCAGAGGCATCGCTCCAAGTTCCTCAGGGATTGGCCAGAAGTAAATATAAATACTTTCTTTAAACATTCGCTTCATAACAGTAACTACTGGTGGAAATGACACAACTTTAAAAAAAATGCACGCAGTAACATTTGGTTCCCATGAGAAAATCGGTCCTGGTAGGAATAATCCCTCCAAAGAAAATGGACAATGGCAGAAGCTGGAACTGGAACTGATCCTGATGAAATCATTTTAGCAAAATAAAAAGGAAAGTGTTTTTAAACCACTTTAACTGTGTTGTATAGAAAACTGGTCAGGAATTAAATTGGCATAGTGGAAGATTCAATCTAGAAAGCGGTGTTCTTCATGTAACGTAGGACAAGAAGGACTGTGCTGTGTGTGTTTATACGCAGAGTGAAAACAGCCACTGAGTCCCTTACGGAGACCCCTCCCCTATGTGCAGGGCCCCTGCACCTTCCCCAGGCCAGGCTCAGGGCTTGGTCTTGGCCGGCGGTGGGAGTGGAAGGGACAGCGGGCACTGGGCACAGGGCTCACGGGAGGTCGGGCTTCTAGGTGGGCTGCGTGCTGGCTCGGGACTCGAAGCGCTGAGGCCTTGCATGCCTGGTGGACCCTGAGGCCTGCTGGGGGTCCTGCAGCGATGGAATCAGCGGTGGCAGCGGTGGCAGCGAGGGAGGCCCAGCTGGTGTCCCTGAGTGAGGGCCTGAAGTCACTGAGCGGATGCTGGCATGGGGACGCAGGGCTGGGAGAGGCAAGAGAGACTGTGATTTGTCCTAAGAACATTCTGGGTGGAGGCTGGCCTGACTAAGGAGAGGAGAAGCCCCAAGATGGAAGTGCTTCACTGAGGCTCACCCAGTCTCAGGCACCCTAAACTTCTTTCAGGGGGGCCCAAGATAAAGCACACCAGAAGTGGACACCAAAGTGGAGCAGAGCACCCCAAGGAGTCCCAGCTCTGGCATGCCTCAGCCCAAGGTCACTTTGCCTCAGTTCCCGCACCTTTCAAATGGGCTAGCAGTACCCACCTACCCCAGCGGGGATAAGGACAGATAAGAAGGGAGAGAGCGCTTTGTACACTGGAAAGTGCCCACAAATGCCTGGTACAGGGCGGTATGAATCAGGGGGGCTCAGTTCCCCAAGCCTGGCTCACGGAGGCCCAGCAGAGAGGCCCAGGAAAATGCATGGGCTCCCTTATCCTACCTCTGCAGCTGACTGGACACTTGGGAAGACACCAGCCTGAGTGCCCAGGCCAAGCAGCCTAACTGAAGGGTGAAGCAGGGGCCCAGAGTGGCCAGAGGCCTGGCCAGGGAGTTGGATGCTGGTGGGGGCCACTCCAGGGGCCTTCTCGGGCCCTGGCACAGACAGAGCGTGTGAGAGATGTACAAGGCAGGGCAGGACAACCCCCATCTGGGACTGAGGAACTAACCAGAATCTGAGTTGGGGGGCAGGTACTCACGGGGGTAGATGGTGCCAAAGCGCTCATACAGGTTTCGATTCGGGGGACGTGGAGCCTTCACAGCTTAGTGGAGAGAGGGGAGGAGACAGGAATGGTGGCAGCTCTTCCAGAGTTCGGCCCTTCCCTGGGGCCCCCATCCTGCCCTCGAGCTCCTGCAAAGGCCCTTTCACTCTGATGGGACTGACGTCTTTCAGGCCACCCCCCTAATACACCTGACCCTCCCCATTTGTGTATGGAAGGACCTTCTTCCCTCCCCGCCTTCTCGAGCTTCTTAAAGCTGATATTAGAAAAAGGCTTTTAGAAAGTAACTCAAGGCCAGGGAGGAGATGTTAATAAGATACAGGTGAACTTCCCACCCCACTAGGGCAGACTGTCCACTTGCCCCCACCCCCACCTTCCCATCCTTCATCTTGTGTGTGTGTATTTTTAAGTAAAATTCACATAACATAAAATTAACCATTTAAAGGGAACAATTCAAAAGCATTAAGTTCATTCACATAGTTATGCAACCATCATCTCCATCTAGTTCCAGAACATTACCCCCAAAGGAAACCCCACACCCACGAGGCAGTCATTCCCATTCTCCCCTCCCCCCAGCCCCTAGCCACCACTGATCTGCCTTCTGCTGCTGTGATCCGCCTGTGACGTTTCACAGAAGGGGGATCACACAATATGCGGTCTCTTGGGTTTGGCTCCATCCTCCGCTTTTGTACCCAAGGTGTCCCCTTCTCCCTGTCCAGCCAAGAACCACCACGACTGGCCATCCAGAATCCAGACCAAAGGCCGCTGCAGGAGAAGAGGCGGGAATGTGCGGGAAAAGAGGCCATGAGAGCGAAGATGGAGGGAGGAGGAAGAAAGAGGAGGTCCTGTAGGCAGGTCCTGTGGGCACAGGGGTCCAGAGGAGAGGGCCAAGCCTGGTGCCTCGCAAGAGTTATGGGGGCACCAAGCTCCTTCCTCTTGGGACACCCATTGTTCCTTCTGCCCGAACAGCTGTGTCCTGACAACTTCTGCCTCAAAGGTCCCTTCTCAGAGAGCCTTTTAGATACCCACTCAACAGGGACCTCTCCCTGGTCATTCTTTCCCCCATTTCTGTGTTTCATCTTATTTTCTCACTGACTTACTCATTTACAGTTCACCACCCCTAATGGAGCAAAAACTCTAAGGGAGCAGTAGCTTTATCTTGATTACACTGGGTTTTCCCAGCAGCTTCTAAAACACACCTGACACCAGCAAGGGCTCGGGAATGACCAGGGCCATGTGGCAGCAGGAGGTGCCACATAGATCTCCCTTTAAGAAAGAACTCTAGCCCTGGCCGGTTTGGCTCAGCGGTTAGAGCGTCGGCCTGCGGTCCAGAGAGACCCGGGTTCGGTTCCCGCTAAGGGCACGTGCCTCGGTTGCAATTTGTCCCTGGCCCTGGTTGGTCATACCCACTCGATGTGTCCGTTTCACATCGATGTTTCTCTCTCTCTTCCTCTCTCTCCCTCCCACTCTATCTGAACAAAAAATGGAAAAATGTCCTCAGGTGAGGATAAAAAAAAAAAAAAGAAAGAAAGAAAGAACTCTAGCAACACCCAACCAACTGAGCCACACCACAAGGTTACGGGTTCGATTCCCAGGCAGGGCACATGCAGGCTTGGCTGCCAGTAGGGGGTGTGCAGGAGGCAGCCAATCCATGTTTCACTCTCACATGGATGTTTCTCTTTTTCCCTCTCCCTTCTTCTCTCTCTAAAAATCAATTTAAAATCTTATGAAAAAAAGCCCAGCCAGTGTGGCTCAGTGGTTGAGCGTTGACTTGTGCACCAAGAGGTCTCCGGTTTGATTCCCAGTCAGGACACATGCCCAGGCTGTGGACCCGATCCCCAGTGGGGGGCATGCTGGAGGTGGCCAATCGATGTTCTCTCTCATTGATGTTTCCATCACTCTCTCCCTCTCTCTCCCTCCCTCTAAAGTCAATAAAGAAAAAAAGTTAAAAATAAATAAAATCTTATAAAAAGAGAGAGAGAGAGGAAGGAAGGAAGGAAGGACGGAAGGGAGGGAAGGAGGGAGGGAAAGAACTTGCTGGTCAGCTTCAGAAAGCACAGGGAGCAAACACCTGTTAGCACCTCAGGGTTTGTTAGTACCTCAGGATCTGTTAGTACTTTGGGGGTCTGTTAGCACCTCAGGGTCTGTTATCCCTTCCAGGTCTGTTAGCACTTCTAACCAATGACAGGAGCACAGGGCCTGACCATCTGCTGGGCTGTGTTTGCTCAGAAGCTCCCCACCGGGCTGGCCTGGACCTTATCAGGACCCTGTCTGAGGGTCTCTTCCTGCTCCCTTCCTTTCCTTCCTCCTCTCTGTTAATGCCTTTCCCTTCCAAACCTCTTGCATTCCTAACTGTTGCAGGGTCTACAGTCTCGAGGACCCAACTGGCACCACCTTGGTTCCCCATGAGCCTCTGGGATCCAGAGTGTGGGTCATGTCCCTCAAACCTGAGTTAAGAACCACCACCTGTGCAGTTTATGTGTTCTGCACAAGAGGAAATGCCTGGCTGAGGGGTGCTCCCTGGCCCCCACTCTGATCCCCAGTTGGCACCTGCATCGCTCCATAAGTCAGAGGTGGACCTACCAACCAGCCGACTAGTAAGACTGTCGAATCGCTTCCTTTCAAGGTAAGGGATGTGGGCCCAGGGTACAGGTTAGAAATGGAGACACAGCGAGGCCTGGGAGCCCCGCTGCTGACCCAGAATGCTCCTTGATGTCCCCCACAGCCTTGGACTCTGTATGTCCAAACCCGAACTCACCACCTGACCCCAACATCTGCTCCTGCTGGGCTCTCCTCTGAGCTTTCCCACCTCTGCATAAACCAGGAGACTCCCAACAGCAGGAACACCTGAGCGCTGGCAAATAGGAGGTTCTCCAGGGGTTCCAGGCTGAGCACACAGTGTGGGCAGAGGCCCAAAGGTGAGAAATAGCTTGGCTCCTTGAGAGGGAGCGAGTGAACAGTTCCATTAGGTTGGATCGAGGGGAAAGATAAGGCCAGGGGGCCAAGGAGCCCTGGAGGTCAGCCAAGGAGTCTGGACTCTGAGGGCAATGCCCTCCTAGATGTCCTAACCTTGGCATCTGTGAATATGTTCCCTAACATGGCAAAGGGGACTTTACAGATGTGATTCAATTAAGAACTTTTGAGACAGGGAGATTATTCAGGTGGGCCCAATGTAATCACGGGGTCCTCATGAGGGAAGCTAGAGGGTTAGCGTCAGAGAAGGAGATGCGAGAATGGAAGCTGAAGTCTGAGTGATGCTCTTTGAAGAGGGAAGAAGGCGCCACACCACAAGCCGAGGAATGCAGGCGGCCTCTGGCAGGTGGAACCAGCAAGGAAACAGATTCTCCCCCAGAACCTCAGAAGGAGCCAGCCCTGCTGACAGCTCAGTTTTAGCCCCAAAACTCATTTCGGATTTCTCAAGAACCAAGACAAAATAAGTTTGGGTTGTTTTAAGCCACACAGCATATGGTTATTCGTTACAATAGCCCCTCTGAACTGAGGGGGGTGCGGCCTGGCCAAGGGTGTGCTTTAGGCAGTTCACTCAGAGCTGGTGGGGAAGGTGGAGCCTGAAGACAAGTCTCCTACTGCCTGGTTCTACCTTCTGCCTCTGTGCCCCTGCCACCGCCCCCTACCTCAGTCCTGCCCGTACTTAGCCTTCCACGGAGATTCTCTGAAAGTCCAGCCTGCTCTCAGCCTCGGCGTGCCTACCCGCCCTCCTGCTGGGGGCATTACTCACTGGGGATCCGGTGTTCCTCTGCCCCGAGATCCTGACCACAGTGCAGGCATCTGGAGACCCCAGGCTGGCTGGACACCACTTGGTGACCCCCATGGGGCTGGCAAAGGGCTGAATGCACAGCAGGATACGGTGGGAACGGTGGGATGAACAGATGAAGGCATCTGGGACCAGGCTGGACCTGGCGGGGCTCACACCAGCTAGTTTAGGTTTAGATAGTGATTGTTTTGGATTAGGATGCTCTTTTGAGTAAGTGAGTGCTGAGAGCATACTGGTCAAAAGATCTGGCCACAAGTAGGCTTCTAATTGATTTTTTTTTTTTTAATCCTCACCTGAGGACATTTTTTCATTTTTTGTTCAGATAGAGTGGGAAGGAGAGAGGGGAAGAGAAACATCGACGTGAAAGGGACACATCGAGTGGCTGCCACCCGCACGACCCACCAGGGCCGGGGACAAACTGCAACCGAGGCACGTGCCCTTAGCGGGAACCGAACCCGGGTCTCTCTGGACCGCAGTCCGACGCTCTAACCGCTGAGCCAAACCGGCCAGGGCTCTAATTGATTTTTAATGCTAGACTTTGTTGCCCCCAAGCAGGATAAAGCAGTTGAGGTGTCATGATTCAGTCCTGCTTTGCTGATTATGGGTCTTGAGAATGAATGAGCCATGGGGAGAAATGCTTTTTCCTCTGGAGGGAGAGGGGTACTGTCCAGTGAATGAGTGGGGACGAGGGTCAGGTGTGTGAGGTTATCCTGGCCCCTCCACCAAGTGTGCCCTCACCTGCTCATTTGTGCAATGCTTTCCTGGGTTGTTGCAGGGCCTGTCAAGAAGTCAGACTCATTAAATATTAGCCACCGTTGTTATTATCCCGCCTGGTGATCCCTGAAGTCCAGCCTGAGTCCCCTCCCAACAGCATCCACTGCCAGGCCCTGGAAAAGAGCCATTAACGCTGCAGGCCACATCCTTGCTCCAGGGCGGATGCAGGATTTAAGATGGTGTCCTGCCCTCCTGGACCAGGGGGAGAGCCTGTAGTGGGTTGGATGGTGACCCCCAAAAGACATGTGCCCTGGAACCTATAAATGTAACCTTATTTGGAGTAAAGGTCTTTGCAGATGTAATTAAGTGAAGGATCTTGAGATGAGAGCATCCTGGGTTAAGTTGGGCCTTAACTCCAATGATGTGTGTCCTTAAAAGAAACAGAAGAGAATACACAAGGAGAAGGCCATGCAAAGACGGAGGCAGAGACTGGAGTGATGCGGTCACAAGCCCAGTAAGAGAAAGTACCCCTTTTGGTTGCTGGCTCGAAGCTGGAGCTGAGTGGTGGGATCCCCAGTAGAAGCCAGCTGAAGCCAGGGCCTCGACACTGCAGCAACTAGAGGACTGATTCCTCATGTGTGACAGACTCTCCCCCCGCCCAATCCTAGCCTGTCTTTGACATTAGGACACGGGCCTCCAGGGTCTGTCCGCATGTCCTCTTCATCATGTCCAACCATACCCCAATCTCTGCAGTTCAGGTGGACTCACCTTTCTGAGTGACTGATTGTGCCTGGCTTCCCCAGGGCCTTTGCACCTGCTATTCCTGCCACCTGGACTGCTCTCCTCCCACCTGACCCCTTCATCCAGTAAAACCTTAATCCCTCTTTAGAGGCCTCAGGGCCACAGCCAGTCCCTCTCCTTGGGCCAGCATCCCTTGTCACAACTCTCCCATCACCAGCCAAGCATCCCATCTTTGGGTGGGCCACCAGCACCCCTCCCCAGGCCTGCATGCTTTGTCACAAACTGTCCTAGCACCAAGGCCCTCCCTTCCGGTTCGCTGTTCATCCTCACCTTTGGTTATCTGCTTGAGGTCTACTTCTACTCACGTGGATACTCCAGGGCACAACCATCTTTTTTGCTCCCCTGTGTCTCCCTGGCACCTAGTGTAGTGCCTGGCATACAGTAGGATGCCATTTTTGCAAGTGGCTGTGTGAGGACCCCCCAGTCAGGAATGGCACCAGCTCTGGGCCCTGCCTGCATCTGCTCATGCTGGCCAGCAAGCCAGGACACTAGGCAAGGGTGCCCAGAAGGCCTGACGCCCCTCACCAGCCAGGTCCTTCTCCATGCTGGTCAGTGGCCGTGTCCCTTCCTGGCTCTTCATTCGGCCCTTGTACAGGATCCCGTCCACTCCCAGGATGTCCACCTCAGCCTGTTGGAGGGCCCAGGCCCCAGGTAAGGGAGTGTCCTTGAGCCTCTAATGTACAAAGAGGCCCAGCAGACAGAGCACGGCTCCCCCAGGGTCACCCCCCACCCGGGCTGCAGCCTGACTCACAGTATCATAGTCCAGCACCTCGGGGTCCCCATAGGGGTAGAGTGTTGACAAGTTATATGACTTGAGCTTGAGGTTGGCATCATTCCCAGGGCCACTGCTCCAATCCTCCTTGCCTCCAAGGTCCTGGAGCTGCTGCAGCTGCTGCTGTTCCCTGGGGCAGGACAGGAGGCTCAGCAGCAGTACCCGGAGATCCTTCGGCTCGAGGAGCCTAAGGACAGGCCCTGAGGGCCTGACCAGTAGCAAGGGAAGACTGGAATTTCTTCCAGCTGATTTTGGGTGGTATAGCCAAGCAGGCCTGGGGCCTGGTGGGTGGATACAGATGGGCACAGTGAGGACAGAGAAAAAATCGAGGCCTACATTCCCCCAGACCCCAGCTACCCCTGGAGGCCTGATCTGGCCTGCCAAGTGCATGCTCTTCGCCTCTTGAACCCCAGAAGGAATCAGGTAAGGGAAATGAGGGCACATGGCTGTGGTTACTGTTCAGCTGTTATTCCCCCACCTGGGGGATGGGAAGCACCATGAAGCCTCAGGATGTCCAGAGGGTGAGGGATGGAGCTGGGACCCAGGGGGCCTGCTGGGTCTAGTGGAAACCAGGTTTGGGTGCCAGCTCTGCCACTCACTATGACCTTGGGCAGGTTGCTTAAGTTCTCTGGGCCTCAATTTCTTCAACTGTGATAATAGAATACACCTCAAAGAGCAGGTGTAAGACTTCAATAAGGTCAGGTAAGTCAAAGTGCTTAGCACAGTGTCTTCCCAGCCACAGCAAGCCTCGGTGTCATTATTTACATCCTGGCTGTCATTATTATTATTATTATTATTGTTATTGTTATTGTTAATCTTCACCCAAGTGTCCATTGATTTTCAGATAGAGTGGGAGGGAGGGAGGGAGAGAGAGAGAAACATCGATGTGAGAAAGACACATTGACTGGTTGCCTCCCGCACAACCCCGACCAGGGCTTGGGATCAAACCCGCAACCAAGGTACGTGCCTTTAATGAGGAATCGAACCCGAGACTCTTTGGTCCATGATCCGATGCTCTAACCACTGAGCCAAACCAGCCAGGGCGTGGCTATCATTACTTATATCCTCCAGTGGGCATATGAATCCTGGCTCATAAGAGATTATGAGATTTAAATGAGAAACCCTTTCCTAATAATTCTCGGCTCATAATAGATGCCCAATAAATATGTCCATTCCTTTCCTCTGTGATCATCTCACGTGCCTGTCTGCTGCCCTAGCTACCTTCCCGAATGTTTCCTTTGCAGATGACTGGCAATGCCCTGGGATAGTCTTTGGATCCTGGGACTACAGTTGAGGTCTCTGCAGGGCCCCTGGGTCCAGAGTGACCTCTGTGGGGCAGACCCCCACTCTGCTCACCTCATCTGTTGCCGCTGCAGGTACTCGTAACTGTTGGCACTGGATGGCCGAAGCCGCGACAGCAGGTGGGCTTTGCGGATGGTGATGAGATGTCTGTTGGAGGACAAGAGCTCAGTGGAAGGCATAGGTGGCCAGCAGAGGGCACTGGGCTCCCAAACACTTGGCCTGAACCGAGACCGCCCTGGGGAACCCTGGATAATCTTTCTAAGTCATAAAAAAACAATTGTTCCAATTTAAAAGTAAAAACCAGACAGACTGGAGGTGGCCAGAGCCTGGGGGGGAGGAGAGTGAGAGTGAGACTTAATGGGTAGGAGTGTCCTGGGGCAATGGAAATGCTCTGGAACTAGAGGTGGTAGTTGCATGATATTGTCAACATTCAAAATGCCCCTGGAACTGTTGGCTCTAAAATGGTTCATTTATGTTGTGAGTATTCCACCTCAATAAAAATAAAAACAAAGTAAAACAGCAGCCTTCTGAGGAGCTGGAACTGTTCTACATCTTGATCTGAGCAGTGTACACACGTGTAAAAACCCAGCAAGCTGTAAAAACTTACGTAGTCTACCGTATGTATTTAAGCCACAATAAAAATTTAAAGTAACACACATTGATTGTCAGCATTCTAGAAATCATAGAAAAGCACAAGTAAACAAAACAGTACTGTAACCATGTGATAAATATTTTTGTGTGTCCTTCCAGTACTTTCCATGTTTATATACTTTTTAAACAAAAAATAGGACCATAACACACCTACTGCTTGATTTTCTCATTTAAGTTATTATCAACATTTTTCCAAGGCATTAATATTCTTCCACGACTGTGCTATCCAATATGGCAGCCACTGGCCATGTAGCTATTTACATTTACACTTAAATTAACTAAATTTAAATAAAATTTCAAATTCAGTTTCTCAGTCGTATTAACCATATTTCAAGGGCTCAACAGCCACATGTGGCCACTGGCTACTGCACTGGACATCGCAGCTGTAGGTCATTCCCACATCACAGAAGTTTCTACTGTATGGTTTCTCCTATACATGGTCTGCACTGGCTGATAGGAATGTACTGTACCTCATTTACCACATCGGGTGGTTTCCTTTATCCTTTCTTTTTTTTTTTTTACTATTATAATAATACTGCAACTAGATATCTTTACTGATTTTTTTAGAGAGAGAGAGGAAGGGAGAGGGAGAGATAGAAACATCAATGAGAGAGAACATCGATTGGCTGCCTCCTGCATGCCCCTCACTGGGGATTGGGCCCAAAACCTGGGCATGTGCCCTGACCGGGAATTGAACTGGCGACCTCTTGGTGCATGGGTCGATGCTCAACCACTGAGCCACACTGGCTGGGCGCAACTAGATATCTGTTGTTTGAAAGAAACATTCTGGATATAGCTCCAAAGCCCCTCCATGAACATGGACTGGCATGGGGGTGTTGATGGGTCACCAGGGCCAGACTAGCACTACAGAGGCTGGCTCCTCAAAAAGTTAACCATAGAGCTACCATATGACCCAGCACTTCCACTCCCAGGTTTACATCCAAAAGAACTGGAAACAGGTGTTCAAACAAGTATATGTACACACATGTTCATAACAGCACTCTTCATGGTGGCTAACAGGTGGAAACAGCCCAAATGTCCATCATTGTATAAATGGATCGGCAATATGTGGTCTGTCCATACAATGGGATATTATTCAGCCACAAAGAGGAATGAAGTCCTGACGTATGCTACAACATGGGGGAACCTCAAAAACATTATGCTCACTGGAAGAAGCCAAACACAAGAGACAATGCATTGTTTGATTCCATTTCTATGAAATATCCAGAACAGGCAAATCCATAGACAGAAGTAGATTCAAGGTTGTCAGGGGCTGAGGGGAGGGAGCAATAGGAGTGACTGCTTAATAGGTCTGGGGTTTCCTTTTGGGACAATAAAAATATTTTGGAATTAAAGGTGGCGGTTGCACGTTATGGTAAATGAACTAAATGCCACTGAATCATTCACTTTAAAATGATTAATCTTATGTGATGTGAATTTCACCTAAATAAATAATTAGACCATAAAAATACATGCAAGAAAGTGCCACAAAATTCTGCTTTTCCTTACAGTTTCCTTCCATTATTTTTCTTTTGGAGTTGACCCAGTCCCTGGGACAGTCTCTGGAAACCAGATAGGGCTGATGAAGGAAGGAAGGGATAAAGGTGGCCCCCCAGGTACAGGAGGCAAATGAAATGACATCGACAGAACATGTATGTGGATGTGCATATAAAGGATGTTTCTAGAACCACACAGGCACATAGGCTATATGCGTGTGTCTCTGTCTGTATTTGTCCAGAAGAGAGAGGGTGGGTGCAGGCACCACTGGGGGCAGTACTCACGGGCCAGTCATCATCTCCACCTGCCGGTCACAGGAAATGCATTTCACCCGCTCAAACAGTTTCCTGGAAGACATCCATTCATCAGCTGGGGCACCCCAGTCAGGCCGTGCTGGGGGAGGCGCAGGTCTGTCTCTGCCTCAGGGCCAGGGCTTCTCCCCACATCCTGCACCCACAGAGCCAGGGCTTCTCCCCACATCCTGCACCCACCCAGCTCAGCTCACTCTCTGGCCCCGGCTGAGCCCCATTTGCGGCCTACTGGGTGGAGGTGGGGAAATACAACTGCGTGTAGTGTATCTCCCTGCCCTAAACATAATGCAGGTCTTTAAAATCAGGGACCTTCTGGAAAGCTAACCCTCACAGTAGACACTTGGGGCACGAGGGGTGATCTGAGGACAGGAGCCCCTCAGAGATCTGTCTGGGAAGTGCTGTCTGGATGGCAGCAGGGGATTTGGCTGTTCCCAGATCCATCCAGGCCCCCACTGGCATGTGTCCTTCCGTCTCTCAGCTTCCTCATTTGTGACAAAAGGGCTTTGGAGCAGATGTGCTCCTGGAGCCCCTTTGCCAGCCAAGGACAGGGCTGCCCACCTCAGTGCCTGGGTGATCTCAGCCTCACCCGAACCCTTTTCCACACCCAACTGGGAAGCCCCAACCCCCCTCTCCTCATGTCCACAGGTTTGAAATTCTTGCTCCCAGAATCCTCTGGGATCCCTCTCTAGTTTCCTCCCTGGAGAGAGGGTCCCCCAGTCTCCACAAGCTCCACCCCTGCCCAGGAGAAGCTCACTTCCTAAAGCCAGCGGCGCTGTCGGGGTCGAATCGGAGGCCTTCAATTAGCAGCTTCCTGACTATATGCCAGACCTCATTAATGTCTTTCTTTATATCGTCCAAATCCGTGTGGACCAGCTGGAACAACCAAAAGGAAGAAAAGAGTGCTTAGTCAATTAATTCACACCCTGTCTCACTCCAATAACCTGCAAAGTTACACTGAGTGTAACAAGATTAAACAGAAAAAGCAAGGTGGTTAAGCAAAGGAAACTGACAAAGCTTGGGTTAAGGTTTGCTAATGCTTGAGAGGAGCTGCCAAGTGAACTTCCCAGCAGCCAAGGCAAAGAAACACCATCAGTTACTGCCTCCAAATGATAAAACCAACCCGATGCTCAACTACAGGCCTGCAGGCTCTAGAAGCATTTCTCCCAGTGGTCCCCAGACAACCGACATTCACACATTCAACACATATTTACTGAGCAAAGTATACATTCAATAGCTTTTAATATAGTCACAGAGTTGTGCAATCATCACCACAATCAATTTTAGAACATTTTTATCACTCCCAAAAGAAACCTCATACCCATTAGCAGTCACCCCTCATTTCCCCCCAGGCCCCCAGGGATAGGCAACCACTAATCTACTTTCTGACTCTACAGATTTGCCTATTCTGAACATTTCACATAAATGGAATCACACCATCTGTGGCCTTTTTTATCTGGCTTCTTTCACTGAGCATAACGTTTTCAAGGTCTAGCAGGTTGTAGCATGTGTCAGTACTTCATTTCTTTTTATGGCTGAATAATATTTGATTTTATGGCTATATTTTGTTTATCCATTCATCTGTTGATGGACATTTGGGTTGTTTCCTTCCACTTTTTAGCGATTATGAATAATTCTGCGGTGAACATTCTTGTACAAGTTTTTACATAGACACAAGTTTCATTTCTCTTGGGTATATACCTAGGAATGGAAATGCTGAGTGGTATGGTAATTCTATATCTAACTTTTTAAAAATCTGCTAGACTGTTTTCCAGTCTAAAAATCATACCATAGAACGGAATGGAACCAGCATTCCAGAGATATGGCTGATTCAGGTCTGAGGAAGGGAATGGTGACAATAAGCCTGGGACATCTTGTCATTTAAGAAAACAAGACAGTTATCTGATGACAGAGAGTCAAGTCAAAGGGCTCAAAAGCCAGCTAGCAGGCTAAAGATGAGACCATGTGAATGACAAAATAAATAGTCACTTAATTCATTGAATGATTTGAATATATAAAAATCCATGATTCATGGTAACACACAAAAAAGAAATAAAAAAAGAATAGAAACCCTCATTTGCCACCATGTTTTGGATGTGGCTATTTCTTTCTTTTTTTAATTTTTACTTATTGATTTGAGAGAGAGAGAAACATTGATTTGTTGTTCCACTTAGTTATGCATACATTGGTTGTTTCTTGCATGTGTGTTGACCGGGGATTGAACCTGCAACCTTGGCGTACTGGGATGACACTCTAACCAAGCAGGGCAGGGCAAGTGGACATGGCTATTTCTATCAATTTCTTACACTGAAAACTGATCATTAAAGGAAATAATTTATCATTGTTTCTATCTTTCCTGAAAGAACCATATTTCAGGGTAATTAGCTCAAGTTGACAAAGGAAAGCTCTTCACAGATTTCTAGTTGATAATGTAGAAGCTACATCTGTCTTGCTCTTTTGGGTCACTGGTTCTGAGGGAAGTCAGCTGCAATGCTGTGAGGCCCCTTGAGCAGCCCTAAGGAAGAGTTCATGTGATGAGGAAGTGAGGAGTCTTGCCCCCAGCCACATGAGGGCACTATCTTAGAAGTGGCTTCTCCAGCCCCAGTCAAACCTTCAGATGACTGCAACCTCATGGGAGACCCTGAGCCACCCAGCTAAGCCACTCTCAAATTCTTGACCTTCAGAAACTAAATGTTTGTTGGTTTAAGCTGCTAAATTCCAGGGTAATTTGTTATGCAGCAAATGACAATACAGGGACACTCACCTTGGTGCTGAGGTCCTTGCTGAGCTGCTCCACAGCCTTCTTCCAGTCATCTTCGTGCGACACGACCCTGAGTAGCACGCCCTGCATCATCTCATTCAGCTCCAGTGCCACCGTCTCCAGGTCAACCCTGCTTGCCTTGCCTGCCAGGCTGCACTTGTCAGCTTTCTAGAGAGAAAAGGGACTCAGAGAGGCAGAGCTGCTGCAGTGGGAGCAAGGGGAAGCTGGGGGAGATCAGACCACTTTGGTCAATTTTTTCAAGTCTGAAACCCTGGACATCTAGCCTTGGCTTAATTCAGTCCTGGGGTCTATGCTGGCTCAAAGACAACCGTCAATCTAAGCCCAGGTTTTCCTGTGACAGAGAAGTTGGCGCATGAGTTTTAAGTTCACATAACAAATTGCCACTAACCCTGAGGCACTGAAAATAGGAGTTGATGGAACAACTTTCGAGAAGCTTCCCCAGCCTTTCCAAATAAATAGACGTGGAGGGAGACTTTGGAGTCTCTCTGCCAGGTTTGTCTTGGCAGGATGATTCCATTTCCCTGGGTGGGAGAGCCAAGGCTCAGGATGGGGGGCAGGAGCGGGAGAGGAATCTACGCACTCACCTCTTTCAGCTCCTGCTCCACCACACTTATGTCTGCCTTGTGCGTTTCTAGGTTTTTAATTTGAGCTTGGAGAATCTAAGATCAAAAGCAAAGGGCATGTTAGCCATCTTTGGAAGCACTGCGGATGATATCCACCTTTCACCTCCACCCTTGCTGTGAGCTAGGAAGGGACAATGAGGCCAGGTGGACAGCAGGCAGGGTGGGAACAGGTGCCCAGATTAGAAGGAAAGACACGTGGGACTTGGGGAAAGTACCCCATTGTCAAAGGAAAACCCTTGTTTCCCATCCCCATGACTCCACAAGGAACCATCTCCCTTCATTAATTCTGCCCTCTCTCCACTTACTGAACTCTCCCTATGAGGCAGCAGCAGCTAACCTGGTTGGGAAGAGCCTCACACTCACTGGGCCATGTCCCCAGGAGGTGAGGTCACTTTTCCTCCAAGATGGAAAACAGGCTTCTACTTCTCCCTTCATGTCCGGCCTTCCTCTCACCCTTAGCAACAGAACCTCCAACTTTTAGCTGGCATCTGACCTCCCAGAATCATGACTACATTTCACAGCCTCCCTTATAATTTGGTGTGACCACTGGGTAAAAATGGAAGTGGGTAGGTGTCTCCTTGGCTGCTGGCTTAAATGCAGAGTTCATGTCTAGAGCACCAGCAGCCACCTTGGAGCTTGAGGTGACCTTGTGAATGGAAGTCGCACCATGGAATTCTAGACCAGCTGTAGACCAATCCTTTCTGACTTTCTTGTTTTTCTGAGTAATCTTGTTTCAGTCAGTTATTTGGGGGTTTAAGTTATTTGCAGTTGAACCTAATTCTAATTAATGCAAACAAAGCTCCATCACATTCACTTGCAAAGGGAAAGTAATGTTTTCCGTAGAGTCCGAAAGAAAGAGTTCTGTCCTCACTTACTTTCCTGCTGTATTCTTAGTGGGAAACACTCCAAGAGCCAAACTCTAAGGTGACGGATATGTTTCCATCTTGATTGGGTGGTGGTGACATGGGTGTGTAAATAGGCAAAAACTAATCCACCTCTTATACTTAAAACTTGGGCATTTTATTGTGCATAAATTATACTTTTATTAAAAACACAAATACCACCCTGGCCAATTTGGCTCAGTGATTAGAGTGTTGGCCTGTGGACCGAAGAGTCATGGGTTCAATTCCGGTCAAGGGCATGTACCTTGATTGCAGTTTGATCCCTGGCCCTGGTTGGGGTTGTGCAGGAGGCAATCAGTTGATGTGTCACTCTCACATCGATGTTTCTCTCTCTCTCCTTCCCTCCCTCCCACTCTATCCGAAAAAAATCAATGGAAAAATATCCTTGGGTGAGGATTAAAAAAAAAAACAAAACCCACAAATACCATTGCTTACTCCCAAACACTGAAGAGCCTAGACAGTGTCTGCGCAATGTTGACCGCTATATTGCTGGGCCCTAGAAGGGTGCCTGCTACAGAGTGAAGGCTCAGTAACATTGGATGAATGACTCAATGAATGAATAAGAGGATTTTTAAAAAATATGTTTTTATTGATTTTTTTAGAGAGAGATAGAAACATCGATGTGAGAGAGAAATATTGATTGGCTGCCTCCTGCACGCCCCCTACTGGGGATCGAACCCGAAACCCGAGCACGTGCCCTGACTGGGAATTGAACCAGGACCTCTCAGTCCATGGGACGCTGCTCAATCCACTGAGCCACACCGGCTGTGCAAATAAGAGGATTTTTTGCATCTCCAGTTATGTTCGTAACATTTTCTTGCAGACATTCAGGTAAAGCAGTAATACCTATTCCAGATGTGTCTGCACACCCTCAGTTCTCTGCTAGAAGGGCTCGACAGGGGCTGCTGATCTGTTGCAAATGGTCATTTAAGACATGTTTAATGAAACATGTTGTATACAAAGCCCTGTTCTTCCAGGGTTAACTTTTAGAAGAAATTAATTCTTTCTTGTTGACACAAAGGACAGGAAGGAAGTCAAGACAAAGGCTGCCTTGCTCCATTTGGTTGGGCCTCATCCTCTTAAGTTTCTCTTAATGAGCGATGACTACTTGGAGACAGACACTGTGACCCTTCCCCCCCCACCCCATGCAGGGTAGGGCACAGTGCTGGGTATACAGCAGACATGTTGAATGAATTGGCTCATGTCCATTGAGGAAGGGCACCAGTATACCCCTAGGATGTGGCAACCTGGTCTCTTTGTTTTTTGTTTTTTTTTAATCCTCACCCGAGGACATTTTTTCATTTTTTGTTCAGATAGAGTGGGAGGGAGAGAGGGGAAGAGAGAGAGAGAGAGAGAAACATCGATGTGAAAGGGACACATCGAGTGGCTGCCACCCGCACGACCAACCAGGGTCGGGGACAAACTGCAACCGAGGTACATGCCCTTAGCGGGAACCGAACCTGGGTCTCTGGACCGCAGGCCGACGCTCTAACCGCTGAGCCAAACCGGCCAGGGCCAACCTGGTCTCTTTGAAGCAGTGACAAAAAGAGAGCCCAGAGTTGTCAGGAGATGATGTTCCTGATCTTGGTACTCACAACGTCCTATTGTGATCCTATTACCCTAGTCTCCTCCATCCACACGCAGTCCAGGAGCTCTCCCTCCCACCTGCACTTAGGCTGGGAACTGGCTCTCCGTGTATGAGTTCTTTTTCTGTCTGAGTTGCCCTGTGTGGGTCCTTCCCCTTTTGCCCCCTGCATCCTAACACATCCCACCAATAGCCCCCTTGACTAGTAATTAGAAACCCCCATGGAAACCACTTCACTTGGTTCTATTTGGAATTTCTTCTCTTTCTACTCTGAGAATAACCTTGATCCCTTCTCCAAATGTCTAGAACATGTCACAGACTGGACTGGTCCTGAGGTCTAGCTTAGCAAGTCAGAACCTGTCAGGTTCATGGAGAAGCTGTCTGGTGGAGTGAACCCCTGGTAAGGGTTCTGTATCATCTCATGTCAGCAACTCTGCTGTTCTGGAAAGGCCTTTCAGCACTGATGGGTCAGAAATGAGGGGGTTTAGGGGAAAAGTTATTAATGTAATTGTTGGTGCAAGAAATCCTCTGATTCATTCAATTCTTTCAGCACAATTGGAGCCTTCACCCTGCACCAGGCACCCTTTTGGAGTTGTGTGATGCAGTGGTCAACAAGACAGAGACTGTCTGGACCCTTCTGTTCATTTGTGTGTGCATGTTGGGGGGTGGGCAGGATTTGTTTGTTTCTAATTGGAGTATAATTTATGCACAAGAAAATGCCAGTAAAATGTTCACTGGTTCCCCTGCCTTCAGTGCACCTGTGAAATCTTGGAGAAGGTCTCAATATCCCAATGAAGAATCATCCCCTCAGCTGCCTCTCCTGGGACCACCCAGACCTCCAAACCTTTATCTTTTTATTGGTTTTTTGGAGCGAGAAGGAGAAAGAGATAGAAACATTGATGTGAGAAAGAAACATTGATCAGCTGCTTCCTGCACACCCCCTACTGGGGAATCAAGCCTGTAACCCAGGCATGTGCCCTGACCAGGAATCCAACTGGGACCTCTCAGTCCATGGGATGATGCTCTAGCCACTGAGCAATACCGGCCGGGCATGACCTCCGAACCTTTAAATCATCCAGGCGAATATGGATCTTTTCCACTGCCCTGTCCAGCACGATGTAATGATCCTTCATCATCGCTACTTGGTGGCCCCAAATTCTCTGGAGTTCCTCTTCCTAAAAGGGGGAGACACAGACATCCAAGGCTTCTGAGGTCACCATGGGTGAGATGGGGCTTAAAGAGTGAACCACACCAATGTGTCTCCAACCTGCCATCTTTTTTTTCCCCCCAGCCTGCCATCTTAACCACCACCTAGGACACTTACCCACACACTGGGAACCCTGTACCAGCTGGAGCAGTACGTGGGGCTGCAGCTGCCTTCTCAGCCCCTTGCTGCCCCAGGCCTCCTTTCAGCTACAGGACAAATGCTCCATCTGGTTCTGGGCGCAGAGTCTCCCATCAGCTTGCCTCACACCATCTTCTTAAAAGCTCTTTCTGCCCAGGACACTGACCTGCATTCTGGATTTCTGGAGGTTGCCAATCTTTTCTTGCAGTTTGTCTACTGTTATCCCAAGCTTGGAAGAGGATCCCATACGAGCTGAAAGCAAAGGAGGGGGTGACTGTTGGGGGCAGGGATGGAGGAAGATGCTTTGTTTAGACCTCCATCTGCTTCTGTTATGAGATATCTGAGGCGGTACTGCCCAATGGAGAGATACTGTGCTGTGAGCTTGGGGGCCTTTGAGGTCGCTTAAATGTTTCTAGTAGTCACATTAGCCCTGGCTGGTTTGGCTCAGCGGTTAGCGCGTCGGCCTGCAGTCCAGAGAGACCTGGGTTCGGTTCCCGCTAAGGGCATGTACCTCAGTTGCAGTTTGTCCCCGGCCCCGGTTGGGGTCGTGTGGGAGGCAGCCACTCAATGTGTCTCTGTCACGTCGATGTTTCTCTCTCTCTTCCTCTCTCTCCCTCCCACTCTATCTGAACAAAAAATGAAAAAATGTCCTCGGGTGAGGATAAAAAATAAAAACAAAACAAATGTTTCTAGTAGTCACATTAAAAAAATCTAAAAAGACGCAGGTGATATTAATTTTAATAAAATATTTTATTTAACCCAATATATCTAAAATAGTACCATTTAAATATGTAATCAAAAAATTATTAATGAGCCCTGGCCAGTTTGGCTCAGCAGTTAGAGCATCAGCTTATGAACCAGAGAGTCCCAGGTTCAGTTCCCACTAAGGGCACGTACCTCGGTTGCAGTTCGTCCTTGGCCCCAGTTGGGGTCGTGTGAGTGGCAACCAGTTGATGTTTCTCTCTCACGTTGATGTTTCTCTCTCTCTCTTCCTCTCTCTCTCCCTCCTGCTCTATCTGAAGATATATGCAAAAATGTCCTCAGGTGAGGATTAAAAAGAAAAATTATTAATGAGATAGTTTGCATTCTTGTTTCCATACTAAGCCTTCAATGTCCACTATGCACTTCCCATTTAGAGCACCTGTGAATTTGAACTCACCCCCTTTCAAGTGCTCTGCAGAGCCCTGGCCGGTTTGGCTCAGCGGTTGGAGCGTCGGCCTGCGGTCCAGAGAGACCCGGGTTCGGTTCCCGCTAAGGGCACGTATCTCGGTTGCAGTTTGTCCCCAGCCCTGGTTCGGGAGGCAGCCACTCGATGTGTCCCTTTCACGTCGATGTTTCTCTCTCTCTCTCTTCCTCTCTCTCCCTCCCACTCTATCTGAACAAAAAATGGAAAAATGTCCTCGAGTGAGGATTAAAAAAAAAAATCAAGTGCTCTACAGCTATGAGAGTCTCTAGGTTATCATATTAGACAGAACAGGCCTAGGGAAAACTCTCCAGAATTTACTCCCCTCCCAAAAATGACCTTGAGCAAAACTATGAAGTACCTTATTTACAAGTATGTTATTCATCACAAAATAAAAAGGAAGCTTTAGACTTCCGGTCAAGATGGCGGCGTAGGTAAACGCGGTCTCGCGTCCTCCCACAACTACATCAAAGTTACAACTAAACTACAGAACAACCATCATTCAAACCCACCTGAAATCAAGCTGAATGGAAGTCCTACAACTATGAAATTAAAGAAGAAGCTGCATGGAGACTGACAGGAGGGGCGGAGGCACGACGGGCTGGTCCCACACCCACGTGTGGCGGATAAAAATCAGGAGGACACCTCGGCTGGGAAGGTCCTCCCTGAGGACTGAGGGGTCCCCGTCCCACACCAGGAGCCCAGCTCAGGGTTCCAGTTCCAGGAAGAGAAGTCCCCATCACTTCTGGCTGGAAAACCAGCGGGAACTGAGGCTGAGGCGGCTGGAGCCCCCGGCAGCTCCTCTTAAAGGGCCCGCGCACGGACTTACTCGGACTCGCACCCTCCAGGCTCCAGCGTGCGGGAAGGAGCCTGAAAGGCACCAGAGTCATATGGGGAAGAACTGAGATGTTTGGCATTGGAGCGAGGGCTGGAGAGGCAGCTTTCTCCTGGACAGACGTGCTATCAGAGGCTTTTGTTCCTTTGGTGAGCCCTTCCCTGGGCCGGCAGACAGGCGCCATATCTGGGACTCCAGCAACCTGGCTCACACTGTTGGCCCCGCCCTGGTGATGCCCTGAGGCCCCGCCCCACCCAACTTTCAGGCCCACCCAAGCTCTTGCCAGTTGCTTTACCATAGGATTGGCCTGTCTTGGATCCTGCTTCAGCTTTTCCTAAAGTCTTTCAAACAAGCAGCATCTGGTCTCAGCTAGCCCTATACCTCTCGCTAAGTAATACATAGAAACAAACACAGGGAGGCAGCCAAAATGAGGAGACAAAGAAACAGGTCCCAAATGAAAGAACAGAACAAAACTCCAGGAAAAGAACTAAGTGAAATAGAGTTAAGCTGCCTAACAGATGCTGAGTTCAAAATACTGCTTATAAGGATGCTCAGTGGACTTAGTGAGAACCTCAGTGAACTTAGTGAGGGCCTCAAGAGCATAAAAAAGGACCAGTCAGAAATGAAGGAGGCACTAACTGAAATAAAGAATAATTTACACAGATTTAATAGTAGAGTAGGTTAATCCAAGAAGCAAACCATTGATTTGGAATATAAGGAAGCAAAAAACACCCAATCAGAACAGCAAAAAGAAAAAAGAATCCAAAGAAATGAGGATAGTGTAAGGAACCTCTGGGACAACTTCAAACGTGCCAACATTCGCATCTTGGGGCTGCTAGAGGAGAAGAGAGAGAACAAGAAATCGAAAACCTATTTGAAACAATAATTGCAGAAAACTTCCCTAACTTGGTGAAGGAAACAGACATACAAGTCCAGGAAGCACAGAGAGTCCCAAACAAAATGAACCCCAAGAGGCCCACACCAAGACACATCATCATCAAAATGCAAAAGGTTCAAGACAAAGAGAGAATCTTAAAAGCAGCAAGAGAAAAGAAGTTAGTTACCTACAAGGGAGTTCCCATCAGACTGTCAGCTGATTTCTCAAAAGAAACTTTGCAGGCCAGAAGGGAGTGGCAAGAAATATTCAGAGTGATGAAAAGCAAGAACCTACAACCAAGATTACTCTATCCTGCAAAGCTGTCATTTAGAATCGATGGCCATATAAAGAGTTTCCCAGACAAGGAAAAGCTAAAGGAGTTCACCACCACCAAACCATTATTATATGAAATGTTGAAGGGTCTTCTTGAGGAAAAAGATAAAAAAATATGAATAAACAATGGCAATAAATACATATCTATCATCAATTGAATCTACAAACAAAATGAACAAGCAGAACAGAAACATTCTTATAGATACAGAGAACTTTTGTTGGGTACCAGATGGGTGGGGGCTGGGGGGATGGGTGAAAAAGGTGAAGGGATTAAGAAGTACAAATTGGTTGTTAGACTGACAAACCTCAAAGGGAAGGGGGGTTGGGGGGTGGGAAGAAATAAACCAAAGAACTTACATGTATATAAGCATAATTAATGGACACAGACAACAGTGTGGGGAAAAGCAGGAGGGGGGCAGGAATGGGGAGGAGGGGGGCAATGGGGGAAAAATGAGGAACATCTGTAATACATTCAACAATAAAGATAAGTTAAAAAAAAAAAAAAGGAAGCTTTAACAAAAGAGGAGAGAGGTAAAAAAAAAAAAAAAAAAAAGTACACTATATCCAGTTCCAGATGAGGGGCCAAGAACTAATGTACAGCACTGAACTAGGAATGCATGAAAAGTTGCAGCTGAGATATGTTTATAACCTAACTATAGTTTTCTTAACAAAAATGACAGCTGGTCAGAGGTAGAATTTGGGCCATTATGGCTTTACATTTTAAATTAAATTCATCACTACCAGAATTTTAGCCGTGCCCCAGTGTTCATTGGTATCAGTGTGGTTCTTTGTAACTATGTGAAGTTCTACATTTTCTTTTCAAGATTTGTGGAATGGCACTGCCCATCAGGAATGGTACTGCACATGGGTTGGACTTAGGTTAATTCAACTATTGCACTTGGCAGAGAGCAAAACAGCAAGGTAACGATTTAAAGAGGGTAGGACCCTGGCCGATTTGGCTCAGCGGTTAGAGCGTCAGCCCATGGAGCAAAGAGTTGCAGGTTTGATTCCCAGTCAAGGTCATGTACCTGGGTTGCAGGTTTGATCCCTGGCTCCATTCAGCATTGTGCAGAGGCAACCAATTGATGTGTCTCTCTCACATCAATGTTTCTCTCTCTCCCTCCCTCCCTTCCACTCTAAAAATCAATGGAAAAATATCCTTGGGTGAGGATTAAAATAAGAATAAGAATAAGAATAAATAGGGAAATGGATCTGGATCTCAGAGTGAATTCCCAGACCAGCAGCATCAGCAGCATTTCCCCAGGAAGGGTTAGAAATGCACATTCTTTTTTTCCCCCCTTTATTGATTATATAGAGAGAGGAAGTGAGAGAGAGAGAGAAATAGAAACATTGATGAGAGAGAACATCAATTGGCCGCCTCCTGCATGCCCCCCACGGGGGATCGGGCCCACAACCTGGGCATGTGTCCTGACCGGGAATCGAACCAGCAAATTCTTGGTGCATGGTCGATGTTCAGCTACTGAGCCCCACCAGCTGGACAGAAATGCACATTCTTATGCTCCCCCACCCAATCACCTGAGTCAGAAACTCTGGGGAGTGGGCCCCACAGTCTGTGCTTCACCAAGCCCCCCTGAGGGTGCTGAGGTGAGCTCAAGGTTGTGAACTGCTAGAGTGGGCCACTGTGCCCCTTCATATGCCTCAGTGACCATATGCCCACCGTGGGTACGAAATGAGAGCATAAATCTTCTGGTCCTCCTGCCACCCAGAATGTTACTGTGATCTTTAAGGATCCGTATGTGCACCAGGTAGTTGTTCCTAATCCCAAATTGACTGCTTCGTCTGGGGGCTGTTCGGTGCTGTTGGACACTCTTGAGGATCTGGATTTACTGTACTACAAAACATAGTACAGTAGTACTGTGTCTTACGGGCTGTTGAAAGGGAGGTTTTCAAGAGTAATTCTGACATGCAATTTTCCTCTTGAAGCACCAACTGTAGGCTCTAACTGCCCCTCTCTCCTAAGATAAGACCTCACTGTACATGCATTGTAAAGAATAGACTAGACTACTAAGAGGTTAATGCTTACACCAAAGTAATGAATGGCGAATGGGTGAATGTAGGTTTTGTTGGGACAGTTAAACAAAGGAGAGGAGGTACTTCTCGAAGTCCACGAAGTCCAAGAGAGCCCTTACCACTCTTCCCAGAGCCAGTCTAGGCCTACCTAGAAAACTAATGCGCTGTTGCAGGTTGTTTGACAGCTGGACAAACTCTTCTTTCAGGGAGTCATGTCTAGTGGGCATCTGGGCTATGTGGCTCATGGAATACTTGACGGCCTTCTTCTTGTCTTCAGGGGTTACAGCCTGTTTGGCAGCCAGCATGACCTGGGACTGGGTAGTGTCAGGAGGGATGAGGGCAAACGAAGACGAGAAGAAGTCGTCATAGTCCTCCTCCGGCAAGTCGTCCATCTCGGCCTCAGCGGTGGAGGGAAAGGAGACTGTGGCCCCACGGGAAGACCCAGCACCCAAGGTGTCTGCAAAGACCCCTAAGGGCCCAGATGCAGCCAAGGTCGATGCTACAGTAGCCAGTTTAGTGGCGGGGGCGTCCTTAACGGCCAAGGCTGCGGTCTCGGCTGCCTGGGCTGCTGAGTTGGCAGCAGCTGCATAGGCGGCGGCAGCAGCAGCTGCAATGGCAGCAGTGGTTTTTACCCTCTGAAGGACAGACCGGGGACCCTTAGGTCGTACTTCCTTTGGGGCCTCAGCCCTGAGGGCTGCATCCCGAGGGACTCTCCTGTAACGTAAATAATCTTCTCCCTGTTCTGAGACAGCTGCGAGCTGGTCCATATCTGTCTGAGAATGAGGCCCAGCCGAGCCGAATTCTGTGGCCGATGGTGGGGCCGTGAAGGTCTGGCTGTAAGTGGACGTGAAGCGTGATGGGCCTGGGCCTGGGCCAGGCTGGGAGTAACCTAAGCCGAAGAAAGGCCAAGCGCCAGGTACGGGTAAGCCTCTGAGAGGAGGCCAGACTCCTGGCAGCCCAGGCCAGAATTGTGGTGGTATGGACTGAGGGCCTGTGGGAGGCCCAGGCCCAGCAGCAGGCCCAGGCCCAGCGGCAGGTCCAGGTCCAGCGGCAGGCCCAGGTCCGTACACAGGCTCAGGTATGGGAACAGTCCCAGGTCTGAACACAGGCCAAGGTGCTAGCGTGAATCCAGGTGTCAGACTGGGCCCCAGGGCAGGCCCAAGTGCAGGCCCAGGTGCAGGCATGGACTCAGGCTCTGGCCCCGGCACAGAATCAGGCCCAGGTCCAGGTGCAGGCCCAGGCTTGGGTTTTGTCTCAGGCTCGAGCACCTGAGGCTGACCCAACTCCTGGGCCCCTGTGAGTAGAACTGGCTCAACAGACTCCTCCTCCTGTAGTTGCTTCGGGACCTGATAACGCCAAACGGTCTCCAGAAACTTGGGGAACTGGATGGATTCTGAGACCTGGCTGTGACCAATACTTTGATATGTCTTGGTGGTCTGGGGAAGGTCAGTCTCTGGTAACTGCTCTGCAACCTTCCACAGATCAGAATCTTCCAGCTGTTGCGAAGTAGGTCCCTGTGGGAAAGTTCCATGTGGAAAAGGGAGCCAGGTTGGCCAGGGTTGCACCAGTCCAGCTCAGAGGTCACCCTTCCTGCTCCCTCACACCTACTTCCCCCTCCTCTGTCCTCCCTCCACTTACCGGAGTGAACAAGGCCTCATGGAGGCCACTCCAAAGTACCATGTCCTCAGTTTTGGGGATGGTAAGAATCTTGTTCTGGAGAATATTCTGGGAGGTGAAGGACGGAGTTGGGAATGAGGGACGTGAACCTGGAGGGTGTGATGCCCTTGGTTGGCTCCCTCGTCTACAATGCCCTCCACACTTGCAAATGAATGGGCCTTTCCAGATTGTGTTCCCCTTCTTACCCTTCCCTGTCCCCAGCCGTTCAGGGGACCAGGAAGGGATAATAAGGCTGAGGCCCTCACCATGTCCCGTTGCAGCGCATTCATCTTCCGGGTCTGCCCTTTCATGTCATCAGAGAAAGTATCTACTTTTTCCAGGCGTACCTGTCAAATGAGCCAAACCCGTGGGTCAGGAGTGTAAGTTCTGGTCCCAGCCCTGCTTCTTCCACTGCTCAACTATAAGAGCATAGCACTAGATGACTAAGCATTGAAGAAGGAAGAAAAAATGTTTCCCAGGGAGTAAAAAGGGGTAGAAAAGGATTCCTTGGGCAAATAAGTTTGGGAAATGTTGGGCTTAAAAAGCATTCAATGGGTTTTTGTGTTGCAGGACTTCTCAGAGCCTTTAATGGGCAAAAGTACATAAAGAATCTCCGAGAGGTGGGCTGAGGAGGCATTGTTTCTCAAATAGATTTGTCCAAGGGTCCCTTTTAGTGTTTTATGACAGTTTCCTAAAAATGCCTTTTCTGCTCAGATGGGAACTACCTAGCCCAAGACTGAAGTTCTCACAGTTGCCATAACAATATAATGCATACACTGACCTGTGCATTGGGGATGCTAACTAAATCATGCTATTTTTAGGCAAGCTGTAAAACCTCAGCCACAATACCAGTCTGGGGGTATGGAGAGCTGGCTTCTGAGCCCAGCTCTAACTCCCCAGCTACGAACTGACACTTCAGAAATTCTGTCCTTCCACTTTATGGTAAAGAGTTAGAACATGCCTGGATTGATGTCGTCTTGGCTACAGAGGGAGCTAGTATGTAGGCCTGTACTATGTTTATTCTACTTCTTAGTGTAAACAGAGCTTTCTAGAAGAAGAAGAGGTATTTTCTTTCTCCTAAATTGATGGAATGTAAGCCTGGAGTAGCCAAGACTTAGGGAGTACCTACTTACATGAATATGAAGCCAACCCAGAGGAAAATCATCACTGAGAGAGAGGTATTGATGTGGTATGAGCACCTAGATCTAGCTGTATCTGAAGGCATTCCTGGACTTTTTAGTGAATGAGGCAATAAATTATCTGATTTTACCAAGCCAGAATGAACTAAGTTTCTGTCACTTAAAAGGTGTCCTAACACAGCAGGGTGAAGAGAATAGCATGGTGGAAGCCATGGAGAGTTCAGTGGGATGGGCCATGTGGCTGGGCCACGTCAGTCCACATCTCCTGCCCCCATGGCTATGTCCTTTGACTAAGAATGGGCTTCCTAGATTTATTCTGTCACCCAATCACCAGTGGTCTGAGCAGCATGGCTAGCTTGGAGGATGCTGGGGAGGGTCTACCTTATCAAACATGTCCTTCAGCATGTCCACATCCTTCCTGAGGGTTTCGATGGTGACCTTGACTGCATAAATGTCGGTGAGCAAATCCTGCAGGGTCTTCATGGACTGAAGAGGGAGAGAGGAGAAAAAAACACGAAGTTGGATGTGGCTTGGGGAGAAGGCAAGTAAAGTGTGGAAGCTCTCTGATGACTGCCATGGTCCAAGAAGTCCTCTTGGCTCTCCCCAGGCCTAGGCTGGAATATACTAATAGGCCAGCAAATAACAGTTAAGTCAACAGTGCTCTGAGCTCTCAAATAGCCTAGGTGAGAAGGAGACAACCCTGTGTTTGAACATTCAGTAACCAGGAGTCACTCATTATGAAGCACCTCAAGCCCTTTGGTGGGAGCCACCGAAGATCAGCAAGGGAGTTATGATTGGATCTACATATTTTTTAATCCTTACCCAAGGATATATTTTTAAATTGATTTTAGAGAGAGAGGAAGGGAGAGAGAAGGAGAGAAACATCGATGTAAGAGAACCATCAATTTGTTGCCTCCCATATGCACCCAACTGGGGATCAAACCTGCAAACCAGGCATGTGCTCTGACCAGGCATTGAACCCTCAACCTTTTGGTGCAATGGACGACGCTCCAATGGACTGAGCCACTTGGCCAGGGTTTGATCTACCTTTTTTTTTTTTTTTTTTTAATCCTCACCTGAGGACATTTTTGCATTTATCTTCAGATAGAGCGGGAGGGAGAGAGGGAGGAAGGGAGAGAGAGAAACATCGACTGGTTGCCCCCCACACGACTGGGGCAGGGGACAAACTGCAACCGAGGTACGTGCCCTTAGCGGGAACCGAACCCGGGACTCTCTGGTCCGTGGGCCGACTCACTAACCACTGAGCCAAACCACTGAGCCAAAAAAAGGCTCCCTTTTTTTTTGTTGTTAATCTTTACTCAAGGATATTTTTCCATTGATTTTTAGATAGAGTGGGAGGGAGAGCGAGAAAGAGAGAAATATGGATGTGAGAGAGATACATCAGTTGGCTACCTCCCACATGACCCTGAATGGGCCAGGGAACAAACCTGAAACCCAAGTATGTGCCCTTGACTGGGAATCGAACCCACGACCCTTTGGTCCACAGGCTGATGCTCTAACTACTGAGCAAACAGGCCAGGGCTGGATGTACATTTTTAAGGGGTCCTTCTGGCTGCAGAATAGATTGGTCCTGGGAGGACAACAGGGGAAGCTGGAAGACCAGTGAGGAAGCTTCCAGGCAAGAGCTGATGAGTGAAATGCTGGGCTCATAGCTCAGTTTCACCATTGACTGGAGCTGTTACTACATCTTTCTAAGTTTTTGATTTCTCAATCATAAAATGAATATAGAAATGTGCTAACATAGCCCTGGCCGGTTTGGCTAAGCAGTTAGAGCATCGGCCCATGGACCAGAGAGACTTGGGTTTGGTTCCCACTAAGGGCACGTACCTCAGTTGCAGTTTGTCCCGGGCCCTGGTTGGGGTCGTGTGGGTGGCAACCAGTTGATATGTCTCTCTCACATTGATGTTTCTCTCTCTCTCTTCCTCCCTCTCTCCCTCCTGCTCTATCTGAAGATGAATGCAATAATGTCCTCATGTGAGGATAAAAATAAATAAATAAAAAATAAAAAATGTGCTAATAGATATAAAGGGTCTAGTGCATAGTCAGTCATTCAGCTAATAAAAATAAATAGCAAGATGGCAGAATTCTTTTTTTTTTTTTTATCCTCACTCAAGGACATTTTTTCATTTTTTGTTCAGATAGAGTGGGAGGGAGAGAGAGAGAGAGAGAAACATCGACGTGAAAGGAACACATCGAGTGGCTGTCACCCGCACAACCAACCAGGGCTGGGGACAAACTGCAACCGAGGTACATGCCCTTAGTGGGAACCGAACCCAGGTCTCTCTGGACCGCAGGCCAACGCTCTAACCGCTGAGCCAAGCCGGCCAGGGCAGAATTCTTTTTTTTTAATATTTTTAAAATTTAATCCTCACCTGAGAATATGTTTATTGATATTTTAGAGAGAGGGGAAGGGGTAGAGAGAGAAAGAGAGAGAAACATAGATCAGCCGCCCCTCCCCACACACGCACACCCTGACTGGAGATCGAACCCACAACCTAGGGATGTGCCCTGACCAGGAATCAAACCTTTGACCTTTCGGTACACAGGATGATGCTCCAACCAACTGAGCCACACTGGCCAGAGCCAGAAGTCCTCCTTATTGGAAATTATATTAAACGTAAATGGATTAAAATTTTCATTAAGTGGCAGAGATTGGCAGAATGAATAAGAAAACATGATCTAAACTTATGGTGTGTATAAGAGACATATTTTAGATTAAAAAATGCAAATAGGTTGAAAATAAAAGGATATGAAAAGATATACCATGCAGCCCTGGCAGGTGTGGCTGAGCGATTAGAGCGTCAGCCTGCAGACCAAAGAATCGCAGGTTTGATTCCCAGTCAAGGGCACTTACCTTGGTTGTGAGTTCAATCCCCAGCCCTGGTTGGGTCATGTGGGAGGCAACCAATCAATGTATTTCTCTCACTGTCTCCCTCCCTCACTCCCACTCTATCTAAAAAAAAAAAAAAAAAAAAAACCAGTGGAAAAATATCCTCAGGTGAGTATTAAAAAAAAAAAAAAAAAGATATACCATGCAGTCCGGCTGGTAGGGCTCAGTAGTTGAGCGTCGACCCATGCACCAAGAGGTTGCCAGTTTGATTCCTAGTCAGACACATGCCCAGGTTGTGGGTCTGATCCCCAGTGGGGGGCATGCAGGAGGCGGCCAATCGATGTTCTCACTCATCCATGTTTCTCTCTCTAAAAAAAACAACTAAGGGGGAGGGGGGGAAGAAGCACCAAAAATATTTTAAAAAGATATACCATGCAAGCAGTATCCAAAAGAGAACTGGAGTGGCTATACTAATATCAGACAAAACAGACTTTAAGACAAAAATTGTTACTAAAGAGAGGGACACTTCCAATGACAAGAGGGTCAATCCATCAGGAATACATAATAAGTAAAACATATATGCACCTAACAATGAAGCCCCCAAATACATGAAGCAAAACTGACAGAACTGAAAAAAGTAGACAGTTCAACAAGAATAGTTGGACACTTCAATAGCGCATTTCCAATAATGGATAAAACAACTAGACAGATCAGCAAGGAAATAGAAGATGTGAACAACACTGTAAACCAAGCAGACATAACATACATCTGTAGAAAACTCCACTCAACAATGGCAGAACACACATTCTTCTCAAGCACATATAGAACATTCTATAGGATAGACCATACGGTAGGCCATAAAAAAAGCCTCAAGTTTAAAAAGGACTGAAATAATACAAAACACGTTCTCTGACCACAGTGGAAATAAATTAGAAATCAATAATAGAAGAAACTATTAGAAATTCACAAATATATGGAAATCAACATTCTCCTAAATAACTGATGGGTCAAAGAAGAAATCACAAAGGAAATTAGAAAACGCTTTGAGATGAATTAAAATTAAAATACAATACACAAAAATTTATGGGATGCAGCTAAAGCTGTGCTTAGAGAGATGTGACTACATTAACAAAGAAAAAAGATCTCATATCCATAGCCAAACCTTCCACCTTAAGACACTGGAAAAAGCAGAGCAAACTAAACCTAAAGCAAGTAAAAAATGATGTAATAAAGATTAGAGTGAAAACTAATGAAAGAGAGAATAGAAAAACCATAAAAGAAATGAATGAAGCTAAAAACCTGTCCTTTTGGAGAGATCAACAAAATGAGCAAAGCCTTTAGCCTTACTGACTAAGAAAAAAAAAGAAGACTCAAATTACTAGAATCAGAAATGAAAGAGGGAACATTACTATTGACCCTACAGAAATAAAAACAATCATAGCCCTGGGTGGTATGGCTCATTTGGTTGAAGCATCATCCCATTCACCAAAGGGTCATGGGTTCGAGTCCTGGTCAGGGCACATACCCAGGTGGCAGGTTGGATCCCTGGTTGGGGCACTTATAGGAGGCAACTGATAGATGTTTCTCTCTTACATCAATGCTTTCTCTCTCTCTCTCTCTCTCTCTCTCTCTCTCTCTCTCTCTCTCTCTCTCCCTTTCTCAAAAAATCAATAAAAACATATCCTCAGGTGAGGATTTAAAAATATTAAAACAGCCTGGCCAGTGTGGCTCAGTGGTTGAGCATCAACCCATGCACCAAGAGGTTGCCAGTTCGATTCCTAGCTAGGGCACATGCTCAGGTTGTGAGCCAAATCCCCAGTGCGGGGCATGCAGGAGGCAGCCAATCGATGTTCTCTCTTATCAATGTTTCTATCTCTCTCTCCCTCTCCCCTCCTCTCTCTTTCAAATCAATAAAGAAAAAAAAAATTATAAAGGAATACTGTGAACAATTGTATGGCAACAAATTAGGTAAATTGGATGAAATAGACAAATTCCTAGAAAGACAAACTATCAAACCTGACTCAAGAAGAAATAAATAATCTGGGGTGGGAGGGAATGGGGGGAGTGGGGAGGAGGGGGGTCACTGGGAGAAAAAAGGGGGGACATCTGCAATACTTTCAACAATAAAGATAAATAAACAAATAATCTGAAAAAACATAAAACATGTGACGAATTTGAAATAGTAATTAAAAAAAATAGCACAGCCCTGGCCGGTTTGGCTCAGCGGTTAGAGCATCGGACTGCGGTCCAGAGAGACCCAGGTTCGGTTCCCGCTAAGGGCATGTACCTCGGTTGCAGTTTGTCCCTGGCCCTGGTTGGTTGTGCGGGTGGCGGCCACTCGATATGTCCCTTTCACGTCGATGTTTCTCTCTCTCTCTCTCTCTCTCTCTCTCTCTCTCTCTCTCTCTCGTTCTCTTCCCCTCTCTCCCTCCCACTCTATCTGAACAAAAAATGGAAAAAAAAAAAAAAGTATCCTCAGGTGAGGATAAAAAAAAAAAAAAAAAAAAAAGAAACCACAAAGAAAGGCCCAGGCCCAGATAACTTCACCACTTACTTCTATCAAATAGTTAAAGAAGAATTAATACCAATTCTTCACAAATTTTTCCAAAAATTAGAAAAATTCCAAGCTCATTCTATGAGGCTAAAATCAGACAAAGACATAACAAGAAAACTAGAATATGGATGCAAAAATCCTCAACAAAATACTAACAAACTGAATCCAGCAACATATGAGACAAATAACCCAATTAAAAACAGGCAAAGATCCAAATAGACATTTCTCCAAAGAAGACATACAAATGGCCAGTAAGCACATGAAAAGATGCTTGACATCATTAGCCATCAGGGAAATGCAGCTCAAAATCACAATGAGATACCACTTCACACCCACTAAGATGGTTAGAATTAAAGGTCAGATAATAGTAAATGTGGGTAAGGATGTGGAGAAACTGGAATCTTTACACACTGCTGGTGGGAATGTAAAATGAGGTAGCCATTTTAGAAAACAGTGTGGCAGTTCTTCTTAAGATTAAACAGTTAGCATATGACCCAGTAAGTCCACTCCTGGTGATATACCCAAGAGAAATAAAAACATAGGTCTATAAACTTGTACATGAATGTTTATAGCAGCTTCATTCATAGTAGCCCCAAAGAGGTAACAATCCAAATGTTAATCAACTAACAGATGAATACACAAAATATGACATACTCACAATATGGAATATTATTCAGTCACAAAAAAGGAATGAAGTGCTGATGCTACAAGGATGAACTATGGGAACATTATGCTAAGTGAAAAAAGGCAACTCTATAGAGACGGAAAGTAGATTAGTGGTTGTTTATGGCTGGGGGTGGGGTGAAGACTGAGGGAACAGAGTGGTGATAACTAAAGGGTATAGGGTTTCTTTTTGAGGTGATGAAAATATTCTAAAATTGACTGGGGTGATGATTGTATATATTCAATTCTTTGAATATAATAAAAACCATTGAATTGTATACTCTTTAAATGGGTGAATTGTATGGTATGTGAATTCTATCTCAATAAAGCTGATTGATAAATAAATAAACAAATAGCACCCCATGTTCTTGGATTGGAAGACTTCCCAAATTGAGCTACAAATTTAGCTCAATCCCTATAAAAATGCCAGCTGGTTTTTTGGTGTGTTTTTTGTTGTTGCAGAAATTGACAACCTGATCTTAAAATTCATATGCAAATGCAAGGGACTCAGAATCATTAAACCAACTTGAAAAAGAACAAAGTTAGAGGATACTCACTTCCTGACTTCAAAACTCTCTACAAAGTTATAGTAAGTGCCCTGGCCGGTTTAGCTCAGCGATTAGAGTGTTGGCCCACAGACCAAAGAGTCTCGGGTTCGATTCTGGTCAAGGGCACGTACCTTGGTTGCAGTTTGTCCCTGGTCCCAGTTGGGGTCGTGTGGGTGACAGCCACTCGATGTCTCTCTCTCACATCGATGTTTCTCTCTCTCTCTTCCCCCCTCTCTCCCTCCCTCTCTATCTGAAGATAAATGCAAAAATGTCCTTGGGTGAGGATAAAAAAAATAAATAAATAAAAATAAAACTCACTGACTGGAAGATTTCGGTGGGGTCTGGGAACCTGCAATTCTGGTAAAGGCCCCCAGGCCCAGCCTGCTTCTCACAAGCCTGGGGACATGGCCTGAACTCCAGTTTAGGGAGGAAGGGCCAGTGCAGGTGTGGTAGGCAGTTAGACAGACAAGATCAGAGCAAGGACAATAGGCCAGGTACGGAAGGTCACCAGGGCGGAAAAGCCCTGGGTGCCTAGCAATGGGCAAAACTGGGAAAACAAGGACCTCGCCCCCAGGGTGACCTTTCCTCCCCTAGCATATCGCTGGTCATGCAGTTTAGACCCCTGACCTTCCATATCACTGGTCATGCATTTCGGACCCTCTCCTGAACTTTCCTCCCTGGGTATGTCTTCCAGGTTAGACCCCCTTAGAAGGGGAACAAACAAGAGGACCAGAGAATAGCCCTTAAGCATTAGCCCCCAGGACAATGAGGTTCTGACTCACATCAAATACATCTAGGCCTCAGTTGTGTTTCATCCCCAGGCCCAGAAAAGTAGCAAAACCAGACTTGCCACCCATGGCTGACCTCAGGACCAACTGCTTTTATTAATGACCCCCAGCCCTGGCACTGACCAATCAGTGGAGACCACAACCCTGAAAGGGCACACCTGGAAAGCTGATATTCTATTGAGATCCTCCCCTGGGATCTCCACTAAAATCTCCACCCTTAAAAGCCCTTAGGATGGAGGACGCTGCGCTCTCCCTCCTGGAAGCATGCCCTCCCTTTTCCCCGCCTCCTCCCGCTCTTCTCCCCACCCCAGGTGAGTTTTCCTTGCCTCCCCCTTGCTCCTAAGCTCCAAGGGCCCCTCTTCTTTGGCCTCTGTAACTTGTTTCCTAAAGCCCACTTTTACCTCTATGACTTTCTAAATAAAGTGTGTCTTATATTCTGAGTCTTGACACTGAATTCTTTCCTAACCAGAATGCAAGTACAGAGGCTGCTGAACTGAGGTCCAGTCTGACCCCACCGGTCTAACACCTGGTGCCGTCCTAGCGTCCTAGCGCAGCCAACAGAGGGCACTGGGGAAAGGTCAAAGTCTAGACTGTGTTGCTGTGACAATAAGCTGGAAGGGCCCACATGGCCCCTCAGACCACAGTTAGGGTTTGGATTGCGCCATGTTCAGGGGAAGTGAGCCTCAAAAGCCGCTCACTCTGGAAGTGGACCCCAAGGTGTGTGGAACCCCTGCAGGCACTCACAGCTGGACTTGTCAGACTTGCACTCACTCTGTCTCTCACTCTCTGTTTCTCTGAAGAGGGTTCTCAGAATGTAGATTCAGGTGGGGGGCCTAGTGCTTATAAGAGACCTGGAAAGGACCAAAAAGGGGGTTCAAGGCAAACACCCCCTCAGACAACCAGCTAGACTGATCTACGTGGCCACAGTGGCCAGAGCTTTGGGAAATGGGAATGCTAACACCACTTCCCTTCCAGGCAGACCTAGGAATGCAACAGCACTTCCTGGAACACTGGGAAGGGTGCTGCCACTCTACGGAATTCATTACTGTTATTGCAGTAACCTGATTTTCTAGATCCCCACAGTGTCTTCCATGCCCTTAAACTTTGTTATGAAATTCTCAAAAACCAATAACAATTTAAAATCATTTTAATTGTGGGATATATAGTAAGAGTTTTGGGTTGGGGGAGTGTGTGGTAAATAGGGACATGGGCCCCTTCCCATGCTCCATCTCCCCCTCTCCCCCTGTGGGAATATGGGGAAGGCCATCTGTAAGCAGACTGTGAGACTGTGGGAACCTGGCCAGCAGAAAAGGCCAAAGAGAAACTGCTTCTAGATGTGAGCCTGGATTGTAAACAGCTAGCGTTTTGATCTCACATCACTTGCTCACGGACACGTCCACCTCCTCCGCATGCCCTGTTTTTCTTTGTTTTCTGTACTCTATAAAACCCTGTGTTGGGAAAGTCTGGGTGGTGCAAAACAATAGCACCGGCCAGCCACCCCCAGTTCGTCTGGTCCGAAGGCTGGATGGGACTCAGCGGGACTTCAC
The DNA here is from genome assembly GCA_030848825.1 of Tadarida brasiliensis. Classification (NCBI taxonomy): domain Eukaryota; kingdom Metazoa; phylum Chordata; class Mammalia; order Chiroptera; family Molossidae; genus Tadarida; species Tadarida brasiliensis. The sequence goes on from CM061258.1 coordinate 114,029,339, forward strand.
CTCCGCTGGCAGCCGGTGCGACAGTGAACTTCACCAGCTGGCCGCCATCAGTGTGCACATCAGTCCTAACAAACCCGTGTCTTTCACAGCCAGTCCTCCAGGTTATTTCTTTGGAATCCGCGAACAATATGCTGAGGTTTTCTGGGACCTTAGCACTTTGCATAGCTCCGTTCCCAGTTCTCTTTACGTCATGCGCCTCAGAGCGGCTGATTGAGAATGGATGCTCTCTATCAGCCCCTGTACATCCGTCCTCCATGCCCGCCTTGCACTTGGTGCCCTGGAGGTTGACCCACGGGCACTGTGCTCACCATGCCTCTGGCCCTCCAGTTTAGCCAATGGGAAAATGGCAGGACAGAGGGCAGAGTATTTATTCCCCAAGATGCAAAGTCTTCCCCAAGGCTACAGGCCCTGATGGCTAAGCACATGCTGTGCAGGGAGGCAGGAGACTACATGGTCCAAGGCAGGCCCAGGGTCAGAGGCCTCAGCTCCTCTCCTGCTCTGCTGTCACTGGCTGCAGCGCCATCAGCAAATTACTGAACATTTGTGAGTGTTAATTTCTCACCTGTAAAGTAGGGATCATACTCTTCTCTGTTTTTTGCATGGCTTGTTCCTGTAGATTTTTATTCACTTGCTTTCTGTCTGTCACCCTTGCTAAAACATGAACTCCTATTCACCATGACTACCATGGTGCCTCCCTCATGGGAGGTCCTCAATCATTACCATTTTTTATTGAGGTGAGATTCAAATGACATACAATGAACTATTTTAAAGAGAATAATTCGGTGGCATTTAGTGCATTCACAATCAATCACTGCCTCCATCTAGTGTCAAAACATTTCCATCACCCTAAAAGGAGATCCTGCAACCAGTAAGCAGTCACTCTCCATTCCCCTCTGTACAGCCCTGGGTGTGCCCATTCTGGACATCTCATATAAATGGAATCACACAATATGTGGTCTTTGTGTCTGGCTTCTTCCCCCAACACTTGATGATGAATGCAAGCTTGGAGCTTTGGTTCTGCCTGACTCCCAAATGGGGAGGGCCCATCACAAGGGGACACAGGGAATAGTGAGTGTGATACCTGGGAGGAGAGCAAAGGGTCAAGAAGCTTCTAAAGGCCAGGTGGGTTACCTTTTCTATGGCTTCTTCATTGCCCTCCACCATCTTCCGGAGCTTTATCAGCTGCCACAGATCCTGCGCAGGCCGGCCAGTCCCTTGGCTGGCCTCCAGCAGCACAGAGGTGGAGGGCAGCTCCTGCATCGTGGCCAGCTGGCTCTCCATCTTGTCGATGCGGGTCACCACATGGTCGAAGATGTTATTCACCCTCTTCATGGGGTTGAGGATGGGCTGAGCATCTCCTTCCCGGGGTATGAACACGGCCTGCGAGGACTGGAGGAAGTCCTCGTCCCCCGAGAGGACCTTCTTGAGCTCAGCCATGTGGATGTGCTCCAGGATGCCTTGGAGCAGAAGGTGCAGGGCCTGGAAGTTCACCACACCGCACTGCGGGATGGCAATGTTGACCAGCTCGGAGAATGTGAGCGAGAAGCTCATTCTGCCAGGGTGGTTGGCTGGGATGGGGCTCTGGGCGTCCCTGGGGACAAGCGGTGGCTTTCAGTGGACTCACGAGCTGCACAAACAAATGCTCAGAAACCCAGGGAGGCTGTAAGTCATAGCAGTCAGGGAGAAAATGGCCTCTGTCTTGGCCAGAGCTCAGATGAGAGTTTTTGGTTGCTAAGATACCAAAGAACATGGCAGTGGGCATGCTTCCGAGGGTCTGGAGTGGGGCAGAGTGGGTACTCAGTTAATAGTTGATGAATATTTGAACAAAAGCTGGCCTTTTCATTCAAGCCATTTGAGTACGCAAGACCCAATGACCCTTTCCAAGAAGCATGCCGGGAAAGTGATGGAGGGGCAGCTGGCTCCTCGGAAGTCTCTAGAATCAGAACAGGAGACAGAGTTCTCGGAGTTAGGAAAGCCCAGGTTTCAGGAACAGAATCTGAAGAGCTAAGCTGGCTGCTGGACAATGGCCAAAGGCCAGCAGGTGTTCCAGGTTCCGGAGGAGGAAGGTGAAAAGTGCGTGAGGCAGCAGCTCTTGTCAGGTCTGATCCTGCATGTCCCTGCCCTCCTGGGGACATGAGTGACCTCCTGAACTGTGCTGTGCTCCCTCCTCGAGCTGGGGCTCACCAAGACCCAGTGCTCTAAAAGCCTTAAGGACGTGGCCGTGGGCCAGCTGCCACAGAACTTGAAGGCTGCCTGGGCCCCGATATGTTCAGGCCCTGCTATTGTCAGTTCTCATGCAAGAAAATGGCAGCTTGCTGGTCCTGGTCTCCTAGGGAAGTCTGCAGGGAAAGCCCTGATTCAACCCCTGGAGCCCCCACTCCTGGTCCACCCCAAAATTCCTTGTATATAGTACACACTGCTTATACACAGCACACAGCATGAGCCCCGCTCAGGGGTTGAGTTGGCGTCCCCACAGAAGAGACAGTGATGCCTGTCCACTTTGGGTTCATGTACATGGCTCTTTCTCAGCAGCTGTGTGACCTTGTATAAATGACTTAACCTCTCTGAATCTCAGTTTCTCTGCCTGCTAGATGGGAAATAAAACCTTCTATGTGGAGTTGCTATGGCAGGGGTGGGAGGGGGGTGCGGTACGCGGGGCTGTAAAAATAACGCATGTAGCCCAGCCGGTGTGGCTCACTGGTTAAGTGTTGACCCATGCACCAAGAGGTCACCAGTTCGACTCCCGGTCAGGACACATGCCCATATTGTGGGCCAAACCCCAGTGGGGGGCATGAAGGAGGCGGCCAATCGATGTTCTCTCTCATCGATGTTTCTATCTCTCTCTCCCTCTCCCTTTCTCTCTCTCTCTAAAAATAAATAAAGGAAAAAAAATTAAAAATAATACATGTTAAGTATCAGGTCAGTTTGAACCCAAAGAATTCCTTTCCTTGCCCTGGTCGGTTTGGCTCAGTGTTTAGAGAATCAGCCCATGTACCAAAGAGTCGAGGGTTTGATTCTGGTCAAGGGCATGTACCTTGGTTGCAGTTTGGTCCTTGGCCCTGGTTGGGAGACAACCAATCGATGTCTCTCTCTCTCACATTGATGTTTCTCTCTTTCTCTCCCTCCCACTCCGTCTGAAGATAAATGGAAAAATATCCTTGGGTGAGGATTAAAAAAAAAAAAAAAGAATTCTTTTCCCGGACTTGATCTGGTATCCCAGTCTTGCCAGTGATCATGGCCAAGGGAGAAAGAGCCCGGGACACTTGTATGAATTTAATGTAAGGACCTTTGCAGGGATGTTGTTTATTAATCACAGGTGCTTTTTTTTTTTAAATCCTCACCTGAGGACATTTTTCCATTTCTCTTTAGAGAGAGAGAGAGAGAGAGAGATATCAAAGTGAGAGAGACACATCGACTGGTTGCCTCCCGCACGACCCCGACCAGGGCTGGGAACTGAACCACAATGGAGGAACATGCCCTTGACCGGAATCGAACCCGAGACTCTTCAGTCCACGGGCCAATGCTCCAACCGCTGAGCCAAACCGGCCAGGGCAAATCACAGGTTCTTGACCTCACGTCAACAAATGCTTCTGCTGAGGCCATTACTACTCTATCAGCAAAACCTAGCTCTTCAGGAATAACGGAAGCTGATGCTGGGACTCTCAGCGCTACAACACTGTTCTCTTCAGACGCTCTTCAGAACTGCTCAGTTCCACTGAAGAATTTACCCACCTTGAGAGGCCAGAAAAAAGGTTCACTCCTATGGTGATAAATGTATACATCCCCAGTTCTCTCTGGGCCCTACTTAGATACTATTTACTTATTTATTTGTAACAGCTTTATTGACATAACTCACATACCATACAATTCACCCATTTAAAGTATAAAATTCACCAACTTTTATTATATTCACAGAGCTGTGCAACCATCACTACAATCAACTTACAAACATTTTCATCCTCCTAAAAAGAAATACTGCACCCGTTCCCAGTCACTCTCTATTTCCCCAACCCCCAGCCCCCCTCAATCACTGATCTATCTGCTTTCTGTTTCTATGGATTTGTCTATTCTGGATATTTCACATGACTGAATATGTGGCCTTCTGTAACTGATTTCTTTTATTGAGCACAATGTTTTCAAGGTTCATCCAGATTGTAGCATATGTCAGCACTTCATTCCTTTTTATGGCTGAATAATATTCCATGCATGGATAGACCAGTTTGCTTATCCATTCATCCACTGATGGATATTTGGGCTGTTTCTACATTTTAACTATTGTGAATGATGCTGCTATGAACAGTTGTATACAAGTTTTTGTTTGAGTACAAGTTTTCAGTGATTTTAGGTCTCTACCTAGGAGTGGAATTGCTGGGTCATATAGTAACTAACTCTATGTTAACACTTTGAGGAACTGCCAGACTGTTTTCCATAGCAATGCATTATTTTATATTCCCACCCACAGCAAATAAAGGTTCTAATTTCTCCCCATCGTCACCAACACTTGTTATTGTCCGACTTTTTTATTACAGCCATCCTGGGGATGGTGGAAACTACTTGTTTTGTGGCCATCACACTCATTTATCCTGGGCATTCAAAGTGATTGTTAGAGACTTTCAGATGTTTAAAATTACTACCCCTTCAGTGGATCGTGTTCCCCTGAAAAGAATACCCAGAGACCTCCAAAAAGATGCAAGTCCAGGCTACCTGGGAGAGCTCCCAGAGGGATCACTGACTCTCTTCATGCTCATTATTCTAGCTACAGTTCCCACGGCAGGGGTTACACAACTGAAGAAAGTCATCCAAAACCTGTCTCTGTCCCTAGCAGATGTCATCAATGACACAACTTCTGCTCTCACAAACCTGGTGAAATGTAAATTCATTAGCAGATCATGAAACCCTGAATTTCTTCTTGGCTAACCGAGGGGGAGTTTATGCTTGAGCAAACACTTCTTGCTGCACCTACGTCAATACTTCATAAATACTTTGTGTCAAGTGGAACAGTTTGTGATTAGGCTTTTTAAAAAACCCACCTGGCTCTCCAGAGAAAGACCAGCTGGATTTTAGGGGTGTTTTCATAGCCTGGGTTCAGCAATCGAGGCCCCTGTCTTCAGGATCTGATGCCAGACCCAATAGCCAGTTCTATTTCTGATAATGGTCTGTGTTGCAAGTGAACAATGTGTTCTGTCCAGTCTTAAGTAGCAGCTTCTGTCCTGTGAGACTCGACAACTCACCCTGCAAGACAACAGAGGGTCTAACCGAAGCCCAGCTATGACATCGCTCTCTGAACACCCTCCTGACCAGCAACATTAGCAAAGCTCTGGATACAGTAGATGAGTGTTCTGAGGACTGACTTTGTCTGTCCTCAGCTACGGGGAGGTGGGGACGGGGAGCAGCTCCTGACAGCAGGAACTGGCCTAGCACCATAGGCCCTGTAGCTGGCTGGGAGGGCCCTGGTACACTCCAGTGGATACAAACAACTTTACAGAACACCAGACCCAACAGGGCCACTCTGCTCCCATGAAAGGCCAAGACAAACCAGATCAGTTGTAATTAGGTCTGGACTGGGACAAAAATAAGAATACTGTCCAAACCACAAACATGACCAGAGAGCCCCCTATCCTGGCTAATATGAGTGACCACTGCTTCTTGACCAACTAAAACTTTAGCTGTTTCATTCCTTCTGCCTTTTAGATAAGTTGATTAAAATATCATAGAATCAGCCCTGCTTCCTGACAGTACCCAATCCAGAACACTCCCCCCAATCACCTACCATGGGCCCAAATTCTATCATAAGTCCTTCTCACTTAACCCTCTTATGAGGTGCCCCTGGATTCCCCAATGTGTCGTACGACTTAAAAATTCAAGGGCTGCCTTGACATCTATGAGCCTCACAGGGCCTTTGAGTTCCCCTGTTCCTCTTAAATATGCCCTCACCTCCACCAACAAGAAAGGCTCTTCACCCAGCTAGTTCCCCAACCAGCCCGACCAAGTGCACTCCGCCCTGGTCTCATCTGAGGGGCTTCAGTTCCCTGCCACCTTCTGAAACTATTCAAACAAGCCAATCACCTCCTCCTGCAGGAACTGGGGGTGCCCCACCCTGTTACTACAATGGCTGCAGCCCACAGTCCCAGCTGGTTCAGTCTGTTCCTGAGTGCCACCCTGAGTAGCCCTGTCCTGCATGTGGTGTCCTCTCCCCGCCTCTGTGAGTGTGTGTGGCTGACAACTGCTGGCGATCTCACCTATCCAGTGCTGGGTGTCGGACTGCTAAGGCAGGGGCCCCTCCCACACCAGTGGAGTGAAAGGGGTGTATCAGAACACGCATGGCGTGCACTCTCCCTTGTGGCTACAAGTCAGTAAACCCAACTTTGCTCAACTACAGTAGGTTCCTGGTGGTCTTGGTTGGAGGGGCCAATCCTGCAAACTTATGAAAAATCTTGCAGTGGTCAGAGCTTCTTGGATTTTGGAACTGCAGACTAAGGATTGTGGAGTTGTATTATTATGGAACCATAAGCAAGACTTTCCTACTTCCACATGGGAAGATCAGGGGAAATGGGTAGTTTCGTACTGTCACACAGCCGAGAAGTGAGCCTGAGGCCGGACCAAGGGGCTCCCCATGGGCCTTACAAAGAAATGTGAGCAACGGAATGTAAAGTAATTCCTGGTCACTGAGGACTAGGCTGGGTATGTGGAAGTAATGGCTCTGTCATTCTGGAGAGATGGCCAGCATCTAAAACCATTTCAGGAGTCCTGTGGGAGGTGGAGTGTCAGTTACTAGTTGCCCAGATTACTCTGAAGCTAGGGCACCGGCGTTTAAGAAAATGCCCCAGTTGATGCTGGCAGCTCCCAGGGCCCAAGGACAGTGTTCCTCCAAAATCTAAGAAAGGGAAGCTACTGCCCTGTCTGGTTTGGCTCAGCAGTTAGAGCATCGGCCCTCAGACCTAAGGGTTGCAGGCTTGATTCCAGTCAAGGGCATGCACCTAGGTTGCAGGTTCGATCCCTGGCCCCAGTCGGGGTCATGTGGGAGGCAATCAATTGATGTGTCTCTCTTACATCGATGTTTCTCTCTCTCTCCCTCCCTCCTTCTCACTCTCTCTAAAAATCAATGGAAAAATATCCTCAAGAGAGGATTAACAAAAAAAGAAAGGGAAGCTACTAAGTCAGCCTAGGTTGCAACAATTCAGAGAGGTGGAAATTCAGCTCAAAAAGCCCAGTCTGGTCTCAGGCCTTCAAGGCAAGGGCTGCAAGCCAACAAGATACTGATATGTTTCCTGGCACCGAGCACCTGGCACTGGGCCTCTGGCACTGGGCCTGACACTGACTCTTCAGTCTTTCCTTCAACCAATGTTTACTGAGCACCTACTAGGTGCCAGGTGCTGTTCGCAAGCACAGAGGAGACCACAGTGAGCAGGTCAGAGACTGTCTCTGATCTCACAGAATGTGCAGGCTAGTGGGGAAGATGGACAGTTATTTTACAACAAAGAAACAAAATAACTTCAGGTAATACTAGGAATCACAAAGATATAAAACAAGACAAAATGAGAATGGGGGATGGGCACTAATTTAATAGGGTTGTTGGAGTAGCCAGCTTCCACATGGCTACCAAAGATACCCCTGGGACTCACGCCCTTGTGGTCTGCTCCCATCTTATCCCAGCTGGTTGTGTACCTTGTACCACCAATGCATCTATGTACACACATGTACTCCTTCACTTCACATTACAGAATGGCAAGATTTGGGAAAATTGTATACGTTGCAGGTGATTTGATGCTGCTAAATTTGATGCTGGAACACGTATGATAAAAATGAAAAAAAAAAAAGTCAATGTGTTAGACTTGAAAGAATCCATAAACTTTAAAAATTATATCATTTTAGGTCCGGCCGGTGAGGCTCAGTGGTTGAGTGTCGATCCATGCACCAAGACGTTGCCAGTTCGATTCCCAGTCAGGACACATGCCCAGGTTGTGGGCCCGATCCCCAGTGGGGGGCATGCAGGAGGCGGTCAATCGATGTTCTCTCTCATCGATGTTTCTATCTCTCTCTCCCTCTCCCTTCCTCTCTCTCTAAAATCAATAAAGGGGGAAAAATTATGTCATTTTAGGTTTGGAAATAGTTCTTACAAAAATGAAAGACCTAAAGACCTGGCTGCTTGAGTGGAAGAAGCCACCAGCCATGCTACAGGATGTTCCCCGCTTCCTGGAGGATTTGCCGGCCCCAGGGAAGACCCTGTCCTAAGGTCGACAGACAGCAGCTGTGATCTGGCACTGCTCAGTTCTGATGGCGGGACCCTAATTCAGACAATTTCAGGATGAACTTGCTACTGGGATAGTCTTTGAGTGGCTGCTTGGAGCAAGAAGCCAATAACATGATTGGAAACAAGTAGTGTTTTTTTTCCTCCCAAATAAATTGAGGTAAAAGATGATCACTTCTATAAGGTGCCATTTATCTGCTTTGCTGGGACAAGCCTTTTTGTTGTTGCTGTTAATCATCACCCAAGGATATTTTTAGATAGAGATGGAGTGGGAGGGAGGGAGAGAGAGAAAAAGAGAGGGTGAGAGAGACACATTGATTGGTTTGCCTTCTACAGGACCCCGACTGGGGCCAGGGATCGAACTGCAACTGAAGTATGTGCCCTTGACTGGACTCCAACCTGTGACTCTGGTCCAAACACTAAGCCAAACTGGCCAGGGCCAATTTTTTTTTTATTTTTCATCCTCACCTGAGGACATTTTTGCATTTATCTTCAGATAGAGCAGGAGGGAGAGAAGGAGGAAGAGAGAGAGAGACAAACATCGATGTAGGAGAGACACATTGAGTGGTTGCCACCCACACAACCCCAACCGGGGCCAGGGACAAACTGCAACGGAGGTCCGTGCCCTTAGTGGGAACCGAACCTGGGACTCTCTGGTCCAGGGGCCGACGCTCTAACCGCTGAGCCAAATCAGCCAGGACTGCATACATGCTTTTTAAAAAGCCTCTTTAGCCCGGCCAGTATGGCTCAGTGGTTGAGCGTCGACCCATGCACCAAGAGGTCGCCAGTTCAATTCCCGGTCAGGGCACATGCCCAGGTTGTGGGCCAGATCCCCAGTGGGGGGCATGCAGAAGGCGGCCAATCAATGTTCTCTCTCATCAATGTTTCTATCTCTCTCTCCCTCTCCCTTCCTCTCTCTCTAAATCAATAGAGGGGAAAATTTTAAAAAAAAAAATTGGCTTTGGACTATGTTGTAACGTGTCAGCGAGATAACCAGAGACGCACGGCCACATTGTAAAGGAGCACTTTATTACACCAGTGGGCTGTTACACTGGCGGGCTGAGGGGGTACAGCTTCCCCAAATCCTCAGCCCCGAGCCTTCTTTGTTGCCCGCTTTTAAAGGCACAGACTACAGAAAAAAAACTACATTCTCTTGGCGCCGCTTTTGGCACCGTTAAGGGGGGCTGATACAGAGAAGGGGGGAGAGGAGCAGGGTGACTATTAATCTCTTTTTTCTCATGGTTTCTCTGAGTTTCCCAAGGCCATCCTCAACCCCTTATCTTTACAGTTTTCTTTGGGTGTCTCAAGGCCCTTATGTTTACAGAAAAGAAACTGCCAGGGTGTGTACGTGCAGTAACTGAGGGTCAGAATGGAGTTATTACATCCCCACTGGTTTTAGGTACAAGTCAAATCATTGACCCCTTTTTTTTTATTAAGGATATTAACTCTGCCCTTGTATTATTCCCAAATTATTGGCATAGAAATAGCAGGTTTCACCTAGTGCTACACAGAGTCTGTTTTGTATTGCTGGAGGTTATACTTAGGTGGGAGTATACAAGTCAATTGCCTTTGGATATCCCCCAAAGTTAACTTGGGCTGGTCCCATGTACAGTTGTCAGTATTTGGGGTCTGGGAAATTGGCTCGGAGAGGCCTAGCCCTATATAATAAGGTGGCCCCAAATTTAGGCATAACTAGTAGTCAGCCCCTATGTCCTTCCTGTGGCCTAATAAAGGTCTGGCTGACTAATGATATTAATCTGAATGGGGTCAGATTTTCCTATAGGGAAACCCTTGGGCTTGGTTAACCTTTTAAAATCTATATGAGGGTGCCTGCTTCTTATATAGCCCTTAGTAGTAAATATGGTTTCACAACCCCGAGATGGACAAAAGTATTCATTTGCATTCAAGCAACTTGTGGTGATTGTACTGCTCCCTGGGCATATATATTCCTATCCCTTGTAGTCCCCATTCCCCCGTAGGTGTCCCATAACCCCAGGGAAGGGGCCCTTCTATATGACATTAATCTTCAGTAATACCATCTGTGCCTATGGTGCCTCTCGAGGTCACATAGGTCGAGACTGAAAACAGGTTTTTCTATCCCCTTTGTGGTGATACTTCTTAAGACCTCCCCCAATATCCCATTTTCAAGTTCTCAGTTCCACTGGGGCCCTGATCTATAAAAATTCCCCTGTATAGTCATAATCAGAAAAGTTAGAGTCCCAATAAATGCAAGAGTCTCATTTTTAAGGGATCTGGAGAGGCGCAGACTATTCATTCTGCTTTTTCCACCTTCAGCCGGGAATGGTGCAGCCAGACTGGGATGCCGTTGACCTTGACAGCCGTTGGTGCAGGCAGGATAACAGTGTATGGCCCCTTCCGGGCCAGAGTCAGTCCCCGGGTGGTAAATTTCTTTACCTATATCGAGTCTCCGGGCTGGAAAGGGTGCACAGGGTCCGAGGTGGGCACAGGCAGGGCGTCGTAGACGTGTTTATGGACGGCTTTCTGGGTGGACTGCGGGGCCTGCAAGAACTGTAAGAGGGCGAGGGGGAGCAGACTACATCCTACACTGTTATTCCATTACCAGGGGCAAGCTCTCCCTCTCTCAGTGTCCTATCTTTTTTTTTCTTTCTAGAGTATTCTTCCAATGTCCTGTCTTCCTGTAATATGTGTGTCCCTTTCTTTTATCCTTTCTTATCTTTTTACTTCCTCTGCACAATCCTTCTCTTTTTATTTCTTCCCTTCTCCACAAACTTTTTTCAACTTACACAGACCCTCTGCGACTTACACAATCCTTCTTCAACTTACACAGACCCTCTGTGACTTTCCTAGTCCCTCCCCTGACATGAACCTGAGAGCTTGCTCAATCTATCTGCTGTCTGCACATCCCCCAGCTTTTCTTCTCCTCCTCCCTACTTAGACCCACACATTCCTGCTTCCCTCTGCCTTCTCCCTTTCCCTGTGACCTTACTGGACATTGCCTGCCTCTCAGGAGTTCAGTAAGCTTGGTGTAACCTAAGTGGGTAGTCTGGTGCAGCTGGTTGACTAAAGTCCGACCTAGAGCCTCTGGGACTAATAACCTCCCATCAGGCAGTGCCCGCCATCCATTGATTTCTTTTATGGCTTGTTTCTGCTTGGCTAAGTCATTTTCTGACCTAGTGTATCTGGAGAGGCCATTCCCCACTGGTTTTAGGGCCGCCTCTCAAGCTTCCTGGTGCAGTAGATTTTCTTTCTTGCCCCATCGGAGAGCCTGGATTAGGGCTATGAGTTCAGCCTGCTGGGCTGAAGTTCCCCTACTTAATGACTGTGACCACATGACACAGTCCTGAGTTACTACTGCTGTCCCAGCATACCTGATTTCTTCCTGGACATAGCTGCTCCTGTCCGTGAACAATACCTCATCTGATGATGGCAGTGGGACATCCTTGAGGTCTGGGCGGGCCGTCTGCACTATGTCGATTACCTCCAGGCAGTCCTGTAGAGGTTTCTCCGGGTCATCGTCTGGAAGCAGGCTGGCAGGACTGATGGCCGACGTCTTGTGGAACTTGATGCGGGGGCTGGCCTGGAGTGGCAGTGGCCAGCAATTGAATGATCTCTGGAGGAGATCATGTCTGAGTAGGGGGTATGGGCACTCCGGCAGGACCAGAAATGAAGGAGTCACAGTATTTTCCCAAAGTTCATAGTCCTCTTTGAAGTCCAGGGGTAGGTTAGAGCCCCACTGGCTCGGTCAGGACTGAGTCTGCTGCACCAGTACCTACCAGGAAACTAACTAGTTTGTCCCCTATTGTCTTTTCTATCTCTAATTGGGACCTATGCCTGCTGTCCTGGCTCTTCCTCATGTTTCCCTTTCTCGGGTGATCCTTTTCTATGGGCCCTGTTCCCCTTAAGGCTGTTATTATTACCTTTGCTATTCTATTATCTTGTTTCCCCGATATTTCATTTCTAAGAATGTTTACTGTGCAACCCAATGAGGTCTTCTGGGCACTAGGGCTGCTATCTATGATTAGACTAACCGTAACAAAGTTGAGGGAGACACAGTAGGGAGGCAGATGAGAACAAAAACAAGGGAAGACATACAAGACAGAAACTTTCGCTTCGTCCGCCTGGCCGCTCCCCTCGCGGAGATTTCAGACGCCTCTTAGCATGTGGCAGGTTGGAATAAGCCCCCAACTCAGATCAGGCTCGCTGGTGGGACACCATAGTGGCCCAAGAACCTGATACCGCCTTTTAGCCGTATGAGGTCGTCACGGAACCGCAGGGTAGGACTCACTCAGGCTCCGTAACCAAAGTCGTGAAGCACGGTCACTCATACACAATTACATTCACACAGTCACACTCACACACCAGAAGTTCTCGGGAGGTGATCAGTCTCCCCTTCCGCCCCAGTGGCGGACCAGAAAGCACCGCAGTCCAGAACCAGAATTTACCAGGATTGAACCCCACCTAACGTCTCAGGGGGATCCCGGAGAGGAGAGGCTGTGCCGCATCCGGCCCTCTCACTGTCACCCAGATGGACCGGTCACCCAGAACTCACCTCCGGAGGCTTTACCAGGTCTCCTTAGATCTTTTTGGGACGTCTTGACATCTCCCAGCCGCTCCTCGGAAACCTAAGTAGGATCTTTGGGGCCCTGGAACCTCTCAGGGGGTACCTCCCCTCAGATCTCTAGGGGTCCAGCGGCCAGACCGGGAGAGGCCATTCGTCCTAGGCGTCTATCCCCTGGTGTCCTAAAGCACCAGGGATCTCGCTGGGGCCTCCAAATGTTATAACCTGACAGCGAGATATTGTAAACCAGGGGTCGCGAGTTCAAATCTCGCTTGGGATGTAATAACTCCATTCTGACCCTCAGTTACTGCACGTACACACCCTGGCAGTTTCTTTTCTGTAAACATAAGGGCCTTGAGACACCCAAAGAAAACTGTAAAGATAAGGGGTTGAGGATGGCCTTGGGAAACTCAGAGAAACCATGAGAAAAAAGAGATTAATAGTCACCCTGCTCCTCTCCCCCCTTCTCTGTATCAGCCCCCCTTAACGGTGCCAAAAGCGGCGCCAAGAGAATGTAGTTTTTTTTCTGTAGTCTGTGCCTTTAAAAGCGGGCAACAAAGAAGGCTCGGGGCTGAGGATTTGGGGAAGCTGTACCTCCCCAGCCCGCCGGTGTAACAGCCCACTGGTGTAATAAAGTGCTCCTTTACAATTCGGCCATGCGTCTCTAGTTATCTCGCTGACATGTTATAACATTTGGAGGCCCCAGCGAGATTTTAAAGAGGACTCCCCACTTGGGGTGCACCTCCTCAGGCTCTAGCGGATGGGAATCCGTGGTCCTCGTGAGAGCTAGGGGAAGGCCTCGGAGAGACGTTCCTCCACCCCAGCCTCTCGGAGACCTTCTGTCTAACCCCTCCGCCACCCTAAAAGCACCTACAGTGGAGCCTGAGTGTTTGCTTCTCGCGGGTCACAACAGACTAACCTGGGAGGCTGTGGGGCCATAGGGTAAGCATTAGCCTGGGGGTGTGTGTGGGTGGAACTACAGTGACTCAGCCACTTACCATGTTAGAGAAGATTCCTGATCTTAGGCAAGCCACTTACCTCCCTGAGCCTCAGCTTTCTCAGCTCTAAAAGTGGGTTAACAGTCCTTATCTCACAGGATCAAGGGCAGATGGAAAGGCAAGGTGAATTTTCAGGATGCCCACAGTGGAGCGGAGGGTCCAGTGGCTGGGTCACTGGGTGGTGGCACACTAAGCTTCCCAAGTGGGCTGTCTTGGCACTCCAGGCCCAGGCCTAGCTTCCTGGTTCCCACCTGAGCTGGGTTCCTTAACTAGGGAACATAAATCTGTGAGCAACCATGACCTTCAAATCAAGTCCTTTTCTGCTCGGGTAACCAGAGTAAGTTTCTGTTGCTTGCAACCAAGAACTGCCAACTGGTCCAAAGTGCCCAGTTGTAAGGCTGGCTAAATGTCATAGTCCAGAAAAAACAAATGGAACTCAGTGGTGAAGGACAGTGTGCCTAGGTTATAGTTGATCAGAGCCTGAACTTCCTGTGCCCCCTGATGCCCACCCACTCAGGAGGGAGTGTCCAGGCGGGAGGAAAGGCTGCAGGTGCCCACATTTCTTCTTGTGGAGGGTGCATAAAATATGAGTTTACATTTATACTGAGACCCAGACAGGGCACTGTCCAGCTTCCTTAACAAGACCTCAGACAAGAGGGTTCCAGAGCCTCTTAAAGATGCCCAAGGATCTGGGGCAATCTTCCTCCCCACAATCACTCACCTCATGTCCTTCATCAGGCCCTGTTGACTTTTCCCCCTAAGTATCTCCCAATTCCACCACACCCCTCCTTGTGCACTGCCAGCCCTGACGTGCCTTGCCTAGGACAAAGACAGACCACTTGACGTGGTCTGTAGGCTTCATGGCTCAGCCCACGTCTCACCTCTTTAGTCTCAACTCATAGCAGCTCTTTCAACTGTCAGACCAAGTCCCCAGTCCTCCCCCGGCCCCTGCAACCACCATTCTACTTTCTGTCTTTATGACTTTGACTACTTAGGTATCTCATATAAGTGGAATCATATAGTACTTCTCCTTTTGTGACTGGCTCATCTCACTTAGCAGAATGTCCTCAAGGTCCATCCACGTTGTAGCATCTGTCAGAATTTGCTTCCTTTTTAAGGCTGAATAATATTCCATTGAATGTATATGCTACATTTTGCTTATCCATTCATGTGTCAATGGATGATGGACTCTTGGGTTGCATCCATATTTTAGCTATTACAAATAATGTTGCTATGAACACAGGAGTACAAATACCTGTTCAAGTCCCTGCTTTCAATTCTCTAACCCAGAAGTGGAGTTGCTGAATCATATGGTAATTCTATGATTAATTTTTTTTGTCGTTGTTAATCCTCAATTTTTTCCATTGATTTTTAGAGAGAGTGGAGGGGAGCAGAGGGAGAGGCAGAGAGAGAGAGAGAGAAAGAGAAACATCAATGTGAGAGAGACACATCGATCCGTTGCCTCCTGCACGCACTGTGACCAGGACCATGGATCGAACCTGCAACCTAGGTACATGCCCTTGACTGGGAATCAAACCCACGACCCTTTGATGTGCAGGCTATGGCTCTAACCACTGAGCCACACAGGCCAGGGCTCTATGGTTAATTTTTTTAGGAACTGCCATACTGTTTCCGGGTGGCTGCATCAGTTTACATTCTCACAAGCAATGCACAAGGGTTCCAATTCCTCCATATCCTCACCAGAGCTTCCTATTTTCTGCTTTTCTGATAATAGCCACCCTAATGGGTGTGAGTTGATATCTCATGGTTGTTTTGACTTGTATTTCCCTAATGACTAGTGATGTTGAGTATCTTTTCATGTGCTTATTGGCCATTTATATACCTTCTTCAGAGAAATGTTTGTCTTTTGCCCATTTTTAAATCAGTTTGTTTTCGTTGTTTTTGTTGAGTTGCAGGATTTCTTTATATATTCTAGATATTAACCACTTCCTAGGCATATAATGTTCAAATTAACTTTCTTTTAGTCCTCTTGTCCTTGTTCTGTTCCCTCCTGCCACAGGCCCTTGGCACATGTAGTCTCTCTGGCTGAAACATTTTTCCTTCCCATATTATCTGGGAAAGAAAACTCCCACTCATCATTCAGATCCTAGCTTAGCCATCACTTTCCAAGGAAAGCCTTCCCCACATCTTTGATTAGGGTAAATGCCACCTACTCTGGGATCTTAGTATTTCTCATGTCTTTCCTTTATATGCTTGTCATGGTCATTTGTACGGCTATTTGATTAGTGCCATTATTCCAACTACTCTGTGAGATCCTGGAGGTAGATTGTATCTTCTCTCTACCAAGCAATGACTCCTAGCAAGCACATATTAGGTGCTCAATAAATATTAATGACTGAATGAATAAAACAGAGGCACTTGCAGAGAGCTTTTTTCCTAGGAAGGACCACAAATAGAGATATATGCTTCTTTTGGCTAAACCTCTGGATGAGTATAGGAAGGCTGATTTTTACCTTCTGCCATAACAACATTGAGCTGCCCCTGTAGACTCACATAGGGTGGATTAAATAATACAACAGAACTTGAAGATAATCTGAAGTTACACATATGATCCTTAATAGTGTATTCAGGGAACCACTGAGGTCAGACGCTGCATTTAATTCAAACAATAATAATACAAGACAGAGATTACCCTGGTTTTTCTTTTAGCTATTTAAATATATTATTCCACTACCTTTTAGCCGCTATTGTTTCTGATGATAAATTAGCTATAAATCTTACTTGGGTTCCCTTGTAGTGATAAGTTGTTTTTCTCTTGCTCTTTTCAAGATTTTTTTGTCTTGTCTTTTAACTATGATGTGTCTGGGTTTGGATCTCTGCATTTTTCCTACATGGAATTTTTTGAGATTCTCAGATGTGTTAATTAATGGGTTTTTTGAAAGTATATTTGGGGATTTTTCAGGCATTATTTCTTTCAATATTTCTTCTGTTCTTTTCTCTTTCTCCTCTTCTTTTGATACTCCCATTACACATATGCTGGTGTACTTAAAGCTGTCTCACACTTCTCTGAGGCTCTATTTATTTTTCTTCATTCTATTTTCTTTGTTTTTGTTAATTCTTACTGGAGGATATATTTTCCACTGATTTTTAGAGAGAGAGGAAGGGAGGGAGGGAGGCGGAGGGAGAGAGAGGGGAAGAGAGAGAGAGAGAGAGAGAGAGAGAGAGAGAAACATTAATGTGAGAGAGACACATCGATTGGTTGCCTCCCACATGACCCCAACTGGGACCAGGGATTAAACTTGCAACCCAGGTACGTGCCCTTCACCAAGAATCAAACCTGCGACCCTTTGGTCTGCAGGCTGACGTTCTAATCACTGAGCCAAACTGGCTAGGACTATTTTTTCTTCATGTTATGGATAATCTCTATCAATCTAGCTTCAAGCTCACAAGTGCTTTTTTCTGCTAGTTCAAGCAGAAATAGGGATCAGAAAACAAGTAATTTACTGACGGTCACACATAACTAATAAGTGGCATGGCCACAACTTGAATCTAAGATCTCAGCTCTCTTCTTGCCCATCACTTATTCAATCATTTGTTCACTCAACAAGTATTCACTGAATGTTGACTATGTACCAGAAACTGTTCTGGGGCTTGAGAACACCAGACAGACAAGTGTCCTACCCTCATGAAGACATCAAACAGTTAAACAAATATACATAAAGTACTTTATTTTTTAAAATATATTTTATTGATTTTTTTAGAGAGGAAAGAGAAACATGGATGTCAGATAGAAACATCGATGGGCTGCCTCCTGCATGCCCCCTACTGGGGATCAAGCCTGCAACCTGGGCATGTGCCCTGACCGGGATTTGAACCGGGACCTCTTAGTCTATGGGACGATGCTCAATCCACTGAGCTACACTGGCTAGGACATAAAGTGCTTTAAATGATGGTAAGTGCTATGAAGAAAACGAAGCAGGCAAAAAGATAATGGTGGCAGGTGCTAGGTGTCTGTGGAGATGACACTGGACCTGTGACCTGAAGAGAGGGCATTCCTGGAGCTCCTTCAGGACCGACATCTTTCGTCTTCTTCTATGTCTCTTTAGCACCAGGACACAGAGCCCAGTACATAGTTGGAGCTCAGTAAATGTTAGATGGATAATAGGTGCAAAGGAGCTGTCAATTCTCACGAGCCATGTTAATGATAGAAATATTACAAAATAGACGTTAACACTGAAATCATTCATGTCTTTGTTTAGAATTATTTAACATTAAAATTTGAACGTCTGGCAATACAAAGTGTTGGTTAGGATATGACCAACAGAATGTTCAGATGCTCTCGTGGAGTACAAACTGGTAGAAACACTTTGGGGCAATGACGTGGCAGGGTCTGCAAACTGAACATATGCACATGACCCAGCCATTCCACCCCTTCGATGGGCATTCAACAGAAATATACTCATCCCTTGCACTAGAATGCCTATGACAGCAATATCATAATAGCCAACAGTTCCCATTGGGGAACTACCCAGATGCCCAGGAACAGCAAAACAGACAAACTGTGGTATGTTAACATAATGGATTATTATACTGCAATGAGAATGAATATTGACAACTATGTGTAACAATATGGATGACTTTCATAGATATAACATTGAGCAAAAGAAGTCATATACAAAAGACCTCATCCTGTATGAATCCATTTCTATAAAAAGTACAAAACGGAGAAAACTAATCTTTGTTGTTAGACGTCAGGAGCGTGGTGACTCTGGGGGTGACCTCATGCTTGGAAGATGGCATGAGGCAGAGTTGCTGGGAATGGGCACTTCAGTGTGTTCAGTTAGTGAAATGCATCACATTGTATGTTTCTGATAAGAGTGCTTTTCTGCCCTGGCCGGTTTGGCTCAGCGGTTAGAGCGTCGGCCTGCGGTCTGGAGAGACCCGGGTTCGGTTCCCGCTAGGGGCATGTACCTCGGTTGCAGTTTGTCCCCGGCCCTGGTTGGTCGTGCGGGTGGCAGCCACTCGATGTGGCCCTTTCACGTCGATGTTTCTCTCTCTCTCTCTCTCTCTTCCTCTCTCTCCCTCCTACTCTGTCTGAACAAAACAACAACAACAAAAAAAAAGAGTGCTTTTCTGTATCAAAGGTTTGGGAATCTGCAATGATTCAAACAAATCAATGACCCAATAATGTGGATTCCACAGGGGTGGCAGGCTTCCTCCCTGTCCTGTGCTGGGTGTAAAGACAGATTTTTTGCAAAGAACAGCCTGCGTATGACAGCTTCCTCTCTTACCTCATGTGTGCTGGCTCACACCAGCTTTGGAGAGCAGCTTGAGTGGTGAGGAGCCCATCAGTCTAGGATCACAAGAGCTCAGGTCTGCCAGCCACTGGCTCTGCAACTCTAAGCATGCTACATCTTCCAGTCAGCTTTAGGTAAAAGTGCATAGTCTCCTAGTGGGAAAGAAGAGAGGTATGTGTGTAAAGTGCTTATCCGGGTGCCTGGCACAAAGTTAGTGCTCAGGGATGTTAATGGCAGCTCCCAAAATGATCATATGACTTTGTTTGAAGCTTTCAAGCCAGTGATGAATCAGCTTGATGGAAGGAGGGGGCTAAGGAGGAGGCAGAGGATTGTGGGAGTAGAGAGGTACTTCATGATGCTCAAGCTCTGCTCCAATGGATAGAACACCTTTAGTCACCTGGAATGTTGCATTACAAAAGCTGCACAAGAAGATGCTTAACCAGATGGAACGAATGTATTCTCAGGAGTCCGTCTAGTGACTGGAACGGGGCACAGAGGAGACTGCTGGGAGGATGGCCATTCTCTGTGTCTTCTTAACCTGGTGCTGGTTGCACCAACAAGTGAGGTTTGTGAAAATACATCAAGCTCAATACTTAAATTACGTGCCCTTTTTCCTTATAGGTCTCAGTGTAAGCATCAGGCCTAATTTTTTTTTCTTTATTGATTTTGTTTTTTATTTTTTTTCCTTTATTGATTTAGAGACAGAGGAAGGGAGAGGGAGAGAGAGATAGAAACATCAATGAGACAGAACATTCATTGGCCGCCTCCTGTATGTCCCCCACTGGGGATTGGGCCCACAACCCAGGCATGTGTCCTGACCGGGAATTGAACCGGTGACCTCATGGTGCATGGGTCGATGCTCAACCACTGAGCCACACGGGTCGGACTCTTTATTAATTTTATTTTATTTAATTTATTCATTTTTATTTTTTAATTTTTTTGGTACGTGACCCTAGCGGGAACTGAACCTGGGACTCTCTGGTCTGCAGGCTGAAGCTCCAACCGCTGAGCCAAACTGGCCAGGAATCTTTATCGGTTTTAGAGAGAGGAAGGGAGAGGGAGAGAGAGAGAGAAACATAATCGATTGGCTGTCTCCTGCACGCCCCCCATTGGGGATTTGGCCCACAACCTGGACATGTGCCTTGACTGGGAATCGAACCGGCAACCTCTTGGTGCATGGGTCAACACTCAACCACTGAGCCACACAGGCTGGGCAGAATCAGGCCTAATTTTAACTCTGGCCTAAGAGAACTAAACTAGAGGGATGAACTTTATCCCCAGTGCTCTATGATGCAGGCTCCAAGTCAGGAAGGCAAACAGAATTCGCCATGTCCCCCTGTGCCACTGTTTTGCCAGCAGATGGCACTGGTTGTAGAGAGGATGGAGGAGGGCCCTCTTTCCCCACCTTTGGGCTGTTTTCTGCACAACCCTGGAGGCAAAGAGCTCTCAGGACCACCCCCGCCCCCCCCCCCCCCCGGGGCTGGTCCCATTGAAGGCAAAAGGTGTTTCGTCCTGCAGCAGGAGCCACCAGGTACA
Organism: Tadarida brasiliensis; assembly: GCA_030848825.1. Lineage (NCBI taxonomy): Eukaryota > Metazoa > Chordata > Mammalia > Chiroptera > Molossidae > Tadarida > Tadarida brasiliensis. The sequence goes on from CM061258.1 coordinate 114,049,919, forward strand.
GAGAAACCTGTCACTGAAGGCATGCTGGAACTAAGGTGCTTCAGCTGCCCCAGTTATGTTAAAATCTGGACTAAAAATAAAGAGCAGCTGGCTTTGTAGTACAGCTGTGTGTCTTGGAGGCCAGGGAGGAGGCAGGTGACATGGAAGGAGCCACGTGTGTGCGTTTGTGTGGAGGAGAGGTGTCTGTAGAAAGTGCACATTCTCCAGGAAATGGTGACACAAGCAGTTGCACTGCAAAACTGCCAAAGACACCTCCTGGTACAGTCATGGGCTCCTGGTCTCAGATGTGCCCCATGAGGCTTTACAGCAAATAACACGGATAAGACCAGCCCATCTCTGCAGAGGTGCTTGCCTTGATTCCGTTGTTTCATTACATGTCTGAATTCTTCCAAGTTGCGTTGGGTATAGTCTCTCCCTATTTTTTATTTTTGGTAACTGCTTAAGATATAATTCACATTTACCTATTTAAGTGTACAATTCAAGGCTTTAAGTATATTCATAGAGTTGTGCAAACATCATGACAATCAATTTTAGAACATTTCCATCACCCGAAAAAGAAAAACCCTCACATGTTAGCAGTCACCCCCTCCATTTCCCCCAGTTTCCGCCCGGTCCAAGGCAGCAACTAATCTTTCTGTCTCTATGGATCTACAATATGTGGTCTTCTGTGCCTGGCTTCTTTCACCAAGCATCATGTTTCCAAGGTTCATCCTTGTTGTAGCAAGTGTCAGAGCTTCATTCCTTTTTATGGCCAAATAATATGCCGTTGTATGGAGAGGCCGCAGTTGATGGGTGTTTTGGCTTTTTTGGCATTAGTGAATGTGAACACTCATGCTGTGAATGTGAGCAAATGCTGCAGACATTTGTGAACAGGTTTCATGTGTACATGTTTCCATTCTCTTGGGCATATTCCCAGGAGTGGAAGTCATGGTGAGTCATGTTTAATCTTTTGGGGAACATTTGCCTTAAGCTTTAAGTGCAAATACAATTCAATCATTTCATTTCTTCTTTGATTCCTATTAACAGCAAGCAGATGACAGCTCTTTTTGTGAGTGAGGAAACTGAGGCCCAGAGCACTCAAAGGATAGCAAATCATAATAAAGCTACCATTTGCACTGAGTGCCAGCACTTGTCAAGCATCATGTAAAGTGACCTAACTTCAGTAAGCCATGCCATCCTTGAAACAGCCCTATGAAGCTGGCACTATTCCCATTTTGTGGTTAGAAAATGTAAGTATTTTTGAACAAGGCCATACAGTGATGTGGCCCAAGACTTGAACCTAGTTCCATCTCAGTAAATTTTAAGCTCCCACTGGCTCCCAAACCCTTTGCTATTCAGTGGATTCTGGAGGGTCAGCAAATTTTTACCCAGCCTTTGGGATGGACGGTAAGGTTTGCATGTCCTGTTCTACCTGACCTCTACTGCATGGGACACTGTGAACTACCTTTCGCCCTCCTTTTTCTCTGACCCTCTTCTCAGTCTTTATGGGTCTTTCCTGGATCTATCCTAGAGTCCCTTCCCTTCCTTAATGGGTCTTCCTGCCTCCTTTTCCACCCTTTTCATACTGCCTGAATGATCTGCTTAAAACACAGATCTGGTCATATCACTCAGCTTAAAAGTCTCCATATTCCCCATCACTACTAAACAGGATAAATGCTACAAATCCATAGACTGGTCTATAAGACCCTTGTCTTTCCCCACCCTCTACCCTCCCATTTCATACCCTACAATCCAGCCGTTAAAGAATGGTTTGTGCCTGGCCGGTGTGGCTCAGTGGTCGAGCATCGACCCATGGGGGCACATGCCCAGGTTGTGGGCACATGCCCAGGTTGTGGGCCAAATCCCAGTGGGGGGCATGCAGGAGGTGGCCAATCGATGTCCTATCTCATCGGTGTTTCTATCTCTCTCCCCCTCTCCCTTCCTCTCTCTCTAAAATCAATAAAGAAAGAAAAAAATTAAAAAAAAAAAAAAAAAGAATGGTTTGTATCTCCCCAGAGATACTCTGCATGCCATTTCTCTGGAACTTTGCATAAGCAGTTCTCACTGCTTGGAGTGCCCTTCCCCACAGAATTCTTACACATTCTTAAAATCCCAACTTCTATGTCCCTCCTCTCGGAAGCCTCCCTCCTCTGGATACTCCCTACTCAACCTCTCAAAGCACTTTATTTTGAAATCTTCAGCACAAGCTATTATATTAGTCTCCCTAACTGACCTGTGTGCACTTTCAGAACAGAGATTGGGCTTTATTCCATTCTGTGTATTTCCAGAACAAGACCTTGCTTGGTTGAATGAGTAAAGGAATATATGTTTGTTTTTCAAATTTTTTTTCTATTTATCTTCAGATAGAGAGAGAGGGAGAGAAAGGGAGACAGAGAAACATCGATGTGAGTGGGACACGTCGACTGGGTGCCTCCCCCACCACCCCGACCAGGGCTGGGGATGAACCACAACCGAGATAGGTGCCCTTGGCCAGAATCAAACCTGCAACTCATTGGTCCGAGGGCTGACGCTCTACCGCTGAGGCAAACCAGCCAGGGAAGGAATATATGTTTTATATCTGCACTGTCCAATATGGTAGCCATGAGCCACATGTGGCTAATGAGATGTGCTGTAAGTATAAAAAACACACTGGACTTCAAAGAGTTAGCATGGGAAAAGAATGTAAAATATCTCTAATTGTTTTTTATATTGATTGAATATTAAAACAGTACTTTGCATATATTGGGTTAAATTAAATATATTACTTAAACTCACCTGTTTCTTTTTACTTTTCAAAACATGGTTAGTAGAAAAAATCAAATTACATATGTGCTGGCCTCTCAGCTTCCTAATTGCTTCTCTTGGTCTAAACCATTCTCAACACTGCAGCCAGAAAGAGTCTTTAAAACGTCAATAGAATAAAATACAGTTGAGTCTCATTATTAGTGGTTATGGCCCATAAGTGTACCACAAACAATGAATTAGTGAATATTGAACCACTGCTCCTGGGGAAATACAGGGTAAGGTTCTTGCCTGACTCTGGTCACACTTGCATATGGATCAATATATAACCATGTTTTATGAGTGTTTCTACTTAAAGACACCAGTTTAATATCTATTATTGATTCAGTAACATTGAACTCGATATAACTCAAGCCAGCAGGAAGCTTATCTAACACACCCATTTAATCTGTAAAGCACATCACAGCCTTCTTGCACTTAGGAACACTGGGCAGTGCTTTAGCACTATGCTTGAGAGCCTTTTTTTTTAAAAAAAAATCCTCACCCCAGAATATGTTTTTAATGATTTTGAGAGAGAGAGAGGAAGGGGGAGAGAGGGAGAGAAATATTAATGGGCCACCTCCCACACAGTGCCCCGACCAGGGATGGAACCCACAACCTAGATATGTGCCCTGACTGGGATCGAGCCCACAACCTTTTTGGTGTAGGGGAGGACGCTCCAACCAACTGAGCAATCCAGCGAGGGCGGGAGCCATTTTAAACAGAAAAATCACCAACCAAAAAGCCTATGAAAAAAACATGGCACTGAACATGCACAAAAAGGCCACTTGTTTCCAGTATTAGAGCTTAAACAATAAGTACTGCGTTACTAATCTCAGCTGGAAAAGTGCACATCAGGCAACAAAAATCTTTCCCATTCTATGCATTTCTACAGAATGTAGAGCGCCAAAACTCAAATACAGCCAGGAGAAAGCAAGGTGCGCTTCCTCTGACCGATGCCCTGGTGCTGGCGTGGGCGAGAAGGAAAGCTAATAGGGTGCTTCCCCTACACGGGAGTCATTCTCCAGCTGGAGTAAAGGGCCCCTGGGCCCTCTCAAGTGCCTCTTGCGGGCCAAGCGCCTCCGCTCGACTTGACGTCACCAGGGCTTGGCACGTGTCGCCCCAGCCCCGCCCACACGCTGACCTCACGGCACCGCCCCTCCCCGTGAGGCCGTGAGCCTCGGCCCTGCGCCAAAGCCTGCCTGCCTGCTGTTTAAGGGACGCACGCGCGCCTACGAGCTGTGGAGGTGGTCGTTTCTGCTGCTGCGGCCGCCGCAGGTGCCAGGGAAACGGTGAGTCGCCTCAGCCACTCTAGTCAGCTTTCCCTAGAGCCCCTAGCGAGCAGGGCTGGGCGCTCATGCCCCTCGGGGGGAAGGGATGACCTCGGACCGCAGAGCCCCCTTGCTGCCCGTGCCCGCTGCGTTCGTGCATTGCATGGTGGACACTGTAGTCCCCCTTGTGCGCCGGCTGCGCCTCGGGCGCACGGATGGACTACGTCTCCCAGAGACCTTTGGGCGGGCGGGGGGCGGTGTGCGCGTGAGCCCCGCGGGGCTAAGGGTCTAGTCCTCGGAACGTTGGACCCGGCCCGTCTCAGCGTTGCTCGACCTTGGGCGCCTGGCCTCTCGAGGTAAAGAAACCCCGGGGTCGGCGCCGCGGGTCCGTCGCCTGCTCCCAGGACGCTGATGCGATCCAGAGCGGTTCTCGGGGTTTTGACGTCGTACTATCGCTGGGTTGGCCGGCCACCCACGGGGCTGCAGTGACAGCTTAGCCAGGCCGGGGCGGGCGCAGGGACTCGGTACCTCCGGGACTACTGACTGCGCCTCGGCGTCCCGCTTATCACAGCTCCCACATCCTGTGTAGGGAAGGTGGGGGAAATACCATGACCGGTTTTCCGCGGTGGCTGTTTTCTCAAGGAAAGGGGATTGAGAGGAGGGTCCCGGCGACGAAGAAGTCCCAGCTGAGCGCCTTTGTGACCTTGCTCTCCCTCCCTGCCCGCTGGGGCTCACTAACATCGGCAAATCCCTGCGCCCACTCTCGGCCTGGGCCAGGTTGGGAGGCAGTGACCTGGCCTGGCTTTGGGCCCAGCTTCATGCCATCCAGGATCTTGGTACACTTGAACTCACGCGTCATGCGAGCCCAGGTTTGGGCACTTGACTTGTTTATGGGGGGTGTGTGTGTTTCTGTTTTCCTATAAATGTTCCCAGGAGGCCTCTCAACAGGTGACAGGGAAGGAGCAAGCAGCTGTAAGTTTCTCCGAGTGTGGGCTTAAGATCCTCTGCATCAGAATCCCCCGGGCCCATGTTAGAAGAGAGAGTCCTGGGGCCCACTACTAGAGGTTCTGATTCAGCAGTTATGGGATGTGGACCAGGACTCTCTATTTAACAAGCTCCCCAGATAATCTTCAGGCACACTTGAGGCTGAGAACCCCCGTCCTAGAGTGAGGAAGATAGAGAGCCTGGGGCAGAGCATTTATACCAATTTTGTATGTATTCGGGGCCAGCTGCTGGGCAGCGCAGTGCCTAGGTAAGTGTGTATTGGTACTTTATTTCTTTTCTCAGGGCTGACCTTAAAGTTGAGTAGGGAGAAGTATACCAGCTCTGCCTTGCTCTCTGCCCCACATTTAATTATGAAAAATTTCAAACATGTAGAAAAGTTGAAGAAATTTTACAGTGAATACCCATAGAACACCATCTAGAATATATAACATTTTACCGTATTTTATCATAAATCGAACCATCCAACAGTCCATCTTTTTTTATGTGTGTCAAAGTTGCAAACATCAGTCTAGTTTCCTGTCAAATAGTTAATCATGTTTATAATTAAGCAGAGCCTTGGAATTCTTCTTGCTTATTGTTTTTTAACTAACATAAGCCCTGGGTATTTGAAAGTCTGTCTGTCACCCATCCTGGAGGAGCTGGAGGTTTTTCCATGAATTGGCCTCTGGAACCAGGAAAGAGTTTTATGTGGACTCTTACAAAGATTTTAAAACAGCAGTTTTAAATCACTCAAAGAGCAGAAACATGCATTGTGTGACATAGAATAAAACTTCAGGGACCAAAATTGTTTTGAGGGGGAGCTAATGGTATGTGCCCTGATGGCCAGGTTGCCCCAGGAGATCACATTGGCAGTAATTGATTTATGTCATCAGCTTGCATGCTCTGTTTCTACTCTTTACATTATAAGTTTGCCCAGTTTGGAACCTTCTGGTTTGGTATGTTTTCTTTTCTTTAATCCTCACATGAGGATATTTTTTTATTTATCTTCAGATAGAGTGGGAGGGAGGGAGAGAAAGAGAGAGAAACATCGACGTGAGAGGGACGCATTGCCTGGTTGCCTCCCATACCGCAACCGAGGTACGTGCCCTTGACCGGAATCCAACCCGAGACTGGTCTGCGGGCCGATGCTCTAACTGCTGAGCCAAACCTGACAGGGCTGGTTTGGTATGTTTTCTAAAGCTCTAGGATAGAGGAACAGGGCTGTACAGCCCAGTTGATGAGCTTTGAGTCCCTTGGGCCCAGGTACTTTGTTCCGTAGCCACAGGCACCAACCCCTAACCCTCTTCAAGAGACAGGTCCTGTGAAAATTCATCTCCACTTTCAGAAACATATTTTTACTCATAGATGACACAGAGAAGTGTGGCTCTTAAAGTTATGGCATCTTATTTTGATGTTTCTGTCCTTATGTGGAGGAAGGAAGTCTTGCAGGTGAGAAAGCAGCAAGCAGTGGGAACTCCTACAGAAAATACTGGTCCTTAGTGGGAGAAGAGAGGAGAGCCAGGCCAGCAGTGGTGGCATGAGGTTTATTGTGCCCCCATGAGGGGACTATGGAATTCACAGAATGAAAATGTGCTGGTTTCACCTGGCTGATGTGGCTCAGGGGTTGAGCATCGACCCATGCACCAAGAGGTTGCCAGTTTGACTCCCAGTCAGGGCACATGCCCAGGTTGTGGGCCCAATACCCAGTGGGGGGCATGCAGGAGATGGCCAATCGATGTTCTCTCTCATCGATGTTTCTCTCTCTCTCCCTCTCTTACATCAATAAAGAAGAAAAAGAAATGTACTGGTTTCTAGGACCCCACAAAGGGCTTCTATCTCCTCTACACAATGAGGACTCTCCCAGAGAATTCTTGGGAAGACAACTTCCTGTATTGCAATTTAATGCTGCAGAGGAGAGGGGGGTGCTGGGCATAGGTCAGAACCCCTCCCCTTGAGAGGGCAACGCACCTAGGTATATGCAGATATGGTCACTCCTGAGCCTGCAGACCCGCCCCCTTGCTGATACTTTGTGAGTCACCAGGCTCTGGTGATAATGGTGGAGTCCTGGGACCAGAACTGCCCAGATTAGGCAGACTACACTGGAGAGGCCCTTCTGTTATTTCCGAGCTGTGTGACAGGCATGTTTCCTCCCAGAGCCTCATTTGCTATGTCTGTGATAGGTGAAAAGCAACAGCCAGGCCTGATGAAGGCCTGTATCCTGTGAATGTGCTGCAAAGACTAGGGTCCCCTCATATTAGACAAAGTTCAGAACCATGCAATGTAGGGTAAGGAAGTCAGTGACATTCTGATTCTTTCCAGAAAGCAGTTATGATGTGTTTTTGGTCACACAATTTTTCCAGAAGACAGTTCTCATCACGTTTTTGGTGCTCCTGATCTGTGGGTGCTATGAGCTACTGAGTGTCTGTCTACTGGGTGATCCAGCATCATCTATTTTTACCACAAGGGGGTTTCATGAGGGTCCAGTGAAAACTGAACATGCTAGATACATAATGTGTTCAATACGTGTTGATTCATTCTGAATTCCGATCTATTCCAGTGTCTGCGTTTTTCCTTCAAAGAGAGCTAGAGGCCGTGGAAGGTGGTAGAGAAGCATGGATGGGTTTCCCTCGGTGGGGTCTGAGGGGAATCCTAACCCCTTATTAATTCAGGAAGAAGTGAAATATGGTTGTCCAGTTTTAATTGGCATTAAGAGCAGTAGCCTTACACAATTTACAAGCTGTGGAAACGGCAGGGAATGAAATTTTGTTTGCAGTGTGCCCTCTTTGTTTGTTTTTTTTGTGTTTTTTTTAATCCTCACCCGAGGACATTTTTCCACTTTTTTGTTCAGATAGATTGGGAGGGAGAGAGAGGAAGAGAGAGAAACATCGACGTGAAAGGGACACATCAAGTGGCTGCCTCCTGCATGACCCCAACCAGGGCCAGGGACGAATCACAGCCGAGGTACGTGCCCTTGACCGGAATCAAACCCACGACTCATTGGTCCGCAGGCCAACGCTCTAACTGCTGAGCCAAACCGGCCAGGGCTGCAGTGTGCCCTCTTTGAATGTGCTTTGTACCCACTTGGCAGTGCTGTCCTCTGGGTTGTCATCACAGGGGCCCGGGAGAGAGCACAGGCAGGAAGCAGTCAGAGCTGCTGAGTGACTTGCCCAAGGCTCTTCTGAAATAGCAGGGGCTGAGGGAAGTGTGGGTGAAAACTGCTCCATGGAGTTGACCATGACTCAAGAAAGGGTTTTTTTGTTTGTTTTTTTTCCTGTCTGGATTTTTGGCCGTAAACAAAAGCACTTTAATCAGGAAGCATGGACTGCACTCAGCTGAGGCTGTGTTCTGGCCGAGTGGCTGTGGGGGGGAGGGGTGGGCATTTGGGTTAGGAATAATTGCATGGGAAGCCTAGTTAATTTAAATTAACCCCAAACCTCACAGATTTGCTTAATAAACAACCCTGTGCCATGTGCTGATACAAGTGGGAGAGTCCCAGTGTTCTGGCCGGGAATTACGGGAAGTGATCAGGTTTGCTGGATAGCAGGTGGGAGAGTGTTTGGAGGCTCAGAATGATCTGTGGAGGGGTCCATTGGTGGGTGCGGGCAGGGTTGGGTTTGGAGAAGGGCACATTACAGTCTGGGGAGGCTAGAGACTACAACATGGTAGAGAGATCTGGAACACAGGGCCAAGTCCAGACTTTTCTCTTAAACCTGGCCAGTAGATGAGATAGTGGATCTGAGAGCTTTTTGAGCCATGGCATTAGCTATACTTGCTGACAGGTCAAGGATTAAGGTGCAGAGAAAAGTCTGGAAGGCCACTCAGACATCGCCTTGATGACTGGAGTGCTGCTAACTGAAACGGGGGTAGAGGAGATGGGGAGGCGAGCTCCTGCCCAGGAGCACCAGCTAGGCTGTGTTCCTTGTGATGTGCTACCTGGGGTGTGGAGGGGCTGGCCCCAAATACTACCCCTGCCCTGCAGGAGCTGCCCATCTGGCTGGGGAGGCTGGGCCCCTCACCACTACTTTCTCTACCCCCCCTGTTCTTAGTGACTCTGTTGGCCCAGGCATGGAGGCTAAGTAGCACCCCTTGTCTCACCTGGAGCACCTGCTGTCACGGATTCTCACTGGGGTTTTGCTGAGTATCTTTTGTATATTCTTTTCAAGTGTGGGCTGGCTTTCCATCTGGTTTTGTGGCAGCCTGAGAGCTGGGACCACAGGTGAGTGACCTCCATGGAATGTTGTTGAATTAAGGAGTCAGGAATCATGATAGTAGATAGTCAGTCACTTGAAAGAAAGAAAAAACAAACTTGGGTAGTGATGGCTCTGCTGAATAAAACTGGTTTATCTTAGAATTAGAATTCTGTGCTTCTCCAGGCAGAAGGCCTCACGTGATTATGTGACCATCTCGCAGTGCTCAGACCCTCGCCCCCTCTTCCATACGCCAGCCTGCCCGAAGCTCAGGCTGCAGTGTCTGTCCCATGTAGAAGGTAAGGTTACATGTATGTGTACCTGCTTTGCCTGGGGAGCACGCTGTGACCCATTTGCCCCAAGTGTAGCCCCAGTCAAACTGGCCAAAAAGAAGCTGTGCCTGCTGTAGGTGGGGGCCAAGCACTGCAGGCTTCTCCACCTCCAGCAGTCACCCATTGATACCAGGACTTTTGGGGACCCACATTCGTACACCAGGCATAGTGCAGGATGTGGAGAGCCGAGGGACAACCTGATTTCTCAGGCCCTCACTCGGTGTAAAGGTGGATGTCCTCCCGTCGCTGAGAACCTGGCCCATCTCCTCACTCTCCTGGCACCCACTCTGTTGGCCCGGGCATGGAGGCTAAGTAGGGCTCACCCAGTCCCTGAGGCCTCCTCAGTGCCCACCACACAGGCCTCTGCACTTAGCCTCTCTTTGCCGGGACCTTTCCACAGCTGCACATGGCTTGCTTCTCACCTCTCATCTTTGCCTGAGTGTTCCCTGCTTAGAGAACGCCCCCACTTAAACAGCAGCCGCAGCACCCCTTTTCCTGCTCTGTGTTCCTCCACTCGAGCATCACTACTGACTACTGTGTATTTGACCTATTGCTGTTTTAAACAGCCCCCCACTGTGCCGGGCGACCCCCCCCCCCCCACCGCGGGGGAACCCAGGCGGAACGGGGGAGCCGGGAGACGCCCCCACCGCGGGGGAGCCCAGGCGGAGCGGGGGAGCCCAGCGACCCCCCACTGCGGGGGAACCCAGGCGGAGCGGGGGAACCCAGGCGGAGCGGGGGAACCCAGGCGGAGCGGGGGAGCCCGGCGACCCCCCCACCAACGGAGGAAGCCGGCAACACACAGGAGAACAGCAAACTGAACAACGAAATTGACCCAGAGACATGGAGGGTGGAGTACGGGATGACGGGCCTCAGAGAAGGGGGGGAGGCAGGGAAAGAGATAAATCACAGAGCCTATGTGCATGGGTGCATAACCAATGGACATGGACAACAGGGATGGGGAGGAGGAGAAGGGGAGGGGGAGGAGGGTGTCAATGGGGGAAAAAAAGGAAAAACATCTGTAACAAAAACAAATTAATAATAAAATAAATTATAAAAAAAAAAAGAATGAAAAAAATAAATAAATAAATAAACAGCCCCCCACCCCCCGTGTAAGGTCTGTTAAGGCAGATGTTAGTGAAGTCCTGAGGTGTGGGGAGCACAGTCTGTTTGTGCTCCGTCTCTCCAAGTGTGGGAAATACAGTTTGGAATAGAGTTGAATTCCCAAATGAACATTTAGGTTCTAAAGTCAGTTGGTCCTACCCAGTAAAGTTTTTGAGTGGCCTGTGAGCTCAGAGGCACTGCTATTTCCTTTGAGGAGATAGCATGTGCACTCCTGAGTTCCATTCCCTTCTGAGCCCTGCCCTCGCCGAGGTAAAAGTAGGGGACTGGTCAGATCATTTCAGTGTTTCTTTCTCCTTTTGTTCTGGGTGCATGGAATCCATGTAAACTCACATGATGGCATTCCACTGTGCAAAGCACTTTGTTGGGAGTGTAAAGTCCTGCTCAAGCATATTTTGAAAAACACTTTGGTGAATGTGTGAAAAAAGAGACAGGGCAGATAGAGATAGGTGCAGTGGAAGGGGCGTTGGGTGTGAATCCGGGCATCTCTTTTAGCCAGGGAGCAGCCGGAGGGCGCTTGCCTTGCCCACTGTTATCTCAGCACTGCACCTGGTCTTGCCTTTGGAGGGTGCTTAGTAAATGTTTGAAAACTAAACTGATGGCCCTGGCCGGTTTGGCTCAGTGGTTAGAGCGTCGGCCTGTGGTACAGAGAGACCCGGGTTCGGTTCCCGCTAAGGGCATGTACCTCGGTTGCAGTTTGTCCCCGGCCCTGGTTGGTCGTGCGGGTGGCAGCCACTCGATGTGTCCCTTTCACATCGATGTTTCTCTCTCTCTCTCTCTTCCTCTCCCTCCCTCCCACTCTATCTGAGCAAAAAATGAAAAAATGTCCTCAGGTGAGGATAAAAAAAAAAATAATAATAATAATAATAAAAAAAAAAAACTAAACTGATGTCAGCTGAGACTTTGGACCTTGTGATTTCTAATGATTGTTTCCGGCCTGAAAGGTGGTCTCCGGATGTCATAGAACTATATACACATGGCTAAAAATAAGGCAGTCCCAGATATAACATTAGCTCCAGTTTTTCCAAGGAGAAGATCCGAAATAGCTCTTCTATCCCAGCTGACGGGTAAACTCTTCAGGTCAGATGTCCATTTAGAGTGATGTGAATTTAGTTCAACTTCCATATGCTATTTCATGTAACATAATTAAAAATGCTAATTAGATTTGTTCCCACTCTTCCCTCTCACCTTTGTGGACTTCATGTCCTTGTCACAGACGCCAGTCCCATGTGATTGGCAGTGCAGGTCGGCTGAGCACCCCGACTACTGGGGCGCATCCACTGGGCTGTTCTGTTTTTCTCAGGTGTTTTTCATCAGTCCTGTCACACAACTTCTTACTGTGTGCCCTTGAAAAAAGGGTGTTTGTGGCAACATCCAACCGTTGCAATTAGGGGTCTCATGCCAGGAATAATATTACTTATCTGCTACACGTTTACTAGTGTTTTTTTTTTTTTACCGATTCCATCCAGGTGACCTCTGGAAGCATGCCGCACTGCCACTAAGGTTACTACAACTAATGTTCTTCACCCATCTGTACTTTGTTTAAAAGAACTGAGGTTGGGAATTGAAATGATGTGGAGACTGGGCCCTCACTGTTCTGAGGGGGAGTGAGGGAGGCTCTAGCATATATTCAGGTATACACAGGAGCTCTGAGCATGTGAAGGCAGAAAGGCAAAGCCATGCTCTTGGGAGTATAGAGGACTTGGAGACTTGGGCAAGGCCTGGCTGCAGGCTGAGCTCCTCCCCTGGGCCAGCGAGGCCAGCAGGCATTTGTGTCTGCAATGAGACTCTTCCAGCTGGGCAGCAGGGACTGTGTGGTGGCCACGTGGCTTGGCTGCACTTAAAGGCCTCGCGCTTTTTCCTGGATCAGGATGCTATGTCTTGATCCCAGATAACTGATTAAAATAGAGTCAGTCCGAAGACTGTCCATTTTGTGTCAGCTTCACAGAGGCAAAGGTAAGGATTTCTTCTTTTCAGGGCTCCGTTTTGGTTGTCTGTGTGATGGTTGTGTAGACTCATTGCATTTCTAAATTAGTCCGCCTTTTAGTTACTAAGTCCTGCCTGTCCAACAGGTGCAGATGACTTGTTTATTCACTGGTGGGTGCAGCTGTATCTGCTTTTCCATCCTTCACTCCTCATTCTGTCCTGGCTGTGCTTCCTTCTTCCGTGCCAACAGTAGAACACAGAACCAAGCTCCTGAGTCCTGTCCTGCCTGGGAGGCAGCCCTGAGGGCTGGAGGAGGTGGCTGGATGACAAGTTGGTGGCCTGGGCTGTACTTCTGGTGCTGGCTCCTGCTAGTGGTCTTGAGCAAGCCCTGTAACCTCATCAGTCTCAGGTTTATTGTGTCTCTTGGGATTTTCTTACCTGCCCTCGTCTGCCAGGTGACCTGTTGGCTCTCCAGGTAGGGTTTCCAAGGCTAGAACTACCTTGGATGGCCTTTGTGTTCCAGTGACAGGTCGAGACCCTCAGTTTTACTAGAACACTGGGAAGTGACCTGGTACAGAGAACCAGCTCATGCTACCAAACTCATACGAGAGTGATGGAAAGACCATAACACCATCTTATGAGAGGAAAACAAGTAAACAGCCCAGTGTTCCTTGGAGCATTTCCTTTCCTGTGGGCAAAGCTAGATTATAGTCAGTGTCACCCTTCTGGACTGAGGAGGAGTACTTATAAACTTAGTACAATTATAGTGACCATTTTGAGGAAGGAATGTCAAAGGAGCTGCCCATACTAGAAAAATGAGAAATTACACATAAATAAAAAATTTCTGGATGTGTGTTTATATATAAACAAATCATCCAAAATCCCACTACCCAGAGAAAACCACTCTTAACATTTGGTGTGTAATATACAGTCGACCCTTGAACAATGCAGGGGTTAGGGGCATCGGCCCTCCCACATGCAGTCATAAGTTCATGTATAACTTTTGACTCCCTCAAAACTTAACTACTAAAGCCTACTGTTGACCAGATGCTTTACTGATAACATGAACAGTCAATTCATGTATTTTGTGTTTTATATACTATATTTTTTTAAGAATAGTTTATTGATTTTTAGAGACGGGAGAGAAACATCGATGTGAGAGCGCAACATCGATTGGCTGCCTCCTGCTTGCTCCAGTTGGGGACTGAGCCCACAACCTGGGCGTGGGGCGATGCCCAACCAACGGAGCCACTCTGGCTAGGGCGTATATAGACTGTATTCTTACAATAAAGTGATCTAGAGAAAAACTGTAAAGAAAATCATAAGGAGGAAAAAAATGTATAGTACATAATTGGAAAAAAAAAATTTGTGTATTAGTGGGCCATCACAGTTCAAGGGTCAGCTGTATATGTAAAATACACACTTTGAAAGTAGAATCACACTACACATGCTGCTTTTACATTCCTTCTTCACTCAGTGCTATATCAAAACCATCTTTCTGCCAGTAGAAATCTGTATTATTTTTTGCAGAGGTGAATACAGTTACATTGTATGGGTAAACCAGATGGGTAACCTGTCCCTTTGGTTGAACATCAAAACATGATACTTAAAAACATTTTTTCATGTGAAGCTTTGCTCACATGTTCATCTGTCTCTAGGACAAATGCCTGGAAATGGAAGTGAGTCAGAAAGCATGTACAGGTAGCAGAACTGTCCCCTAGACCAGTTGGACTAACCTGCTCTGCTGTGGCCTATATGCTGTTGACGCTCTGTCACGGGGAGTCAGTGGTTTACCGAGGCTCTGACAAGAATTCAGCATGATGTAAATCGTACAATTATTATTCTCATCATCATCATCACAGTTTCTAAAAATCTTGCTGCTTTTTAGTTTAGAACCATTCTTTGAGTCCTATTTGCCCTTTGATTTTGCTTCTGATTAAGAGCAACCTATGTAGTCAAGTCTCTCTCTGTTCTTTTTCTCTTGTGTACTAACTTTCTTATGCTCTGCTTGTGTCTCCATAAATACAAGTAATGCAAACAAGCATCCGTGTTTATCGAACAGTAACAGGCTCTGAGCTACATGCTCTTCATACATGACCTCCTTTATGCCTGGGCACCACTCTGTGGGTCAGAGGCGGCTGCTGCCATTTCACAGGTGAGAAAACAGATTCTAGACAGTTAGGTAGCCTGTTGGCTGGCATGGGCCTTAGTTCTAGTGGGGAGGATTCAGCCCTTCCAGCTTAGTCTGTGACATCAGGGCTCAAGCCTCTCTGGAGGGGCACAGGTGATGATCGCATTTGGGGCCATTGGCTTAGGCTGATGCATTAGCTCCGTTGAGTTGTGATACTGATCAGGGAGGAACGTGCAGGGCTGGGTGGGAGGAGACAGATGGGAAAAGGAGCTGCTTTCTGGTCCTTTCCATGTCTTGTTTTGAAATATTTAGAATTTCCAAGGCATCAGATACACCATGTTCAAGTGTAAAAACAAATGGTTCACAGCCACAAGTGATGCTAAGAGAGGAATTGTCTCACATCCTGCTTCCATCAGGAAGGACAATGGAAAATGGGCTGCATTCAGGATTTCCCAGTCCCGCCAGTGCTAGAACTTGGCAGCGGAGGGCATGCTCAGCTAGCAGGGGCCTCTGACTGTGGAGGGTGGAGGGTGCCAGAGAAAGCCAAGTTGTTGGGAGTCCATAATGGGAGCTTTTCAATTATGAACCACTTGTTTATGTACCACCACTGTTTCTGGTCCCCTCTTTTGCCTGCTGGTCTCATTAACTCCATCTCCTCCTCCCAGCTTGGGTGGAGAGATGTTCCCTGACTCCTGCATTGGGTCTGATCTTTCTGCACTTTCACAGCTCCCTAGACTTTTTTTTTTAAATAAGCCTCACCCGAGGATATTTTTCCATTTATTTTCAGATAGAGTGGGAGGGAGAGAGAGAGAGAGAGAGAAACATCGACATGAGAGGGACACATTGACTGGTTGCCTCCTGCAGGGCCTGGACCAGGGCTGGGGATGAAGGTTGCCTCCTGCAGGGCCTCGACCAGGGCCGGGGACGAACCGCAACCGAGGTACGTGCTCTTGACCAGAATCGAACCTGCGACTCATTGGTCCGCGGGCCGACGCTCTACTGCTGAGCCAAATCTCTCCTAGACTTTTTTATACTCCACTGGTCACACATTGTAATTAGGTTTTGGGTTTTGATGTGATTATAACACCTGTCTCTCCCACTTGATTGTAAGCTTCTGGAACACAGGGACTGTACCTCTCACTGCCTCTTCCCCAGCCTGTACCTGCACAAAGTCAGTGCTACAAACAAACTGTTATCACAAACAGACTGCTGGTTATTCCCAAAGAAAGCAACATCCCCCCTCCAAGGGCCTCTGTTAAGTGGTCACCACACAGACTGTTCTTAAGCCCAGACTGAGAGAGTTGAAGGAACAGGATGGTATGTGGCGTTGCCCAGGGAGTCAGGAGCCATTCCTGGCAAATAAGTTGTGAGGATGCCTCACACTGCATGGTCCTTCCTGGCTGATACATACCCGTGTCTCAGTTCTCACATAGCCTCCAAGGTGGGGTGTGTATGATGAAGTCACTTGTGAGCCAGGCCTCCTGGGAAGGGACGAGTCTGGCTTGGGCCTGCACACTTGGCAGAGGCAGAGTGTGCTGTCCTTACCCCATCCTCTGAGTGGCCCTGGAGACCCAGGGGACCTGGCAGAGTGTTTGATTTCCCTCTGGGCCTCTGCTCCTCCTGGAGCAGTGGGTGCCTCCTTTGTTCAGCAGATGGGAGGTGCCTTTCAGTTTTCCCAGCAAAGCCCAAACCCTGTTCCTGGCCAGATGCCTGGAACCTGCCTCCTGGGGACAGAGGAGCCCCTCTGAGGCCAGCTGGCATCCTGGTGCCATGACTGCAGAGAGGGTGAGCCCCTCTGGGGAGAGGCAGGGGCAGGCAGTCCAGCCCTGGGAAATGCCCTGCAGCTGCTGCCACCGGCATCTCAGGTGGATGCCCAGGATCTGTGGGCAGAGTGCCCTTCCCGGGGCATCACTGACCATGGAGCTCCAAGGCAGCGCCTGAAAGGAGTGATGGCTCTGTAGGATTGCCAGTGTCTCTTCTTTTCCAAGAATTGGCTCAGGAGCCCCACAGAGCACGTGGCCTCCATTTGGCTGTGCTGCAGATGAATTCTGCTGGGCTAGCCGAGCAGGCTGGGTTTGATTACAAGTCCCCTAGGCCCCTGTGGGGAGCACACACCAGGATCCCCACTGTGTGGGAACAGAAGCTGCCCTGGCAGACGCTCCAGTGTGTTTTGTTTTCCTTCCTGTTGGAAGTCATTCACCGTGCGTGATGATGAAAGCAGGTGCTGTTTATTCAGTGTTCTTGTGTGCTAGGCCCTGAGCTGCTCTGGGCATTTTGTGTACACTGTTTATTGTAAACATTGCTCTAATCCTGAGAGGTAAGCACGATTACCCCATTTACAAATGAGGAAACTGAGGCTCAGTGAGGTCACACAGCTGGAAGGTGGTGGAGCTGGATCTGAACTAGTCTGATGCTTCCTTGAAAGCCTTGCACATTTCAGCAAGCATCCCTGGGGTGGAGCCGTGGTGCCACAGCAGCAAGCTCAGGGACTCACCAGGACAGTCCACTCTCGGTCCCAGGGCTCTTGGTCCCTCTGCCTGCAGGCACCCCCTTACATTCTGTGGGGGTTCCTCTTGCACAGCAGTCCGTTAAAGGTGAGATGCAGTCTGCTGGAGGCTTCCTGAGACCTTTCAGGTGCTGAAGGTCAGAACTGTATAAACACTAAGACGTTCTTAGTTCTACTGCCCTTTTGTATTGTGTTGGCACGCACATTGGTGTACAAAAGCGGGGAGTGAAACTACTGCCAGGGTGAACTCCACCAAAGGCAGGGCACCAGACCCTGCTCGTCATTGCTGTGATTGCATTCACCATGCACATACACACATGCGTGCAGTTTCATGTAAGAAAAAGCAGTAAAAAGTCTTTATTAAATCTTAGTCCCCAAGTACACAACTTTTTAATATTGTGTGATGAAGTATGCGGCACATAGAAAGCACACACATGAAGTATGATGACTGCCTCAAGGGAAAGCACAGGTTCAGTTTGAGTTGTGAGCTGATGGACTGGCTGTTTCGTTGTGCTCCGAATGGACTTAAGAGAACAACTGACACATGCTGTGATTATTCAGACTTAAGGATTTAGCAGACATTTTCTTGAAAATGAACAAAGTGAGCCTGCTTCTTCAAGGAAGACAACTCATCTTTGTTTTTGTAGATGTTGCCAATGATAGATTTGTTATTCTGTTTGTTGCCCTTGATAAAATTTGAGCTTTCAAATAAAAATTAGTTAGAATTTTGGAAAACGTGTATGTACCACTGTGAGCTTGACAGCTTCCTGATAGACTCTTCTGACGTGATTGGTGGTGATACTAACAGTGTGAGTTTTTTGAGGGGGATATTACATAATGAGATGTGTCAGCCAGTTTGCTAAATCTACATAATCAGGGCTCATACTTTTGAACTAATATTTTCCAATGACCCATGCATGCTGTTACAAAACCATGCATGTGTAAAATATCCATTACAATGCAAGGTAGACCAATGCATTTTAATGTAACAGAATAGGAAAAGTTCATTGCTAAGGATTCAGGTTCCGTATTGCAACCTTTAAGAAACTACCACTTGAAAAAATAAAAAAAAAGCTCTGGCCAGTTTGGCTCAGCGGTTAGAGCGTTGGCCCGTGGACCAGAGAGTCCCGGATTCAGTTCCCTCTAAGGGCACGTACCTCAGTTGCAGTTTGTCCCTGGCCCTGGTTGGGGTCGTGTGGGTAGCAACCAGTCGAGGTGCCTCTCACATCGATGTTTCTCTCTCTCTCTTCCTCCCTCTCTCCCTCCTGCTCTGTCTGAAAAGAAAAGAAACTACCACTTGATGCCCGGCTGGTGTAGCTCAGTGGATTGAGCATCATCTGGTGGACTGAGAGATTGAGGTTCGATTCCCAGTCAGGGCACATGCCCGAGTTGTGGGCTTGATCCCCAGTAGGGGGCGTGCAGGAGGCAGCCAATTGATGTTTCTCTCACATTAATGTTTCTAGCTCTCCCTTTCTCTCTCTCTAAAAAAAAAATCAATAATAAAAATATTTTTTAAAAAAGAAGCCCTGGCCGATTTGATCCAGTGGTTGGAGTGTTGGACTGGACCAGTGAGTCATGGGTTCGATTCCGGTCAAGGGCACGTACCTCGGTTGTGCTTCATCCCTGGCCCTGGTCAGGGTCGTGTTGGAGGCAACCAATGTGTCTCTCTCACGTTGATGTTTCTCTCTCTCTCTCTTCCTCCCTCCCTCCCTCCCACTGTATCTGAAGATAAATGGAAAAATATCCTCCGGTGAGGATTAAAAAAAAGAAAGAAAGAAAGAAAGAGCCCTGGTTGGTGTGGCTCAGCAGTTAGAACATCAGCCCAGAGACCAAAGAGTTGCGGGTTTGATTCTGGTCAAGGACATGTACCTCGGTTGCGGTTTGGTCCCTGGCTCTGGTTGGGGTCATGCTGGAGGCAACCCGTCGATGTGTCTCTCTCACGTCGATGTTTCTCTCTTTCTCTCTCTCCCTCTCCTTTCCTCTCTCTCTAAAAAATAAAAAAACTTTTTTTTTTTTTTAAGAAACTACCACTTGTCAAATTTGGGTATAGTATTGAAGAATACCTACAATTATCTGAAAAGACTGTTCAGATGCACCTCCCGTTTCTAACTAGTCTGTGGGAGGCTGGATTTTCCTTGAGTAACTACGACCAAAGCCACATATCACAACAGATTGGGTAGAGAAGCAAATAGAGTCCAGCTGTCTTCTTTTAAGCCAGATTTATTGATTTAAAAGGTTTGCAAAAATGTAAAACAAGGCCAAGTCTTCTCATTGACTTTGTTTCAGAAAGTAATGTTAACATGTAATGAGTTTATTTTTAATGAATTAATAAATACTTTTAAAAACTCCTCATTTTTTATTTCTAGTATGGTAAGTACTGATAGATATAACCCACAAAACAAATTTTTGAAGTCCTCAGTAACTGAGTGTAAAGCGGCTCCTGCGACCAAAAGGTTTCAAAACCACTCCTTTAGCAGACCATGGGGGAAACTGATGTTAGAAAGCCCTCCTTCTGCTCGGCCATCCTCAGCCCTCCAGGAGTACCTACTCCTGTGTAGATGGGTCTCAGCTTCAGACTGCCCCTCCCGATCCTGTCAGACTGGGCCTTCCTCCAGAAGGGGGTACTGGTGTATTTCCATGATAGGGCGTGTCTGGGGTGGGGACTGGCAGGGTTGGCGCCCCCATGGCAGTGTGCAGGACGACTGACACTGCACAGTCAAGTCTGCAGCAGTGGCTGCAGCAGAGACTCCCACTGGGAGCCTGCCTGGGCTGCCTTAGGCTGCCATTTGGCCTGGCTTTGGCCCTGGATCAACAGCTTCTCTGCAGTGAGTGATGAATAGTTGGGAGCAGAGCAGAGTGCCAGAGGTGTTTCCCAGGGCCCAGAGGTCTTGTGCTTTGAACTCCTGTCTGGGAAATGGGGAGACCCAGAGGAAAGAGCAGCTGAAATTGGGCACCAGGAGGCGGAGACCCTGTCCCTTTCCCTTGTGTCACCAGAAATCAAAGCTGCCCCTCACTGACCTATCCTACAATTGTATTCTTTTCAAAATTTTGTTTTTAATTACACAGATAATACACAAATACCTTCTTGTTGTTAAAAAAAAATAAAATGGCCTGGCCGGTGTGGCTCAGTGGATTGAGTGTCGTCCATGGACTGAGAGGTCCCGGTTTGATTCCCGGTCAGGGCACATGCCCCGGTTTCAGGCTCGACCCCCAGTAGGAGGCGTGCAGGAGGCAGCTGATGGATGTTTCTCTCTCACATGGATGTTTCTCTCTCTCTCTCCCTTCCTCTCTAAAAGTCAATAAAAACATATTTTAAAAATAAATAAAATAAAAGCATAACAAAGGAAAGCCTTGCCTCTCTGTCAAGCTTTAATCCCAGAGGTGAGGATTTCGGCCGGGGTGTTTCTTCGCCATCCCTTTCATTTATACTCGTGCATACACAAAGAGAACTAGCTAGACCTGAGTGGGGTTTTCTTCTTTTGAGATATAATTCACAAACCATACAATTCACCCTAAGTGCACACACAATTCATTAGTTTTAATGTCACAGAGTTGTGCAACCATTACCACTGTCTAATTCAAGAGCATTTTTTACACCCCAGTAGTCGTGTGTTTTCACCCTAAAGTTTTCTTCTCCCCTGCACAGCAAGTCTGCCAGGTACTAGGCATGTGTCATCACTGCTCAGCATGCAGCCAGCCAGAAGGCAGGGTTCTAGTCCCAGGTCCCCAGGAAGACTAAGGCGCAGGAGGGTCCATGATTCGCCCAGTTCAAGGCCAGAGCAGTCTGACTTCAGAGCTCCCCACTCTTTCCATGGTCTCCCTGTTTTCCCATTAACTGGTAGACTGACAAATCCCTGCTCCTCTGTGAATTGGGGGGCGGGGGTGCTTGGGTTCTTGCCATCCTGGCCCCACATGGGAAGACTTTCCCTGGAGCTGTCACAATCCTCCGTGGCTGCTTAGAGGATCGTTTCAGATAAAGACAGTTTCAGATAAAGACAGGGTCTGGGATTGGCGTTGAGGTGGCAGGTAACAAAGCAGGTTTGCTTGGTTTCCTGGCCCCAAACCCTAAAACCCACAACAGGAGTCTCCGAACATCATTTTCATCCTCACACCTGGGAAAGCCCATACCAGGTCCCTCCCAGCTCACCTGGAAGAAACTCAAGAACTGCTCTGTGCATATGAGGCCTGATTAGTCTCTGTGACATGGCTGGTGGCAGAGATGTATGAGGGCTCCAGAGAGGGAGGAGCTAAAGCTGGGCTTCCAGTACTGGGGTGCAGAGCAGAAGTTTCCACTCTGGAACAGACTGGCACTGAGCAGGCCCAGGTTCTGCAGTGGCTGCTGGGCTGAGGAGGGAAGGTGGGGAGGCTGTGGCTTTGCAGAAAGTGCCTGGCCCTGTGCCTGGCAAAACTGTCCTGCCCCACCCCCACCCCCAGAAGCCTGTGCCCTTGGGAAGGTGAGATGAGATTGCAGGAGGGAATGAGCAGGCAGTGGGTCCACAGTGTGGAGACAGGCTTCATCTCATTTTAGGGTGACTGCAATAATTCCCTTATACGTAAAAGCACAGTGGGTACTAGGCTGTGTTTGTGAGTGCAGGGAACGGATTGGGCCTCAGGTGGACCCCATTCCATCCCCCAGTGGACAAAGGGGCACATGAAAACCCACCCCCTTCCCCCTCTCCTATAAGGGTCCCAGAGACCACGCATGGCCTCCCTCTCCTGGACACAGCACCCCCTTGTCCCTTGGGGCTCACCTAAGTCGATCCCAGTTCCCCTGGGCCTCACCCTGTGGCCCTCTTCATCCTAAGAGTTATCTTGCTGATCCCCTCAAGAATGGAGGCCTGTGATGTGCAGTGTAGTGAACAGCATGTACTCAAGCCCCCACAGTGCCTTCTCAAGAGTCCTGAGCCTTCTAACTCATCAGCCACCCATCCCATGCTGCCTCCGCCCTGGACTGTTCCTTCCTTGTAGGGTCTAAACCTGAAAATGCAGTTGAGAGGACACTGATCTTTGTCAGTTAGATCCTCAAAGCCCCGCAAACCCAGCCTCTGCCCTACACACATTTCTGGAGCAGCTCTGTTTCCCAGGGGCCAGTGGCTTCT
Source organism: Tadarida brasiliensis (assembly GCA_030848825.1). Classification (NCBI taxonomy): domain Eukaryota; kingdom Metazoa; phylum Chordata; class Mammalia; order Chiroptera; family Molossidae; genus Tadarida; species Tadarida brasiliensis. The sequence continues at coordinate 114,072,234 of CM061258.1, forward strand.
AAAGTAGGAGCCATCGGGGTTGGGGCAGCAGCACATCGCTTTTTCCAGGGCTAAGTGGGAAATTTCCAGCACTCCCAGAACCGCCTGAAAACAGGTGACTAGGAATTGAAGGCTCAGAGGAATTCCTTGAAAACATCTAAAATTTCGACTTGCAAGGCCATGTGACCCTGGGCATGTAACTGAGCTGGGTTGACTTTCTCTAAAATGGAGATGCTGCCAAAGAGCTGCCCATAGGCTGGTCTGAGGACTGAGTTCGTACTGTTCAGTGTCACACCCATAGCTAGCACCCAGGGAATGTTAACCTGATTCTGACTGTGGTGTAAGGATTACCCTCTAGGTACTTCCTCAGGGATATCTCTTGGACTTCTGCAATCCCACAAGGCTTAGAAGAGATGTATGTTCCTGGAACACACTGCCTTCTCAGCCTGTATCAAGTGTGATTGTTGCTACACTTTGGTGGGCCTCAGGTGTGCCAGTGCTGTTACACAAGGACTTCATTTAAAACTTTTCTTTCTCATTTATTTTACTTTATTTTATTTTTTTCTTTATTGATTTTTTTTTTAGAGAGAGAGGAAGGGAGAGGGAAAGAGAGATAGAAACATCGATGAGAGAGAACATTGATTGGCTGCCTCCTGCATGCCCCCTACTGGGGATCAGGCCCACAACCTGGGCATGTGCCCTGACCGGGAATCAAACCGGCGACCTCTTGGTGCATGGGTCGACACTCAACCACTGAGCCACACTGGCCAGACGAAACTTTTCTTTTTCATTTAATGTGCAAACTGAGAACACCTCAGCCTGTACACTCCTGGGTGAGTCAGGAAGAGCTCGCGAAGCCTGAGGCAGGGTGGAGTCTGAGCCCGTGTCTGTCTGTCTCTGTCCTCACACCTGTGCGCCGCTGGGGGTCAGCGTTCGCTGGTCAGCTGCTGAGCGGTCAGCTGCATCTCTAGCTCTGTTCTGAGAGAATTTTTTGTATTTGACTATTATTTTGACTGGGTAATATTTTCACATCCACAAAATCCAGAGAGTATAAAGGGGTGTACTGTGTAAAGTCCTTTGGGCCCCCAGAGGAGCTCCTGTGCTGTTTAATGATAAACATGTGAAGGTTTCCAGAGAGTTACCTATTTCTTCACAGCTCATCGCTATGAAATCTAAATGGGAGACTGAGTGGCCTGTCTTGGGTTTCCAGGGCTGCAAGTTGACTTCGTTGAACTTCCAGAACCCCAGGCCTTGCTCTCTGCTGGGAACTACAAACCCACGGCTCTCACAGCCCCTTAGCATCTCATAACCCACACTCCGGCACCTGCCCAACAGCAAAGTTGCAGGGGCTGAGATCTTGATGCCACATTTGTGTTTGTAGCTTAATTTGTACAGTATACATTTTTATTAGAAAATCATTTGGCTTTTAGACATGTGACTTTTAAAAAATACTGCATCCTGTAGTTTTTATTGCACCTTAGACAATGGAGTTTTGTGGAAATGCACACTGGGTTTTATATTGGGAGGCAAGTGGTGGGGGAACTGGGGCTTGAATTCTGGAAATCTTCACAAGCCATTTTCAGAAACCTCTCTCCTTCATATGGAAGGGGCCCAGCCTCAGTCTCTCCGCAGTTCAGGAGGGAAGCTAGAGGATGAGTGTGGATGTGAAGGGGAGGGGAGGAGACAGAGGAGCAGCAGGGCCCTGCTCCCCAAGGGAGGGGGCAGGAGAAGGGGTTCTGGTGCTGTGGTCAGTGCCTGGAGTGGAAGGGTCCCTGTGCATGTTCCGAGCATCTGTGTGGCCTACAGCAGTGCCTGCTGTAGGTGCAGAGGACAGCTCAGGGGTTGGTGGACTCCTTCGCCCTGTGTGTACCATCATTATGATAGTAGAATTCCAGAAGTAGAATTCTTGTGCTCTGAGAGACAACAGAATTTGACCTAGTGATTTGGATGAAAAGGCAGGCCATGCCTGCATCCTTAGAGGTGATGCCTGGTGTGTGTGTGTGTGTGTTTGCACATGTGTGCGTGCTCCCTGGATGTGGAGGGGCTTGGAAGACCCAGGCTACTACTTCTCTCCTAGAACCCTAAAGGTTTCAGAGACTCACCTAGCACAGTGCAGCTCTTCTTTCTGGCCTGCTCAGAGTGTCCCAGGGCCTGGCCAGTTCCCTGGTGAGCCAGGGCTGCATGGTGGACAGTGGTGGCAACCCAGAGGATCCAGATGGACATAGGATGGGAGTTCGTGGGAGATGCTGGCCCATGTTCCAACAGACTCGGCATATTCCAGTTTTCCACAGATGCGAGTCAAGCCTCTTAAGGAAGGCTCCTTTTTCTTCCGTTAGGAGGATGCCTGATGGGCTGGCAGTGACTCTTGCCTGGAAGGGGGGACCTTTTGTGATGTTCTCTGGAGGTTCTGCTGCTCCTTGTTCTTGACCCTGTGCTGTTGAAATTCACCTGCATTCACCTGCCCTGGGCGTAGGGAATAGGAGAGGCACTCAGGGTCCTAGACTCCTTCTGCCTCTAATATAAATATGCCATGTGACCTCAGACAGGTCCTGTCTTTTCTTGGCCTCCATGACTTCAAAGGGTAATTATAACCAGCAACTCACAAGAGCAGGCGTATACTTTGTAAACACTTGGGAGGATGTTCTGCCTCATGGTAGTCGAAGAAATAAAAGTAACCAAATGTCATCTTAACATTACAAATTGTGATAGAAGTATCCAAAGTTTGCACAGTCACTTGGCTTCATCCTTCACTAAAGGCATAAAATGTTGATACACTTTGACCTGATAATCTCACTTCTGGCAAGTTTAGCCCAAGGAAATAATTCAAGAAAGGGAAAGAACATTAGCCAAAGGTGTTCCCTGTTTCTTTTCCTTCCTTCTCTCCTTCCTTCCTTCCTTTCTCCCTACTCCTCCCTTCTCCTTTCTTCTTCGAAAGTAACAAGTAGCATTCTAAACACCTTAGGGGTCAGTCAGGTACAGTCAGCCCTCCTTTATCGTGGTTAATCAGTTCCAGAGTCTACCGCGATAAATGAATTTCTGTGAAGTAGGATTCTTTATTTATAAATCAAATATTTTCACAGAGCATAGAAAACCTTCTAAATACGTTTTTTAACATTATTAGAGCCCTTTAGACATGAAATAACACCCCTTAGTCACCATTACACTCATATTACCCAATATATTAGACAAAATAAAAGACATATTAGATGTTACAAATATCATATTATTATTGTACATTTAATTACACACACACACAGTTCTTACACATAACCACTAACCTATGAAAATAGTGCAGCTTGTTCGATCATGAAGCGATGAAGATGAAGAGACGTACTGCACAGCAAAGAAGAGCAAGGTTACTGCTCCTCTGAAGGCACGACCTCAGTAGGAGAGTCTGCAGGTGGTGCAGTATCTTCAGCAGGTGCGTCGTCGTCGTATTCCGCTGAAGAAGTACTAGGAGTAAGCAGTGGGTATCTGGGTGCGCGGCTGAAGGACATCGTGATAGGCAGTTGCTGGTGCTGTCTTTTCATATGCGTGAGGAGGCTTTTGTAGGGTTCTATCGCTCCATCAAGTGCATTCCGGAACCGCAATGTACGCATTTGTGGGTCTCATGCGCCAGTCATGTCCTGTACTTATAGTTCTCACGACTTGCAAGAGATGCTCAAGTGTAAGGCCAGCTTCCTCCTCCTGACCCCCAGGAATCTCTGGCTGCTCTTCCTCCTCTTCACTCGCAGACTCAGTCATCTCCACCAGATCCTCGTCAGCTAAGGGATCTGAATGTGTCTCCAGCAGCTCATCCACGTCATCGCGGGTCATATCCATATTGAACACCTGTTCTGGATGATACTCGCCCTCCTCAAGGATCTTCTGGAACGTGTTGTTCACGTAGTCCTCTGCTGCAGGCTGGTCAGCAGAGGCAGCTTCTCCGTGGAGAATGACACTCTTCAGATCATACCTCTTCTGGAACTTCTCGAACCAACCCTTGCTCGCCATGAAATCCATAAACGTTGCAGAAGAGGGTCCTGGTTGAGGTTCGTCCGCCGTAAAGCGCTGATAGAGCTGCCTCGCCTTCTCCCGGATGACCAGTGAATCCAACGGAATGTTTTTCTTGTGGCTGTCGCTGATCCAGACGGCTGGGGCAGACTCCGTTTTCACTATGAACTTATTATAACTTGTCACGACGTGCTTTGCTTCCTTGTTGAAAGAGAGAGTAGCCGTTGCACGGATGTTCTTTTCATCTTTGTGGATGGAGCGAACGGTAGACTCATTCAAGCCATAATGGCGGGCAACCTCCACGATTTTCTTGCCATCTTTGATCATATCCAGGTGTTTCACCTTCTCCTGGATAGTAAGCATCTTCCTCCAGTGCTTAGTTTCGTCGTCAGAAGGCTTAGAAGAAGCAGCACATTTAGGAGCTATCGTGGGGCTTAGATAAAAGTTCTCAGAAATCGCAAACTCTTACAAGAGCAAAGATGCTTCCGATGCGTAGGGATGTAGAAGCGTGCATGAGAGAAACGAACTTGCATGAGGCTGAGCCAATCAGTGGCCAGGATAGGAAGAGGATAGGATAGCCAATCAGTGAACAGCACACCCTGACTGGCTTGGTTTCACCACACGCGATTTTTTGGAAAAAAGTTATTGCCCACACACAAGGACTGGTCCAGCGGTTGCACCTGGCGTTGAAGGATTTGCAGGAGTGCTCGAATACATAGGCCTACAGTCCATACGTACAGTAATTTTAATTTCAATTGTAATATAGGGGTGTATAATTGACTCAGACAACCGAGCGCGCGCTGTATTCTTTTCACTGTCTCGATCAACTTTTTAATGAATATATTTGAAAAAACCGCGATAGAGTGAAGCCGCGAAAGTCGAAGTGCGAAGTGGCGAGGGACGACTGTAAACAGTGATGGGCCCATTTTAATGAATATTAAAATTGATGGCCATGGGGTCTTGCAAGATGGAGGAAATATATAACATTAAAAGGGTTTTAAAGCCTGGCCTGTGTGGCTCAGTGGTTGAGCGTTGACCCATGCACCAAGAGGTCACTGGTTCGATTCCTGGTCAGGGCACATGCCCAGGTTGTAGGCTCGATCCCCAGCAGGGAGTGTGCCAATTGATGTTTCTATCTCTTCCTCTCCCTTCCTCTCTCTCTAAAAATCAATAAAAACATATTTGAAGGGGGGGTAAAACTGTTTGTCATGACAGCTACTATATAAAAACATAGGTACCTGTGCATGCAGACTGTCAGGGACGTGCAGAGAAACTGGCTGCGTTAGGATGATAAAATTGGGCAATTTTGTTTTCCTTCAGTTTTTAAATGTTTTATTGACATATACTCACCTACTGTACAGTTTCCCCATTTAAAGTATGTACATAATTCAGTGGTTTTAGTATATTAACAGAATTGTGCAACCATCATTAGTTAGTTTTAGAACATTTTCATCACCCCAAAAGGAAACTCCACACTCATCATGTTCTCTGCCCATCTGCCCCCCAATCCCCTAGCAACCATTTGCCTGTTCTGTATGTTTTATATAAGGAATCATAACATATGTGGTCCTTCGTGTCTGGCTTCTTTCATAGAGCATGTTGTCAAGGTTCATCCATGTAGTGTGTGTCAATACGTCATTCCTTTTCGTGACCAAATAATATTCCACTATATGGATATATCTGGTTTGTTTATCCATTTATCAGTTCATGAACATGAGTCATTTACACTTTTCGGCTATTATGAATAATGCTGCTATGAACATTTGTGGGCAAATTTTTGTGTGGACACTATTTTTCACTTCTCTTGAGTATATACCTAGGAGTGGAATTACTGGGTCACGTGGTAACTCTCTTCGATTACCAGACATTTTCTACAGCAGGTGCACCACTTTCACAGCCCCTCCTTCCAGCAGTGTGTGAGGGTTCCAGTTTCTCTACGTGATACTTGTTATTGCCTTTTCATTTGGCCTAGTGGGTATGAAATGGTGCTTAATTGTGATTTTGATTTACATTTCCCTTTTGGCCAACCTTGTTCAACCTCTTTTTTAAAAAAATTTTTTAAAATATGTTTTTATTGTTTTTTTTTTAGAGAGAGAGGAAGGGAGAGAGAGATAGAAACATCCATGTGAGAGAGAAACATCAATCGGCTGCCTCCTGCACGCCCCCTACTGGGGATTGAGCCCACAACCTGGGCATGTGCCCTGACCTGGAATCAAACTGGGACCTCTCAGTCCTTGAGATGATGCTCAATCCACTGAACCACACTGGCCTGTCTGTTCAGCCTCTTTTCATGTGCTTATTGGGCATTTATTTATCTTTGGAGAAATGTCTACTCAGATCCTTTGCCCATTTTTTAATTGGGTTGTCTTTTTGTTAATGAGTTAGAAGCGTTCTTTTTTTTTTTTTTTTTTTTATCCTCACCCAAGGACATTTTTGCATTTATCTCCAGACAGAGCAGGAGGGAGAGAGGAAGGAAGAAAGAGAGAGAAACATCGACATGAGAGAGACACATCAAGTGGTTGCCACCCACACAACCCCAACTGGGGCCAGGGACAAAATGCAACCGAGGTACATGCCCTTAGCAGGAACCGAACCCGGGATTCTGGTCCGCAGGTCGATGCTCTAACCTCTGAGCCAAACTGGCCAGGGCGTAGAAGAGTTCTTTTTTTTTTTTTTTTTTTTTTTTTATCCTCACCCGAGGACATTTTTTCATTTTTTGTTCAGACAGAGTAGGAGGGAGAGAGAAAGAGAGAGAAACATCGACGTGAAAGGGCCACATCGAGTGGCTGCCACCCGCACGACCAACCAGGGCCAGGGACAAACTGCAACCGAGGTACATGCCCCCAGCGGGAACCGAACCCGGGTCTCTCCGGACCACAGGCCGACGCTCTAACCGCTGAGCCAAACCGGCCAGGGCTAGAAGAGTTCTTTATAGAGTCTAAATACAAGTACCTTAAGAGACATGATTTGTAAACACTTTCCTCCATTCTCTAGGTTGTCTTCCTATTTCTTTGATGGTGTCCTTTGAAAGAGTTTTTCATTTTAATGGAATTTATCTTTGTCTTTTGTTGCTTGGACTTGGTCCCTCTGGCCCTGACACTGATTCATTAAATTTAATATTTAAACTTAGTAACTCCAGGCTCCCTTTCCCCTGGCTGGATTATTTGGGGCCCTTGATCACTGTATGGTTCTGAACTGAACACTGGTGGGCTCTTGAAGGGAGCTACATAACTAGGGGAGTTGCTTTCACTGGCTCTTTTGTACCGTTCAGAATCTAAACAGGTACTCAGTGAACCTTGTGAAGGAAATGAGGAAAAGTGTTTCACTTAACTGACACCATCATCCTTCCCATGTTATTTATCTAACAAAACAGAAGGACAGAGACACCACTGTGCACAGCTTGCTCTGAGAGCTGCTGCTGGGGGCGCTGGTCTGGGCCTGGTGGGGAGAGGATGCAGAGGACCAGCCGTGGCCCGGGAGAGAGCAGTTGTGAGAAGGGGAAGGGGGGACCTGAGGAGTGGGTAGGTACGAGGGAAGGTACTGTGCTGGGCAGCAGGGGGTGGGGGAGACCAGATGAATGAGGGAGGGAGCGTGGCTTCGAGGAGGTCAGGTGTCCAGGTCCAGCCCAGCCCAGGTGCTGAGGGAGCTGCTTGTTCTCCCCCGAAACAGCTCCCCAGAGCCCTTCGTGTCTACCCAGGCCAGCACTGGAAGGAGCCTCACCCATCTGCCAACTCTGAGTACTGGGATTTGAGGTAAAAGTCTCCCAGATCTCCTCCCATAAGGAGGCCCCAATGCCCTGGCATGGAGGCTTGCACCGCACTCCCTGAATGTTAGGGGAGAGGACCAGTGCCCAAGCTGCACTAGGGAGCCCTAGATTAGGTTCCCAATGGGGGGTAGGAGGCTCACCTCACCAGCTTTTGTCCTCCTTACTGACCCTGGTTCTGTCCTCCTTGCCTGGCTGCCCTCACCCTCTGGCTTTCACAGGAAGTGCAGGTGACTACTGAGGCTAGTAGCTTCTTTTTTTTTTTTTCCTTCTTTATTGGTTTTGAGAGAGAGAGAGGGAGAGGGAGAGAAACATCGATGAGAGAGAACACTGATTGGCCGCCTCCTGTATGCCCCCCACTGGGGATCAGGCCCACAGCCTGGGCATGTGCCCTGACCAGGAATTGAACCAGCAACCTCTTGGTGCATGGGTCGACGCTCAACCACTGAGCCACACTGGCTGGACGAGGCTAGTAGCTTCTTTATTTTTTTTTAATCTTCACCCAAGGATATTTTTTCCATTTATCTTTAGATAGAGTGGAGGGAAGCGGGGAGGGAAGAGAGAGAGACATCGACTTGTCACCTCCTGCACGACCCCAACGAGGGCCAGGGACGAACTGCAACCAAGGTATGTGCCCTTGGCCAGAATCGAACCTGAGACTCATTGGTCCGTGGGCCAACGCTCTAACCGGCCAGGGCGCTAGTAGCTTCTTGAGATGTGGAGGATGGCAGCTCTGGGCTGCCATCTCCAGGATCTAGAGGGAGCCTGGTGACCTCTCTCCTGAAGGAAATCAGTCCCAGCCCATCAGCCTGCTGTGCCCAGTGTAGAAATTTACATGGAAGAGAGTAAAAGGTGACCTGAGCCCCAAAGCAGGGGACATCTGCAGTAGGTACCACAGGAGACTCTGTGCTTGGGCTTAGTGAAGGTGGCTCTCTGAAGATGTCACGCACCTGTGACAGTCCTGACTGGCAGTAGGGGAGCTGGGAGCATAGTTCACTTCCAGGTTTTTCCCTCCAGGTTCAGGAGAAGCCTCGAAGATGTCTAATGACCCGCCCCCTCCTTATCCTGGAGGCCCCACAGCCCCACTTCTGGAGGAGAAAAGTGGAGCCCCACCCACCCCAGGTAGGGTTCTGTGCTCCTAAGGGCCCTCTTTCCCTTGCCCATCCCAGCTGCTGTAGTTGTGCCTGGAGCAGCCCTCCCACTGACAGTGCGGGTGGGGCCCTCTGAGCTTCCTCTCCCGGCTTCTCTCTGTCTAGGCCGAACCTCCCCTGCTGTGATGCAGCCCCCACCAGGCATGTCACTGCCTCCTGCAGACATCGGCCCCCCACCCTATGAGCCACCAGGTCACCCACTGCCCCAACCCGGCTTCATCCCCCCACATATGAATGCAGATGGCACCTACATGCCTCCAGGTAAGTTGGGAAGAGATCCCAGGGGAGCGCAGGGGTCTGCCTGGCCCAGCAGGGCTACTGTCCAACCTTTGCTGCTGGCAAGCTGGTGTTCTGTCTGTGAGGGTGTTTACTGTTGGTTGGGGCAGGAGGACTGATTATAGGCATGGAAGGTGGACATGAAAAGGTGTTATAGAGCCAGGCCCTGCTGTGAAGACACTGGACGAGCCAGAGGAACCCAGGGCCCTGTCAGGAGGGTTAACTTGTAGGAAGGCTGCTCAGGCACAGTGGCAGGTGCTACGGACTCATGGGTGCTTCAGGGGCCACTCCCTGCCAGATACGAGTCCATGGTGGAGACCTGGTTCCTGCTCATCCAGCAGCTCTTCAGAGGGACTGCTCAGGCCAGAGAAGGGTCGGGGTTCCTGCACAGGTGTCCCCAGGTCAAGTGGGCCAGGTAGCACTGCAGTGCAGGACCTAATGCTGGTGGGAAAGAGAGCCCTGTGTGCAAGAGAGAGGCTGGTGAGCGGTGAGGCTTTCCTTCCTGTGGTTGAGGTCCTTGAGCATAGCGCCCAGTCCCCTGTGTGTCACGGGCCCCTGAGTGTAGAGGCAAGGGAGCAAATGCATCAAACTGAGACCGACGGGAAGAGTAGGCCTTGTTCAGCTCTGTCACGTCTGGCTGGGTCAAGTTATCGTCTCTGTTTTGGTCCCCATGGGGCAGGGGGCAGGAAGAGCTAGGAGAATGTGGATGGTCACCTTGGCCCAGGGCCTGGTCCCTTAACTGTGTCCTGGGTACTGAGAGCCTTGGGGCTTTGTGCTCACCTCACATGAGCATCAATGACAAGCCAGTGACCTGTTGCTCTGTCTTCTGTGCCATTCTAGGTTTCTACCCTTCTCCAGGCCCCCATCCACCCATGGGCTACTACCCGCCGGGGCCCTATCCACCAGGGCCCTATCCTGGCCCTGGAGGTCACACAGCCACAGTCCTGGTCCCTTCAGGGACTGCCACCACGGTGACAGTGCTGCAGGGAGAGATCTTTGAGGGTGCACCTGTGCAGACAGTGTGTCCTCACTGCCAGCAGGCCATCACCACCAAGATCTCCTACGAGATCGGCCTGATGAACTTCGTGCTGGGCTTCTTTTGCTGCTTTATGGGGTAGGTGGTATGGGTGCTTGCAGGGTGGGGGCTATACCTGCCCACCACCCAGCTGGAGTAGGCCCAGTGCCCTCAGCACCTTCTCTTCAGGCTTCCCCATCTCTGATGCAGGTGTGATCTGGGCTGCTGCTTGATCCCCTGCCTCATCAACGACTTCAAGGATGTGACGCACACGTGCCCCAGTTGCAAAGCCTACATCTACACGTACAAGCGCCTGTGCTAACGAAGCCTGGACTGGACTCCCTGCTGTCAGTCTGGACCCCTGTGCTTTGCTCCCCACACTCTGGCTTGCACCCCCATTCCCACTTGGGGGTGGAAGCTGTTCCACCGGTCCCCTGGAAGTCTTTTCTTCTTTGCCTTGCCCTTCCCTGAGCATCTGACTCTTCTGGCAAAAATTCTGTTGGATTTAAGGCCAAGGGTCAGCAAGTGGCAGGGAGCTGGCACTGAGCAAGTATGTTGTTGGTTTGCTTGGTGTTTGATCAGGAAGATAAGCTGGGATGAGTCTCCCTGCTGGGGTCTCACTCCATTTTTGTATGAGGTATAAGTTTGGTCCTGATTCTCCCTGGGATCAAACGCAGCCAGAGCAATGGCTTGTTTTCCAGACCTGGGCCTACAGTGGAGCTGTACCTGTAGCCACAGTTTCTCTGATCTGCTGGGCCGAGTGGGGAACATGGTCATAAGGCCAAAGTTTGTTTTTGGGGTGCTAGAGGTAGACATGATGGTCAGAAGGAATGACTCTGGCCCTCAGAACTCTCAGGAACTCAACACCTTGTCCAAGTGCCCAGGAGCCACCTGGAATAAGAGAGAGGTCAGCACAACTGCAGTTCATGGGATAAGTGACTGGGCCCTGGCTCACCAAGGGACTTGCCTCTGGCCCCTGCCTACTTCACTTTCTGGCAATGCCTCTGTGAACGTGTCTTTGTTGCAGCCAGAAGGAATGCCTAGGAACCCAGCCCCTCTGTCCATACCATGTCCTTGCTGCGTGTGGGCTTGACCTCTGCCTGGTGGCTGGTATATCCCAGCTCAGACCAGAGATGACAGACAGGGCCCCTCCCTGCAGGCACAATCAACATTTCCAGGGCTCTCTCATGGATCCTCTTTCTAGTGAACACTGGGCCCTTCACCCAGGCTGACTCACTGTTGCTGTGCTTACTCCAGGCACTACAGCAGGAGCAACTGTAGCACTGGATTGGGGACCAGGAACGAGCAACCACAAGTGGCAGAAATACCCTGGTGGATGCTAGCTCTGCCTGGGCCTAAGGCCATGCTGTCTTTATTTCGGAATGGTTTGTCTATGAACTTGCTCCTGTGGACCGCTGTACCCTGCTGCCACCCCTCTCTCCTGGTCTCATACTGCCACTGCATGGCCTTCTCTCACTGTGAATTGTGGCTGGTCTGTTTGTAGTTTCTCATTAAATTGGTCCTTTCACTCCCCTTCCCCAGGCCTCTGCTCTCTTGCCTGGCTTCCTTCTTTTGCAAGGGAAAGAGGGTGTAGTCTAAAGGCAGGGAATTGAGTCTTCCGGGTCTCAGTGCTGACTGCCTGGGGATGACATTGACACTTAAGTACCTAATTAAACCAAGGCACAGTGAGTGTGGACGAGCTCTGGCATTCCAGCTATGACTGGGCCAGGACATATGCTAACTACCTTACTATCTCCGATACTGCTTTTACCCATCTCCACACCACAGCATCCACCCATGGGATCTGTAGGCTGGATCCCCCAGCTCAAGCTCAGGGTCATCCTACCCTAGAAGCAGGTAGCTTCGCCCCCTTGGGCAATATAGAGCCACTGGGACTAAGGCTTTTGCAAGGGGCAGACAGTCTGGGCCCCCAGGTTCTGGGCCAGCTCTGCCCCTACCCTCATCTAATTTGCTGAGGTAGGTAGGCTTGGTCAGTAATTTAAAAAGTTTCCCCACCACTTAGCCCTTTTGTGAATAAAATGTTCACAGATCCTCAATATATAAAACAAGTAATAGATTCCTATTAATGAAAATACTTAAGTTCACATTTCTATTTTAGACAATCGTTATATAATACAAGTACACTTTTTTATTATGCTTATTTATAAGATAAACTAGCAGTCTTGGGAGCACAGCAGGAGGGGACTGTCAGGGACCAGCCAGGACGACATCTTGTGCCAGGAAGGAGGAGGCAGCTGTCAAGAGTCCACTTTATTGAGTGCTGTAGCATAACACTGGCAGAGGAGGAGACAGGCCATAACTGGATACACCCCTCTTGGGGGTTTTTGCTAGAGACAGATGAGGACTGGCTGCCCAGGGCCTTGGAGGCAAGGTGTCAGCCTGGCTTCTGTCCCCTCACCACAACCCCAGGCGACCCCCAGGAGCATTTGGGGGCCCCCTCCCTCCCACACAACTATAGCAACCTAGCCGTGGCCTGGCTGGCTGTCCACTCCCAGTAGGACGAAGATACCCACCTAAATGCTGACACAAGAAGAATGAAGGGAGTGAACCTCAGGGTGAGAGGTGTGGGTGCCTAGGAGCAGAGCTGGTTCCAGAAGCCCAGGCCAGTCCACTGAGTTGCACTGGCTGTTCCCAGTGCCACAGCCTGGATGGCTGCAGGAACAGTAGGCTGGCACCCAGCTCAGCATCTGGCCCACAGAGGACAATAACAGGCAGAGGCTTTAGTGTCTGGCTTTTATTGGTTGCTTTTCTCAAACCCAGCATTTCTGAAAAAAGTCACCTGGGGTGGTAGTTTTGTCACAGGTGGAGGTGGGAGCAGGCCAGCAGTCACTCAGGAGGAGGGCGCCAACATGATGTGATGGGTCTTTCACATGTAGTACCAGGCCAAGAGGCCAGCAACCAGGGCCACACTAGTTGCCAGAATGAACTGGAGGCCAGGCTTGCTCAGCACAGCCAGAGCTGTTTGGAAGGGACAGCTTCTACCCTCCAGGGCACCTGCGTGGCAGCACCAACAGGGAACATGGCATTAGTGGGAATGCTGACATACCCATCCTGGGAGGGAAGCTTGGGACGTACAAGACCTACCTTTGTCTTGTTTATCAGCGTAATAGGGGCATTTACGCACATCTCCTTTCCCATTGTGCACGGGGAGCGCATCCTCCAGGGTCTCTTTGGCCAGCATGGAGCCAGCCTGGTCCAGTTCATTGAATATCTGCAGGAGCAGAGGATCAACACCATCAATGGACTGCACACACTCTGCTTCCAGAGAAAAACCTCTCTTCTGTGCAGAGGGAGCTGGAGCAGATAAGGCTTGCTCAGGAGTGCAGACCAGCAAAGCAGCAGCTCCACTAGGGGACAGCCACACTGACCTGGCACTTCTCCCCAGCACGAGCTCTGGGACATATGGCTTTCCTTATGCTGTCCAGCACCCCATGGCTGCTGACCATAGTGGATCTTCCCTGGGCACTGACCACACACACAGCCCATGACAGCCATGAGAGCAAAAGCACTGCCCAGAAACACTCTGAGCACTGGCACTTCCCCACTTCCAGCCGCTGGGTATTTTTACCAAGAAACAATAGAAAAAGGAATATGGAAGAATGAGGCCCCAACAGGGCTGACCCATCCTGAGTGGACCCTGGAGGCCTGCTGATACCAGATTAGAGGGTGATGGGCCTGTTGTCAGGCCTCAGCTTCACTCCCCGCAAGGGTCACTTTACTGGTGCTGAGGACTGGCCTGGGTTCTGGGGATAGAATCAGCCTCCTCAGCCTCGGCCCCATGGAAAGGGTACTTGTAAACTGAGTTATGCTCCTCACTCTCCTTGGCGCTCTCCCTGAACTTACCAAGCCAGACTTTTCATAGCAACCCATGCTAAAAAGGAAGAACTCAATTCCTCAAAACCAGAATCCTGTGGTGAGAGGGAGGGAGACAACTCCCTTCTCCCCAAGCCCACTTCATTGTGAGGCCTCGCCCTTCCCAAAAACATGACACAGAGGAGGTCTATCAAATAAGGCGGAGCCATCACTAGGCCAATCTCGTGCCCTCTATGGCCTATTTGGTCCCTCAACTTTCTCTCAGGCTGGCTGCAGCACATCCTAATGCACCAATGCCCATTTAGGCAGCTCTGATCAGCTCACACTGTCAGAAGCCCCTTTCTGCCCACCCCCAGCAGTACCTCCATGTTGTACTCAAAGGCCTTGTTGGCCTCCTCCACGATCTTCTCCTTGGTTTTCAGGTTCAGGTCCAGGGCGTTCATCCTGGCCCGGTAGAGCTGCTTGAACTGCTGCGCGTTGTCCACATTCTTAAACAGGTAGAACTGGGTCCCCTCCCCTGTGCTGGGGAGTTTCAGGGCCCGCTGGGCCACCTTCTTAAGCACCTGTCCCCCCGAGAGGTCCCCCATGTAGCGGGTATAGGCATGGGCCACCAGCAGCTCCGGCTCATTCTGCCCCACATGGTGGATCCGCTCCACATACTTTCGGGTGGCCTCAGAACACTGCACCTGCTCCTCCCAGTCCTCACCAAAGAAATACTCCATGTCCTTGGTCAGTGCCTCCTTCCGGTGCAGCTCCACGGGGAAATACAAGGGGGTGAAGGCTGGATGGTCCTTGTTTCGGTCCATTTCCTCCTCAAGGGCTGAGTATGTGAAGTAAAGTGCAGTAGTGGCCAGCTGTTGAGGTGATGGGGAAAGACCATGTGGGTCTTGGCTGGCAGCTCCTGAGCCCACCACCCACCATGTCTGAGCAGCTGAAGACAAAGGCTCAAGCAGCCAACCCCCCTTCCAATCCCCAAAGGCCCATTTTTATATAATGTATTCTTTCACACACCCAGGAAACTCTTAAGTTTCTTAAAGGAATGACATGGTGAATTCTTTGGAACATGGATACTTTTGCTTTCTTGACATCACTGTTATTCCACTTAAGCCATGAAAACCATAGCCTGACATAAGAAAAGAGTAGAGTGTAAGAAAGGCCTTAGCTCCCCGCTGAAGCAACTCCAGGAGGACCTTTCTCATGGGGCTAAGGCCCTGAATGCGACCCCATCTATGACCGAGCCACAAACCTTAAACAGCTCCTTTCTGATTTTGCCTTTCAAGAAGTCCTTGACAAACTGGGTGTTTTCTGCCCGGTCATGTGCTTCCTTGGTCCCTTCCTTCAGGAGCTCAGAGAGGTCGACCATCCTGTAGAGCAGCGATTTTTCAACCTTTTTCATCTCATGGCACACATAAACTAATTACTAAAATTCTGCGGTACACTAAAAAATATATTTTTTGCTGATCTGACAAAAAAAATAGGTATAATTTTGATTGATTTACAAAAATAATAATAATAGTAATTACCTATTCTTTTTGCTCCAGAGTGACTTTTTAAAAAAATCAGGTGCCTATATTTGTATAGAAGGATTTCTAGTACCAAGAATTAACCAATCAAGTGCAACCACATTATGCGACATGACCAATAAAATGCAACTCTATTATATGACCTTATATATTTATGGTTCAAGACAGGGCAGTCACACTGGACAGCTATTGTGTTGGCTCTTGTCATTTTTTTATTTGACAATCAGGGAAAAGAGGTCAGTGCCCCTAACTAGTCAGGTACTACATGTTTCAAAAATTCTTACGGTGCCCTGGTCGTGTGGGTCAGTGGTTAGAACGTCGGCCTGCAGACCAAAGGGTCTCGGGTTCGATTTCCGATCAAGGGCACGTACCTGGGTTGCAGGTTTGAACCCCAGCCCCGGTCCGGGTCATGCAGGAGGCAACCAATCAATGTATCTCTCACATGAGTGTTTCTGTTTCTCTCTTTCTCTCTCCCCCTCCCTCCCTTTCTATCTGGAAATTAATGGAAAAATATCCTCGGGTGAGGATTAACAAATAAATAAATAAATAAAAATTCTTGCAGCACACAGGTAGAAAATCGCAGCTATAGAAAGACTGGGTGCATGTATGCGTGTGTGAATTAGCCCTTCCCAGCTCCAGCATGTCTGCTTGCTAAGCTGGTAGGCAGGAGCTGCTCAGAAACTCAACTCCAGCATAGACATAGGGTCCTGCCAGGAAGCACAGGGTAGATAGATTTAAGTCTGCTCCCAAGGACGTGGGTGTCACACAGGATGAATGTAGCCTGCCTCTCAACAGTGTCCCTGTGTCTCTGAACCACCCAAATGAATGATGCTTTGCTTCTATGGCCACCTAGTACCCAAAGAAACACACGTCTTATCCTAGCACAGCATTTGCTGACTTCTCCAGGGAATAGCCAGCCTTTGGGAATGGGTCTCCCAGAATGCACGCTTTTGTGACTGACTATGGATCTCCTAGTGCAGCCTGGCTGCCTTCCTCCCACCTGTAGACCCACAGGACTACATGTGGCTGAGAATGAGACAAACACTGGGAAGGCTGGAGCCAGGGAGCCCTATGTGTGTGCTGCTTAACAAAATTACACAGAATGGAGTTGTGCTGATCGATGCCAGTACCAGACAAGGCAGAGAATGTATGACCCTAAAGATGGTGGCACTGGGCAAGGGCTTGTGTGTACACACAGTCTGTCTGCTACAATGAGAAAAAGTTGGCCTCTCATGGCCCAGCCCCTGCTGGCTTCTTCAGCAGATTAGCTTGTATCACCCACATTCTGACATTCACTTAATATTAGCAATTATTTCAAGGTATATATATTAAAAAAAAAAAAAAGAACTTTGCCAGTGACAGGGGCTATAACGAGAAGATAAGAATACTAAAGAATAGGCCCCAGTAACTTGTGGCTTAGAGGAACTGGTCCTACCTAGTAAGAGAAACCCCTGGAGTTGGAGTTGCTCCCACATTCTAAGGGTCTGTGGAAGATACTAGAAAACATGCCAGCTTTGCCTCTACTGTTTCTCACCCCAGATGACAAAACAGGGTTTTAGAAGAAAAAGGACCAGGAACATCAAGTTCTGTTTCTCAGCACCCCTAGCCGTGCCTGTCTCCTCGGGGACACACAGGGAGAGTGCTGAGCAGCCCAAGGTGCTGTCTGCTGTCTCAGCCAGGCATTTCGACAGCCACAGCAGCACAGCTCCTGACCATACCCTGGTGCCTCCAGCACACAGCCAAGTGTGCTGGGCATGGCAGGCCTTGGCTCAACAGGCCAGCCCTCATCACTCACCTGGTGTGGTTTTCTCCTTCTGGGGCCCCGGAGCTCTTTTTCTCCGACTCTTCTACCCCCTCTGAGGTCTCCAGTTCCACTGACATTGTTGCCAAGTGTGGTTCTTGCTGCCCTTACTCCTCTGGCCCTGTAGAGACACAAGGACCAGATGATGTGCCACCCACAGCAGTCATTTTCCCCAAATAACCTGTTGTCTCTGCTTTCCTCGGAGCCACTTAACCAAGGAGTCACCCACACACCTCAGGGGTGTTTTCTTTCTTTTAATTTATTTTTGTTACAGATATTTCTCCTTTTCCCCCTCATTGACACCCTCCTCCCGATCCCCCCCTCCACACAGCATTGTTGTCTGTGTCCATTGGTTATGCATTAGGGGTGTTTTCTGTTAAATAAAGCTCTGCCATTGCTGAGACTATATATGAATATGTACAGAATTTGATTATGGATGGTGGATTAGGTGATAGCACTGTACTGATGTTGAACTTTTTTTTATTTTGTACTGATTATGTAAGAAAATGTCCTTGTTTTTTTAGGATGTACATATTGAGGTATTCAAAAGTAAAGGGGTAGGCCATCTGCAACTTATTGTCCAATAGTTCAGAAAATGTGTGTGTGTATACATGTATACGTGTGTATACATTTATATACATACAGGGGGAGAGGGAGGGAGGGAGAACATGCAAGTAAAATAATGAGGCAAATTGCTAATGGTGAATCTGGCTAAAAGTTATACAAGAGTTCTTTGTACTGTTCTTACAACTTTTCTGTATGTTTGAAATTGTATCAAAATTAAAAGTTGCCTAAAACATACAAGAAATAAATAATCATAGACAAGGTTTTTTAAAAAAAAACCAACAGCTCTGATTTGGCAGCAAGCACATTTGCAGCCAGGCCATCCTACCTGTTAAAGGTGGGGTGACCTTGTGCAGAGGGCAAGCGGAGCAGGGCACTACCCAGAGTGTTAAGCCAGGCTGTTCGGAGCAGCTCCACTTTAAAGTGGAGTCACTAAGCAAGCAGACTATCCCCAGCCTACTCCAGACTCTGCTGGGCTAAAGGAAATAACACACATTGCCCAACCAGTTCCTGCTGCCTGCTGCTAGGACTGGGCCTCCATCAGCCAGGGAAACACAGTCCTGCAACACGACAAGCTCATCCTCCACCCTGGAGGCCTCTGCTCTTCCAGTGCAAAGGGGCAGCCCCTCTGGGGATTTGCCAGATGAATAGCAGCACAGTTGCACAGAACTATCAACACTGGGGCCAAATCAAAACAAGGAAAGAACAGACCTTCATTTTTTACCTCCACCAGTATCTTATTTACTGAGCATTTTCTATCTACTCCACCCAAAAACAGGTGTCAAGGGGGACAAAGAAGTGTAAGAAATGGTCCTTTTCAAAGGTTATAAAGAAGAAAATAAAAACCAACCTCTGTCTTACCCCACAGACATAATCACTGTTAATGTGTTGGTACACATCCTTTCTGAGTTGTTTCTAGGCATATAATTACATCTTTGTTATCTTTGGGGACATTACAACGGTTTGCTCAGCATGGTATTTCTGAACCTTCTCTATCCTTTAGATTTAGCATTTATACCATGGGATTAATGATAGGACGAATTAAATGAGAACATGGAAGGTAAGGTTTTTAGCATAGCATTCAGTAAATATTAGATAAGATTGTTTGTACTTGTATTTTTTTGTTTGTTTTTTGCTAATCCTCACCCAAGAATATTTTTCCATTGATTTTTTAGATAGAGTGGAAGAGAGGGAGGGAGAGAGAAAAAGAGAAACATCGAGGTGAGAGAGACACATTGATTGGCTGCCTTCCGCACGACCACCGGACCTGGGGATCAAACCTGCAACCCAGGTACATGCCCTTGACCAGGAATCAACCTGAGACCCTTCAGTCTGTGGGCCGATGCTCTACCCACTGAGCAAACCGGCCAGGGCTGTACTTGTATTTTGACTGAGGCTTACTGATGTTCTCCAAGAATGCTGAGAAAATAGAAAAAAGTGAAATAAGCAGACAGAGAAAGACATGCATGGTATCACTTACATGGGGAATCTAAAAAAAAAAAAGAAGGGTTGAAATCATAGAAACAGACAGCAGACTGGTGGTTGGCAGGGGCCGGGGTTAGGGCAATGGGGAGAGAGGTTGGTAGAAGGGTACAAATTTTCAATTATAAGATATATAAGGTCTGAGGATCTAATGAATAGCATGGTGACTGTAGTTGATAATACTGTATCTCATAATTGAAATTTGTTGAGAGAACAGATCTTAAGCATTCTCACCAAAAAAATAAAAGGTAAATTTGTGTGAGGTGTTATAGATGTGTTAATTCAACTGTGAGAATCCTCTCACAATATCTGCATATATCAAATCATCACATTGTATACTTTCAATATATTATTTTATTTGTGCCCTGGACAGTTTGGCTCAGTGGTTAGAGTGTCAGCCTGCCGACAAAGAGTCGCAGGTTCAATTCCGGTCAAGGACGCGTACCTCGGTTGCAGTTTGGTCCCAGGCTCTGGTTGTGTGGGAGGCAACCAATCGATGTGTCTCTCTCACATCAATGTTTCTCTCTCTCTCTCTCTCTCTCTCTCTCTCTCTCTCTCTCTCCCTCCCTCTTTCTCTCCCCCTTCTTCTCTCCTTCCCTCCCTCCCTCCCTCCCACTCTATCTGAAGATAAATGGAAAAATATTCTCGGGTGAGGATTTAAAATATATATATTTTATTTGTCAATTATACCTCAATAAAGCTGAAAAATAATATATAGAAAATGGGACTTTTTCTTGACTCCAAATCAGATATACTCCCTTCTCCAATAATGCCGATTGACTGTAGGGTGCATTAAGTGCAGAAAAGTCAGTCATCACATGGAGAGAAGAATACTTAGCGAGTCTCTCTGGAGAAGTGAGGGCTTACCCAGGACCCTCAATGACAGACAGGATTTGGGGTGGGGGAGAGGAAGGGCCTCTAGATCAAGGAACAATATGAACAAAGTAGAAATAGTTCAGACAACAGATATGGTGTAAGGCTGCTCAGCTATATGCATCCTTTCACTGAGGGACCAAGATAGACCTTGCCAGCTGCAGAATAAGCCCCTCCACCCCCACAGGCTTTTCCACACTGACCTTGTCTGACAGACTTTAAGAAAGAACATCTGAGTTCCACTCCTTTGGGCACCCTGAGAGCCAAAATTTGTCCCATCGCTCAGCAGTCAGGCTGCAGAGAGAAGAGGGTACTGGAATGGGAGCTCTGGGCTGCCTAGAGGAGAGAAGGGTGCAGTAAAAGGCCCCAGAGCCTGTAGACAGGTGGCAAGTACACTTGGCCATGCTGAGGACATGCTCTAGGCATCCAAGGACTACAGCTCCTATGCTGCTTACAGGTGAAACTAAAAATAGGCAAAGACAAGAGCAAGTGCACTCTGGCTGACTAGGTTATCAATCATAGTGAATTAGGTAAATTTGCCACTCCTAATTATCAGGTTGCATAATAGTGATTCAATCTGATAATTAACTATTTTATAATAACTGCACATTCTAGGGGGGTGTAATCTTGCTCGAGCAACAAGGACTTTTACTTCTCTTAAAAATACAAGGGAGCCCAAATGGACATAGACAACAATGCTGGGGGGGGGGGGGGCGGGATCGGGAGGAGGGTGCCTAGGGGGATAAAAGGAGAAACATCTGTAATAAAAATAAATTAATTAATAATAAAAAAATAAATACAAAGGAGCCCGGACAGTGTGGCTCAGTGGTTCTGAGTGTTGAGCCATGGACCAAGAGAAGACTGGTTCAATTCCCAGTCAGGGCACATGCCCGGGTTGCAGGCTCAATCCCCAACAGGGGGCGTGCAGGAGGCAGCCGGTTGATGTTTCTCTCTCATCAATGTTTCTATTTCTCTCTTCCTCTCTTTCTAAAAAATCAATAAAAACGTATTAAAAAAAAAATACAACATGGGAAAGGGAAAATGGCTTCCACATGTGCCATGTTGGCATTTTCTTTTTCTCAGCAGCACTTTGTGCAAGTGTCCCCTTAGGCACATCCTCCACCCACTGCTTTTTTTTCAATCTTTGCCCAGGGATATTTTTCCACTGATTTTTAGATAGAGTGGAAAGGAGGGGGGAAAGAGAGAGAGAGAGAGAGAGACATCAATGTCAGAGACGTATCGATTGGTTGCCTCCCGCATGACCCTGCCCAGGGCCAGGGATTGAACGTGCAACCCAGGTATGTGCCTTTGGCTGGTCATTGAACCCACGACCCTCTGGTCCTAGGGCTGAAGCTCCAACCGCTGAGCAAAACTGACCAGAGCTACAACCACCCTCTTTAACCTCAGTCCTGACTGAAAGCCCCTAATTCCATCCTTCCAAGGTTACAGGGGGCCCAACTCTGGCCTCAGGGGCAGGGTCACAGCTGTCTGTTTCACTGCTATAGCTCCAGAACCCCGAAAATAATAGGTTTTCAACAAATACTTGGTGAGTAAAAAATTCCAAAGGCGCCCTGGCCAGTTTGGCTCAGTGGTTGGAGCATCGGCCCATGGACCAAAGAGTTGCGGGTTCTATTCTGGTCAAGGGCACGTACCTCAGTTGCAGTTCGTTCCCAGCCCTGGTCGTGCGGGAGGCAACCAGTCAATGTGTGTCTCTCACATCGATGTTTCTTTCTCTCCCTCTCTCTCCCTTGCTCCCACTCTGATGATAAATAGAAAAATATCCTCAGGTAAGGATTAAAAAAAAAAATCCAAAGGCAAGAGGCAGGCAGGCATGGGACGGCTCATGCATACTGCTAACAATATGCAGTTTTTAAAACCACACTGAAGAGGAAAGTGTCAATAGGGGAAAAAGGAGGAACATCTGTAATACATTCAACAATAAAGATAAGTTAATAAAAAATAAAAACCACACTGAAAAGTAATCTGTTCAACAGTTTTCTAAACTCAAAATATGATTTAACGATTTTGCTTTGAAGGAAAGATACCAGCTTATCCCCACCCCAGCAACAAGAATATTGAGTCCTTGCCCTGGCCAGTGTAGCTCGGTTGGTTTGGCATCATCCCCATGCACCGAAAGGTTGCCAGTTCGATTCCCAGCCCCGGTTGGGGCACATGTGGGAGGCAACCAATCGATGTGTCTCTTTCACATCAATGTTTCTCTCTCTCTTCCCTTCCCTCCCTCCCTTCCACATTCTCTAAGAAAAAAATTAATGGAAAAAATATCCTCAGGTGAGGATTAAACCAAAAAAAAAAAAAAAAAATGGCCACATAGTGTGGCATTCAGAAGCCACCTTGCAACATCAGAAACAGTTCACTTCATTCTCTGAAAAGCTACGTGTCCTCACTTAGTCCACACTCGAATCCTTTTTTTCTGCCTCCTCTCTCCTACTTCTCAAAAACTGTGACCCTTTGTTTATAAAATCTACCTCCACAACTCCATAATTCCTATAGTCCTTAGCTGTTCACCTGATCACTATTGGTTTTCACTCCCACATCTGATCTAATAGAAACGGCAGCAGCATCCCTATCACCAATGTTCCTTCCAGCAGATCCAGAACACTCATTTCAAAGCCTTTGCCTCTGATAAATTGCAGGACCAAGGCACAAGGGCTTCTGAAACAGACATGTTCAAAGATGTTCAATCCTCCTCCATGGAGAATCACAACCAGAAAATCTATAAAGGTCAGTTAACTTAAAACAATGTTGCTAGGGGAACAATCTAAGGACTACATTATCACTCATTCCCCATCGATGATCCAAAAAGGCACAACAGCCCTGGCCGGTTTGACTCAGCAGTTAAAGAGTGTCGGCCCACAGACCTAAGTGTCAAGGGTTCAATTCCCAGTCAAAGATATGTACCTGGGTTGCAGATTCAATCCCCAGCCCTGGTTGGGGTGTGTTCGGGAGACAACCAATTGATGTGTCTCTCTCACATCGGTATTAACAGGAAGAAGCCCTGTTCTTTGGTGCAATGTGGAGATGAATTTGTTCTCCTTAGCACTGTTTAAAATCCAGCACTTTTTACCCTAGTCAGTTTGGCTCAGCGGTTAGAACATCAGGCCACAGACCAGAGAGTTGCGGGTTTGATTCTGGCCAAGGGCACGTACCTTGGTTGCGGTTCGTCCCCGGCCCTGGTCAGGGTCGTGCGGGAGGCAACAAGTCAATGTGTGTCTCTCATATTGATGTTTCTCTCTCCCCCCGCCCCACTCTATCTGAAGATAAATGGAAAGAATATCCTCAAGTGAGGATTAAAAAAAATAAAATAGGACTTCTGGTCAAGATGGTGGCGTAGGTAAACGCGGTCTTGCGTCCTCCCACAACCACATCAAAGTTACAACTAAACTACAGAACAACCATCATTCAAAACCGCCTGAAATCAAGCTGAAAGGAAGTCCTACAACTACGAAATTAAAGAAGAAGCTGCATCGAGACTAGTAGGAGGGGCGGAGGTGCGACGGGCTGGTCCCACACCCGCGTGTGGCGGATAAAAATTAGGAGGACACCTCGGCTGGGAAGGTCCTGCCTGAGGACTGAGGGGTCCCCGTCCCACACCAGGCGCCCAGCTCAGGGTTCCAGTGCCAGGAAGAGAAGTCCCCATAACCTCTGGCTGGAAAAACCAGCGGGAACTGAGGCTGAGGCGGCTGGAGCCCCCGGCAGCTCCTCTTAAAGGGCCCGCGCACCGCACGGACTTACTCGGACTCGCACCCTCCAGGCTCCAGCATGCAGGAGGGAGCCTGAAAGGCACCAGAGTCATATGGGGAAGAACTGAGCTGCTTGGCATTGGAGCCAGGGCTGGAGAGGCAGCTTTCTCCTGGACAGACGTGCTATCAGAGGCTTTTGTTCCTTTGGTGAGCCTTCCCCTGGGCCTGCGGACAGGCGCCATATCTGGGACTCCAGCAACCTGGCTCACACTGTTTGCCCCACCCTGGTGATGCCCTGAGGCCCCGCCCCACCCAACTTCCAGGCCCACCCAAGCTCTTGCCAGTTGCTTTACCATAGGATTGGCCTGTCTTGGATCCTGCTTCAGCTTTTCCTAAATTCTTTCAAACAAGCAGCATCCGCTCTCAGCTAGCCCCATACCTCTCGCTAAGTAATACATAGAAACAAGCACAGGGAGGCAGCCAAAATGAGGAGACAAAGAAACAGGTCCCAAATGAAAGAACAGAACAAAACTTCAGGAAAAGAACTAAGTGAAATGGAGTTAAGCAACCTAACGGATGCTGAGTTCAAAACACTGCTTATAAGGATGCTCAATGGACTTAGTGAGAACCTCAGTGAACTTAGTGAGGGCCTCAAGAGCATAAAAAAGGACCAGTCAGAAATGATGGAATCACAGAAATGAAGGAGGCACTAACTGAAATAAAGAATAGTTTACAGAGATTCAACAGTAGAGTAGGTAAATCCAAGAAGCAAACCATCGATTTGGAATATAAGGAAGCAAAAAACACCCAATCAGAACAGCAAAATGAAAAAAGAATCCAAAGAAATGAGGATAGTGTAAGGAGCCTCTGGGACAACTTCAAGCGTGCCAACATTCGCATCTTGGGGGTGCCAGAAGGAGAAGAGAGAGAACAAGAAATCGAAAACCTATTTGAAACAATAATGGCAGAAAACTTCCCGAACTTGGTGAAGGAAACAGACATACAAGTCCAAGAAGCACAGAGAGTCCCAAACAAGATGAACCCAAAGAGGTCCACAATAAGACACGTCATCATCAAACATAGGGAGGCAGCCAAAATGAGGAGACAAAGAAACAGGTCCCAAATGAAAACAGAACAAAACTCCATGAAAAGAACTAAGTGAAATAGAGTTAAGCAGCCTAACAGATGCTGAGTTCAAAATACTGCTTATAAGGATGCTCAATGGACTTAGTGAGAACCTCAGTGAACTTAGAGAGGGCCTCAAGAGCATAAAAGAGGACCAGTCAGAAATGAAGGAGGCACTAACTGAAATAAAGAATAATTTACACAGATTTAATAGTAGAGTAGGTAAATCCAAGAAGCAAACCATCGATTTGGAATATAAGGAAGCAAAAAACACCCAATCAGAACAGCAAAAAGAAAAAAGAATCCAAAGAAATGAGGATAGTGTAAGGAACCTCTGGGACAACTTCAAACGTGCCAACATTCGCATCTTGGGGCTGCCAGAAGGAGAAGAGAGAGAACAAGAAATCGAAAACCTATTTGAAACAATAATTGCAGAAAACTTCCCGAACTTGGGGAAGGAAACAGACATACAAGTCCAGAAAGCACAGAGAGTCCCAAACAAAATGAACCCCAAGAGGCCCACACCAAGACACATCATCATCAAAATGCAAAAGGTTCAAGACAAAGAGAGAATCTTAAAAGCAGCAAGAGAAAAGAAGTTAGTTACCTACAAGGGAGTTCCCATCAGACTGTCAGCTGATTTCTCAAAAGAAACTTTGCAGGCCAGAAGGGAGTGGCAAGAAATATTCAGAGTGATGAAAAGCAAGAACCTACAACCAAGAGTACTCTATCCTGCAATGCTGTCATTTAGAATCGATGGCCATATAAAGAGTTTCCCAGACAAGGAAAAGCTAAAGGAGTTCATCACCACCAAACCATTATTATATGAAATGTTGAAGGGTCTTCTTGAAGAAAAAGATAAAAAAATATGAACAAACAAAATGGCAATAAATACATATCTATCAACAATTGAATCTACAAACAAAATGAACAAGCAGAACAGAAACATTCTCATAGATACAGAGAACTTTTGTTGGGTACCAGATGGGTGGGGGCTGGGGGGCTGGGTGAAAAAGTGAAGGGATTAAGAAGTACAAATTGGTTGTTAGACTGACAAACCTCAAAGGGAAGGGGGGTTGGGGGGTGGGAAGAAATAAACCAAAGAATTTATATGTATATATGCATAACCAATGGACACAGACAACAGTGTGGGGAAAAGCTGGAGGGGGGCAGGAATGGGGAGGAGGGGGGCAATGGGGGAAAAATGAGGAACATCTGTAATACATTCAACAATAAAGATAAGTTAAACAAAAAAAATAATAAATAAATAAATAAATAAATAAATAAATAAATAAAATAAAATCCAGCACTTTTAAGCATATACCACACACAAAGGATCAGTTTTGCATCCTTTCAGCAAACGGATGTGCTTAGGAGGTACAACCTGTTTTCTGCCTTAGGTAAACAAGCAGACCTCATAGAGGCTAGAATGTGGGGGTAGAAGAGGACCTATCAGTTTACTAGGGCCACTCCTGGGCTTCAGTTTACGGTTGATTATTTCTACAGACCCAGCTCACATTTGGGAATGGAAGGGTAGCTGGGTCCTGCACAAAGGGAATGATCTAGAGCTAGAAAGATTTTGTTTGAGATTTGGATTCCCAATGTTTAGTAGCTCCACGGCTGTAGGTAAGTCATAACCTCTGAAAGGCTGTGTTTCCTCATCTATAAAACAGGGTAACAAAACTCTCTTTGCTCCACATTCTCAAGTGTGCTGTGAAGATTAAATGAACCAACGTGTGTAGTAAGTGTCTCATGAAATGTAACGCTGCTTCAATTGCTGATAATCTCTTATTGAGGAAGGTGTTGGCTGGGTGATTATGAAACACTGATGAAGAATGTGAAATCCAGTGACCCCACAGACAATTCTGCACAGATCACACCTTAGGACTTCTGACTCAGCCCTCATCCTCTGGCAGTGTCAGGACATGGGAATAGCTGTTCTTTCCAAGGCGAAACATGTGACCACTACAGCTAGAAAATCCACATTGCAGATGCTGCTTGATGCTGGCTAAGCTGGATGTTGGGAGCAGTGGATAGAGTGAATCAGCTCTAACCCAACAAGTACTTGATAAGAGAGGCCTCGCAAAACACTGAGGAAACCACAGCATCTAAGGTCAACAGCTTCTGACTTTATAGAATAAGTGGCCTGAGGTCGCTAAATTCTGGTGCTGCCACTCCTCAGGAAATCTTATACACAAGCTTCACCCCTTTCATTTTAATCACTGGGTGAATTCAATCCCACAGTTCACTGAACGGATGACTATTAACCTCTTGATAAAGAGCAAGTTCAGACAAGGAGTCCTGGGAATGTGGGGACTTTAGGGACACACAACTCTTGCATCAGATGTACTAAACACACACTTGCACATTTGGGCAACAAGTGACCAGCAAGCAAAACAACTGCTAACTAGTCTAAAAGCACTAGCCTCTTAGTAACCTCAAAAACTGACAATGCTTCGGAAGTCCGAGACTTCTCTGACAAGCTTTTCTTACTGGGGAGGTGGTGTGCTTATCTCTAGCATGCTCAAATATAATTGAGCATTCAAAGCAGACACCAGGACAAAACCTGAAACATGGAAAAGAGCTCACAAAAGGGGACAGGAGTCTATTGTTGCTGGTGCTAAAGATAAGTCCTGGTAAAGAGCACTTCCTGCTACAAATGAAATAAATATAAGACCCTCCCTGTTCCCTGAGTGCCACCCCATCTTATATGAGAGGACTAGGTCTCCAGGCTGAGAAAATGAAGACACTTTAGTCCCATGAGAAGTATCTGGGGTGTAGGGGCTTAAAGCCTTGACTGAATTCTAAAATGGTCAGGCCAAGATTTTGTAAGAGCAAAGCCTAGGCACTACACATCCCACAAGACTGGCTGTAATAGAGGAAATGCTTATGAGACTATGGGTCACCCTGAAGTACCAACAAGCAAAGATTATTCTAACTTTGGAACAATCTTAAAAGCATGCATTCTATGAACTAAGTAGAGTCAGTCATATTTCCTTTCACTCAAGTGCAACAATTGTCATTGTGGTTTCACCTTCTTTCACAAAAGATGAGTACGAATAGCATTTGGGGGTGGAGAGAGAGTGGGTGATTAAGACACTTCTGCTAAATTTCCACTTTAGAAAACAGAAGTGCTATCAGCTCCCAGGTGCTTTCCTCTCTACAAACAGGCTTAATAGAATCTTAGCAATATCCCTAAAGAGGCGGAAGGGCCTCAGGTTCACCCAGAAGAGGGTGATGCAGAGGAAGAGAACCAGACTAAAGTCTAACAGACCAGGGCACACCAGGCTAAGTCACTTTTGAGCAGGGACCCATGAACTATGAAGAAACTAAGATCAAGAGAATTAAGTAATATATCCAAGGTCATTCAGAAAGTTAACAGTCAAGTTGGGGCCAAACCTGAATCCTTATGAATGCAAGGTGATGCCTCCTGTGTCCCCAGCTAACATGTATGAGGGATGAGTATGATGTCACCACCGACTACTAGTAACATGGAAAGCAAGGCTACATATATATACTACACTGCATTTACTCATGCAGTGGACAGGTTTTCTAAACCACTGAGTGTCATTTGTATTTTTAGTATGAAAAGTGCGCTCAATTCTATGATTTCTGAGAAGTAAATGCTTAGCTTTCCATTTGAAGATTCAAAAGCTGCTGCTGCCTGTCCCCACAACACTCACCTTGGCTCACTCAGATTATAGGACAACCAGAGATTACTCCCTGGGGAGCCCTGCTTTTGTTCACTAGTAGGGCAGCAAGGCTTGAGATGGTTGGTCCCAAAGCGGGGGATGGTACCCACCACCACTGATGGGTGAACAGAAGCAGCCAGACCTGCCAGACCTTGGTGGACAATAAAGCCAGAGGCTCAGGGCATCCCTATACCAGGAGAGGTCACAATTGGGTCTGCACATCTCTATAGCACCCATTGCCATAGTAACTACAGAGAAATAAAAGATCTGGTTTCAAGAATCTGAAAGTGTGTCCTCCACATGTTGAGTGTTTAAAATCTCTTTGGTCCTGCCCTGGCCGGTTTGGCTCAGCGGTTAGAGCGTCGGCCTGTGGTCCAGAGAGACCTGGGTTCGGTTCCTGCTAGGGGCACGTACCTCGGTTGCAATTTGTCCCTGGCCCTGGTTGGTCGTGCGGAAGGCAGCCACTCGATGTGTCCCTTTCACGTCGATGTTTCTCTCTCTCTCTTCCTCTCTCTCCCTCCCACTCTATCTGAACAAAAAATGGAAAAATGTCCTCGAGTGAGGATAAAAAAAATAAAAAAATTTAAAATCTCTTTGGTCCTATCTTTCTGGTTTTTAAAAAAAACATTTTCTTTTAATCCTCACCCAAGGATATGTTGTGGGGTTTTTTTAACTGATTTTTAGAGAGAGAGGAAGAGGGAGAGAGAGAAACATTGTTGTGAGAAACATCCATCAGTTGCCTCCCAACGCGCCTTGATGGGCACTGGAACCAGAAACCTGGGCATGTGCCCTGACTAGGAATCAAACCCATGACCCTTCAGTGTACCAGACGACACTCCAACCAACTGAGCCACATGGGCCAGGGCCTAGCTTTCTGTTTATTAAAAATATATATTCTGTCTTGGAAAGAGTAGTGTGATGGATAAGAAGTATGTCAACACAAATTTCTTTATTTTGTTTGTTAATCCTTACCCAAGGATATTTTATTCTATTGATTTTTAGAGAGAGTGGAAGGGACCGGGGGGAGAGAGAAATATCTGTGTTTACATCGACTGGTTGCCTCCCACACATGTCCCAACTGGGGCTGGGGATCGGACCTGCAACCCAGGTATGTGCCCTTGACCAGGAAACAACCAGAAACCCTCCGGTGTGCCAGCCAACACTCTAACCACTGAGCCACGTCGGCCAAGGCAACACAAACTTCTAAAAAAAATTTAAGCAAATACAAATAGAAGAAACAGAAGGTTAAAATCCTTTGATAGCACTGGCCAGTGTGGCTCAGTGGTTACAGCATCAGCCCATGCACCCAAGGGTCGCAGGTTCGATTCCTGGTCAAGGGCACATACCTGGGTTATGGATTCGATCCCCAGACCCAGTCAGGGCTCATGCAGGAGGCAATCAATCAATGTCTCTCTCTCAAATCGATGGTTCTCTCTCTCTCTCTCCCCCAACTTCGTTCCACTCTCTCTAAAAAATCAATGGAAAAAATATCCTCGGGTAAGGATTAACAATAACAAAAAAAAGGCAGAAAAATAAAAGTGGCATAGTGATTATTTAGCAAAATGCCTTTAAACTCTTTCCAGCTCTTCAACAAAGCCTTCTAAGATTGAAGAGAAGAAATATCAGATCATAATGTGTGACGCTCCCTGGTCTATGAAATTTCCACAGCAACGCATTTTACTTTCTTCACCAATATGAAATTCTCAGGACACAGCTTCCCTATGCAACAGTTGCTGATAGTAACTTGGTGTCTGTGTAAGTGCCATATGTGACCATTAATTTAAATACAAATGAAAGTCTTTGCATTTCAGTATACATCCATCTGAAAGTCTCTAGAAGATGGGTTCAATAAGTCTAATGGTCAGCACATGCACAGAAGTTCTTTCTGCACAGCACAATGCCAACGTGCTGATGTGACACTGAAGGAGTTGAGGCAATGACTGAATTACATAGTGATCTCTAGAGCCAACCTGTGGTAGGCACCCAACAAATGTTACCTGAACTGAGCCCAGCCAAGAGAGAATCCACTGGCCACACAAAGGCTGGGAGGCAGCACAGGAATATGGTCAAAGCACAGGTTTTTGTCAGGCACAACCCTGGTTCTCCCACATACCAAATGGGTGGCCTTGGACCAGCTACTTATCCTCTCAGTCTCAGTTTCTTCATCTGTAGGTATGGTAATAACAACTCTGCAAGGTGGGTATGAGAATTAAATGAGATAAATTACTTACAAAACTGACATGTTATATGATCCTGATTAATACACTAAAGAAAGTATCACTTAAAGTTTAAAGTTAACAAATATTCCCATATACTTTTAGACAAGAAATGGAAATACCCTTGTCTCTATGAAAAGCCTTATAGGCAATCAAATCTACACTGGGGTCACAGACTTTGAGTTGAAGGCTCACTAGGAAGAAACTCTGTTTTCATTCTGATAAAAAAGGAACAGAAAAACATTGGAATTTCTAGTAAAATGAATTTTGCAAAGGACCTAAAAGATGATCTCTGAACATGAGTTAGGTGAAGGTCTCTTTATGCTACACAGGGTCAGGGTGGGGAACAGAGGCATATTATTGTTTCATTTCTTTAGAGCAGTTCATCACTATAAATAAAGGTTTAGGTAAGTGAAAATTTTACTGTGATAAACATGATTTGCATTTGTACCTCATGATGATCAATCCTCAACCCAGTGGTTCTTAGCTAGGGTCATTTTGCCCTCCAGGGGACATTTGGCAATATCTGGAGATATGTGTGGTTGTCACAACTAGGCGGTGGGCTGTGCTACTGGCATCTAGTGTGGGTAGAGGGCAGGGATACTGCTCAACATCCCACAATGCACAGAAAGTACAAGCACAAGTACATGCACCCATCACCACCACCACCAATTACCCAGCCCAAAATGTCAATACCACCAAGGCTGAGAAACCCTGCTCAAATCTCAGAAGCAGTGCTAAAGTAGTTCAAAAAAGGACGTAAGTCTAATACTCTTCTCATCCCTTCATCAGTTTACAGAGAGACAAGGTGAGATTTGTTTGGGCACTATGCTTCACACCATCTGTCACACTTTATTAAATATCCCTTATAGAGATTTTTGGGGAGACTGAATTTCCACCAGAAAACAGAAGAAGCTGTTAGTAGGTGGGGCAACTTGGCACTGTCCACAGATGACAATGAAAAAGTTACAGTACCTTCCTGGGAGTAGGACTGATTTGTATTTGAGTCACTAGAAGGCAAAACCTTTAAAGCAAGCTCAGTGACAAAGTAAAGAGGTAAAGCTGAGACAGGCTGAACCTCTCTTAAATGGATGGGAATGCTCTTCGGTTATTTTTCAAGCCTCTCCTGGACAAATTTCAAGTTTCTCTTCAGGCACTCGCCAAAGAGCTCTGCTCTGCACCTGTGCCAGTGGATACCAGCCTACAGTGAGAACCTGGAAAGCAAAGAAATCTACTTTGTGCCTGTGTGAGAACCCAGCCCTATATAAACCAGACCCTGGCAGCAGTTCGAGGAGCCATGCTGTCATTAGTGTGTGCTCCCTTGGTGCATCAAGCTTCCTCCCTTTCTCCTTTTCCTCCTTCTTATTCCCTCTTCTTTTGAATCTGTTTTGCTTCCTCTGTTTAGTTCTACCTTGAGGAGGGACGAGAACCCCTTCACAGGGACATTCTTCAGTGACTCAGATGGGACTCATCTTGATTCCTGATAAGGACTGGAATTCTGCCTGCCAGGTGAGCTGTGGCTCCTCCATCTCCTTTGGCCTTTGCTGGGATGGTGGGTGAGACTGCTCCACATCTGTCTGTCTGGTCTTCTGTTCTATTTTTCCACAAGGTCCTGATCATCCCATTCCCTTTTCCCCTGACTTCACAGATCTGGTTTCGTCAGTGGTGCATCTTGTGAGTAATTAAAGGGTGCCCCTCTAAAGTCCCACTTCTGTTCTGAGGGTGGATGGGACCTCTCTGTCTCTATCCCTCCAGTCTCAACCTGACACTGTTCTGGCTTTTTACTCTGCCATTAATTGGCACTTTCCTATTTCCTATCTATATTCCAGCCCTTTTTTGTGGGTCAGGTTTTCAAACCTTCTTGGAGCTATCCCATTGGCACTGTGGATGGGATCCTTTTGTTGCCTCAAACCTTGTCTGTCCGGGACTGCTTGGTCCCTTCCCTCTGTTTCTCCCTGCTTCCCAGTTTCTGACCTTGGACAGGGAAGTCCCCTTTGTCTGCCTCACTTGGCATTCCTGTTCTTGTTCCCCTATCTCACCTCCCTCCAGATGAGTCACCCCTTTATGTTCTACAAGGGGATACAATTTCTATGGTTTAAGAGACTTGTCAGCTCTGAGCCAGCTTTTTGCCCATGGTTCTGGGACCCCTGGCCTGTGGCAGTCTCTTCAGATTCTGTCCAAGTAGCTGCCTGGACTGATTGTTCCAAGGGCAGATCTGCAATGCTCACCACTGACCAGGCATAGCTGACCAACAGTGTTTTCATTTTACAATGAGAAAATTAGGTAATTGATTACTGGAATTGTATGTGTTATTTGTTGAGTCTGTCTCAGTTGGGCTGTGGAATTTTGTTTTTAAACTGAAACTGGTTTTGAATTTGGTCTAAAGCTGGCAAATTAAATTTGAAAGTATTGTGTGTTTGGGATACATGAATGTGTAAGATATGTTGTTTGATGATGTTATTTGTTTTAAATGATTTGACTGTAATAGTCAGAGTTCAATTCCCAGTCAGAGTTTGTCCCATGACTTGTTCACTGAGGCCACCCTGAAGGGGGAAAATCCCTCTCCTGTAAGCAGTCTGCCTCCTTTTTTGGAGGCTTCTTTCCTTCCCCCATTTTGTTCATCTCCAGACATGTTGTGCTCATGCTCCATCTCAGCACCATTCTCCTCTAGAAAAATCTGCCACCTTAAATTCAGGAATTCTGAAACCACTCTTTTTGCCCTCTGAGCTTTTCAATTTTATTGTGTATACCTGCTTTCCACATTTTGTGTTTGTGTTTATCAGGCTTCTCGAAGACAATGGAATGCATTCTATGATTGATTATCATTTTATTTATTTATTATTATTATTTTTTAATCCTCACCCAAGGACATTTTTCCATTTTTGTTCAGATTGAGTAGGAGGGAGAAAGAGGAGAGAGAGAGAGAGAGAGAGAGAGAGAGAGAGAGAGAGAGAGAGAGACATATCAACGTGAAAGGGACACATGGAGCCCGGCTGGTGTGGCTCAGTGGTTGAGCGTCGACCTGTGCAGCAAGAGGTCGCTGGTTCGATTCCTGGTCAGGGCACATGCCCAGGTTGTAGGCCAAATCCCCAGTTGGGGGGCATGCTGGAGGCAACCAATTGATGTTCTCTCTCATCGATGTTTCTATCTCTCTCTTCCTCTCCATTCCTCTATCTCTAAAAAACCAATAAAGAAAAAAAGGGACACACAGAGTGGCTGCCTCCCGCACAAT
Source organism: Tadarida brasiliensis (assembly GCA_030848825.1). NCBI lineage: Eukaryota > Metazoa > Chordata > Mammalia > Chiroptera > Molossidae > Tadarida > Tadarida brasiliensis. Next base: position 114,106,454 of record CM061258.1, read on the forward strand.
CCCAACCAGGGCTGGGGACAAATCGCAACCAAGGTACGTGCCCTTGACCGGAATCGAACCTGCAACTCACTGGTCCGAGGGCCGACGCTCTAACCGCTGAGCCAAACCGGCCAGGGCTGATTATAATTTTAAAGTGGTTTTAAAGAAATTATTAAAGCATATAAACCTTTCGTCACCTGAGCAAAATCTTAAATTAGTAAACAAGTTAACCCAAATACTTTTCGGAATTAACACGATTTGGGCAGGGGTTTGGGTTTGGATTGGTTAAATAGGCATATCTTTAAAATCATCAGCATTAAATAATACTTTTATTCTACCTGGGGTTTATTAGTTAAATAAGTTCATGTTATCTCTGTTACAAAATTAGTTACCAAGAAAAATAACTTGGTATGATAAAATTTTCATAAGTAATCTAAACTTAATTGTTAGGAGCAACTAAATTAAGTAAATGTAAGTGGAATAAAAAGTTTCTTTCAGGTTAACTTTTTTTTTTTTAATCCTTACCCGAGGACATTTTTTTTTTTTTTTGCATTTATTTTCAGATAGAGCAGGAGGGAGAAAGAGAGGAAGAGAGAGAAACATCGATGTGAGAGAGACACACATCGACTGGCTGCCACCCACATGACCCCAACCAAGTCCAGGGACAAACTGCAACCGAGGTACGTGCCCTTAGTGGGAACCGAACCCGGGACTCTCTGGTCTGCGGGCCAACGCTCTAAACACTGAGACAAACCAACCAGGGATGAGGTTAACTTTTTAGCAATAATTATAGTGTAGTTAAATAGTTTTATAAATCTCTTTGGTAACTTGAAACTTTGAAGCTTTGCAGACTGCCGGCCGGTGTGGCTCAGTGGTTGAGCATCGACCCATGCACCAAGAGGTCACCGGTTCGATTCTCAGTCAGGGCACATGCCCAGGTTGTGGGCCCGATCCCCGGTGGGGGGGTATGCAGAAGGCGGCTAATCAATGTTCTCTCTCATCGATGTTTCTATCTCTCTCCCTCTCCCTTCCTCTCTCTCTAAAATCAATAAAGAGCCCTGGCCGGTTTGGCTCAGCTGTTAGAGCGTCGGCCTGAGGTCCAGAGAGACCCGGGTTCGGTTCCCGCTAAGGGCATGTACCTCGGTTGCAGTTTGTTCTCGGCCCTGGCTGGTCGTGCGGGAGGCAGCCACTCGATGTGTCCCTTTCACGTCGATGTTTCTCTCTCTCTCTCTTCCTCTCTCTCCCTCCCACTCTATCTGAACAAAAAATGGAAAAATGTCCTCGGGTGAGGATAAAAAAATAAATAAATGTAAAATCAATAAAGAAAAAAATTTTTTTTAATTGTGCTATAAGGAAATATATTTTTAGAAAGTATTCAATGTGTTCATAAAGGTATTAATCTAAAGAATACTAATTGCTTACCTTCTGGTTGTCACTAGAAATTGAGGTTCCTAAGAGTTAAGATTTCTAATTAAGATGTTTTTAGTAACAGAAGGTATAAGGTATGGAAATACATTTTTAAAAAGGAATGAAAAGAAGAGATTTGTCCTAAAATAAGATTGGTTATTTCTGAATGAATTAAGAAGAGACAAACTAAGAGGGACTAAAAAAGTTGTAGAAGGTCTGTGAAAAAAGATCTTGAGAAGATTTTCTATATGGTTAAGCTGAATTAAGACTGAAATTTAAACCCTGGCCGGTTTGGCTCAGCGGTTAGAGTGTTGGCCCTCAGACCAAAGTCACGGTTCGATTCCGGTCAAGGGCACATACCTCGGTTGCAGTTTGTCCCCAGCCCTGGTCAGGTCATGTGGGAGGCAACCAGTTGATGTGTCCCTCTCATGTCGATGTTTCTCTCTCTCTCTCTCCCTCTCCTACTCCATCGGAAGATAAATGGAAAAATGTCCTTGGGTGAAGATTAAAAAAACAAAGACAGAAATTTAATTCAGTAAATGAATGTAAGTATCAAAAGTAACCTAATGTAGAAGAGTTTGGTTCTTTTTCACTCAGTAAAAAAAAGTGTTGGGGGGGTGGGTTGTATTTAGTCTACTCCAGATAAGATATTACAGAAGGGTCCTGGCTGAGAAGCTAGTTGATTAGAAAGTTGTCTGGATATGCCAAGGCTGATGGTTCAATTTCTGGTCAGGGCACATACAAGAAGCAACCAGTGAATGTATAAATAAGTGGAACAACAAATTGATGTTCCTCTCCCTCTCTCTTTTCCCCTTTTGCTCTCTCTCTCTCTAAAATCAATAAAACAAAAATTTTAAAGATATTATAGAAGGTTTTCTACCTAGCCCGGCCGGTGTGGCTCAGTGGTTGAGCGTCGACCCATGCACCAAGAGGTCGCCGGTTCGATTCCAGGTCAGGGCACATGCCCAGGTTGTGAGCCAAATCCCCAGTGGGGGGCACGCAGGAGGCGGCCAATTGATTATCTCTCTCATTGATGTTTCTATATCTCTCTCCCTCTCCCTTCTCTCTCTAAAATCAATAAAGAAAAAAAAAAAAGAGATGGTTTTCCACCTAGAAAGCAGAGATTCTATGTTGTATTAAAATATTGGTTTGATCAGGTCCTTGATTACTTAGGAATACAATCTCCTGAATCCTAAAAACTAAAGTTTTGTAAACCTATATATTTTTTCCCATTTATCTTCACATAGAGTGGGAGGGAGGGAGGGAGAGAGGGAAAAAGGGAGAGAGGGAGAGAGGGAGGGGGAGGGAGAGGGAGAGAGAGAGAGAGAGAGAGAGAGAGAGAGAGAGAGAGAGAGACACACGTCGATGTGAGAGAGACACATCGACTGGTTGCCTCCCGCACGACCTGACCAGGGCCAGGGACAAACTGCAACCGAGGCACATGCCCTTGACCGGAATCAAACCCATGACTCTTTGGTCCATGGGCCGACACTCTAACTGCTGAGCCAAACCAGCCAGGGCAACCTGTATTTTTTTAATCCTCACCCGAGAATATTTTTCCATTTATCTTCAGATAGAGAGGGAGAGAGGGAGAGAAAGAGAGAGAAAAACGTCGATTTGAGAGAAGGCACATCGACTGGTTGCCTCCCACACTACCCGACCAGGGCCAGGGACTGAACCGCAACCCAGGTATGTGCCCTTGACTGGAATCGAACCCACGACTCTTTGGTCCTCTGGCCGACGCTCTAACTGCTGATCCAAACCGGCCAGGGCAACCTGTATTTTTTTATTTGATACCTTTTTATTGTCACTTTAGGTATATGAGTAATTTAATATTGTTTCATAATGATATATGATCCTATTTAGTCAAATGTCCAAATTTCTTGATATATTTTTACAAACTTTCCAAAATTTAAGTTACAGAGGAATAACTTTCAGGTGTTTCAGAAGGGCCCCTGGAATAACTCAAAATACTGGTTTTTCTCGCCTTACAAAAGAGAAATATTAAACTAATTAGAATTATTTTGTGTGTTGAAATTACAAGGGAGGCATTGTCAAGCAGGTGTGGCTCAGTGGATTGAGCATCGTCCCATGCACCAAGTGATCACTGGTTCAATTTCCAATCAGGGCATATGTCTGGGTTGCAGGCTCAATCCCTGGTGAGGATCGTGCAGGGGGCAGCTGATCAATGTTTCTCTCTCATCGATGTTTCTATCTCTCTCTCCCTTCCTCTCTCTGAAATCAATAAAAAACATATTAAAAAATAATAACACTGAGCCTTCTTTATGTTTTATTTATATGTTATAAATGTTCCAGAAATATATGCAAAATTATGGAAATCTGAGATGTCCTGACATAAGATGTCTGTCATCAAAATTGAGGGACACACTTAAAACAATTGAACCTGAGTATTATATTGTGACACTAGTAGATGAAGTTCATTCTGTTTTTGCAAAAATGACCCCTCATTGCAGACTTTTTCTATCCTGATGTCCTTGTAACATGACAACAATCTACTCCTAAATCAGAGAAATTAAGATGAGTGAATAATGGCTGTAAATTAAATGAATAGTTGGGGCTATGGGAAACTCAAGATGGCCACTTGGTTCTTTTCGGCTCCCTGGCATTTTTCAGCTTTTGCATTCCTTCATCCACCATAGTACATCCAAGCTGGACTTCATTCAACTGCCACTTAGTATGGGTTGTCAATATGTCTTCTTATTGTGTGTATGTTTTTCTGGATGAGCTGAAGCATTCCTCTGCCACAGGCTGATACACTCACAATAACAAAGAAATTGTTAGAAAATGTATTTCCCACTTGGGGTATGCCTTCCAAAATCTCTAGTGATTGGGGCACCCAGTTCACTGAGCAAATCATATAAAACTTAATGGACAGCCTTGCAAACTTCATGGAATTATGACTGAGCCTCTCACTCTCAGTTATCAGGCAAGGTCAAGAGAACTAATGGAAAAACTAGATTCAAGCAGAACAAGTTGAATTACACAGGACTGAATAAACTGATAAGGAGAGTTACAATTTTATGACTTTCTATTTGAAATATTGCTGATTTTTTAAATCTTTTGCTTTCCAGATATCAGGAATTTTCTTTATTTACACCTCTGTAGCAATATTGAGGTGTTTATTTTTCTGTAATTGATCCCTCTAGACTTTGGAAACTCTTAATGACTATTATTATTTTCATGGCAATATGTTTGTTTGCACATATTCAAGAAGAATATGTTCTTTTTATAACAGGACACAAGCGAAAACTCTTAATGAGGCTTTGACTGGAATACGATATTTGTGGGGTTTTTTTGTTTTTTTTTTATCCTCACCTGAGGACATTTTTTCATTTTTTGTTCAGATAGAGTGGGAGGGAGAGGATGAGAGAGAGAGAGAAAGTGAGAGAGAGAGAAACATCGACGTGAAAGGGACACATCGAGTGGCTGCCACCCACACGACCAACCAGGGCCGGGGACAAACTGCAACCGAGGTACGTGCCCTTAGCGGGAACCGAACCCAGGTCTCTCTGTACCGCAGGCCGACGCTCTAACCGCTGAGCCAAACCGGCCAGGGCGGAATACGATATTTGAAAGGGACATGCATAGACTGAATGTTATCAGAAGACCCTAAGGAATTAAGATTGATTCGGGAGGCCAATAAAAGCCCTTCGTTAAAACAGCCTGGTACCTTACATGGTTCTCAACAGTCTTTCCAGGTAAGGAACAAAGGTTGTTTTCTTGGGAGATGGAAAAGGAAGAACCTCAAGACATTTTGGGGAACCTCGAGAACCAAAGGAATTCACCCAAATTGATAGGTGTTGCAGGCAAATGCTGATGGCAAGTATGTGGCTTGGCTTCTTAGCTCTGAGAGGCTAATTAGAGTTCAATCTAAGCAAGATGATCTGTTTAGCACTTGTGTCCTGTTATTTATTTGTTTACATGTCTGTTTTCCAGATTACAGCTGATTTATCTTTGTCTCCTACTGCCCAACACAGGGCACCCAGCTAATGCTGAGTGACTGAATGATTTCCAAAATGCAAGGTATTCTCAAAATCAAGGTATTCTCAACGAGCAGATAACAAAAAAGACAGTTAAAGGTGAATTCCAGAAATAAGAAAAATGGCTGGCTAGTGAGTAAGCATTTTTGAGCAGCATTTTCACTACAAAAATGGCTGCTGATAGGGGTTGGGGGTTGAGACTGTCCTTTTAGGGGGCCAAGCATGCGATGCTTTGTGACCAAATAACTCACAAATGTTGCATTACATTGTTTTTACACTGGCTTCCTTACATTTCACAGATACAGCTACTGAGAACACAGGTTTGTTTAGTTATTTTAAGGACTTTGAAAGCCTGATTAGGAGCAGAAAACTCCCTTACCCAACCCCACCCAACCCCCTTTTTTAAAAAGAAATGGACAGGCAAAGTTTTAAAGGTCAAACAAACAAACGATTGCCAGCACCCTTCCACTCCATGCATGCACAGGCCACCTGCTACTTCCAGATGTCTGCCTCTGAAAAACCTTTATTCCCCCAGTTGGCTTTAGAGAAGGAATTCACAGTGGCTTCTCTTCTTGTTTGTTACTACTCTAGGGAAGGGGTCAACTGGAAGAAGGCAATAGCTGTACAATCTCATAACAAGCCCACATCCTGTCTCTTAGCACATTTTGGCGGAAATACACCAAGGCATTAAGTTATCATTATCTCCAGGGGAAAAAGCAAAATGCTACAGTGATCACAATTTACTAAAAAGGAAAAAAAAAAAAACAAACACAGCAGTTTGACACTGTAAAATTGAGTAACGTCCTATTCCTTGAGGCAGCCCCCAACAAACTACATGAATTAAAGATACATGAAGTGGGTGCTTATTAATTCCCAAGAGGTCAACAGAACTGGTCAAACATTATTGTCTCCATTAATCATTATCGAGAAGAAATTCAAATAGCCCAGAATTTCTATGTCAACTAAGGACATGATTAGGCAGTAATGAATTAATAACTTTAGAGAAAAAAGGTAGACAAGACGGGGAGGGGAACAGCTGAATAGTTTATAGGCCAAGAAAGGCAGAGAATCATGTACTTCAGGGCTCTAAGAGGTATGCTCAACCAAACCCTACACAGAAGACCAACCATAAAGCAAGTGCAGTGAGTGGAGTGTCCATAGTTCAAGTGGTGGAGAAGGGCTGGGGACTCAGGAGCTCAGCTCCTCCAGCATCCTAAGCAATTCTGAGCTCGGCCTAGTTTGATGGCTATGGTCTAGGGGAGCTAGGACACTAGATTTTAAACAGCATCCATTTCCTGTGTATGTGTTAAATGACCACAGCTCTAGGACAGTCTCTTAGGCCTCTATGTCCAAAGCAACGGAGGGAAGTCGGTCCTGGAATTAGCCACTGTTCCCAGACCTGCCCAGGTTTTTCTGGCTGCTGGGCCAGGGCTCCATATACTCTTTCATACCTTGTTTCCAATATTCCAGCAGCTTCCTGAAACACATCCTGACCTTCCAGAAAGCCTGTGGTTTCCGTTTCTTCAACTCACCCCACCCCTAACACTACTTAGTTCTAACTCTGTATCAGCCACAATTGACTATAAGATCTCTGAGGACATACCTGGAGCCTCACCCACACTAGTCAGTGAGAGTATTTAGTTGCCCTGTTCCTGGGAACCAGATGAGAACACCATGTGTATGTGGGAACATGCTGTCCTTTGCATAAGCACTCATGCATGTCCCATGACAGTTGGTGTTCGGTGAAAGGCTGTCTGTTTACAAAAGAATCCTAGGGTTTCTGTCTCTCATCTTCCACCCAAATACCTCCTCATCTGAAAATACAAATTCAGAGAAGTGTGTTTCTGAAGATGAGTAGGAAAGGTATTTGCCAGAACAGAATAATCATTAACCTTTTTTTGACTGCAGATCCCTCTAAGATCAGATGAAGTCTTCAGACTCTCTCCAGGACAATCACATATTTAAAAAATGTTAAATATGGAATGCCTATGCCATTCCAGAGCAACCACAGGCCCCTACAATTCATTCGTGGACCCAGAATTGAGGTTAAGAATCCTTCTAAAAAAGTCTCTTTATGAGAGACATTCTCTTTGTGGGTAATAGGTTTTTAGTAAGACTCTTGAGTACTTGCTAAAGAGAGGTATCCCCCTTTCTTTGGCCTCTTTCTGGCCTCTTTCCTTTTCTCTTCCTATTCTTTTACTAACCCTAGTGGGTTCAGTTCAAGTTCTCCTATCTTTTCTGTTTCTCAGCTCTTCACTTTCCTGACCTCCCAGATTACTGAGTGTCAGAACGACAATCATAAACCTTACAAAGTGACTGCTAACTCCTAGTGAACAAGGACTATGCTGGGTTTGTTGTTGTTTCTGCACACCCCCTGAGTGCCAATACTTTGCACACCATAGAGGCAATACATGCTAGCCAAGTGGGTAGATATCACTGCTTCTTTGTCCCTCTACCTTTAGGCATTTGCACTTAAAAATTAACTGCTTTGATGCCCTGGCCGGTTTGGCTTAGCGGTAGAGCGTCGGCCCGCAGACCAATGAGTCATGGGTTCAATTCCAGCCAAGGACACATACTTCGGTTGCAGTTCGTCCCTGCCGGGTCGGGCTCGTGCAGGAGGCAACCAATCGATGTATCTCTCTTACGTCGATGTTTCTCTCTCTCTCCCTCACACTCTGTCTGAAGATAAATTTAAAAATATCCTTGGGTGAGGATTTTTAAAAAAAAAAGATTAAAAAAATAAAAAAAATTTAACTTCTTTGAAATCTGGCCCTGGAAAAGCCAAATGCAAAGGGCAAGGAAACATAACCTGCAGCAGCCTGTCACCCTACTTTTTAAAAAATCCTCACCCAGATATATGTTTTGTTGATTTTTTTTTAGAGACAGAGGAATGGATAGAGAGAGAGAGAGAGAGAGAGAGAGAGAGAGAGATCAACATGAGAGAGAAACAGTGATGTGAGAGAGAAACATCAATCGATTGCCTCCCGTAGGTACCCAAACCAGGGATGAAACCCATAACCTAGGTATGTGCCCTGACCAGGAATCAAATCTGCAACCTTTTGGCGTATGGGATGATGTTCCAACCAACTGAGCCACTCAGTCAGGGCAGTCACCCCACTTTTGACTTTGCAAACACAAAAAGTCTTACAAAAAGCAAGACAAACATGACACTGAGCAAAGACACTTGGAAACTTTGCTAAGGTTGACAGAAATCCAAGTGTGTAGTAGAGGAATTAAGTGTTTTAAGTTATTTTCTAATTAGAGGGATACCTGCTATTACTAAGCAAAAAGAAGGCCTGATTCTCCCCTTGCCTTCCTGTAGGAAAAAACTCAAGGGAGTGAAGGGTTGTTTTACTTTTTAATGCATTTGAGATTCATCCTTTTTTTTTTTTTTTTTGAGAGGAAAGGAGAGGAAAAGAGAATGAGAGAGAAATATTGATCATGTCCCCTACTGGGAATCGAGCCTGCAACCTGGGTATCAAACTGGTGAACTCCCAGTACATGGGACAACTCTCAACCAACTGAGCCCACACCAGCCAGGAAGGGAGTGAAGGTTTAACACTGCTTCACTACATCTGCTTTTCTCATCTGCCTTCAAACACTACCCAGAGCCCCCTCCTAACCCACACTGAATTTTGCTTACTGATTCTTTCTCTTCACCTACCTGCCTGCCCTCCTCCAAATTATCCTGGAATAGTTCTAGGTGGTAACAGATCCTCTGCAGCAGCCTGAAGTGGTCTTGCCAGAGAGAATAGCAGATCCAGTACCCAAGGAAGGGGATGACTACACTTGGGCATGTGACATGCCATATTATCATCAACAAACACTTATATTGTTCATGGGCTCTGTGACTACAATAAGGCCTAAGACCTTATAGCTTCAAGTAGCTTTCAGAGAGAGAGAGAGAGAGAGAGAGAGAGAGAGAGAACACAGCAAGGTGTAGCATAGTAGAAATACTAATTGTGCAATATAGACAACAGTGCTAAAGATACAGCCTTATGTTCCAGATTAACCAGGACAGTTCTGATTTAAATATCCCATCGCAGCAATCAATTCCTTCAGTACACCTGTATATGCAAACTATGGGTCCCACTGTTTGACATAAAAAATATGATCATGCCCTGGTCAGTTTGGCTCAGCGGTTAGAGCATAGGCCCGCTGACCGAAGAGTTACGGGTTCGATTCTGGTCAACGGCATGTACCTTTGGTTGTGGTTCAGAGTCCCAGGCCCTACTCAGGGTGGGAAGCAACCAACTGATGTGTCTCTCTCACATCAATGTTTCTCTCTCCCTCTCTTTCTCCCTCCCCCTCTCCCACTCTATCTGAAGATAAATGGAAAAATAATCCTCAGGTGAGGATTGAAAAAAAAAGATCATCACAGTGACTGATGAGGCAGGCCAGCCAACTAGGTTAGCTGAAAGCATGATGGCAGATTGTTTAATCATGCTAGCGCCTTCCCACAGCCCTCAAATAATTGTAGGATTAAAAACAAGACAATGAAACTTGAGTTTTCTGAGACTGAGAGAGAGCTCATAGGGAGAAAGGCAGGAAGCTAGGAGTATTTACAAAAAGTCAGGCAGGCAGAGTGCAAGACACCTGTTTCTGTTATGCCATTCTTCCCCAAAGCCCTTTCAAAGTTACTGAGAACTATGACAATAATTAAGCCTATGATACTCTTGGGAAGGAAACAAATCTATTCATGTCACAAAAATTATTTTCCCCCTAAGCAGAAGAGAATATCCACTTGCTTGGCCTCTTAACACACAAACTGACAGCAGTTATTACCATGCAACAATCACCCCTTTCTTTCCTCTTCTGATGTCCCCTTCCTCGTGTATCCTCCTCATTTACTTCTCTATTCTCCTGCCAGTCCATTCCCTCTTCTGTCTAGCCCGTACTTTAGACAAGGGGGCCCCAAACAAGAGTCACATAGGAAATTAAAAACACAGACTCCCAGGCCCAAACTTACCAAAACAGAAAGGTTTGGAAACCCATCTTAAATCAACAAGCAGCTTTCAAGGTATCAAAAATTTTAAGACTCATCAAGTATTAACCTCATTTTTCAGATACAAGAACTGCAGCTCAAAGGGTTTCAATGTTTTTCTCATGGTCAAAAATATACTACCACAACTTCCTTTTTTGGAAGAAACAAACCATTTACTTTTCATTCTAATTATATGTATTTGGATACATACATATACATGTGAAATAAAATTATCTAGTGTTGAATAGCTGTTTGAATAAAAATGGTTATAAATTGCCCTGGCCAGTTTGGTTTATAGTGGTTGGAACACAGGCCTGTGGACCAAAGGGTCGTGGGTTTGATTCCCAGTCAAGGGCATGCACCAGGGTTTCGGGTTCGATCCCCAGCTCTAGTTGGGGTCATGCGGGAGGCAACCAATTGATGTGTCTCTCTCACATCAATGTTTTTTTTTCTTTCTCTCTCTATCTCCCTCCCTCCCACTCTGTCTGAAAATAAATGGAAAAATATCCTTGGGTGAGGATTTAAATAATATACAAGACAAAGCTTTTATCCTATGTTTTTGCACAAACAAACCTAACAAGATATAATAACTTAAAAGCAGACAACATTCACTGTGTTGAACACAAAGGATGTAACCCAGATCTTTTCATTCTCCCACTGACCACTAGCAGAAAGAAAGACTGCATTAAATCAGCAATTTTCAACCTTTTTCATCTCATAACACACAAAACTAATTACTAAAATTCTGCAGCACACCAAAAAATATATATTTTTTGCCGATATGACAAAAAAAAAAAACAGGTATAATTTTGATTTATTTATTTTTGTTAATCCTCATCCAAGGATATTTTTCCATTGATTTATTTTTTAGATAGAATGGAAGGGAAGGAGGGAGGGAGGGAGGGAGGGAGAGAGGGAGAGAGAGAGAGAGAGAGAGAGAGAGAGAGAGAGAAACATCAATGTGAGAGAGACACATCAATTGATTGCCTCCCTCATGACCCCAACCAGGGCCAAGGATCAAATGCAATCCAGGTACATATTCTTGACCAGGAATCGAACCCGTGACCTTCAGTCCACAGGCCAACACTCTAACCACTGAGCAAAAATAGCTAGGGCTAATTTTGATTCATTTACACTGGACAGCTATTGTGTTGGCTATTGTCATTTTTCTTTTCTTCTTTTTTTTTTTTTAATTAATCCTCACCTGAGGATATTTTTCCATTGATTTTTAGATAGATTAGAAGGGAGGGAGGGAGGGAGGGAGAGAGACAGAGAGAGAAACATCAATGTGAGAGAGACACATGGATTGGTTGCCTCCTGCACAAACCCAACCGGGGCCAGGGATTGAACCTGCAACCCAGGTATGTGACTTGTACTGGGAATCAAACCCGAGACCCTTCAGTCTGCAGGCCAATGGTCTAACCACTGAGCCAAACTGGCTAGGGCTGTTGTCATTTTTTTTTTTTAAACATACTTTTTCTTTATTGATTTTAGAGAGAGAGGAAGGGAGAGGGAGAGAAAGAGATAGAAACATCCATGAGAGAGAACATCAATTGGCCGCCTCCTGAATGCCCCCCACTGGGGATTTTGCCCACAGCCTGGGCATGTGCCCTGACCAGGAATCGAACCGGCGACCTCTTGCTGCATGGGTCAATGCTCAACCACTGAGCCACACCAGCCGGCTGTTGTCATTTTTTTATTTGACAATCTGTGGGAAAGAAGTCAGTGCCTCTGACTAGTCAGGTATTGCATGTTTTTTGTTTTGTTTTTTTAAATCCTCACCTGAAGATATTTTTCTATTTATCTTCAGATAGAGTGGGAGGGGGAGAGAGAGAGAGAAACATTGATTGGTTGCCTCCCACACAACCCGACCAGGGCCAGGGATGAACCGCAACCGAGGTATGTGCCCTTGACCAAAACTGAACCCGAGACTCATTGGTCTGTGGGCTGACACTCTAACCGCTGAGCCAAACCGTCCAGGGCAGGTATTGCATGTTTTAAAAATTCTTGTGGCACACCAGTGTGCCTCTTGCAGCACACCAGTTGAAAATCGCTCTATAAAATGTCTATTTATAACTTTTTGGTTAACTATGGCTAATAATGTACCAGGAGGTAATTTATAATTTTTCATCTTTTTTCTCTCCAAGGAGTTCCAAGTTAATTTTTAAAGTTTTACACTGAAATATACAATTCCAATTTTCCTCCTGGAGGAGTGATATTCCAGTTTTTGGTGCAATCCTGATCAGAGCTCAACTGAACTCTGGAAAGAGTCAGCTTTTATTTATTTTTATTTATTTTTTAATCCTCACCTGAGGATATTTTTCCGTTTATCATCAGACAGAGTGGGAGGGAAGGGGAGAGAGGGAGAGAGAAAAATATCCATCGATGTGAGAGAGACACATCGACTAGTTGCCTCCTGGGTGACCGGACCAGGGCCTGGGACAAACTGCAACTGCGGTATGTGCCCTTGACTGGAACTGAATCCGACACTCTAACTGCTGAGCCAAACAGGCCAGGGCAAGAGTCAGCTTTTAAAAGAACACTAAAAAAAAAAAAAAAAATCAAGGTAGCCTAAAAGCCCTAGCTGTCCAGGTTTGCTTTTCAACAGTCTTGATGAGCAGTGAGCTAAATGCAATGAATACTTTACTTTCTGTAACTCATCTTTTTATTGGCATTGGCATTTCTAGAGTAGCTCAAACTCCCAACTCTAGGATTTACAGCATCTCACTTTATTGATCCACACACAAAAAAAAAACACAAATTAAGTCAGAAAATGGGGGAATCACAGAGATTCCTCTTCAAATCCTCAGTTAAATAAGGTCACTCAATGAGAATGTGTGATTCCAAGGCCCCTCAAATTCCTACACCTTCACCAGTGTTCTGGCTTAAGGCACTGTATTTTAAAACTTTTTCCAATCTCACCAAGTAAATTTGTAAATGCCCAATTGAACTGTAAGCTCCTGGTAAGCTTGTGATGTTTCTTGAAAAAGAAAACTAAAGAATAAAGCACAGATTTACTAATGTGTATTCCTTTTCCCCCACCTCACAGAAGAAAAACTAAAAATTTAAATCTGGGAGTTTAAATTTAAATCAAACACACTGGTTAATGCCATACCAGAAATTCAAATACATAAAATCAGTAAGCTCCTGTTTCCTTCTACTTGGGAGGACAGTTTAGGGGATGGGGAAGACAGTTTAAATAACCCATTTCCAATCTCTACAACTCTGTTCAGGAAAGAGCATGGGATCTGGAGGCAGTCGACCACATGACATCATCTTGGTTGTGGGATGCAGGTCAATTCCTTATTCCCAATATCATCACTAACCCCATTTACAAGTGGGAAAACTATCAACTCATAGGGTTTTGTAAATGCCTGAGAATGAGAGGGCTTCCTGAACTATACGATGTTTATTTTCTGGTTCATAGAGCCATAAACATAACACAATAAAGATGACAGCCACAGGCCACAACAACCGATTCATCAGACCAATTTAAATGGCATGACAGACAAGCCTTGTGCAAAGACTGTGCAAGGCGGTCCAGGCAGCTGTTACGAGGCAATTAATACATCTACAGCACCGTGCTTATGAGGTGACAGGTAAACTGCCCACCCAAATTAACCGCTGCCCCTGGCGTTGACCCCTCCCAATTTGGCGCTCTGCACCATGGCATCCGCAGGTCACTCATGAAGTCATCACAGTGACTCAAAGGGCCCTGCGGTCTAAGGTGAGTCAGATGGAGGAAGGGCAGAGCCACGGCCTAAGACAAGCTGCCACGCCGGGCACCCATCTCCGACGCTGCGGGAGGTCCTAGTCCTCGCGGGCCCAAGGCGGACGGACGTGCGGGCTGGGAGGTCAGTAGCTGCAACCCCCGCCGGAAACTCCAAGTCCACCTGCGGCGACCCCCGGGTCACCTCACCCAGCGCACTCGCGACGCGGAGGACCCAATGGGGCCCAATGCGAACTGGGCTTGCCCGGCCCTTAGAAACGCAGTCTATGAAGCGGGGTCCCCACGCCCAGCCACTTCCCGCTCACCCCCCTACCGCCGTCCACACCGGGTCTTCCTCAGGCTGGCGCTGGGGATACAGCGGGCCGCGGCCGGCGGAACCCAACTCCCGAAGACCGGGGCCCGTCAAGGCCCGCTGAGGAGCCCGGAGGAAGTCTGGGAGGGCGCGGGCCACTCACCAGCCGTGGATCCACTTGGCCGTCCGTCGGTTTGTCTGTCCGTCTGTCTGTAGCAGTCTCTGGGCTTTCGTCAGGAACTACCTTCGGCGCCGCCGCTACCGTAATCAAGCTAGAGAGCGCGGGGACGACCCGACGTGCGCACGCAGCGGGAGGCGGGGCCTGAGGAGGACACGCCTCTGCGGCGGGCACGTGGCTACTCTTTGGGTACCCAGATCTGTCCAGGAAGTTGGGGTGCTAGTAAATGAACGCTAGCACTGATGAGAACAGGTGTTCATGAGACCGCCCGGTGACACCACCTCTTCAGGCTCATCTCGCGCTAGGCTCCACCTGTCCTTTCTCTTCCAGCCACACTGACTTCCAGTCATTTCCTTAATCATCAGGCTGGCAGCAGATTAAGTGACTGGCTGGTAATGTCCAGTGTAGGCAAAGGTGTGGGAAGTTTGCAAGTGTTTGTTGGAGTTTTTGGGTGTCCACGAAAGAAATTCCAAACCTAAAGAAAAGTTTAAAGAGTTGACTAGAGCCAAGGATTGGGCGCTAGTCCTGGAAGCAAAATCTCAAAGGCTAGAGATCATTCTCCCGGGAATAGCAATTTTGCAGTTAATTTATACATTGGAATCAAAGGAGAAGACCTTAGAAAGGTTACGTGAAATCCATTGATGGAAGATTAGAGCAGCGGGAAAATCTCTAGGATTAGATTAAAACATAATAAGAAGAGATACGTGTTTCTTTTACAATGGTGGGTGCAGGACAGTTAACATTTAACATGGTTTATGGAAGCATGCAGGTCAAAGATAACAATGAGGAATTTTGGGGTTGTCTTCCCCACCCTGCACTGGGATGTTTATCTTTGCCAGTCTGGAGAAGAGATCATTCTGACATTTTAAATATATTATTTATTCTAGATGCACATAAGCAATGGATAGGGCTTGTTCAAGGTAGAGATTAATCTATCCTATAGGCCTTACGACATGACTTCCCACCATAACCTGCTCAATTGGGAATGTTTTAATGAACAAAACAACCTGTGTGGTTACTTTCAGTTATTGAGCTTGTCAGGCTTGCTAAGGTAGCCTCTTTTTTTTGTTCACATGGGGAAGGAGGGACAATTTGACAAGATCTGTTAAAATTTAGAATGGGCCCGGCCGGTGTGGCTCAGTGGCTGAGCATCGACCCATGCACCAGGAGGTCACCGGTTCGATTCCCAGTCAGGACACATGCCCAGGTTGTGGGCCAAATCCCCAGTGGGGGGGCATGCAGGAGGCAGCCAATTGATATTCTCTCTCATTGATGTTTCTATCTCTCTCCCTCTCCCTTCCTCTCTCTTTAAATCAATAAAGAAAAAAAATTTTTTTTTAATTTAGAATGGGCATTCTCTTTGATCCAACAATTCTACTTCTGGGTACCTATTCTAGAGAAACACTTTTTTTTTTTTTTTGGTACTTGCCCCTAGCAGAAACTGAACCCGGGACTCTCTGGTCCGCAGGCCGACGCTCCAACCGCTGGGCCAAACCGGCCAGGGTGAGAAACACTTTTGTTATCAAACTCAAGGTGTCCACTACTTGAGATGCTCTATTAAAAAATGAGATGTGGTTGTTGCAAGGAATTTTATTTACTTGCAGCAAGTAAGGGAGACAGGGAATTTGTCACCGACAATGAGGTTCTTACCCTCCCCCTACCCCCCACCTGCCCCCCCAAGATAGAAATCAGGAGAGGAGGCAAAACAGATTCAAAATTAGAGGTTTATACTTGGCTGGTGTGGCTCAGTGGATTAAGCACTGAGGGTGTCCCATGGACTGAGAGGTCCTGGTTCAATTCCCAGTCAGGGCACATGCCCGGGTTGTGGGCTCGATCCCCAGTAGGGGACATGAAGGAGGCAGCCAATAGATGTTTCTCTCTCACATCAATGCTTCTATCTATCTCTCCCTTCCTCTCTCTCAAAAATCAATAAAAATAGGTGTTTTTTCATTTTGATTTGTTTTTTTAAATTAGAGGTTTAGCCCTGGCTGATATGGTTCAGTTGGTTGGGAATTGTCCCGTGCACCGAAAAAGTCACCGGTTTGATTCCTTGTCAGGGCACGTGCCCATGTTGTGGGTTCAGTCCCTGGTCAGGGTGCATATGGAAGACAACCAATTAATGTTTCTCACATAGATCTTCTTCTTTCTCCCTCTCCTTAAGAAATAAAACATAGCCCTGGCCGGTTTGGCTCAGCGGTTGGAGCATCGGCCTGCGGACCAGAGTCCTGGGTTCAGTTCCCGCTAGGGGCACGTACCAAAAAAGAAAAAAGAAATAAAACACAAAAACATATTTTAAAAAAACAATTTAAAAATAAAAGAAGCAACCAATGAATGCATAAATAAGTAGAACAACAAATAGATGTTTCTCTCTCTCTCTTAAAAAAAAAAATAGCAAGAAATAACATTTAGGAGTGCCCAGACCTTGAGACCTTTATCCTATCTAACACTTGCAAGAATTAAAAAGGGCACAAACAAGGAAGGTCATTACAACTAATACCAGAACAGTCCATTTTGGTGAAAACCTTGAAACAACCTTTTTAGGTCCATCAAAAGAAGATGGAGCCCGGCCGGTGTGGCTCAGTGGTTGAGTGTTGACCAATGCACCAAGAGGTTGCCAGTTCGATTCCCAGTCAGGGCACATGCCCAGGTAGTGGGCCCAATCCCCAGTGAGGGGCATGCAGGAGGCGGTCAATCACTGTTCTCTGTCACCGATCTTTCTGTTTCTCTCTCCCTCTCCCTCTCCTTTCTCTATAAGAAGAAAAAACCACCCCTCCCTATTCCTATAAGAACTACAGGCTCAAGCAGGAAGGGGAGATGGTCTTTGAGATGAGAGTCCACCATCCTCCTATGTCACATGGCCCCTAAATAAACCTCTTTGCTTTTGCACCAGCACCTATCTCATGAGTTTGGCTTTTATTGCAGCAAGCAGCCAAACCTGCGTTTTCAGTTACACCCTGGCACCAGCACCACTGAGCAGAAGCCCAGGGACAGAAATGCTATGCCCTGCCACTTATTGCCTGTACTGGTTTCTGAAGCTGCAGGTTCAGCAAGGCCAAAAGGCACTGGAATTGTTTGGGATGCTACTCTCTCTTTTATTTTTTTATTTATTATTTATTTTTAATCCTCACCCAAGGATATTTTTCTATTCATCTTCATGTAGAGAGAAAGAGAGAAACATCAATGTGAGAGGGACACATCAACTGGTTGCCTCCTGCATGACCCCGACCAGGGCCAGGATGAACTGCAACTGAGGTACGTGCCCTTGGTTGGAATCAAACCCGGGACTCATTGGTCTGCAGGCCGATGCTCTACCGCTGAGCCAAACTGGCCAGGGCTCTCTTTTATTTTTTTTAAATTGATTTGAGCCCTGGACAATTTGGCTCAGCAGTTAGAGCGTCAGCCCGCGGCCCAGAGAATCCAGGGTTCAATTCCCACTAAGAGCACATACCTTGGTTGCAGTTTGTTCCCGACCCCAACAGGGCCGTGTGGGTGGCAGCCAGTTGATGTGTCTCTCTGACACTGACATTTCTCTCTCTCTCCCCCCTCTCTCCCTCCCACTCTATCTGAAGATAAATGCAAAAATGTCCTCAGGTGAGGATAAAAAAATAAATAAATAAAATTTATTTGAGAGCTCTGGCCAGTTTGCCTCAGCGATTAGAGTATCTGAAGATAAATGGGGGGGGGGATCTTCAGGTGAGGATTAAAAACAAATTGATTTGAGAGAGAGAGGAAGGGAGAGAGAGAGAAACATCAATTTGTTGTTCCACTTACTCATGCATTCATTGGCTGATTCCTTTCTCTTTTTTTAAATTTATTTTTTCTTGACAGGGGATCAAACCCACAACCTTGGCATGTCAGGATGATGATCTAACCAACTGAGCTACCCAGCCAGGGCTGGGATGCTACTTTTTTTTTTTTTTTATCCTCACCCGAGGACATTTTTTGTTCAGATAGAGTGGGAGGGAGAGAGAGGAAGAGAGAGAGAGAGGAAGAGAGAGAGAGAGAGAGAGAGAGAGAGAGAGAAACATCGATGTGAAAGTGACACATCGAGTGGCTGCCACCCGCACGACCAACCAGGGCCGGGAACAAACTGCAACCGAAGCACATGCCCTTAGCGGAAACCGAACCCGGGTCTCTCTGGACCGCAGGCCGACACTCTAACCACTGAGCCAAACCAGCCAGGGCTGGGATGCTACTTTCAATGAAACCTGTTTCATAGGCTTGTGACCCAAGCAGTTACATGGAGTCCCAGGCTCAAAAGGTCCCCACACTTGGTTTAATGTTTAGCTGTCACTGCCTTGAAATGTTTGATAATTTTCGAACTAGGAGACCCACATTTTTCTTTTGTACCATGCCTTACAAATTACGCATCTGGTCCCAATGGGAACCTTCTTGTTCGGATTTATTTCCTTAAAGTGGAGATCTCAGAACATCGGTTTTTGTGGTTTAACCCCATGCAATTAAAGAAAATCCTCGCCCTGGCTGGTTTGGCTCAACAGAGTGTCAGCCCGCGGACCAAAGATTCGATTCAGGTCAGGGGCATTTCCCTCGGTTGCAGTTCTTCCCGGCCCTGGTTGGGGTCATGCAGGAGGCAGCCAGTCGATGTGTCTCTCTCACATCAATGTTTCTCTGTCTCTCCCTCCCTCCCACTCTATCCTAAGATAAATAGAAAAATATCCTCAGGTGAGGATTTAAAAAAAAAAGAAAGAAAATCCTCAATTTTTATCAGAGTAATATGCACCTGGGTTCCATTTACTAGGTATTTATTTATTTATTTTTACACTTTTATTTATTGATTTTAGAGACAGAGAGGAAGGAAGACAGACATTTTATTGTTCCACTTATTTGTGCATCCATGTTGATATTTCTCTCTCTCTCCCTCCCACTCTATATGAGGATAAATAGAAAAAATACCCTTGGGTGAGGATTTAAAAAATAAAAATAAAAGGTGACAGCCTTTATCTACAAGTTCAGACATTCACGCAAGATAAAGAGGTGATGAGGGGGGCGGGGCCGAACGTCAGCGGAGCCCCCCCAACCAGGACGAACTATCTGTCTCCGCCGCGGGGGTGGCGGGTTAGCTCCGATTGGAGTTCGCAGGGGCAGCGGGTGCTCAGAAGCAGCGCAGCCTGGGGTCCCTTCATGCAGGGCGGCAGGGAAGGGGTGGCTTTGCCAGGGTAGGAATGAACCTGCGGGCGGGGGTCGGCGCCCGTCAGAGGAATCCATCCCCCCTCCGCGGTGGACTCGGCTGCAAAATAGGAGTTCCCATTATCCGTTGCGTTTTCCACCCACGCCGTGGTGCAGTCTGTCCTGCACGGTGCACGCGCGGGTCGCGCACACCGCGCCTCCTTTCCCACCCAGGCTTGTCGGACCGCATTTCCCGCCTCCGCATGGCGGATAAGAAACTAGTGGTGGTGTTTGGAGCCACAGGTAAGTGGAACCCCACCCAATCGGAGGTCTCGGAGGTCCCGGAGGTCCCAGAGGTCCCGAAGGTCCTGAAGCGCAGGACCTCTCACTAATCCAGGGCTCCCCCCAGCGCAGGGAGACGTACCCAAGGAGTCGGGAGAAAGGGTGAGGTAAATCGGGCCCCTAATCCCAGGTGCAGCTGCGGGGACAGGCCTGAGCACAGATGTCCCTTGCATCTTTAAAAAACTACTTTAACTTCTTTTATTTTTTTAAATAATTTTTTTATTGATTTTAGGGAGAGAGAGAGACATCCATGAGAGAGAACGTTAATTGGCCTCCTGCTGCATGCCCCCCACTGGGGATCTGGCCCACAACCTGGGCATGTGCCTTGACCCAGGAATCAATCTGGGGACCTCTTGGTGCATGGGTCCACACACAACCAGTGAACCATACTGCCTGGCTACTTTAACTTATTTTAGAGAGAGGAAGGGAGAAGGAGAGAGAGCAAGAAACATCGATGAGAGAGAAGGTTGATTGGCCGCCTCCTGCGTGCTTCCCACTGGGGATTTGGCCCACAACCTGGGCATGTGCCCTGACTGGGAATCAAACCGGCAACCTCTTAGTGCATGGGTGGATGCTCAACCACTGAGCCACACCAGCCTGGCTACTTTAACTTATTTTAATAAGTGATTGCACATCATACCGAAATTAAATCTCCCGCCTACCTTTGTACTCCCTGTTCCATCCATCACTGTTACTGTTTCTTTTTTTTTTTTTTTAATTTTTTTTTTACTTTATTGATTTTTTTAGAGAGAGAGGAAGTGAGAGGGAGAGAGAGATAGAAACATCGATGAGAGAGAACATCGATTGGCCGCCTCCTGCATGCCCCACACTGGGGATCAGGCCCACAACCTGGGCATGTGTCCTGACCGGGAATCGAACTGGCGACCTCTTGGTGCATGGGTCGATGCTCAACCACTGAGCCACACCGGCCGGACTATTACTGTTTCTTGAGTATCCTACCAAATTACAAATATCTAAATAGATGTTATTTTTAAACAATAGTGTTTTATTTTGCCCCCACCTCCTGTTCTCTCTCTCTCTCTTTATATATATATATATATATATATATATATATATATTTAAAAATATATGACAGCTTTATTGAGGTATAATTCACATAACATTTACTCATTTAAAATGTGCAAGTCACTGGATTCTAGTTTATTTGCAGAGTTCTATGACCATCACCACAGATTGTTTTAGAAAATCTCATCACCTCAAAAAGAAACCCCATACCTATGTCAGTGAAAAGAGACCACATACTAAACCTGATAAGCTCAGGAGAGGCCTGCATGGTGCCCTTAGGAACTCAAAGACCAAAAGTAACCACACAGGATGGTCTGATACACAAATTCCTAATAGCGGGTTATGTCAGGCTGTCACTTCCTAGGACTGTAGCTTCCTTGACATATTTACCTTAAGTGAGCCTATTATCTTTTTGCATCTAAAGTAACACTTTTAAAAAAAAAATGTATTGATTTTTTTAGAGCGAGAGGAAGGGAGAGGGAGAGAGAAACATTGATGAGAGAGAAACACTGATTGGCTGCTTCCTGCACAACCCCCACTGGGGATGGAGCCTGCAACACTGGCATGTGCCCTGACTGGGAATCGAACCAGTGACCTCGTGGTGCATGGCACAATGCTCAGTCCAGAGTAATCTTCTTTACCAGACCCTTCAAGGCACAACCACTGGCACCAGAGCACAAGACCACAAAACTCCTATTGTTATCTTGTTGCCCATATACCACCTCTACATACTGTAAATGTTAATTATCCTGTACGCACCAATGTAAAATAAGTATGTGCCCTGGCCGGTTTGGCTCAGCAGTTAGAGCATCAGCCTTCAGACCGAAGGGTCGCAGGTTTGATTCCCCGTCAACAGCATGTACCTGGGTTGCAGGTTCGATGCCAGGCCTTGGTCGGGGTCATGTGGGAGGCAGCCAATCGATGTGTCTCTCACACATCGATGTTTGATGTTTCTGTCTCCCTCCCTTCCTTCCACTCTATCTGAAAATCAGTGGGAAAATATCCTCAGGTGAGGATTAACAACAACAGAAAAATGAAATACATGTCTCTCTGTTTTGCTTTTTTTTTTTTATAATGCAAAAACAGGTTTATTTGTACACACACTAATGAAGGAAAGCAGTCTTCTGTCACATGGAGACAATTAAGATTCTTAAGTAGCTGATTTTGGGACCTACTACAATGGGAAGACTTGCTTTGTTGCCTTCAGATGTTTGTCTCTTTACCTGACACTTGAGGAGGCTTTTTAATTTTTTTTTTTTTTTTTTTTTTTTTTTTTTTTTTTTTATCCTCACCTGAGGACATTTTTTCATTTTTTGTTCAGATAGAGTGGGAGGGAGAGAGAGAGAGAGAGAGAGAAACATCGACGTGAAAGGGACACATCGAGTGGCTGCCACCCGCACGACCAACCAGGGCCGGGGACAAACTGCAACCGAGGTACATGCCCTTAGCGGGAACCGAACCCGGGTCTCTCTGTACCGCAGGCCGACGCTCCAACCGCTGAGCCAAACTGGCCAGGGCTGAGGAGGCTTTTTAAATGGGTCTTCCTCCTGGGCCTGCTTTTCTAATCCCTTATGATATACAAACTGGTGTTCCAGGTAGTTTGTGTTCCTCTTCTGTTTGTCCAGGAACTTTCCCATGAAATGTAAGAGATCAGTTTCCTCGTTGGCAGAAGCCATGGTCTTCAGGTTTAGCAGGAGTTTGGTTAACTTGTTCTCTAACTCCAGAGCAGACTCCAGAGCTTGTACTCCGGTTATCTATGTCAGGCCTCTTTATCACCGGAAGGCAGATTTTACTCTCACGTTTTCTTAGATATCTTAGGAGTTGCTTTGCATGTTCCCTCTTCACCTCAGCTTGGTCTTCAAAGAATGTGGCAAAAAGAGGTGCTCCTATGTCTTCGTTGTAATAAAAGGCCATAGATAAATAAGCATCATTGATGTGCAGCTCATACGTTGCCACGTGATTAATAGCAACCCTCCAATCTTCAGAGAGGAGGTTGTGGCCCGGGGATGCCATCTCAGTGTTAGAGAAAACCAGGCATAAACAGTGCTCTCTGTTTTGCTTTTTATTCAATCGCAGAGATTTCCCCCGCTTTGCTTTCTCTCCCCACCTTAATCTACCACCAGTGGATTTCATTACATCTCTTTTGATTTTTTTTTTTTTTATCCTCACCCAAGGATATATTTATTGATTTGAGAAAGACAGGAAGGGAAAGAGAGGACGAGAAAGAGCGAGAGAGAGCGAGAGGAAGATCCATTGATGGGAGAAACATCGATCAGTTTTCTCCCATATGAGCCCTAACCGGGAATTGAACCCACAAGCTTTTGGTGTACAGGGACAACGCTCCAACCAACTGAGCCACCCAGCCAGGGCTCCTCCTTTGATTTTTTTTTTTTTTTATCCTTACCCGAGGACATTTTTTCCATTTTTTGTTCAGATAGAGTGGGAGGGAAAGAGAGGAAGAGAGAGAGAGAGAGAGAGAGAAACATCGACACGAAAGGTACACATCGAGTGGCTGCCTCCCATACAACCCAACCAGGGCCGGGAACAAACTGCAACCGAGATACGTGCCCTTAGCGGGAACCGAACCCGGGTCTCTCTGGACCACAGGCCGACGCTCTGACCCCTGAGCCAAACTGGCCAGGGCTCCTCCTTTGATTTTAATGTATAAAATAAGCTGCAGGCCCTGGTGGAATGCTCAGTTGGTTAGAGCATTGTCTGGAAACACCAAAGTTTTGGGTTCGATGCCCTCTCATAGCACATACATGAATCAACCAGTGAATACATAAATAAGTGGAACAACAATTCAATGTCTCTCTCTCAAATCAATAATTTTTTTTTTTAAGCTGCAAAACAGTCATTCTCCAGAGCATTTTCTCAGTCTGTTGAGATTGTGCTTTGTGGTGATATGTCATTAGCTTGGCTCAGATAAACTTATAAAAATTCTCTACAAGTTTGGATGATTCTTATGTGAACACCTACTAGCAGTCATTCCCCATTTCTCCCAATTTTCCTCAGCTCCTGGCAGCCACAAATCTTTTGGTATATAGATTTCATTCTGGACATTTGACTTGTTTCTACCTTTTGGCTATTGTCAGTAATAGTGCTGTTAACATTCATATACAAGTTTTTGCGTGGACGTATATTTTCAGTTTTCTTGGGTATGTACCGCCGACTAGAATTGCTGGATCATATGGTAACTCTGTGTTTAGAATTTTGAGGAACTGCCAGACTGTTTACACAGCAACTGTACCATTTTACATTCCCATCTGAACTGTATGAGCGTAGCTGCAGTTCTGCAACTTGCCCATTTTACTCCAGGACACATCATGGTCACCTATCCAACTCATATGTACAGATCTGCCACATTACTTTTTTTTTTTTTTTATCCTCACCCAAGGACATTTTTCCATTTTTTGTTCAGATAGAGTGGGAGGGAGAGGAAGAGAGAGAGAGAGAGAGAGAACATCGATGTGAAAGGGACACATCGAGTGGCTGCGTCCCGCACGACCAACCAGGGCCGGGGACAAATTGCAACCGAGGTACGTGCCCCCAGCGGGAACCGAACCTGGGTCTCTCTGGACCACAGGCCGACGCTCTATAACCGCTGAGCCAAACTGGCCAGGGCTGCCACATTACTTTTGATTACTTTGTATGAATTTATCACTTATTTAACCAGATTCCTACCAAAGGACATTTAGATTGTTTGTAAATGTCCATCACCGCAAATAGTGCTGCAGCCAATGTTCTTGTACAAAGGGATTTATGGATGATTTTTCTTTTCTTTTTTTTTTTAATGTTTTTTATTGATTTTTTAGAGAGAGACGAAGGGAGAGGGAGAGAGAGATAGAAACATTGATGAGAGAGAAAAGCATCAACATCAATTGGCTGCCTCCTGCACGCCCCCTACCAGGGATTGAGCCACAACCTGGGCATGTGCCTTGACTGGGAATCGAACCAACCTCATGGTGCATAGGTAGATGCTCAACCACTGAGACACACCAGCCAGGCTGGATGATTTTTCTTTTCTTCCTTTTGATTATTTTAATTTTTGTGTTTTTCTCAATCTTTTTTTAAAAAAGGTATAGGTAATACTTTATTTCTTAAGCTAAGGGGTGGGTACATGAATGTTGCTATCCCTTTTTGTATCTGCTAAATATTTCATAATACATTTTCAAAATTTTATAAAAGGTATAAGTGTGGCCCTGGCCAGTTTGGCTCAGCGGTTAGAGCATCGGCCTGCGGTCCAGAGAGACCTAGGTTCAGTTCTTGCTAAGGGCACGTACCTCGGTTGCAGTTTGTCCCCGGCCCTGGTTGGGTCGTGCAGGTGGCAGCCACTCGATGTGTCCCTTTCACGTCGATGTTTCTCTCTCTCTCTCCCTCCCACTCTATCTGAACACACACACACACAAAAAGGTGTAAGTGTGATGCCTGCTAAAACATGGGTGAACCTTGAAAACGCACTGAGTGAAAGAAGCTGGAAACAAAAAGCCACATATTGAAGGATTCCATGTGAATCTATAGAGACATAAAGCTGATTAGTTGTTGCCAGGAACTGGAGGGAGGAGAGAATGGGGAGTGACTGCTAATAGATATGATTCTCTTTTAGGGGAGATGAAAATGTTCTAAAATTGACTGGGATGATGGTTGCACAACTCTGAATACACTAAAAACCACTACACTGTATACTTTTATTATTATTATTATTATTTTTCTTTTAATTATCCTCACCCGAGGACATTTTTGCATTTATCTTCAGATAGAGCAAGAGGGAGAGAGAAAGGAAGAGAGAGAAAGAGAAACATTGATGTGAGAGAGACACATCAAGTGGTTGCCTCCCACACGACCCCAACCAGGGCTGGGGACAAACCGCAACTGAGGTATGTGCCCTTAGCAGGAACCGAACCCAGGACTCTCTGGTCCGTGGGCCGACGCTCTAACCGCTGAGCCAAACTGGCCAGGGCTATACTTTTATTATTTATTGGTTTTTAGAGGGAGAGAGAGACATCGATTTGTTGTTCCACTTATTTATGCACTCATTGGTTGATTTTTGTATGTGCCTTGACTGGGGATTGAACCCACAACCTTGGTGTATCGGGACAGTGCTCTAACCAACTGAGTTACCTGGTCAGGGCTACACTATCCACTTTTAATTAAGGTAAATGAATTCTATCTCAATAAAGCTGTTATTTAAAATTGGTGTAAGGCAGTTTAATAAGAATGACAGATGACAAGTGTGTTGGGTGTCTTGCTGTGGTGGAGTATTCCTATCGGTGTTTCGACCTTAGCAGGACTTCCAGGCATATTAGACCATTTTGAGTTTTTTTGACTCTTCACAGGTGCCCAAGGGGGCTCAGTGGCCCGGACGCTCATTGAAGATGGGACGTTTAGGGTTCGGGCTGTGACCCGGGACCCTGGGCAGAAGTCAGCAAAGGAACTGAGGCTGAAAGGTGCAGAAATAGTGCAGGGAGACCAGGATGATGAGGCCAGCATGGAAATGGCCCTGACCGGGGCTCATGCCACCTTCATCGTGACCAACTACTGGGAGAACTGCAGCCAGGAGCAGGAGGTCAAGCAGGTGAGGGCAGACAGGAGGGTGTGGGGAGGCCAGGGCTAGTTGTAGGGCATCTTAAAAGGAGCTCCCAGGTCCTTGTTGGTTCCTTGGAGGCAGCTCTAACTTGCCAGTGGGGCCTACCCTGCCCAGGACCAGTGACCATTGCAGACCTTTTTCCTCCTCTTCCATGCAGCCTTCCTAGATTTTGATGAGGGTAGGAGGAGGCTGCTTTCTCATCCAGTGACTTTATTTTTTCATATTCATGTACAATACAATTCACCCTTTTAAAGTGTGCAATTCATTGATTTTTAATATATTCACAGAGTTGGGCAGCCATCACCACTACCTAATTTCAGAACATTTTCATCACCCCAAAAGGAACCCTATACCTGTTAGCAGTCACTCCCCACTCCCTGCAACCCCAGGCAACCACTTATCTCCTTTGTCATCCAATGATTTTTTTATACTTTCTAAAAATCTAACTCTGGCCCTGGCCCGTTTGGCTCAGCGGTTAGAGCATCGGCCTGCGGACCAGAGAGTCCCGGGTTCGGTTCCCACTAAGGGCACATACCTCTGTTGCAGTTTGTCCCCGGCCCCGGTTGGGGTCGTGTGGGTGGCAACCACTTGATGTGTCTCTCTCACATTGATGTTTCTCTCTCTCTCTTCCTCCCGCTCTATCTGAAGATAAATGCAAAAATGTCCTCGGGTGAGGATAAAAAAAAAAAAAAAAAATCTAACTCTGTTGACCCATGATTTCTTATAATAAAATACACACATTTTAATTGTACAGTTTGATAAAATATGAAAATAAATAAACGCATATAACTGCCTTCTGATCAAAATGTATTTCCATCAATCCAGAAAGTCCCCCGTGTCTCTTTTTACATGTTTTATATTCCTTTTTATTCTGTTTTCCAACCAGATTCTCTCTAGGTAGGTGGTTATTGAGCCTAGGTGATGGTAGGAGGGATATGAGAGGAACTGTGAGACTTGGCCCTCTTTTTGTCTCATTGAAGATTGAGACACTTGCACAGTGCCTGACACATAGAAGGCACTCAGGTTTTTGTGGAAGGTATAGTTGGTGCCAGAGGAAAAGCACTAGGCTGAGAATTATGCACTTCAATGTTCAGTCCTGCCTCATCCACAGCTAGCCACGGCTATGACTTTGGACATGTAACTTCCCAGCTCTGGTCTTTGTTTTCGTCCTCTGCAAGGTAAAGGGAGATTGGACTGGGTCACTGGTCTCCAAACTTATTTTTAGCCTTGACCCTTTCTTTGATTACAGCTTACATGGAAGCCCATTCCATAGAGAGGACAAAGACAGCTTTCTCTGATTGAAGCAGATCTCATCTCATCCTGACAGCCTGTATTAGTGCCCCTTGGCTGCTGTAACAAATGACCACAAGCCAGGTGGCTCAAAACAACAGGAATTTATTCTCTCTCGGTTCTGGAGGCCGGAAGTCCAAAATCAAGGTATTGGCAGGGCCACGCTGCCTCCAAAGGCTCTAAGGGAGATTCCACTCCTTGCCTCTTCCAGCTTCTGATGGCTGCCACTTCTCCTTGTGGCCACATCACTTCAGTCTCTGCCTCTGTCTTCACATGGACTTCTCTCCTGTCTCTTACAAGGATACTTTTTATTGGGTTAAATGGGTAATCCAGGATAATCTCATGTCAAGTTCCTTAAGTTAATTACACCTGCAGAGACTTTTTCCAAATGTCACATTCACAGGTTATGTAGCAGGTAGTATTGTGGTCCCTATTTCACTGATGAGTCCAGAAGGGTTAGATCACTTGTCCAGCATCCCACAGTGCATTGCAAAACCAGGACCAGAACCCAAGTGGCCTGTGTGCTTGACCGCCTAGCTGCAGCACCTCCCTTTTGGAATCCTGGGCTCTCCAAGGAAGACGATGTAGCAGCAGATTGCACATAGGTGGTTTGCAGTCAAGCACATCAAATAGTAGAACAAACCAGATGATCTAGAGAAGTGATGCTAACGTTCTGTGGGCGGTATAGGTTTACAATCTCATGTTAAAGGCTGTGATGCCATATGTGAGCATCATTCTGGAAGAGGGTCCTTATCTGAGGGATGAGTGGTGTTGGACTCTTAGCATCAGGCAAAGTGGCAACCTGGGTTGGAGAGCTGGGCTACTATTTGGGACACACGTCCTCCATCCTAGCTTTGTGGTTTCTCCCTTCCTGCCTTCCAGGGAAAGCTGCTGGCCAATTTGGCCAAACGCCTGGGCCTGCGCTATGTTGTCTACAGCGGCCTGGAGAATATCAAGAAGCTGACGGCGGGGAGATTGGCAGCAGGCCACTTTGATGGCAAAGGGGAAGTGGAGGAATATTTCCGGGACATAGGTGTTCCCATGACCAGTGTGCGGCTGCCCTGCTATTTCGAGAACCTCCTCTCTTACTTCCTACCCCAGAAAGCCCCAGATGGAAAGAGCTACTTGCTGAGTGAGTGCCCTTCCTCCTTGAGCATCTGCTCTCACTGTGGAGCTCTGCCTGTCGCAGAAAGCTATGGGCTTGTCCTCAGATGGTTCTGGGTCTGAGTCCTGGCACTCACCTTAGGCCTGTGACTGTGCAAGGCATGAAACCTTGCTAGGCCTCTGCTTCCTGCTCTGTGAAATGGGCATAACATTGAATTTCGCAGGGGCAATGAAAAAAATGTACCTAGATGTGGCAATCTGATCTTTGTCTGATGGAAAGCTTTACAGAGACAAGTGCGGTTATTGTTACTCCTTCAAAAATAAGGAGAGGATTTGGAAGACGAGACCCAGTTGTAGAAAGCGGAAAGCACTTTCTTCTCAATGTCCATTTGCACATCTCTAAATGGCTAGATGCACTGGACCCTGGCTTGGAGGGAACTTTATATAACTTGTGTCTTGTCAGTTAGCCAATGGATTAGAGCAGGATGCTCAGGAGGCCAGAGTGGGAGGGGTGAGTGTCACCACTCCCCCTCCCCCCATCATGTGTAAACACTGGCTCACCCTCGCTCAAGTCCTGTCCACCGGTGAGCTATTTGGTCATAGACCAGGAGGTGTCTAAGTCATGCCACATGCTCATCTGTGCAGATGCTGGTTGGTTGGCTGGTGGGAACACCAGTCTCTACCCCTTGGCAAAGGGCCCATTGTCCACTCCAGGACGTGTCACATGCCAGCACGTCTCTCTTCCCCTTTCCTCCAGGCTTGCCCATGGGTGACATACCCATGGATGGCATGTCCGTCACCGACCTGGGCCCTGTGGTACTCAGTCTGCTGAAGATGCCAGAAGAATACATCGGCCAGAACCTTGGGCTCAGTACCTGCAGGCACACAGCAGAGGAGTATGCTGCCCTGCTCTCCAAGCACACTGGAAAGGCTGTGCACAATGCCAAGGTGGGCCCCTCCGCCCCTGCTAGTCATTTCAACCCCCAGGAGGGCTTTGTGGGTAGTAGGAAGGGAGATCAAGGGCAAAGTAAGTCTGAATTCAACACAACTGTGAACATTCATGTTGTGCTGTTCTTGGGAGCCGAGTATGGCTGCTGAGTGAAATTTCTGGCTTAGGTGGTTGATCAAGTAGAGAGGAAGGTTTCCAAGAAGAGAGGAGCCAAGACCAGGAGTGAAAATGCAGGGCTGCTGGGCTCCTCTGGGATGTGACCTGAGGGAAGGGAAGAAGGAGGAGGCCAGAGAGAGAGCCCCCCACACACATGGCTTCGGTGGGCAGGAGGCACTCAGTACCCTCCTTTCCTCTCTGGCCTCAGTCTTCCAGTCCAGACCCTGGAGTTTCTTGTTTCTTGTCATTCCCCTTATGAAAATAAGACCTTCTCATTAAATAAAATCTGGGAAACTCCTAGGTGTTAAAAGACAAAAACTACCCGCATAACCCCCAGACCCAAACAGAGTAATCATGGGGCTTTGAGGCCAGATTGACACCCCATACTTGGATCCTGGTCCCAGCTGTTAACACTCAGCAGTGTGTGTGTGACCTGGGGCGTGGTTCCTGACCCCTCTCTGCTTGTTTCTTTAGTCCATGAAATGAGTGTATGAATAGTGTCCCCTGCTCAAGTTGTGA
The DNA here is from genome assembly GCA_030848825.1 of Tadarida brasiliensis. NCBI lineage: Eukaryota > Metazoa > Chordata > Mammalia > Chiroptera > Molossidae > Tadarida > Tadarida brasiliensis. The sequence continues at coordinate 114,137,125 of CM061258.1, forward strand.
GGATTGAGTGGAACAGACCTGAAGCTTAGCATAGTGATGTGCACTAGAAAACAGGCACTAAGTGTCTGTGTGTCACTAGTTAAAGAAAAGCCTGAGGCAGGTCATGGAGGATTTGAGAAGATGAGTTCAGATCCAGTTCAGTTGGGAAAAGGGAACAGCTTTGGTTTTTTAGCAAGAACGTAATGTAAGCAGAGTTCTGATTTGGAAGGAACTGAGTTTCCATCTCAAGCTCTTAAATTGACCTAGAACAGTAGTTTCCAAACTTGGATCTTTTAGAATGGTTTCAGATGGACTTAGCAAGGATCTTAGTAGGCACTGAAGTGTCCCCCAGCTCTCACCACCTCATCAGGGTGCTGAGATGTTGATGGATCCTCACAGACCACCCCCCCTTTGGCTTCCAGACAACCCCAGAGGACTATGAGAAGCTTGGCTTCCCTGGCGCCCAGGACCTGGCCAACATGTTCCGTTTCTATGCCTTGAAACCCAACCGTGACATCGAGCTGACCCTGAGGCTCAACCCCAAGGCCAAGACGCTGGATCAGTGGCTGGAGCAGCACAAAGGGGACTTTTCCATCTTGTGACCCTGCCCACCTCTCAGCACCATCTAGGGAGAGGGGAGGCACAGGCATAGTGATCCTTTCTTGTGTTACAAAAAAAAAATTATCTTTTAAATAAAGGCCATTGTTCTTACAGATGGCTTCCAAAAGAAAGGGGCTTTGTTTCTGGGACTTGGGCTGGTATGGCAGCTGTTGGGCACTGATTCCAACAGGAGGCACCAGTGGTGGGGGGCCCATCCCCCTCTCCCTGCAGTGAGGGGGTGTGAGGGTGGAAGAGGCATTTGTTAACAACCCACAGACTTAAATGCAATTTTAAGTTTAGTTCAATAGGTGTGAAACAGCACTGTGACCACAGCCAGGGAGTGGCTCTGACCACCCTGTTCCACATTGGAAATTCCCTCAAAGCATGGACAGAGTCCAGAACACAGAGGACTCCCCATGCCAGCCAGGAGTCACACCTTTCGATCCCTGCACACACACCCTTCATCTCCAGAAAGCTAGCGAGGTCAATGATGGGGGCCTATTCCTTCTTTGAACTGAGGGCGGGAAGACTGAACCCCCCCTCTCCCTTTCTCCTTACCCTTCTCCTGGGTGGGGCCTACTCTGTGTGTAGCCTCAAAAATGTGTGTGATTGTCAAAACAGGCTGGAAAAACAACAAGTGGAATGTGATAGATCTGTGGCCACAGGTCACCATATTGGACACTGCTGAGAAAAGGTGATGCTGCTTGCAGCAAGGGCTGGGAGTAAACCCATGAAGTAACAACTCTGCCTTGTTTGTAGTGTCCACCAGGCATCTGGATGGCAGAGTGGTTCAACCTTCCATCTCCTCCTTCAGAAAAGGAACCAAGGCCCAGAGAACACAGGCCACTCAACCAAGTTTCAATGGCCCGGGTTCTGTGGCAGGCTTATTTTCTGTGGATTTGTGCCACGGCCCTTTTTACTACCCTTGATACCTGCAGACTCATGGAAAGGGGTGGCAATTCTACCAAAGTCATATAATCTGTTTATTAATTTTAAAAGCATTTCTTTGACAACTTACTAGTGTGCTGAGTCCTAATTACAGTGTTAACCAAAAAAGTTATGCTCCCTGCCTTGAAATTAGTAGGAGAGCCAGATACAAATGTGCAATGAATAATTACAGGTTGACATAGAGCTGCAGAGAACAAGAAGGATAACAATTGGAGGGACCTAATTTAACAGGGATGGGGACAGCCTCTGAGGTCCAAGGGGAGGACAGCGAGCCTCTGAAGCAAGGTAGGAGGGAAAAGACCACGACAGCTTGGGATTCCAAGCCACCTAGGCCAGCAAGAGAACATGAGAGGTTATTTGCATCCAGCCCTATGTGATGCCCAAGTCCCCCTGGCCCCAGGGTGGGAAACTCACCTGTCCAGGGCTGTGACTCATTGTGCTGAGATCCTGGAGTGGCAGCAGTTAGTACAGAGCCTGGGAAGAGCCGCTATGCCCAGGTCCAGAGTGAACCAAAAGCGAACTTGGGTGAGCTGACATCGGACACCGGGTCTTCACCCACAAGTGGCAGGGCCTGGGAGCATTGCTGAGCCCCTCTAGTCTGATTGCTCATCTGGTGCTGCCTGGCTGGGTTGTTGGGAGGGCACCATGAGATCATTTGTGCAAAACAATGTCTGACACCCCCAGTCACCTCCCTCCTATCTAACACTTGTGGTCAAACCCTGCTAGCCTCTCTAGTGCCCTTCAGCTTGTTCCTGTCCCTCTAATAGCGGGCCCCCACCAGCCCCCACCCCAGGTGTGGCCAACGCAGCCAACTGAGGTGTGAACAGTCCATGTCCCAAATCCAGTGAAGCGAATAGAACCATGCACAATTCAGGATGCCCATGTGCTATGAACTATCCACACCGCACATAAAACCCAAATCTGCCCAGCCAGTGTGGCTCAGTGGTTGAGTGTTGACCCATGCACCAAGAGGTCACTGGTTCGATTCCTAGTCAGGGCACATGCCCAGGTTGTGGGCCCAATCCCCAGTGAGGGGCATGTAGGAGGCGGCCAATCGACGTTCTCTCTCATTGATGTTTCTCTCTCTCTCTCCTCCCTTCCTCTCTCTCTAAAATCAATAAACAAAAAATATTTTTTTAAGAAAACCCAAATCCTAGGCAGTGAAACTACTCTGTGTGATATTACAGTGGTAGATTCATGTCATTATACATTTGTCCAAACCCACAGAATATACACCACCAAGAGTGAACCCTAATATAAACCATGGACCCAGGTGATTATAATGTATCAATGTAGGTTCAATATTTATAACATATACCATTGTGTTGATAATAGGGGGAGGCTGTGTGTATGTGTGTGGGGGCAGGGGGCATAAAGTCTATTAAAAAACAAAAACCCTAGTATTTTCAACCATTTGACCTGTAATAGACATTTATGTCCACCTGATTACCTTGTCTCTTGGCAATAACCAAATGTGGCTGGAAAGAAGGACCCTTTGCCCATACTGGATATTGAAATCAGGTGCCCTGCCTGGCCCAGTGTGGCACTGTCCCAACTTTGAATCACTACAGTAAAAAAGTACTTGGAGGTCACACCACATGTTGGGGACGACTCCCAGTGCCACCACGTCATCCTACTGGTTGAGGTGTTCCCAGCACAAGTCCTAATCAGGTAGACTGCCATGTGTGCCTGGTCTGAAGTTTTGTCCCTGAAATGCATCAATTAGCTGCCATCATTTGTTTTTTATTTTCTTAGCTGTGGTAAAATAAACAAAACATAAAACTTACTGTTTTAGTCATTTAAAAAATACTTTTATTGATTTGTAGAGAGAAAGGGAGAGGGAGAAAGAGAAACATCGATGTGAGAGCACAACATCGATAGGCTGCCTCTTGCACACCCCATACTGGGGATTGAGTCAGAAACCTGAGCATGTGCCCTGACCGAGAATCAAACCAGCAACCTTTTGGTGCGTGGGACGATGCTGAACCAAGCCACACTGGCCAGGGTTATTTTAATCATTTTTAAATGTACAGTTCAATGGCATTAAGTACTTTTTTTTTTTTTTTTTTTTTTGCATTTATCTTCAGATAGAGTGGCTGGGAGAGAAGGAGGAAGAGAGAGAGAAACATCGACGTGAGAGAGACACATCGAGTGGCTGCCTCCCACACGACCCCAACCGGGGCTGGGGACAAACTGCAACCGAGGTACGTGCCCTTAGCGGGAACCAAACCCAGGACTCTCTGGTCCGCGGGCCAATGCTCTAACCGCTGAGCCAAACCGGCCAGGGCAGGCATTAAGTACATTAATTGTTTATATATATATAAACAATTTTATATATATATATAAATATATATATATTAAGTACATTAATTGTTTATATATATATAAACAATTTTATATATATATAAATATATATATATGTTTTTATTGTTTTTTTTAGAGAGAAACATGGGACAATTTGTCCCATGGACTGAGAGGTCCTGGTTTGATTCCCGGTCAGAGCACATACCTGGGTTGTGGGCTCGATCTCTGGTGGGGGGGTGCGGGGGGCAGATGATCGATGTTTATCTCTCATGTTGATGTTTTGGTCTCTCCCTTCCTCTCTCTCTCTAAAAAGTCGATAAAAACATTTAAAATGAGACATTCATAGCAGTATTATTGATAATAGCAAAAAATGGAAATAACCTGAATGTCTATCAGTGAATGAATGGGAAAAAAATGTGGTCTGTTCATACAATGGAATATTCTTCAGCCATAAGAAGAAATGAAGTACTGATTCATGCTACAACATGGATAAACCTTGAAACATTATGCGAAATGAAATGAGAAAAGAAACACAAAAGGTCACATATTGTATGACTCCATTTAGATGAAATGCACTGAACAGGCAAAGCCATAGAAACAGGAAGTAGATTTGTGGTTGCCAGAGACTGAAGGACTTGGGAGAAAATGGAGAGTAACTGCTGATGGATATGGAATTTCTCTTTGAGGTAATCAAAATTTTCTAGAATTGAGTGGTGATTGTTATACAACCTTGAACTAAAACCCACAAAACTGTACACTTTAAAGATGAATTGAGCCCAGCTGGTGTGGCTCAGTGGTTGAGCATTGACCCATGCACTAAGAGGTAGCTGGTTCGATTCCTGGTCAGGGCACATGCCCAGGTTGTGGGTCCAATACCCAGTGCAGGAGGTGGCCAATCGATGTTCTCTCTCATCGATGTTTCTATCTCTCTCTCTCTCTCCCTTCCTCTCTCTCTAAAAATCAATAAAGAAAAAATTTAAAAATAAAATAAAATGAAGATTAAAAAGTATGAGCCGGTGGGAGATCACATCCACAACACAAGGCCAGTGTAGAGCAAAATAGCTTTATTTATTAATACATATGCCTGGGTGGAGGCAGGCCAAGCCGAAAAGGGTTTAGCACCGAGTCTTTTTTGTTGTCCGCTTTTTTTTATCCTCACTTGAGAACACTTTTTCATTTTTTTGTTCAGATAGAGTGGGAGGGAGAGAGAGGAAGAGAGAGAGAGAGAGAGAAACATCAACGTGAAAGGGACACATCGAGTGGCTGCCACCCGCATGACCAACCAGGGCCGGGGACAAACTGCAACCGAGGTACATGCCCTTAGCGGGAACCGAACCCGGGTCTCTCTGGACCGCAGGCCAACGCTCTAACCGCTGAGCCAAACTGGCCAGGGCTGTTGTCCACTTTTAAAGGCACCAAATTACAGGGGGAAAAATCTACATTCTCTTGCCGCTGCTTTTGGCACCGTTAAGGAGGGGAACTGATAGAGGGAGGCTAGGGGAGCTGTTAGGTCAGGGCCAGGGCAACCATTAATCTCTTTCTTCTCATGGTTCCTCTGTTGCCCAAGGCCTTCATTAACCCATCTTTATAGTTTTCTTTGGGTGTCTCAAGGCCCTCATGTTTACAAAAAAGAAACTGCCAGGGTGTGTACATGCAGTAACTGAGGGTCAGCATGGAGTTTAATTTTGTTAAAACATTATTAACCCTTTCAAAGATGAACAGTATGTAAATTGTATCTCAATAAAGCTGTTACCTCAAATCTGGATGCCGCCCTGGTTGGTGTGCCTCATTTGGTTGGAGTGTCATCCATACGCCAAAAGGTGGCAGGTTTGATTCCCAGTCAGGGCATATACCCGGGTTGCGGGTTCGATCCTTGGTCGGGGTGTATGCAGGAAGCAACCGATTGATGTTTCTCTCTCTCTTCTCTCCCTTCCTCTCTCTAAAATTGAATCTTTAAAAAAAGTCTTTTTTTTTTTTTTTTTTTTTTGGTATGTACCCCTAGCGGGAACCGAACCCAGGACTCTCTGGTCCGCAGGCTGAGTTCCAACCGCTGAGCCAAACCGGCCAGGGCTAAAAAAAGTCTATTAAAAAACATTTGGATGCCCAGCTTCTCTTTGAAAGGACCAGAAGATATGGCAGCACTGGGTCTGAATTCCTGCATAGCCAGCCCCCTGCCCTACCTTGGGTGGAGCTGAAGAGTGGCTGTCCCCTTTAAACACGGCAGCCATGGTCTCCACCACTCCCTGCTGTCTCCCAGGCACTGCAGCTACAGGTCAGAGCCCACTTTGTTTTTGTTAATCGTCACTGGAAGATATTTTTCCATTGATTTTTAGAGAGAGTGGAAGGGAGAGAAGGGAGTAAAGGGAGAGAGAGAGTGAAACATTGATGCGAAAGAGACACGTCGATTGGCTGCCTCCTGCACATGCCTGGACCAGGGTGCGGATCAAACCTGCAATCCAGGTATGTGCCCTTGACTGGGAATTGAACCCACAATCCTTTGGTGTGTGGGCTGATGCTCTGATGAGTGAGCCACACTAGCCAGGGCCCACTTTATGTAAAGTTCCTTGACTGGCCCATGTGTGACCCTTCACAAGGATCATGCCAAATAAGCAGAACTTCTGCTTAAAAGATATAAAGTTCAAGTTGCACACTGTTTATTAACAAGAGTGCTGTATGCCTCCTGAAAAAGCCATGACAGCAGATATAATTCAGCTCAGTGACAGGCTCCAGTATTACAGAACAGAGTAAAGGGCAGGGCAGTTCCTGGATTGTCGGAGCAGCTGACAGACTTGTGGGACTAGAGATTCTTGTACATTCAGAGGGGGGTTTTCAAGACAGGGAAGTAACATTGCATTCAAGTCCACCAGAACTCAAAGGCTTCAGGAGGAGGAGGATGGCTCAGGTGGGAAAACAAATTAGAACAGGCCTGCAGGTGGGGATGGAGACAAGGGCCAGTGCCCAAGTCTGCATCATCCCTATGTGACTGTGCCTTCCCTAATCCATACTCCTAATATTTCAGCAAATGCGCAACACCCATCTATCTTTCCCCTTCCTCTCAATCCCCAAAGGCTCGGGGGCCTAGAGATACTTTTTTTTGGTATTTTTATTTTATTTTTTTAATCCTCACCTGAGGATATTTTTCCGTTGATTTTCAGAGTGGGAGGGAGGGACGGAAAAACATTGATGTCAGAGAGACACATCGATTGGTTGCCTCCCACATGACCCCGGCCCCAATCAGGGTCGGGGACCAAACTGCAACTGAGGTACATGCCCTTGACCAGAATCAAACCTGCAACTCTTTGGTCCATGGGTCAATGCTCTAACCATTGAGCAAAATCAGCCAGGGCTTTTTTTGTTGTTGTTGTATTTTTAAATGCCTCATTTCACACTCCAGCCTCAACTCAGGCTGCAAAGTTGTCTGGTGACAAATGCCTCAGAAGCCAGCTGTGGGAATAAACCTAATCCAAGCCTCGAGTGGGACTTGATGCTAGATTTACACTGCCACCTTCCTACATTGGCGGGGAGGACGCTCAGTACAGCAATAATGGTATTGCTAGTAAGAAAATCCACTTTTTTCTCTCCAAATCTTCTAGACTTCTGCTTTCAAAAGACAGAACATGAGTGGGACTCTGCTGACTTCTCCAGGAGGAAAACTAAGCTGTCACAAGATGCTCACCTAGCTTCCTGCTGCTGTCCCCGGGTCCAGGACTGTGAAGGGGCCCATGCTGAGAGTCCACATCAAGTACTCAATTAATACCTGCTGAATGAAGGACACGTATCTGAAACTGGCAGGTCACTGCTGAGCCCCTTTCTTGCCCATCAGGTCTTTCCCACCCTTTTCGTCTAACCCAGCAAGTGTGCTCACACCTCAAGTTGCTCAGCTTAGAACCAGGGGCTGGTCTGAGAGATGTGCCCGGAGCCCACTCAAGCTGTCCCAGCAATGAGGCTCCACAGTCTCTGCTGGGAGCACAGACTAGTCAAGCTACAATGAGCAGAAATTTTAACACAAAAAAATATGTTACGCCCTGGCCGGTTTGGCTCAGTGGTTACAGCATTGGCTGCAGACCATGGGTTTGATTTCTGGTCAAGAGCACATACCTGGATTGATCCCCAGCCCCTGTTGGGGTTGTGCAGGAGGCAACCGATCAATGTGCTTCTCTCACATCGATGTTTCTCTCTCTCTCTCCCTTCCTCCCTTCTACTCTCTCTAAAAAAAGTCTCAGGTGAGGATTAACAACAAAAAGTGAATATTCCTCTGAAAATAATGGAAGGAAAAATAGTCTAGTGAGGGAGACAGTGATGTAGGACGCCACACTGTACATCTCTTATGGCACAGGCTCCCAAAGAAGCAGCTACCCACCAAATTCCAGAACATTCATTCAAATCAGCACATTGTCCCATGGCAAGCTCCCTGCTCTGGGATCTGGGCTTGAGAGGGTCAGCACTGGTCAAAGCACCACCCTTCCATCAGTGTGCGTGTGCTCTTAGGCAGGCACGACTCTGTGGACAAGGCCAGCCACCTCTAGGAAGGCCAGCAGAAACTTGGGCAGCCTGATCTGCAGATGTACACCATATAAGCCCCTGCTAAGCCACCTGCAGAAAGCTGCTTGAACTCTTTCAAAGAAGAAGTGAACACAACATAGGTTTTAAATATATTTTTGCAGTAGATCATCTTTTACATTGATACAGAACCATTTTACATTCGTAGATCAGACACTAATAGATGCTTTATTTTAGTAAATTATAAGGAAAACAAAAAGGAAACTATTCAGAAGTGTTCTCCATTAGCCTGTCTTACCACAATGGGATGGTCTGAAAACATGTGGAATCTACACATTCTAGAAGCTGAGGTGGGGAAAACTGTTTTGCTCTGGCTGGATGGTAGAGAGCCTTCAACTGCTTAGACTGTGCTTTCTTTTTCTGAACAAACATTTATACAGGAAAAGACGATGATCCTTAGTATTAAATAATTTAAACACACTTCTGAAAACAGGTGTCAACAGTATAAGTGGTGAGAGCCAAGCTGTGGCAGGCAGTGGGGATAAGGCTCTGGGATAAGGAGGCTGGTAGCCAGGCTGTGGCCAGGGATGGCTGTGGTCCAGCTGAAGGGCAGGAGTCCCACTCACATCTGGCTTCCAACAACAGAACTCAACAGTCATAGACAAGAGGCCACCCCGGTGGGGTGGGAGGGAGAACTGTCCGTTCTGACAAAGATCACGGCCCACTTCAGGAGCAGCATGTCCAGGGACTCTCTTTGCATGTGCCTCCCCAGGCCCCCATGTTCCAGCTGCTTGGTACCCTTGGGAAGTAAAATAAACTCCAAGAAGAGCAAGGAACACCTCTCCTGAGGGGTGCACAACACTGGGGGCAGGGAGCTTGCAGGCCCCAAGTTCTTGGAAAAAACAACCTGTCAGGAAAGCCTCATTCCAGAACCTCCCAGAGGTTTGATGAGAGGGAAAGTAATCACTTCACAACTCGGTGCAGCTTCAGGCTTCATTTTTAAGCTGTAAGCATGGCCTTTAATTTTTTACTAAGATTTCCACCACATTTGATTCCAAATTACAGTGTTGGCTCTACAAGAAGTGTCGAGATGTCCTTCTCTGTCTGAGACAGAAGAGGCTGAGTTACACCTGTGGACAAGAAACTTCTACCAGCCCTTAGGCATGCCACACCTTACTGCCCAGGGGCTGTCCACCATGACCATTCTGTGGAGAGGTGTGTTGTCACATGATTTTTCTATTGCCAAGGCAGTCCAGAGGGCCTGTGCAGGCAGGGCTCGATGCTGCTGTTCTGGATTCCTCCTGTCTCCAAGTTGCCCTGGCCACAAGGAGGGGCTGCTGCTCCTGGCTTAGTTTCCAGTGGACCGTTTTCCTGAGCCAAGACACAAATGGTTATAGTTTACTGGCATTGCAAGAACAGCATACTTCTGTGGGTGGGCTTCTATCATCCCTGGGAAGGAGTTATGCCAGGAGCCCCAGCCACCAGGAACCCGCACAAGTAAAATGTCGGTCCCAAGAACCCAATTACCAAGCACAACTCCTGGCAGTCCCCGGAGGTTACATGGCCCTACATCCCCAGGCAAGACAGGCGCTATGAAACAGGTGGGGAGTTGGAGAGATCTGAGTTCTAAGCCTGGCTCTGCTATGACTTGCCCTCTATGACTGTGGGCAACCTGATTCCCACCACTGTGGGATGCAGTGCCCCTGGGAGCTGGTGGAGGGAAGGCTGGGAGACAGCTCCCAGTGCAGTCTCTCCCTGTAGCCTAGTTCAGCCCTGCACTGCCACTGACTGCCATGTCACCTAACGCAGGTGTTTCCATGGGCCAAGAGGCCTGGCTCCAAGGGGAGCCAGATACACCACGCCTGAGACTGGTACCTCTTCCAACTCCGGGGACAGGGGGGCATAAAATTGGTTAAAGTAAGGGAAAACATGGATTAGTTCACAGAGGGAAACAAAGGGGAGACACCTCAAGGGTTTTCCTACCTCGGCTGGGTATCAGGAGGTAAACATTTTCTTAAGTTTGGAAAGGAATCCCTCCTTGTCCTCCCCAGCCTCAGGCCTAGCCTTGCCTCCTGCGGAGCTATCCATGGTGCTGCCACCTGGGCACAAACAGCAGAAAAAACTGGGGTCAAGGGCCCACACCTCCAGGTGTCCCATCCCAGGCCCCGCCTACCCCCACCTGGCCACCCAAGAACTCCACACTCAAGAAGCCACCAAGTGCCACCTCGAGAAGAGAGAGGGCAGCTCCTAAGTCGGCCAAGGCTGCCTCGCCTTGTCAGATGACTGAAGGAAACAGGCCACTCAGCACTTTAGTATCCCAACTGCTCCCGGAGTCACTGAACCACAAGAGGGAAATAAGAAACAGAGCCAGACAATCACCAGCTGTCTCCATTTAAACAACTGTAACAAAAATATAGCCCAACGTCAGATGTCTTCCTGGCCAGGCCACAAAGCTTCAACATGAGCTCATTTAATCCTTAGGATGACCTTATAGGTAAATTTCAGATGAACAAAACAAAGAAATGGAGTCACAGAGAGGTTAGGTGGTTTGCCCAAGGTCACAGAGTAAATGGGAGGGAGAACCCAAGCAGTCGGACTCCAAAGCCCAGGCTCTTAACAATGACAAGACCAACCAGCCAGCTTCCACACTCCACACATGAGCACGTCTTTGGGATACTCGGGAAAGGATTCACTGCCTTTCAGAATCCCAGACATATATATTTCTTATCTGTAACAACAGTAGCGAAGGACCCTGTATGTCACTGGGCAAGATCTCCCAGTGAGAGTTATGAGTTAGATTATTAGACCTGTACTCAACATTTTTTTTTCTTAAAATCCTCACCTGAGGATATTTTTCCACTTATTTTCGGATAGAGTGGGAGGGAGAGAGAGAGGGAAACATCTATGTGAGACAGACACATTGATAGGTTGCCTCCCACACGACCCCAACCAGAGCCAGGGACCGAACCAAAACCGAGGTATGTGCTCTTGACCAGAATCGAACCCTCGACTCTTCAGTCCGTGGGCAGACCTCTAACCACTGAGCCAAAATGGCCAGGGCTGTACTCACCATTTTTAATTTTAAGGTATGTTTTTAACATGCTAGGAGATGTATGTCAAGCACAGTGCATAGGAAAGGAAAGAACGGTCATGATCCCCAAGATCACGGACTAAGACACCTTCCTTAATGAGAAGCCCAGGGCAACAGGTCTCCAGCAGAAGTGGAACAAGGTTGTCCTACGTCCAGCCCCCCAGGTAGTCCTCTGAACTGCTTTGCTCTCACAGCTCAGGAATGTCCTCAGAGAGACAGCAGTGACCCTGAACATGGATGTCCTCACAGAGGTCTGAGCAATCACCAAAGTCAAGGCACTGGGGTGACACCTGATTCCTAGGGCCAAATAGGCATTTCTTACCTGCACTTTCAGAAGGTGGAGCTACACAGCCTACCACAGAGGTCAAACCCAAGGCCAAACATGACTTTCAGACCACACATGACTTTCCTAAGAAGGGTTATGTTTCTGTCTCTCCCTCAGAGTGTTTCTCAGCCGATGGTTAGGAAAATAAACTGAAAACAACTCAGCCAACATTTATCATAAACCAGCCTTGGGCCAGGAGCTATGCAAGGTGCTGGGGACTCAAAGATGAAACACTGTAGTTACTACAGGCAGGGATTCCAGGTCAAACTGTCTAATGGCCCTGGCCGGTTTGGCTCAGCGGTTAGAGCGTCGGCCTGCGGTCCAGAGAGACCCGGGTTCGGTTCCCGCTAAGGGCGCGTACCTCGGTTGCGGTTTGTCCCCGGCCCTGGTTGGTCGTGCGGGTGGCAGCCATTCGATGTGTCCCTTTCATGTCAATGTTTCTCTCTCTCTCTCTCTCCCTCCCACTCTATCTGAACAAAAAATGAAGAAAAAAAAAAAATGTCCTCGAGTGAGGATAAAAAAAAAAAGAACTGTCTAATGGCTCTTCACAAGGTGATACAAGGTGATGTCAGGGGAAGAATAACCAGATAACATTCATTCTGTGAATCTGTACCACCTTTTTGGGTCAAACTCCTAGTGTTATAAGAAAGGTCTAGCATTTATTTGGGGATTCTATCTTGTCTTATCTTTCCCCGTTATACTGCAGCTGGATGAGGGCAGAGATCTTCTTTCTCTGTGCATCACTTCTCAGCCCACAGTAAATGCTAAATGAACATCTGTTTGAAAAAACAGAGGCCTGCCCAGCCAGTGTGGCTCAGTGGATTGAGCATCCATCATTCCATGGATTGAGAGCTCCAGTTGTGGGCTCGATCCCCAGTAGAGGGTGTGTAGGAGGCAGCTGATGGATGTATCTCTCTCTCATCGATGTTTCTATCTCTCTCTCCCTTTCCCTCTCTCTAAAATAAAAAATAAAAACAACAACAAGAACAAAAAAAACAGAGGCCAACAGTACTCCAAGATATGACTTCTCAGAAAGGGACACCCCACAGGTGCAAGTGCAGGTCTACACACTCACAGCCTGACTCCCTGAGCCACATACACATACCCTGAGACAGCAGAGTGCCTCTCATTCTACTAATATGTCTTTTCCCTCACCTTTCTCTTGCCTCCACCCTGTATAAAAGGGATCTATGGTCAACACTGTCAGCCATATCAGAAAAGAGACATAGCAGGTGGAATTCCCAAAAATGAGCTCAGGAACGGGTTTTTACAGTTACAGCTAAATGTACATGTGTGTGTTGTCACAAGAATTAATGATGATCCAGAAACAAACAATGAGCCACACCATTTCTGTAATTCAAAAAGTCACGCAGTAATATCAGAGTGCCCCAATACCCGGTGTGCTTAAGCACTAAGAGTCCCTAAGCACACTACAGTCTTTGTGGTTCAGACTGGGGAAGAAGCTAGGGTCAGCCATTAAGGTTTTCAGCAGCTGCATTAGGGAACAAAAATAAACAAAGGATACTAAACCCACCAAAAACTTCAGGTCAGTTTCCTATGTAATTGTGTCTATTCCAAATGTATTCCAGGTACTCTTTCTCATAATGAAAGCAAAGACACTCAGGAATCAATCTGTATCTACAATGACTCTGCTGGGTCTCTAATGACTCTCCAACTCACATGTACTTAGAGATTATTGAAAAAAGTACACTTTAACCCAAGAACCACTGATAACTGAACGTAACTGTTTCTATATGACTTTAGTTAATACCTTCTGTTAAATGCTTGAAATAAGAGATTGAAACAGCTACTGAAATAAACAGGACTCACTGTTAGTGAAGTTATCAGGAAATGGGAATTATATGTACTGTCATATTTTCCTATGGGGACTGCAGTGTAAAGGGAGGCTTAACTAGACCCAGGCAGCAGACTGACAGTGCATTCTTTGAAGTCAATTCTAAGATTCCTAAATGCCATTTATGCCCTGGCTGGGTATTTCAGTTGGTTAAAGTGTTGTCCCAAATAGGCCAAGGTTGAGGGTTTGATCCTGGGTCAGGGTACAGACAAGAATCAAACAATAAATGCATAAATAAGTGGAACAACAAACTGATATTTCTCTTTCTCTCCCTCCCTTCCTCTCTCTCTAAAACCAATCAATAAATAATAAATAAATAAAAATAAAAAATTACGTCTGGGAGCCAAATTTCCCATCGGAATACAACTCTGAAATGACAATGGGAACAGAAAAGATATATAATTTGGCATATCCATTTCACTTTATAAACAACTTTTCAGAAATGCATCCAATACATACATTAAAGTTAAGCTATACTCAGTAAAATTCTGTCAATAAAAAAATTTTTTTGCCCTGGCCGGTTTGGCTCAGCAGTTGGAGTGTCGGCCCGCGGACCAGAGAGTCACGGGTTCGGTTCCCGCTGAGGGCACGTACCTCGGTTGCAGTTTGTCCCTGGCCCGGGTGGGGTCGTGTGGGTGGCAACCACTCGATGTGTCTCTCTCACATCGATGTTTCTCTCTCTTCCTCCTGCTCTATCTGAAGATAAATGTAAAAATGTCCTCAGGTGAGAATACCAAAAAAAAAAAAAAAAAAACTTTTTTTAAATCCTCATCCAAGTATGTTTTTCATTGATTTGAGAGAGAGGAAGAGAGACGGAGAGAGAAATACCAATGTGAGACAGAAACATTGATCGGTTGTCTCACACACGCACCGCAACTGGGGATTGAACCCGCAACCTGGGTATGTACCCTGATTGGGAATCTAACCCTTTGGTGCACAGAACAGCGCTCTAACCATTGACCCACACTGGCCAGGGCAATATAAATTTTAAAGGAAGAACTGCCAAAGTGTCAGGCACACAGGAAGCTTCCAATAAATCCTGGCTGAATGAGGGAAGAGGGAATTAGTTATCAGGACAAGGAACCATGAAAATAATGAGGGTTCTAAGGATACTCGGAAGCTGACTATATGATCAACTCTAAATTTAAGCTATCAGAAAGGAATTTTAAAAAATGACTGATGCCCAGCCGGTGTGGCTCAGTGGTTGAGCACTGACCCATGGACCAAGAGGTCGCCAGTTCGATTCCTGGTCAGGGCACATGCCTAGGTTTTGGGCTCAATCCCCAGTGGGGGGCGTGCAGGAGGCAGCCAATAGATGTTTCTCTCTCATCGATGCTTCTATCTCTCTCTCCCTTTTCCTTCCTCTCTCTCTCTAAAAATCAATAAAAACATTTAAAACAACAACTGGTGACTACTAATATCCAGCATTCTAATACAGTGAACAAGGCCCACGTCCTTGAGATCTCAAGTCCTGATGAGTGGGGAGAGGAGGAATACAGCTGAGAGCTATCTGCCTAACAAATCTCACATGCTACATGACTGTGGTAATATTTGGGATTCAGAAAGAGAAGCTGGAAGTACATATTAACAGTTATGTGGAATAATTATTCCCACTATTTCCACTTCTTTGTTGCTCAAGGATATAACAAGAAAATAAGGGAAAAGTATATGTACCAAACCATTTAAAACAATTACCTAGCCCCGCTTGTTTGGCTCAGCAGTTAGAGCATCAGCCCAAGGACCAAAGAGTCACAGGTTCGATTCTAGTCAAGGGCATGTACCTCGGTTGCGGTTCAATCCCTGACCCTGGTTAGGGTCCTCCAGGAGGCAGCCAATCGATGTGTTGCTCTCACACTGATGTTTCTCCCTCCCTCCTTCCCTCCCACTCTGCAAATCAATGGAAAAATATCCCCAGGTGAGAATTAAAAAACACCGACAACAAAAATACAAGTACCTAATCCATGTTTGGTTAGACCATAGACAGGATTTGTGGTGGCACTTTTTCACACAGGACTTGGTACCCTGGACTCAACAGTTCAGCAAATTCCATGTAAAGGCTGCTGCTGCTGGGACACCCTCCTTGCCGGGTGGGGTGAGGAGTGAGAATCCAAGACCAAGCCCTCCATTACACTGAGAAATCTACCCCCTGCTTTGAACTCCTGCTCTGAATGACCATATATAAACCTATTCAAGTTCTGAACACAAGAAGAGCATCTAGGACCCAGATCAAAAAAAAAAAAAAAAAAGATACAACAATGAGGAAACATGTTGTGCAGCTGAAGCCAATTACACTCTCAACACAGCCTGTCCTGACCCAGCAGTCATCCACCAACAGCGAACCAGCATCTCCACAGCAGAGCAACCTCCTCTCATGGGAAGAGGGTTGTGGTTGAGGTTTCCCATCACCAAAGCTTCTGCCCACGAGCATTTTGGTATCAAATATCACTAATATTTAACTACACTCTGTACACAGAGCAAGACATTTGAGCTCAGAGTAAATAAGGCACCTGTTCAGTGCCAGATGAATTCAAAGTTAGACCTGTTGGAAATAGGCAGATTTGGAGTCATGTGACTGTGGTTTTTAATGCTGTGGAAGATGTTGTTTACTAAGCACTCTGCAAATTTGGTGAAGCATTCTGGGTCAGGAATGATTAAAGCCTTCCAATCCATCTTCTTAAGCTGTTACAAAGAACTTGTATGTGGTGATGTGCCCAAGATCACAAGGCAAGTGGCAGAACCAAGGATAGAACTCAGAAGAGCAGTTCTCTGAAACAGGGCTGCTATCTGGCAGGAAGCAATCTGGTACTCTCTAACAGAGGAAGGAGGAGCAGCCGTGCTCTGAAATGCAGTTATACTTGGCTGTTCCAAGCCCTCAGTTCCCCTCTTTCTACTGTGTTCTCGGGAGGCTCCATGAAGATCCCCAAGTGGAAACCACAACATGCTTCTATGGGACTGAGAGGATGCCCACGTGCCGTCATGCCACCTTACCAGTACTTGTGTTGGTGACGCCATTCACTGTCCCCTCCACGTCAGTCTCATCCTCAGCGTAGCTCAGGATCAGGCTGTGTTGCCGACTTGTCAGTCTCCTGTGGAGCAAGCACAGCCAGTGCAAAGTGTTTCCTCTGGGCAGCTTTTTAAAGGATGAGGCCTGGACCAATGTGGGAAATGTGGGACCCCTGACCCAGGCAGAGTATACAACCTGATGGGAAGAGCCATGACCTCAAAGCTTCTGTAAAAAAAAAAAATCTCCTAGGCCCTGACTGGTTTGGCTCAAAGGTTAGAGCGTCGGCCCACGGACTGATGGGTCGCAGGTTTGATTCCGGTCAAGGGCATGTACCTCGACTGTGGTTTGTCCCCGACCCTGGTCAGCGTTGTGCAGGAGGCAACCAGTCGATGTGTCCCTCTCACATTGATGTTTCTCTCTCTCTCTCTCTCTCTCTCTCTCTCTCTCCCCCCCCCCTCCCTCCCTCTCTTCCTCCCTCCCACTCTATCTGAAGATAAATGGAAAAAAAATATCCTCGGGTGAGGATTAAAAAAAAATCTTCTAAAATACCCTAAGTTTTAAACAAACTGCCACTGTGGCTGTGCTAAATAGTTTATTGGGGGAGAAAAACAAGCTTTTATAAGTGTGTGTGTGTGTGTGTGTGTGTGTGTGTGTGTAGGAAATTAGAAAATTAAAAGGAGTGCTAGAAATCCAGTTCGCCCAAACAGAGTTGGCATGCCTGTTCTGGATGCCCATAGCACTCTGCTTGGATCTTTCTCCCAGAGGACACAGACATCCTGTGACGTGATCTGGTTATAGATCTGTCTCTCCCACCAGACTGTGAGCACCCTGAGAGCAATAATAAAAAAATCAACAGCAGCAACAGCTAAGCATTCCCTATGTATTATTTATTTAATACTCCAACTCAAGGAGATTGACCTTATTTTAAAATGTTTTTATTGGCCCAGCCAGTGTGGCTCAGTGGTTGAGCATTGACCCATGAACCGAGAGGTCCTGGTTCAATTCCCAGTCAGGTCACATGCCCAGGTTGCGGGCTCGATTCCCAGTAGGGGGTGTGCAGGAAGCAGTCAATCAATGTTTCTCTCTCACATCGATGTTTCTATCTCTCTCTCCCTTCCTCTCTCTCTAAAAAAAATCAATAAAACATATTAAAAAATAAAACAAAAAGTTTTATTGATTTTTAGAGAGAGAGGAAGGAAGGAGGAGAGATAGATGAAACATCAACGAAAGAGAAACATTGATCGGCTGCCTCCTGCACATGCCCTACTGGGGATCAAGCCTGCAAGCCGGGCATGTGCTCTGACTGAGAATTGAACCAGGACCTCTTGGTTCGTGGGTTGATGCTCAACTACTGAGCCATACTGGCCAGGCAAAGTCAACCTTTTAAATTACGTCCACTTTGCAGATGGAAAAGTTGGGCAGGACACACTGACTTAAAGAAGTAAACTGCTGCCCTGGCCGGTTTTGCTCAGTGGTTAGAGCATGGGCCCACGGACCTGAGAGTCCCGGGTTTGGTTCCCAGTAAGGGCACGTACCTCGGTTGCAGTTTGTCCCCGATCCCAGCTGGGGTTGTGTGGGTGGGAATGTGACTATGCGTCTCTCTCACAGAGATGTTTCTCTCTCTCTCTTCCTCCCTCTCTCCCTCCGCCTCTATCTGAAGATAAATGCAAAAATGTCCTTGGGTGAGGATTAAAAAAAAAAAAAGTAACCTGCCTGGCCCGCCAGTGTGGTTCAATTGTTGAGCATCGACCCATGCACCAAGAGGTCGCCAATTCAATTTCCAGTCAGGGCACATGCCCAGGTTGTGAGCCAAATCCCCAGTTGGGGGGCATGCTGGAGGCAACCAATCAATGTTCTTTGTCATCGATGTTTCTATCTCTCTCTCCCTCTCCGTTCCCCACCCCTCTCTCTCTAAAAAATAAAAAATAAAAAGCAACCTGCATGCCCTGGCCTGTTTGGCTCTGCGGTTAGAGCATCTGCCCTTCAACCAATGAGTCTCAGGTTCGATTCTGGTCAAGGGCACATACCTCAGTTGTGGTTCATCCCCAGCCCTGGTTGGGTTGTGCAGGAGGCAACCAGTCAATGTGTCTCTCACATGGCTGTTTCTCCCTCCCCCTCCCTTCCTCCTCTCTCCTTCCTACTCTATATGATGATAAATAGAAAAATATCCTCAGGTAAGGATTAAAAAAAAAAAGAAGTAAACTGCCTAAGCCCCAGCATTTCCAGTGGCAGAGCCACAATGGGGCCAGGTGGTCTGGTGGTGCTAAACCACCACACTGCCACACTCAGCATAGGACCTGGAGGTAAAAAGCCCTCTACTGGCCTCTACTTGATGGTGTAAGTGTGCAGGGATTCCAAGGGCCTCGCCGTGGCTAAGTGGGCACTTACTTTGGAACTCTTATCTTGACATGAATGTAGTGATCTCCGTAGCCATAACTGTTAATCCGGGGAATGCCTTTCCCACTCATCCGTATCTTCTGGTCTGTCTGGATCCCAGGGGGGATCTATAAGGAAAGGGAACCTGTGGTTTTCCTTAGTCTCCAGTTGCCCATTTGGGTTTCTAGACAGAGTCCACCAACAACCACATGAAAACTGGCTAAGCTGGGGTCCACCCTGTGCAGAGCCAGTAATGAGGATGTAGGGGCAGGTGGTTTGGACAGGTGAGCCAAGGGAGGGAGCATGGAGACCCAGACCTGAAAGAGGCAAAACCAACACAGGGGCGTGATGCTGAGGCTGCTTCATGGCCCAGCAAAGGAGGGAATGTGACTCAGGAATTACTGTCCCTGGTGATGACACACTCAAGGCCCACAGTTTGTGACTGAAACTCAAGGAATGGCCAGACGTTCCTCCTTTCTCCCTCACATCTCATTTCGCTTGAATCCCCAACATGTTGGTTGTTTACAGGTACTAGCCACTTGTCAGCCATTTTCCATCTCATGGAAAAAACAAACAAAAAAAAGCAATAAAGTAGGGGGTTGGCAAAGACAATCTTGCCCTCTTACCGTCACGTTGATTGTCTCATACAGGCCCTGGGCTCTGGCTGTCCCACCGAGAATAGCCTGAGCTATAGAAATAAAGAGGTCGGAGTGGATGTCTGCACCGTCCCTCCGGAACACTGGGCTTTTCTGTACCTAGGGCCAAACACAAGAGATGGGCATATATACACAGACAGGTCTTCTGGAGGCTGGACATCAGCCTGTCTCAGCAGCCCAAGCTCAGGACCAATGTTACACTGTATAGGCTTGGAGCGTAGCACTGAGGAAAAGAGCTTACTTTCACCAAAGTGAAACACTACACCCAAGTTACACATCAGACTCATTTCTATACTGCAATGCAAGAGTGCCTAGATTTCCTCAGGCTCAGATCAAGCTGTTCAACTGTGAACAGAAATAAAGTAAAATTGGCTTTTTGAACATTAAAAAAAAATCTTACTTTACTAGAAAATAAAGAGGAACACAGACTAATACATCTACTAAGGCAAAAATAGTTTTCCAAATGGTCATTTGTCACAAGCTGCCTTCAAGACAGATGGATAACACTAGAATTATTTTGATTTCATAAGCACTGTTTGTTGTATCTCAAAGACATTCCTTGCCTTCTGGTGATTTCTTCTCTCTCTCTCAATTTTTACTTCTCCATTATTAGATGGGAACAGAATCTGAATTCTCTACCAAATTTTTTTTTTTTTTTATCCTCACCTGAGGACATTTTTTCATTTTTTGTTCAGATAGAGTGGGAGGGAGAGAGAGGAAGAGAGAGAGAGAGAGAAACATCGACGTGAAAGGGACACATCGAGTGGCTGCCACCCACACGACCAACCAGGGCCGGGGACAAACTGTAACCGAGGTACATGCCCTTAGCGGGAACCGAACCCGGGTCTCTCTGTACCGCAGGCCGATGCTCTAACCGCTGAGCCAAACCGGCCAGGGCTCTACCAAATTTTCTTATCGACTGGCTTCCAGCTTGCTGTCTTTGTCTTTAATTTCTCAGTCTAGAATATTCACCCTTTAGATTATTTTTGTCTCTTTTAAATTATGAAATATTTCACATGCATATAAACTGCAAAGTAAATAAAATACTACAAATAAGATGTTATGAACGCAGGTGAAGTCTCCTTGCTTTCTCCTCACCCCTCCAGAGTTAACTACATTGCTGAATTTAGCATTTATCATTCGTACAAGCATCCTTTTTTTGTTGATGTTAATCCTCATCTGAGGATATATTTTCCATTGATTTTTTTTTTTTGAGAGTGGAGGGAGGGAGAGGGGGAGAGAGAGAGAGAGAGAAAAAAAACCATCAATGTGAGAGAGACACATTGATTGGTTGCCTTCTGCATGCACCCTGACCGGGGCCGGGGATTGCACCTGAAACCCAGGTATATGCACATGCTCTGGACTGAGAATCGAACCTGTGACGCTTTGGCATGTAGGCCAACGCTCCAACCACTGAGCCATACCAGCCAGGGCCATCTTTTAACTTTTACTACATACTTACATGTCCTTAACATAAAACATCATCTCAAGTAGTTAAAAATTTTTTTTTCCTTTATTGATTTGAGAGAGAGAGGGGGAGAGATAGAAACATCGATGAGAGAGAACATCGACTGGCCGACTCCTGCATGTCCCACACTGGGGATCGGGCCCACAACCTGGGCACACATCCTGACCGGGAATCAAACCGGCGACCTCTTGGTGCATGGGTTGACACTCAACCACTGAGCCACACTGGCCGGACCATCTCAAGTGCTTTAAAAGATGATATAAATGATCTTTCCTGCATCCTCTTGCAAGCTTTCTTCCCCTCCTCTCTGTAACTGAGAAGTCTCGTTATATATGTGGTCCAGTTTCTTCCCTCTGACTGCTCTGCAGTCCTCTGACCACAGCACGGTTCACCTGCCACTCTCTTCTCCAAGGATAGCAGGTTGTTGTCAGTGTCTTGCTACTACGAATGAGGCTGTCACACACACCTGTGCCTCTGCCTGCTGCACCTGTGTGGGCTTTTCTCCGGTACGTATCTAGTGGAATTGCCAGTAGAAGCCGTTATCTCCTTTAAGGTTTCGCTTATCTCAGAAAACCAGGTTTGCCCTCGTATATAGTAGGTAAAAAACTGTTCCTTTGGCACAGTTTTTGTCCCTACCAACAATTTGATACATAAATAAAAACACAGGGAGATGTTTTCTGTATTTTTGTTTTTTGTTTCCAACTTGTAAACATCTTGAAGCAACTCTGTTCTCTCCACACCTAGCACAAAAGCTTGATGGTAACATATTTAAAAAAATTTTTTTTTCCTTTACTGATTTTACAGTGAGAGGGAGAAAGAGATAGAAACATCAATGAGAGAGAACATCAACCGGCCGCCTCCTGCATGCTCCCCACCAGGGACTGGGCCCACAACCTGGGCATGTTTCCTGACCAGGAATCGAACCAGTGACCTCTTGATACACGGGCTGACGCCCAACCACTGAGCTACACCGGCCGGACAATGGTAACATATTTAATAATGTTACCAAGGTGGCAACTGTTCCCCTTAGAAATGCGGATGGCAGGACATGCCCCATGAAGCTCCCACCTCTCTCCACCAGAAGCCTTGGCTGCATATGCTCCAAGACAGCAAGGCCCCAACAGAGGCTTTGGCAGCAGAGCACCTACCCTGAACGTGATGAAAATTTCTCTTTTTCCTACAGGCATCCTCACAGTCTGGCCATCCTCGACTCCTATGAGTGAGAAAAGTTCAGAAAAGAATGATTATTTGCAGATTTCCCAACGCATTTTCTACTCTGGATTCAAGCCCCCAAGTTCCTTACTCATTCTTTTTTATTTTTTTATTTATTTATCCTCACCCGAGGACATTTTTTCATTTTTTGTTCAGATAGAGTGGGGGGGGGGGGGGGAGAGGAAGAGAGAGAGAGAGAGAAACATCAATGTGAAAGTGACACATCGAGTGGCTGCCACCCGCACAACCAACCAGGGCCGGGGACAAACTGCAACGGAAGTACATGCCCTTAGCAGGAACCGAACCTGGGTCTCTCTGGACCGCAGGCTGATGCTCTAACCGCTGGGCCAAACCGGCCAGGGCTCCTTACTCATTCTTGTTTCTCATTAATGAAGAATACCACAGTTATTCAATATGGCAACAAGCGTGACTTTTCAAAGGTGCACCATTCAATAACTCATAACCAAACAAGGGCACCTTCTATTTATTAATTCAAGATTGCTGAACACCTACGTCTTACCAGACCCACATAGTACTTCAGGGAATGTCCAGTCCAGTAGCAGAGGCAAATATTAATCAAACAACAATACTAAAAATGTGTCATTACAAACAGAGCCATGTTCTCAGAAGGAAAAAGTCACAAGTCCAGACTAACGTACATCTAAGGAACAGAAAAGGTTCCAGGTGGCTTCCCTGGGGAAGCCCATAAGACGGCTAAAAGGATGGTGGGAGGCAAGTTTCAGACACAGGGAATAGTATATGCAAAGACTCTGTTCTGGGAGGCATTACATCCCGTTCAAGGAACTATAAGGAAATCGGGAAGGCTAGTAAGAAGGGAGGCTGGAGAGGCCAGCAGGGGCTAAGACAGGAAGCCTTTTCTTGTCCCCTGAGAGTTACCGCTGGGTCTCCAATGGGGCGAGTGGTATGATCAGACTGCCCTGCAGAAAGAGCACCCTGGGAACAAGAGCCGTTAGGGAGAACAGTCACAGGCTGCACTGGCGTACAGGAGGAGGGGTGGTGGTGCAGACTGGGCTAGCAGTGCGGACAATGCTGGCCTTATGGACTAAAAACACAGATGACGAAGGAGCTCCATCACTGTGCATGGGGAAGAGTGAACATGTCAGGTCCTTTCTCCCCAAAGCGACATGTAAGTGTAGATATTTTTTTCGTGATCTTCACTGAAGGATATTTCCATTGATTTTAGATAAAGTGGAAGGGAGAGAGGGAGGGAGAGAGAAAAACATTGATGTGAGAGAGACACATTTACTGGTTGCATCCTGCATGACCCCAACCAGGGCTCCAGATCGAACCTGCAACCCAGGTATATGCCCTTGACCAGAATTGAACCTGAGACCCTTCGGACCATGGGCTGACACTAGAACTGCTGAGCCAAACCGACCAGGGCGTAAGTGTAGATTTTAAGGATAACTAGTGCAAAGAGAAAAATGGAAGGAGATTCTGGTTCCTCCTCCAGCCCAGGGCTCCAGGGCCTTAATATTGGCTCTTACAACAGCCAAATCACAAGGAACTCAGCTCTCAGTCCCATGTGTGTGGAGAAGCCCAGAACACACCTGCAGGCACAGGGACAACCACTTTCTTCTTCTGCTTGGCTTGTCCTGATCCTCTGCATACCACACAGGGAGACGTGATGATGGTGCCTCGGCCACCACATCTCCGACACGTGGAGCGCATCACAAAAGGGCCTGTATTTATGGTTTCCTGATAAAAAAAGAGAAGAAAAATGGAACCCCTAAGTACACAGGTAAACTCTGACAGCCAAGACTTTGGGACCACAATATGCACACATATGTTTCACTAAAGACTCTTGTTCTGTTCTGGCCAGGTAGCTCAGTTGGTTAGAGCATTGTGCCAATACACCAAGGTTGCAGGTTTGATCCCCGGTCAGGGCACATACAAGAGTCAACCAATGAATACATAAATAAGTGGAATAGCCCAGCTGGTGCGGCTAAGTGGTTGAGCATCAACCCATGCACCAAGAGGTCGCTGGTTCGATTCCCAGTCAGGGCACATGCTCAGGTTGTGGGCTCAATCCCCAGTGAGGGGTGTGCAGGAGGCAGCCAATTGATGTTTTTCTCTCTCCCTCCCTCTCTCTCTCAAAATCGATTTAAAAAAAATACAAAAAACAAAAATAAGTGGAAGTAGATGATTTTCTCTCTCTAAAATAGACACATGTTCTGTGTGCATACAGAACTAAACATACTGCCTAAGAACACAGGTGCAGGTGCACAGGCTCAAGCTATTAATCTGAGCTTCTAGAACCCACTGACTTCTGAATTCCTAATCACCAAGTTGATTACAAGAGACTGAAAAGTGAAATACTGTCTCTTTCTATAAAAGTTCCTAAAACCCCTGGGAACTAAGCAAATACATGTTAATGTTTTGCTTAGTTTTTTATTCACTTTGTTAGAGGGAGAGATAGAAATATCAACGTGAAAGAGAAACATCGATCAGCTGCCTCCTGTATGCCCCCTACTGGGGATCAAGCCCGCAACCCCGGCGTGTGCCCTGACTGGGAATCGAACTGGGACCTCTCAATCCCAAGCAAATACATTTTAAAAAGAGTACTCCACCTCTAATTACAAAACTGATAGTTGGGAAAAACAGGAAAATAAAGAGGAAATGACAACTGAATGCAATCCCATACCCAGAGCTGCCAGTCTGATCAGTAAGCCTACTATTTTGCCCACTCCAAGGAAGGAGCAGCACAGGCCTCTCTGTCCCCTTAAGGCCGTACAGGAAGAACTGGGCTGATTTTATGAACTCCCCTGAACAGGTCCTGTCCCACTGTTCCCACCCTCTAGCATGGGTACCCAGGAGCTATGAGGCCAGCAGCTCCTCTTGTAGGCACTAGTGCTCCTCAGGCTCCTCCTCCTGGAATGTCTTTTCCCTTATTCCCCCTTATGCAATCCCCCAATCCTTCAGGAGCCTCCCCAGCTCCACCAAGGGCTGGTGAAGCCTTATGATTTGTGGCCACTCCCATTAGTTCCTCACTTGGCATTTTATTTAACCTAACATCTTCGGATTTTTTTTTTAATCCTCACCCGAAGATACTTTTTTTTTCCTTTTATCTTCATAGAGTGGGAGAGGGAGAGAGAGAAACATTGACTGGTTGCCTCCCACACAACCCCAACTAGGGCTGGGGACTGAACCGCAACCGATTTGTGCCCTTGACCGGAATCAAACCCATGACTCTTCAGTCCGATGGCCAACGCTCTAACTGCTGAGCCAGGGCAATCTTTGGATTTTTAAAAAATTATCAAATAGCCCAGCCGGTGTGGCTCAGTGGCTGAGCATCGACTCATGCACCAAGAGGTTGCCAGTTCGATTCCCAGTCAGGACACATGCCCAGGTTGTGGGTCAAATCCCCCGTGGGGGGCATGCAGGAGGTGGCCAATCGATGTTCTCTCACGTTGATGTTTCTATCTCTCTCTCCCTCTCCCTTCTTCTCTAAAAATCAATAAAGAAAAATAAAAATCAAATACATTGTAGGTTCTATTCCGTCAGGGAACATGCCTGGGTTGCAGGCTTGATCCCCAGTAGGGGGGGTGCAGGAGGCAGCCAATCAATGTCTCTCTCATCAATGTTTCTATCTCTCTCTCCCTCCTTTCCTCTCTCTCTAAAAATTAATAAAAATGTATTTAAAAAATAAATAAATACAATTCATGTCCTGGCCGGTTTGGCTCAGCGGTTAGAGCATCGGCCCATAGACCAACGAGTCACAGGTTCAATTCCAGTCAACGGCACATACCTTAGTTGCGGTTCAATCCCCCGCCCTGGTCGGGGCCCTGTGGGAGGCAACCAGTCAATGTGTCTCTCTCACATCGATGTTTTTCTCTCACTCTCTCCCTCCCTCCCTCTGTCCTTCCACTCTATCTGAAGATAGAGAAATATCCTCGAGTGAGAATTAAAAAAAAAAAGTTAAAGGAGACAAAAGATAAGACAAGCAAGTGCTATGCAAAATCTCGGTTGGATCCTGAACCAGGGTAAAAAAGGACACTGTAAGGACAATTGAATTAATTTAAGAACAGATAATGGTATTGTATCAACATTAAATTTCTTGATTTTGACAACTGTACTGTAGTTATGTAAAGAATGTTCTTGTTGTTAGAAAACATGTACATACTGAAGTATGCAGGAATAAAGAAATAGAATGTTTGCAACTTACTCTCATTCAAATGGTTGGAGGAATGTGTGTGCATGCATGGGTGTGTGCATGGGCAAACAGAATTACATACACAGGGAAGAGAAGGGGGAGGGAATGAGCACACCAAGAATGACAAACAAATAGGACAAAATGTTAACAATCAGTGAAGCCAGGTAAACGGATTAAAGGAGTAGTTCTTTATACTGTTTCATAAGTTTGAATTACATCAACAAGTTATCAAAAAGAAAAAATGATTACCCTTCAAGCAGTGTCCCCTGACAACCCCCAGTTGGTTTCAAATTACCAAAATATCCCAAAGTGTATTTTCAGAGAACGCAGCTAAGTTTCTTTGCTCTATCTGTATTGTTGACCAAGACAGAGCACACCTGGAAAAATACAAAAGGTTCTAGATAAAATAGCCCCATCTAGTTATGAATTCTCAAAGCCCTAGGTACTGCTGAAAAAATATTCACAGAAGCACAGAGAAAAGCAGCAGTGGAAGTGCGGGTGGGCATGAGGTGGGAGTCCCTGGGAAGGGGGGGGGCAGGACAGGGTGGCTCTAATTCGTTCTTACCATGCCGGAGCCACCGCAGTAGTGGCAGTGCTGCACCTTGGTGCCAGGCTCATTTCCCTTGCCATCGCACCGCTCACAGGTATCGGTGATGTTCACAGTGAACTCCTTGTTGACACCCTTGGCAGCTTGATTGAATGTCAAATCCATGATGTACTAAAGAAATCAAGGGTTGGCCTGTCATCTTTCTTAAAGTAGGGGATGGTGCTAGTCAGTACTTTGCAGTTACTTTACTTTTAAAGACTTTTTTAGAGCAGTTTTGGTTTACACTAATATTGAGAGGAAGGTACAGAAATTTTCCACATACCTCCTGTCCCCACCCATGTACAGTCTCTCCCATCATCATCACTCACCAGAGTGGTACATTTTTTTATCAAGGATAAACCTACATTGACACATTATCACCCAAAGCCCACAGTTTACATTAGGGTTCTCTCTTGGTGTTGTATATTCTATGGATCTAGACAAATGCATAATGACATGCATATATCATTATAAAATCACACAGTATTTTCACTGCCCTATAAATTCTGTGCTCTGCCTATTCATCTCTTCCCTCCCTACTTTACTTTGTAACTGCTCTACTCACCTGTACTCTTGTCAATTAAGAATAGATGGGACTCACCTGTTTATGCCCTACTCCTTAGGATTTTTAAGAGGTAATGTTTGTTTTAAGTAAAAATGTACTTTTCAACAAACTGTTCACAGATAATACTTGTATACAGTCCTTACAAATAGCTCAAATGATCCACAATCATAGCTTAAATCATAAACATTCTCCCTCTCTCTTCAACTCTGATAATGTCTTATTAGGACACAAATATAGAAGAAGTAGGATTGGGAGTGTCTCCTCACTGGACTGAGCTCTCCTAGAATAATGTAGCAGCTGTAGACAAAATACACCCTAATAATGGACTCTGAGACCCTTAGGTGCTGCCTGGTTAAGCAACTGCAAGACTCAAGTGTAAACAGATGTACACATTATTACCTGTATGATTTTTCAAATTTTGAAATTATTTCTTACCAAAATGGCTGCCTTCAGATCATTCCATTTAAACTGCTTTGCCTTTTTCTTTGAGAAACAGAAATTGATAAAATCTGTTTGCATCATGCTTAGCAGCTAAAATTGGAATGGTTCTTCAAAATGAGCTTACCTCCTGAGGCTGACTGAATACACTCTGGAAATCTCCAAAAGAAGATGACGAGAACTCCCCAAAGATCTTCCTAAAGAGCTCCTCTGGGTCGACAGTGGGGCCTCCTTTCCAGTAGCTCTGCCCAGAGCCACCAGCCCCAGGATCAAAGCCAGTGGAGCCATAGGCATCATACTGCTTCCTCTTCACTTCATCACTCAGCACCTTCCACAAAAGGCACAGTAGTTAAGTGTCCCTAGTTCTCCCAAGACCCAGGGACACAGACACCAAGTACAGACAATGATACTGTATCAACATTAAATGTTCTGATTTTGACAATTGTTTTGTAGTTATGAAAAAGAATGTTCTTCTTAGAAAATATAGAAATACTTAGGAATAAAAAGATACAAAGTCTGTGACTTACTCTCAAAAGGTTGGGGGAGAATCTACACACACACAGAGTAGGTATTTGATATCCTACATATCCTGAATCCCTTCAGCATGGTCAGTCTGGGAAGAAGGTCTACTTTTAAATAACTCTAGAATTGTCCAGTAGTTTCATGTATGTTCTGTCCCTCTGATTACATTTAAAATTCCCCCAGGGCAGTGGTGGTCTTCTACTTTTACAGAATCCACCATCCCCACCAGAAAGCAATGCCCTAAGTAGCAGGGGTGATGAAATAGGTGTGGAACCACGGGGGAACCCAGGTGGAGCGGGGGTGCCGGGAGACGCCCCCACCGCGGGGGAGCCCAGGCGGAGCGGGGGAGCTGGGAGACGCCCCCACCGCGGGGGAGCCCAGGCGGAGCGGGGGAGCCGGGCGACCCCCCCCACCAACGGAGGAAGCAGGCAACACACAGGAGAACTGAGCAAACTGAACAACGAAATTGACCCAGAGACATGGAGGGTGGAGTACGGGATGACGGGCCTCAGAGGAGGGGGGGAGGCGGGGGAAAGAGATAAATCACAGAGCCTATGTGCATGGGTGCATAACCAACAGACATGGACAACAGGGATGGGGAGGAGGAGAAGGGGAGGGGGAGGAGGGTGTCAATGGGGGAAAAAAAGGAAAAACATCTGTAACAAAAACAAATTAATAATAAAATAAATTATAAAAAAAAAAATTTAAAAAAAAAAAGAAATAGGTGTGGAATTAATTCAACAAGGTGTTCCCCAACCCAGCTACAAATCCAAGCTTTGTTAATACAGATTGGATCCTGCTTTTCATTGATATTCCAAGTAACATCTAGTATGAGACCTGGCAATCTTTTTTTTCTTTAATGAGATGATCTGGTGCAGGGACACAGCCTTCATACTGGACCTTATGACACGTCAGGCTGCCCTATGCAGCATACTCTGATGCATGAGTGCAGCTGAATGACAGTGACTGCACACACACCAGTAGGCTGTGTTACCTCATAGGCTTCTGCCAGCTGGGAGAACTTCTCCTTGGCTTTGGGATCATCCTTATTCGTGTCTGGGTGATATTTCTTGGCAAGCTATGGGAAGAAATGGTAAATTACCATAGACACAAAATGATTACTAAAACTGAACCCCAAATACCAGTCACAATTTTGCCTCCTTTATAGCAGTTGTCTCTCTAAGACTTTACAAACAATAGCAATAAAACAAGGCTTAAGATATCAAAATAAACCATCTCTTCATATCTGACGTGTGTACATGTTTTTCAACTACAACAAATCTCCACCAAAAATAACAACTAATTCTTTAGAACCTGGGCACCTTTGTGAAAGATGCAAAATAGTGTATCTGGTACTCTTTCATCTATGTATGTAAAGAGAGAGAAAAATACTGGATGGATATAAATTATTTTTGGAAGAACATACAATAAACTGGTAACACTGCTATAAGAGGGAAATAGATGAATGGAAAAGAGGAAGACTCTTCATTGTATACTACCTTGTACTTTTTGAATTCCGAACAAGGGGAATATATTACTATTCAAAACACAGATTTAAATATTAAAAACAAAACTAAATCTCACTTGGCTGTCCAGAGAACACAGGTGTGCCGAGCAGCTGTAAAACAAAGGCTACCTTCTAGCTGCACCGAGCAGTGCTATGCGCTTTGTAGGTGTTCACCATTATTTGCTGGATTACCACAGGTCCCGTATGTGAGGGCAAGGAGGTGCACAGAAACAGAATCCTAGAGCTGACAGTGACTTGGAACGCTGTCTGGCTCCGTCACTGCCAGGAGCTGGCTGCTTAATCTGCTTCTGGAGTTGCTGGTCCTCACACCAGTATATGGAAGCATGTCAGAGGCTGCGAGCTAAGTTCTGAAGGGAGGGGGACTGTCTCAAGCACTGCCAGTAGATTACAGTGGGCAAGGCTGGTTCCAATGCTAAGGCAAGATATGTCTGTCTATTGGCTGGTCCCAAACTCCAAGACAAGATATGCTGAAACATGAAATCAGCACAAGGAGAAGAGAGGCCTTTTACAGTCAGAAAGATCTGTATTTTAGTCTCATATATGTCACATATTAGCTGTGTGGCCTTGGATGTGTGTCATAACCTCACCAAGCCTCTTGCTATGAAGATTAAATGATGTAACATATACAAAGCTTTATCAAGGTCTGAGTCCAGTAACTGCTCCATAAAGGCAACTTGAAAAATTTACAGTTTTAGCCCTGGCCATTTTTGCTCAGTGGTTAGACCACCGGTCTGTGGACTAAAGGGTTACAGGTTCAATTCCCGGTCAAAGGCATGTACCTGGGTTGCAGGTTTGATTCCCAGCCCCAGCAGGGGTTGTGCAGAAGGCATCCAATCAATGTCTCTCTCACACTGATATTTCTCTCTGTCTTTCCCTCCCTCCCTTCCACTCTATCTAAAAATCAATCGAAAAATATCCTTGGGTGAGGATTAACAAAACAAAAAATTTCCAGTTTTAAATAGCACAGCTTTACATGATCTTTTTATTTCCACAACTAAAACCTTAAATGGTTCCCTACTCTCTTTTAAATTAAGTCTCTAGCCCTGGCCGTTTTGGCTCAGCAGCTAGAGCGTCGACCAGCAGACCAAAGGGTCACAGGTTCGATTCCCAGTCAAGGGCACGTACCTGGGTTGCAGGTTTGATCCCTGGCCCTGGGCAGGGTCAGGAAGCAACCAATCGATGTGTCTCTCCCTCCCTTCCACTCTTATCTAAAAATCAATGGAAAAGCCCTGGCCGGTTTGGCTCAGCGGTTGGAGCGTCGGCCTGCGGACCAGAGAGTCCCGGGTTCGGTTTCCGCTAAGGGCATGTACCCTGGTTGCGGTTTGTCCCCAGCCCTGGTTGGGGTAGTGTGGGTGGCAACCAGTCGATGTGTCTCTCTCACGTCAATGTTTCTGTCTTTCTCTTCCCCCCTCTCTCCCTCCCACTCTATCTGAAGATAAATGCAAAAAATGTCCTCAGGTGAGGATAAAAAAAAAAAAAAATGTGCAAAGGGTCTAAAAAACATTTACAACAAATGGCTGATAATCACATGAAAAGTTGATCAACATCATTAGCCACCAGAGAAAAGCAGATAAAAAACCACAGTGAGATACCACTTCACACCCACTAGGGTGCCTAGACTAAAAAAGACAGTGTTGGCCAGGATGTGGAGAGATTAGAAACCTATACACTGCTGGTGAGAATGTAAAATGGTGCAGCTGCTTTGGAAAAGTCTAGCAGTTCCTCAAAAGGTTAAGCACAGAGTTATCATTTGACCCAGCAATTCTATTCCTATATATATGTACATACCCAAGAGAAATGAAAACATAAGTCTACACAAAAATTATACATGGATGTTCACAGCACACTATTCATAATAGCAAAAAGTGGAAACAATCCAAATGTCCATCAACTGATAAATGGATAAATAAAATGTAGTATATCCATGTAGTGGAATATTATTTGACCATTAAAAGGAATGAAGTACTGATACATGCTACAACACGGATGAACCTTGAAAACATGCTAAAGTGAAAGAAGACAGTAATTAAAGGCCATATACTGTATGATTTCATTTCTAAGAAATATCTAGACTAGGCAAATCCATAGAGATAGAAAGCAGGTTAGCAATTGCAAGGGCAGAGGAGAGAGAATGAGGTCTAAGTGCTAATAGTATGGGATCTCTCTCTGAGTTGTTGAAAATGTTCTACAACTGATTGTGACAATTATACAATTCTAAATATACTAAAAACCAATGAACTGTACATTTTTTAAAAAGAGGAGGAAGTAGTCATCCAAGCCATAAGCTAATTTAGGTCTGGTCTTAATCAGTACTTGGTTCTGGCCTTGGACAAAATTTTTGCTCACACACACACACACAAAATTTTTTTTTAATTCCTCACCTGAGGATATTTTTCTATTTATTATCAGTTAGAATGAGAAGGAGGGAGAGAGAAGACAGAGAGAAACATCGATGTGATAGAGCCACATCGACTGGTTGCCTCCTGCATGACCTGATCAGGGCTGGGGACTAACCGCAATCAAGGTACGTGCTCTTGACCAGAATCGAACCCGCCACTCATTGGTCCGTGGGCCAATGCTCTAACCACTGAGCCAAACCAGCCAGGGCACACACAAAAATTTTTTTTTATCCTCACCCAAGGACATTTTTGCATTTATCTTCAGATATAGCGGGAGGGAGAGACGGAGGGAGAGAGAGAGAAACATCACTGTGAGAGAGACACATCGACTGGTTGCCACCCAAACAGGGACAAACTGCAACCGAGGTACTTAGCAGGAACTGAACCCAGGACTCTCTGGTCCGTGGGCAGACGCTCTAACCGGTAAGCCAAACTAGCCAGGGCAAAATTTTTTTAATTTAAACAATCTTGCAGTAAATTTTTCATAAAGGTAATTAATTTTTGTATTTACATTGTATTTAATTTAAAGATCTCTTCTTTATTCTGATATTGACTTTCCTATTTTTATGGTATTTAGATGCTCTTTCTTTTTACCAATGACATTAATAGATAATACTTGTTATTTTTAACATGTATATTAGGCAAAATACAAAAGCTGGCAATCCCACACTGGTGCCCCCTTTTTAATTTTAATTTTAATTTTTGATCAGAGCAAAAATCTGGGAACCATTGACCTAGATAACACATATGCCTCTTTACCAATTAGCCCTAATACATTCTGGGATACAATGATAGGAATTTCACATTTTCTGAGTTAAGAGACGGAATAATTCTAAGTCCATAAACTTTTATCTAAATGCAAAGAATAACTACCTAAAAGTTAAATCCCCAGTGCGGGGCATGTAGGAGACGGCCAATCGATGTTCTCTCTCATCGATGCTTCTATCTCTCTCTTCCTCTCCCTTCCTCTCTCGCTTTCTCTAAAATCAATAAAGAAAAAAAAATTTAAGTATAAAAACAGCTATGGAAAAAGATTTTTTAAATCTCTGGTTCTGACTCCTCTTTTCTGAAGCATTAATGGGTACAGCATCATGCAATGAAAAACAGTCCAACAAAGCCCACCTTTACCATATAATTAATTCTACACTGTCAGCTGCCTGTGTCCTATACGTATGGGCATATACACCGCACTGATCAGTGGCAGACTAGATCAATATTCCTTCTACAGTCTTATCTCTAAAATCTGACTTCCATACAGACCTGGTAATAGGCTTTCTTGATCTCTTTCTGGCTGGCATTTCGGGGCACTCCTAATATCTGGTAATAATCCTCTTTGGCCAAAGGGGTGCTCGTGTGGAAAGAGGCAGTACAAACAAAAGGGTAACTTTTTACTCCTAAAAAAGAAAAAAGGAAAGAAAATCAGTCTGAGAATATGCTCAACAAAAGGAAATTGTGAGTAAACTAGCCAGGTTATACCTGTGAAGTAGCATATAGATCATAACTTTAGGGCCTATTCTCCTCTAAGCCCAGTGGAGACCAAACTGGCTAAGGCCACTGTATACAAAGAATATAAAATATGTCAATATAAAATTGGGTGGGGCTGATCCTGCTAGATTAAACTATGGATGTATCCTCATTAAATCACCAAACAAACTGAATCCAGTTTTATACCTGGAGATAATTAAAAAGGGACTTAGCACCCAGCTGGTCTGGTTCAGTTGGTTGAGCATCATCCCATGCATTGAGAGGTCACCGGTTTGATTCCTGGTCAGGGCACATGCCAGGGTTTTGGCTGGATCTCCATGGGGGACGTGCGGGAGGCTGCTGATCAATGTTTCTCTCTCATTGATATTTCTATCTCTCTCTCCCTCTCCCTTTCTCTCTCTCTAAAATCAATAAAAACAAATTTTTAAAAAAGGGACTTAGCTCCCATTACACTGCTTGAGAACCAACCACATGCCAGGTATCCTCATACACTTTGCCTCAATGCTTAACAACTCCCCAGGTTCTTTCCTTCTACCAAACCACCTTGGATATCTGCTTACAGGGTAGGGTGGCTCTCAGAGTATAGTCCCAAGACCAGCAGCATCAGCCTGTTATAAATGCAAATTTTCAGGCCCCACCCCAGACCTCAATCAGAAATTCTGGAGGTGGGGCCCAGCAGGCCTTGTTTAACAATCCCTCCAAGTGATCCTGTTGAATGCTCAAGTTTGGGAACCACTATGTTAACAAAATCGTTCTCAGTCTTTAGAGTCACACATCCCTCAGAGAATCTGATAAAAAAGCATTGAAAACCCCTCCCCTAAAAACAATACACATATACAAACACACAAGATTTAAAGACCCTGAGCCAGAACCTGTTTAGCAGAGTAGACAACCTGAAAGGAATCAAAACAAAGGCAGGCAGCCATATGCCCTGCCTCCTTTCAGGTCTCTTGCATCAGCAGCTAGGAGGAAAGGCCAACAGACACATCTACGCAACTGCCCTTTGTGCATGAAGAGTGCTAACTTCAATGTCACAAAGTGAAGCTAGAGGAGCTACTCTATAATCTCCAGTGCTGCCTCCTAACCCTCAACCCATCCTGTGACAAGTGGAAGAAAGGGGAGTAAAGTTGTGGGGGGGAGTTAAGGGAGAGGAGGGTCAAGAATGAGATAATGAGGTAGCTACAGGTTTTTAAGTCAAATGTTTGCCTGTAGAGGAGAAGCTTCTGTATTCACTATTCATTCATTAATTCAGCACATACTTACAAATATTTACCATTTATTCATTCAGCAAATACTGAGCACTAATCAGGCACTAGGCTTCATGCTGGGGATATGAGAGCAAGCTGTCCTGGAGCTTACATTTATTCAAGATCTTAACACTATACTAGGCACTGAGGATACAAGATGAGTAAGAGTCAAAGCCAATGCCTTCAAGGAGTTCAGCAGTCCCACAGGGGAGTCTGGATGGCAGTGTGTGATGATATATGAGCACACACAGACATGTAGTGAGAGTACACAAAAGGGTCACCTAACCAGGGATTCTCAATCCTCACAGTGGAGGATGGAACCAGTTTCCGAAGGGCAGGGAAGTAGGAGCGGTCCCATTATTATGGGCCAAAATGTGAGCCCCATCTCCAAATCCGTAAGTTGAAGTCCTAACGTCCAGCACTTCAGAAGGTGACTGTATTTGGTGATAGGAGCTTTGAAATAATCCTGACAAAACACTGATCTTGGACTTCTAGCCTCTGGAACTAGAATAAAAAAAAAGTAAGTTTCTGTTGTTTAAGCCATCCAGTTTAAGGTACTTTGTTATGGCGGCCTTAGCAAATACACCTAGTATGTATTGTAGGATGTTTTGCAGCACCCCTGGCCAACTAGTTACCAGTAGCACCACCCATCCCTTCTCCCACCCCCAAGTTGGCAACTAAAAACGTCTCCAGACATTACTAAACATCACTTGAAGGGTAAAAATCACCCCACTGGCAACCCAATTTAAGAATTTAGGGAAAGGCCCTGGCCTGTTTGGCTCAGCGGTAAGCATCAGCCATCAGACCAAAGAGTCTCGGGGTTCAATTCCAGTCAAGGGAACATACTTCGGTTGCAGATCTTTCCACCGCTCTGGTCTGGTCTGGTCTGGTCGTGCGGGAGGCAACCAAATCGATGTTTCTTTCTCACATCGATGTTTCTCTCTCTCCCCCTCTCCCTCTCTCTCCCACTCTACCTTAAGATAAAATGGAAAAAAAGTATCCTCGGGTGAGGATTAAAAAAAAAAAAAAAAAAGAATTTAAGGAAGGTCTTCTAAGGCTCCTGCTGTTAAACTGTAGACTAAGGAGGGGTTTAAATCCACCCAGATTTATGTGGGTCTTCCTGGCGTTATTTGCAACAGCATCCCCTTTCACTTTCAAAAGTGCCTTGTTTGGTGACTAAATCTTATGATCGCCTTTGGTTTAGAGGGAATGGTTCATTCCTGTGCATTTAGGAACTGCAGGTACTAGACTGGAGATCGCGCGCGCGCACACACACCCTCACGGGCATGCACATCAGCCTGTGTATGGTGGTGTGGTAATGGCAGAGGGGTGGTTAGAAATGATGATTATTAATGGGGCCTAGAAATAAACAGAAGGCCCTTTGAGCTATGCTAAGAGTTTGGATTTTATCCTGAGGGCAATAGGAAGCCACTGCAAGTGTTAAATAGGGAAGTGATCAGGTTTGCATGAGGAAGAGCTCTCAAAAAAACCCCCAAACAAACAAGCAAACAAACAAAATAAACAAGGCCCCGCCAGTGTGGCTCTGTGGTTGAGTGTCTTCCCATGAGGTCACCGGTTTGATTCCCAGTCAAGGCACATGACCAGGTTGCAAGCCCAATCCCCAGTAGGGGACACATGGGAGGCAGCCATTCGATGTTTCTCACTCACAAATGTTTCTCTCTCTCTTCTCTCCCTTCCTCTCTCTAAAAATCAATAAAAACATATTAAAAACAAAAAACAAACAAACAAGGAGGATTGAGACATTACTTAAAAAATTAATCTGAGGCCCTGGCTGGTCTGGCTCAGTGGTTAGAGTATCAGCTCATGGACCGAGGGATCACGAGTTTGATTCCGGTCAAGGGCATAAATCTGGGTTGCAGGTTTGATCCCTGGCCCCAGTGAGCATTCTGCGAGAGGCAACCAATCAATGTGCCTCTCTCGCATGGATGTGTCTGTGTGGGTCTCTCTCTCCCCCTCCCTCCCTTCCACTCTCTAATAAAAGATCAATGGAAAAGTATCCTTAGGTGAGGATTAACAAAATAAATAAAAATAAAATTAATCTGAGCACAAAAGACAACCAGGGTGTTTAGCATATGGAAGAAGGGGGCAAGATAAGGGATAGCCTTGGCCAGGTGGCTCATTGGTTGTCCAATACATCAAAAGGTTGCTAGTTTGATTTCTGACCAAGACACATACCTAGGTTTCGGGTTCGATCCCCAGTAGGGATATGTACCAGAGGCAACTGATCGATGTTTCTCTCTCATATTGATGCTTCTTTCTCTCTCTCTAAAATCAATTAAAAAAAAAATCAGAACCAGGATGAAAATCTATAGTCTCAGTATCCCCAATACTTGTTCTCTGTTGCTGCACCCTAGACTTCCTGGGATATGAAAAGCAGACCGTGTGGAAGCAATAGGTGACCACTGTTGTCTTTCCTCAGTCAGATTTCAGAAAAACACTAGAGCTAGTTTCCTAGTGCTCCTGTATTCAACCACCTCTTCACTCAGAAATGAGCTGTTACCCTGCCCCATTCCAAACTCTCCTGCCCACTCCTTCCAATCCATGAGGAGGCTGGCAGTAGCAAAGGCTCTGGCAGCTGCAGGTTCAACATCACAAGCAGAGAATTTGCACTTGGGTTAGAATGGTGCAAAACTGCATGTGGATAAAGAGAAATCACATTTAAGTGTTACAAGTTTAGTGACTTTTGACATTATCCAAAATGCATCAATAGTTAGCAATAATTAGAAAGAGTTCATTTATTAGGCAAATTTTCCCCAAGATATAACCAATAAATGTCTTGCCCTTTTTAGAATAACCCAGAATAGGATTAGGCTCCGGCCAGTGCAATGTCAAACAACTGCCTTCTTTCTGTGCTTGGGAGAAAAGTAGAATTTACAGTGTTGCTTTTAGCCTGGCTGGTACGGCTCAGTGGATTGAGCATAGGCCCATGGACTGAGAGGTCCTGGTTTGATTCTCAGTCAGGGCACATGCCGGGTTGCGGGCTCAATCCCCAGAAGGGGGTGTGCAGGAGGCAGATGGTCAATGTATTCCTCTCACATGGATATTTCTATCGCTCTCTCCTTCCTTCTCTCTCTAAAAAAAAATAATAATAATAATCAATAAAAAAACATATTTATAAAATAAAGTGTTTTTATGTCACCTAACTGCACTACTTGATTTGAGATGAGATCGTAGACCAGTATTTGGGAGCTAAGTTGATGACTTTAGATGTGATATCAGAGTGCACCTTGAAGGATGCCACCTCTCACCTGATACAAAACATACCCATCTTGGACTATGGGTTCTCTTGGAAGAAAAGGAGAGCTGACTGCAGTTCCTTAGTAATGGCTGCATACAAGGCTCAGTCTGTCTCTCTCACACATACAATTATCAAAAATGCTCCCCAAACTTGTACAAATGTAATATGAACAAATTTAGCTACACATAAGAAAATGTTGGCAAAATCTAAAAATGACCACTTTTGCTTAATCTAAGAAATACAGAATGACACCACTCCAAATAATCCCAAGGAAATGGGCAGACTACTGCTCCATCCATGAGGAAATACAGGTGGCAGGAACAAAATTAAAAATTGGGATCACCTGATCAAAATCACAGCCAATCTTGTATCCCTAGTACCTAGAACAGTGGCTGGCATATGATAGGCTCTCAGTACATACCTGTGAATGAATACTTTCACAATTAAGGAAATAGGCTCAAAGGGATGAAATAATTCACACACTCACACACACACACACACACTGGTGGAGGTGAGTTTGCTTACTGTACGAAGTAGTCACAAATATTAATATTTTAATGACAGCATTACAAACCTGGAGCCCAACAGGAAATTATCTTGTCAGGGCCCTTTAATTAATCATCTTTGTAAGGTTACAGTTAGCTTAAATATCATTTGCACAAATTCTAGGGGACAGAAACAACTAGTACAATTCAGGCACATGGTTGCTCAATGTTTCTCCCTTCCTTCTGTCACAAGAATGGAAACTATCCAACACACA
The DNA here is from genome assembly GCA_030848825.1 of Tadarida brasiliensis. Taxonomy (NCBI): domain Eukaryota; kingdom Metazoa; phylum Chordata; class Mammalia; order Chiroptera; family Molossidae; genus Tadarida; species Tadarida brasiliensis. The sequence goes on from CM061258.1 coordinate 114,176,406, forward strand.
ACATGAAAAACTATCATGGCTAAGCACCTAAAGGCAGGTTTTGAATCAAGGCTTTAACACTTTATAGCTTTATGACATTCTACAAGTTGTTTAACATCTAAGCCTCAGTTTTAATCTACAAAATGGAATAACAGTGTCTATCACATGGAAATGTCCATGCCTGTTACATAGTAAGTGCTCAGTAAATGTTTGCATTTTTATTACAGTTACCAACTTAAGGACTTCTAAAAGAGACTAAGTGTAACCTTCAACTTACACCATGTGGTGGAAAGCGTGAAAGCTATGAAAGCACAGCTTTGGTTTGGGGCAACTCTTATTAATCTAACTTTGTAACTTTACGCAGGTCGGTTCCTCTGCTGGAACCTCAATTTACCATTCTTTAAAATAGGGATGATAATTTCCACTTTGCAGGGTTCTTTTTACCGTGAAGTGAGATGAGGCACAAACTGCGTAGCACAAGAGCAGATGCTCACCCAATGGCAGTGACCTCTTCCCTTCCGCTACAGGCTAGAACGTGTAGGAAAGAGAAAGGAATAGGGATAGGGAGCAGCGCAGGCCGGAAAGTGGCCTCCAGAAATGTTGGCAGAGGTGAAGGTCCACAGCCTACGGGACGTTTCACCCCCACCGCCGGGAGCTCCATGCAGCAATTCCTCCTTCACCTCTTCTGAGTAGTCAATGGGGAATCTGTGCCTCCTGCTTGCCCGTCTCCCCAACCAATTCCGCATACACATCGGAAAACACCTTTCACCCCGCTACTCCCGTTACTGGAGCGAGGTGAATCATTCCCTTCCAGGCCTTGGAGCCCCGACTCGGCGCCGGAGCCTGCCCTCACCTGTGAGGCTGACACCGGGTCTCAATGTCAGTAGCGCCCCTGGGCCGCGAGCTCCCAGGGAAGGCACGAGGGCAGTAACGCTCAGCTTGCGGCCCAGCGACGCCCCCACCACGCCCCACCTGGGTGGCCGGGCCCCTGTCCCCGCTGCAGCCGGCAGCCGAGGGGTCCCCACAGCCACCAGCAACCAGCGTGTGGAGCACCGCGCCGCCATCTTGGCCCGGGGACACTGCGCTTGCGCCACCCGGCTCCAGGAGGCCTCGCGAGGACAACTCGCGCGCACGCAACGCCGGCGCATCAGAAAAGGGGTGGAGGCGGGGGCCCGCTGCGCGCGCACGCAGGAATACAAGCGTTGTGCACGCGTAGCCGTACCTAACGCGCCTTTCTGGTAGCCAACCCCAAAATGAGATTTGCTCTGAAGACTACTACCAGATATAGTTGCCCTAGAGACCCTCGTAATTATGTGCTGGACGATCACGACTGCACCATACCTGTGTAAGGACGTGGTTGAACGTAGCTGCATGTAACCGCTTTCGGGTGCCCAGCAAGGGACCGGACTACAAATCCTGGCGTGCCTTGCGGCGTCTGTCGCGCAGAGCCTAGCATGCAGTGCGCGGCTTCCTTCCTCCTGACCCTGACATCTTGCGTGAGCGTTCCTCACCCGGCGTCTGCAGGAGCGGCTGGAGTCTCTTCTGTACTCCCAAATCCTGTCCTCAAGCCCACTTTCTCTGGCTGATCTCCCACGCAGCAGACTTTGGTCGCTCAGGTTTCTCCGAAGTATGTTAGTCTCCAAACCTGTAGTGAACTTGCGGGTCGCAGAGTTAAGAGCCCAGTTCCCCCAAACGAATTTAATAAACGTCACGCACGTTCTAGAATATTGGGAATGCAATGATGAATGACGTACCATCCCTGCTCTGGAGGAGCACAACGATAAATCGAGAGAGACAGGCTCCTCAGCAACTGACATAACGTGATCATGGCTATGTAATAAGTATCTAATAGATTGCAGGCCCACAGGTGAAGGGGTTTCTCTGAGGTTGGGGGATTGGGGTGTCAGGGAAGGCATCTGAGAAGTAACATTCCAGTAATGAACAGTGAGTCGAGTAGGCGTGAAGGAAGAGTATTCCAAGTAGCAAGAAGTTCAAAAGCAGATATCTAGAGATGGAAAGTGCTTACCTTGATTGCTTAAACCCTAAACTTAAGGTGTATGACTGGAGATGAGGCCGGAAAGGGAAACCTTGCCTGGTAAGTCTCCCAGAGGAGTTTCAACTTTCACACTCCCACCACCACCACCACCACAAATAATAGAAAGGGAACCTGAGGATTCATGGGTGGTTTTGAGATGATCTGTACTTTTTGTCCCTCTCCCCCTCGTACACTCAAATTGTGTGTATGTGTATGTTAATCCATAGCTTTTTTTTTTTTTAATCCTCACCCGAGGACATTTTTTCATTTTTTGTTCAGATAGAGTGGGAGGGAGAGAGAGGAAGAGAGAGAGAGAGAGAAACATCGATGTGAAAGTGACGCATCGAGTGGCTGCCACCCGCACGACCAACCAGGGCCGGGGACAAACTGCAACCGAAGTACATGCCCTTAGCGGGAACCGAACCCGGGTCTCTCTGGACCGCAGGCCGACGCTCTAACCGCTGAGCCAAACCGGCCAGGGCTAATCCATAGCTTTCATCAATATAATTCTCTATAGGCTCTGAGATTCAAAGAATTTTAACAACCACTGGCCCAGGCCCTGGCAGGGTAGCTCAGTTGGTTAGTGCATCCTCTGGATATGCCAAGGTTGCAGGTTCAATCCCCAGTCAGGGTACACTTAAGAATCAAGCAATGAATGCATAGTTAAGTGGAACAACAAATTGACGGTTCTTTCTCTCTCTCTAAAACCAATCAATAAGCAAGAAATAAAAATACACACACACACACAGCAAGATAACGACTTAAAGAGGGTAAGACCCTGGCCGGTTTGGCTCAGCAGTTAGAGCTTCGGTCTGCAGACCAAAGAGTCTTGGGTTTGAATCCGGTCAAGGGCACGTACCTCGGTTACTGTTTGGTCCCCGGCCCTGGTTGGGGTCGTGCGGGAGGAAACCAATCAATGTGTCTCTCACATCAATGTCTCTCTCTCTTTCTCTCCCTCCCACTCTATCTGAAGATAAATGGAAAAGTATCCTGGGCTGAGGATTAAACACACACACACACACACACACACACACACACACACACACACACACTGGCCCAATGAAGAACAGTTACTGCCCTGGCTGGTTTGGCTCAGCGGTTAGAGCATTGGACTGCGGTCCAGAGAGACCCGGGTTCGGTTCCCGCTAAGGGCATGTACCTCGGTTGCAGTTTGTCCCCGGCCCTGGTTGGTTGTGCGGGTGGCAGCCACTCGATATGTCCCTTTCACGTTGATGTCTCTCTCTCTCTCTCTCTCTCTCTCTCTTCCCCTCTCTCCCTCCCACTCTATCTGAACAAAAAATGAAAAAATGTCCTCGGGTGAGGATAAAAAAAAAAAAAAAAGAACAGTTACCAAACTATTGTAAAATGCAAGGAATAGTTGAGAGTTTGGGCTAGGGAACATAGAGCACTGAGGTGAACAAGGGACATTTTAGAGAAAAAAGGAAAAGGGTGTCATGGGGTCAAAAATGGGTAAAAGAGCTCTTTTAATATATTCAACCAATATTTAAATGTTTCTAGCATAGTGGTTAAGAGTGTGGGCTCTGGCCCGACCGGTGTAGCTCAGTGGTTGGGCATTGACCCATGCACCAAGAGGTCACCAGTTCGATTCCCATTCGGGGCACATGCCCAGGCTGTGGGCCCAATCCCTGGTGGGCGGCATGCAAGAGGCGGCCAGTTGATGTTCTCTCTTGTTGATGCCTCTGTCTCTCTCTCCCTCTCTCTCTAAAATCAATAAAGAAAAAAAATTTTTTAAAGAAAAAGAAGAGTATGGGCTCTGGAGTCAGACTGCCTGGGACTGAATCCCAGCTCTGCCACTTACCAGCCGTGTGTCCATGAACAACTTATTTTACCTCTGTGCCTCAGTTTCCTTTCTCTAAAAAAGGGAAATAACAGTAAATACCTCAAAGGATCATCTGAAGAGTGAGATAACCATGTAAAAGTATCATATATTTGGCACATAGAAAATGCTAAATAATATGTTAGTCCTGTGTGCCATGCTCTGTGCTAAGCACTGAGAATACCAAGCAGAGCTAAGACACAGTTACTTCCCACAAGGAGCCCAAAACCTAGAGGGAAAGAGTGGGGGAGGGTGTAGTTTGAGAAATACAACTTACAGGAATAAAAGCTGAGAACAAGAGGCAAGGGGACTTGCATTTACTACTTCAGAATGAGTTAGGAACTAGAGGAGGGCTCAATAATATGAAAATTTTGTCAGTTGTGTAACTTCCTCATTTTTCGGTATGTTGGTTTCCCCCTCCCCCACTCTTTCCCCATGGTGATTTTTAAAATTATTTTAAAAATTTTATCAATTACAGTTGATAGTCAATATTATATTAGTTTCCAGTATACAGTCCCCATGGTTATTAACAGTAAAAACCCTTCACAAAGGAGAGGTGTGTTCATGTTTTAGGGTATAGCAGAAAGGCTGATTATTCTTTGCTTTTAAGAAGGAGGGAACCCCAAGGGAATGGAGTGGGTGATGGTGGATACTAATGGATGCATCCCAAGCTTGTTGGCAAAAACTGGAATGAGCACACAGGCCACACCTACTCACACTCCCAGACAGACTATATCATGTATCTCTTTCCTTCCCCAACTCCCTTCTTCAGTCTGAAGCCAAAAACTTAAGCTTTAAGGAGGAACAAATGTTATTTTGCAAAAGGCACGCAGGTTTCTCAAGCATCTCCTCCTTTGCATTTTTCATTTTAATGTTCCACTGGACCCTTGCTGCTCTCCTGAGGTAGTGAGATCTGTGAGAGCTAGTAGGAAGTTTTAAGTATGCTCTACTCTGTAATATCCTAGGTACTGACCGTCCAAGGTACAATGGGACTGGCCAAATCCATGGCTAATCCGTGGGAGGGCTGCTCCCCTCCCCATGTGAGGAGCCCTTCCAGGGAGGGCAGAAAGTCCTCAGTCAGTCTCTTCAGAAGCAATAAAAGTTAGCTCACGATTTCTCTAGCTGTAGCATTTCCTTTCCTCCCCAAGAAAATATGAGACAATCCCAAGGGGGTGTGAAATGGGTAACTCAGATGTTCCCAGACATGACATCTGCAGTGTCTGCAGTTCCCTGCAGAAAAAAGAGATGAACTGTGTCCTCCCCTCAGTTTCCTGGGTTTTCTGTGCTAATGATTTCCTAAAAGGCCCTATAACTAAACAGGTAGCTCCAGCTCAAAGCTAAATATTCTTCTGCCCAAACTAGGATTAAACTTAATATTTTGCAAACCTGAAAAATGAAAGGAACTTTTTTCAAGGAAAAAAAAAAGATCACAGGTGCTGACAATAAAGCTCTGGATCCTCTGGCAATCAGTAGACTCCAATGTGAAAAACACCACCTTAGAAAAGGACAGTCTTTTCTATGAAACTGCCCTTTAGTTGTGAATTATCATTTTGTGTTTCTGTTAAAATACTTTCAAAGTTACTGCAAAAAAAATCAAAACATGCCAAGGCCCAGCCGGTGTGGCTCAGTGGATTGAGCGTCATCCCATGGACTGAGAGGTCCCAGTTTGATTCCTGGTCAGGGCACATGCATGGGTTGCAGGCTCATCCCCACTGGGGGTGTGCAGAAGGCAGTCAATCGATGTGTCTCTCTCATCAATGTTTCTATCTCTCTCTCCCTCTCCTTTCTTCTCTCTGTAAAAATCAATAAAAACATATTTTAAAAAAATCAAAACATGCCTGGCTGTAGTAGCTTGGTTGAGTGTTGTTCTATGCACCTAAAGGTTGGTGGTTCAATTCTCAGTCAGGGCACATACCTGGGTTGCAAGTTCATTCCCTGACGGGGCTCCTGCAGAGGAAGGCAACAGATTAATGATTCTCTCTCTCTCTCTCTCTCTCTCTCTCTCTCTCTCTCTCTCTCTCTCTCTCTCCCCCTTCCTCTCTCTAAGCATATCCTCAGGTGAGGATTAAAAAAAACAAAAACAGTCCAGCCGGTGTGGCTCAGTGGTTGAGTGTTGACCCATGCACCAAGAGTTCGCCAGTTCGATTCCCGGTCAGGACACATGCCCGGGTTGTGGGCCAAATCCCCAGTGGGGGGCATGCAGGAGGTGGCCAATCGATGTTCTCTCTCATTGATGTTTCTATCTCTCTCTCCCTCTCCCTCTCCCTTCCTCTCTCTCTAAGATCAATAAAGGAAAAAAAGATCTATCAAAAATGAAAACACCAAAAAAATCAAAACAGCCCTGGCAGGGTGGCTCAGTTGGTTGAAGCATCGTCTCATACACCAAAAATATTGTGGGTTCAATCCCTGGTTGGGGCACATTCGGGGCAACTGATCCATGTTTATTACTTCTCACATAGATGTTTCTCTTTCTTTCTCTCTCTGTCTCCCCATTCCTCTCTCTCTAAAATCAATAAAACAATATCCTTGGGTGAGGATTAAAAACAAATCACTAGGCTCTGGCCAGTTTGGCTCAGCAGTTAGAGTGTCGGCCCTCGGACCAATGAGTTGTGGGTTCGATTCCGGTCAAAGGCACGTACCTCAGTTGTGGTTCATCCCTGGCCCTGGTCAGAGTCGTGTGGGAGGTGACCAGTCAATGTGTCCCTCTCACATCGATATTTCTCTCTCTCCTTCTCTCTCCCTCCCACTCTGTCTGAAGATAAATAGAAAAAAATATATATCCTCAGGTGAGGGTTAAAAAAAAATCACTAGGTATGGTAAAACTTCAGAGCCCCAAGAACACATAGGTACACCTCCATTTGAGAAACAACAAAGTCATGCTGGCCAGGGAGAATTATGAGTGTTTTTCCCATTTTTGAAATGTATTTTGTTGCATAATTATTTATTTCCTGTGCTGAGATAACTACACATGGCTTTCTGCTCCTGAAATGAACAAGGCAGGGCTTACCTATAAAAATATTTTCAATGTCCATCTTAATAGCCATTTCAGGGGCAGAAAACTAAGTCTAAGGAATTTGTTGTTGGCACTGAAGTTTGCTTCATCCATCCTTCTCTTGCAAAAACTCTGATCTGTGGAAACCACTGACTTTAGAGAAGGTTAAGGGAACATCCTACAAAAAAATGTCTTTTCTTTGGTGTCACAGTTTTTATTTTTTATCCTCACCCGAGGATATGTTTTTTTTCTCATTGATTTTTAGAGAGAGAGAAAGGGAGAGATGGAGAGAGACAGAGAGAAAGAGAAAGGAACATTGATTGGTTGCCTCCCACATGCACCCCTGAAAGCTATATGCCCTGACCGGGAATCGAACTGGTGACTTCTTGGTGCATGGGTCGATGCTCAACCACTGAGCTACACTGGCCGGGCAATAAAAACATATTTAAAAATAAAAAAATAGGGACTACATCAAACTCAAAAGCTTCTGCACAGCAAAAGAAACAACCATCAAAATGGAAAGGGAACCCACTATATGGGAGAGCATAATTGCCAACAATACATCAGATAAGAGGTTCATTTCCAAAATATATAGAGTACTCATACAACTCAACAAAAGGAAGACAAAGAAACCAATTAAAAAATGGGCAGAGGACCTAAAGAGACACCTCTCCAAACAGGACATACAAATGGCCAACACACATATGAAAAAATGCTCAACGTCACTAATTATCAGAGAGATGCAAATGAAAACAACAATGAGGTATCACCTCACACCTATCAGAATGGCTGCCATTAACAAATCATCAAACAACAAGTGCTGGCGAGGGTGTGGAGAAAAGGGGACTCTAGCACACTGCTGGTGGGAATGCAGACTGGTGCAGCCACTATGAAAAACACTATGGTGTTACCTTAAAAAGTTAAAAATGGAACTGCCATTTGACCCAGTGATCCCACTTCTAGGAATATACCCTAAGAAGCCTGAAACACCAATCAGAAAGAATATATGTACCCCTATGTTCATAGCAGCACTATTTACAATTGCTAAGATCTGGAAACAGCCCAAGTGTCCATCAATAGATGAGTGGATAAAAAAGCTGTGGTACATATACGCAATGGAATACCATGCAGCTGTAAGAAAGAAAGATCTCTTATCCTTTGAAACGACATGGAGGAAACTGGAGAGTATTATCCTAAGCGAAACAAGCCCATCAGAGAAAGACAAATATCACATAATCTCACTTACTTGTGGAATATAATGAACAACACAAACTGATGAACAAAATAGACCCAGAGACATAGAAGTAGGGTATAGACTGACAAACCTCAGAAGAGGGGGTGGGGGGGAGAGGGAAGAGATAAACCACGGAACGTATATGCATGTATGCATAACCAATAGACATAGACAACAAAGCTGGGGATGGGGCGGGGGGTGGGGATCAGGAGGAGTATGTCAGTGGGGGAAAAGGAGAAACATCTGTAACAAAAATAAATGAATAAAAATAATTAAAAAATAAATAAATAGTCCAGCCAGTGTGGCTCAGTGGTTGAGCATTACCCATGCACCAAGAGGCCACTGGTTGGATTCCCGGTCAGGACAAATGCCCTGGGTGTGGGCCAGTTCCCAGTGGGGGGCATGCAGGAGGTGGCCAATCGATGTTCTCTCTCATCAATGTTTCTATCTCTCTCCCTCTCACTTCCTCTGTCTCTGAAAAAAAAAATCAGCCCTGGCCGGTTTGGCTCAGCGGTTAGAGCGTCGGCCTGCGGTCCAGAGAGACCCGGGTTCGGTTCCCGCTAAGGGCATGTACTTCGGTTGCAGTTTGTCCCCGGCCCTGGTTGGTCGTGCGGGTGGCAGCCACTCGATGTGTCCCTTTCACGTCGATGTTTCTCTCTCTCTCTCTTCTTCTCTCTCCCTCCCACTCTATCTGAACAAAAAGTGAAAAAAATGTCCTCGGGTGAGGATAAAAAAAAAAAAAATCAATAAAGGAAAAAAATTTTTTAAAAATAAAATAAGAATACATCTTAAGGGTCTTTGATGCTTTTGTGTGGGTTTTTGCCCTTTTCTTTCGTGGAGCTGGTCTTTTTTCTTTCTGCTAATGTTTCTTCCTTCAGTTACATAAAGTGCTTTGAATTTTCTAGAATGTGGACTTCAGTTCAGTGGCATCCTAAATTCTTTTTTTTTCTTTATTGATTTTAGAGAGAGAGGAAGGGAGAGGGAGAGGGAGATAGAAATATCAATGAGAGAGAACACCGACTGGCCGCATCCTGCATGTCCTCCTCTGGGGATTTGGTCCACAACCTGGGCATGTGCCCTGACCAGGAATTGAACCAGCGACCTCCTGGTACATGGGTTGACGCTCAACCACTGAGCCACACCGGCCGGGCCTTTTTTTGTTGTTGTTGAAAGTATTACAGATGTCCCTCTTTGCATCCTAAATTCTTGTTTGTTATTAATCATTCTTGGAAACAGGCCCTGTGAAATCTAAATCATCCTGACGTGCACCAAGCTAACCAGACATCTTCATATTACTGGCATTTGACCCACCTTTTGATAGACTGCCTTTTAGGGTTGAGAAGTGTCTTCCAGGGTTCTTAAAGATAGTGAAATGGAATTACTAGGCTAAAATTACATTTTAGTCATGTGGGGCTGTGGAGCATAAAGGAACAAAGCTAGTAATTCATTGGCTTATGGGACTGGAAGGAATTTTAGAGGATGTCAGTTCAACTTTGCAATTCATGAAGTAATTTATTCTGCTCAGGTTTGCAGCAGCTTTAGAGTTCTGAACTTTCTACTGGAAAGAATCACTCTCTCCAGCCAGAATGGATCTGAGAACATGTGAGAGGTCACTCTCTGGTCTCCAAGTCCTTTTGGCCCTTCCTTCTCCCCTGCTGTGGAGCTCAGGTGGGCTGCAGCTCTTGGGACAGCCACACCAAAAGGGGGCAGTCACTATGGGAATGGGGAAGATGACACTCTTCAAATCTGCTTTTACCAGCCCCTAGTTTGTAGAAATACAGTTACAGGATCCAGCATATCCAGGTCATGGCTTCTCTCTCCATCCTGGGAAAGAAGGGTTCACAAACCCAGGTGCCAAGGCCAGGCAGATCAAGTGTAAGGGTGGAGTGACCACGTATAAGATAACAGGGATCAGTGAGACTGTAGTAAATGGGAAAGGATGCTTTAAAGGTGATGGGTGCTCCTATGTTCATAGCAGCACTATTTACAATTGCTAAGATCTGGAAACAGCACAAGTGTCCATCAATAGATAAGTGGATAAAAAAGCTGTGGTACATATACTCAATGGAATACTATGCAGCTATAAGAAAGACAGATCTCTTATCCTTTGAGACAACGTGGAGGGACCTGGAGAGCATTATGCTAAGCGAAATAACCCAATCAGAGAAAGACAAATATCACATGATCTCACTTATTTGTGGAATATAATGAACAAAATAAGCTGATGAACAAAATAGACCCAGAGACATAGAAGTCAGGATCAGACTGACAAACCTCAGAGGTGGATGGGGGGAAGAGATAAACCAAATAACTTATATCCATATATGCATAACCAGTGGACAATACTGTGAAGGGTGGCGGGAGTGAGGGGAGCGGGGAGGAGGGTGTCAATAGGGGAGAAAGGAGAAACATCTGTAACAAAAATAAATAATAAAAAAAATCCCTAGGAAATTTTAAGTAATTTTGTCATTTTTGAATAGTATGCAATAAAGATTTTGATTAAAAATAAATAAATGTGATGAGTGCTTTTTAGCTCTAGCCCATTTTAGCCATGTAGGGCTATGGACCCACCATTGCCAAATCTTTGTTTTTCAAGAGAGGCTGAAATCCAAACTTTTGGGAAATGTTCCAATTTTTCTTTCTTTTTAAAAAAATTTTTTATTAATTTTTATTTTTTAGAGAGAGAGGAAGGGAGAGGGAGAGAGAGACAGAAACATCGATGAGAGAGAAGGTCAATTGGCCATCTGCTGCACGCACCCCACTGGGGATTTGGCCCACAATCTGGGCATGGGCCCTGATCAGGAATCAAACTGGTGACCTCTTGGTCCATGGGCTGACACTGTAACCACTGAGCTTACAAACTGTCCAGGGCAGAAATGTCCCTATTTTTATTTATTTATTTTTAAATAGATTTTTATTGATTTTTTTAGAGAGAGAGAAACATCTATCAGCTGCTTCCTGCATGCCCCCTACTGGGTGGGGATCAAGCCCACAACCCCGGGCATGTGCCCTGACTGGGAACTGGGACCTCTCAGTCCATGGGACAACACTGAATCCATTGCACCACACCAGCCGGGCCCAATTTTTAAAACACTATGTGGCCCTGGCCGGTTTGGCTCAGCGGTTAGAGTGTCGGCCTGCAGACCAGAGAGGCCTGGGTTCGGTTCCCGCTAAGGGCACGTACCTCCATTGCAGTTTGTCCCCAGCCCTGGTTGGGGTCGTGTGGGTGGCGACCACTTGATGTGTCTCTCTCACATTGATGTTTCTCTCTGTCTCTTCCTCCCTCTGTCCCTCCCACTCTATCTCAAGATAAATGCAAAAATGTCCTCGTGTGAAAATTAAAAAACAAAACAAAAAAAACCCCACTATGTGAACCAACTAAAACATGTCTGTGGACCAGATTTGGCCCATGGCATGTCCCTTTGTTACCTCTGGGGGTTAAAGACTTTCTTACTTGCAGACTGTGCCCATTGAAGTCCATCTGACATAACAGTAGACTAAAAAACAAAAAGGAATTTAAGAATAACAATGAAGTGACATAAAGCAAATTTGGGAGGGTTACATGAACTTTGCAATAGTCGTATAGTTGATTTATATTAAAAAAATTTTTGTCCGGCCCATGTGGCTCAGTGGTTGAGCGCCGACCCATGCACCAAGAGGTTGCCAGTTCGATTCCTGGTCAGGACACATGCCCAGGTTGTGGGCTCGATCCCTAGTGTGGGGCATGCAGGAGGTGGCCAGTCGATGTTCTCTCTCATCAATGTTTCTCTCTCTCTCCCTCTCCCTTCCTCCTCTCTAAAATCAATAAAGGGAAAAACATTAAAAAAAAATTTTTTTATTGTGAGAAAATACACATAAAAGTTACCATCTTAAGAATATCTGTTGCACAACACTGTGAATGTCCTTAACACTACTGAGCTGTACACTTTAGAATGGTAAACTTTAGCAGTTGCTGGGTAGCCCAGTTGGTTACAGTGTCATCCTGATATGCCACCGTTTCTGGTTTGATCCCTGGTCAGGGCACATATAAGAATCAACCAATGGCCCTGGCCGGTTTGGCTCAGCGATTAGAGCGTCGGCCTGCGGTACAGAGAGACCAGGGTTCAGTTCCCGCTAAGGGCATGTACCTCAGTTGCAGTTTGTCCCCGGCCCTGGTTGGTTGTGCGGGTGGCAGCCACTTGATGTGTCCCTTTCATGTCGATGTTTCTCTCTCTCTCTCTCTCTCTCTTCCTCTCTCTCCCTCCCACTCTATCTGAACAAAAAATGAAAAAATGTCCTCGGGTGAGGATTAAAAAAAAAAAAAAAAAAGAATCAACCAATGACTACATAAGTGGAATGATAAATCAATGTTTCTCTATCTCTCTCACTCTCATATCAATCAATCAATAAAAAATTTTAAATATGGTAAACTTTGTTACATGTTTTTACTACAATTAAAAAAAGAAGAAGCGCCCTGGCCGGTTTGGCTCAGCGGTTAGAGCGTCGGCCTGCGGTCCGGAGAGGCCCGGGTTCGGTTCCCGCTAAGGGCATGTACTTCGGTTGCGGTTTGTCCCCGGCCCTGGTTGGTCGTGCGGGTGGCAGCCACTCGATGTGTCCCTTTCACGTCGATGTTTCTCTCTCCCTCTCTCTCCCTCCCACTCTATCTGTACAAAAAATGAAAAAATGTCCTCGGGTGAGGATAAAGAAAAAAAAAAAAAAAGAAGCAGTATCTGCAGTAATTGAACACCACAACCAACTCAAGACTGCACTGATGAGGCCTTTTCCAAAGCTGCTGTAATTGAAGTCTGAAAAGCATGTGCCATGAGAAAGCTTCCAGACTGCTTAGTTCCAAATCCTAGGCTTTTGTCAACAATACTGACCTCTTATTTTTAGTTTATGGAGAACAAAGTTACTCTTTTAAAAAAACTTGTATTTTATTTTTTAAAAAATATATATTTTTATTGATTTTTAGAGAGAAAGAAGAGAGATAGAAATATCGATGAGAGAGAACATCAATTGGCCACCTCTTGCATGTCCCCGCTGGGGACTGGGCCCTGGGGGGGACCTGGGCATGTGCCCTGACCAGGAATCGAACTGGTGACCTCTTGGTGCATGGGTGGACACTCAACCACTGAGCCACACTGGCCAGGCTACTCTTCTTCTTTTTTTAAAAATATGTTTTTAGTGGTATTTTAAAGAGAAAGGAAGGAAGAGGGAGAGAAACAACTATGAGAGAGAAACATATCTTTTTTTTTTTTTTTTTTTTAATCCTCACCAGAGGACACTTTTCCATTTTTTGTTCAGACAGAGTGGGAGGGAGAGAGAGGAAGAGAGAGACAGAGAGGGAAACATCGATGTGAAAGGGACACATCGAGTGGCTGCCTCCCGCGCGGCCCAACCAGGGGCCGGGGACAAACTGCAACCGAGGTATGTGCCCCTAGCGGGAATCGAACCCTGGTTTCTCTGGACCGCAGGCGGACGCTCTAACTGCTGAGCCAAACTGGCCAGGGCTTTTTTTTTTTTTTTTTTTTTTTGAGAGAGAAACATATCTTGATTGGCTGTTTGCCACATGTCTCCTACTGGGGATCAGGCCTGCAACCTGGGCATGTGCCCTGACGGGGAATCCAACCGGTACCTCTTGGTTCATGGAACCATGCTCAATCCACAGAGCCACACCAGGCACACCAGTTAAATTACTCTTAACTCACTTAGTAGGATACTGGTAAGTTGCCTTTTTTCCCTCACTGAACTGAAAAGAGAACTTGCATTTTGGTATCCATCTGTGCCCATCACCAGGCCAAGCTTTCAGAATCATCCTGTACACATTCTACCCCGGTGAGGCTCTGCAGCAGGCTATGCAAAGGGAATTTTCACAGCAGTTGGCATTTCCAATCAATTATTCTCATTCCTCAGATCAAAGTCCGTTTTCCAGACACGCCTGAGCAGGTAGGTGTTCTGTCCTAAAACAGAAGGCATATAATGAAATCACGGAGCTAATTTTTAAAGGAGAAATGCTTGTGCAATGAATGGCCTCAGGTGAGTTGCCCCTGGACTAAGCAAGCAGCGCTAGTTGGGCACATTTACTATTTAATGGATTCTCCATTGCCCTTATCTTCCGCCCTTTCAGCTTATCTGTAAATGATACATTGATTTCCTTAGAGGAGCCCTGCCTCACCGCGCCCAAGGCCTGCAGCCAAGACATGCCCTAATAAGGGGATGCTGAAGGAAGGCCCCATCCCTTCCGCAGAGATCACCTGGCCTAAGCAGGGTGGGTGGGATGCAGAGGCTTTAGGATAAACCCCACGGACAAAAATTTGGGTCACACCTGGGCTCGCGTTTTCCCACTGCCATTATCTGTGCGACCTGGATCAGTGGCTCCTCTATGACAGCGTTCGGGTCCCTGAAAAGGAGCTTGTTCATTCCTGCCCTCTCTCCTCTCCAGGGAGGGCGCGCCCCGCCCCCTGGAAAGCCTCTAGGGGCAAATCTCTGCACACAAAATCGCGGCTATTGCCCCTAGTCCCCAGGAACCCACTGCTCGGCCGGGGGTAGTCAGCGCACTGCACATGACCTCCCAACTTGTGCTGTCGGCCTCAGCCATCCGGGCCTGGCTTCGCCGGGAGATCGACCAGAGATTGGTCGGGGGGCGGGGCCAGCGGCGCGCGCGCGGAGGAAAAGGAACCGGGGGCGGGGCCCAGCGGGCCGGAGCGGGCTACGATTGGCTGGGATGTGTCGGGGCGTGTCCGAGGGCGGTGGGCCGCGGGTGGAGCGGCAGGCTGCAGGAGTTGTGGCTGCTCGCGGTGCACCTGAGAGCCGACGCCCTGGTCGTCGAAGCTGCGCTAGCCACCGTTCCTGCCGCCATGAGCCGCTTCAAGGTGTCCAAGTTCCGGCATACGGAGGCCCGGCTGCCCCGTCGTGAGGTGAGCCCGGGCCGCGGGCCCCGCTCCTCCTTCCCCTCCCCGGACCCCGCGCGGGGACCCCCGAGCCGGTTTGTCCTGAGGCGCCCTCTTCAGGCCCGGGACCGGTGTCCGGGCCGTCCCGTCGTCACCCGGCAGGCAGTGTCTGCAGCTCCCGGGATGCTCTCTGGCCGCTTGGTAAGCCCAGCGGTCAGTCGGCTTGCCTGCCTGGGCCCCGGGACCCCCGAGGCGGCGTAGCCCATCAGGCTAGACCGAGGCCTGAGGCCCGCGAGGCTGCCTGCATTCCTGGCTTCCGGTCGGCTTCCCCCGGGAGCCGCGACTCGGCCGCTGCTGGCGCCGGCTCCTCCTCTTTGCCGCCCCAATTGCTCCTGTCTGGGGTTGGGGTATGGGAAAGATGCCCCTTTCTGCCTTGGCCTTGGCGGGTTCGGCTATGTCAGCTGGACGCGGGGAGCCGCTGGTCCTGAGGCGCGCCTCTCCCTCGGGTTTCCGCCGGTGCTTCCGCCGGTGCTTCCTCTTCTCGCAGCTGGCGCTTCCCTTACTCAGGGTGATGGTGCCCGGGGGCTGGGTGGGGCCTCGAGAAGCCCGAGGAGGTGGAGACCAGAGGTACTGGAGGGCTCTTCCCGCCCCTGAAGGGCAGGGGGCCTGATGAGGATTATGCTTCAGAGATGATGCCACCCCTGGTCAGCTGCTCCCCGTGTTATTTGGAAGGCCTGAGAGTGTCCTCCAATAAGTGGGACTAAGAACTGACAGTCTAGCGACTCTATCAGGGGACAACGCATATAAGGACAGCTTGGGGCAGAAGCCCGGTTTTCATCCTCTGGACAGTAGTATTTCCTCTTCACCTCCCATGTACTGTGCCCAGCTGTTGGAGCCACAGCAGTGAATAGGACAGCACTTTCTATTCTTTGTGTTTGGTACAGAGGGAGACAGCCAGTAAGCAGACAGGCATGCAAGGGCATTGAAAGTTTTAATAAATACCCTGAATAATCCAGGCGGGGTGCAGGGATCGAGATGGACAGTGAGGTGGGGGTTAATCTCACCAGGGTGATCAGGACAGGCTGCTGGGAGGAAGTGGCATTTAAGCTGAGGCCAGAAGGGTGAGAAGCAGCCAGCTAGAGGAAGAGTGGGGTGGGAAAGTGCCTGGTAGAGGAATGGAAATTGGGCCATGGTGAATGGAAGGCAGTGATAGGGAAGCCCGATGCCCAATGAGTCCAGAATCCAAAGGCCACAGGAAGAAGTTGGCTTTTATTCTGTGTGCAATGGGGAGTGAGGAAAGGAGATGGGGTGAGGGTGGGGGGAGAGGTGCTCAGATTTGCATTGAGATCATACTTCTGCGTGCAGTAAGAACTGCTTGGAGGGGTCTGGGGGTGTCCTTGAGGGTCCCTGGGGCTTGTTCCTGGGTGATCCTCAGTCCAGCAAGGTAAATAGATAGGCATGGAAACATGGATTATGGAGGAAATTTAAAACAGTTTATGTTAAGGAGATGAGAGAACAGGTGATCTGTTCTTATTTTCAAAGATACTTCCTGTCACTGTATTTGTACCACAAACATGAGTCAGGAGGGAAAAATAATGCAAGATGATAATGTTGTATCTGAGGCAGGTGAACATTGAAAATGAAACTTGGGTGTTGGAGGTGGTTTCTGGGACACTGTGGGTGGATGGGCTGGGAAATGTGAGTGCTTGATTGTTGGGTGGCAGAAAGGAGTGTTGAATGAAGCTTTGATATCAACAGAGAAAACATGTGGACCTCACCGATCTTAGTTTCAGAAAAAGTGCTTCTCTGCCTCTTTAGGTGTGGCAATGTTAACATTATTGCCTTTTCATGGCAGTGTGTCATTCACTCATCTATGAGATTTTGTGGAGAGGCCTTGATTTTACCCTTCTCTGGGCTTGGGTGTTTTCTCCTGGTGTTTGGAGGAGACCCCAGGACTCAGGTGGAGATCGTCAGTAATACAGTTGATGAAGTTGATTCTGTCTTCTGTCTAGGTGCTCAGTTCTCTGTTCTCTGCTTCTGTCTATCTCCTTTTTAATTACAATATATTTTTATTGATTTTTTTTTTTTTTTAGAGAGAGAGGAAGGGAGAGATAGAAACATCAATCAGCTGCCTCCTGCACACCCCCTACTGGGGATTGAACCCGCAACGCGGGCATGTGCCCTGACTGGGAATCAAACCAGGACCTCTCAGTCCATGGGACGACACTCAATCCACTGAGCCACACTGGCCGGGCTCTTTATCCCTTTTAACAGAAACAACACACAAATGTGAGTGAACACTGCCTCGTTAGCCCCTTGACTTCATTTAGCCTGAGCTTCTTCTTGATAACCTCCTCTCCCTTATTAGAGAACTGATTTAATAAGCAACTCCAGCCCCTTTAAGACTTAAGTTATCATTTCAAGAACACTTTGCATTTTCTAAGGGACTGAGCGAGTGGGGACAGGGTTTGATCCAAAGGAATGCATCTCTAGTGGTGCAGTTTTAAGGTTCCCTGAATCATGCCTCACCCCTTGTTTTAGGCACTTGCAGAGCCCTGGCCGTCAGAGTTCTTATTCTTTATTTCCAGGCCTGGATCAATGACATTCGAGCAGGAACTACCCCCTCTTGTGGGAACCATATCAAATCCAGCTGCAGCTTGATCGCCTTCAACTCTGACCGTGCAGGTAGGGAGGTGGACATGGGTGTGGAGATTCAGACATTGTCACCCAAATAGAGTGGGGCAGAAGGGCACTCATTGCAGGCTGGAGGGGCCTTTTGGGGCTCAGAAGTCAGCACCATGCAGGGCCTTAGACCCCTACAGACTGGTCAGTGTGCACTAATAATATCGGTTTTGGTTAGAACGTGTGTATACGTTGGCTGTGGTCTTCAAGAGCATGGCCAGGAGGGTGGGGAGGGGGCTCTTGCCTTTGTTTTCAATTGTCCCCATATGCTTCCCACTCCTTGTTTGGGAGTCTGGTGGTGGCTGGGATCAATAGGAATACAAAGATTTGTAAAGTTCTTTGTGTTAGTTGGGACTCTTTTGGTTACCAGTGATAACTCACACTTCGAACTGACTTAAGCAAAAATGATACCTTTTTGGCCTGTATATCTAAGAAGTCCAGGGACTTCAGGCAGAGCTGTATCCAGAGGCTCACACGTGCCATTAGCCCTGGCTTCTCTCTTGTTCCTTAGCTCTGTTGCCCTCAGATGATGGTTTCTTTCTCAGGTAAAGCTGGGGAAAATGGCAGCTGCTGGCACCTTACCTCTTATGACCCACAGTGTCAGAAAGAGCCTCTTTCCCCAGTATTTTCTATACCTCCAGTGTCACTGAAGGTTCTTGTGTGGGGCAAGCACCTAATCCTGGACTAATCACTGTGTCCAGAGGTATGTGGAGGCTCTAGGAATGTCCAAGGATGAGCTTTTGGGTCTTGGGTCCCCTGGGAGTCCTAGGCTGGGAGGTAGATGGTCCCCATTAGGTTGTTAAGTCAGAACCCCTGTGTTTATTTGGCAGGTGTGCTGGGCATTGTGCCTCTGAAAGGCCAGGGAGAGGACAAGAGACACGTGATCTACCTAGGCTGCCATTCTGGTGAGTGGGGGCTAGATCCAGGAAGTCTGGAACTTGCCCTTTCTTTTCTGGGGCCAGGGATTCACACTCATCTGATTTCATAGGCCCACGGCTTGCCAGGTCCCTCCTGTTGTTTTCACTGTTCCTTCTGACAGGTGGGATGCAGATTGGAAGGCTAGGTCCTGGTAGAGAATTCAGGCCTGGGCAGAGAGGAAAGAGGCTGGGTGTTCCAAGTGGTCAAGCTGGGAGGAAGGGAGATAAGCACCAACCTGCACCAGGCTCCAGGATGATGCTGCCTCCCTGTTACTGTGGAAGATTCATCCCTATGTGTTTCTTAGCCCTGTGTCCTTTCCTGGAGCCTAGAAGACTACCCCTCGCCACCAGGCCTTCTCCCCTGCCAGGGTCCTCAGGGCCCTCCAAGGAGGGTGTGGACTGGGCTGCAGAGCCAGAGATAGACCCTTACAAAGAGCTTTTGTCTGCTGCAGCTATTTCTGGGGGCTTCCAACAACCTGTCTGGCAGTCTGCCGGCTTTCAGGAAACAGTTTGCTCTCCTAGGGTAGTGCCCAGCTGCCTCCTCTCAGTTCAGCTTTGGCAGCTGTGGGCTCAGCCCCCTCTGGCCTGCATTCCTGGATGTCTGTTGGGTGACCTTAGGTGAGAAAAGGAGGCTAATCTTTGGTCCCTGTTCTGTGTGTGCAACTTAGTGTAGGAATCCTGATGATGATATGGTAGTTATTAAAATAACAGTAATGAAGGGTGATGGAGACTTCTCTCCTTTTTTCTCTCTTTCATTTTCTCATCTAATCCTTTAAAAAATATTTTTACAACTTTATCAAGGTATCATTTACATGCCCTGGACGGTTTGGCTCAGTGGTTAGAACGTCAGCCCTTGGACCAATGACTTGCGGGTTCAATTCCGGTCAAGGGCATGTACCTCGGTTGCAGTTTGTCCCCGGCCCTGGTCAGGTCGTGCAGGAGGCAACCAGTTGATGGGTCTCTCTCACATCGATCTTTCTCTCTCTCTCTCCCACTCTATCTGAAGATAAATAGAAGAAAAAAAGATATAATTTACACATCATTAACATGACCTATTTTAAGTAAAACATTTGATGACTTTTATTAAAGTTACAGTGCTGTGTATACCACCATGCCGTTTTAGAACATTTCTCCAGAAGATCCCTCATGCCCCTTTGTGCTTAAATCATTTCCACCTCAGGCATTGCAGCCTCAGGCAACCGTTGATCTACTTTTTGCCTCTGCTGCTGGGGTCTGCAAGCTACTGGTGTGGCCAAATCTGGCCTGCTGCCTGTCTTTGTAAACTGTTGTTTTGGAACGCTGCCAGGCCTCTTCATTGATAGCCAGTCTGTAGCCACTTTCTCCCAACAACTGCAGCGTTGAGCAGAGACCCTATGGCCCTCAAAGCCTGAAATATTTACTACCTCACCCTTTCCAGAAAATATTTGCTAGCTTCTGCTCTATAGACTGGCCTTTTCTGAACATTTCACACAAATGGAAAATACCATACACGGTCTTTCTAATCTAGCTTCTTTCACTTAGCATAATGCTTTGAGATCCACCTGTATTGCAGCATGTGTAAGAAGTCTGCTTTCTCATCTACTCTCACACCTTTTTTAAAGTATATTTTAAAATAACCCCTTTTCAGCTTGGAAAACTGAGGCTCAGATAGGTTAGGAACTTGCCAATGTTAGTACTGCTGCTGGTAGAGTCAGAATTGGAACTCAGGTCTATCTGACCCTGTGTTCTTAGGCACCGTGCTGCTTGTATCTAGATGCTTTTTACTCATGGGGGAGTTGCCCCAAATTGGTGATGTTTGTGAGGCGGTGAGTGCCCTGTGACTTGGAGGCTTCAAATAGAAGCTGGACCAGGCTTCTGTGGCAGGTAGTAGCCTCACTATGGTGCCAACTATTCAGAGCCTCTCCCTACAGGAGCAGCCTTGCTGGGAAGCTGCTGTGGTAGTATCTGAGCTCGAGTTCCCTCAGAACCTTCCCTCAAGGCACCAGGTGCTGTTTGCCCTCTTAGGTGCCAGTGGTGGTAGGAAGACTGGTGGGCTGGGCTCTGGCTCTTGTCCTGTCTTTGGGATGCCCAGCCTTTGTGATGCCTTCTATGTCTTGCCTCAGGGCCAAGCTGCCCTTCAGCCCAGCTTCCCAGGGGAGCAGAGGGTAGGGAGGCATCTAGAGGGCCTTTCTACATGTCTAGGCTGTCAGGTGGACCAGAGGTCTGCTCCAGTTTGGGAAAGGCAGTGTGATGATGTGCTGAGGATGTAGGTTCTGAAGCCAGACTGCCTGTCCTGACCCTCAGCTTTGCCCTTTCTTAACTGTAGCTCTGGGCAAGTTACTTAACCTCTCTGTCCTTTTGTCCTTGTCCTCCACTTGGGTGATGATGCCACAGTGCCATTCTGGTGGGTCATTGAGGATTTGGTGAGATAAATGCACATGAAGAACTCAGGCTTCCAGCACAGCCAGGCACTCAGATTAGCCATATTACTACTTCTCATTCCTTCAGTGTGCAGGCTGCCTACGTTGGCTGCTGCTTTGGGCCTGGGTCCTGACCTGTCCAGTGCGGAGCCTGCAGGGTGAGGCAGCAGGGGTTTGTGGCCAGAGTCTAGGCTGAGGCTGTCCCAAGGGGACACCCCCTTCTCTTCCTTGTCTCTGGCCAGGAAGAAAATGTAGTACTTGGTCCTGTGGCGAGGCAGGCAATAGGGTGGTTGCTCTGCTTTTTGCTGTGGTGATGTAGGCCTAGCTGTCCTACTTATGTCCCCCCTCAACACCCAAGCCCTGGCCTCCTCTTTGCCCCCCAGCCTCTTTTCTTCTCTGATTCACTCTGTATCCTCCCCTCCTAACCCCCCTATCCTCCCCAACCCCCGCTAGAGTTGGGCAGTTCAGGTTCTTTGGTTGCAAAGAACAGAAACCAATTCCAGCTTGCTTAAGCCAAAAATAAATTTATTGGGAGGTTCCTGAGGAATTTCTAGAACCAAAGGAGCAGCTGGATGTGTAGGTTTTAGGAGGGAACTGACGACCCTCCACCCAGGCCAGTCCCTAAAGCACCCTCTCACTAGGCCTTCCCATTCCAGGTTTAATTTTCCTAGTAGAAAAGCTGGCTGCTGGGGCGCATATCAGGTGCACTCCCATACTTGGACTGGTCAGGGCTGATTTGGGAGTAGTAATGGGGCAGAGAACTCCTAGGTCAGGAGTGTGACATTACCTTCCTCCCCCTCCCCCTTCCTCCTCCAGGGCCCACCATGCCCCTCATCGAAGCCTTTCCTGCCCCTGATCTTGGGGTCACCCCTGTAGCCACAGCTTGCCCCTCGTTCGTTGCATCTGTACAAATGTGTGTCTCCCTAAGGAAGTGCTGAGGGCCAGTCAGGCTGAGTGGTTTGTGAATGCCTTGTGACGAGTGGGGCCATCACTGTGTTTATTCATATATTCTCGAGCCAGACCTTGTGCTCAGCTCTGGATTTTAGGTGACTACAGGTTCCTAGTAATATAAGGATCTTTTTTTTTTTTTTAAACAGAAATACCTTTTCTTTCTTTTCAAAAAAAAAAAAAATGTTTTTATTGATTTGCAAGAGAGAGAAAAGGAGAGGGGGAAAGAGAGAAACACTGATGTGAGAGAGAAACATAAATCAGTTGCCTCCTGTACGTACCTTGACTGCGCCCTGACAGGGACTTGAACCTGCAACTTGGGTTTGAGCCCTAACCAGGAATCACACCAGCGACCTTTTGGTGCATGGGACGACACCTGATCAACTGAGCCACACCGGCCAGTGCAATCTAAAGAGCTTTTTGCCCATTGTCCTGCTGACCTCTGCATGCCAGGTCCTTGGCCACTCTGGGTCCATAGGGCTCTCCGGAAAACGTGTTGTAGGCAGGCCTATGGCATTTGCCCATAGTTTGTAGAGATGCCCTTCTTATGGGACTTTGAGCCTGCTGCCATGTATGCAGAAGTATCACCTCTAAGCCCTGGGCTTTGATTCCTGGCCTTGGGAAAAGAGTACGTTCTGGCAGGTTCTTGTTGGGCCTGAGTTCAGCCATTCCTCTCCCACAGACCTGGTAACAGACTTGGACTTCTCTCCCTTTGATGACTTCCTCCTGGCCACTGGCTCAGCTGATAGGACGGTGAGTGGAACCACTGGAAGAGCTGCCCAATGCCTCACCCACTCCTAGTTAGGGCTTTCTGGGACCCTGTTCCCTCCCAGTCCAGTCTCTCCCACCACCCCTTCTGCTCCTTCACATACTTGCAGGGCTGAGCTAGCCTAGACTTTCTTAGTTCCTTAACCCACACCAGCTCCCGTGTACTCCTGTGCACTTGCTAGAGCCCAGCCTGTGACCTGCTGCCCTACTCTTTGACTGCCTAAGGACAGCAGGGCTGGCGTGGTGTGGGGGCCCGGAGAAGATGGATCAGAGCCCCTGGCTCCCCCACTCCCATTTTCTCCCAGCCTTCAACCACACTCATGATCCTGAGCCAGGTCATCTTTCCCCAACACGGACACTTAGCCTCTTGCTCAAGCATGACTCTTGCAGTTGGGGGCAGCCCCAGGCAAGGCAGGCTGGAGGCAGTGAGGCCCTTCCCTGTCCTGGACTCACAGACTTGCTCTTTCCCACAGATGAAACTATGGCGACTGCCAGCCGCCGGCCAGGTGCTGCCCTCGGGGCCTGGGCTGGTGTTGGGTCCTGAGGACACCCAGGTGGAGGTGCTGCAGTTCCACCCCACTGTGGATGGCATCCTGCTGAGCACGGCAGGCACAGCCGTGAAGGTCTGGGATGTGGCCAAGCAACAGCCCCTAACAGGTACGGGTCACACTAGCTGTGTCGCTTTCTGGGCAGCCCTCTCCTGGACAGTGTTCCGTTTGTTTATGTGTTTGATATCGTGAGTTGTAAATAAATATCAAAAACTCACATGTACATAGTATAAAGTTAAGTCTTAATTATAACACTCCACCCTCTCCATTTCCCATAGCATCTATTTTCATTTCATTTAGCTGTTTTTCCTGCTTTTTCATCCACATGTCTAAATAACTTTCTTATACTGTTATTCCCTGAGTTGTGTGTTGTTTCAGTTTTGAAAACAAAACATTGACTTCTACCTAGGAGATGAGGAGTTGCCCTCTTACAGCCCAAACCCATTACTGCCTCACCACGCTTCTTCTCATTTCCCCAGTATAAATTGTCCTAGTCTGTGTGGGCTGCTGTAACAAAATCCCATAGACTGGGTGGTTTATAAACAATAGAAATTTATTTCTCACAGTTCTGGAGGCTGGAAGTCCAAGATCAAGGTGCTAGCCGATTTGGTGTCTGGTGAAAAACTGCTTTCTGATTCATAGCCAGCTATCTTATTCTCTGTATCTTCACTTGGTGGAAGAGGCGAGGGAGCTCTCTGGGGCCTCTTTTATAAGAGTACTGGTCCCATTTATGGGTGCTCCCTCTTCATGAGCTAATCACCTCCCAAAGGCCCCACCTCCAAATTCCATCACAGTGGGGGGACACAGCCATCCAGAGCATGCATAGATGATGACAGCTTTGGGCCAAACTCCTCAGTATTTGACTGGTTTTGACACTGCAGTGTGAACCACAGCTGAGCACAGGTGTATTTTGTGGTAATGTCACTGAGTCCTTTTTTGCAGAGTCCTCCCTGATATGCTCATTCCCTTTTTAGGGTAAAGACACAAGGCTCAGCCCTGTTCAGATAGATCAGTTGGTTAGAGTATTGTCCGGATATACCAAGGTTGTGAGTTTGATCCCCTGTCAGGGCACATACAAGAATCAACCAATGAATACAAATAAGAGGAACAACAAATCGATGTTTCTCTCTCTCCCTTCCTCTCTAAAATCAATAAATTAAACAGACACACGGCTCAGAGAGTTGAATGACAGACTGTTACCCCAGGGCTGTGCAGTGTTCAGGGTGGGCCGAGCTCACAATGGGGCTGAGGCCAAGGGCCATTAGTAGCATAACTGGGTGTCTCAGGGGTCCTCTCCTGACAGCATTAGCCAGTACCCACCATGGAGGCATCTTGTGCCACAAGGGATGGAAAGTACAAGGTGCAGGGCTTGCTCCCAAAGAGTTCTTGGCACAGTCAAGGAGACCAGCCTGACCCTTGAAGTAGAGGTGAAGGTCACCAGGCAGATGTCATTAGGGAGTCACCCCAGCTGTAACTATCATCTCAAGCCCTTATTGTGTGCCCAGCAATGTGCTGAGGGCTTCATAACTCCTTAGCATAGCACAGCAGTTCCACGGGGGAGAGGAGCAGGGAGCCTTGGAAGGTTTCAGAGTAGGAGCATAGCCTGACAATGGTAAGGCTGAGGAAGGAGCCCTGGGATATAGTATAGCATATTTGGAAAGAGCTGCCCTTTCTCCTTCCACCTGAGAAGGGACCCTGGCAGCTGCTGCTTCTGCCACAAGGAGTTATCCACAACCAGGCCCACCTGCTTCCCTGTGTTCTCATTGCCCAGGGCAGGGTGTGCGGACCCTGGTGCCCCTCTTGACCTTGGCTGCTTTTCTGCAGAGTTGGCAGCCCACAGGGACATGGTGCAGGGTGCTGTTTGGAGCCGGGACGGAGCACTTGTGAGCACAACATGCAAGGTAAGCAGGTGAGCGGTGAGGCTCAAGTAAGTGCCTATGGGGGGCCTGAGGCGTGCCCTACTCTTCTTGAGGCCATGGTGTCGTGGAGCACACATTCTAGATTATAACTCTCGGGCTGGACGTTATTTATGGGGCAGAAGAACACCAAGGATGGGCATTCTTGAGCCCCTGTCCCACCTCGGCTGGCCTCCCACCTTCTAGCTCACACCTACATCTGCAAACCCCTACCCTACCTTGGTACCGGCGCCTGGGGTTCCTATCAGATGAGGTCCCAAGTAAAGCCCCATGCTGGCCCTGTTGGGCTCTGGTTTGTGCCATTTGGCTCCCGTCACCAACTTCAAGAAGCCTCACCTACCTGCTTATCTGCTTTGTCCAAACTTTTAGGAGGATCCAGATTCAGGATACTGTATCAACCCCCATACCCAGTCAGCAGACCTCATGTCCTCTCTGACACCAGGCCCCGTGCTCAC
Source organism: Tadarida brasiliensis (assembly GCA_030848825.1). Lineage (NCBI taxonomy): Eukaryota > Metazoa > Chordata > Mammalia > Chiroptera > Molossidae > Tadarida > Tadarida brasiliensis. The sequence goes on from CM061258.1 coordinate 114,201,985, forward strand.
CCTGTTCTGGTGGGGTAGAGGTGGCCAATGTGGATCAGGGGATCATACAGGAGAAACAATAATTGACCTGTGAAATGGGATCCAAGAGAGAGACGTGAAGTGCTTTGAGCTGTCAGAGGAGCCCGGGTAGGGGCTCTGAAGGAAGGGTTTATGGCATGGGGCAGAGAGGTGCTGGGAGCTGCAGGTTTGGTTGCAGGGGCTAGGGCAGGGCTGGGTGCAGAGAGCAGAGTCGAGTACACAAGGGTTGTGCTTGTTACTATAGAGACAAACAAAAAGCACTGGAGTGTTTAAAGCCAGAGAGGGGCGGGCTGTGTTGTGAAGTGAGCAGATTTGCATTTTGAAAGTTCCCTAGCTGCCTTGTGGACAGAGAATTGCAGGGGGCCCATATCCAAAAGTGAAGGTGGAACAACTTCTGGGGGAGGAGTGTCCTCAGCCAGGGTGGTGTAGAGGGGCACACTTGGGGATGAGAGCTGTGGGTTGGTGGTGGGCTGGATGTGAGGAGTAGGGGGTTGGGAGGCTGGCTCCGGGGTTATAGGCTGGAGGAGAAGCCTGCCTCCGAGATGGGGCACTCCCAGGTATCAGCTGTAAGCCTGTTGTATTGGAGGTACCTGGGACATCCAAGCGGAGGTATCATTTGAGTCCATGGACTGGAGCTCTGGGCAGCAGGCTAGGCTGAAGATAGAAGGGTGAACACTATCTGTGTTTAAGTGGTAGAGTCTGTAAAGAGGCGAAGGACACACCTGTTGGATTTTGGGATGTGGATGACCTTAAGGACCTTTGGGATATACCGTGATCTGAAGCCTCATGTGAAGAGTGGGGAAAGCAAGGAAAAGCCTGCAAGGGCTCTTCTGGGAAGTGTGGCCGAGAGAGGGAATGTGGGGGAGCTTGTTGGGAGGGGATGAGGATACCTCTGAAGGAGAAAATGTGGTGTCTGCGAACTTGGTAGGGTCCTATTTCCAACTATTTTTTTCCCACCTTCTTGGAAGCCCCATTTCTTAGTCTTTATTTTATTGAATTTATTTGGTGACATTGGTTAATACAATTATATAGGTTTCAGGTATACAGTTCTATAGTACATCATCTGTATATTGTATTGTGTGTTCACCACCCCAAGTCACGTCTCCTTCTATCACCATTTATCCCCTCTTTTGCTTCCCCTCAACCTCCTTTCCCTCTGGTAATCACCACACTGTTTGTGTCTATGAGGTTTTTGTTGTTGTTTTGCTTAATCCCTTCACCTTTTTCACCCAGCTCCCCTCTGACAGCTGTCAGTCTGTTTTCTGTATCTATGAGTCTGTTTGTCTGTTTCTATTTCGTTTGCTTATTTTGTTCATTAGGTTCTACATATAGGTGAAATCATATGGTACTTGTCTTTCTCTGACTGGCTTATTTCACTTACCCGTTTCCTAGTCTTTATCAACTTTTTCCCCTCTTTGGTTCATTATACAGTCGGTTCCAGACATTGACCTGAGCTTTGTGGGTCGAGAGGTAAATAAAACTGGGCTACTGGTCCCCAAGAAGCTGTTGCTTGAGGACAAGGTGGTCATGTGGCCATTGCTCAGGCTAAAGGCTGGTGAGCATGACTTCCAAGGGACAGTGAGGTCAGGGCTGGTCCTCAGGTATGAGACCTCACTGAGGAGGAGGGGACAGGCATCTCCGGCAGGGGGACCAACCTGTCAGAGTCCTGCGTTTAGGCTGTGAACTCCACCTCCAATGAGAAACCCTCTCTACCCTGCCTTTCTTTGGCATGTATGAGACAGACAGGCACAGAATAATAGAGAGGAAGGGAGGGAGGAAGCTGGAAGATGCTTCCTGTCAAAGCCTCCCCCATCTCAGCACCATCTCCCTGCTGGTGAGGAAACCTTCCTGGTGCCTGGCCTGACTCCCATCCTGCCTTGAAGCAGTTCTTCCCAGGGCCCCGGATTCTTCTGCCAAGGCCTGGGCTCAGCCCCACCAAAGCCCTTCCTGCTCCCCTCCCAGCTTTTCCAGGCAGCCACTAGAGGGTGCACCAGCCTCATGGATAGCCAGGATCCTGTTAAGCTCCCACTCTGTGCCTGTGGGCCCAGCTGGGACGTGCCTTCCCCTGCAGCCTATGCCACCCCGTCTGTCCTGTCACATAGATCCCCACCAGCACCAGACCAGCCTCCAGTGCCCAATCTGAATCCTGGTTAGATGGCCCAGCTGCTTTTAGGGACTGTTCATGTGCCGAGACTGTTAATTGACTTGTGAGAGGTACTGCCATCATCCTTTTCCTACCAAGGGCTATGGGTTTGCCCAGGTCACAGAGCACCTGAGTGGTGGAGTTGGTGTTTGAATCCAGGCCACTGGCTCTCCATGGTGGCTCTGCCACTCATATGTCAGTTGTCCAGCATCTGTCTGTCTGTCCCTATCCTCTGTCTATCTCTCACTTTGTTGTCTCTGTCCCTTGTTGTCTTTCCTCATTCTATAGTTGTCACCTCTCTGTTCCTCTCTGTCCCCTCTGTGTTTCTCTCTGTCCCCTCTCTGTCCTTGTTTTCTTTCTCTGTCCCCTTACTGTCTCTCTCTTTGTCTCTTGTCTCTGCCTATCTCTCTCTCTTCTTTCTGCCTCTCTCTCCCTCGCTGTCCTTGCTGTCTGATCTGTCTCTGAATGGCATCCTGAACCTGAAGCTGTGGAGTGGGGTGGTGCCTTAGAACTAACTAATCATGGACGGTGCCTGGTGTCTGCCTAACACATAGCAAGTGCTCACTAAACTGTAGCAGGGAAAGCTTTTCCAGGAGTGACCCAAGAACCTGGGATCTTGCTGAGGTGTGTCAGGAAAGCCTGGGCCAGTTCCCTAAGGGAGGTCTGGCTTTCAAGGCCTTCTCTGGGCTGGCCCCCACCCTCATTCAGCTGTGTGCTCTCCCACTGCCTCTCTATTCCTGCCACCCACTTTCCTGCCATCTCTTCCCCTCCACATCATATGTCAGCAAGCTCATGTCTCCACATCTTTGCTCATGCTTTTCTACCTGCTCACATACCTTTCCCTTCCCAGCGCAAGCTCTACTTGTCCTTTTAGATTCAACTTAGATTCAAGTTTCTCCATGAAGTTTCCCATGACCACCTGAGGTGCCTTAGAGTCCAGCATTCAGTGAGGACTGTTTGCTCTCTGCATCCCAGGCACCCGGGTAGCAGCCACACAGAAACATTGAGCAGATAGTACTGAGGGTTCTATATCCCTCCCCTTCTCCACTTTCCTGTCTTTTACTGGTGTGGTACGTTTGTTACAGTTAAACCAATATTGTTACATTATTATTAACTAAAGCCCATAGGGTTCATTCTTGATGTACATTCTGTTGGTTTTGACAAATGTATGATGTCATGTACTCACCATTACAGCATCATACAAAGTAGTTTTACCACCCTAAAAGTGCCTTGCACTTCACCTATTCATCCCTCCCTCCCTGTCCCAAACCACTGGCAACCACTAATCTTTTTGCTGTCTCTGTAAGATTTTTTTTCCCAAATGCCGTATAGTTGGAATCATACAACATGTAGTCTTTCCACATTGGCTTCTTTCACTTAGTAATATGAATGTTTGGTTCCCTCATGTCTTTTTGTGGACTGATAGCTATTTTTTAAAATTGTAGTAAAAACATATCCTAAAACTTACCATCTTTTTTTTTTTTTTAATCCTCACCCGAGGACATTTTTCCATTTTCGTTCAGATAGAGTGGGAGGGGGGAGAGAGGAAGAGAGAGAGAGAGAAACATCGACGTGAAAGGGACACATCGAGTGGCTGCCTCCTGCACGACCCTACCAGGGCCGGGGACAAACTGCAACCGAGATATGTGCCCTTAGCAGGAACTGAACCCGGATCTCTCTGGACCACAGACCGACACTCTAACCCCTGAGCCAAACAGGCCAGGGCTAAAACTTACCATCTTAACCATTTTTAAGTAAACAGTTCAGTAATGTTAAGTATATTTACATTGTTGTGAAACAGGTCTCCAGAACTTTTTCATCTGTAGAACTGAAACTGTATACCCATGAAACAACTTTCCTTTGTCCCCTCCCCCAGTCCCTGGCAACCACCATTCTACTTAATGTCTCTATGAATTTGACTACTTTAGAATCTGCATATGAGAGGAATCATACTGTATTTGTCTTTTTGTGACTGGCTTATTGCATTTAGCATAATGTCCTCAAGGTTCATCCATGTACCATGTGATAGGATTTCTTTCCTTTTTGAGTCTAAATAATATTCCATTGAATGTATATACCACATTTTGCTTACCCATCCATCCACAATGACACTTGGGTTGCTTCCATATTTTAACTACTGTGAATAATGCTGCTTTGAACATGGGTGTGCAGATATCTTTTTGTGACCTTGCTTTCAATTCTTTTTGGTTTATACTCTGAAGTGGAATTACTAGATCATATGGTAATTCATTTTTAATTTCTTGAGTAACTACTGCACTGTTTTCTTAATGGCTTTACTATTTTACATTCCCACCAGTAGTACACAATGGTTCCAATTTATACACATTCCCACCAACACTTGTTTTTTTCTGGGTTTTTGGTAGTAGTCACCCTAATGGGTATGAGATAATATCTCATTGTGATGTAGATATGCATTTCTCTGAAGATTAGTGATGTTGAATATCTTTTCATATGCTTCTCGGCCATTTGTATATATTTGGAGAAATATCTACTTAAATAATTGGCTTATTTTAATCAGATTACTTGATTTTTTTTTTGTTGTGGAATTGTATGAGTTCTTTATATATTCTGGATGTTAACCCCTTATCAGGTATATGATTTGCAAATGTTTTCTTAGCTTGTCTTTCCATAGCTTGTGTTTTTACACTATTGATTGTGGTTTTTTAAAAAATATTTTTTCTTTATTGATTTTAGAGAGGAAGGGAAAGGGAGAGAGAGATAGAAACATCGATGAGAGAGAACATCAATTGGCTGCCTCCTGCACGCCCCCCACTGGGGATCAGGCCCACAACCTGGGCATGTGCCCTGACTGGAAATCAAACCGGTGATCTCTTGGTGCATGGGTTGACGCTCAACCACTGAGCCACACCGGTGGGGCTTGATTGTGTTCTTTGATTTAAAAAACTTAACCTTGATATTGTCTATTTTTGCTTTTGTTCCCTGTGCTTCAGTGTTATATCTAAGAAATCATGATCAAATCCAACATCATTAAGCTTTTTCCTTATGTTTTCTTCTAGGAGTTTTGTAGTTTGGGGTCTTAGCTATTGCTTTTTATCACTAAATAATATCTCACTGTGTGAATGTACCACAGTGTATTTATCATCTACTGGGGGACATCTTGGTTGCTTTTATTTTTTTTTTAGTTATGATTAAATTGCTATAAATATTTATATGGACTTAAGTTTTAACTCTTCTGGGTAAATACTTTAAGAGCACAATTGCTGGATCATATGGTAAAAGTATTTTTTGCTTTGTAAGAAACTACCAAACTCTTCCAAAGTGGCTGTATGATTATGCATTCTCTGATCAGCAAATGAAAGTTCCTGTTGTTCCATGTCCTCATTAGCATTTGTTGTCTTCGTTTTTTTGCATTTTAGCCATTCTAGTAGGTGTGTAGTGGTAGGTCATTGTTGTTTAAATTTATAGTTCTTGCTAGGCCATTGTGGCCCAGTGGATTGAGAGGTCATCCCATGGACTGAGAGATCCAGTTCCATTCCTGGTCAGGGTCCATGCCTGGCTTGCGGGCTTGATCCCCATTAGGGGGCGTGCAAGAGGCAGCTGATCGACATACCTCTCTCTTATTTTTTTTAAACTTATCTTTATTGTTGAATGTATTATAGATGTTCCTCATTTTTCCCCATTGCCCCCCTCCTGCCTTTCCCCACACTGTTGTCTGTGTCCATTGGTTATGCATATATACATATAAGTTCTTTGGTTTATTTCTTCCCACACCCCAACCCCCCTTCCCTTTAAGGTTTGTCAGTCTAACAAGCAATCTGTACTTCTTAATCCCTTCACCTTTTCTCCCCCATCCCCCCAGCTCCCACCCATCTAGTAACCAACAGAAGTTCTCTGTATCTATGAGAATGTTTCTGTTCTGCTTGTTCATTTTGTTTGCAGATTCAATTGTTGATAGATATGCATTTATTGCCATTATGTTTGTTCATATTTTTTTATCTTTTTTTTCAAGAAGACCCTTCAACATTTCATATAATAATGGTTTGGTGGTGATGAACTCCTTTAGCTTTTCCTTGTCTGGGAAACTCTTTATATGGCCATCATTCTAAATGACAGCTTTGCAGGATAGAGTAATCTTGGTTGTAGGTTCTTGCTTTTCATCACTCTGAATATTTCTTGCCACTCCCTTCTGGCCTGCAAAGTTTCTTTTGAGAAATCAGCTGACAGTCTTATGGGAACTCCCTTGTATGTAACTAACTGCTTTTCTCTTGCTGCTTTTAAGATTCTCTCTTTGTCTTGAACCTTTTGCATTTTGATGATGATGTGTCTTGGTGTGGGCCTTTTGGGTTCATCTTGTTTGGGACTCTCTGTGCTTCCTGGACTTGTATGTCTGTTTCCTTCACCAAGTTAGGGAACTTTTTTGCCATTATTGTTTCAAATAGGTTTTCGATTTCTTGTTCTCTCTCTTCTCCTTCTGGCACCCCCAAGATGCGAATGTTGGCACGCTTGAAGTTGTCCCAGAGGCTCCTTACACTATCCTCATTTTTTGGGATTCTTTTTTCTTTTTGCTGTTCTGATGGGTGTTTTTTGCTTCCTTATATTCCAAATCGAAGGTTTGCTTCTTGGCTTTACCTACTCTACTATTGCATCTGTGTAAACTATTCTTTATTTCAGTTAGTGCCTCCTTTATTTCTGACTGGTCCTTTTTTATGCTCTTGAGGCCCTCACTAAGTTCACTGAGGTTCTCACTAAGTCCATTGAGCATCCTTATAAGCAATGTTTTGAACTCAGCATCTGTTAGGTTGCTTAACTCCATTTCACTTAGTTCTTTTCCTGGAGTTTTGTTCTGTTCTTTCATTTGGGACCTGTTTCTTTGTCTCCTCATTTTGGCTGCCTCCCTGTGTTTGTTTCTATGTATTACTTAGCGAGAGGTATGGGGCTAGCTGAGACCAGATGCTGCTTGTTTGAAAGAATTTAGGAAAAGCTGAAGCAGGCTCTAGACAGGCCAATCCTATGGTGAAGCAACTGGCAACAGCTTGGGTGGGCCTGAAAGTTGGGTGGGGCGGGGCCTCAGGGAATCACCAGGGTGGGGCAAACAGTGTGAGCCAGGTAGCTGGAGTCCCAGATATGGCGTCGTCTGCTGGCCCAGGGAAGGGCTCACCAAAGGAACAAAAGCCTCTGATAGCACCTCTGTCCAGGAGAAAGCTGCCTCTCCAGCCCTTGCTCCAATGCCAAACAGCTCAGTTCTTCCCTATATGATTCTGATGCCTTTCGAGCTGCCTCCCCCACGCTGGAGCCTGGAGGGAGCAAGTCCGAGTAAGTCTGTGCACGGGCCCTTTAAGAGGAGCTGCCGGGGGGCTCCAGCCACCTCAGCCTCAGTTCCCGCTGGTTTTTCCAGCCAGAAGTTATGGGGATTATCTTCCTGGCACTGGAACCCTGAGCTGGGCGCCTTCCCAGCTGAGGTATCCTCCTAATTTTTATCCGCCACACGTGGCTGTGGGACCAGCCCATCTGCCTCCGCCCCTCCTACCAGTCTGGATGCGGCTTAATTTCGTAGTTGTAGGACTTCCATTCAGCTTGATTTCAGGCGGTTTTGAATGATGGTTATTCTGTAGTTTAGTTGTAACTTTGATGTGGTTGTGGGAGGACGCGATACCATGTTTACCTACGCCGCCATCTTGACCGGAAGTCCTGACGTATCTCTCTCTCATCGATGTTTCTATCTCTCCCTTCCTCACTCTCTAAATCATTAAAAAAATATATTTACATTTCTCTAATGAGTTGTGTTAAGCATTTTATATGTTCATTTCTCATCTGTATATCTTTTTTGATGAGGTATCTGTTTAAATCTTTGCACTTTTTTTAACTGGGTTGTTTGTTTTCTTATTTTTGAGTTTTAAGTGTTTTTTGTATATTTTGGATACAGGTCCTTTCTCAGATATGTGCTTTGCAAATATTTTCTCCCATATTGTCTTTTCATTTTCTTAACAATATCTTTTGCAGAGCAGTAGTTTATTTTATTTATTTATTTAATTTTAATTTTAAGAGAGAGAGAAACATCTATCGGTTACCTCTCTGTATGCATCCTGACTGGGGATCAAACCTGCAACCCAGGTGTATGCCCTGACCAGGAATTCGGTGCACAGAACGATGCTCATCCGACTAAGCCACTCCATCTGGGCAAAGTTTTTAATTTTAATCAAGTCCAACTTACTAATTTTTTTCATAGATCATACTTTTGGTGTTGTGTGTGAATAGTCATTGCCAAACACAAGGTCACCTAGATTTCCTCCTGTATTATCTTCTAGAGTTTTTATAGGTTTGCTTACATCTAGGTCTGTGATCCATTTTGAGTTAATTTTTGTGAAAAGTGTAAAGTCTAGGTCTAGATTTATTTTCTTACATGTGGATGTCCAGTTGTTCTAGTACCATTTGTTGAAAAGACTACCTTTTCTTCATTGTATTGCCTTTGCTCCTTTGTCAAAGATCAGTTGACTATATGGGGGTCTATTTCTTGGCTTTCTATTGTAGTCCTTTAATCTATTCATCTGTTCTTATGCCAGTACCACGTTGTCTTGATTACTGTTGCTTTAGAGTAAATCCAGGTAGCATCAATTCTCTAACTTTGTTCTTTTCCTTTAATATTGATTTGACTACTGTGAGTCTTTTGCCTGTCCCTATAAACTTTAGAATCAGTTTGTCAGTATTCACAAAATAACTTGCTGGAATTTTCATTGAGAATGTGTTGAATCTATAGTTTAAATTGGAAATGATATCTTGATAATATTGAGTCTTCCTATCTGTGAACATGGACTCTCTCTCCATGTATTTAGTTCTTTTATTTATTTCATGAGAGTTTTATTGTATTCCCCTTGTAGATCCTGTACATATTTTGTTAGATTGATAGCTAAGTATTTCAGTATTTTTGGTGCTATTGTAAATGGTATTGTGCTTTTAATTTCAAATTCCAGTTGTTCATTGCAGGTTCACTGTTCTTCAAAATGTGAAAGTATGAAACAAAGTGGAGCCATTCTAAGATGTAAAAAGGAAAAGCTAATCAGCCCCCATGTCTCCCAGCCCTGGCACCCAGCTTTAACACATGGCTTATACTGGTCAACATCTTTCTTCTTGCTCAGCAAACTTACAAAACCTATGAAAATGTGGTGGGACAAATAGGGATTTTTGTTTACTTTTACCACAGTGGGATCACACCACGATGTGTTATTCTGCATTTTCCTTTTAGTACTTAAGAATTTATCATGGGCCCTGGCCGGTTTGGTTCAGTGGTTAGAGCGTCAGCCTGAGGACCAAAGAGTCCTGGGTTTAATTTTGACCAAGGGCATGTACCTTGGTTGCGGTTCGTCCCCAGCCCCAGCTGGGGTCTTGCAGGAGGCAACCAATTGATGTATCTCTTTCACATCGATGTTTCTCTCTCTCTCTCTCTCTCTCTCTCTCTCTCTCTCTCTCTCTCTCTCTCTCTTTCTTTCTCTTTCTCTCTTCCTCTCTCTTTCCCTCCCACTGTATCTGAAGATAAACAGAAAAATATCTTCGGGTGAGGATTAAAAAAAAAGAATTTGTCATGGCTGCTCTGGTTGGGTGGCTCAGTTGGTTGGAACATCGTCCTGTTCACCAAAGGTTGTGGGATTACCGGTCAGGGCATGTATGAGAGGCAGCTGATTGATGTTTCTCACTCACATTGATGTTTCTCTCTCTTTCTCTTCCTCTATTTCTATTTTATTTTTTATTTTATTTATTTATTTATTTTTTATCCTCACCCGAGGACATTTTTTCATTTTTTGTTCAGATAGAGTGGGAGGGAGAGAGAGAGAGAGAGAAACATCGACGCGAAAGGGACACATCGAGTGGCTGCCACCCGCACGACCAACCAGGGCCGGGGACAAATTGCAATCGAGGTACATGCCCTTAGCGGGAACCGAACCCAGGTCTCTCTGGACCGCAGGCCGACGCTCTAACCGCTGAGCCAAACCGGCCAGGGCATCTCTTCCTCTATTTCTAAAATCAATTTAAAAAAAAAGAATTTATCATGGCCAAGCCTGTAAATAGTGGATGCAGATTCTGCCCCCTCTCTCTCCCAGTTCTTTATGCACATATGTTTATGTGCACGCACACACTCACACAGATTGCTGAGTGATAGTTAAGATATGTAAGCTCAATTGTTGTCATTTTTATACACCAATAATGAACACACCAGAAAGAGAAACTAAAATAAAAAATCCCATTTACCATTGCAACAAAAATATTAAGATACCTAGGAATAGCTTGGCCAGTGTGGCTCACTGGTTGAGTGTTGACCCATACACCAGGAGGTCACTGGTTTGATTCCCGATCAGGGCACACGCCCAGGTTGTGGGCCCAATCCCCAGTGAGGGGCATGCAGGAGTCTGCCAATCGATGTTCTCGCTCATCAATGTTTCTGTCTCTCTTTCCCTCTCCCTTCCTCTCTCTTTAAAATCAATAAAGAAAAAATATTAAAAAAAAAAAAAAAAAAAAGATACCTAGGAATAAACTTAACCAAGAAGATAAAGACCTCAGAAAAATACAGGACATTGAAAAAAGAAATAGAAGAAGATAAAAAAAAAAAAAAAAAAAGGAAATATATACCACGTTCATGGATTGGAAGAATTAACATCATTAAAATGTCCATACTACCCAAAACAATCTACAGATTCAGTGCAATCCCCATTAAAATACCAATTGCATATTTCACAGATCTAGAACAAATACTTCAAAGGTTTATATGGAACCAAAAAAGACCTCGAATAGCCACAGCAATCTTGAAAAAGAACAAAGTTGGAGGGATCACAATTCCGGATATCAGGTTATACTACAAAGCCATTATAATCAAACTAGCCTGGTCCAGCTGGTGTGGCTCAGTGGCTTGAGAGTTGTCCCATAGACTGGGAGGTCCAGGTTTGATTCCCTGTCAGGGCGCATGCCCGGGTTGCAGGCTCGATTCCGGGCGTGAAGGAGGCAGCCGATCGATGCTTCTCTCTCACATTGATGTTTCTATCTCTCTCTCTAAAAAAATAAATGAAAACATATTTAACAAACAAACAAAAAGGCAGCCTGATTCTGGGACAAGAACAGGCATATAGATCAGTGGAACCGAAAACCCAGAAATCGACCCAAGGCATTGTGCTCTATTAATATTTGACAAAGGTGGCAAGAGCATACAATGGAGTAAAGACAGCTTCTTCCCCCAGTTGGTGTGGCTCAGTGGTTGAGCATCGACCCATGTACCAAGAGGTTGCTGGTTCGATTCCCAGTCAGGGCACATGCCCAGGTTGTGGGCCCAATCCCCAGTGAGGGGCATGCAGGAGGCAGCCAACTCATGTTTTCTTTCATTGATGTTTCTATCTCTCCCTCCTTCCTCTCTCTCTCAAAATCAAAGAGAAAAAAAAAAAGACAGCCTCTTCAATAAATAGTGGTGTGAAAATTGGACAGGTACATGCAAAAAAATGAGACTAGACCACCAACTTACACCATGCACAAGAATAAACTCAAAATGGATAAAGGACTTAGATGTAACTCATGAAACCATAGAAATCTTAGAAGAAAATGTAGGCTGCAATCTCAGACATCACATGTAGCAGAATTTTCACCGATACATCATCTAGGGCAAGAGAAACAAAGGAAAAAATATGCAAATGGGACTACTTCAAACTAAAAAGCTTCTGCACAGCAAAAGAAACCAGCATCAACATGAAAAGGAAACCCACTGTATGCAAGAACGTATTTGCCAATGATACATCGGATAAGGAGTTAATTTCCAAAATATATAGAGTACTCATACAATTCAACAAAAGGAAGACAAACAATCCAATTAAAAAATGGGCAGAGGACTGAATAGACACTTCTCCAAACAGGACATACAAATGGCCAAGACACATATGAAAAAATGCTCAGTGTCCCTAATCATCAGAGAGATGCAAATTAAAATGACTATGAGGTATCACCTCCCACCTGCCAGAATGGCTACCATCAACAAATCAAACAACTGCTGGTGGGCATGCAGACTGGTACAGTCACTATGGAAAACAATATGGTGTTTCCTCAAAAAATTAACAATTGAACTGCCATTTGACCCAGTGATCCCACTTCTAGGAATATATCCTAAGAAACCTGAAACACCAATCAGGAAGAATATATGCACCCCTGTGTTCATAGCAGCACTATTTACAATTGCTAAGATCTGGAAACAGCCCAAGTGCCCATCAGTAGATGAGTGGATAAAAAAGCTGTGGTACATTTACACAATGGAATACTATGTAGCTGTAAGAAAGAAAGATCTCTTACTCCTTGAGATGACATGGAGGGACTTGGAGAGTATTATGCTAAGCGAAATAAGCCAACCAGAGAAAGACAAGTATTGCATGATCTCACTTATTTGTGGAATATAATGAACAAAATAAGCTGATGAACAAAATAGATCCAGAGACATGGAAGTAGGGAACAGACTTGACAAACCTCAGAGGGAAGCGTGTGGGGCGCGGGAAGAGATAAACCAAAGAACTTATATGCATATGTGCATAACCAATGGACACAAATAACAGTACGGTGAAGAGGGGGGTGTCAATGGGGGAAAAAGGAGGGACATCTGTAAAAAAAAATTAATAAAAAGAAGAAAAAAAAGATGTGTAAGCTCATTGTCCTGGTTAGACACCAAATTTTTTTAAGCATAGAAATGACATCGTCCTGTGAGCCCCTCTCGGCTGGGTCAAGCACAGGGCTGGACACACATGTAGCAGCTGGTAGTCTAGAGTTTGGTTCTGGGTTTCAGTTTCTCCATCTGTGAAGGGGTCATGGTGATAGCACTGCCTCATAAGGTGGTTGGAAAGATGGAGAGAAGATCCTGCATGTAACATGCCTGGTACTTAGAAAATGTGAACTCTTGTCGGTGAGTTCTCTGTTGTGAGTGACTGGGGCAGGGAAAGGGGCCTGCCCCGTGATGAGAAGGAGGAACCAGTCTGGGAAAGGGGTCTCCTGGTGCTGGATAACAGCTCTATATACTAGGGGGTGGGATCATCAGAGCCTGGGATCAGGAGACAGGCTGGCCCCCAGAGACCCAGCCCACCCTAATTGCACTCTTGTTGCCTCCTTTTTGCTTTTCCAGGACAAGCACCTGAGGATCTTTGACCCCAGAGCAAAGCCTGAGGCCTCCCAGGTGAGTTGTGTGGGCAGTGGGGCTCAGTTGAGGCTCCAGTGGCTCCAACAGGTGCAGGCAGGGGCAGGCCCAGCCTCCTGGCAGATGGATTGTGCTACACCCTGTGCCCCTGGCCAAGGACCAGTGGTTGTGTAGGGGTCACCTAAGAGGTGGGCCCTAGCTCTTTCTGAGAAGCATATTCTGGGTCCTGGGAGGGGCTGGCTTTGACCTCAGGGTGGGGCACAGCCAGGCTGCCCACAGGCGTTCACTGGAGGCGTCCAGTGGCTTCAGGAAGCTAATTTGAGATTCCAACTTCCTCTTCTCTTTAAGACCCTCATCCCCACCCACCCTTCCTGGCATGGTCAGCAGAGGCTAGCCACAGTGGAACCAAAAGACATAGTCCTGCCTTCTGTACCCCTCCATTCTCACAGCCAGCATACCCTTAGTTTTTGCCCAGGGACTGTGGGCTGTGCTGGGGGCCTGCCAGATCTGTGGGACACAGCAGTGAGTGTGTTTGGTTTTGTCTGGTTGTGCATGGGGTGTGCGTGGCCCTGAGTTCCTAGTGGGAAGGCTGGGCCCTGGGTTCATGCTATAGGCATTGAGCCACTTTGGAGTCATTCCTTCATTTGACAGCAGCTTGGTGCCAGGCATGGAATGTTCTGTGGTGAACAAGACAGACACACAGGGTACTTGCTGAGGGGCTTCACTTGCTGAGGCAGTTTAGTGCTTCCCTGAGGAAATGGCTTGGAGCTGAGGCCTGAGTGGTGCAAAAGGGACACACAGACAGTTAGGGGTGGGACGAGCTTATTCCAGGTGTGAGGGCCACAGAGGAGAGGCAGGGCCATGGTGAAGGGCCTGTCATGTGTGCTGTGGGAAGCCGTTAGAGAGTTTTGAGCAGAAATTAACAGATTTGCATTTTTAAAAGATTTTAAAAAAAGAAATAAGTGGATTTACATTTTAAAAAAGATTTTTTCTAGAAGCTGAGGAGCCTTCTTCTCTGAGGAAGGTGAAGTTCAAGGCTCTGCTGCCAACTCAGGGGAGGAGCTCCCCAGTGAAACCCCAGTCCCATCACAAATGCCCTGGTCTCCATTTCTACAGCTTGTTTCCCTACTTGGGGTCAAGGGTAATCCACCAGCTTAAACCTAACTAGCAGTAGTCAGGGCCCTTGTCGTACCACCCCCCACCCCCTGCATACATGTGCCCACACAATCCCCTTCCTATAGCCAGTTTTTGCCCAAGACAAATGGAGACCCTTTGCTGAAGACCAAATGGAGGCCCTATCCTCACAGGTGAATCAAACTGGGCAGAAGTGGTTTTAGTGCTCCCCTCCACTAGGCCATGCTTCCTGTGGCTGATGGGGATAGCTAAGTCGGAGTCTTAGGGCAGTGTGTGTATGAGCAGTGAACTTCACTGTGGTTTTCTGTGGCTAGTCTCCAAACCTTTGCCTGGAAAGGGGGTCCCAGGCTCAGCTTGAAAGAGGGAGACTGAAGCCCTCTTCCTCCAGCTTTCTCAGGTCACCCTCTCCTACCCAAGGTCTTGGGGCACAGTGCATGACTCCCTCATTCCTGCCCTGACTGGGTATTGCCAGCTTCCCTGGCCTGAACGTTTTCTTCCTTTCCCTCTTTTTCCTCCTCCTCCTCTTCCTCATATCCTCCTCATCCTTCTCCAGCAAGGAGGGGATAGTAATAGTGCTGAGGTAGAGATACAGTGGCTGTTGTCCAAGGGGCTCCAAGTTCCTAGAAGAGGGAGGGAGGAGATCTGGTTTTGGAGGGAGCCCCTGTAAAGGGGCTTCTGGGTAAGGAGACCTGGGAAGAGCGTGGGTGGCTCCCACCCCCTCCCTGCTGCTGGGACAGTGCCTGTTCTGGTGTGGGGGCAGTGGGCCTGGAATGCTGCCTGTGCGTGGCCCTGCCTCCCCCACTTCCGCCCAGGGCATCTGGCCCACACCTGGCTTCTATTAGGAAAACTGCTGCTGGCGGCCAAGGGTTGGTGTGAGCTGAGGGGCCAGCTCCAGGAACAGGCCTTCTGGGAGTACCTTCTCCTGAGATTCTCCTTCCCCATTAGAGGGGAGCGTTGTTGGGGGGTGGTGTCAAGGAAGGAAGTATTGCCCTCAGTCCAACCTCTGCCCTCCCTGCTCCAGTGGCTGTCCCCATAGCCTGGAGGCTGGGTGGGGAGACCTGGGGAGTCCTCCCTCCACTGCCTTTTTTGGACCCTGTCTCTGGTGGCCTGAGCTTGGAAGAGGGGATGCTTAGGCAGTTCCCTCCTATTCACACCCCCTACTTTGTTTTTAGATTGCATTTATGATCATTTATTATGTCTCAACCTTGGCAGGCACCACCTCCTTCCACCCTCATGACTGACCTATAAATTCTGCCCTTTGATCATTTCTGCCCCAGGGTCATACAGCTGAGTAGCAGAGGTAGGCTTGGTCTGGGAGACCCTGGGCCCCTCTGCTGTCCCTTCCCTGTGCCAGAGCCCAAGTGGTGGTGGTGGTGGTGGGGGGGGTGTTCAAGTCCCTGAAACCAAGGTTGTGCCATGGGAAGTATCAGCCCACAGCTGAGGGGTGTCCAGGGAGTAGCGAGGCTTTAGTACCCTGTCAGGGGCAGGAGGGGAACTGGGACAAACCCTCTGATCTCTGGTGTAGGCAGGTGGACCTATCCCTTCTGAGCACCCCCGTGTGTTGGATAGTCCTGGGTTGGGGCATCTGGAGCCCAGCACTGAGCCTAGCCAAGGAGGAGCATGTGTGGATGGGGTAGATGCCTTACCACTGGAGAAGGTCCCCTCACCCAAGAGGGAGCCCAGGTCAGTTCTTCCAGCTGCCCTGCCCCATACAGGAAGTGTTGCTGTGGCAACAGAGAGGGGGGATTTGGCTGCACTGCAGCTGGAATGTTATGTGCCTGCTCCTCATGCTCCTATACTGAGCAGGTACTGCCTGATCTCAGCCCCTCCTGTTCTCTTATGGAGCCACGTGTGGGGAGACATGGGGAAACTGGGGTGCTTCTCCGTGAGCAGGATGCCTTGCTGACTGTTGGGACAAAGGCTGTCCCTGGTGAGAGGAAACCCCCAAGACCTGGCCTGCAGGCTTGGGATTACCACCAGTGGCTTCCCCCTGGGCCTTCTTTGACAGGGCTGGAGCTTGGATTAGCAGGATGCCTGGGTTCCAACTGCAGCCTCCCTGCTGCCCCAGGAAAATGAGAATCTGGGGATCTGGAAAAGAGGGCTCCTCTTCCCTGAGTCCCACTGAGGTTAGTGAAGAAGAACTTGCCATTTTTGAAAATGAAAGTCATACTTGTGATCTGGAGATAGAGGAGAGGGGAGGGAGTCAGTGGCCATCCCTTTCCCATCCATGGGACTTCCCATGGCCCCTGGGAAGACTGACCTGGGTGTGCCCACAGCTCAAACACTGGATTCAGCCTAAGCTCTTACCTTGTCTTTGCTTCTTGGTTTGGAGACCAGAAGGTGCAAGTGGAAAGCTGCAGGGCAAATGGGACTCGCCACCTCACACCACCCAACCCTGCCCCAACTGCCTGTGCACAGGGGCCTGTCCCCCCCCCCCCACACACACCCCTTGTGAGTTTATTCAAGGACATTTGTTGGAAATCCAAGGTATCCAGGGCGTAGCCGGGACCCTGGGCTTTTTGTGGCCCAGGCTCTGCTGCCTTCTAGCTGTGACTTGGTCTCCTTGCCTGTCCTCACTTCAGGTTCTTCTTGCACAGATAGAAAATAATAACCATGGGCTCAGCCCACTGCAGGCAGGAGGTTCAAATAGCCAACAGCTGTCTTGCTGGGTGACTTGGGGCAGATAGCTTCCTCTGTGTGTAAAATAGGAAGGTGGGAGATACAGGCCAAGGTATGTTGGAACCCCAACCTGTGCCTCTGAATGAAAAACCGCTCCATTGCTGCCTGTGGGCCCTTCAGGTTGGGTGTCACCTCCTCTCCCTCACCCCCACCCACCCTCTGCACTGGGCCCTTTGCTCTCCTAGGCCCCCTGCACTCCTGGCCTGGCTCACACTTCCTGATCCTTCACATCTTAACTCAAATGTTACCTTAAATCGACTTCTCTCAATTATACTCTTATTGTACTCTGCTATCATGTTTTAAAATAATGCACATTAGACCCTGAGTACACGTCACCACTTTTAACACTCCTCGAAACTGCCCTCCAGAGTAGGTCCCACTATGGTACTCTTTATAGATAAGGAAACTGAGGCACACAGACGTTGAATACCTCATACTGGGATGAGGCCCTCAGTGGCAGCGCAGGGTTTTCACCCAGGCAGTCTGACTCCAAAGCTTGCGCCCTTAACCTCCACTTTACCTTTTCATAGCATTTGTAATAACGTGGTGACGTAGTCATTTTTATTTGGTTCACATCTGCCTCCTGACTTGTATATTCTATGAGATCTTTTCTGTGTCCCCAGCACCTAGTATAGTGTGCAGCTCAAATGCTTGTATTGAGAAAACAAATGAGCAGCCCTGCTTCACCGAAGTATATGACCCTTCATCTGAGATCTGTGTGGCCCCACCACTAGCTCCTAGCACAGTGCCTGTCCATTGGGAGGCCTCATATGTCTGTTGAATGAATGAATGGTGTTCAGATGTGTTGTGAGCCATCTGGCTTGCTGCTTACATATGGGGTATTTGCACACTGTTGAGAGCCCATGTGACACTTCTGACCTACTCTAGGGTGTTGGGGATGGGGCTGACCCTCACCCTGACCCCACAGCCCCTCTTGCATGGAGAGAGGGGTGTGGATTCCTGGTTCTCAGGCTCTAGCCCTGACTTCTCTGTGCCGGCTGTGGCTGGGTGGGAAGTAAGCAGTGAGAAAAGCCCCTTGAATGACGCTGAGCTGTTTCCGATGGTCTCCCACGCTGGGGTCTGCCTCTGTGGGCTGGGGAGGGGGCGCTGGGCCAGCTCCTAACAGGCTACCTCCCTCCCTCATTCATTCCCAAGGATATCGTGGGAAGCTTGGAGGAAGCTGGCCACAGTTTGGGGTGAGCTATTTTTGGTAACA